>OX459011.1:8578376-9997358 GCA_949774965.1 Diarsia brunnea
ACCGTTAAGCTATTGAGGTTTGTGGGACTGGTTGCCCTTAGCCACGTATAATTTAACCAATCGAGTTTAACCTTAAAGGTAGATCAACTTTACTAAGTATCTAGTGGCTTATAAATTATTAACAAAGCCTAGATTCAAATGGAACCATGTTGTGTTATTTGATTGACGATTAATCAATAATTAATCTTTCTGGTTTGTTGATCCAGTGGTCACAAACGCGACTGCTGTGCATGAGGGCCAAGGATCGCTTTCCGGGTCGGGCAAAGTGTTACTGAGATTTTCTATTAGGAATTTATGAGTAGTAGCCTAGATGTGTGCCCGGATGATGGAAATGGGTTCGCCCCTATTACATGGGACTTTAACATAACTGGCAAAATGTGGGTGTACTGCTTAACCCTTAGGGGATTACTAGGCGTAATGCTATGTTATTAATCGGTAATTAATCTATTAACGTCAATTTATTGGGATTATTATAAGCCCTTTAAAGCGTATCTCTAATCACAAGGCCGTGGGAAGACATGTATCGGGCTTAAGATATTAAACTCCTTAAGAAGTCGGTTAAAAAGGAATTCGTTTCGATAGTAACTTAAGCTCTTTTGTCTTAAACTGTACTATTAATACAGCTTTATAGCCCTTTCAATTCAGTTTAATAACTCAATAAATTATTTTAATATTTTTCCCAGCAATTTAAACTTCACGAATTACTTGATAGTTGCGCGGTAATACAACAATACCAAAGGCGCTATCTTCATAATACGGTCACCTGAGTAATAAACACGACTTATAAGTATTAATAAAATACATTATTTTTAATTTATGTGCCATTAACTTATTTAATGAGCTAAGTACATCTACATAGGATGGATGGCACAGTTTTAATCGCGTATTGAACAGCGCTTGTTGTCCAAGTTCAGATAGTGAGAATAAACTTGTAGATAGGTAAATAATTAGAGGTTATTTACAAATTACAATCATCAGTAAACCAGTGACACACACACATATCACAGTGACGTGAATATCTGTTGTGATTTATTATCGAGGAATTAATTAATTAAATACAACCACAAAAAAACGTCACTGTTATCATTGATAAGGGTAACTTACATACTTGCTACGTAGCTTAAACAATTGCTGCACTTTATGTACAGACATAGACAATGAATCAAGTACTTAAGATTGCAAATAGTTGTAAAACTGCATTTAGATAAACTTGGACTATCTACGTTCAGACACATATCAAGCTCTCAAATTTATTTAATGGATTTTCAACTTTATCGCTAAAGCATTAGGATCAATGTTGATTTGGAAAATTTGACAGGTTTGGGTGAGGTGTAGGCGTCTGTACTGTATTTTTATTTGTCAGTTAATTACAAGATTTTCTCTCGGTTATTCGGTTGAACGAACCTCTTTGGAACAAAAGAACAGGTCGGTAAAGGGGATCGACGACCATATTAGTTTTAATGGGAAAACATTGTCTTTACATGAAAATTCTCACGTAACAATGTCACCCCTAAGATGAATGAAAACAACGACGAACACTCCTCCTCTATACTTACATTCGTTGTTCTGGTTAGTTTTATTTCACCGAAGTCAGAAATAATTATTTTGATTTAATTATTTTAAATTAATCTTTTCTGTCCCACTGGCAAAGTCTCCCCCATTCCTTTTCAACTCTCCCAGTGTTTTGCCTGCTCTGGCCATTCACTCATGAATGAGTCGAAATCGTTTAATCGATTTTAAGTTAAAAAAAAACTGGCCAAGTGCAAGTCGAACTTGCACATAAGGGGTTCCGTACCATTGTAGTAGATATTGAGAGATTTTCCATGTTATTTTAGCACCACAGACTTCTTATAGGTTTTCCTTTTTTTCAAAATTTTAGGTTCAGTAGTTTCGGAGATAAGGGATGGTCGGACAGACTGACACACGAGTGATCCTATAAGGGTTCCGTTTTTTCCTTTTGAGGTACGGAACCCTAAAAATACGACCTTCTCTCATCTAATTTAGATGCCAACTCAAATAAATAGTCTGGGTACCTAACTCTTGTTTTGCCTTGTATTCAATGCATAATAAATAGAATACAGACAAGAGCTGTACAATCCAAACACGGTCTAATTAGTGCTGAAAAAGCATTTTCGATTGCAAAGTTATTTTTGTAGCAATTGTTTTGGTAAACTGACGTAGGTATTCTAATAGTTCTAACTGCGTTGGTGTTTGTAGTCCATGTAAATCCGATATAAGACGACTTACTAGAGTGAATGATTCACTTGAGACGAGGAATCACATAAGAATGAACGTTATCTGTTCCTTTTATTTATTTTTTCGACAATTGGATCGGTTTACGAATGCATTAATTTTTCACTCAAACCAAAATTCAAAAGATTTTCAAATTTCACTTGATTTCTATTTGTAAAGTGTGAACTTCAAGATAAGGAAGCAGAATGAAAAGCCAAAGTGAACCATCTGATATTGTTAAAGTATAAAATTGAGAATGTCAACATATTGTATGTTGCACACGATCACATAGTTAGCATATTGCCGACAATAATGCCAATGCGTCTAAAGTGTTAAGTGGCATGTCCCGTCACAATAGCTTCACAAATAGAACGTAAATAGTGACGTTTCTGTAAAACTGTCATCAATAAGGTAGTTAACAAAAATATATAATTAGTCCGTCAGATAGATTACCAAAAAATATTCGACATGTACTCGTATTTGGATGACATTGAAGACGATACAGTGCTTTGAAAACTCGTGTAACGTCATATTCTAAGATTGCTTTCATTCTTTACCGGTGAGTGACGTCACAATGCCCCACTCAAATCTTTGATGCGTTTTATCTTCGTCAATTTTAATTCATGTGATAAAACAAAAAATACGTATCTAAAATTTTTCGATAATCTAACAGACGGACTAATTAGAATCATATATTTTTTAGTCAGTAAACATCCCTATTACAAAAAGTACTTAGCTCTGACCTTTGTTCTACTTTACTTTCAGAACGTTAGGTTCTTGAGCTTTTACCCCCTTATTACTAGACGTTATGTAAAGTTACAATCAGTATAAACTTCACATTAACCGTAATTTTTTCGAGGAATATGGTGGAATAAACTTAACTCTAACTCGCGTTAATTATGAAGGGGTCACAGAATAAGCGTAAACGCTTAAGTGAAAATATCACATTATACTGATATTAATCTGCATGTCTATACCTAAAGAAATCATTAGACATGCATTTTTTAATTATACAGTGCGATCAAATACAAAAAAAAAGATGGGTCGAGTCGTAGACAGTAGACTACAAACATTTACTTGCAGTTCTATATTTATATAATGTATTTGGTTTGAAAAACGTAACGAATTATATTTCTGAAATCAATACATTTTTTATCTTAGAAAATGCAAATTTTAGAAATTACGCTATGTAGTTATCTGATGCTAATGGTTAAAGAACTTACCCGTTGCAGTCATAAGCTGTAAGCACATAGAAGTATGATGGAAGTAGTATCATGTGGCTACGCCGTTATCTACCGATGTTGGGACACATAATTTCAATATAATCAGAAGAAAGGCTAGCTTATTTTTTAAAGTAGAGCACGATATTGACCCAATTGTAATAACAACTTCTAAATTTGAGGAGTAATTTTCCCTTATCATTTTTCTTGAAGCGTGGCCGATTTTCGTATGACAATTAAGGTCGAGTGAGCTAAGCACACATAAGATAACTATACTCACTAAATTGAAAAGTTTATCACCGTCAGTCAGGTCTTAAAGCATCCAGCTCTCATACAAATTATAAAAACATTTAATAGTGTTTCTTAGAATCCAATAAAAACGCAATAAGTGTTCACGTTCAATAAAACATAGCGGCGACAGAGGCAATCTCACGTCTCCTTTCCATATGAATCGGTTAATTATGAAAAGGAACAGGTCACGAACGTCAAGTTTTTCAGGAGATGCAAAAAACCTTCAATATCTTTTAATAAGAATAGAATATTACATTTTTTTATCCTTTATGTTTAATTAGTATAAAATACGTAATTTACAATACTTTTCTTCTTGTTTTCATATTTAATAGTTTACTAAATAATGGTTCAAAAGTCGTTGACTTGTTCCTTTTCTTACTCAACTGGATAAAAGTAAGGAAAAATAAAGAAAAATATACTGCTAATCTGTATAACTTTATTCATTATCATTGTTTGTGCTAGTATTAGGCCAGTTTTCGACAATGTTGACAAAATAGTCCTTATGAGTATGTGGAATATACTGCAGAGTACGTCTCAAATCTTCAATCTTTTTGATGTTGATGGGTACAGGACCATTGTACGCCTTTTATACTGGTAAAGCTGGAATAACCGATCGGTTCCTTCGTAAATCGAATGTGTTAACTCGGCCCATGTTTTGAATGAATGGGCGACATACCACACATCCTTTCTGATCTGTAGTATACTCAAACTCCATGAATTGGGACACCAAGAAATGCTGCTTTTGATTCCGTGGAACCTGACGAGATTGTGTTTCAACAGATATGGCATCTCTCTTGTAAAACTTCGTCCACCAACCCTTAAAATCCAATATATCGTCAGTTTTCACCATTGAAACAGTGAACTTTCGATGTGCGCTGCATATTAGTTGGCAAATTTCCTTGGGTTCGTAATATCTGTGACTCTTCTTTTTAGAACTTTCTTGACTGTACCAAAAGACCGATCATTGGGCAAAAACGAATGACCACGGACAGGCAATCGATGGTAGATCTTATCAAATCTTACATTAAACAGCTGTTCAATTTTAAAATCAGTGTTACTAATCATTGAAATTATCGTTTGAGTAAGAAAGGGAATAAGTCGGTGACTTGTTCGGTTTCTTACTTACACGGTAATTTCATGTGCCCTATATTTTCCTAACGAATAGACTGACTTATTCCTTTTCTTAACTGATTTGTAGGTCTTGCCATAAACAATTGACATTCATTAAAATTGCCACACTGAAAAAAACCTGACCTGTTCCCTTTCTTACCTAACCGATTCATATATTTGTGCAAGTGGCTGGCATAGTGTTTGCTGCGGTTGTTCACACGCCGACAAACACACAGACACCCTACACAGAAGGTGAGAGAGAACAAGGCGAGGCGGCGTTATCACGACGCGCGACGACTCGGAGACAAATGAGCGACTTACCGTACTATTGTCAATAATAATGACCCTATGTGTTATTATTATTCAGCGTCAATCGTTTATCTCATTTGTGTCTGGTCGCGAAGACTTAATAACAAATCAGTATCGCATAAGCGTTTAAAGTGGCGTGGTGTTTGTGTATGCCTACAGTGTCTGTGTAATTAAAATTCTGCAGAAGAAAGTAGTGTTTACATAGACGATAAGTGCTTAAAATGGAGTTTCAATATTATGGGAACTTCGACCGACCGCCGACGCGCAGGATTCTAGACCAGCCCTGGTGGGACGAGGAGGATACACTGTCTGACAGGCGAATTAACGGTAAGAGCGCCGACTAACTGTTTTAATACCTTATTCGTATAGAAACAGCTGCGTTTTACGCCTCTTTACACTTAATGTAAGTTGACTCAACACAGTTCAGTAATTCAAAGTTAATCGTAGTTAATACTAGCGTATGGAACGTGTTTTGTTTGTCTCTTATCTCTCCAAAATTGGAGCACAATTAGGCTATATATCACATTATCGCACGAGAAAATATTGTTCGGGCATGTCAACACGGAACGCGTATACAGTCTGTTGCGTTAATTTCACAAAGTTACTTGTAGGTGGCGTAAAAAGTATAATATTAGAGTAGGTGTGCATACGTCTGTCTAGACGGCACAGGGAAGTGGGGTATATCGATTAGGCGCTGGGATAATTTTAGAAAAGGTCCTGCTCGGGAAGTTTAGTGAAAGCCGCAGCCATGTGCACGAATTCACATTGATCCGTCTCCTGCTCCACCCTGCATAGAGCCTTAAATAAAGAGACGCAACATACATCTCCCATTGAAATGGCTTTATCTTAATTACTAAGCTGTTTTGGTCTGTAAAACACTGGCAGAAATATTTAACTTGTGTTTTAAATTAATACCGTGCGACGATTACTACATAATACTTATGTTTTCATTTTGTTAATATTATACAACACACTCTTGTAAAGAATCTGGTTCTGTGTGATTGGTTGTTGAGGACTTTTTGCCATCACTTCTTCTTCCCATCTAAAACACTAGGATGTGACGAAGAGCGAGCGTTTCGGGGGACTGTCTCTTGTAAAGTTTTACGTTTAAGAAGTGCTGATTATTTATCAGCCTAATTTGAATAGGTGACTTTTAACTGCCTACTTTGCACAGTACTAGTAGTCGAAAAGGAATAAATCTACCAGAGACCCGTACTTCCATGTGCTATGAAGCACTTGACTTCTTAAGAAGCTGTTAAATGACGACGATAATTTATTAATTTCCGACAATTCTGAAATGACTAAGGAAGAACAGCTCATAATACAATAACGTACGTAGACAATAAGGTACTATGAAAATACACAGATGACAGTGTATGACGTGCGTGTATGACCAGATATATGAACGAGGACAAGGCAAAAGGAGTCTGTAAGGATCGTACGTAGCAGGTGGCCGTCTGTGGTTTCTGTGTTAGAGAAAACGCGTGAGTTTATGTATGTATGTTTGTATATTTATAGATAATCATGTGTGTTTATCTCTTTCGTCATTAACACTTCAGAACATCAAGTTCGTCATTAGTCGTTCGTAAAGTCAGTTGGTAAAACGTGTCGGGTAGGTATCTTTCATTTCCGCACCGCGCCGTCATCGCCATCTTCATTTTCATCTATTTGTAATGAAAAATCTGTCGGTTCGTTGATGTTATCTGTGAATGTTGCTTTAAAAACATAATAAAGTGCTAAATTGCGTACTTGGTGTCTGTTTTAATGGTATGTACTTAGTGTTCGGTTCCAAATATTGAGAAGGTCAAATATAATGTCGTAACTAACCTATCCTAAGTGTTTTCTTCAGCTTTCGTAAAATTTTCATCTTTTTTCCACTGTACATTTCTGAATGTTATTTTTCCACTCCCGGGTAGGTCCCACAACGAGCTCTTTTTACTTCCTTACCAAAATTAAAAACATATTCTTACCAATAATATCCGTTTTCAACGTTCAACGGGAATATTTTCATACCATTGTCATATCATCAGGTGTGTGAAGTAAGGAGTTGTCTATCATTACTACAATCAGTCGATTGAGTAAGTGTCGGTGAGTTTTTTTTTCATTGTAGTGTCATTGAGCATTCACAGTGTATTATATCTATTTTTAATTATACGATTACAAATATTGATGTACCCAATATAATTATCAAAAGTTATCGCTCTAGTATTGAAGGCCTAAAGGCCGCAGTGAACCCTCTGACAGACGAGTAAAATCTATTCAGGTCAGTACGTTACCCCCGACGCCGGTAGGGTGAGGTAGCGAGGGTTGACTCCAATCAATCCTCGCCGGAACTAACGAGTTTCTTCTTATGTCGTACTAAAATTACCTTTTATTTCTTATTACACTGAATTTCCCAGAAAAACTTCTATTTATATCTACCTAGACACGTTTTCACAAAATGGCCAAAATTAATGTTAGTAATTTTTTCGGTTACGAAAAAACCTTGTGGCAAAATCAGCACCATTTAAATGTCGAGTCCGGGAAATCAGTAGAACTGTGAACATTATGTAGAAATACGACTGTTGAAGATTTCCATGAAATGAATAAAGTTATATACATATTTATTTGCTCTCATTAGGTTCTTCCTCTTGTTTTTTTGCTTTTCCCTGTATAGAAAATTAATAATATCGCATGTTTTAACGTTATATTTTATTATGCACGCGAGATTTCTCAGTCACAGGCATGACAATAAACTCATCACAGCACAGAGCATCATTTATAATCCTACATCATGGAGTAAATTGCAATAACACCAGACTTAGTACACACAACTAACAATACTAAAGTAATTTATTACAGTCATCTGCATCAATACTTTACGTTCAAATATCACAACGCACCTGTCGTTGGTCGCACATTTACAATCTATTATTCAAATCCAATGGATTCCAACCAATAATTTCCTTTGTTGTGGAAGTTAAATTGGAATAGTAAAGAACAAAGACCGCTCTGTTTTCTTTTGATATTTCTGACCGCAAGCACGTCACGGTTTCGGTTCAATGACTGACAAATTTTCTGAAAATTACTTTTAAATAAGTATAGTAGACGGGTATTTTATCGCACACGATCTTTTTAGTGAAACTGTTGATTTGTTACTTACAAGTTGTGACTGGTGTTTGGTGCCAGAATAAACAATTTTCTTCCTTTCTTTTATAGAACAAAACCGACTATCGATTAAGGTAATAGTTGAGTTTCAATATATATGTCGGATCCGGTCAATAGTACGGACAAGAAACGAATCGCAAGCGCGCCATTTTTAACATCACTCGATCTACGCGCGCTTCTACAGAGTCGTGATGTTTCAAGAGGGCGGCGAGAAGGACATTCAGTGCCTGATCGCAGCACTGTGAAGACATCCCGGAACTGTACTCGATTCGTTGTGCCCAGTATAAGCGTTGTGAGTGATTGGACTAAAATTGTGTTTAAAGTAATTCGTGATTTGAAATAAAAACCAGTAAACCGCACCCAGTGTATTTTCATTGCACGAGACCCAAACTCTGCCCACGTGATGTCTGAATCTGACAGAATAATACCGGTGCATCCGATATATAAGTTATTGTCAGTAGACAGTTCCCTAGCGAGGCTATTTAATTTATTCCTTTGTGGAGCGAGCGACGGCAGCCATGCCGGTGA
Source organism: Diarsia brunnea (assembly GCA_949774965.1). Classification (NCBI taxonomy): domain Eukaryota; kingdom Metazoa; phylum Arthropoda; class Insecta; order Lepidoptera; family Noctuidae; genus Diarsia; species Diarsia brunnea. The sequence continues at coordinate 8,587,214 of OX459011.1, forward strand.
TGGCGGGTCAAGCAATATCCATCGCAGTAGTGCAGTGCTTTTAATTGAAAAATGTCTGTTCAAACAAAGCCGATTGAATTCCTATCTCACTCGCCAGTGAAGTTTGCTTACGGAAATAAAAGGTACAGTGCTTAGCAAATAAATGTAAAGGACATTTAGGTTTCTGATATTTGCTTATTCGTTTCATTATACCTGCAGAATGGACTGTCGTATGTTTTTTAAAAATAAAGAATTCTGCCTGATTGAAAATGTCTTTCTTTAAAGACTCGGCTCTACAAGATAATTCAATGCAACAGTGAGTGGGTTTCATTTTAACTGAATCTACCAATATTTGGGCCATGGTAATTGTACCGTTAGTATAAACAACATTGCATGTAATAACGGTATTATCAGTCAACTTTTCAGGTGGTCTGAGAAATGCGGGTACAGCTAGATTTTCAATTTAACCGGTTTCTCTTAAATAGGTGATGAACTGATGATTCACAAAACCGGTTATCTAATTTATTTAGCAATGTGTTTTTCTGTCAGTTCAGTAAATGTATTCAAATTGAATACTATTTCAGTGTAACAAGCAGCCATGTACATCCTGCTTACTATATCGTACTCGTAGGTATGTACTCCAGTAAGTTCTTAAATAATTTATTATTGAAATCACACAACAAAGTATTTGTTAACCTATTATAAACTACTGTATGCAAGTAGAGACGTAGTTCAATTGAAAATGTTTGATGTTTATTTAACTCCGATGGTCCCACACAAGGGTTATCGTTATTATATAATGTTTGAAGTGCATTATTTTGATCAGTGGACAACTGGACATCCGTGTACTTACACCGTATCGTAGATAAAACTATGATCATTACTGTAGCATCGACGTACCATGACCACGATATCTTAATAGCACTTGATTACGTTTTAATTTTTATTTTATTGCCTACGAGAAATAGCAATTAATCTCAATAATCGTTTCTATTAGAGTACGATACGGTGATAGGAATTAGGCTTCGCACTCACGAGCGTTTTTCAAAGTCCATAGTGTATTGAAAAACGCCGTTTGATACGCGCCGTGGGCACTTGTCATTGCAGTTTTCGGTTTTATAACAACCTCGCGTGCGTCTCGGTTGTGAATTCCGCCTCGATTGCAATAATAATCTTTCTCCACTTGTATCAAAATAAACTATTTCCGAAACGTTTCAGGAAACTCATAATTCTGATTGAAGTCGCCGAGAAAATGTTATTTCTGTCAACACCTTATAATGCAATCTATTTCTATATTTAGAACTAATTTTATCAATCTAGATCGGACTATTCTTGACCTAGTGGCAACGAGCACTTTATACGACCTATTAAAATAAATAATACCTAGCAATTATGTACTTTTTTTTTTATCGTGGTCATGAAATTTAAACTCATCACTTCACAGCTTTAAGGGACCGATATTTACTCTATTTACTCGAAACAAACAGTGAAGATGATTGTTCGGGTCAATCACCGAACAATGAACATGTCAGCGTAATCGCGACACCGCGCTTTAAGCCTTGAATATTTTATGTATTACAGTCAGTATGCTTTCGGATAGCATATCTGGCGCGACTCAATCCCATCCTATTCACCTCATTACTGTTATTAGTTATTCTTTATTACTGAAATATAGCATCTTTATAATCTTTAATCTTAGTTTATCTCAATATCAACCTCGAACAATGATAAATATCCCATTTTCAGTGCTAATGATAATGTAAGTGACCATGTCAGTTTAAAAACTTAAATACCTACAAAGCTTTAGACCGTAGATATAATTGAACTCGACACCAATTCCAACCAGATACAATACTCCTATAAGTTTATGAGTTCAAACTATCCCACAAGCTATCTATTTGGAGACTGAGTCAAGGTTTTCGTTTGCAATCCACCAGTCGACCAGTTGAACGCATCGCTCGAACCCGACTTTATAAATAAGTAAACAACATTCCCTGTTAGCCGGTAGATAGATATTTTGGCTGTTAGTAGGAAACTACGCGAAAACACCATGTGGAGATACTCGTGGGTACTAGGTACTTACGTTACGTTGGATACTTTATGGATTGGTTTTTCCTTCTGCGATTTTTATGATTTCTTCGAACAGTGGCATTTACGTCATAATGAGGTAGATAGGTACCTTAAGAACTAGTTGGTGTAGTCATTTTTCATTTAATTTAATTTATTCATTCACATAACAATTCACATGGTGTTTGAAATATTTAATACAATAATTAATTTAATACAGTTAAAACCAATAAAATATAAAAATCTAACAGTAAACATTAATAATAAAATCAGTAATTTATTTATTGATTTACTATGGAAGACTTACAGCTAAGTTATACAGATTAAAAAACGGTATGTGAGACTGACAGCCAATTAAAAGTACTCACTTCTAAAAACAGATTTTGAAGAAACAGAAATATTATGTCAATAGAAAGTTAATAAAATGTCAATAGGATGTCAATAGAGTTTAAACAGTTATTTATAAACTGATTGTAAATATTATCATGTCAAATTATGTATTATAAATCTATTCTCTAAAATAAAAAAAATAATAATCATAAATGTAAATGTCGAAACGGTAGGTATAAATAGGTAAATTACTAAAATATAGAAACTATTTATCATCATTTGTCATCAATTCGGATATGGAGTACAAACATTTATTTAACAGGATTGCTTTAAGTTTAGCTTTGAATAGAGTATCTTTGTTAATTAATGATCTTAATTCAGTGGGCAACCCATTAAATAATTCTACTGCTTGGTATATAAAGCAATGTTTAACAATACCAAGCTTAGGTGCAATTTTATTTTTTATAACTTTTCATCTAGTTTTCTCTCTAAGTTCACGTTCTTCTTGTGTGTGTTCATATTCGTGTATTTAATTCGCAAAGTGGCTGAGTAATACTAAAATATACAAACTTGGAACAGTCAAAATATCTAATTTTTTAAAATACTCTTTACGTGACTCCCATTGTGGGATTCTGACAATCGTTCTTAACGCACGTTTCTGCAGTATGAATGCTCTTTGACTTTTGATACTCGTAACTGCTCTTTGATACTCGTAACTGCTCTTTGATACTCGTAACTGCTCCCCCAAAACATAATGCTGTATCGTAACCTGGATTCCACCAATGCATAATATACCGATTTTAGTTGTTTTATTTCGATTGTCCCTGAGGCTTCTTAGCGCTTAACAAGCTGAAGATATTGAGGAATCAATGGCGGTGAGCTCTTTTTTCCAATTTAATAGGGAATCTATGTAAACTCCTAAAAATTTCGCTTCCGTTACTAGTTCAATATTTTCTTTTTTGAGTTTTATATCTATGCTATCTTTGTTACGTGACGTTGATTTGAACAGCATCGCTTGGGTTTTATTTGTATTTATTATTAAATTGTTCGCTGTAAACCAAAAAGAAAGATTTTTTAAACAGTTATTTACATTTTCTGTCAACTCATTTAAATTTGGTGACCCGATTATGGCGTTCGTGTCATCTGCAAACATTACAAGTCCTGCGTCGGGTTGGGCATTATTCATAAAATTTAATAAATCATTAGTGAAAATTATATACAATATTGGTCCCAAGATTGAGCCTTGATGCATACCGCGGCTTATTTTGGTCATTTTTGTCTTATCTTACTTCAGTCACACACTTGACGTCACCATTGCTTGCTTTAGTGTCTTTTATTTCTACGTGCATTCTACGGTTTTTTAAATAAGATATCATAAGTTTTAACGCTTTACCTCTAATGCCATAATGCTCTAGTTTAGCCAAAAGTAGCTCGTGATCTATTGTGTCAAAAGCGGAACTTAAATCTATAAATAAACCAGCTACCTTTATTTTATCATTCAGTTTACTAATAATGTCATTAACAAGATTATCTATCGCGTCAGAAGTGCCTATCCCCTTTTGGTATCCAAATTGTTTAAACTTAATTACTCTATTTAAATTTAGGTGGGTCATTAACCTAGTTTTTAAACATTTTTGATACAATTGGTAATAAGGATATTGGCCGATAGTTTTTGGGATCTGTTTTTGTACCCTTTTTATGTAGCGCCACTTTTGCCAATTTAAGTTGTTCAGGAAAAACAGACTCTTCAATACATTTATTAATAAATTCAGATATCACCGATATCGGCAAATCATCGTGTCCACAAGACGCTTTGTTTGTCATCTTACGTACAATTTTTATAATTTCCTGTGGTGTCGTTATATTGAAAGTCATCTCACTTTCTACTCTCACTGTTGAGTTTCTTAGGAAAGACAACGCTCTTTCTTCTTCCATTTTTAAAAGTGATGATTTAAGCACAAACTTATCTACAAAAATATCTGCTATTTCTTGTGGATCTGAAACTACTTTGTGGTCAACGTTTAGAACAAGTTTTCTTTTTACTTTGGTTTGGATTCTCTTTGTCCGATTATTTACAATTTTCCATGTCTCTTTTACTATATTTTTGGCTTTATTGAGATGACGTGATATGGCTAACTTTCGTGCGTTCTTTAAAACTCTTCTATAGACGCTTATGTAATTCATTTTGTAGTTAATTACACAAGTATTATTGGTGTTCCCCGAAAAAATTCTTTTCATTTTGCTCGACACCTTAATTCCCTTGGTAATACACTTAATCTGATTATTGTTCCTCAGTTTTACTTTACTTTTTTTCTTTGGGTAACACTCACGAATTTTTTTATTAAAACAATTGAGAAATGTATTGATGCCTAGGATATCATTATTTGTATTTTGAAAGCTCCTTTTAAATGCAGCATTATTGTTGTGGGTTAAATGTTCTTTAATTAATCAATATGGTAAGTTCTGATTCGTTTGTCTTTTTATTTATTTTCTCAAGAATTGTATTACAAAGAAGGCCGCCATGGCCATCTGCTAAACCGTTATGATCTACCAAACACTGCTCTATATCATCGTCAGAAAGATTAGTCAAAACATTGTCAATGCAAGAGTATGATTGGTTTCGAATAAAATTAGGAGTATTTATAAGGAGCCTAAAATTGTAAGATGTTAATATGCTTATTAATTCAAAAGATTTTTTACTTTCCGCAAGTATGTCAACATTAAAATCACCACATATAACGCACTTTCTATCAATAAAATGTTCCAACAATCTTTCTAGACTCCTTAAGAAACTGTCCAAATTCTTGTCATTCGGACTTCTGTAAGAACAACAAATATTTAATCCTGTCTCAAGATCAGTCCAAGCGCGACTGCTGAGCATGATGTCCTGGGTATGATCCCGGGTCGGGCAAAGTCGTAAGTTTTTCTGTCAGTAATTTCTCAGTAGCAGCCACTGAGTCGGGATTTGTGCCTGGTTGATCGCAGTAGGCTCGCCTCCTCTCACATGGGACTTAAACATAACTGGCGAAATGTGGATGTACTATAAGGTACACCTCTGTCTAACCCTTCGAGGATTACAGGCGTGATGTTATGTTTTTTTATTGACGTATCCTGTTTTGAGAATATGTCTTATAGTGCCTATAAATATCTCATACCTCTTTCGGCATCATGAAGTCTTTTAACGTCTTCATAAATAATATAGATTGCAACGAAAGGGTCAATCATGCTAAAACACCATCACAGACTTTACGATCGTCTGCGTTTGACTGCGCCTTCGTTTGGCCACACCGCTCAGGTGAAAAACTTCCTTCAGTGTTAGCCCTGTCGCGGTCGGTAACAAAACTGTTTTATAGCTACACGAAGTAATTATGTTGTGTGTTTATGGATGCTTACTTTATAATGTTTCATCATAGCTCAGTTTCACAATGCTGTAATTACTAGACTTAATTTATCCTTAATCATTAACTAGAAAAACCTTGTTTGACTGATTGTTTTTAATTATAAAAAAGTTAGGTACTCAAACGCAAAATTAATTAACTCAGTCAGTTGACTGTCTTTATGAATTTAATTAGTAGAAGGAAAGTATTCTATAAAATAGTTTCCAATTAATTTCTGTCATTTTCCATTACTATTGTTTGGTTACTGAGGTCCTCCGATCGCATTATGTAAATTCGATAACTTGGTAGCAACTGGATGCTGGATGAGAGACTGCCGAGAATCGAGCTGATTTGCGTGCGATTGAAGAGGATTCAGGACTCAGCGACTGATGAGTCCTGAATCAATCCACTCAATCCACTGTTTGCTGTAATCTAATGAATGATTAACTAGATTCTACATAGCTGTTAAATATTTAATTTACTTCTTAGTCCCTTCGTATTGTTAAGTTGAACTTATATTTTATTGGTCCAAAACTGTTCTGTTTATTTAATTTACTGTCAGTTCAATAACACAACTGGTCAGGATAACGAACAAAAAGCGCTACCAATGTACTATCGGATGGATAAGCTTTGATTAAGTAGATAAGTTGCCTCATAAATCTGACACAGGCAAACAAATACAACTAAACTAAAAGGATTTTCGACTTTCATTATTAGATAGAAACGTATTTATGTTAAATATTTCTATTATAAAAAAAAAATTATGGAGATTGTCAGTTCCATCATGTTGTTAAAGTCGCCAAATAAGTTGTTTTATAAAAATAAAATAGTTCGTCTACTTCTGTGACTTCAGAGAGTATACAGTAGCTTAATCACGTTTATTTTGTACTAAAAACAAAAGACAATTAGTCAAAGTTTCGTAAAATGCTGATCCCGACCCCGCAATAACTAAAATTAATAATATTTTTGTCTGAGCGCGGTCTACCAATTGTTACTAAACTAAAAGAGGTGACGGTTAAGTTCGAAGTAGCCTAGGTTTAGTTGGAAGTATACTGGAGACCAAAGTAATTTGCAGACACTGTTTTAATTGCATTTAGAAAAAAGTTAGAAAATTTGTGGTTTTATGCGGTACCTACATAAAATAAATAATAATAACAATCATACATAATAGGGTCCAAAATACATAGAATAAAGACAGGAGAATGAATTGTATTGAATACTAGCTGATGCCCGCGGCTTCGCCTGCGTGGATGTCGGTTATCGCGAATGAAATTTTGATCCCGTTCCCGCAACCCATGGGAACAAAGCTCCCAGACGGCTTATTTTTTTCCGACACTTCCAACAAATATCATTTTATTTTAACAAATGTATACAAAAACTTGAGAAATTATATACTAAAACCTTTGTCGAGAACCACTCTATCCATTGGTGAAAACAGCATGAAAATCGGTACAGAAGTGTTTGGGTTTATCGCGAACAGACAGACAGACAGACGCGGCCCTCCGTCGCGTCTGTCTGTCTGTCTGACTTTCGTTTTATAATATGTAGTGATGCGCATTTTAATCATGCTTTAGAAGAGCGTAAAATAAATGATTAAATAAACATTACTGATATTCCACCAAAAATATGTTTCATATGGGTCCAAGAAGTGCCTTACAACAAGTAACGATCAGAGTACAACATTGTGTGTCAAAAACTCAAAATCGTCATTATGTTATCATGTGACGTACTTAATTAATTAAAAACCCTGAAGTATGACGTCATTTTCTTATCGGACGGTTCTTTTTATGAGGGACACGTCATGAAAAATTATTGTAAAACAATATTACATCACAATTCAAAGAAAACTGCGTCGTCCTTAAACTAGCAGTTTATTTGTTACATGATTAAATGCAGTAAAAACAAAAGGTAACCGTAAAGCAATTACGCCACCATTGAAATAATGAAGAGCATGCTCTCATTACACATTACTAGTAATTGTTATCGAACTCAAATGGTCAGGTGGTGTATTATTTCTCCTACCTATTCATTTTCACCTGCAGGGCTATTGCGTATCTTTTTAAATGTCAGTGGCTATCATAGTGTCCATCGATTAACTGTCAAATAGTTATGGTTTGGTACAAAATGGAACCATTTTAAAAAGATACGCAATAACCCTGCTGGTAGGTATTCGTGAGGGAGATGCACTCGTTGATTAACATAAAGTAGCTTTATATACTGGATGTCCCTAGATGTACTATGGATAAAATAGAATATTCATTCGAATGTTTCCTCCGTGTCTCGGCCTCGGGAAGCACGTTAAACCGTTTGGTCCCGGCTGTCATTTGTATATCTTTGACAGTTGTAAGAGATAGTCAGTGGTCCGAAAGTCTGACAACAAGTCTTCTAAGGGGTATCATATTACTCAGTACGACGAATCAGATAGTCAGTCAGACAGGCAGTCACTCCAAGTAAAGTATTGGTATTCAGCTTGTCGTATTACTTACCCCTAATAAGTAAAAAAGGGTAAGTAAATTAACAATTGAATTTAATAAAGAGATAAGGGGTAAAAAATACAGTGATATAAAGAGATAAGGGGTAGAAAATACAGTGATATAAAGAAAACACGAACCTACCTATGTCACGCTCTACAGAAGGTAAGAAGAACAGCTCCCAGGACAGGCCAATCCTGAAGCCAGGCGAGCAGATTACGGGCAAGTCCTTTAAGGAGGCCCGGAGAATACGTAGGAGGTAGACGCGATGGTTCTTCTTAAGAACCCAGATAGCAACTCTTGTAGACGTGATGATACTTCCTACTACTACTTATCGAATAAGATCGATTATAAGACTGCCAACAAAAATATTTGTCGCCAAGGTGCGACATGAGATGTAAAAGGACATTTTATAAAAGATGAGGATGATTAGTAAAAGTGTAAGTATAAATACTATAAGCTGCATCCAGCATTGAAAGCCGAACCCAACATAGTTGAGAAAGGTTAGCCAGATGATTTTGATGGTCATTACCAAAGTTATTAACCCTGAGCAATTCGGTGCAATTTTGTTATGAGCGTATCGTGTTTTTATTGCCATTCAACTGAGATCTAAGCTCGAAACTGCAAAAAAACGACTTCATTTGAAATTATGAATTTAGCTAATTAAAAAAAAATCTTAGCGGTCCAACTCAGGGCATCAACTTCACTCTGCGTTTATTAATTAGAGGCCAAAATTCTAAACCAATAACATTTCGATAAGGAAGGTCAAAATCTTGAATCAGAAATACAGGTTTTATCTATGAGCTCTACAGCGCACAAATACAATAAGTTCGCATTTAGTCTGTTAGTAGTAGTGGAAGCGTGCATTGTGCTGTGCAATGTGGCGAAATTGTGAGTGTGTTTGTGACAAAATCGGATTCCTGAACTGAATAATGGATCCTTCTGAAGCTGACGGTAATAACTCACTTTAAACGAGTAACCTTTTAATTTCTTGGTGGTTCTTCTCCCTAAGAAACGACACCATGCACCTTTTCTCGACTTATTATAAGGGTCCATTTGTGAAATAAAATATTTTGATTTTGAACGTGTTAAAGCCATTATCTCACATGATCCGAGTTAGAAGTACGATAATATTTTATATTTGTTTATAATGAATGACGGTTAGGAGCTCCATAATATGTAGTAGGGGACGAACCGTCGTCGTGTTCATGATCGATTTTAGCGTGAATAATGTAAAGATGGGAACACAATAATTACAGCATGCAAAACGTGTTATGAATTTTAATGCATGAAATAAACGAGAAATTGTTTGAACAGTTCAAACGAGTTTTTACTAGGATAAGATAGTGATTTTTATTTGAAGATTTCATGTCATAGTGCTGAGCTAGTAAAAATTTTATAAGCTACCGAAAATCTTATTCGTCTCCGGCCTGTCCTTTTGAATGCCGTTATGGAAACAAGAAAGTTCACGATACGCATTGATTGAAGGGGACTGATAGTTGTCTAGGACTCAGGCTGAACACTACGTGATGGCACACACGTGCTTTGTCTTAATAATTATGAAACTTAAAAGTAGTAAGTTTCGTATATAAGACAAAGCTGATGAGATGTTAATCTAAAAAGCCGGCGCCAAACTTTCTGATCAGTAATTACGGCAGGTTTTGTTGCATTTACAGTTCATATTATTTACTAATGTCTGTTTTGACTAACACCAGGTGACACCTAACTGAACGCCAAAATAAAACCACGCCATTGGATTTTTACCCGACTACGGCAAGAGGGTTAACTCCTAGAATTGATATTCCAAGAGTGCAATCACTTTAGCCTGCATCATCCCACAGCTGGGCGAAAGCCTCTCCCATGGCTTATTTTTGTTTCCATCCAGGGTTTGATTAATTAATTGGTTTGATTGGGGTTTTGGTTTATTAATGTTCTTTTGATATTGTTTCAGGTGAGTGATGAAAGTTGGCGACGCAGGTCGGATAGTGAGGACAGTATGCGTGGTGGAGCCATGGCTGCCACACCACACTTCCACGTCTGCCAGCTCGGTATGTACTAGAGCCTAGAACTGTTACCGTTCAATCGTCGCTCCGGGACTTTGACTCGGCGCGTTTTTAAAAAAAAAAAAAAAGGGGTTGTTCTATTAATAAAATATAGCTATTACGTTCGCTGACCACCACGGCTAGATCTTAACCGGAAAACAACGTATCGAGTTGTGAATGTGAAGGTTATATTTTTTGGTCGGTTTTGTCACGTTATAGTTACTAGTTACATAAGTTACAGCCGCAAATTATGTAGTAGACGAAAGTTTAACATTTTTTATAAACTTAAAGTCGTGCGCCGGACTAGTCTATGATTTAATGCTGCTCTTTTAACGCACCACATACGCATCGGTCAGTTATTTCTTTGTCAAAAGCCGTAATTTTAACAACATCCACAACAAGTAAAGACTTTGTCTTTGTTGTTACTACAAAATACACTATCAGTGCCTATAACGTCTTAGGTGTTTAACAAAACTGCTTTAAGTTTCAATGACTATAATGGCTTGACCTATTAATCCATGAAATACGTAAAACGATTAAACATCAGACTCCGTGATTATGAATTAATGAGGTTTAAATATCAGGAAAATTAGAAACGTAATCAGCTCGATGCTAAATCAATACTAAGGAAAAACCTCTTGGTCTATTGTTAAAAATAACCTAATGATGTATACGTCAGTAGAAAGATGATATCATTTTCCTTTATTTAAGGAAAATCAACATCTTAGTATAGTATATTATGCAACTAGTGAATAAAGGACGGATTTAAAGCGAGGGCCGTAGATGAGTCACGAGCAAGTGAAGGATTCTAATGATTGAATCACGAACGCAGCGAGTGATTCAACTGTTAGAATCCTGAACGACGGGAGTGATTCATGGCCCTCGATATAAATTCTTACTTTATTCAGGAGTTGCATACTATACTTTATATCATGACTACGAGAAAAGACATAATTTAAGCGAAAATAGAAATTTAATCAAGAAATAAGAATTGTTACATTAATTGAAATGGACATTAAATTTAGAGCAATGACTGAAATTAAGCGTAATTTTCTTATTATTATCATTAGGGTGGTCAACTTGTGAAACAATATTTATTTTTCTATAAAGGCAGCAAAGAACACAAAACAGTTTTTAATCTAATGCCAAACTCCTTGTCGCAAATATCGACCAATCAAATCTCGAGAATTTATTTGCACCAAAGAGTTTTGAATTTCGAATCTTAGCGCAAGGAGTTTGTGTAAGCATTGAAATAGAGACCGGATATATTTTTGTGTTCCAAATTCAAACACCAAAATAGTGAATAAAAACAAAACAGTGAATAAAAGGCCTTTTTATTCACTGTTTTGCGTGAATAAAATAAGCTTTTTAGAGTAGGTATGGTATAAAATCTATTTATTTTACTTCCCTGATCTGACAGGTAAATGGTTGCTGTATTTTTTATTAGCTTGCTTTTGATGACGTAGGTGGAATAGCTAATGTAACTGGTTACCAAAGTTTTGTAGAAGTCTATTATTAATTAACTTTATGAAACTAAAATAAAATGTCTGAGTGTTGGTATTGTCTTTCGATAAACTTTTGATTCTGTGCATTTAGTTGACAACTTCTTAAATAGTTGTGAATCATTTCGCTGATTAAAATAAAATATTAATTTCATTTTTAACAATTATAAGTACATTTAACTAAAAAAATGGCTCCAAAACATCTCTTTCGCTAAATACTAATATTATTATCTACTTGTATTTTTCATGAAATATCGTCATTTAGTGCACTAAAACATTAATTTCATGCGATCTACTTAATGAACCAGTTATCACTTGTTGCTGACAACAACCTCTTTGGGAAAATTCACTGTGTTTTAAAACAAAATGTACATATTCAAGTTGACAGTCGGCCTTACATATCAGTTTTCTGTTCCAATATTTACAAGTAAGCCACTCAATTGTCAGACCATTATCTATGACGTCACTACAGGTAGGTGTGTTAATTTAATAAGTATCTGGCCAGTTTATGTAAACCTACTGATCATTATTATATACACGGCAGGTGTAGGAAGTAAATATAGTTTCTTTAGGCAAATACTGGTTTATAATCATTTTTTGTAGTCATTAATTGGTTTGTTATTTCTAGTTTTAATTTTCAATCCATTAATAAAAGATCATACTCAACTTCAGCTTATTTTCCACGGATAAATAGATAAAAACATATTGTTTCCACTATCCGTAAAGTTGATTTGATTGCTGCAGCAAAACGATTTAAATTTAATTTAATATTAAGTAAAAATTATACTATTTAGAAATGTAGCCTGTTGTGACATCCGTGTTTTCTTAATTGTATCTATAAGTTATTCCAAATTATGAATGTCCTATATCTTATTCTTATATCGATTAACTTAGCCTCGTGGTTCTTGTTTATTCTTAAATTATTTTAAAATAATGACATAAATCATTTAACCGATCATAAATCCAGACTCCGTGACTGCTACTGAAATACGTTTATATGGGACTGATTCAAAAACTGGCTAAATATAGGTGTATTCTTAGGTACATCTCTGCTTCATCCTTCGGGGATTACAAGGTGTGATGTTATGTTTTATTAGCAACGATACAGTGTTAAAAAGAACTGGAACATTGAAGCGCAAGTTACAATAACAAGCTTAATGAATCAGTTTCAATAACAAAGATGCTAAATAAATGTTTCATCAAAGTCCGCTTAAAATAACTAAATAGCATGTTATTTATTTTCGTAAAATGTATATCCTGTTTACAATGTTCGTTTCATTGAATCTTCAAAAAAGTATACGCAGATACTCTTTTGAGTAAATTATAAAGTTGTGTCTTGATAACGCGCGTGGAACAACAGTTCATTCTGTTCACCGCTAGTTTGCAAGCTTTATGAATGTACAGATTAAAAATTATAAACGAATACTAGTTTTTTACTCGGCTTTGCACGCGTTTTTCAACGTAGTCTAAAGTCGGAAAAAATGTACAGTTAGCTTTCCATTAGTGAAAGAATTTCGAAATCGAATGAGTAGTTCCGAGGATTGTCCCTTACATCTAAACTTACAAACTTTAGTTCTTTACAATATTAGTAGGCAACACTATTAGGTATTCTAATAATGACGATTCTAAAACGATCAGCAATTTTCGTTTGATGATTGTACGTGCGTACGCGCAGTAACACCACTCGAACATGCTCAGCCGCTCACTATGCACTGCTCGTAGCACGTATATTATAAATATATGATATTAAGTACTAGTGTACTCGTTGTAAGTAATGTTATGCACGGGGACGAGACTTATACAAACTGAACAATAACATCAAGCCAAGTATTCACTGAATCCGCCATTTTTCACCACGCCTGAATGTTAATGTCAAAACGCTCTTCGAGGATAAAGGTGGCTTCGACGTAGGCGAACTTACATTCTCTCAGAATTTTAGTCTTAACTTCCTCCTTTCGCTCAGAAGTTCACTCAAAGCTCCCGTACGAAGAAAGGGAACTGTAGAATCCCTCGCTGCGGTCGTGATTCAAAATAGACGTTATACACTGCTACAACCCTTTGGTTAAAAAATCAGGAAAATGTTATGTTATTTCAAAGAACTAACAGAAATAACACGATGTGTGAAAAAAGTAATAAAATCGATCAAGAAATGGCTTAGTTTTAACTGATTTTAAATGACGTGCTAAAAAAAGACAGCGCTATAAAAATGTGACGCCATATTTCATACCGCCATAGTTACGTAGTACAAATGGCCGTTTCGCGCGACAAGGATAGAAAGTGCCCGCAACAAAAACTTCTAAAGCATGTAGCTACTCCATTTTTTGACCGATTTTATTACTTTTTGTACATTTTTTCCGACTGTAGACTATTTTGAAAAACGCGTGCAAAGCGGAGTAAAAACCTAGTATTAGTTTATAATTTTTTAATGAATTTTTAACCGTAGTCAAATAGCTAATTCGTACAGTCTCAGTTTTCTGTCTTTTCTGTGAACGATTCAATGTGAAATAATATAAATAAAATACCATTCCTCTAGTGAGGTGTTTGTTTGGGTTTTGGTGATCTCAATCCGAGATTCAAAAACGATATTTTCAGGCCTCATTTTATAGACACCTGCTACTCAGAATAGACATGTTACCGAGATTTTATTATGCATATTCAAAACATTAACCTGGGAAATCAAATAACAACAGCGAACAGTCTGGCAGCTACTACACTAGTGGAGGCAAATGACCCACAGAAATATCTATAAAAGTCAACTACGAGTATGTATTATTGTCTCTTCCCACATTCCTGATACCTCGGGTTTATCTCCGCAGTCGGGGTTGTCTCTGGCTTTCTCGATATCAGTACGATTGTAGTACACAACATTTATTTAATACGTCGACATTGAACCTCTGTGTTAAGAGGTTATCGTCAGCCAAGACCAAGGTGGTCGCTGAGCTCTTGAAATTAATATGCAAACACACTTTCGGTGAAGACATTTGGGTATCATGCATTTAATATGACATAGGTTAAAAAGGGCGAAAATCCTTATAAATTCATACATTTAAACTTTTATTGAAGTAAGCTGTTTCCTAAAAGGTTTACAATCAGGCCGAACCTTACAAATTACGTGTCAGGTATGTTTTTATTAAATGATGGTCATTACCTGACCTTGGTAGGGCGACTGGTTGTTTTTTTCTTTTAGTCAAGTAATTGTGTTGCTGCTTAAGATACATGCGTAGCAAGGTATGTTGTTCCAATTACAGACACAGTTTTATACTTGTAACAGTCGTAACTGGTTTCATTCACGACATTCGACCGATAAAAATAAATGTGAATAAAACATACGATCTATGTATAAACAGATTGTGGAGATCCAACATTGTATCAATGCAAACAACTTAAGTATGTTGTTGAATTGATAATTGGATGAATTAAATTTAAATTAAATATATTGCCTTATCTTACTTTGAAAGATCAGTGGGGGATTTATTTCCATTCCAACTTTATATTGGTTTTATACAACTTTATATTGGCATAAGAGCATAAAGAAGAAGCTTATGTAAAATAAATAGACTATAATAATAGTAATGTGATTGTATTAATGGCATTTAAATATTAAATTCAAATCACTAGCCAAATTAAAAAAAAAATGCCTAAATCAGAAATTGACTTGCTAATTCTTTGTATTTTTTATATAAGAATAAAAATCCTGAATCTGCAAAGCGCAAGACAATCTAGTACACAGTAAATATTCAAAGTACTATAATTATATACTATTGGAGTACGAACTGAAAATAAGTACGGATAAGGATGTAAACTCATTCATTCATTAGCGATATTTATCAAGCTTATTAACAGTTTTAAAGCCGTCTGTTGCGAGGCAGTCGTAAAGCAATACGTCATCAGAGAACACTTCCCGATTTCTATAAGAGACGGAATGGCCTTCGATCGATACAACACACAAACACGTAGGCTTACTGGCTTTATTTCGCTTATTATTATTCTGTAACTTGTTTATATAGATTAATAGACGTCTGGTTAGTATCTAGTATAATATCTGTTAATTTAATAATTATGATTTCCCTAGCGATATGGTTTCCTAACCCGACGGCCCACCATCGGGTTAGG
The DNA here is from genome assembly GCA_949774965.1 of Diarsia brunnea. Lineage (NCBI taxonomy): Eukaryota > Metazoa > Arthropoda > Insecta > Lepidoptera > Noctuidae > Diarsia > Diarsia brunnea. The sequence continues at coordinate 8,603,095 of OX459011.1, forward strand.
CAAATTAAAATGTTTAGCGGTTACAAATGGGCATTTCACACGATTCGTATAGGATTTTCCTTCTTCACGTATTAATATACTACTGTCCTTCATGAATTTTTATAGTGTTAATAATACAGTACCAGGGGTCTAATTTATCTTTTTGAAAATCATTTTTCAGGAAGTAAATTCAATCCATAAATGGTATAAAAACGCTGAAACATTTTTGGGTTTTCTTTTTAGTACCTATATAAACCGCCCACTCCGTTGGTCAAGTGGTGATAAATGACGACTGCTACGCATGAGGTCCTAGATTCGATTCCCGGATCAGGCAAAGTGGTTTAAGGCAATTGGCTCGCCCCCTATTACATGGGACTTAAACATAACTGCTGCCTGCACATCTGCCTTCGGGGATTACATTACATGCGTGATGTTATATTATAAACCACCTTTAAAGCCTTTTATCGGTATAATTAAGACCAATATAAATAACAGTAATTGTTAAAGAAACGTGCATCGGGATCCCCTAAGTTAATTTAAAAGAAAATCGTTTAGCATAGAAGACATTTAATACCTGCGAAGCCGTGCAACTACTGACACGTGAATCTATATTAATACTGTCTGTATCATAATCTGTACCCGTTCTACGAAAGAGTTTTGAAGAGAACCTTTGATAAGTGACTCTTATGTAAAATCGATGGTAAAATTTTAAGAAAATTATTCACCGCTATTTGTTTTATATTTATTAAAACGTTGCAAGCGTATTACTTTGTGTGATTTGTTGAGGAAAAATGCCCTAGAAACTAAAATTCGAAGACATATGACATCTACCAACCCGTACTGTGGTCCCACGTGGTGGATTATGGCTTATTCCTTCTAATAGAGAGGAGGCCTGTGTCTAAGCAGTGGGAACATATAGGCCAATTATGCTTGTGCTATTTAAGGGTCAAGTTTCACGTCAAATATATGACATTTTGCCAGCAGGTCAACGAATGTGAGTCTTGACCGCTGACTAGGGTTAATTGTTAGTTTCACCTTAGTTCAACTAAATGCTTGTAATTTAGACTTAAACATAGGTCATGCAGTAACATAATTACCTACATTACAACTCCACTAAATAATAACGTAGTGCAAACTGACTCATACTGTCGCCTAATATCTATTTATCTTTTTTTGGTTATTCATTCACGTAACATTAATTTGTCGATTATGTTAAACACAGTAATTTATTGTTAATAAAAAATACGGAAGTCTTTTGATTTTAGACTTTATGTGATGCTATTAAATAAAAAAAACAATCAGAACCTCTTGCTTTTGGGAGTCGGTTAACAAAGTGGTGTTTGGTTCTTCCGTGTTACAGATTGCGTGCTTTAATGTATAGCGTACCCGTCACAAAGGATATTTTTTTACTAATGGTGTTGTATTGTTTTACAGGGTTACTGGTAACGACGTATTCCTTGCAGGACGTCATAGAAGGGTTAAAATGCAATTAATTAAGCCACCAAATGTTCCCCCGAAATTCAGTAGTTTTTGAGTTATTGAGATTTTTCTAAAGAGAAATCCCAGATTAACTACTGTACCTGTACTAAATCAAAAAGGATTTTCGTAAAGTAGTCCATGACTTTATAATAATATATTACGTTTTATACATTTTTAGAGAGCTGGTAAGGCAAGGATATTTTCTAGTAATTTATTTTTATTTTTTATTATTTAAAAAAAAACAGAGAATACACATACAAAAAAAGAGATTTAAGTTATTATCATAGTTGATGCCATAGCAGACCTTTGCAAATAATTTAAAGTTTAAAAATGTCGAAGACATTGCCAAAAATCATTAAGCAAAAAAAAATGTTTTTGTAACTTTTACCATTACTAATGTACAAATTACTAGAAAATATCCTTGTCTTATCAGCTGTCGAAAAAAGTATAAAACGTAAAACAAAGTTATGGACTACATTACGAAAATCGTTTTTGATTCAGTACAGGTACAATAGCTAATCTGGGATTTCTCTTACGAAAAATCTAAATAACTCAGAAACTACTGAATTTCGGGGGAACATTTGGTCCCTTAATTTATTGCATTCTATTACGCCCTGCAAGGAATACGTCGAGTTACCAGTAACCGTGTATATTTTTCAGACTGAAATTGTACCCACGAACCGTTGCAGAAAATTCGATTGCTGTTCTAACTGCCATGAGCCCCATTTTTTATTCGATTTCTAAATAATGAATTAGTACTGATCAGTACACTAATTCTATTTCATTTGGTAGAAGGAGCTTGTGCGGTGGTCTCATATAAATTTTATAAACTTTCCTTCGGTACTTTTTATACAGTACTCTATGTGGATAATGTATATTGTTACTTGACAAGGATTTGTGAAAGATAACTCAACTAAAAATGGGTAAATTAAGTACATTTTTTCATAAAATTTCCGTATAATCGTCGGTGGTATCATATGGAGTTTTTTGCCACCGTCTTCCTAAAGTAAAGTTATTTTCCACTTACTTACTTTAATTTGGTACCCTTCACATAAGCAGGAATACGTATACACGTGCGTATTGAGAACACTCCCCTATTATACAAATGTCAATAGTCACTAAAACAATAATATTGTCATGCACGGTCGTTAACAATATCGTGATTCAGTTTCACTGAAAAATATTTTCTACGAACCGTTGATTAAGAGAAAGGCTGTAGATATGTATCATCTGTTTGCGGCCACGATGAATGGATCATCGCCGTGTTTGAAAACATACACAAGCTGATGCCAACTGCGTAACGGGTTGCTGGTAACATCCCGAAGTAAATTGTAGGCTAGGCCGATTCTATTCCTTGTTTTGTTGTGGTTGTAATGCCCCGCGTAGCTAACCACAGTGACAGTGACTTACACGTTTTGAAATTTCAGTTAAATTTAAAAGTGCCTGTAACTAGCCTACTATCTATCTATCTATCTTTTATATTATATAATTCTGCTGTACGTGTGTATGTCGGGTTATAAGGGTTAGAAACTTGAAATTTTGCACAGGGGTTCTTTTTATAACGTAGAGGAAGGAGCATTAAGGAAGGATTTTTGAAAATTCACCCCCTTAAGGGGTAAAACAGGGGTGCAATGTTTGTATGAAAAATCGTAATTTTTGCAGTTTAACCGACATCCACGCGGGCGAAGCCACGGACAACAGCTAGTTTCAAATAAATGTTTTGATTGTGACGCAAGGGTTGGCTACGCGTAGTGTGTTAGGGATCTGCACGGCAACGTTTTTCTACGCGTTAGACGCTACGGTCTGCTACGTTACAGGTCATAAAACGGCTACACGCGTAGTGTGCTACAGTCTGCGTCGGGTTACAGGCTACAAGTCGGTTACGCGTACTGTTCTAGGCATCTGCTACGTATTACTCGCTACGGTTTGCTACGCATTACACGCTACAGTCTGCTACGGGTTACAGGCAACAATTAGTACGCGTAGTGTGCTACGGTCTGCTACCGGTTAAAGGTCATAAAACGGCTACTCATAGCGTGCTACAGTCTGCTACGGGTAACAGGCTACAGGGCGGCTAAGCGTAGTGTGCTACGGTCTGATACGCGTTTCAAGCTATAAATCGGTTACGCAAAATACGCTACGAACCAGCTGCTATGCGTAATTTGCATCGGTTACGGGTATGATATTAAGATCGGCTTTCCATTAAACGCTACGTGTCTGTGAGGCGCGTAGCTGGTAACTACACGCAGGGTGCAAAAAATTCTTACAAATGCTACGGGTTTCGTGAGAGAAGAACACATTGAATGCATGTTTTTAAACGACTAGAAAAAAATAATAATTATGTTACATTCGAACAGAATACTTTCATCAGATTTAACCGAAAGTAGGACTAAAATATTAAATTGTTTCTTATTAACTCCTTTAGTGACTGCATTTCTTCGTATACTACAGGAATTTAACGTAAACCTGCGCATAAGTGCGGGGCACGATCAGTTATAGAACGAGACACAAAAACCGGCACAGACCTCGATGTATAGTTCCGTGTGTCGATGAAAAGTGGATCTAGAGGTAAGGAAGCCTTGTATTGTTGTAGAAATTATGATCTTGCGGAGTTAGAAGTGTTATCTGTTGATCAGACGGATACATATGCGACGTAGGTTTAAACTGCATATTAATTTCAATAATTCATGGCCCACCTTTCCTATTATTATAAATTTATCGCAGCTACGCGACGAAAGTTCCGTGCATAGTAAAATAAAAACGTTCAGTTCCCCATTTTATGACGGCAATTTATATGAAAAATGCTAAAGGTAAATATGTGAGGAATGTTTAAATAAAATCTCAATATACTATACTGTTTCGGTGCCTATATTAGGCATTGTGATCACGCTTCCGGACTCACGTACGGCCGGAGACATTCGTAGAGCGTTGAACTCTTTTGTACCACAACATTCGAACAAGATTTTATTGTCTCGTAATTTATATTATTACTTGTTTACATTCCCTTTATCTAATATACCGACACCCAAAATAAATCGCGCTAAAAATATTTTATTTCAACTTCTTGTTCGATAAGCGTGCGAAACGGCGGTGGAGCGTAGGTAAACTGATAAAGAAACAATTTGTGCGACAAATGAATAACTACTAGCTTACGCACGGAAATTACGTATATAAACCATCTGTGGTGTGAGTCGAATCAATTCTGTCAATCAGCGCTAATAATCACATCGTTGCTCGCGAAATCTGTGCATTTCCTCGGTTTTATTATATATCCGAGCGTAGTGGTTGCCGGCGCGAGGCTGGGGGCTCCGGTCGGCTGTACTCGGCAGCGGCAGTCGCACGAGGGCGCCCGCACCGGTCGCACGTCGCGCTCTACCCCGCCAATCGCTCGGACGATGCCCGCCGCGGCCCCGACCACGCGCGCTCGCTTTCTACGCTCCAACGGTACACAAACGAGCATCTAAGCCGCTAGCTGACATGTTTACGCCGCCTCTGTTTACTATAACATGAATAAAGTTTTTCTCAGCTGTCCACATTAACGCGATCGTGTGAATGCGCACCGGCTGAAGGATTGCGAAACTATACAAGTGAAGTTTAAAAATACATTGGCACTAGTGCAAAGTGACGTACGTCGAGATGTGTGCGTGCAGCAAGTTTTGCGACTTCTGGAAGAATTCATGCGGAGCAGGTGAGACCCTCGTCTACTTTCTAATGCCTGCCGCTCGTGTACAAGCGCCCTATTCCTTTCTAAACCGCCAGTCTTGGCAAAAACTTTATTAAACTTGTTTGACAATATAAAGTGAAATCGTATCCACAAACGATGCTCGGATGCCGACGTTATTTCAAAAAGAGACGATCAAACGATTGAATCTCGGAGATTGGCGCGTCAACGTCCTTACTCCTTAGTGTATCAGAAATTAATAGGGTCCGTGCCGATACATAAATTGACTTGATTAGTTACAGTTGTATTGCAAGATAGACTTTAAGGAAACAACAAGGCTTTAATTATAAAATGCAAACTACATTATGAACCTAATAAAGGAAATCATTAGCAGCTTACATGTTTATAGGTGGTTTTTTATTACAAGTAAACGATCAGTTGTTTACTGAACTTGTGTACTAGCATGTTTACTGCAGTTCTCCGTGACTAATCCAATCTGATACCGGGATCCATAGAGACAATCCCGTAAATACAGCATAATCAACAGATCATGGAAATTAATACTAATTTAAGATTAATTTGCATCTAAAATATTTCCAATACTAATGTTATCGAAAAATGTAAACAAGCGAAGTTGCCAAGGTAATAAGTGATGAGAGCATCAGTAGTTTGTCTAGTGCCTAACTAAACAATAACAAAGATGTCGGTATGAATGATAATGTGATCATGTCTCTCAACTATGAAGGCTTTAATGTCATTTGGTATTTATTATTCACAACCTTGTAATTAGTAATCGCTAGGTAAAGTATTCGTCAAACTTTTTAGGGGTTAAAAAAAATTAGAATTAGATTGGATGTTACGGCACTATTCATTCTCATTCAATCATGATTGACTATTGTATCTGAAAAGCTCTTGATAGTAGCTAATCCGATAGCTATACTTTTAACCACTTAGCTACATGTGATATATGTGTTAGCTAGCTCCATACATATAATTATCCGATGAAAAGATAACAGCAAACCGTTTTAATGTCAAATCGTGAACCAAAAAGTACATTCACATACATTTCACAACACGAACTACAGTCACGTCACGATTGATCTCTATCGCTATTATTATAATACAACTATATGTATGTACGTCCGGGTATGCCTGGCTTCGGAAGGATTTAGTTAAGTGAATGTATTCTGATACTCTCAAGGTTTCTGACGTCACGCGTTTCTGGCTGCGCTGAACTTCCACGTCGACGTAGCAACTGCTTATGACTGGTTAACTGAGCGGGTTTACCACCAGACCTGACCTGAAGCATCACGTTACACCTTGACACTGTTGCCAGAGTAATCCAATATGAATGCAATATTCTATTTCCCACATCTACAGTATGTTTCACTAACAAAAAGGATAAAAGGCATTGTAGCTGCTAACTCTAGTTTCAATCTTTTATTTTAAGTCGGTATTAAACATTTCTGAGCAATCAACATTTCTGTCATGTGGGCCTTATCACAAAGGTATTCCACCATCTTTTGCCTTTTATTGAAAGCTTTTCGCATATAAAATTCAGCAAGTATGTAAATGTCTGCTGGATTAAGAAATGTATCTAATCTATCGATGCACCTGGTGCCGTTTTACTGTCTGGCGGTTCAACTCTGTGTTTTAAACAAGACTTCGAATTCTAAAAGTTTATTATACAAAGATTTACCTACTAAATTATTGAGATTCGATGTTATTTTAGCAGACGCGTGCTACTGGTTTTTTCCTTAATTGTTTAGTGTGGACTTCATCGTATGCGGATATCCTATGAAATTCTAGCTCACATCATAATACGTTATAGGATAGACAAAACTGTAAATCCACTTTTCTAATTTATTCAAGACGTGAACGCGTGGGAATCATTAATGTATGCCGTACAAACATCGTTAGTCGGGCTAAAATAGAACGTTGTTCAATCAAATATCACATTTTTGATTTGTTAATAAAGAGTAAGTGTCGAACCATTACTTGTAATAGTGTTGGGTTCTTCGTTGCCATAGAAATGTATGTAAATTTAGTTTCTTTCATGTCACGATAGTAAGGTCAAAATAAGTTGAACGGTCTGCCGTAGACTAGATTTGGCCGCGGTTTCGCTTGGCCGCTCAACAGAAACGAGAGCATACGGCTATCACGGTTAAGGAATGAGGCATGGCCTTTCAAAGTTGGGGTAAGATTTAATTACCTTTTATGTCATAATTACTGTGTTCGGTACGTTAAAGCAATGTTTCGGAAAATTTCTAAGAACAAAGATAAGTTCTTGCTTCCTGCGATTTGCTTTAAGTAGATAAAAAATAAATTAATAATAAATGAATTGGGTCATTATTTTAATAAAGAGATTACGTAGTTTTTCACTAGTTTCCATTGATGCGAATTCAAACTTTTTTTTTTTTTTTAATTTGTTTATTTTATTACAATCTAGCCTAGTAAGGCTAATAAGCAATTTTAATCTAACTTAATTTGCTAAAAGTAAAAGTATATCTAAGAGCACGTCCATTGCGTTTACTTAGCGTCTATTAAGGTGAAGTCACTTTGTTCTTGTGTCCATATAAATAAATCGTATATTACACTCGCGGTAAAGTCACAGATATGTTACATTACATTACACTACACTAACTCAAAAGGTTTAGTCCTTTTAAGCCTTCTTACTATGTCCGTGTTATCGAGGAGCTGGATGGCCTCAACATTAACATGATGATGAAGCCGATGTTCATGAGCTTCTGCATATTTTTGGATTATGCTGTTTACGAACTCTATATTCAGGTCCCGATGGATGTCGTCAATTCGTATATACCAAGGCGCGTTCACGATGTTCTTGAGTACTTTGTTCTGGAATTTTTGAATAATTTCTACATTGCTTTCTTTGGCACAACCCCATAGTTGTATACCATAGGTCCATACTGGCATAAGGACTGATTTGTAGATCAGGATTTTGTTAGAAACTGACAACGCGGAATGCTTTCCTAGTAACCAGTTCATGCTTCTGTAACGAATTTCTAATTCTTCTCGTTTCTTTTTGACATGGGCTTTCCAGCGAAGCTTTGCGTCTAGGGTCATACCAAGATATTTGGCAGTGTTTTCGTACGGTATACTTTTGTTGTTTATGTATACTGGGTTGTGTTCCGATTTCTTGTTAGTGAAGTCAATGTGAATGGATTTTGTTTCATTCAACTTTATCTTCCACTTTTTGGTCCAATCATAGAATTGATTTATTGCTGTTTGTACTTTTACCACAGCTTCCTTGTGACTTGATCCTGTGGACATTATTGCGGTATCATCAGCAAAAGTAGCGATAGTTGCATTTTCTAGTTCTGGTATATCACATGTGTACAATAGGTACAGGACCGGGCCTAGAACACTTCCTTGTGGTACACCAGCTTTTATTTCTTTTAGTTCAGAATAGGCGTTTTCTTGCCTTACTCTAAAGACTCTACCAGTTAAATATGATTCTAATATATCTGTGAACTGTTTTGGCAACATAGTTCTTAGTTTATAAATCAATCCCTTGTGCCAGACTTTGTCAAAAGCCTGGGCTACATCTAAAAATACAGTGGTACATACTTTCTTATCTTCAAGAGCTTTTTCAATTACTGTTGTAATTCTATGCACCTGATCTATCGTTGAATGTTTTTCTCTGAATCCAAATTGATATTCTGGTATTATGTTGCTATTTTCTATAATTGGTTTTAGTCGTTTTAGAAGTAGTTTCTCGAAAAGCTTTGACATCACTGGCAGCAAGGAGATAGGCCTGTATGATGATGCATCTTGAGGTGGTTTCCCTGATTTGGGGATCATGATCACTTCTGCAACCTTCCATAGGTCTGGAACATGCTTTAGTCTAAAAGAAGCATTAAGTATCTTAGTAAGTTTCACCAAGGCTTTTCTTGGTAGATTCTTTAGGATTTCCCCTGTGATAAGGTCATAGCCAGGGTATTTTTTTGGGCTGATGTGATCTCTGATTTCTTTGAATACTTCTTTTGGTGTTACAAGTTTTATCTCTTGGTCTACTTGTAGTAGTTGTTCCCAGTGGAGATCTTGGTTAGCGCTCTCGGTTTGTGTAAAAGTGTCCTCCAAGTGTTGGGCAAACCTTGATGCTTTTTGCTCATTACTTATTGCCCATTGTCCATTTAGCTCTTTTATTGGCGAATTCAAACTTAACACACAACCTGTTAACAGATTTACAGTAGATACAGTAATAAAGAAACTCGCATGCTACTAACACATTTGGTTTTAACGGTAAGCGTTATAATAAGAACACTAGTGACCTTCAAAATATAACATTGCAGTCGCGGTCAGTTCTCATAAACCCGATTAATTCTTAAAACAATAGCTCTTGGCTCCACGGTTGCTTTAATTTAATGTTAGTGTTACAAGTAACAGGCTCATCACTCAATCTCGAGTTCTCGACCTTAATAACACAGACAGTTATTAGTAGATTGCTTCACAATATTATTTATAATTGCAGAAAGTCTAAGTAGGAAGAATGGTTGTAAAATAACAATTTCTTGTGTGAAACAACAATCTCAATATCTTATCATGTCTGTAAAATATGGTGCAAACACAAATAAAACTACCGTTTTCGCTTTCGTGTTAACCACAGCCGCTGAGATTGGCATTAGAATATATCATGTCGAAGCTTTATGCGGCTGCGAATTAGCCAGATTAAAATGTTAATTAGTTAAACGACAGTTTGCTAACCTGTAACCTGCAAACAATATAAAACAGCGGACTTTCACAGGTTGATGGATGTGTCTCGTGCCTCGTTTGGATTCGCCACTTTACTTGCATGAGACGGAACTCAGACTCTGGAAGCAAACGGATGACTGTTAGTTTTATAATTAATGATGCCCGCGGCTGCACCCGCGTGGATTGCAGTCAAATTATATACTAAAATCTTTCTCTTGAATCACTCTATCTATTAAAAAAAACTGCTTCAAAATCCGTTGCGAAGTTTTAAAGATTTAAGCATACATAGGGACGGATAGACAGCGACCGCGACTTTGTTTTATACTATGTAGTGATGATAGTGATAAGACAAAATGTGGCGACCGCGAACCGGCAGATTTTGCGTTGGAAGGCCTCCCACTAGGTGGATCAAGGACCTGGTGAAGGTTACGGGGATACGAGACACACCCATACTAGACCAGGGACCGGTCAATGTGGTGACACTTGGGGAAGGCCTGTGTCCAGCTGTGGACGTCTTTTGGCTGAAATAATGATGATGAAGACAAAAAAATAATATACATAAATTAAAAACCATGTTGTGTTCAGTGCAGATATTTGCTCGATGCTTTATTACAGATTTGATCCAACTGTTCACGGATAGGGTGTCTCTTATTATCATGAGCATGATTCATATACTAATCATCTTTTCTTCGGTCGATACGACAACTTTAACTGAGTCTTGAAGTAAGATTCCCTCACATTTAACCCTTACGATACGGTTAGTTTATTGCTGCCATTGTCACGCCTTGACATTGAACAAGATAACCTGATATAGGTATATCTGCACAGACAGTTATTATGCCTATCCTTTAATTAAACTGACATTTACCGAAATATCAGTATCTCTGTGTTCTTTTTTTCATCATAGAAATAAAAAGAACGTAACCGCAACTTTTTAATAACAGAATCTTAGGAAATATCTCTATAGATCTTTATCTATTACATGGGACTTAAACATAACTGGCGAAATGTGGGTGTACTATTAGGTACACCTCTGCCTAACCCTTCGAGGATTATAGGCGTGATGTTATGTTATGTTAATCTTAGGAAATTACTGATGGAAAATTACTGAGATTTCCAACAAAATCTTGGCAAATTACTTATTTAGACGACTCAGCTTTCGCCTTATAAACGATGGTTTTATATAACTCGCACAGAAATACAAGTCCTGTTGATGATGCGCTAATGCAGCACAATTTGTCAACAGTTCGCAAGGTGGGCCGACTTTTCCCTGTCAGAAAGTGGGCCGTTGACGTAACGTGAGCAATTATATCCCGCACCTAATCTCCGTGTAGAAGGAGCTTTGTTTATGTTGTGCGGTAACATTGAGGCATGTTTGGCATGTTGTGATACAATGCCAGTCGGTGCAGGACGTGCTAAGAATCAATTAACTTTGCTAGCTTCTCATTAGATTATTCAATGAGTTTTCAAACAACTTTAGTCACTTTTGTGTTGCAAATATTTGTGACTAAGACTCAAAACCTCGTAGCAAGTCTTAATTCATAATGTTTGTAATACAAAAGTGATAATTTAAGTAAATATCGTGTCGTGGTGCAACAAAAACCTACTAATATCATCGATATATTGCGACTGTGACAAAAAACAGAAGGTTATTGAAATCAACAAGCAACGTTCAAGGCGACGATAACCTACTAATCGTTAATTACTTCATAGCGACCTTTTTGTTTTTACCTAGCGGAATAAGTAGCGGAAAACTGTACGTACCTACCCACTGTTTCGTCAAGGCAGAGGTGCGTGTCGATCCCTACGATTTCTCCTACTTTGATAACGTGCCAACATTTCCAAATATTTGTGACATTGTATTGTAAATAGCTCTGTCTTCATTCATATCAATTTTACTTCTCCAATTAGATGGCTTTTTCTAATAAGAACCCCCTAAAAAGACAACGAACCGACTCGAAAAGATTAACTCTTCTTAACATCGTCATCACACTTACTGTTAACTTACTCATGCTCAAAGAAAAGCGATTTGTGGTTGAAACCAGGAAGAAAAATAATCGCACGACCTTCCAGTTTTCTTCAAGATTGCGTTCGGTCGTGCGATAAGTCGTGGTCGTGGTCGTGGCCGCATAGTGAGCGATGTCTCTTATATACGTAAATGTATATTTAAGTTTTGGCTCGTATAAATATTTCTTTAGTACAGCCAAGCCTACTCGACAAGGCCGAGTCCGCAAAAAAATCTATATCAACCAACTCAACCACGCTTCTCTACAGTGATTACTAATCGACATACCTAAGCATTGTTCTTTTCATCTTGATTGTGTATCGTGGTAATCGTAGCTGCTGTAAATTGTTGAATAAATATGAATCCTATTGTTATTCAATCTATTTTGCGCGTTATGCACAACACAAATACAAGATAGTTTCTAGTAACGGGTTTTCGTCATGTTAATAATTGTTCTGCCATGAAACTATGATAAGTGATAGATAACAGGTATTTACTGTTTGATAGAGAATTTATTTAGATAGTGGCGTAGTGGTGTTCAGATCAAAATAGAGGGAGTATGGTATAAAATCCTTTATACATATATCTATATTGTATATCCATTATATATTTTTCAACGGATCAAACTGAAATAATTCATGTTGCATAAATAAAAAAAAATAATTGAGTAAACCCTGACGACTTTACTTAAGTATTTTTTCATATTAACGCAAACAACTTGGCTATATTGTATTGTTAGCTGAGGTTATTATTTTATATATTCAATAATCTTATCAACATTTGTTCACTAAGTAAGCACATGACTTCCTTTACTCTTATAGCCATCTACATTCATACTCAACATTATCCTCACTACATTTTCGTATTTTCGTCGGGTGACGGGCAGTTGTTTGTCCGCAGTAAATGGTGAGTCTTCTGGTCGATCTTTACTTAATGTTCACTAATTGCAGAACTACACTTACTTGACTTTGAGTACCTTAGCCGATTCAGTTTACAATAACATTGGGAACAGGGATCCCCCTTGTTTATGTGCCTCAGTATCATGTAGGTAACAATACTATCTATTGAAATGCAAAAATAAGATTAAATACAATCGTGACCGTTGGAATTAATGGAGGGAGGACTTTGAATATTGGCTATCCACATATTATAAAAATAGTAATAACCTAGTATCTAGTATTTCATTAAGTGTGTTTTCATTCTCCATGACTATAAAATGTTACAAGTATCGATAGAAATATATATTTTTAGTATGTATGTTAAATCCTACTATGACCTAAATGAACCTACATTATGTTATATGTAGACACGTAGATGCCAATCTCACGTTTACACGGAAACCTTTCAAATGAGATCCGGTAGGAATAATATCCGCGCTATGCAATATTCATTCCAAGCGTCAGGGAATAGACTGCTTTATGAAACTAATGTTCTTTTATATTGTTATAATAGTAAAGATAAAAAGCCACGAGTTCACGACGCTGCGGTGCCGGGTTGCTAGGAAAAGCCAGTAATTTCCTTAATTATAGTTGTAATCTGGATTACAAAACCCTGTGTACTATAAAATGATAACATTGACAAAAGCACACTTGGGTTTTCGTTTCACTTATCACATTTTAGTGTAGTTAACTTTGTTGTCACCGTGACACGCATTCAGATATTAGTCATTTATTTTTAACTCTTTCTGTGTGTAGCATCATTTTTATTACCACCGTGGGAGATATGGAAGATAAAAGTCCAATAAAAACCTTATGACACATGACGGGAAAAGTTTTTCCAAGAGAGTTTTTCATGGAACAATGACAACTAATGACAAGCTAACTCTTTGTCTGATTATATTTTAATCGTCGTTTAATGAAATGTAGACCTGATTGATTCGAGTTTTTTAAAGTAATCTTCTTTTGTTTGATTAAAAATGTGGTTTGCTATAAATTACATCATCACCTGGCAACCCTTTTCTCAACTATGTTGGGGTCGGCTTTCAGTCTTATCGGATGCAGCTGAATATCTGACCTCCTCAACCCAGTTAGTAAGGCTTAACCTAAAGATCGACCCGAGTGGCATTTATTATGACATACCACTATAAAATATAATTATCGTTATTTAAGGTTGGGGTCCACGACCGACCATAGGACGAGGCACTCTACACAGTGCAAAGTAACCTTTCATGTCGGTGGTAATTAAAAGCTTTTACGAGAGTTGCTGAACCGCTGATTATATCGCTTTCAGCGCTTCAAACAATGTCGTCAGCAGAGTTATTATTTCTGATCAGGTGCAATCGGTCACAGACGATCGGTTGGTTCGAAATCGTCACCACGACGGATTCATTGGTCACAGTGTGCGCTCGTGACTGCGCCTGCGTCGCCACACTGCCAAGTCGGTCAACCGTCTCAAACTTAGTTCTTAGAAGTATTTTGATACTTAAGAACGTTGACGACCAAGACCTAACCTTAGCCTGTGGCTTAATACGACATTATTACCAAGTTGATACGTTGGCTCTTGGTGCTACCCTACGTAACATCACGCCTGGCATCCTAGAAGGGTTTAGTCGGAGGTGTACCCACGTAATAGAGAGCAAGAGTATGGTATCAAACACGCACAAATCCAGATTCCTGCTGCTATCGAGAAAAACCTAATAACGCTTTGCCCGACCTGGGAATCTAACGCTTTGCCCGACCCTTGGACTCTTGGTCCTCTATAATGTAAAATGCCCACAGCTACGTGAACTAAGCTTATTAAAATTAGGTCTTGGTCGACAACCTACTGCTTTTGGGGTATCTAGACGATGACTGTAAAAAATGCTAATCTCAGATAATCTCACAAAAACTTGTTAAACCGGTTCTACAGTGACGTCAGTATCGAGACAATGTGATTGCAATACAATTTTAAGATGACCATAAAATGAATGACGACTCGACAAGCCGGCCACGTCTCAGGAAGCACATTTCAAGGTTTCTATAGATCGTTGTGTTAAATGCAAATTTTGATTAATGTATTGATTGTTACTCCTCCTTCATTCCATTTAATTTGTTCATCTAACTAAAATATATTTTTAATGAAATGTGTTTATGTATGAATTAATCAACTAGATCTAGATTTTGTTGCAAGAAAGAACACTTTTATTCAGGTATTTTAAGGTTATCGCCCCAAGTCACCAAATATATTTTTCGCAGTACATATTCAAACAAAGATTTCTGTTTCTGTCATTCGTATGACTAGAAGACAAGAACTCAAGTCAAAATATTTAAAGAGGACGTTTAGTACTTCTTTGACGTTTTATACAGTACAACATACAGGATATTTTCGAATGACCGATCACACTAATAAATAAATTGTACCCACATGAAGCAGCGATCATTCAAATGGTTGATATTGATTATAATAAAATGATGTCCCAGTCATAAGGCAAAACAATACCTTGTTTGTACTAGTTGACGCTCTGAGAATGTCTGAGGCTGTTTGAGCGATCTAACTAATCATAGTTAATGGAGCATTTTGATTGTTACATAACTATCTGATTTATGTCAATGTCACGTGGTTCAGACGGGTAATTGAGAACTCGGTACACGCGGTACAAGTGTGGGTGCAATATTGGTGCAAAACATTTAGTGGTAGCTCTTCACACCGTTTGCATTGGCGACGAAACATTTCGACAATTATTTACAAAATGAGGAAGATTCCATCGATTAGCGCGTTGGGTCAACCTGTAGAGGCACTTTTGATGAGCTATATGAAATCAAGTTTGTAAATGACGACCGCGTGAAGGTGAGCGGCGCGACACGGCTGCTGCTACTGTCTGGTTCCGCGACTTGTGAACACAAAAAGACGATACCAGACGTTCGACTATAATGCGTCAATAATAATGTAGCCCTATGGGAACAACATAAATTGTCATAATCATAGAACAGTGAAGGATCAGACATATTGTTAAAAAACTTTACAGGGCCGCCAATTCAAATATTTTGATTTCTTTCTTTGTTAAAATACTTTTTGATAATACTAAATCTGTGAAGTTGTAAATAGACATACATTTTATCAATAGGGTTTTTTTTAAGATGAAATAAAATAACAACTAATAATTAATTAAACGGTTTTCTTGAAAAATCACATGCTTCGTTTATCTTTATGTCAGACTTGTCACTGTCCTATGAATATAAAGCTGTAGGTACCTCTAAAATATTTAAAAAAAAAAGTAAATAAATTAATATTTAGTCTCGATTTACGCAATACGTTGCTTAATTGCTTGTCCGTACAGTTGTGTCCGCCCCATGATCTCGCAGCATCTGTCTGGCCTATGACATATTCTGCTAAACTGCAGTAAATTGCTCTAATAGGCTCGATGTCTCCAGACCACCCGCGACTTCAATCAAGTCAAGGACAGCAACTTTCATTACATTATAAAATAGAACAATGGTTTAACAAATTGATGATTAAGAAATTAATTGCTGACATTGCTCTTACATTGTCCGTCTACTTTTAAAAGATACCTAGCTACTCGTTGCATTCTTTGAAAGCCTGTGATTGGGCTTCTTAAATCAAAATTTCTTTCAATTTTTTTACGCAACACTTTAAAATAGATGAAGCCGGTGTTTCTTACCTAACTAATCTGAGAAGAAACAGCTGAAACAACTCAGAGATCACAGTCTCTTTTAACGTCCAGACATTGGTCAAGCCATATATGAGACGGTCTTATGGAACAAGAACACACAGATTTGAGTGGAACAGTTCAGTCAGTGTAAGCATTTGTCAGTGATCGTATCCTCGACTCATCATAACCAAAGGTATATCTAAATATATTATGAGTCCAATTTAAGTGTTCCCCGTTATTAATGTAGCCTGAATTAACCCATTCACGAAATATATAGGTCATGGGTAAAAGTTGATTGATTGAGGCCGAATTAAAATACTTCGTTATTAACTTGCAACGGCCCGGGTTTCATCATAAATCTATAGATATTATTATTATAACACAGTTTAGAAACCCGGTTTCCACTACACTTTATATAAAATGTTCACCTAGGTGTACATGTAGGCAAATATTGCGAGAGTATATTAACGGCGGTAAATAGTTAACGTGAACCGTTAACTATTTTCCACCGTTAATGTACATACTATCTACCTACCTATGTTTTATCTGATTAGGTGCATTTCTTACAGGAAAAGTTTTCAATGACCAGTTCAATTTGAAAATTAAGATGCTATATCTAATTAAACGAAATTGAGTATTAAATAATTCAAATCAATAAAAACAAAAATACAGATAAAAAGTCTTGCTAAAAATCAATTTCAAACAAAATCTTATTTGAACTTCACCAGTTATATTTGTATATACCTACGCAACGGCGTCTGTAAAAATCATAGTGCAATAAACTCGTCACAAAGTATTTACAGTAGACTGTAGTAGGCCTTGATTGTAGTGAATAGTTCAACCATAAGATAGATCGTTTGTTTATTCGGACAAAAAATAACTATGCGTGATGGAACCTACGTATATATTATTTAATACGTAAATAACCAGATAAAACAAGAATTAGAAAGGTCACTTTACAAATAATTAATTCGAAGAAACCATGGTAAAAGACCACCATTAATAATAAAGGTCACGTTTACCTGTATTAATACAAAGTTAGTCCTGATTTGTAATGACGCGAAGCCTCGCACAGTGATGGACGAGCTCGTCCGATCGATTCCTCCATTATGTGATTATGTCCTACCTACCACCACGGTGAGACACGTCGAAGTCGACTAAACCGATGTTCAACACTGATTGCCAACTGTAGTATAATATGTTCATGTGTACTGGTTAGCAGTTTAATAAATACAGTCTATTAACTAAGTATACTAACTACTTTATTTACACAAAAAATTTCAAAATCTAAAATTACTCCCAACAATTTACTTTTCGACATCTCTTCATTAGTACGAAGTAAAAATATCTTTTTATTTTCACAAGGTCCTGCTAATTGTAACGTACAATTTGATTTATATATAATCCGCTTTGCTTTCCAACAAATTTGCTTTCGGTGTATGTTAATTTATAATATCTATATGAAATTCCAGCTATATTTAGTTAGTTGCTAACTGTCGCTTAGGATTTCTGGGATGTTAATGTGAATGTCCAAGCAGCACCCGCAGCAGTCTACCCATGATACCTCGCTTCGCGGCGAGCTATCGTGGGCAGACATTAAAAAAATCTGCTGTATTACCAAAGCTTTAAAGTGACCAAAAATTGCTCCTAAGTTAAGACGACTTAGGAGCAATGTATGGCAATTTCCGAAATCCTTCCGAATCTTTCTATCTATGTTTAGATAGAAAGATTCAGGCATTTCCATTTACGCAGGTCCATTTATTTGCGACGCTTGCTGTTTATTGTGGTTTGTAATTCAGTACCAGAATGGCAATCTCATCCCTAAAATCGAAATAAATTAAACATGAAAACCTTGACTTTCGTGAAGTGACAAAAATGCCGAATAAATATGTTTATTGTGATCTGTACACTCGTTGTTGGTCAAAGAACAGCGTATTGCTGCCTATATATATATGAAAGCAAATAAGAATGTTTACGTTTCCTATAGCTAATATAACTGGTTATGAGCTGCAACAAACACTCGTACGTGAAGCCATCGGAAGACATTACGTGACCACTACGCATCGTCGAAGCCGTGTTTTATCCCAGAATTAAATTAAGCTGAAGTATTTATCCATCCGCTGTAAAGGTGTACGTACACTCGCAGCTCAGACGTAGTTTTCATCTCAAAAATCACATGATACGTATAATCAGTTCCGCTTTCAGGTTATTCACTACCAAATACTTATTGTCTGAGTAGGTACATACACCTGCTTTGGTTTGTTTGTTGCCAGAACATTAGATAAACAGTACATTTCCGCGATGATATTGTGCCTCTTTTGTAGCAGTATTGTTTATGTCAGTGTCAATGGCTGAAATAAGATAAAATACATAAATAATAATTTCAGAGCACTGACTGCTTCTACACTAGCTGTGCATGAGGTCCCGAATTCCGGGGGTAGAGTAATACTCGATCCAGAAAAGGGTTAACATTACCCTTAACATGATAAATCTAGACAATAGTAACACTAGATTAAATCCGGCTGGAGGGCCATAAAACCGGCCATGTTCATACAAATACGGATGGATGGTAACCCTAGCCCAGAATAATGAATTTACACTTGAATAATGAACTCTTCCCACGGACAGTGTTTAAAACGTCCGGTTCGCGTGACCCGGATAATTGAGCCGGGTCATTTCTTATTATAACCGTGTGTATACTGTCAACCAGCTGATCGTGCCCTTCTAGACAAGTGTCACGATGTCAGGACAGAAGGTCCTAAATCGAACAATCCTCACCGACACTGACTAACACTGGCCAGTAGTCCTATCTCGATAGAAAACCAATGTAAAGTGAAAATTTAACAGACATGATGAATATTTTTCAATGTTTCGTGTGATGATCACCATACCGTTTTTTATTACCTATGATTTAATTATTAATAGATTTAATAAAGCCTTACCTATCACTTAGATAGAATAAAATAAAAAACCAACCGCATAAAAAATATATAATGATAAGCCTGATTCGCATAAACAAATTGGTACCGTTTTCTCATAAATCAAAACAAAATCAGTCATCGATATGTTAACGTGAATATACCTACATATTATTAACGAAGATGATTTTAATAAATACATTGGTGACTTAAATCATGTTAAGTCCAGGCTTGGTAACCATTGCTGAAACAAAAACCTTCGAACAAGGTAAATTCTCCACCCCACGTCCCTGAAAAAATACCACCATGTCAAATATTCACATTTTTAGAACTTCAAAGTCATCGAATTTGAATTAAAACCGGATCAAACGAATATTATTATATTCGTTTGATCCGGTTTTAATTCAAATTTAATAATTTTTCAAATATCAAAATACACAAAAGAAATAAACACGTTTCACACGAACAAGTGGCGTCTTGGGTTTATCAAAAATCAAGCCCTATCGGGAAGAAAAATGCAAATACAGTTCGTATGAAATACCTTATATGTTTGGTTTAGAAACTTTAATCATAGAATAATACTTTGTTAGGAAAATAATATAGATCGTAATGAAAATTATTCGTTTAAACAATAAATAAGCAAAATCAAAAGTTCACAGGGCATAAAGTCGCAAGCGGAGTACTAGTGTCGAACTGATTGGAGAATAAACTAAATTCACTCACTTTCAGTTCGTCCTTCAGTCTCTATACAGCTGTCCCTCCAGAATTCACATATTGATGGCTTATATTTATGGTATGAGCATAGTATGTCAGCTCTGCAAATACATAAGACACGTAAATTTTCACTTTGATGTAATATGCTTTATACAAAAAAAACTTGCGACCCGCTCCGGCTTCGCACGGGTGCAATGTATGTAGATATAGATACTGCATCTAAAAATAAATCTTCCTCTTGAATCACTCTATCTATTGCTGTTTAATTAATTTTGATCTAAATCTGTTAAGTAGTATAAAAGATCTAAGCCATAGAAATATAAAAAAATATTTATGATCTAAGCCAGCGGTCAGCAACAAGCGGACCGCAGTCCGTATCTGGACCTCGGAAAGTCGAACTTTAGACCGCCAAATTTTGTGTATTGTTACCTACTTCTTACATGAAAAGTGTTTTTTAACAACTCTATTTCAATAAAATTTTAATACAACTACATACGTTTACGAAAGTCTCATAGGATCTAGCTAGAACTTATTCTAGAAACTATTTAACAAGTAAGTACCTACGACTGATGTGACAAAAAAAGTACGGTGGATAAGTACTAAAAATCAAATTTTTTGGGACCTCGATAATAATTTTCAACGTTATCTAGACTCTTCTAAAAACTACTCGCCTGATCTAAGCCTACAAATAGTGGTAGCGACTTTGTTTTAAGCTATGTAAAGAAGAAGATTAAGGAATGACCCTCTGTTTTCAACCTAATATTAGTGAAAAATACTTAGTTGTGACACCGTGTATCTTGGACTCTTGGGGGTTTCCTATACAGTCTGCATCAGAAGTAGATTTACACTACTCAAAGTTTCAAAGCAGGTTTTTTTTATTAAAAACTTGTGAGATATTACTCGTTACTCATCATCATCATTTCAGCCATAAGTCGTCCACTGCTGGACATAAGCCTCCCCCAGAAGGGGGGGATTTGCCATAATCGCCACGCTTGGCAGGCGGGGTGGCGATCGCAGTATGGCTGTTACGAAGGCACAGAGAACGCTGCTGCCCATTCTCTGGTAAGTCCCTTAGTCGCCTCTTACGACACCCACGGGAAGATATGGGATAGTGCTATTCTTTACGTCCGACACCATAGGAAACCTAACTTACTCGTTACTAGCAAGTAATTAAAGAGTAAGGAAAATTTTAAAAAATAATATTCTGAAACATTAAAAATAATAGCTGCATAAAATAAAAAAAAATCCGAAATGTTAAGCTACTTCTGTTGCTGACCGCACCAGTGGGCTACAATTTAATATATTTCGTAAAAGAAACTAACTTGGTAAGTTCCCAGCAATTCAACATATCGTTCAAGCAATTTGAAAGGTTCCATTGTCCACGGTTTACTGCTTCCATTTCAATTGGTACAAAATATAGTGACGAATTTTGAAAATACTGACCTTGGGTCACATGGTATTCTGAAACTGAACTTTACATTGTTTTAATAAAACCCCACTAAGTATAGTTTTCGCTTGTATTGAAACCCAGAACGTTGCTCTGGAATGACATTTAAGACTATCAAAAAATAGGATGAAGGTAAGAAACGCGTATGAAAGCCGATCAAATCAAGTCATTTTATATTTTTTACTTTTGACTCTCTCGTTGGTCTAGTGGTCGCAAGCCCGACTGCTGAGCATGAGGTCCTGGATTCGATTCCATGGTAAAGCAAAGTGTTATTGGGTTTTTCCATTAGATATTTCTCAGTAGCAGCCACGGAGCTGGATTTATGCCCGGTTGAATGAAATAGGCTCGCCCTCTATTACATGGAACTCAGACATAACTGGCGAAATGTGGGTGTACTATTAGTAACACCTCTGCCTAATCCTTCGGGAATTACAATCGTGATGTTATGTATGTATTTTTATGATCTTTAGTCAATCTAGTACTATTTGAACGTCAAAACATGTACAATGAGAGCCAGGGAATGCAATTGGAATAAATATCCAACCTAATGTATTGACAATAGTGCGACACGTACCGTTTAACAATATTAATATAACACCAACAATAAAACCTACTAATAAGGCTTTCATAATGCACTGTATATCGAGCACGACCGCTCTAAATACCTGCGCGTTACAAAATGTGACCGCTGATGTTGCTGCGATGTACACTGATTACTGCACACGCTCGTTAACATGAAACAATGAACAATTACTGTCTATGTGCGTGTCCCATACGATAGGATATCACAAGGAATCCCTGGCAAAAAATTAAAACCATAAGATTTACCTACTTCATCATCTGCTTAGCTTTTCTCAAAAATGGTGGGTTCAGCAGCTTTCATTTTAACCGCACGCAACTGAATACCAAAATTATTCCACAATCCAGTTACTACTGGGTAATGCGATACCTCTTGGTAAGACTGGTTGTCAGACTTTCGGGCCACTGACTAAAGATCGACCCGAGCGGCTTTTATTATTTAGCTACGAGCTCCTCAGATTTACCTTCAAAAATATAATTTATCTATTAAAAGTTTTGTGTTATAGGTTACTTTTTCGAAGTAGAGTTTTCATCTTCTTTACTTGAACAAAGTTATTGTATATTATTCACATAATTATTTAGAGTAATATTGCCGTATTCATATTTCAACCATTTCATCAAAGTTTAATTTTACAAAATGTGTGTGTTTGTTACCTGCGTTTATACGTTCATAATTATTATCAAACTAATATAGTCGCTTTTTAACTTTTGTCATAGTGTAGCATTGTTACGTAACTTTACGTTTGTTATCTCGGAAGGGTTAGGCAGATATGTACCTATTAGTACACTCACATTTCCCCATTTATATTTAAGTTTCATGTAAGAGCGAGCATGTTTCCATAAACCGGGCACAAATTCAGACTTCGTGGCTGCTACTGGGAAATTTCTAACAACACTTAGCCCGACCTGGAAACCGAACCCAGAACCTCATGCTCAGCAGTCGCGTTTGCGACCACTAAATGCTCTAATATATTAAAATACAATATTGATTATTTCTGTCATTAAATTCTCGAATTTAGTATGTTTTGTTTCGGAATCTTCTGACGCGTGTAGCTGTCACTGTGAAACATCACCATTATGTGCTAATGCCCATGTCTACTGTCCCCTTCGAACTCGAACAAGTGATCGATGGATTACCTACTCCACTATATGCCATACATTTCTAATGCGACACGTTATCGATTGACCTGCCGTCTCATATTAAACCATTGACATAAACGTGGGTGAATAAAATAATAATCTTCAGTAATAGCCAGCGAAAGAGGTAACTTTCATTCGACAGTTTTATAAAATGGCTGTTAATAGTTCATAAAGTTTTCGGTTCAGTATTTAGGCATATTGATGTACCTAAAGGGTGTATTTAGACACTTAGCGATTTTTTTAATTACCACTTTTTAAAGTTATAACTTTACTTTAAATACCTCCAGGACCCGTTGCATGAGCCAGTGTTTTGAGTGTCTTATATTGAGTTTTACAGTAAAAACTGATTTTTCACCCCAAAAGAAAAAATTGTTTCCCAGCAATAATTATTGCATAGGGGAACTTAGTTTGATGTACATAATACACATACATCATACATGTTGATAGCTTCATGATTGGTCGGTTTTACTCTGTATCGGTAAAGAATAGACTACATACAGAAATTGTTCGTATTAAATTGATGGGATGGTAATGACCTAAACCAAGGGAGGCGAATTCTTCAACTGAAACGAGAGGTATGATCTATTTCCCTCCATATTGTATCGCGACTAGGTAAACTTCCCGTATGGTCATCCCGACTATTCCCGACCGTTTTGTTTTGTAGGGAACAATGAACCACTATGCCTTGTTTTACTAACATATATTAAAAACTGAATTTACTTTTTTATTTCGTCGAAAGCATTTTTGTACGGTTTTTCCTGCTATGACTTATTATGTAAATGGTCCATCCAAAACCCACTATATAAATTGTAAGTATGATCCTCTCATTCACGTTGAAGCCCCATCTTCTACGGAATCAAACTACTACTACTAACTACGGCAATTAAGGTTAAAGTTGCTAATCATTTAAAAGTCTCAATTGAGTCGGTCACACTCTTTACATATCGGAAATTACCAAAGTTAAGTGCTCGATCTTCTTAATAACTCATTACTGAGCCCGCATTGCCTGCAGTGTTTTACATAATGTTTTGAGATTCACCTAATTATTCTAGATCTTATTTTATCACTTTTGTTTCAGTACATCTACAGTGGTACTAATCGCACATACGTGTGTACTATTTCATTTATGAATACTTATGCGTTTTATCGTGTTTAAATACAACATACGGTCTAGTTGTGTTTTAAAAAAGTTTCTCCATAGAGATAGTTCTGCCAGCCAAGCCTTCGTTGGGCAACGTCAGTTCTGTTAATCAAATATACAGATAACAATAACTATCTAAATAATATCTAGCAAACTTTTTAAAAGCCTTCCTGTATAGTAAAAACGACAACGGTTTTATATATTGAAGAACTGGGTCACCGGAACAGGCTATAAACTGACAATGTAGTGTATTCATTCACATGATCGTTCGCGAAATGCCCACCTGTCTCTATTCTATACATATTTCCATTAACACCGATTCAAAGCAAAGTGACACTGCACTGAACTCAAATGAAACGCAATTAGGACAGCTGAGGTGAAACTTACATGTAGGTTTTGTTTACATTGACTTTGACAACGACGCAGACGCTAATTCGCGCGGGGCTTTAACCTCTTTATCTCCAATACGTGAAAAATATAGAAAACATAATAAAAACCATAATAGAATGACCCAAATGTCAACTGGCGAGTGTATCTGTATGAAGTCATTAACACGAGCAGAAATAGAGCTGAGCCCGAGTTGTGTTGTGCAGCGTAGTCTACGCTCCGTTGTGTCTGTCACCGCTCACATATGAGGTGCAAGTACATACAGCGCGCCCACCGTTCCCGTCGCCATCAGCCAACAAATTACTTATTAAGCATTCTAAATATATATATATCCATTTACGCTAATCATTTCAGCAGACAAGAGAGTTCGATAAACAAAAACATAAATTTGTGGTGCGAACTCATATTCGTACATTTCTATTCGTGTGTGCGTTCTTTAATGGGTTGTTTACTTTAGGATTTTATTTATAACTAGCGGCCCGCCCCGGCTTCGCACGGCTGCAATGTAGATACTGAATTTATCGGCCTTTCTCAACTATTATATGCATGTATTGTATACTACATATAAACCTTCGTCTTGAATCACTATATCTATAGCTGAAAACTGCATTACAATCCGTTTGATAGTTTAAAAGATCCAAGCTTACAAAACAGCGACAGAGACTTTATTTTATACTATGTAGGTAATGAAGATAAAATAGATTCCATCTCAATTGAGTGCTGGGACTAGAAACTCGTCCAAACCATATTATAACGACTCTTATTAAATATCCAAAAACACCAAGAAATTATTTTTGGAACTAAAATGGTATGAACAGGTATGCAAATAACCAAGTATATTTTTATACCTATTAATACGACTTATAAAAACTGATTTGAGTTTTTAGCGAATATCAGGTAAAAAATGAGGATTGGGTGCTGGAAAATTAGCACATTTAGCCCCAAAATAGAATTGTCGCAAAGTTTCCATTCTGAGTCGAAGTATAATTATATTGTATAAAGATTAAGTGTATGTACCTGAAATCGCACTTATATTATCCTTTGGTACTTTTAATTATGTTTACGGAGACAATTTTATTAGGTCTAGTAAACTAACTATTGACATTATTAATTAAAACTATGAAATATACTAACAACAGAGTATAAAAGGGCATCAAAAAACGCCTCCTCAACGCTGTCAACGGACAATGTGCCCAAGAGACTGGCGGCATTGCCACGTAACGTTGTATGACAACACTTAGCCTCTGCAATGGCCAAGGTAAAAGACAGCCTTTAGGCCACGGGAAGCGTCAACTAGGCGTTTCGAAATTTCCTTAAACAGGCTATGACCTAATTATTTGTATTCCTGCGTACACATCGATCGATAAGTCAACAATTTAGTAGAAACTTGAAGGGAATACCCTCTATTATGTACACCATATTAAGGTTAGATTAGTTTTGTTTAACGAAATGTTCACCTGTTTACTGTCTGATAAAACTTATGAGTTTAATTAGTACGTGTGGATATAGTTGGATGACTATACCGGCTCTTGTAAAATGACGTCGCATTCACGGAAATTCTTGTTGAGTCCGTTTGAAACATAAATTATGTATGTACAAGAAAAAACGTTGAGAGGAAAACTGTGATAATTATATCTTTGTCTTACGTTTGGAATTAGTGCATAACTTTAACATAGATAATCCTATATATTTGCACTTTGCGTTGTAGATACGTAAGTACGGAAAATTGTTACGACAGATAATACAGGTAATAAAAGTCGTTAAAACCCACAGCTTGTAAACAACTTGCAGAGGAAAACAACACTAAGTACATGTCTTTATTACGAAAACAACCCAACATGTCTTAATTAGATCGGATAAAAGTGCAAAGAATATATTAGAAAATAAGAAATAAAACTTCCTACTTATTAGGTTTGGAAATAATTATTTAAACTTTAAGTAGTTTTAAATGGAAAATTAAACGGGGATCTACATAATAATTATGTTGTTTGACATATCTACAATTATTGCTCAAATATGAGAGTTCGGGGAATCCAGTAACATCTGAACGTTCTTGGATCTGTATGTATAGAAATATATGTACGAGTACCTATATTCAGCAACGCCAACAGGTACGTGACTAACTGCATGAAGACAATAACTGCTCCAAGGAAATTACGGTTAATCATAATTCTTCCTAAATAGATATAAACATAATACTTAATAGTGTTTATGTCATACCGGTATGTACCAAGTAAGTGCATGGCTGCGGGTTGTTCGCAAGAGATACCGCGGCCTCGACATGAAGGGCTAAGAAGGAACATGGATGGTTTTTAGTCAGTAGAAATCTGACACTCCCTTTCGCTCTGCCCAAGAGCGGGAGGGGTTATTTGATGATTTCCCACCCCCCCCAAAAAAAAAAAAAGTGCATAATAATTCATGCTCAAGAACCAATGACAGAGTTCTCAATCTAATTTAAATCTCTTAATTCTCAATGTAATAAGTCATGACAACATACTTACAGACAACTCACTACTTGCAGGTTTATTTATCTGAAGAATCTTTAAATTAATGTTTTATTTATTCGTGATCTTGTTCAAAATACAATAGGTTCTAGGATAAAATTAAATTCTTACACGTATCTCAGCGAACATAATAAGTTTAGCATAAGACGACTGGAACTAACGTTGTTATTACCAGTCTGGGGCCTCTCGCTAAAAAAAAACTACATAAAATTGAAAGCCGGTATAATTAAACGGCAAAATATTATTCGTTTATGAAAATTTATATTTATAAATTATATTATGTAAAGGTCAGTTGACCCAGAAGTGGTAGACTAAGACCCACAACGATATGATATTACAACGTGTGTGCTGTGACGTAATTTGGTGAAACTTGGGGGTGTTTGGTGCACGCGTCACGCGTGACGTCACGGTGACGGCTGTCAACTGGCGAGCCTCATGCGGTACAAATGTGTGGAGCCCCGCCACACACCTCCATACGTACTCTGCCAACCGTCACAACCGGTCGCTGCCAATGTCTAGTGCTCCTTATCAACACAATTAACTGATATCTGGCAATACATAAGTGTTCTCTGACGTCAATATACTAAGTTTTTAATTGTTACGTTATTTTAGAGAAGTGCCTTTACTGCTGTGTTCAAAAGTGCAATTTGTTGGGATTGTGTGAAGAAATAAGAATTTACCGGTATATTGAAACAGCCTTCGGAAACTCAACAGGTACCTAGACTATTCGAATATTTTTATCTTACCTGAATATAATAGAAGGAAAGGAAACAGGTTTTCATATTTTGAGTATAATTATAACGACTATAGGATATTTTTAAAGTTTAAACATATTAATCGTTCAGATTTTCCTTATATTTAGACTCACATTCACATCATTTAAATCCTTTGTATTCAATATAATACCAGGAAATTGATCCTTGATGCTTCACAGATATTAATTTTAAAACAGTTACAATACAATATGTACAAATACACACTCATGCAACAAATTTTCCGACTACTCTCATCTCAGTTCCCCGAACTTACTCGTACCCAAACGTGAATCATCATACAGACATTATAAAAAACGACAGTTACGGATGCTATTCAAATAACGGACACTTTTGAGAACATTACCTATGGATTAAGGTTACGAGAGACATTCTACGAGTTGTGCAATGTGACCATCATTATGGCACTTTGACCTCATGGGTGATTTTACGCATTTTCTCTTTGATTACCTGCTTGATGATGATGATGATATAAAGTCACATTTATATCCGTAGGTACCTGTGAGGAGTTGAAGAATATTTTCAGTTCCTCTCATGGGAAACATTGAGCCTTTTCAACATACTAACCTACATACAGTTATTATTGTAATCAGCAACATTCCTTTTGGTGTCATGAGAAAATTGTGCAGACCGCGATGTGTATGACTAAGTCAAACACTTTCTACTCTGGTTTAACTTTCTTATGTCGTGACTGTAATTTTCTGCAGAAACCAACTGAAACAAGCAAAGGATATAGGATGTATTTGACCTTAGATACACCTAAGATGCAAATATTTGCGAAAAACTTGATAGTTAACACCCATACGACGACAAACGCTTTAATTTAGCCACCTGCCAAGTTTGTCGCCCGTATGTACCAGGACACAATACCTTCATTGTCTTTGTCAACATAGAAAAACAGAAGGTTGTCCAAATATTCACACAGCTTTTGTTACAACCTTCCTACACAAATTACAATCAAATTGAAACTTTGCACGCGTTATCGGTAACCATGGACGCTCGTTTTAAACATCGCAGAGAAAAAAACAAAGTCACAAGTTACGCAATACATGCTTACCAGTTATTGTTACATGCTTATGTAACGAATCGAGCCTAGATTGTATTCCTACGCATGTGCAACGATAAAGCACCAAACCTTGCAGTAGTTAACAATTTAATCAGTAGAACCTTTAATACTAAATAATCGCAATTCGGTAGCGATATTGCTTAGTTTTTAGGGCTCAGTACCCACAGGGTAAAAACGGGACCCTATTACTAAGACTTCACTGTCTGTCTGTCACCAGCAGGCTGTATCGCAAGAACCGCGATAGGTAGACGCTTGAAATTTTCACAAATGATGTATTTCTGTTGCCGCTACTTATAACAACAAATACTAAAAATAAAGATTAATATTTTATGGGGGCTCCCATACTACAAACGCGTAATTTTTATAGATGGTACGGAACTCTTCGTGCGCGAGTCCGACTCGCACTTGACCGGTTTTTATTATTTTTTCGTTAGACCCTGCTTCTTTTTCTTTATCGTGTGTTTAGTGCCAAATCAGTGTCAGAATTTGTACACTTCAGTTTTTAGGTCCTGCTAAATGTGTAGCATATTACCCATTACCCAACTGAATCGTTAAACGGAAACCCAACAATTGAATCTGCCTGTCAGAGATTTTAGAGAGAATTGGGATGTTGTGGTCGAATAAAACATCGATCAAGTGTTAGGCAAACAGATTAGAACGTACAACAAGTATTTTGGCAGACATCCAAAACATGAGTAATCTGGAAAGAGTTCGATTTATTCTACACTTTATCAGTTCCCACCATTTATTTGGAAGAAATACAATATATTAACGTTGGAATAGATAACGAGTAGTCAATGTCGACATATGGTTGATGGAAAGTTCTCCTTGGGCCGCAACCGGATGTGCTGCGGGCGTGAGGTACGCTTGCTCCTCGCGCCTGTTTCGTCCTAGCGCAACTCGCTGTATGTACAAGTCGAACATTAGCTATGCCTCTACATAGTTAAGTCGAGGTAACGACCGCAGCACGATCTACCGAGTGCTTCGCTTAGATAACAGATAAATAACCAATTATATTCATACCGGAACGGTTTGGATTGCACAGGTATAAAAACTATTAGGTTTTACTTATATTAGTCACCAAAAGTTGTGGCAAAATTACGCAATATTTCGTGAATCAGAAGGTAATTTAAGTCAGAGTAGATACAGTTTCCAATTTTGAAAAAATTAAAGAAAAGAAGTTAAACTTAGGGAAAGAAGTTTAGATAAACCAAATCGAAATGGTAGTTTTTTCATCAGACATACAAACTATAAATGTACAATTTATATATTTATACGAGCCATTTTTTAATTTATTAATATCAGATTACAAGTTTAATTTAAGTTTACCTAAGTGTATGTTTTGTATTTTTTTATGAAAAGGTATTGTTTTGGAAAATATCGCGGATAAAACAATTAAATAAGATTCCCATGAATCGGAACTTACAGTCATACAACTAATGAACTTACACCTGCTATACTTTTCCTTCCTTCGATCTGTATAAGGTTTTTACTAAAGGAAAAACATTGCCAGTAGGTGCGAACTACAATTCCAAAGCTCTAGCTTTACTAATAAATGTTCGAGTTCGTGTTTTGTTGGTATAATCAAAGTAAATTTTTCACCGCCGCCTCTCTTTCTGTCAAGGTGATGTTGTTTACCTTCAATCTAATAGGATCAGCAGCAAAAACTGCCACGCAGCAGATTTAATCTATTTTTACAGCATCGAGTACTGAAAAGCAGTGGGTTTTTTTATTATGATCGCTGTGATCACAGTTTTTGTGCCGACACCGAAATCATCAAATGAAATACATCGAGTTAACTATAGCTTACGATTGCATGGGAACAAAAAACAAAATTCAACTTTTAGAAAAGAGTTCAGTTTTCAAGGTTCAATACGACTAACCAACTTGCCAGTTTATTCTGTCGTTAGAGATTTCTACTGCAATTAAAATATTTAGAATGACTACATAAAAGATACGGTTGTAACGACCATACTAGTACTTACGTCTTTTTTGTACCCACTAACCTATAAACATGTGAACTTTACGCGCTTTGTTTAGAATACATAATTTATTTGTAACTTTGTCGTGACAACGCATCCTTAAAAGGAGGACATCATAATTCAAGTGAAAGTGGCAGACCCCATTTATGGTGGCAAGACGCGTGCAGAAGACTAAATCCATTATGCTTATGATGCCATTGATATTCTCAGCGGCCGCTGAAAGCGGAGTGCCCCTGGCCATTATAAGATAAATGGTTGCGTTACCGCACTTGAGTGCAAAGTTTCCCGACTCCTTAGATGATGTAGTACACACCAGCGTAATGAGCTCCCGGTGTAGAAAGTAGCTCGCAAACAACTTGTTTTACAGAGTCAACTTGGTCCACAACGTGGTCCCATTTGGTCCACAATGTAAACTTACAGCAAATAGCCCATTGACTGGCTCCAGTCAAAATAATGTGTTATTTACGTACGTGTAAGAATGTTTACGTATCATTCTGGTCGGAAGCACGTTCTGTTTTGCGTCTACGTCGAAGTTATGCGCGTTAAGCACAGCTGCGCGTGCGCGTTGTGTAGATGCACGCTGCAGTAAAAGGTTCACAAGCAGTCTGGGCTCGGGGCTTGTGACCACTACGAAGGTTAAGGCAACATATCGTTTCCGGGTCGAAAGGTCAACGGCTTTGCGCACGCCTTCAAGCTATTTGAGTGGTTAAGCACGCAATACGTCAGCGATTATTTTTTACGTTTAAGGAGTTAAATACGTAGTTCTCTTCAGTAAAGTACCGATTTTATCGATAATTATGATTCTAGAAAACAAAACAATACACACGTACTTACACTTGACATTTCTGATAACTTCACTCTATGGTTACCTACGCAAATATTTTCACCTGTGCTGAAATGACTGAGGTTGTCGACTGTCTCAGATTTGTTAATATAATATCTATTGATTGCGAATCTCGGTATATAAAGTCGTTGCATTACGACATCGCCGCAAAAGAGGAAGGTCACAGCACAAGCTAAATAAACATTAAGTTATAAGAACTTTACAAGAAAGACTTTAATTTATTATCCTTTGTTTATGCTGTAGGTACGTCCGTATAGTGAACATGAATGACGCCCATTTTATGTTTGTTTTCACAAAAGAATTTGCGATTTACCTTTGCTCATCTGTTATCGTAGCAAATCTTAGTGAGTGTAGGTGACACTTATCTCATATCTTTTATGAAGAAACTACTCGAATAATGATGAAACTTCGCTCGAGTAGTACTTAACACGTTATTCTATCATTATAACTTATTTATTTAAGTATACTGTTTCAGAAATATACCTTAGATACCTAGTCACTGAAAGTAAAGGAAATAACAATCAGTAAGTACTAATTTAATTACGCGAACTCATTGAACTAATTAACATAAACAAGTCACTTAAGAAAGAATTTTGATGAACTTATTGGTTTTCTTTTGTAAGTATCGAAAAAACAATTACAAATTAAATGTATGCTGTATACTAACGGAGATAATTATGTTAACTCATTATTTGTGGTTTGCTGTTATTCGGATCAACTTCTCAACAATTCCAAGGACAAATTATATTTGTTGGATACTGCGTGGGCAACACAGCCTTTTCACAATTTCGTACCTTTACCATAATAGTGAAAAAACCTTACCTACTTACTGTAATAATACCTGTAGCACCAATTATATTCCAAGAATCACTCCACTCTAAGTGGAAGATAATTATGCTTCTACAAGACCACAACAAAGCGCGCAATTTTTATTAACAATGCGTAATTTAATAATCAAGATTTTATGTAAAATCCAACGATGGTGAATATACAATTTAGTCTACAATCTTTCAATACACATCTAAAAAAGAAAATATATACTCGTAGTTGTGCTGACAGGCATCAGAAGCTTTTAGAATTACAATAATAGAGTCACGGAGGATGCGCAGGCGCTGAGCACCGCTATAGTTTCACGGCGCGTGCGCCGGCTGGCCGCGCACAATCCCTTGCGACCCCACAGCTCACACAAATTGCCCTACCGCCATTGTACGGAGCAAGATGGCGTAACCACCGTTTTAATAGTAATACCACCTCTTTTGTTACAAAACCTGATGAAATACTAATGTGTCTGTTCTTTTGTTTCAGGTAAGATATGCCTAAACTGTGCAATGAAGTGTGGACCGGACATGGACTAACAAAGGTTTTTCCATATCGCTCATCTCATGAACATTACATAAAGACTCGTTTAATGTAGGTATGGCTACTGGTATTAGAGCGAGTCTGAAAGCCAGTGGCCACAGATAGACATTATGATTGATCAGAAAAGCTTTATTTTTGGTCATAAAGCAACATTGCCATTACAGCTTATTATTTCAGTGTCACGTGTGACAAAATATTAGGTTATTTCAAAATTTTAAATGATTTTCCTATCATAATTCAGATTTAAATACAGACATCTGACAGCATAAGCATATATATTTTTAAAATACAATATAAATTTGAAGCAATATTTTGCCAACCGCTCCGGCCCACCACATTCCATTTTTTTAGAACATCAACCTTTAGTAACTGATTCATAGTCATATAAGAGATAACGAGGAACATTTAATGCGCAAATACACAAGTATCTATTTCAGACTAAATACCAGGATAGTCACATACTTCACTATAAATACTGCCTGTCACTAAAAGGATTTAAATAATTTTTAATGGTATATTGAGCCAAATCACAGAATAGAATAACTTCCGTGTTCGTAGCTACGCACATAAAAGTTGATCTGACATTTGTGCAAACGCATTCATACGCAAATGATCTAGCTTCCTTATCCAGTAGACGCCTACCCACATTTAATATCATGTGTCGCTTGCCCATATAAAGGGTGAGACAAACATCTCTATTATCAAGTATCTTCGATAAGTAAATACAAGTTCTACCAGACACACACAAAAGATTGCTAAAGCTGTAAGCGCCGATACACTGTAGTAGATATTATTATTGATAAAACAATAAATTGTATCCACATTAATCCCTAAACTCCCAAATTAGGTCAATAGCTATCCCACGTGCAAACTACGTAGCATTGATATGGTATCGTTTCTCGTAGACCGCCCACGTTTAAAGATACATAAGTGTCCTATTTTTCGTAGACCAGACGTCGCCTACGCCGTCCTATTTCGTAGCCCGTGCTACGAGAATATGGTTCCGGGTGATCACTTAGTTACGACTAACTTGTCAAGGTTTACAGATTGCTTACATCCAATACACTTAGTACACAAAAACTTTCTTCAAAAATGACAGAAATTATAATTAATCGACAACATTAGCGTTTCTTGCATGAAAAATGACAGAGCCTCCGAACAAAAAGATTTAGAAAGTAAGAAAGCAACAAATTATTTAATGCCATCGTGAATATAATAGGAATAGGCTTGGCAAATTTACGTTCACGATTATTATCTAACCCTGTGGGGGTTTAAGTATCGTTTATAAAACTGACATCCGTAAACGAACCATTAATCACAGCTGCTATTCTGGATTTCTTCTATCAATAAAGTTATAATACAGAACACTAAGACAAAATGTTTTCCATGAAAAAGGGCTCCGTCCTCGCTAGTCCCATAGAACAAACAAAACAAGGGTTCACATCACACCAACACCAACCCTTGTAGATTGTAAATGTTGGAGGCGTTCGTGAACCGGCTCCCCAAAGGAGCGGTCAAAGCCCCGGCTATGCTTAGGGGAGGCCCCACTTAGACAGGTTCATTGAAAACGTGAATAAAAGGTTATCGATAGCAAAACAATGTAACGGTGTCAAGTGGCAAGCCTTCCGTTATCAGCGGGCTTCTGAATTCAGATGTTCTCGGGATTGTGGTAATTTCTGTTATATCGTAGGTAAGAGCGATAATTGTTTATTTATAATTGTAACTGTAAGTAATTCTAGATATTTGAGTATTGTTTTGATTGAAAAATCGGTGCTATAAACAACTATTTGATGTGTGATACCAAAACAAAGGCTAAGTTGGTGAAAAAAAAACGGTGCTTATTATACAGCGTGCATCAGATTGAACATTAGAGTTGGTATATATTTTTTAAACCTTTACCTATTGCTCTATGTTTTCCTGTCTCTTGGTTGCGTTTACGAACATTTAAAAATTCTAAAATCAAAGGTCATTTATTCAAACTAGGCTGATAATCAGCACTTTTCGAACGTCAAAATTTACATTACTTTTTTACCAGAGACAGTCCCGTAAAACGCCCACCCTTCGACACTTCCTAGTGTTTTAGCTGGAAAGAAAAAGTGGCGGAACAAACTCCCCAGCAACACATCTGTCAGTTAGGTAAAAAGAACCAGACTCGATACTCGATTTACTTCAGACACAAATCAATAATAATAAAAAAAAGTATATAATAATAAACAATGTAAAAAAATAAAAGAAATTCATAACATATCAGTAAACTAATTTTGGAGAAAGAACATAAATAAATAACAAACATTGTTTTGTGTTCAAATCAGCGACCAACTATTCTTATCATCTAAGATTCTAAGTAGTCGTTAATGAAATAGTAAGCTTTTAAACAACGATTAGATTTTTTTTGGCTTTAAACGCATTAAATGGCATGTCTAGAAAAGAAGATGGCAGTTTGTAATAAAATGTTATAACGAGCCCTACGAATGAATTATGAACTTTGTGAAGCCGGTGAAAAGGAGCGCGTAGTTTATGCTTATTTCTAGTGTTATTTCTAGTCTAACAGCCAATTGGGCTTTACAAAAAGTTATTCAGTTTTAAGGTCTATACTACAGCCTTTAATATGACCACAACTTTTTGAAACATGCTGAAAATATATTGAGCAGCCTGCGATTAATTGTGCGTATTTAGAAATGTGATAAGTTTATCTCACTAATGAAAATATACTTGGATAATATGTACCCACCTACCTAGATTAACTTTACTCAGTCAGTTACCAGATTACATTTGACGCAATTTTAACATTTATCTTTATTGTAGGTACATATACGATTAGGTATATATGTAGTTCTTTGTGTCACATATTTACAGGCATTTTATTATTAAACAGAAACCCGATGTAAACAAATTATGTAAGATATGCAACGATATAACATTATGTAACACGTTAATATATTATATAATTATGTAAAGATTTGTTTATCATAATTTAAATAAAACTCTTAAGAAGGAAGGACGTTTATTCTATTTATTAGTAATATATCTGGAAAGACCAAGACCGATTTCAAGGAAAAAGTTACTTACGCATACCAGCGGTAGGAACCTACTTAGTATTGGTATTAACGTAAGAGGTAATAGGTACAGAATTCGAACTTCGAAGTGATCATTATCATTGATTATCTTGGTAATAACAAAAATCATAAAAATGTAATAATAAAACTTTACGCAATCTCCGTTTCCACGCGTATCCAAAAGTGCCAAGTGTCAACTTGAGAAAACAACGGTCACAAATATTGTGTTTAATTATTTAACAAGGAGACTTTTAGTAAGTTTTCGTTAAAATTAAAGAATAAAACAATTAATAATTATAAGTGTATTTTTACACCATATTATAGTAATGAAATTAACATTTGTAAGCAAAAAAATAATTAAAGAGATCAAGGTATGAACAATTAAGTAGTGTGTGTCATTAAACTCTTATAACGTTCATTACAAATGGACAACCTTTATTCTTTTGCGGTACCTACGCTGCGCCATAAGACAATAGAAGGTAAACAAAAACTCAATAACGATAAAACAACATTTAGCTACCACATTACACGTCCATGCCCTCATATACCTGAGTCGTAGTACCCAGGTCGTAGTACGCAGGATTATGCGGTGGCCAGCAACCGCGGTATACAATATACGTAATGAGTGGAGACCACATGTCACCGGCGGTAATACGATATACTGTGGTAAACCAGGGGTTGCGGAAACCTTGTCCACTGGTCACGTTGACACGTACATAGGTATGACTAGTGAGTACACTTACCTATTCAGTTCCTACTTTATTCAGTGTGGCTGTACACACGTCTGATACCGGCTATATCAGCCAACAGCAGGAATCAGCTCAGAAATTACTTAACTTCTAAAAAGATGATATACAGTATATGGCACCAATATGATGTATGTGATATACACACAGTAACTTTTAAAAGTGATTTTCTCCTACTATATCGAAAATCACCTTTGAATTATATATATTGTGCTTATGATTGTAACTAGCTTTTCTCTTTGCATATTTCGGGTGGTAGGTAGATTAACACCTATAGGATAAAAATTGATCAAGAATTGGAACTATATTGATTACTTTTCGGCGAGTTTCCAATTCTAATTTAAATATCTATGTAGAAGAGAAAGTGTCAATTTTTACCGTAAAATACGCCAGACTCGACTCAAAATTAACTTCTATAACAATGAACCAAAGTTCAGCGACTTTTGAACTAAACTTACCCAGCGCTGAAATAGATACTTGTAGTTGTAAGAATGATAAAGTGAAAAGAATATATTAGACACAATACTGATCAACATAATATATACTTATTATGTAAATAAGACGTCTCAGACAAATTTAGTCACTGCTATAAATACCGATCTTGAGCATATCTACCTAAAACCGTCGGTTTAACAAATACCTACGATATTTAAAATAAATACCTAAGATAATATTTTTCTGTATATCATGATAAATAAACCGAAAATGATGAGAATACGCACTAAAGTTTCCACTGACGCGGCCGTTCCGTATCGTTAATTGTTTATCCAGACTTCTTTAATTAGTTCGGTACTGGGCATTCCCGCATTCCTAATTCTTTTTATAAATTGGGGAAAACTGGATGACTGTGATGTCAAATACATAAACTGTTGGAAACTCTACCTTTTATTTTCCTGAAATTAAAGCGCTGAAGGTTATCAAAACAAAGGCAAACAAAAGATATTTCAAGAATTGTTTTTTAAACGCTGAGCCAAAAGTGAAGTAAATAACTAGGTAGGTAGGTATCTTGGTTGAGTTTTAAAATAGTCTACTTTTTTCGTGTTGGTTCACTGAACTTTTCGGTCACTGCCGATCACCGACATGGTTTGCGGATAATTGTCACAATGCACATTTTTTTTTAAATACATTTTTCCTATTTTAATCACGGCATTATGGTTCTTCTCACTGGCCAATGTCGTTGCGTGACCACATTTAATAAATACTTTTTGCCTCTAAATTGATTGAATGCCGCTAAATCTCAAAACGAAATATCGATATCTATTCGAGAAAACGTTACGTTTGTAAATAAAATGTTATTGGCATTGAGAAAGTTATCTCAATTTAGTCAGCAGTTTTGACCGTGAAGTGTCACTGTCATGTTTTTTAGTTATTTCTAACGATCCGCCATTTCTGCATATTTGAAGCTCGATGATGGCCAGTATCTAAGTTATTGTAATCAGAATTACTTACTTACTTACAGGGGCACTTAATATCGTGCGATGCCTGTCCTGCTAGTTGTTCACTACAGGAACTGATGGACGCTAACGAAAGCGCCAAACTAGTAGCTCAATTCTGGGCCAACACAATTTAGATTGCCATCGTCACGCTAAGAAGAAGATCAGAATTTAGGAGAATGCTAAATTGTATTCCAATAAAGAAACTAGATGCTAGATAAAAACAGCATTAACCTGAAACTAGAAATAACCAACTAGTTCAACAGGTTTTATTTGGTTCAACAACAAAAATAACTGATGGCCATGAAAGCTTTAATTTTATTAATAAATTATCGATACATTTATACGTTTTATAAATAAAATGGAAATGACAGACTGACGGATGAACAGACATCACGAAGATTGAGTGTAAAGTTAAAAGCCCCAAATACGGTCCTATGTACGAGTATAATATGTCTGGGTTTTGTTTTTCACTATTTCGTTATCACCGGACATGGCGTTTTTTTTTCGAAACAGTAGGCAAGCGATATTGAATACTCCTTATAAATAAAAGACGTGATTAGTACCCATAACAACCTACAAAAACGTTCCGGGCCAGCTAGAAACCCGCCATATCGATTACACGTAGGCAATTTTGCAATGCATTTTTAAACAGATGACAAAGTATTTCGCGAAACTATGCATCGGTCGATAACTATGTCATGTCATTGGACGGACAGTCGTGGGAATTAAAAAATCACTATCAACTAGATAGCCTTACTTTGCATAATCTATACCTCTTCACTTTTTGCTTAATGCCACTTAGGTACGTAAGTAGCTTGGTGCTTGCGTGGTGGTCTGACGACTTTTCTGAACGGGTTTATATGCGCAACACAACAATTAACTAGCGTGCTGTCGTCACATTAACTTTTTTTTTTTTTTAAAAAAAAACGTTGCCCCATACTAGGAATTTCTCCTGTATCGTGGGTGCGTTCACAAACATTTAAACTCACATACACAACCAAACACCCAGACCCGAAACAATTATCTGTAGATCATACAAATATTTGTCCTGTGTGGGGATCGAACCCGCGACACACAGCGCAGCAGTCCAATTGCTCAGCCACTGCGCCAACCGTGTCGTCCTAAAACTGATGTGATGAGTTGACGGAAATAGGAACAGCTATCAAATCAATTGTAAAAAGGATTTATTTAAATTGGCTTTTACAAATAGGGAACAGTGCTATAAATTTCAACGGTCCAACCGTCAAACGAAAACGGGAGTCCGTGTTTCCATTTATGTACAAATTAGCCATTGTGCCCGCTGAGTGGATGATTTAAAATGTCGGAATAGCAGCATAGCATTTTCTTCGTGTTTCATTGAGTGACGAAAAAAATTCAATTGTGTCTAATACAGATTAGGTCGATGCTAATCTCGACATGCAGACAGAAAACAATACAATCTTAGAGTGGAATGTTCCAACGTAAAAGGGATCATACCTGAACAAAGAAATGTTGGGATTTTTCAAAGAAAATAAAGTCTATATTAAATTTTGTTAGAGATAATAATGACAAACAACATAATGTAGATGGTCAACTACTACTAGTGCGTGTTTATTTATATCAGTAGACGATAATATTTCAATACGCGTCGGTGGAACTAACATTAGTGCGAGGACGAAATTAATGGATTACAGCACCTAAGTTATTACCGTTTTCAAACATAAAAACCAAGCACACTGGGGCCAGTGATTTGATCCCCTACTTACTCTCCTTGAAGAGGAGGCCGGTCACCCCTGAAGTTCTAATATTCAAGCTCAAAATGTGTTTGTTTAGGAGGCTTTTTGAATTTTCATACATCAATAAAATAGTGATCTTGAATTTGTTAGGTATTTGCAATTACTTTAACTATAACAGCTAACAAAAAAACTCAAAGCATACCAGAAACGGATGGTAGTAGGTCGTTAAAATTGCGTGTAAGTACGATTGAAAAAATGCTGAGACCTTGCTAAACTGCAAATGCATGAATGCGTAAAATTAGATGCCATGCATATTATTATTTTTTGCGCCCATTTATTTTGCCTTCAGCCGGTCTGACATATTATAAATATTTAGTTTATGCATTCAAGAGACTCACAACATTTCATTGATAAGATTACCAAGGATTGACGATGATTTATGGAGGAACCACGCCACTGTCTATCAAACAAAAATTTCACGAATGCGCACAATGATAATATTAGAACTTTGTTTTTTTTCTTCATTATCTTTGTACAGTAGACAAGTAAATAACTAGATAGCCACAACAATAGAATACCGTTTCTATGGTGTCATTTCTATAATGAAAAAATAACAATAGTAGGAACGCTGTTATTCGACTATTGTGTAGGTAGGTTTAATCCATTTAACGAATATTATCGCTTTAACGAAATGGCGCGACCGCGACGCCGAAGCCCTACTCCATGCGAGTGGGCGAAAAGACCGCTTACAAGTGTTACCGGGCTGCAGTGGCCCGATACTTTAAATCTGACAATAATTATCATAATCGGAAACCTTCCAGTAACAGGGTTATCCTAACTTCGACATTGAAAAAGGTTAACAACTGGTTTACTCCCCAGCAAATGGGTTGACTTAGGGTCCGTAAAGAATTAGTAATATGGTATCTCGACGTGCTGTTGTTTAAAGGACATTACATAAAATATTTCACTGTCATGATGCTGACCTATAATCATATCGATATGATCTGGCGACGAATAACCGATAAGATTGCTTGCTCTTAGTGATTTTCGTTCAGTTATATCTGATAATCAAGATGAAGTGCACATTTACATAAGTAAATAAAAAATAACTTTATTAAAAAAAACATTGTGACGTCACATTGATAGAACAAGAAAGAATTTTGCGTTCTATGAAGTGGTTTACGAAAATTCATATTACCTAGCTATAAATAACGAACATTAAAGAAATATGGCTTTGGGTACAATATATGCGTACGGCCTCTACGAAACAACCTTACGAGGACAATCAGCTACTTGTGAGTAATTTCATTAATAATAAACCACTTTCATGATCTAGAAAAAGGCACTCGCCTAATCCTACTAATTTAATCAAGATAAGAAAATGTAATCACTAAAACTAACCCTATTACGCGATAAACTCTGATGACCTTTGATCCGCCATTATTTGAATTCTTAAGATAGGTTCGTTCACCTCTTTCAACGGCCTCTATCTACATAATTCCCCGTCTTCAGTACTTCTGGAATAACCCCTATGCTATGCACTTACAAAGGTTGTTATCACTTATCAAACGCACGTTTTGAGACATGATTCAGTGCATTCGACCGTTTTTAACCGATCATTACACCGTGTTAAAGTATACATAGGTACGGTTTTGATAATTGAGAACGCAATAACATAAAGTAATCAAAACCTTATCACCTGCAGTTCGCACGACTGCAACACTCTAATACAATCGTACACGACGATTAGGAGACCAGTACTGCTTGTATTGCTACATTACTATCAGATTTTCAAAACCCATAAAACATTCCTTGCGTGTCAATGGTATCGTTATGTTTTTTACAAAGTTTCAAATGAGCCATGCTTGTTTTGGATCGTAAGCAACGCTTATGAAATAATACCACTTTTACGTACAAATCGACATAAAACACGAAGAATTCAGTGAGAGAAAGCA
This sequence comes from Diarsia brunnea, assembly GCA_949774965.1. Classification (NCBI taxonomy): domain Eukaryota; kingdom Metazoa; phylum Arthropoda; class Insecta; order Lepidoptera; family Noctuidae; genus Diarsia; species Diarsia brunnea. The sequence continues at coordinate 8,645,282 of OX459011.1, forward strand.
AGGCCTAATGCGAGATAAAGAAAGAAGAAAGCAACGAAATCTAATAATTCAATCATGATCATGAAGCATACATATCCACATCGCACATTCTCATCTCAACTCGTATTTAGCTGTTTACAAGTGTATATTCATTTTCGTGCAATAAAGATCCCATTGCCCAATAACGATTTATAGGCATATAAATGAATTGATGTGTTGGTACGCGTGTCATCTCGGCTGGTCCGGTCCCCCCCCACCCCACCCGCGTGACCGCTCGGCGCCACTCCAGCGCACGTCGCGAACTTGACCCACTTCTCCCGAGAGACCATTGTCTTCACGCTAACCTCGATCATCGACGCTCGAGCACCTCGAAATTATCTCTCATAAAGTATTCCTCAACGCCACCTCGCGAAAACAATTGTTTTCTTCCATGACCTTTCCATAATCACGGATCTTTGACCAACCCACATTTAGAACAATCCACCTTTCGTGTCATCTAATTGTGAACTTTCCCAACTTTCATTTCGATCGGCGGTTCGTGAATATAGAATCCCGTTATTACGCCGTGTCATTGCCCCAGTAAACTGCATGCCATACACTTTCCACCATTTGATGAGTTAACAGTTTCGAGCTTCCGGAACTACCTACTTCCTGTGACCGACAGCAAAATGTCGCTAAATGAAACAAAAGCGAAAGTAATTTACAAACCAATACCACCGGAACAAAAAACAAAACAATGTATTAAGGCAACATCGCAATCGGCTAAATTATTAGCCTCTTCGAGGTTCAAAGTCCAAACAAGCGTCAGTCGAGCCTAACAGCGTGCAATCAAGCACCCATATTATATACCACAAGACAAAATAATTAATTGATTTTTTTTTTTCTCTTTTCCAGGCATGTCCCTAGATGAAGGCAGACAATCACAGAGGCCGTACAGGTACGGCATGGTGTTGCTATGCGCCGGCGCGCTCATCAACTGGCTGGGCCTAGCCGAGGACTACGCGGAGCCCGTGCGCTACGTGGGCGTGGCCTGCATCGTGGCAGGAGCGTTGCTCATCTGCGCCGCCATGTGCTGCTGGCTGCAGTCGCCCGCGAGGCAGCCGCAGACAGACCGCGCGTCGCCTGATACACATCAAGTAAGCATCCTTTTCCAATTACTTACCTTTTTTTATAGTGAGTGGGAAATCATCGAATGACTCCTCCCGTTCTGGGCGGAGCGAAAGGGAGTGTCAGACTTCTACTGACTAAAAACTACCCATGTTCCTTCTTTGCCCTTTGTGTTCCGGGGCCGTGCAAAGTGATATATTTTTAAGAACCCGCAGCCCCGGCAGGACAGACAATAGGGTAGTTGACAAAAAAAAACTAATTAGTCCGTCAGATAGAATTCCAAAAAATATTGGACAAGTAGTTTAACGTTTTTCACTTTTTTCAACAAATAATTAAGACGATACAGTGCCTCGAAAACTCGTGTGACGTCACAGCGCAGTACATTTTTACCACGCAGTAAATCTTTGATGCGTTGTATCTTCGTATTTTTTTATTAATTTGATAAAACAAAAAACATGTATCCAATATTTTTCGATCATGTAAATTGTAACTGATGAACTAAACAGAATATCATATTTTTTTTAGTCAGGAAACATCCCTATTTCTTTCCTTAGATACACTTTTGAAAAACATAAATTCAGACAGACCTATGGGGAAATCGGCGTAGCATGTTGCGTAGCGTCGCGTAGCCCCACGTAGCAACATGTAGCACCGCGTAGCAACGTGTAGCATCACGTAGCACCAAAACGTGTAGCAATGCGTAGCAACGTGTAGCGTTACATAGTATATCGTAGCTGTAAGCAATATCAAAGTAGAATTACAATCACGTTGAACGTGTTAAACTTTATGCCCAGCAACTTATTATATCTGTAACAGTATCTAACGATTATTTTTATCAATTTCAGATCGACGATCCCATCCACGTAATATCGATGCCGGATGAGGAAACAATGCAGCAAAAGCCTCCAGACTACGACACGGTGGCGGGAGCCCCGCCGACCTACGACGACGCCATCAAGCTGAACCCCGCGCGACTACTGCCGGCCACCAGCAGCGCGCGCCACGAGCTGCCGCCGCCGCTGCTCACGGACGTGGCCATCATCCCCGGCCAGCCCGACGAACTACCCCCCACCCCGCTGTCCGCCATCGCGCCCATCCACCGGTCGCAGGTCCCCAAGACGCCGCCGCCGCCCTACAACCCCACACACGCCATCAGATGAAAGCCCGGCCGGACAACTTTGTTACTTTAAATCGACTGCTGTTTCATGTGATGAGACTCGTATATAGCAATTAGTCCACATTGTTGACGTCCAACAATGTTATGGTATTATATTTATATTGTACGTACATATCCTAACATGAAACTATCGTTTTTATTGAATGTAGGTGGTCGAGTAAGAGCGTTGCGTACTTATGTGATAATAGAGAAGTTATTATTAGTTACTTATTTCCCGCTCTGTACATAATTAAGAGATTTTGTAAAATAGCCTTTTGTTAAATATGTACCTATAGTTAGGCAGTTAAGTAAAAACTCTTCCAATAATTATTTTATAAATTGTGTTCGAGGCAGAGCACCTCTGTGGTTCCAAATAATTGTAAAGTAGGGTAAGTCTCCGGAGCGCCTGCGTGGAGCGGGTCGTTCAGCTGACGAGCAGCGTCCGTACATATCTGTTCATGATCAATTATTAGTATACAAGCAGTAGTAGTGTCCTACGTCACTGTGCCATTTATTCAAGAGCTCTGAATGTTCCCACTGGTGTGAGTGCACCTCGCGCATCGGTTGTTATCGAATACTGCAGCTGCTGATCTTTAGCTTATAGTTTGCTCACGAGCCTGTAGATATAAGATACACTACTATCACTTTGCTTGACGCAAAAGAATGTACACAAACACAATCATCGGATAAGATGACCCTTAGAACATGTGATGAATTGGAAATGTTGTTGGAACAATGATGTTTGAATAATAAATGAATAGATTTGATATTTTCAACTGATTGTTAGTTAGTCGTTGTGATATGACCGTTAGTATCATCGTTTTAGTTGACTATCGCGTTTATAATGTTAGTGGAGGTATTATAGTTTCCTGTTCCGATTTGTCTATTCTAGTCTTCAAATTAAAGCATATTTACTTAAATATTCTGTTAGATGATCCAGTCATGCAAAATAATTTGTAATTTGTACATATTCTGATTGCACAACTTAAAGATTTCGAACAAAGTGACGCTCATTATAAGTGATAATTAAATTGAAATAGACAGACACATGCACAATCGAGTTCTTACATTATGGCATGTGCTAGTCAATATGCCTGATGCAAACTTTTGAAAGATTATACTGTATTTATATTAACGATTGGCATGTTAATTGCAGTTGATTTGAAGTAAATAATGCAGTCAAGAACGAAATAAAATCAATTGGATCGGATACTAACGAGTTGATAGTCGATTAGGGATATAGATTTTAAAAGACTCGAGAATATTGTTCATACCGGATCTCGTGTCCTAACAACTCTAGGAATAGAATTGCATTAAAATCAAAATACATTAAATAAAATCATCATTGACGTTATAAATAGCCGAGTGCTTTCGAATGATTATAAAATGGGACCAATACTGTTTATAAATAACTTAAACTTAAATCGTGTGCTGCTAATAATTAAAAGATTCAAATAGCGCGTGCCTGCTGCAAGTCTTTATGAGGATTTTACAATGCTGAAGTTGTGCATTTATTATTTGTACATTGTACAAAGTTCGGAGGATAAGAGTGTAATAAACGAAAAATAAATGTTGTTGAAAGAAAAAATGTTTTATTTGATATATTTCGTAAATGTTACCTTTTATTATTTCACCCTAGGCAGAGGGGAGAGGCATGTGTGACTCGTACTAACTAAAACCACACCGGTGTTCGCAATAATTCGTAGAGAAGCGGGATCTAATGCGACATACGCTGCCCCGAACTGGGCCTACTAGTCCCAGGAGGGTCGTATAAGCTACCTGTGCCAACCTTATGTGATACTGGATCGAAGATGCGGGAGGTGGATGCAGATAAAAGGTTGCAACCTGTAAATGGTATAGTAAAGATGAGAATAGGTCGATAGTTATCTCAATAGGCTGTGCATTATTGTGCAACTGTTTCTTAAATAATTACCTACACTAATTTCTCATGTTGGTACCTACCTTCAGGCCCAAATTAGATACATGTCTATAACACCCAAAATAACTGCATAGGTCTCATCTACATTTGTAATGAAGATCTGTGCAGTTACAACGAAAATTCTAACGGGTATCGAACCCGTCCCGGATTCGATATATAAATTGCATGTACAAAAACATGCATAAATGATAAATTAATCACTCAGCTACTCTGCCAATCAATGCTGTGAACGGGGCGGGAAGGGGTTATACAGGGTGGAAGGAACATCGACTCACAAATGATTACCATATATTCAACACATCATTCCGAACCCTCCTATAGATTTTTTATGAAGAATAGTAAAGTGTAGATCCCACTGAAATTCACATTTTCTGCTGTGGGTACACCTGTGTGAAATGTGGCTGGAGACTTTACACTTCAAGCACCCACAGGAAAATCCGTTAAACTGTTGACAACCTCCTAGGTGCAGCTGCGAGATGCCATGCCCACAAAAAAGGACAATAGGTATCTAACCTTCTGAACAAAACTTTCAAGCGCTACTGCTGAGCATGAGATCCTGGATTCGATTTCCGGGTTGGGCAGTCTTGTTGGATTTTTCCATTAGGAATTTCTCTAATTTAGTTTACATTTACGCTCAAAATGTTGCCATAGGCATGATAGAAACACTCCTTATTACATGAGACACAAACATAGCTGGTGAAATGAAACTTCTGCTGCATTCGTAAATAGTAAACTTAACCCTAAAAAATCTATTTTATGACTCGCCCTTTCTAACCCCTCTGGCTCGAAACACAGAACGCATGTGGGTCAGACGTTGGGCAGGTCGAGAGCACAGTGGGTCTATTAAATTGTTTTAATTTGCGTGATATTACTTATAATGCATCTGTGTGTTTTGACCTTATGAATATTTTCGGCTGTGACCAAAATTGGAACTAATAGCACTATCTTGTATTTGTTAAATTGTTACAAATATGCTCACCAGCAACACCCCTGTGTATATCATTTAGGTGAGAAAAGATTGCATGTCGTTTAATTTCGCGGAAAATCATTGAGTCTTTCAACAAGAATTTCTCAGTAACTTACTCCCAGGAATATGGATTCCTACTCGGCCTCTAGTTAATACGTTATCGTACTGAAATACTTATCAAATTCCGGTCCCTGAATCTAGTTTACACAGTCCGTTCCACCCAGTTTTTTTCTGAGTTGACTACACCTATTTTTAAAGGATGTGATGGATGTATTCTAATTAGGATTAACAAATTCCATTTCGACTCGTCTTGCCCAAAGGTGTAGTCGCACCCTATTCATGACAGTTTTGTGGCATTTGACGGCTGCCGACATGACACTGACAGTACTGAAACTTGACAAACGACAACAATGAACACCTTGGTGCAGGGATCCCGGGAATTGAATATTCTTTTTAACGTCAATTTAATCATTAAAACCTGCTAAGCAAACAATTTTGACTGCACTGCGTCCAAAAAACACTATCTATGAAAAACATGCCGGTAGAGATAAACAGTCTGATAGAGGGATGGCTCGAATTAGAGAGCGACCCGGGCTTGTTTACCCTATTGTTGGAGGATTTCGGAGTAAAAGGGGTTCAGGTAGAAGAGATTTATGACTTACACAAACCCTTTGAAAGTCCAGTCTACGGATTCATATTCTTATTTCGATGGATTGAAGAGAGACGTTCCCGCAGGAAATTCGTGGAACAGATTGAAAGTTTCGTACGTGATGAGGAGACTATAAACAATATATTTTTCGCACAGCAAATGGTTCCAAACAGTTGTGCCACTCATGCTTTGCTATCCATATTATTGAACTATCCTAATCTTCATTTAGGAGAAACACTGAGCAGATTAAAGGTAAATAACCTTTATTTTCTTAAACAATGCAAATGTTTCATTGTTGTTTACTTACTTAAACTTAATCTCTATTGTTGTCCATTCACTAAACAGCACCACACTCTTGGAATGAACCCTGAAAACAAAGGCTGGGCCATAGGGAACACCCCAGAGTTGGCCTGTGCTCACAACTCACATGCCATACCACAAGCTAGGAAGAAGGCTGATAAAAATGCAGGAGTTCCCACTGGACGCTTTACAGGTGTGTGAACAAAAGATACATCATACAGTGATTATTTATTATTGATTGAGTAGCAATAGTATATAAAAGAGATTCACACTTCATAACCAATTTTAAATGCAGTAAACTTTGAGACTAATTTTATCTGTTGACTGCACCTACAAAGAATGAAGTCATTGAATTTTTCACTCTTTCAGGTGAAGCTTACCATTTTGTATGTTTTGTGCCCATCAATGGGCATTTGTTCGAGCTGGATGGCCTGAAACCATATCCCACGGATCATGGACCATGGGCATCTGATGAGGACTGGACTGATAAGTTTAGGAGAGTCATGGCTGAGAGGCTGGGCAGAGATGCTGGTGAACAAGTCCATGATATAAGGTATGACAAGATTTCAATTTTATACACATAATGTCACTCCTTTAATCCCTAAATGGTTAAGGAAAGAAGCCACAGGGTTTTCGAATTTTGGTTGGGGTTGGGGTTTGGTGTACTATAAGGTACACCTCTGCCTTGAATTTTTTGTTTTTTAATTATTAATTATATCTAATATGTCATGCTTATAATCTTAGTTTTTTAGGATAGGTTTCCAATATTTCTTTATGGTGTGGTTAGTGCCTAACCTGGTGTCAGAGATTTTATGCTGGCCATGGCTCTCTGACATGGCCTTCTTCCATAGAAATAATGAGTTCAACTGAAGTCCAACAATGTTATTCTATTGTGCTTTTTCTTTCTTTGCGCCTCCCCCAAGTAACATGGTATAAGGGTAATGATGATCCTTCTTTATTTACTAGTCTTTCTTTCCCATTACAGGTTCAACCTGATGGCAGTTGTGCCTGACAGAAGGTTAGCACTTACACAGAGGCTAAATGCACTTGAACTGAATCAGAAGAGGCTAAAGGAAGCAATCTCAAAGATCGGAAAACATATGCGACATTTGCTATCAAAACGCAGAGAAATTAATGGTATTCATAATGGTATTATGCTTCTTTATTGCACATGATTTTGCAGAATGTAGTGTATTAGTCTGTTGCCTCCAAAAAAAATGAGAATCATGATTTCAGAAACTTGGTAAATCAGGTTTTATTAAATATCACAATAAAATAATTTTTCTAATGTGATGGTTTAGTATAAGATCAACTTAGACAGCTTTAAAGCAATTTATTAGTTTCAAGATATAGAAATTCATTTCATAAACTTAAATCTAGTTAAATGCTCCATAATTATACTTAATAATGAGAAATGACAAAGTATTAGTGCTTTAATGGGGAAAACGATTCATGTTGATTTCTTATGCATGCAAAGACCAATTCATTTTTTGAACTTCCCATACAAAATATCCCATTAGCTTATTCAATTAGTATGAAGGATTTAGAGTTATTTTATTAATACTCTAAAGTTTAGAGTTTAATCTTGTTCAAAATCAAACGAGTCATCTAATTTTCCATAGAACATGGTGAATTGCTGTCAGAAGGCAGCAATGAAAACTCCCTCAACGAGAACATAGTACAGATCAGTGAGGAGACGATACTGACTGCTTTAGAGTCGTCACAATTGCAGTTGTACGATGTCGACTACACTCGTCCTATTACCATAGAGATTGGAGCCAATGATCGTCCACACCAAGACAGCAGTATTATTTTAGGTAACTATCTGAACTCTTTGACGGGACGGTTGACGCAGTAGCTAAGCAATTGTCTGCGGCGCTGCATGTCGCGGGTTCGATCCTCGGGTCTAGCCATTTGTGTATGTGAGTTTAAATGTTTGTAAACGCACCCGGAATACAGGAGTAGTTCCTAGTGTCGGCAATGTTTTATAATATTTAAAAAAACTATCTAAACATAAACTTATGTTGGCCTCAGGCAGTCAAACAATTACATTAAACACCATCACAACCTGACGGCTTCAGGTCGTCATCGTTACTTTTTTCTTTTTGGATTCAAAATTAATATAATAATATGCAATACAATAAATCCTTCATATTTTCAGTTGATCCTGTGGAGCAGGGCGTAATTGTGAAGTTCATAACAATCAACAGAGACAATCAAATAGTTGGAGATGTAAGTATGCTTTAAGAGAGAAAACTGCTCTGTCTATCTTTAACTAAGGATCAATTCAATACCTATATTGTTGATCTCTTGTTCTGGTTTCGCTCCAGATTTGTCCGCCCATTGGGTGGGCAATATCTAAACGGATTGCCTTGAAAGACTAGTAGAGGATCCGGTCAGTCCAACGTTAAGGTCGTCGACTTCCTCAACTCCTCGTTTTCGCCGGTGGTTATACATCTTCATTCATATTTAGTTCAGTCTTGAGTTCCATCATCATAAAGTTTTTGTTGTATGTTTCAGCTTTACCCCACATCCATCACAGCCCTGGTAAAGAGCAATGATTCTCCAATACTAGTTTGTTGTGAGACCGAACCAGATCAGCCAATCAAACTAAGAAAGCTATTGCTGACACACTCTGAACTGAATGCTTTGATAAGCAGCATTGTGAACGAGGTGCAGCTGTGTCAGCAGGCACTCAATGATGAGAATGATAAGAGGGATATGTACAAGGTAAGATATTAGTATTATACAATAAGGTTGTTTACTGACTAAAAAAATATGATTCTAATTAGTATTTTTTGTTTCATCAAATCAATAAAAATTGACGAAGATCAAACGCGTCAAAGATTTGAGTGGGGGTTTGTGACGTCACTCAGTCACTCACCGGTAAAATGACACACGAGTTTCCAAAGCACTGTAATATCTTCATTGTTTGTTAACGTGAAAAAAAAATACGTGTTCAATATTTTTTGAAAATCTATCTGACGGACTAATTAGGATTTTTTTTGTTAACTACCCTATTATGTTCCCTCGACACCTTTTTGTTGTTGACTACCTAGTTGTTGTAGTGGTACGACCACTAGAACATCGCGTCTGCTAAGCATGAGGTCTTGGGTTCGATTTCCGGGTCGGGCAAATTTTGATTGGGTTTTTTCAACTGGAATTTCTTCGTAGCAGCCACGGAGCCTGGATTTGTGCCCAGTTGATGGCAATAGGCCCGCCCCCTATTAAATGTGACTTAAACACATCTGGCGAAATGTGTGTGTACTATAAGGTACACCTTCGCCTAACCGTTTGGGAATTACAGGCATAATATTAAGTATGTATGTCTTTTCTTTTCCACCTAAGACACATGTTGGATCTAGTGTGACACCAACCAAGTATAAATGACTGTGTTTCTAGGTAGACGACTGCCGTCGCACACACAACTACGACGAGTTCATATGCACGTTCCTATCCATGCTGGCGGAGCGTGGAGCCCTGGGTGAACTAGTGGCGGCGCAGCTGGAGCGCGGCCGCTCGTCGCGGGCTCGGCGTCGTCGGCCGCGGCCCCGCCCGAGAGCGCGGCCCCGACCTAGGCCACGCGCGCGGAAGTAACGCACTCTGCCGACTTTAACCGAAGATGCCCGAATCTTGAAGATGCAATAAAGGGCAGCTATAAAGCATAGCGATTTAGAGTGTGTTAGAATAGCAACTAGTGCTCGTGTCAGAGCTACACCAGTTGTGCGTTGTGGTAAATCCACTTCTAACGAAAGCATTTTCAACTGCTCAGTTGGAGGAGATACTAATACTTACGAGAAATTAATAGCTTTGCTTTAAGAACCGAGTCGGCCTGTAATCAGTAACTATCCGACATTAGCCTCAAAACCGAGAAGACAATCTTGTGGTCCATATGTGTAGAATTGTCCCTGTTTGGCCAAATTAAGTACTCATATAAGTACAATCTTTTTTATTTATAGTGGTATTCATTTACAGCTTACCAGAACACTAATTTTAATTTGTCATCATGTAGATCTTTAAGTGTTATCTTGCAGTATTTTAGTACTTTATTATGCTTGTATAATTATGTATAACTGTGTGTCCCCCCCACTTGTAACACGTTCGTTAAAAAAAACTTCAACATGTGGAATACGAGGAACAAAATGTGACTGTGTGGAATGGCACACGGCTATCCATTCGAAACTCGATGCACACTATTCTCAGTCTTTCCATTCTGTCTGGGAACTTCCACCAATCACTCACCGCGAAATAGCCAGTCGTTTTGAAGAGGAAACGGAAAAGATAAAGTCGCACAGGAGAACCGAAGATGCTACTCGAGACACGATCATCAAGAGATAGTGCAGCAGACGAGAGATGCAATTTGTCACAAATCCACTCATTCAAATCATTGTGCCAGAAAGTGCAGTGTAGTAGCCAAATATGGAAACCAACGACTGCTGACCAGGAAATATGTGTATCGTGTAGCATGTTGTCCCTTAGCATATTGATCACTTTGTTGGGACATTTGTTGCCGTGTTTGTTACAAGTAATAAAATAAGAATAAATAAATAAAACGAAGTTTTTTTAAAAACGATTTTTATTTATCATACTACGAACAGCGCCGTATTTACATGGTCATCATATTGTTAAAGAAATGTAACAACAACTATTGATTATTGTTTGCTTAGGCACGTACTTCATCGAACAACATTCTTATATAATTAGCTAACGAGCACGAGAACGTTGTGCGTATCGATTACACAGTCCTTTCAGCTATTATACCTCTGACAGCACCAACCAAATAGCAATCTTATTGTAGCGAGAATAAAACTTATTGTGATTTTGACAGAGGTTAAATAATTATGCAGACGTATCGCCATTCCGCCTCCTTGTATGATAACAGATCATTCTATCGACAAGTAATTCACACATATAAAATATATATGTTAGCGACGTAAAACAAGTATGGCTTTGACAATAGTCTGGTTTGGGAAACGACTGTATCGATACGCAATAACGTGCTATCTATTACTATAAAAGTGAGTGGTAACAGTATCAGTAGTATATGTTTTACATACATAAAGTATGGCCCGCAATATTTAGAATACAATTGTAACCTAATTGACAGAATTGACTCAAAAGCACAATCTATGAAAACCCATAAGTTATGCTAATAATTATATTAGGTTATTACAACATGAACCAGTTAAAAATTAACCACAGTTATTGACATATTTTATTATATTTTTTGACTATAAATTACAATATATCATAATGTTTGACACAAATGAAGACATCTAAATGATAATTGAAAGCTAATGTTCGATGGTTTAAGTGAAGTTTAACAAATCCCAAGTCACTCAAAAAAGTTTATTCAGATATGTAGCGGACACTGGCAATAGTAAAGATACTGCTGATTTTGAAAGATATAGTCACAAAATACATTTTTTCCAAACACTCATTCATAAACTTTTGTTCATTTGGCGTCACTGACAACATATCAATACCATTATAAGAATAGTTGATTTATATTATAGAAGTATAACATGAATACATCGTAGTTACGTGTTTCTTTCACAAGGCTCGTATATTAACATTACATCGACGACAATTTATTATTAGTATCATAATTCATTATATTACACATTGTTGATTAGATCTTACATTACGTACCAAACAAACATGGAAGCCGAAACTATGTATAAACTCCAGTTATAATTTATTTATTGCATAAAAAGGCAAGTCACTCGATGATAAACATGCTATATCACAGACTAAGAAAAAATAATCACACAATCTTACATGCACTACATTCTTATATGGCACTAAAAACTACACCTGAAACTAAAATGTAAACATTTAAGGCAGTGTTTGTAAGAATCGAGCGAAGCCCATTCGAGTTGTTCTTAATAAACTAATCCAATTTTGCATGCAGTTTGTAAATGGACATTGACTAACTCTGCGGTTCAACTCGGCGCGTTCAAGTCCTGTTACATTTCAATCACAATATAACTGAATTTCTACTGCTACAGGTGTTTCAACAATATACTCCCGTACTAGTTAAGAAATAATAATAATACTCGACAATAACAATTCATAAAACCATTAAAATATATACGAAGGACAAATTGGCAGTAGCACCAGTTACCATAACATAGCGACGCACACGGTCTCAGGTTCACAACCAAAACTTATTGCTATTATCACTACTTGAAATTGCACTACTTTGGGTGTAGAATAAAATTGTGAATTCCAAACGGAAGCGTAAAATTAAAACTAGATCTGCGTGATTTGAGCGAAATGTACGCACATGCATCAACTACCGCACTCCGCGAGAATTCATTCCAAATAACACTTAATTATTTGATCAAAGTAATATCCTCAAAATTTACTAACAAAAAAATCTACATCAAACCTTAGCACACTATTCACTACCGCATACATTCATAGATAAGGAACAATATCATCAATCAATAATTATATTAAAGTAACAATGTATATAGTTAAATGTCCAATATGAGTGGAACATGTGGCATGGGGCCTGCGCTCAACTCTCTGCGTCGCGCGTCTCTTGCGCCTTCTCGTCCGACGTCTTGGCTAGATCGCCCAGCACGCCGGCGATGGGCAGCTCCTTTAGCTGTCTTTTCTCGATTTCTGCCTTGAATTGCTCGATGTCTTGCGGACTGGGAAATATTCACAATTGATTATTAATAAAATTGAAGTGTCTGTTTGTAATTTCTAAACGCATACGAAAGAGTACATGGTATAAATGTAGCCTTATAATAAAAGAAAAACAGTATTTTTGTCTATCTGTTTTTTCTGGCTAATATCTGAAACGGCTGGATCGATTATAAGGCTACTTTAATTTTATAAAAACAATTAGGGTTCCGTGGGAAAAAAAACCCTTGAAATTATTTACAAAATCCAATTCAAATGGGGGTGGGGGGTCATTTTTATAATAAAAACTTCAAAATAGAGAGTTGGAGGGAGAGAAGGTTCGGCCAACAGTCGGATACAATTTATGCTATGAAAAAAAAAAACATGGTACCGAAGGCCGTGGGCAACGGCTAGTTGAAAATAATTTACTATTGAGTGGATTCCCGTGATCTTATCGAGGTCATCGCTCCACTTTGTGTAGCCGTGCTACTTCTTGGTATCTTCAGATTAGAAAAGTATGCCTGTACCTGATCTGCACAAACAGTATGCCGTTGATAAGGTTGAGCATGTCGATGACGGAGGCCATGCCGGGCGGCTGGATGTGCAGCGGCGGCGGCGCGGGCGCGGCGTGCGGCGCGCGCGCGTAGGCTTCCGCCAGGCGCTTCTGTAGCACCACCGCCTGCTGCGTCAGGTGGCGCAGGCACTCCGACGACTCGCGGGTCTTCTCGTGCTTCTCGCCCAGCTATGGTGACATGTAGCATATTGTTAAAGAACATAATAATAAATATGGTTGTTTAAAAAAAAAAAGTAGAGAGGTGTCTTTTAGACACCAATTAGAATTCCAACTAGAATTCCGTTCCAATAAAACGTAATTTCGATTTAGAATCCCGTTCCAATCGAACGCACGTTTTCGGTTTAGCCCCTCATTCCGCAAAAAAATTAGAACGATAACGTGCGATATCGAATTCCGTTCCAAAAAGTATTTATCATACATTGTAATTATAGAAAATAAAAAAACATCTTGTGACGCCAAAAGACCCCTATCTCAGCATGATTTGTCTTGTGGTAGGATTCCAAATGAACTAGCTACAAGGCTGACTGCGGTCTCTGACTCTGGACTCAGAGACATTTAAAGATTCTTAGTAGTAAAGATTTGACATACTTTTGTATGACAAAACTGTCAAAACCTTTACTAAGTGATGGCCTAAGTAATCATTAAAGCTCTCTGAGTGCGGCAGTAAGACATATTTCCAACAATTAAGGCATGTGGGCACTTACCAGCTGCTTATAGATGGAGTAGGTCTCTTTCTCGTGCTGCAGCGCGGCGCGGAAGTCTCCGAGACAGGACAGCGTGCGCGCCAGCAGGTGCCGCGCGACTGCCGCCTTCAGCGAGCGCGCGCCGTGCGTCGCGCACGTCACGTGCAGCGCGCGCTCCGCGAACCGCAGCGACAGCTCGTACTCGCCCACCGCGTGCAGGATTAGCGCTATGTTGCTCTGTGGGAAGAGAGACAACTTATTAGATACGACTCAGTAGTTGGCATGAGGGTAGACCGATTTTCTGCTCATAAACATCCACCCGCAATAACTTCCGTTTATTCTTGATGTTTTTTTTTAGTGCTTATAATATAAATAGCACCGTAAGTAAACATGGTAAAACCCGTTTTCAGTGTATATAATAGTGTTAGTGACATGTCAGTCTAAAAACTTGTGTAACCACCGACCAAAACTTTTGCGTTATGAAGCGGCCTCATGAGACCTAGAGAGGCGTTCACATACGTATGATATTGGCCATGCGTTGCTCAAATCCCAATGGTTATGTTATGTAAATGATTTCCTTTACAAACCCTGCTCTGATCCTATATTTTTCAAGATCGGTGCAATATGCTTTTCTCTTCTGTTTATTCCCACATAATGTATTTAAGGTTGAAGCGCCGACCGACCCTCCATACATTTTTGAAATACACCTTTACACGACACACAGAGACTTTTTCTTTAAAATTTATCATTTTATCACTTCTCAACAATGGAAAGTGTCCGCAATCGACCTTTTTGGGCATTATCTTACAATATTTAGCGAGAAAAACAATAGTGAAATCCCGGCAAAATTTGACACTTCTTTAGTAGTGTGCGTGACTTTTGACAAATAATGACAAGTAAACTTGTTTAGACTATGGCACGCTAGATGGCGTGCAGGTGCAGACGATCTTATAATAATTCTGTTAAATCAATAATTAGTTTTAATTATTTCCTTTCCAACCGTTCAAAAAAATAACAATATAAAATAACATAAAACTGATGACATCAATGTTACGTTTTTTTTTTTAATGTAAACAATTTTATTGTTGTATGGCAACATAAATACCAGTAGTCGTAGTCCGGAAGGTTTTATGCAACGATGCAGTTCTTCGTAACCTTGACCTACATGCAATATGTGGACGAAAAAAAGGCGTTGCCAAACTTCGTTCACTTGTTTGACTGTTAGAAACTTAGGGTGGGTTGCACCATATTACTATAACGATAACCAAACCGTAACAAGCCCTCAAATACCCGGTTAAGTAACATTTGCGTTGCACCATTTTAACAACGGTTGTAATGACGTCATAACTTAACGCTAACGTTAACAGCTCGATTTTGGCCGGTTTTTGCTATTGTTATGGTCAAGTCTCAAGTCAACTGTCAAGTTTACGACAGGTATCCTATAAATTGTGTGGAAAAGAGAATTGTTTACATTATAAAAACGTATTATGGCTTTAATTCGAGAAATTCTGTGGGAATCCAGTTCTTCTGATGACGACAATGATAACAATATATCTGAATTGCGAAAGAGAAAAGTATATCAACCTCGCATTGATCGATTTCGAAAATGGGATGATCTTGAATTCTTGGACAGATTTCGGATTTCCAAGGGTTTTGCTAGGGCGCTGGCTGCTTATTTAGCCCCCTTGCTAAAAACTAGGACCATGAGGCAAGTTTCTATTGTAGATACCTACTATAATACCTATACCTAACATATTAAACTGATGTGTGAAAACTTGATAAGAGCTGCTATATAATACGGCGTGTTCGTGTTCCACACGCGCCTCAAAGAGATGTCAGCAACATGGAAGGGGCCCGCAAGGGCCGACGCCCGTCGGGGCTGCGGGTTGTTCGCAAGAGATACCGCGGCCTTGACATGAAGGGCTAAGAAGGACCATGGGTGGTTTTTAGTCAGTAGAAGTCTGACCTCCCTTTCGCTCTGCCCAAGAGCGGGAGGGGTTATTTGATGATTTTCCACCCAACTCATCATCTGTTGATGCTTTGATATTGTTTTTATTAGATTTGTTTTTTTAGGAACTTCGCAATTACACCAGAACAACAGCTAGTGATGGCTCTAGAGTTCTATGCATGTGGCTCATTCCAACGTTGCATCGGGGATGCTGCAGGTGTCCATAAATCCAGTGTGTGTCGAATAATACATCGAGTGAGCAGAGCTATTGCCGGGCTAAGGTCAGAGTGTGTGTCAATGCCTCAAAATATAGAAGAAATGGAAACTGAGGCCAAACATTTTTATGAAATAAGTGCCTTTCCAAAGGTAATTGGAACTATAGACTGCACTCAAAAATATTGTAGCACGATGGCCTGGAAGCAGTCACGACAGCCATATTTTTAATAGCAGTGTATTTAAAGGACGGTTAGAAGATGGTGAGTTTGCAGGTTTCTGGTTACTGGGGGATAAAGGCTATGCTGTGAAACCATATCTGCTCACACCTTTGCGTAATCCTGTAACAGAAGCAGAACAGCTCTACAATGAAAGCCATATACGAACCAGAAATGTTGTAGAAAGAACATTTGGCTGCTGGAAAAAAAGATTTCCTGCTTTAGCTTGGAAACTGCGTACAAACCCAAGAAGGGCTCAATGTGCTATCGTTGCAATGGCTGTGCTTCATAATTTGTCTAAGAAAATCAGAGACCCAATGCCATCACCACCTATTGATGCCGATGATTCCTCAGATTCATCTTCATCTGATGATGAATTGTATATTCATAGGACAAACAGCACAAACAACGAGCATAATAGACATATCTTAATGAATAACTATTTTGGTAGATTGCAGTAAATATAAGTGGCATTATGCTTGCGTTTGTGCTACAGTAGGTATACAATTTCTTCATCAGATGAAAACAAGAACACAAGACAGAAAACTGCTGACATTAGTACATATGAAGTGCATGTAAATGAATAAATAAACACCCAATTTAGTAAAAAAATCGCTTTTATTTAAAAAAAGATCTACAAAGCTCTTAATGTGCACTCGTACTCGCACTTGACCCCCTTTTTTTTTCTTCGAGTAAAGCTATTTCTAGCTGTATTTTTTCATCTCGAGCTTATGTTTTTCTTCATTGTGTCGCATAAGCTGTTCGTGAAGTTCTGTTTGTTGCCTCATGGTCTGTCTTATTTTGTCTAACTGCGACCTTTTTTTCGTTCAAAGCTTGGTTTACGATGTTTTCGTTGCCTTTACTTTGTTTTTTCTTCATTATACCTGAAATTGAGAATAGAGCATAACAATAGGCACATTCAAAGTTTTCTTCAGATGAAAGAATTTTAAAGAAGAAGAAGATAATTAAACTAAATTACTATAACTTATATTTTAACAATATTACTAATAACTTATTATGTACCTACTTACACCAAGATGTAAATAATAATTATTAAACATAATAAAAATATAAGTTTTTAAATTGACATGGTCACTGACACCACGTATTAATACTGAAAACGGGATATTTACCATGTTTACTTTTTGTTTCGACTTCCCGATATTTCGGCGCTGTTATAAGCACCATGATCACGTATCAGTGCGTCCACTCGCGAACTTTTTTCCGCACTTTTTCGGTTTTTACTCTCGACAGGTGAAACCCATCCTCCCGGTTAAAGTTCTTATATTTTGTCATTTCAATGGCCTCTCTAACCAGACGAGGTACGACGAGGGACGAGGGTTCAACTCAATCCAGTGGTTTGATCCCGATTCAAAGATGTTCAGCTATGACCGGTTTCTTAAAACCGAAATATTTCGTGTGTGGACACAGTGATTTTTGTGTGTCGGGAGCAGAATCGTGTAGTGAGTGACCATGGTAGTGGTACCGAACGCAAAAAAACGAACAAGAAAGAAGGTAGAACGATTTGTCTTCTCATAAACATCCACCCGCAATGACTTCAGTTCATCCGTCATCATGGTGCTTGTAACAGCACCAAAATATCGGAAACTCGAAACAAAAAGTAAACATGGTAAAAATCCCGTTTTCAGTATTAATAGTAGTAAACATAATGAATAGAATTAACACAAAATATTGCATTACCTTTTTGCACATCTCTTCATATTTTCAAATTTGTATTTTAATTGTTTGTGTTTGGCCAATGGCATTGAAATCTTTTTCTACGGAGCACCATGCAGCGTCTTTTTGTTTGGCGCTACTTCCATCAGTTTTCTTGCACATTAACACATTTTTGTGTTTGTCCACAAGTAGTTGAAATCTATTCTTCTCCTCTTTGCTAAAATTGCTACTTCTTTCCCTGGAAAACAAAAATGTGATATTATGAGTGCGTCAGTCACCTAGGTATTAGATGGTGGATTGTAGAAACTACCTATTTTTATCTAAAATTGTATTGATAAAGCTCGTCTAGTTCTATTCATAATAAATTATCGAGGCTAAAGCTCATAAGTAAAAAACAACAAGGGTAAACTTACTTTAAACGATAGTCTTCCATTCTAGTTCCAGCACAGTACCCTATTTTGTTAAATATAAAGAATAAACAAGCTTTATTTATTTCCAAAACACTTTAAATTAACCGCACAATCTTTTCGTCAATCCAAAACGTCAGACATGTTGACAGCTAGCTATACGTTTTGCCATATCAAAATATATTACCCATATACTTTTAAGGGAAAATAGGTATCCATCAATTTGCAACCCTAGTAACATCAACGATGACAAACAACGTTATGGTGCAACCATATTTTTTTAAATACTACGGTCACCGTTATTGTTACCGTTAAAGTTAACTTTGACGAAAACTATAACAAAGCCTACGGTGCAACTCACTCTTAGAAAATACATTCCTAGCTCGGTTGTCCCGCGCTATATGATTTGCGCGCGGAAGTTCTTGCGTACTTATTATTTTGTATGCTATGCATTTTCATTGATTTAATTGCAATATTTCTCCAGTATACATTTGATTCATATTATCTATCAAACTGTATTATTGTAATTCTAATTTATCGTAGGTATAATAGTTAAATATTCTAAAAACACAATTCTATTTTCGGTGGTATTAGAAACATCAAGTTGGCCCGTGATTTTTATGAAATCTCGTCACAATACTAATTACCTACGTCATACGTGTCAGTGATGAGTACAAAGTCAGTGTTTCTTAGTATTATTTGAATAATATGTTTTTGGTCAACAATAAATAAAATTATTTTAAATCGGTAAACTACCAAAGTAGGTAATCACAAAATTAAACTTGCAAACATTTGCAAAATATGGTTTTGCCGGATTACGTCACCTTTTACGCATTTTGCAAACAGTTTCAAACAGACACATATTTAAATCTATATAGTTTGTTTTATTTTGTAGTAGATACCTACCAAGCTTTTTCACGTCGAAATTTGTTATGGTGCGTTCAGAAACAAATATAATTCAGTTACAATCTGTTTTTTTTTCTGTTCCGTGCTTTATTTTGAACAAGTTATTATAATCTGTTTTTTTTTTCTCATTCGTTGACCAGTTCTACGAGGAATCTAAAGGTAACATTGAAATATAAAGATAAGTAAAATTTTATTACGTACTATAGCGGAAAACGTTTCCGAACGCTCCCATTTCCCTGGCCGTAAGAGGGCCAATAGAGGACAGCCGCCTCAAAGATATTCACCAACGCGCTAGCATGTTTGCTCCCGCGCCTCGCGCCGACCAATCACTGATCTGTCGTCGCGCCGCTACTCGGCCGCTGATTGGCTTTCGTAGCGTTATAGTTTTAAGTTCTTATGATAATGTTGTTTTGAATGTTATAACTTATAATGTTGGCACTGGGTAAGAGAGATACTTTTGAGATGGCAGAGTTTTAACTTGTGTAATGTGTTTATTCCTGAGTTTCAATTAAAGTTTAAACCGTGAACAAGACTTTATTTTAAGAACTGACCCACCCCGACTATAGTACATCTTTTGAACGCAACCCAATTGACATTGAGAGTTGAAGGAAAATCCGTCTGCACTTCTCCTGCACTTGCGATAATTTTCAATTGATTGTGGAAGCTGGTCCAAATAAAGGCATAGCTGAGATATCTGGGTATCGCATAGTGGACTTGAAGCATGTAATAGAGTGGGCATTTCTTCTGGAAAGACATTGAAATATGTGTGAATCTTCACAAATTGAATTTGTTAGTGAAAGACATGATGGATTTCGAAGTGAATTAATTTTCAAGTGCTGTGATCGAGCGTGGAAACATTGGTAGCAGTAATAAAATAAAAACTGCATTTGTGTGGACAACTGTGACTTCTGGTAGCTTTTACACTCAAGCAGCTCACATAACAAGTCTTATGGATATTCCAACAATGTCAGCCAATAAATTTCGTCGAGTTGAAAGAAAATAAGGCAGTGTGTGGTTAGAACATTTTACAGAGGAAATTAAAATTGCTGGTGAACAAGAAAGATCAATTGCTATTCAAAAAGGTCATACGGGCATAACTTTGACTCGTCATCTGGTATGGTAAGTTAATATTTTACTAAAAACAAATTTGGTTCTTTATGACTTTTTTATTATGTGCATTATTTACAAGTGTTGCTTTTCATTTCCAGGCCTGCTTCTTGGTGTTAGAAACAAATATTGTTATACATGTCAATATTATGGGAGGAGAAACATGGATATGAAAGCACATAATTGCTGCAAAAATTTTACTGGACCATCTACAGCAATGGAATCGGAAATTATTGTGAAAGGCTTTCAAAAGAGTGAAGAAATACATCAACTTCGCTATTTGAGTTTTATTGGTGACGGAGACTCCTCTGTGTTTGCAAAATTGATAGAGAAAGTGTCATATGGGAACATCATAAAAAAAAATTAATGCAAGAATGACGTAATCAAAAACTATACCAGTGCACAGTACAAGGTAAATGAATAAATCAAATTTGTAAGTCATCCCAGGATCAGTGAAGCATATTATTCTGTCTTTATATTTTGTTCTTTTTAGATCTTGGCCAACACTAAGCTCCCTCTTTCTGGGCGAAATATTTTGAAGCCAACGATTATGAAGCTTACACTAGTAGCACGGAAAATTATCATCTGTATTCGGAGTACATGAAAGCTGCAAGGATTATTACTGCAATGTAAATAAAACATAGACAGATGGAACTGAAAAGAAGGAAGATCTCGTAGAAAGTTTGAAAAATACTGCTCCAGAAGTGTGGGCTCTCATTTATGCAGCCAATGAAAAAATGGCTTTGAAGGCTTCAAATCCTTCTGCAACATCAACATCAGTTAGAAATTCAAGCAAATAAGAGAAGTAAAGTTTTATTTCAGAGCAGCTTTGGAGATTGACGGTAAATAATATTTTGAAGTGAATGGTAAATAATATTGGTCAAAAAGTAAGAATTATATGCTAAGTATGTTTTCTTTGTTGCAGCAGCAGTGTAGCAGTTGGTTCAAAGAAAGTTTCAAGGCAGAGGGCGAAATCAACAAATCAAATGATTTTTATTCTAATTGTATTATGGTAGTAGTTTGTTTAGAATCTACATTATCATTGTATATTTCTTTTTATTTTGTATCAAAAGGTGAAATAATACTTCTTAGGTATACTTACTTCATATAAAGAGCTTTATATTTTCGTTTTATTGTATGCTTTTGTTGAGTGCTTCCAAATTAGGAAATATTTTTTTCACCTTCCTTGTTATTATCTCATAATAAATCGTTTTAGATTTGTAGCTCTTGTCTAGGAATTATAGTTTCTTACGTGTTATGAAATGTATAATTATTGTAATAATTGGTACTGTTACTAATCATAAGTGTTATTAGTTTTGAGTGATTATGCATGTATCAGTCAACTATTCCATTAAAAACTACTAAAATGATAAGAATAGCTGGTCGTTGAGTTGAACACAAGACAATGTTTGTAATTTATGTTCTTTCTCCTAAATTAGTTTACTGATAATATGTTATGTTTTTTTTATGTTTTATTTTTATATACCTTTTATTATTGATTGTAGTCAATCGTAATATTAACTTACACCATAGTATTGTATCGAGTCTGGTTCTTCTAACCAAACAGACAGATGTGTTGCTGGAGAGTTTGTTCCGCCACTTCTTCTTTCCAGCAAAAACACTAGGAAGTGTCGAAGGGTGGGCGTTTTGGGGGACTGTCACTTGTAAATAAGTAAAGTAAAGTAAATTTTGACGTTCGAAAAGTGCTGATTATCAGCCTAGTTTGAATAAATGAGTTTTGATTTAGATTTTTTTGAGTAAAATAAAACTGCGTTATTGTAATTATTGTTGACATAATTTATTTCCCAAAATTAAATAGTTTACACCAACAAATATACCTTTTATTTTTTAACAATCGTACATAATAAAATATACCGACTCACGAACAGTAAGTCGTGGGTTCAAATCCAGACAGGCGCATTACTTTGTGGAATGTATTGCATCACCACATGCTCTCAATAAATATGAAGCAAATCATGGTGAGATGTCCTAGAACCAAAAATTTGAAGACGTGACATCTACCCCACTGGGCCCGCGTGGTGGCCGTGTCCCAGCAGTGGGAACATTATAGGCTGATGATGATATACCGTAGCAGGTGGCGTTCTGTAGTTCTGCCAACCCAATCTACCCATAAAGAAAAATGAAAAACATTTTTTTTCATTCACGCCATCTAGTGTTCAATCTTCGTAAATGTACTCGCTCACGTCTACGTCTGTGTGTGTAAACGACGCTATATTCAATGGCAGATTTTAAATTACACCTTTGTGTCGAATTAGGTGGATATTATGACAATGATGTGACCCAGTTCGATAAAACGTAATGTCCGATAACCGCAATTGCTACTCCTACGACTTAATAGTTTTCCAATTACACAAAAACACAAATAAACTAAAAATGTTGACTTCAACGCCATCTAGCGGGAAAATGGCTGGGAGCAGCCTGTATGATTCACCCTTGCTAGTTACATAAGTATGTATTTGACAAACTTACATCAAGTAACGCCATTTCCGGATGATTCTCGCCGCAGACGAGTAGTGCTAGGTAACGCGCGCGGTACAGTAGCTTCAGCGCTGTGCTCACTTGGCCGTTAGCGAAGCAGTATAACGCCAAATGTGACTGGAAACAAAGAAATACTCATAGCACAGTTTACCTTAATTATTCCGATACTGCAGATTGGTACATAAATCTAAGGGATTGTGATTTTGGCTTTGGTTGAAATACGACTAATGCCAGTGGGGGACTCTGCAGGATATGCCACCGCCTATCGTGCCCATCCTGCACAACCACTTGTACCTTTCAAGAGCAAATGACAGAGCTGTGAAGGAGGCTACATCAGTATGTCGTCTAACATAATTTGAGCTCATCGACACGTAAAGAAGAAGATGACTATACATCAGGTTCACAAATTGAACAGCTATTCATATTATCAAGCACTACTCACATATTCAGTAATCGTATACGGATGATCAATTCCGTTCACCCGCTCGGACATGAGCACAGCTTTCTGCTGGTACGCCATAGCGTCCCTATGTTCCCCGGTGACGTAGCACAGTCGCGCCACCATGCGGAGACATTGCGCAATCTCGCTGTGCATCGCGCCGTACACGTTGTTGAGTAGGTTCAGCGCTTCAGCGATTAACTCATGACCTTCGGATACGGCGCCTGCCTGTATCTTGTTCTGACCAGTCGTGTAGAAGTTGTATGCGTCGGAGGCCTGCAAAATAGTTTTTGTTGAGACACCTAAAATAGGGGTAGTTGACAAAAAAATCGAATTAGTCCGTCAGATAGATTTGCAAACAAAAAATGAAGACGATAGTTCTTCGAAAAGTCTTGTGACGGCACAGTTTGGTACATTTTTTACCAGAAAGTGACGTCACAAACCCCCACTCGTGATCTTTGACACGTTTTATTTTCGTCAATTTTTATTAATTTGATAAAACAAAAAACACATTGTATCCATTATTTTTCGATATTCTAACAGACGGAATAAACAGAATCATATATTTTTTAATCGGGAAACATCCCTCCTTAAAAATCTGATTTTGATAGACTTCTAAGAAACTTTTTAGTTCTATGAATTCGGTATTTTATTTTTACTCACTCGTGGATTGATATGTTTGACGACTGGGAAAATATTCATGATATCGTTTGCAGTGAACGGCGCCTTGTTCTTGCTGTCAAAGTCAAATTCGCGTAACATCAACTGTAGGCCTACTTTCAGCGCGAAAGATCTGTAATAAAAATGAATAAATGTTATTATTTTTTAACTATGCAGCAGAAGGGTGGATAGGTTAACAAAATTGGGAAGAAATAAGTTACCTGAGAAGTGAAATTTTCTGTAAACCATGTTTTTCTATAACAGAATCCATACTGTCAGCATTCAGTTCGTATCCCCAGTATGCCTGTAAACAAATACTTAAATCAAGTATGTATTGCCATGTATATGTAACGTGTGACACCAACTTCAACATTGTTGAGGGTTGTTGAGCTTAGCTGTAATTCTGCTGGATACAATAGTCCATGCCAGCATAACTAATTTGCAAAATCCAGTTACTGGGAACACAATTAATAATATTTTATATTTAATTTCTTGATGACAATTTTCATATTGCTCGGTCGAACTAAAATCAAGTCAATGCAATGTAACTTACCTTAAGCTCCTGCTTGATCTGCGTGAAGAGAGTCTTGGGCGTGAGGTTGTGCCAGTCGGGGTGCGGGTCGGGTGGCGGCGCGTGCCTGCGCGCGCGCCGGCCGCGCCCCCCCCGCGCCCCCCCGCGCGCCGCGCCCGGCCCCTCCCCCGCGCTGGGCGCCGGGCTGCCGCACGCGCCCACCAGGCAGTTCAGGAAGTGCGCCACACCCGCGCCTATGCACATCGCCTCGCAACCCTGCAAGGATAAAGATCATGCGTCACCGTTGGTAACCAGGCTATTGAAAAATATTATATAAGTGCAGAAACTTTGTTATTGCATTCAAGGCAAAATTCACAACCGAGCCGCAGGCGAGATTTTTCTGGAGCCGAGAACTAATCGTAGAGCGATAAGGGTCAGTTTTTCAAGAAAGTATATTTAAGGCTTCAAATAAAAAAAAAATTACGTCCAGCGGTAACTTTCATTCATAGGACGCCTATTTTAATACGGATTAGAAAGTTATTTTCCAAAAGCAAATTAATTTTATTTATTAAGTACATGGAGGACTTACAGCTTATAAAAACAAACAAAAGTACTTATACTTATTACACGAATACTTGTACAAATACAGCAAGTCCTATGACTGCTATGATCTGAATCTACAAACCTGTAGATAAGCCGTGTAGATGTGCTTAGCGGCCCGCAGCAGCAGCTCCCCGACGGCGATGGCGTGCAGGTAGGCGAGCTGTGCGTGCGGACGCAGCGCGGCGGCCACGCGGCCCAGGTAGCGCACGTTGACGCCGCGTGCGTGCAGCGCCTCCGTCAGACCCGCGCCGTCCATCGGCGCTGATGTGTGCTCCAGGCATTCACGGACCTGCCAAATGGTTTTTTGTTATTCAGAACTTCACGCGTAGGGAAAAAATATGACAGTGGACTTTTTTCAATAATCTGTTACTTAAAGTTATGTAACAATTAAAAACTGTTTGATCATATTTTAGTCCAAAACCACAAGATTTTTGGAATCTTATCCATTGTGTAAAACTGGTCAGGGAACGCATCCCACCATCTGGAAGGGATGTCTTTAACTTCTGTTGGAGTCAGCACATTTCCTTCCTGAACGTATTATATTCAGTTTGCTATGAAATGTAATCAAAGCGAATACTCCTACTAAAATACATTTGTTTATAAACAAAAGCTAGAGCATGACTGATTTTTATCCAGCTGCTTTTGGTTCCTCGAATTTTGATTTTGCAGAAAAAAATACTCACAAAGGCCGGTATCTGCGTGGTAAGCAAGAAAGCCGCAGCCTCTTTAACAAGGTGCCTCTGTTTGGCCAGCTGTTCCGGCTCGGCAGCGTGTTTGATACCGGCGGAGTACACGTCGGGGTTGAAGCGCACGTCGAACTCCGACTCCTTGAGAGACGCCACGGCGCGAGCCGCCGCCGCCACTACCGCGCGGGAACGTTCGCCTGCTGAGGGGTAAGAACGCACATTCATATATGGATATACTAGCTGATGCCCGCGGTTTCGCCCGCGTGGATGTCGGTTATAGCGACCAAATGTAATCTTTTCAACGCCCCCCCTCCCCTTTCAACCATTTTTTCGCATTAAAAGTAATTAGTTGGGAAATATCTAAGCGGATGATGAACGTCGGAATCTGGCACTAAATAATTTATACTTACAATCTGTTTCTTGTTTATCTCCTCCGCTACAGATAGAATCTGTTATACTCTCTACAATCTTCTGAGCGACATCAGTGTCAATTTCAGAATAATTCTCATTGAGAAGCAACTCATCTTCTTTTTTCTCACTTTTCGGCACTGCTTTATCATCTTCAGCATCTTTTTTATCTTTTGTTGCTTCCTTTTTCTCACTTTCCTTCTCTTTCTTATCTTCCTTCTTCTGTTTTTTGTCTTTAACCTCTTTTTCCTTGGTTTCTTGCTTCACTTCTTTAGTTTCAGTCTCATTGGCAGCATCCTTGGTATCAACCTCTTTGCCTTCTATAGATTTTTGTGCTGCATTGTCTCGCTGACGCTTCGCACTCAACTGTTGTAGGTGGAAGGCAGCGTAGCGGATGAACATGAAGTAACGTGCCCTGAAACACAGTTATGTATTGTTAGAGTTTGTTCGTAGAAAATATCAATACGATTTTCGGTGGTATAATAATATGACTTACTCAACAAAACTATCAACTAATTCCTGTCTGAGGCAACATAGTTTGTGCTTGTGGATGATTGGGAAGCCCATTGTTTTGATGTCCTCCCTCAGTTCGTCGTCTTCCACTGAAATCAAATTAAATACGTTACGACGATCTACATTTCTACAAATAAAGATGTGTTTAAAGAGGACTAAAGGACAGGTGCGTAGTACTCGCTACCGGCGTGTGTGTATGACCAGACATGAATGTGGGCGAGCCAAAGGAGTGTGTAAGGATCGTTGCAGGTGGCGTTCTGTAGTTTCTGCCTACCCCCATGGGAAAAGGGCCTGAATTTATACATGTTTGTATGTATGTAAATGAAGAATTTACATAAAAGTCATTAGTTAACTTGTGACAAATCAACAGAAGAATACACAACAGAAAGTCCGCATGCCGTCAGTCAGCATTTGATTTTAAATTACGGGTTACACATAATCACATTGCATAGCCTGCATTATTCAATTTTTCCGTCATGCATTATTGAGTCGCTAGAATTACGTCGTTTATGCGTTATTTTGGCGTCACCACTTTGCATTGAATAAATATGACAAATTTATGCCATTTGCAATTTATGCCAGGAACGACACAACATCAACAGCTATGTTTTTTTTTGTAGCGTGAAAAATCATCAAATGACTCCTCCCGCACTGGGCGGTGTGGAAGGAAGTGTCAGACTTCTACTGACTAAAAACCACCCATGTTCCTTCTTAGCCCTTTGTGTCCGAGGCCACGTTATCGCTTTCAAAAAACCCGCAGCCCCGATCTGCTTTGATCCTTACATACTCTTATTGCTTTATTCAGCAAGTTCCAAGTATGGCAAGTTATAAATAGGTCGACTGTAAATGCTACTCACGCTGCAGGAAGTTGACATCAGGCGGGAAGGTGCGTAGCAGATCCAGGATGTAGTGTCGGCCATCGTTGCCGATGATGCCCTTACACTCGACACTGGAGCATAACTCAACGGTGTCCCCATTGGCGCTGATCACTGAGTGCGGCATTATCTTCAACTGCTGACCAGCTTTGCTTAGCTATACAGAAGAAAGAGATGATTAGAAAAAGATTCTTTTTTTATTTCCGCAGCACACGATTCTTCTTTTTTTGTCTATTTCGCCCATTCTGTCGCTAGTCAAAGGCCAACGTAAGTCTTTCAAAGAGTTCTTGTCTCGTGCAACCTCGAACCAGGCTTCGCAGTATGCGGTCAGGTGGCCTCGTCACCTCTTTCTGGATCAGCAACTTGTTTTACAAATAATTCTCACGCACAATTTTCGAATTGAATCATTTGTCAGTATGCCTTTGTATCCCGGCTTACATTCAGGAGTAGACTAACCCAAGAAGTCGATTGCAATCAAAAGTTTCATGGTAGGTATTTAATAGTGTGTTATATTATAAGCAGTATGATTAAACCACTACTTTTCTATAGTTCGTATACTTGGTTTCGAACCGAGTTAAAAAAGTAAATATTTTTTTGAAAATGCGTAAATATATAACTCACGAGCTCCATATACTTGGGGTGCGAGAGCACCGTGGTACCGAAGTCGATGCTGCCGTACACGACGCTCTGTTCCTGCTCCTTCTCGAGGATGCCGGGGATGATGGACTGTGCCGTGACGCGGTAGCCGCGGTAGTCCACCACCACTGTGCCCAGCGTGTGCAGACCTTCCGTGTCCACCGCGCTGTATACTCGGACCCCTTGGAGGTCGTTGCGCTGTGTTCAACAAACCACATTAAATATATAAAAGGAAAACGAATAAATGATAGTGTGACGGCTGTCAAGAGAGGATCATCTGCCTAGAATTTTCCAATGTTAGGGTCGGCTTCCAGTTTATTTAACTGGATGCAGCTGAATACCAGTATTTTACATGGAGCGACTGCCTATCTGACCTCCACGACCCAGTTAATGCTGTCACGGAGAATGGAAGAAAAAATTGTTAAACCCACCACACATGATAATTGACAAAGGCAGGAAGATGATGATACCGAATGAAGTATTAAGGTCTGTAAAATCCTCAAATTCATTTCGTCTTGATACAGAGTACCTAATAATGTCGTCAGACACATTCTCGTATTCAGAACCTCGCATTAAAATTCAAACGGTAGCTAGGGTCACCTTTGTTTTGGATTATATTATTATGTGATACCAAGTTATATGGACCTTTTTTTGTTCGATAACTGTTTTGCCTTCTACATTTAAATAGCAAATTAGATTCTATGCTATAACATGTAAAAGGTCAAATAAGGACTCGACTATGTTTTATATTCAATACAGTTGGCTGAATACGTCTGATAATGTTTCTAAAATGCATAATGTATTTCTTGTTAAATTGCATCCAAATAGCTTTCAAGAGTAACATAGTGTGTTGCATTCCCAACTTGCTAACATTTTGCAAGATCTACTTCTCGAATCAATAGACTCAAATTTTGTCCGACCAGTATGTAGCAACCTGGACAATTTTGTCGTTTGCTACATTTAAGTCCTGGAAGGCGCAGTTAGTTGTGCACGACGGGCAAGAGAGGAGGTGTGGCATATCCAGTGTTGGAGCTTCACACTCGCATTGTATTGTATTTTATCATATTTATGTTAGTCTGTAAGGTATTTATCTATGGGCCAAAATTGCCTGTGAATAAATGGATGTTGTTGTTGTATTGTATCCGAGATGGGTCGATTATATTTCATGTAGTTAATGTGGATCTATTTCTGCAAGAAGATTTGTATGTAGAACTTACCGGTGCAACAAAAGCCGCTGCGTCGCCGCCTAGATCCTTGTAGTGGTCGCGAACATCGAAGCCAAGAGAGAAGAATATGTTGTTCCATATGAACATCTGCATCTTGGGCTCTTCGCCGGGGTTGATGGCCATCACGTTACCGTCCACCACGGCCATCGCGCCGCGGGTTGCGGCAGCTACGAAGTCACTGTGCACCTGTGTTGTATTGACGATAATAAGCAAATGCAGGCCAACTCGTATTATTTAAAATCCAAGATTTTACTCTCCGTTTTAACTGGAAACTGACTAACACTTTTCAGTCAAATAGCAATATAAAAACCATTATTATTACCCATTAACCGATCCATGTTGACGGTTTAAGTGCAAATAGAACAAGTTTAGTACCGTTGAGTAAATAGCAATTTCATATGCGTTCATTGGCGAAATTCCATTGTTTATGACATATTTTGGCTCTATTCTCGTATGATACTTTCAAGTTAACTGTTCCTTTTTGTTCATAATTTATTGCACATACGATCCCGAGGTTAAACTACATTTTTCCTAGATATATAAACACTGAAAAGTCTGAAAGGTCAAACTAAAACATTCACAACTCATGGACATACATGTTGTAACGAGTCTTTTAAGCCTGTTACATACTATTGAATTCTTTGCTTTGATTTGTAGGCTCTGGTTGGTGTTGCCTTATGAAAATTCATTTTTTGGTTGACTTGGATTCGTGAAGTGGTCACACTGATTTTTATTTTCGATGCTGTCAAATTGACTTTGACATTTCTTGCTTTTCGACCTACAGCCTGGAATCAATGGAGTGATTTTTGAGCGCTCCAATAAAATCTCAAAATATAACTTGAGATGGGCGGCATCTAGTCCCTAATTATGTGGTAGCCGATTGCCCTTGTCATGATCCTAATTGGATAGCCTTTATTTTTTAAGGTAAGCGAATTCTTTGTGATTTCGGTCCGTTCCGCGTTGTCATGGCTATTTTGATAGCAGACGCTAATAGTTTCCGATATTTAATTGTTTCAGGATCTTTTATCTTCATTTGATAATTATTTGCTTGGATTCATTCATCTACTGATGACCACATTTTGATTTTTGGAAGAAACGGTGAGTTTAATTGTATATTGCTCGTAACGATTTCTGATTCGATTTCTAAATCGATCGCCATTTTTTATCCGCTAACGATTATTCATGTTTGTTTTCAGCCACAAGGCGTTTTTTTTCCATATTACTTAAATTTTTGAACGCACTCCCCTACCAAAATGCATATATCTTGGACCGCCGTTGGCAATCTCGGCGAATATCACCAAGATGCTCTTGGATAATCCATCAGGTTCCTAATTTAGTCGACGGAGTTTGGTATGGTTTATGATACATAACTTCAATTTATTTTAAAAAAAGTGCAATAATGACAGGTCTTAGAATAACAGCGATGTCATCTTAATTTTACACATTATAGCTGTTAGCTTTAGAATTAGAAAGGAATTTTCAAACCAGCAGCCTTCGGGTAATAAAGTCGTTCTTACTTTTCATGATCGATTTTTATTGATACCTTCCCGCTTGAAGATTAAAAGTCTCAAGCTCCCGCAGGTAAGTCTATCCTTGGCATAGTTTTGTGTGTACTCCAGGCGCCCGAATTTTCACTTTTACTTATTTTTATTTGGAGCACACCACACAGTTTAATTTCATTCCTCTCAACACACACTTTTTTTTTTATTATTACAATTGTCGCTCAGCGAACAGGGACTTGAAGTAGGTTTGTCTGGTACCTATATACTGTCATTATTGCACAATTATTAATTAACTTATGAGTCTATTGTTTGCATTAGTTTGTTCTACATTGTTACTTTAATAACTTTGTGTTTATTTTAATTTTTGACTCATAAGTAGTACTAAACTTAATTTGGTGAATCTTTGTAAACAATATTTGGTGTTTACTTATTGATAATTTTGTTTATTGACCTGTTTGTTTTAATAACATGTTTTTTTCTTAGCAAAACCAACAGAAATGTATAGCATTGACCGTGTTTTGTTGTTCTCAACAGTAAAGTTATTTTAAAAACTAAGTTTAACTTTTAAAGAAAATAATTTAATCTAATTGTAAGTACAATATTGTACATTTAATTTATCTAGATTTAAGCTGCTTGTAAGTGATTATTGCACTTTTAAAACGATAAAATTAACTTAGTAATTTTTCATGGGAATACCACATTGACTTCAATACTTAACCTCAAACTTGAGAATTTATTTTCAAACTTTTAACTTTTTGAAATTTAGTTTTTGCTTTTCGTTTGCTATTCGCCTTGCTGTTTGTTAGTCATGGACAAGGGAGATCAACATCCCATTGCTTTTTATTCTAGGTCACTTAATAAATGTGAAAGAAATTACAGTACCACTGAACGTGAATTATTAGCTATTTTAGATTCCATAGAACATTTTAGACCTTATATTGAAGGAATGAAGTTTACAGTTGTCACTGACCACGCTTGTTTGAAATGGCTTTTAGGTCTCAGTAATCCTAGTGGACGTTTGGCTCGTTGGGCTGCTAGAATTTCTCAATTTACATTCGATATTATTCATAAAAAAGGTTCATTACATTTAGTTCCAGATGCTTTATCTCGCATAGAAGTCGCCGCTATAAACGCTCAGGACAGTTTAGTCTTACCTGACGATGAAATTACTGACCCTTGGTATAGAAAAATATTTATCCATTGTCAAAAATCTCCTAGAAAGTATAAGAATTTTAGAGTTGAAAATAATACTTTATATAAATTTTGTAGAAATAAAATTATAATCCTCACAGTCTTTTAGACTGGAA
Source organism: Diarsia brunnea (assembly GCA_949774965.1). Lineage (NCBI taxonomy): Eukaryota > Metazoa > Arthropoda > Insecta > Lepidoptera > Noctuidae > Diarsia > Diarsia brunnea. The sequence continues at coordinate 8,677,613 of OX459011.1, forward strand.
GATTGTTATACCCAAAGAGCATATTTTAGATACTATTAGATCAAATCACGATGATGTGAATTCTGGACACTTAGGAATACATAAAACTTTAAAGAAATTAAAACAGCATTATTTTTGGAAGGGAATGTTTAATGATATTCATCAATACATTTTGTCTTGCGATACCTGTAAAGCTTATAAACATACTACATCTCCACCTTTTGGTATTATGATTAATCCTAAAAAAGTTGATCGTCCCATGCTTATGCTCTCAGTTGATATCATAGGAATTCTACCTAAAACTTATTCTGGTCATAGATACATACTTTCGGTTGTAGACGTTTTTACTAAATATTGCTGGTTCTTTCCAATGATCAATGCTACCACTAGAGTAATTTGTAAACATTTTGAAAAGGAAATATTTCTCAAATTTGGTTGTCCAAAAATAGTAGTTTGTGACAATGGAACTCAATTTACTTCAAAACATTTTGTAGATTTTTTGAAAGGTTTTAATATAACCAAAATATTTTATAATACTTTGTATACACCTCAAAATAACCCTGTTGAGAGATATAATAAAACGGTCGAAACCTGCATATCGTGTTTTGTTAAAGATGATCATAGAACTTGGTCAAGTTTTTTGCCCAATGTTCAATTAGCTTTAAATAATAGTGTGAACCTTGCTACTGAGTTTACTCCTAACTTTCTGATGTTTGGTAGGGAGCTTATTCTTGATGCGTCATTACATCACTTTAGTAGTTCTGTTGATAACTTATCTCAACTAGAAATTTCAAATAGGAATGCTTATGCAGTTTCTCTTAATTCACTTAGTGATATTTTTGTTAAAGTTCAAGCTTACTTGTTAAAGGGGTATAAGCGAAATGCCGCTTATTATAATAAAGGTCGGAAAGTCATTTCTTTTGGTGTGGGTGATATGGTGTGGAGAAGAAGTTTTGTTCAATCTCATGCTCCTGCGTATTTTTCAGCTAAGCTTGCACCTAAGTTTGTAAAGTGTAAAATAACTGAAAAGGTTTCGGATAACGTTTATGTTTTGAAAGATATAAATAAAGGTTCAGTGGGACGTTATCATGTTAAAGATATTATTAAATTTTAATTTGGTTTCCAAGTGTTAGTCTTGATTTTGATAAATTCTGTTTGAAGGTCGTTTTTGACAGTGTGATGTACGAGGGGATGGATGATAGGTTATCAGCAGTTTGAAAGATGTATGTTAGGTAACTTCTTATAAATTTATTGAATTTGAATTCTTAACATTCTAAAAATAAAACTTAGGCCATTTTTGTTAATTAAATACAATTTTTTTCCACACTAAATGTTTTTCACACCGAAGGATCTTATTTTATGTTTTGTTCGTTTTTGTTGGATTGTATAAGATCTTATTTTTTTAAGGGTAACCTTTTACATGTTTACATTTTATTAGGATCTTATATAACCCTACACTTCAGGTTATTTTTACCTTGAGATCAAAAACTTGAACTCAATTTCAAGTTTTTGTAATCTTTTTTTTTCATAGTTTGAAATCATTCTATTTTCTCTTCGTCATAAATAGTAATCGATTTTTAAATCTATTTTGTGCTGTTCATTGACAGAATTGTTTCTCATTTTTACTAGAGTTTCATTCTCTTTAATGATCGGATTTGACTTTGTTAGTAACGCGTTCATCCTGGACTTTACTTTTTAGGGTCATTCTGTAACCTTTGTTACAAAATGCCTTATTATTTTTTGAATCTTGGTGTAACTTTTGACCTTGATTTCGACTCTTTTTTCCATTGTGCTCGGAAAGTCGGTGGTGTTGTGCCGATCACGATGTGGGATTTCGGCCCCGGCCATATTTTTTCCTTTTTCCATTGTGTTGGACATTGTTGTTCCAATCACAATGCGGGATTTTTTTTTGACTTTCGTCATTCTTTTTCTTTGCGTTCGGAAGTTCGGTGGTGATGTGCCGATCGCATTGTGAAACCTTGGCTTTCGCCTTTTCGTTATTGAGATTTCTCATTGGAGATCTCAATGATTTTTTGTGTTTGTCTGTGTTTGGGAGATTGGTAGTGTTGAGCCAGTCACAGCAACATTCTTTTACAGCTATTGTGCTCGGGAATTCGGTGGTGATGAGCCGATCACAGTACGCTTTCCTTTGTTTTGTTGCAGGTTGTGCCTGTAACAATATTTTAAATAAGGTCTTTCAGCTTTATTTAAAAACTTTTGTTTGGAGTTTCAATTTTTTTGGATTGTTGGATACGGAGTTAGTCAGTGGCAATAGAGCCTAACTGCACTCATAGAGATGGTAGAGTTGGAAGCAGTTGACATAGTAGTCAGTGGCAATAGAGCCTAACTGCACTCAAAGTTGTACTGTTCCAAGTGGTTTGAAATTTTTAGTCAGTGGCTATAGTGCCTAACTGCACTAAAAATTGTAGTTTGTATTGGTAAATTGTTCGAATTCGTTTGAAATTTGTAGTCAGTGGCTATAGTGCCTAACTGCACTGTTTTGGAGTTTAGAAGCGCTAAGAGATTTCTCTCTTCGTTTCATTTAACTAGTTTTTATAACTTATAATTTTTCCTGTTTTTCACATATTTCATTTTTGACTTTTTGTCATTTGCATGTTTTTACTTTTATTAAATTCTTGAGACCTTGTCGTTTGACATGTTCAGAATTCATTTACACTTCGAATCTTTTATGATTCTTTTCTTTTTTTGGGAATTAGAAAGTTGTTAAGACTGGTCTATTGTGTTGAAGATTTCTTTCTAATAAAAGAAAGTTCCTTTCTTTTATTTTCGGGGAGGGATGTAATGTAACGAGTCTTTTAAGCCTGTTACATACTATTGAATTCTTTGCTTTGATTTGTAGGCTCTGGTTGGTGTTGCCTTATGAAAATTCATTTTTTGGTTGACTTGGATTCGTGAAGTGGTCACACTGATTTTTATTTTCGATGCTGTCAAATTGACTTTGACATTTCTTGCTTTTCGACCTACAGCCTGGAATCAATGGAGTGATTTTTGAGCGCTCCAATAAAATCTCAAAATATAACTTGAGATGGGCGGCATCTAGTCCCTAATTATGTGGTAGCCGATTGCCCTTGTCATGATCCTAATTGGATAGCCTTTATTTTTTAAGGTAAGCGAATTCTTTGTGATTTCGGTCCGTTCCGCGTTGTCATGGCTATTTTGATAGCAGACGCTAATAGTTTCCGATATTTAATTGTTTCAGGATCTTTTATCTTCATTTGATAATTATTTGCTTGGATTCATTCATCTACTGATGACCACATTTTGATTTTTGGAAGAAACGGTGAGTTTAATTGTATATTGCTCGTAACGATTTCTGATTCGATTTCTAAATCGATCGCCATTTTTTATCCGCTAACGATTATTCATGTTTGTTTTCAGCCACAAGGCGTTTTTTTTCCATATTACTTAAATTTTTGAACGCACTCCCCTACCAAAATGCATATATCTTGGACCGCCGTTGGCAATCTCGGCGAATATCACCAAGATGCTCTTGGATAATCCATCAGGTTCCTAATTTAGTCGACGGAGTTTGGTATGGTTTATGATACATAACTTCAATTTATTTTAAAAAAAGTGCAATAATGACAGGTCTTAGAATAACAGCGATGTCATCTTAATTTTACACATTATAGCTGTTAGCTTTAGAATTAGAAAGGAATTTTCAAACCAGCAGCCTTCGGGTAATAAAGTCGTTCTTACTTTTCATGATCGATTTTTATTGATACCTTCCCGCTTGAAGATTAAAAGTCTCAAGCTCCCGCAGGTAAGTCTATCCTTGGCATAGTTTTGTGTGTACTCCAGGCGCCCGAATTTTCACTTTTACTTATTTTTATTTGGAGCACACCACACAGTTTAATTTCATTCATCTCACTCTCTTCTCATCTCACACACTCCTTTTTTTTATTATTACAATGTTCGCATGTTCAATGGTAATAAATGCTAAAACTGTAAACTAAACAGTACACCCGTGGACGTCATTAATAATTAATCTGTCAATGAAAGTTACTTAACAAGTTGCGTGCGTCGCTCGCATGTGTAATGAGTATGTTACAAGTGTGCCACTAACCTTGAAGATGGCTCGCTCGCGCAGCAAGCGTTCCGGCAGAGTGGTGCGAGGCAGCTCACGGGTTGTCTGTAACTCCTCGTTCCAGTCGCGGGTCTGGCCGGGAATGTGTTCCTCGTAACCCAACTTTGAGGAGAATGCTGTGGGACAATATTGAATTAATAAGATGGGGCACGGTATTGGTGGGTCGAGATGGATAAAAATAGTAAATACTGGTTCAAATTAAGGGAAGATGGAAGTCATTCCCCCAGCAGTGGGATATGTGAGAAACTTCTATGCCTTTGTTTTGAATTAAATAACCAGCTGTGAAATTACTCTAAAAATAGTAGTTATGAAAATATTACTTCCCTATTAGAATCGGATTTTATAAAAAAAATCTAGTTTTAATTTTTTTTAATCTTTTTCTAAAATATAAGTAGCCGTTTCGGAAACAGACAGGGAGACAATTTATATATTATATGTTTTAAATACCGTATTTAGTTTCATATGCATTTATTTAAAAGCCGTTATTTTGGAATCACAAACAGACACTTCAATTTTATGTATTTATATAGATAGACTTCGCTGTGGATTTTTTGAAATCAGAAACATTATTCATTTTGTAAGCTTTATAAATTCTGTCCATCGCTTTAATTTTCGTGCCAACCAACTAAGACGGTATTAGACTTAATCACCGTTTTACTAATAAGATTGACGATGATTGTCAACTTTTGTGCATGAGAAGTGGAAAAATGTATGACAAACAATTGAAAAAGACACAATAAAGTGCTGACTAAATGCTTTTGTCCATGACATGTTGAATGGAAGCTGTTGTGTTCCTAATTGGAACACAGCATTTTGAACTGAGCAACATGCAATTATGCTGCATACAAATAATAATGCAATAGACTCCGCCGAACAAAGTTCATGTATGTTGAGCTGTTCTAGCGCACATTACAATGTCATTTTCATTACGGAAATTAGTTGCGTCCGTTTATGCATGACGGTTTATTTGGCTTTCCCTAATGTTTTGTGATTATGTTAAATTATGCGTTTTGGGTTTTACGTTTTATTTTGATAAATATCTTAGTTTGTTTAGAATTCAGGATAAAGACAACGACTTTTTTTCCGAAACTGTCATTAACATAATTATATTCTGTTATGTATTGTCCCATTATGTTATGCCCGCCTGTGCCGAGTCACGCCGACCTGAGTTATGTGTGTTTTCTACCTTCCTGTGTTGTAATGTCATGTGTGTGTGTTTCTGTAAACGAGAATTCCCCAATCACAGAAATATTCCCCATAGATAACACAGCATGGAATTAATTTGCTGTGTAACAAGGATATATTTGCGACAGGAAAACACCCAGTAGGTATAGATAGAGCAAGTGAGTAAATCTATATATTATTATTGCTCCATTCAAAATTTTACGAGACTTAGGGAAAGAAAATACAACAATACATGTGGTACAAAATTAATATATAATTCTCCTTATGCGTGCGAAAACAATAAAACGTACCTGAGTTAATTCAGTTATTATTAAAAAAATAACAAAATCTCACTTTAAAATAGATAAGTGAAAGTTTGCAATGAAGTTTGATATTACATCACTCATACTTGGTACTAGGTAATTTGGCATGCTGATAAACCATGATCTGAATGAATACATAAAGTACCTACTTTTTATCCTGGTATATGAGTAGACAGACAAAGTGATTCGCTTAAAAAGGGGAGCCAATACGGGGATTGCAAATGATAGTAGCCTAATAAAACTTACTGTCCTCGGCGCGAATGGCATCAACGGTGTGGTCAAGCATGGGGGAGGCCCATTGGTACACCTGGTATGGCGTGGCCACCCTCTCGAACGGATGTTTCTGCATGCGCTTCTTCTGCACCATCGCGAAGTTGCGTTTGAACGACGGCGACACTATGCTCAACAACTCGATCAACGAGTGACATAGCAACGACGGTGTCGCCGGCCGGGGGCTGAATACTTCTTCTGTAGACCTGTACATTTAAATTAGTCCAGAATTGGATCAGTCATACTCTGTTATCATAAATACGACATAGGCTCACGAAAATGCCAAGACGTCGACCCAAGGGCTTACATTTCAATAGAAGTCTAATGACCAACAGGATTAACGTTGATATCGGGCGTTGAACAACATTTCAGCGTTAAGTTAATCCTGCTAGGAAGTATATACTTACAATTGTTTTTCTTACTTGTTAATAAAGACTATAGCATACGGGACAATATAGTGCATGTTGCAGTCCCCAAATCGCCGATGCAAAAAGTAACTTGTTTGCCAAAAGAGCATACATATGCTGAGATAACAGAGTACCATATTTAAACCAGTAAGTCAACATTTTAACTTACGAACACCGCAGTATCATAAATCATGACGCAGCCATAAAAGATATCTACTTCAATTTAATCAGTCACCTCATGGGATTATTTAGATAACTACAGACAAATTATAACATCTACATGGAATTTGACCAGCGATGTCTATTATCTTCAGCAATCCAACTGACAGATATCGAGATCCAAACGTGTTTTATATGGATTAATTAGGTGAGAGTTACTCTACAAGACTTCCCGTCACAGTCAGACAGCTGATTGATTATCTGAACATATTTCAGGCGCAGCATGTGGCCCACACTGCGACCCAAAATGCGGAAAATTCAAGTATGTCTATAAATGAATAACAAAATCAAGTTTTGTTGCCATCCATTGAGACTGCGGCAATACAGGCTACTCGTGGTAAGGAAAACCACGTGTTTATTAGTAATAATTATATAATAATTACTGGTTAAGATAGAATCCTCTGGGACACGCCGTGATGTGAAAGTGGCGGTCTTCGAGCGTGACTACATGCAGGTAGAGCAGGTCTCCGCACATCTTGCGCGGCCCTGGTGGCGGGTTCCAGCCCGACGTTGTCAGGACCTACCATCAAATGTCATCGAGTTAATCATTCATTATTATATTCATAACTGTAAGTAGTTAGTAAAACGCAGTAACGGAACTGCCAGTTAAATAAGTTTGAACATTTTTAAATGTACATAATAATATAATGGCGAAACAGATTGCTGTCTTTCAAGTGTTGGTTGTGCGAATTTCCACTATATTGTTTCCTAGTGAATAGGTATTGTTAGTTTGTAAAATTCTCTATAAGTTATGTCAAGGCTCATTCCCATTTCACAAATTCACCTTCAAGCACTGTGGAGCCTTATTCTCTTTGGTAAGGCCTGGATGCAGTGGCAGCAGAGGTCGCTCAGTGCTACCCGGCATAATGTAGTCCGGAGGGGTGCAATCTACACTCTCGGGGCGGGACTTTTTCTTTTCTATAAAACAATGACATTATCAACATCAAACTTAATATACTCTGACATAATACTTAAAGACAATGCATTATAGTTTATATGCAAGGCTTGTTTATGTGCCGTGACAAATTCACTGTTAGCAATATTAAATCATACGTTCGTAAACGTAATAATGACGAATAATAAAGATCTTGTTTTGTGTGCTAATACTATCTTGACCATACGTCCATATAGAGACTCGTTCAATTATTCATTAAAAAAACTTTAAGATATGCATAAAAACGAAACTAGTTTGAAGTTTACCTAAAATGTCTCCTTGTGTGATGACGTTGAGGAAGGCTAAGGAACTGCATTCTTGACCGGCGTAGGCATCTGTGTAGTCTATGGACTTGAGAAGATCGCGGACATGACGGACGTGGATCCGAGCCTCACGCATTGTGTATGGTTCTTCAACCACCTACAAAAATCATTTTATTTGTCTTTTGTTTTAAGCACCTAAAACCTCTTCGGTAAAATATAAGACTTATATATTCATTTAAACTTCAGCTCATGTCTAGGAAGTGTGTAAAATAAAATAAGATTACTACGTACTTTTATGACAGATCCCTCTTTCAATCCTTCGATATTCTTGAGCTCCGCAAAGTTGTCCAGGGTGACGCCATCTAATTGTAAAGAGAAGCAAGTCCTGTGACACGAGTCTTCGCGATCCATCAATACTTGATGGATTTCTTGTACGAGTTCCATACTAGAAACCTATAAAATATAATTATTATAAATCAATATCTTCCATCATGATACCAAACATTTACCTACTAAATTACTTCTTTATTTGTGCTTATATAACACCTTTCTGTAAACAGAAAAGCTCTCACCTGAATATCTAATGGCTCGGCTCCAGGGCTAACAATCTTCACAGTAAAGCCCATGTCCTGAATGAACACAACTTCAGCATCCCTCTTCTTCTCATCTCCGTCTTCACTTGGAGAAGACTCTCTGTCTCCATCTCCATTCAATGCTTTATTACTACTTTCTCCATTTACTTTATCTGCGCCGTCAATTTTATATACAGTGGCCTCATCTTTTGTATCTTTTTTCTTTTCATTATTTTTGTCTTTTGCCGAATCCTTTTTCTTTTCCGAATCACCAGATTTATCCGTCATTTTTGTCTTTTTATCTTTTTTGTTTTCTGATGCTTGTTTTCCTTCAGGCTTATTGGGACAAACCAGTTTTATTACTTCAGGTTTTTCTTCAGACTTATTAGTTTTAGGATCATCGGAGTCACTGCTAATTCCATTAGAAACTACTTTAGTATTATCACTACTACTAATATCACAATCTAATTCTTTTTGTGGTTCACCATTGACAATGGTATCAGTTTTGTCTGTGCCGTTTACTATTGGTTCTTTGGTACCTATTTTATCATCTCTACTATCATTACTGCCTAAGCACACTTGCGGAAGGCCTTCTCCATTAACTTTCATTGTACAATGTCCGGATTTTGGTTGTGACAACTTCTCACCATTAGTCTTTATCTTCTGTGAATCTGTAAAGTGTTATTGCATTTATGTATTAGAATAGCAATTCATGATAAAAGAGCTGCATCTACTAGTATATAATCATGCAATGCCCTCAGATATTAAATGACACATCGAACGGGAATGAATTGTCAAGTGTTATAGTAACCTGTACTAGGGGGGAAGGGCGCGGGTGTGTTGTTGGTTTGTGGCGAGGGTGGTTTGCGTGCCGCAGCCGCATACGACACACGTGGTGCCGGCGCGCTGCCGCCATCGCCCTCGTCTTCCGTTCGCCCGTTAGGCGTACTCGCGTGCCCATTACTACAAACCACCGGCTTTACGCAAACTTCCTTCTTATCATTCTTCATTTTTGCCGATTGTTTATCTTGTTTTTCAGCTACAACAAGGAAATATTGTTACCTTGGTAATTATCTTTCAAAATCAACTTGAAAGTTATTTAGCATCTTATAGTTTGCTATGCTGATCATAATTATTATCATAGAGTGTATAGGTAAGCCTGGTTTATATAATAGAGTTAAGTGCTCTATGTAGAGCAAGAAATTGAGTGTGTACTAGTTATTTCTATGTATAACCGTCGCTGCCGTGGATCACTTGTGAAAAAACAGACATCGAAACAGGTTTTTAGGCTAACGGCGGTAGTAAGCACACACGGGAGCGAGACGTGCGCGCAGGGGGCGAGCGCACTGGTTGGACTCAAACGCGCATGTCTCGTCCCGTGACGGGCACACACGTGGTCTGCGCTGGCGCACCGCCAACTATCTCCAGCATCGAGTCAATAATAGATGACAACGGGATGCCGCCAACAATAGACGCCATCGATGTTGTCCATACGCAACACCAACTTACGCGCAAACTCAGTTTGACCGCGTATTTGTTTTTATCTATCTTGAACGAGACCGATTTATTACAGTAACTCGTATGTTCCCACAAATGCGATGTATTTTACGGAGCCAAGTATTGAGCAAATAGTTAAGTAATACGAGGCACTTAGAAACATGATTTATGCTGGATAAATTGTTGCTATTCGACGTAGGTTTACGGCTGTGTATATGATTTGCATTTAATTTAATAACATCCTTATGTGAACAGTATAGTATTCTCACATAATCTTACATAGTATAAACTAGCTTTACCCATTAACACTTATTTCGTGACACAGTTATTCATATGACAGACAGTGATAAGGATAATACTAGCATAATACATGTAATCATCATTATGCTGATAACAAGCAACGTCAAAATTAAAAGGATGAATTTCAAAATTCTTTACGTTTAGTTAAAAATATTATGCACTTGCACTTGCATGAGCCTTATCGCACTAACTATATATAAGACCTAATAACTTTAATCTGTAAAAGACTTTTAACAGAAAATATTGTTAAGTAGGAAAATATTATTCTTATATGAGAACGGGAAGATAAATGTTATCACCGAAATGATGTTATCTTAATTCCATGCCTTTACCAAACAAGATAACACAACATAGCGCCTGGGGACTCAAGATAAGTAGAAAATCAAAATTCTTGATAAACTGCCGTTGACACCATTTCTTTCGTTTGCTATCGTTCAACAACATGTGTCTCACATCCTATGCCTGTCATGAGGTGATCAAGTGTCTCAGCTAACCCGAGTGCGAATACATTTGAATATTTCGAACAAGTGCTACACGCTTGACAGCGACGTGTGTACGTTTCAGTTTCAACGTCCATAAACTCGTGTTCAAATTATCATTCGGAACTACTATAATCATAGAACCGTCACAATTATAGGCATGTGAGACTGAGGTATGAGGAAAATGTTGGGAGGAATTTTGAGAATGAATGTGAATAGCTATATTAAGAGCACGGGAAGACTTGACAAAACAATGGATGAACTGTGTAAAAGGTGATATGGCTAGAAAGGGGGTGACTCATGATAAGAGTCGTATGGAAAAAGAAGACATGCTGCGCAAATACTTTAGGAAAAGGACATGGAATCATAATAAAAATATCTAGTACTCTTAACCTCAGATTTATTCTAGCTGCTTACTGTCTACTTACTAGGCTTTGGATTTATCTGCGCGAATATTATCCTGAATTCCACCGACTACTAACAAAGGTTCAAAATAGATTCGCAAATATCTTGCACAGTTGACACGACTGTGTATGTCATGTAGTAAGTATACTATGATACTGATGTCTGATAAGTCTCCATCTTTACACAAAGTGTGGAGTTCACGTTTGGCAATTATCTAGCTAAATGTACCATCGGAGAAATTGTTCAGCAAATTGATACCACGCGATAATTTGCCGTGTTACAGCCGATTTCATACAACGGCCCATTAAATTTGGTAATCATCCAGTGTGATTAGCAACTTGAATGGTGGTTAACAAGTTAATTTCCCTGGCTTATAAAAATGCCGATAATGTTGTATTTTATTGAAAGTTTGACGTCAAGGCGCATCGGCGGAAATATTTATCTCAAATTCAGATAAACACCGCGTCTGTTGGCCGCGGTTCGAGCAGCTACTGAACTGAATCGATCAATGAATTATGCAAACAGAAACAAGCTCGTCAGCGCCGGCGACGATCGCTGAATATTTAACCCCAGATCATCGATTATTTTGCATGCTCTCATTCCTTGACCTTACCTTTGTATCCTCTATGGCAGTCTATGGTATACATACAAGGCAATCTCTAAACATAATCGCACCGCTACGTTCAAAAATAGACATATTTCCCGCAGTTCGAATGTAGCAAAAAATATTTTGCAAAATACGAACAAGTTTTTCAGACGCAATCACAAAGTACTTTTGTTTTGACGTAATAAATAATTTGACATACAGATGCAGGTGCCTTGACATAAGGAGGTGGCGGAACGTGAGAGGGAGAGAACCTCTCGTCCCAGCCGCCGCGGGATACGCTCCGGGCGTCGTCGGGGGCCAGCCACGTGATGGCTTCCGGCCACCGTAGACGCGGGCCTGTGGACGGCGAGTAATGGGCTAGCTCGCCGTCCGTCCGTGTTATGACGACGCGCGACGACAGGCCGTGTCGACGGCGCGTTCGTGTTCCACGCGCGCCTCAAAGAGATGTCAGCAACATGGAAGGGGCACGAAAGGGCCGACCCGTCGGGGCTGCGGGTTGTTCGAAAGAGATACCGCGGCCTCGACACAAAGGGCTAAGAAGGAACATGGGTGGTTTTTAGTCAGTAGAAGTCTGACACTCCCTTTCGCTCTGCCCAGAGCGGGAGGGGTTATTTGATGATTTCCCACACACCAAGAAAAAAAAGGTGACTTGACATTTTAATATTAGACCTACTTTAGTTTTTGTAAAAATGAATTTATGTCCGTAGTGTAATCATAACATTCATAACCAATATTACGTTATCTAAGCTAACATTACGAAATCACGAACCCTTTTGGATTCTGAAAGGTGGTTGAACTTCGTTACCATGTGAATAAAAGTACCTATAAATAGAAATGAAGTTTGTCTTCCACAGTGATGGAAACAAGAATACGTCGTAAAGCGATTCATTTTTACAGTCCTATTATTTTACAAAGTGCAAATGGTGGTGTGGTGTCAGTCAAGAATAGAAAGTAGAAGTTGCCTTTGTATCATTATGATTTTATAATTATGTCGTTCTGAACTCTAACTAAGCAACATGTGCGAATGATAAAATTATTCAGTACTAGCTGTGCCCGCGACTTCGTTCGCGTGCTTGTCGGAAACTAAAATGCGTCGCTTAGATAAAAGTACATTTAATCATTGCCCTGCGTTAACTTACTGACGCTGTAGAAAATAAGAAGAGAGTAATGCAAAGTACTGACTATGTCTCATACTAAAGTTTAGATGGATGGGTGTTTGTTAATCAACCACGTCAGAACGGCCGAACGGATCTTGAAGAAATTTGAAACAGGTACATTATAGTCGACAGGCAGACAGATTGTCGTTGGCGCGTTCGTGTTCCACGCGCGCCTCAAAGATATGTCAGCAACAATTAAAGGGCCCCAAAGGGACGTCTGCCGGGGCTGAGGGTTGTCCGCAAGAGATACCATGGCCCCGAAACACAAAGGGCTGAGAAGGAACGTGGGTGGTTTTTAGTCAGTAGAAGTCTGACACTTTCTTCCGCTCCGCCCAGAGCGGGATAAGTCATTTGATAATTTACTCCTTCTGCGAAGCAGTAATGCTAGCGAAAGAGGTGGCGGAACGTGACAGGGAGACAACCTCTCGTCCCAGCCGTCGCGAGAGACGCTCCGGGCATCGGGGGCCACGTGATGGCTTCCGGCCACCGTAGGCGCGGGCCTGTGAACGGTGAGTAACGGGCTAGTTAATCGTTCGTCCGTCCTATGACGATGGAGGCGCGTTCGTGTTCCACGCGCGTCTCAAAGAGATGTCAGCAACATTGAAGGGGCCCCCAAGGACCGACGCCCGTTGGGGCTGCGGGTTGTTCGAAAGAGATACCGCGACCTCGACACATAGGGCTAACAACACACCACATCTATATGACGACATGGTTGGCGCAATGGCTGGACGATTAACAGTAGCACTGCGTGTCGCAGGTTCGATTCCCACACGGTACAAAAAAAAATATGTCTTGGGTTTTATCTAATTTTAATTTAGTTTAAAAAAATAGTATTTTAATACTGTGTAATTGGTAAATTTTTATTTGTTGACTATTCACGAAACATAATGTGTGTATGTTTACTATCACCGCGGTTCAGAAAATGACATCAAATGAATAACGCCATCTGTCGAAGACGAAGATAAACTGCTAAAAAAGAGCGATCAAACACTATAAGGTTTAGGCTATGTAGATTTTGAAAGCAGCGTCATTTAGACTTATATCTACGTACCTTTTGCTATCATAACTTTTTTAAAGTTATCTTGTAAAGGCATTTAGTAATAAGTACCATATTCGTTCAATAGATGTCGTTGCTTGTCTCATTCTTGACCATAACGATAAGTTCTTCTTGAAAACTATAAATTCATATATCTTTTGATAGAGAGCACCGATTACGATGAAACAAAGACTAAGTAATAGCCCAAGTTACGCACAATATTTATGTATAAAAGTTACCTACATTCGTTTCGTAAATTTGACGTGATGCTTAGTCATCGAAACAAACAAACAGACAAACAGATAAACAGACAAACAGACAAAAATTCCAAAAATGCTGGAAATGTGTTCTGTTGGTTATACTTTAATACCCTGACAATTTTTTTTTTTAATATTTTCGATGTACAAAAACGATTTCTCTACAGATTTATTATATGTATAGATATAGATTACAGGATTAATAAATGGGTGTAGGTACCTAATGGACAGGGTGCCGTTTAGTCTCCCTTCGTTGCACAATCCCTACACGTGACTCATGCATGAATATAAATTACTAAAACTACAATTGTTATGTCGATATTTTTTTGACTGGCAGGATATCTTTGTCGAAAAGGACTCACCGTAAAATGTTGACTTATATCAACTTTTTTAGTCGACTTGCTCCATTTCGTAAGCATTAAAGTATTTCCGGCCATTCTGAATTAAATTGGGCAGTTTAATTTTAACACTAAACACCCGTGTTCATTAAAGGCCTATTAAACAGGCAGTTGCCAAGTAGACGTCCATTTGCTTAGGCCACAGCTCAGCTTTGGACACTACATTGATTACTTTTATCACTTATATCGGAACAGGGCGAGAACTTCTCCAGCCCTAGAATAGTCAAGAAGTAACCAAATACATATTTTAAGACTTCGAGGTAATATTTCAACAAATACGAACAAACAACTGCAAGAAGGTGCTATTGTTGAGCAACGTGTTACTTCAAATTAGGAGCTCACGACGTTTCACGGCAACATTCAAATTCCGTAACCGGACACGAATTATCACTAAACGGTTACCTGTAAGGAAGGAGCTTTTTAAATCTCATCCGTACCTGTGTGTTATTATGGTTTACATCGTTTTATCTCCTCGAACGTAAGTTGACAACAGACATCGCTAACTACAGTGCGTAACTAAATAACTATTGCATAATAAGTATAAGTGGTGCATGATATGATTATGCAGTTAGCACAAGGCGAAAACTAAATGAATGCCTAAATATCATTATACTGTTGTAATTGCTTTTGGCGCTGAACAGTTGAAAATCCAACAGCGCGCGACGCCTAGTGGTATGGAGAGCGGGCATTACCTTAGGAGTTATCAATCGGCCGATACCCAATACTTATTCTTATCTTTGAGCAGAAATCACATCACATAAACCGTTATCAAGACCTATGCTTGTGTACTAATAGATCAATCATAACCACACTCACGTATTTTTTCCATCGTAACAGCTCAAAATAAAGCAATACATCTGATGATAAGGTTACTTACATTATGACATGATACTTTTTTAACCTCTTAACCCTATAAAATACTACGCAAGAATACATCGTTGGCGAGCGTGCTGTTCATAAATTCACTGATCGATACAAGTCCTGTGTACGTCTATCATCAGACATGTAGACAACTATCTACATATCATGAGTATACATTAGCTTGAAGGGTAGATAGATTAAATTATACTTCGTAGAACCTGCCACGGTAACAGACAGCACATGACATACACATGTTTTTGCTTTCGAACTACCATGTGAATTGTTCCCCGTTTTCTACGGACAAAAAATGACATAATGACAGACGAGTCCAGTGGAGGTCGTTTAGATATTCACATTACTTACTGTAACTAAAAAAATCTGTATTTCGTAAAGACATTAATCAGCAACTTTTTGCTTTAGTGATGAAACAGAGACACTGAAGAGTTACTGATAACTTTAGCATTGTTTTAAAATGCCGCCCCAAATAAGAACTCTTAGAAAATTTGCCATTGTTCAAGATAAAGCCTTTACGTCGAGTTTTCTGTTCTCTCAATTCAAGCAGTCATCTTGGCACTCAAACCATTGATCTCGATTAACCAGAATTCATACGGCATTTTTCAGGAGTACTCCTGCCCGCGTAGCATGGCTATTCTATCTCTATGTTACCAAGAATAATAGACAAAGCTCTTTCAATACAACTCGACATGAAATCTTTCTACAATCTGTCATTTTGTCGATTCTTCCGTTGACAAATTACGTTTCTACGGTGGTCATTCTACGCGTGCAGAAAGGTGGTACCCATACCCACCCGCATGGGATAAAATTTCCATTAAGAACCGAAGATTAGGAAGCGTTCAGGCTCAGAATGTCCCTTTCCTAAAAGGTCCCTTGGTTTCAAAAAGTCCCTTTCCCGAAATGTCCCCTCCCCATAATGTCTACTTCCCAGAATGTCCCTTTCCCGAAATGTCCATTTCCCAAAATGCCCCTTTCCCGAAATGTCCCTTTCTCAAAATGTCCCTTTTCCGAAATTACACTTTCTCAAAATGTCCCTTTCCTACGACAGCTACGCTTTTAAACAAGGAATTTAAATAACATAAGCCAAGTAGTCAATCATTCCCGGTGAGTTGTTGGCCTTTTCTAAAATATAATGCCATGTCTCTGGTATAGCATTTGCCGGCACTAGAGGAATAATCGCGCTCATTCTTGTTACGTTGCGGCCTTCGCTGGTTGCATTCAACTTGATTTTTATAGAATACCTCCAAATGGCAAAATTAAAATGATGGTGATTTTGTTAATATTTAGTACTCATATTCCCAGTTTAAAAGCGTAGCTGTCGTAGGACAGCGACATTTGGAGAAAGTGCCATTTCGGGAAAGGGAGATTTTGAGAAAGGGACATTTTGGGAAGGGGTCATTTTGGGAAATGGACGTTTCGGGAAAGGGACATTCTGGGAAATGGACATTATGGGGAGGGGAAATTTCGGGAAAGGGACTTTTTGTCACCAAGGGACATTTTGGGAAAGGGACATTTTGAGCCTGAACGTTAGGAAATTCATATTTTTTTGTAGATAGTAGGTACTCATAAATAGAAAGCTTTTTGCAAATTGTCAAGTCACAGAAATTCACGGTTTACGAGATAGAATTGTTTAAAGTTTCCAACTTTTCATACAAATTGGACAATAATATGCCATTTGTATTTTTTTTTTGTAATTAAATTTGTAAATTGACATTGTAGACGTCAAAGTTGACATTTCACGTTCCGTTATTGGTAAAAGTGAATTTTAGTAATTTTTTGTCGTGTTTTTTAATAAAATAATTATTTTATTTTTACTATTTTTATTTTTTATTTTTGGATGTATCACACACTTAGTGAATAATAATTGTTGCTGTATTATGCAATCAAATTGCCATTTTTACGCTAAAAATAACGAACCCGCTGCTAGGAAAACTTGGATGCAAGAGCGAGCGAAGCGAGCTCGGGACTTGGGGCACCCCGACACGGACAGGTTAGGTTAGAAGGGGGTAGTTATTTTTTTTAAACCACCCAAAAGTAGGACCCCGCGAAGCGGGGCTCCTCGACTGGGCCTACCATGGGGCTCCGGTGGGTGGGGGTGGTATTGGGGGGTAGCCCTCCTCCCCGCCTTATAAAACGACAGTTCTTAATGGAAATTTTAACACTTCTATCGATATTTATGGTCATCCCGATTAGGCTTATCATCCATTGCTGCAGTAGAAGATTCAATTAAATTTTATTCATCAGTGCTACAGAGGTTTACCTAGTCTCATACCACTCGGTTACTGAGGCTTTTCATTACAGTTATCACCAGCATTGCATTTTTCACTTCAAAGAGCTGCATATTATAGTTCGCTCAGTGAACCGAATCCAAATATCGATGCTGCAGTCTCTACATTTAATTCATGAAAGGTCATGGGCAGTAACATGACAGCAGATGATAAAAACTCTGCCAACTATGCCAAATGCTGATGCGTCCTTTATGATCTCTTTCGACAGACAAGTCGTATTTTCCGTGAAGTAATTTGGTTAACGTATTTCGGGATTTTCGGGCGTAACTGTCGGCATTGTAATTGAATCAGGAAAATATGTTTTCGCACATCCTGTAATTATTGGATCTGCTGTAAAGGCAGCCTAAAACAACTACCCACTTAATCTAATACCGCACAAAATGTTTTCATTCACTGAATCTTATACGTATACAGGAGCGGAATTCCCCGGGCGTCGGCCCTTGCCATCTTGACATCTCTTTGAGGCGCGCGTGGAACACGAACGCGCCGTCGACACGGCCTGTCGTCGTCATAAGACGGACGGAGGGTGAGCTAGCCCATTACTCACCGTCCACAGGCCCGCGCCTACGCGGCTGTTGAGACGAGAGGTTCTCTCCCTCTCACGTTCCGCCACCTCCTTCGCTAGCATCACTGCTTCGCAGGAGGCGACGGCGTCCCATTCCCTCTCGCCCCGGACCATGGCTTGCACCAGAGCCGGACGCGAGAGGTCGCCGCCGACGAACGCCGCTACGAGAACACGGCGGGGCTCCAGACCTCCACGGTGTGCTCCACCGTGTCCTCCGGCCGATCCTCGCAATGCTAGCATCCTTGCGTTTCCTCCTGCCTGATTCGGTGCAGGTACCTCCCGAAACAACCGTGTCCGGTGAGGACATGCGTCAGACGGAAGGTTAGGGCGCCGTGGCGCCTCTCAAGCCACTCCTCAAAGAGGGGACTTACCGCCACTATCGTGGCGTGCCCTGCACGGGGTTGCGACAGTCGCTCTATCCATGCCGCATGTCGCCATGTGTGTCTGACGCCACAAAAATATAATCTCGGGGAAATGTTTTTTTTCATTGGAGTTGAAGCCCGTGATAGTTATTTAGACTAAACATATTTATATACAAATTTAGCGCCCGGTTTTCACCAAAGCGGAGACGAGCGGAGCGGAGAGAAGTCCCAAATTCGACCAATCATAGGAAGGTTGAAAGACAAGATGCAATTTTTAACTAATGTGATTGGTCGATTCAGTGCGGATCTCTTCTCCGCTCCACTCGTCTCCGCTTTGGTGGAGTACAAGCCTTAAAAACGTCTACTTAGTTTCGAGCGTTACCCACTACTGTCACAAGTTTCAACCTTTTTATGATTAAAGTAAGTATAGATATTACGTATATTTACTACCAATGTATCTTTCCAATGTTCTCTGTCAATATTTGTGATAAAAGTTATCTAATGTAGATAACTTTTACATACAAAAAAAGACTAGGTAGAAAAACAGGTCGATACGATGTCCAAAATTTGTACTTCCGTCATTGACATGACGATAATACATATTATCTGTAATACGTGTACACCACACCCTTATTCTTTTTACGTACTTTTCCTTACATCAATTAAAATAGGGCAATCAAGATCACGCCATCATAGGGCTTCCCCAATTGAATGTTGATTGATCAACAAGTCCATTGTTGTATTGTAACTAGAATTATTTTAAGTATTTTTTTAAAGACGTTTTTGTTCTGATCATTTCACCATTCTTTTAAAATGATGTGACTGTTTGAAAACTTGTGCATGGGAGGTTTACTTATTATTAAAACCTTGTCTAAAAGACTGAAATATAGATGGGGTTTGTTTGAGACTACAGAATTTTTCATTCTTCAAATAAATAAGGCCTGTTATAATGGATTAGGCTACTAGAAATAAAAATAAAATATTATAATATTCTAAGTGAGCACTAAACAATCAAAAGAAAAAACTACAAGCACAGTCATTAGGAAAATAATGAATAATTATTAAGTTTTTTTTTGGGTTCTTAAAAAAGAAAGTTTGTACTATACTGTTTATGTATGTATAATAGTTAAATGAATGATAAAATGAATATCAATGAAAAAAGAATAATTATTTATGCCTGAGCTACATCTAACTGTTTACACTAAACAAAATATTTGTACTAGTCAAGAAACTAGGTCAATTTAGATGAAGATTGTTGTAGACTATGTGCAGTGCACACTACTATAATATAACAAACATAATAATACATAAGTGCAAGTCACTATACATATTAGTCTACCTGCAGATGTGCAAGACCATATCATAAAAATGTTCCAAGAGGTTTTTTAAAATGAAAATCTAGATTATCAATGGCAGAAGTACTTATTTATCTTGACCAAAGATTTATTTTGTGTTTTTTTGCACATCTTTTATACTTTTGTAGAGGAAATTATGATTTTTATCATACATGTAAGTTAAAATAAACTGTTTACTCAATGATACAGCATGTTTCAATAACCAAGAATAAATAAATCAATGCATGTATAACAGACTTGCCCTTATAGCAATGAACATAACGCAATGTGATAACCCAGCGTCTTCAGAGAACTAGGTGAGGTCAGTAACAGAAACTTATATGTACGTATTTCTATATAGCATTATCTCTGTGGTGGTTAGAAAAATAATGTTATCAGATATATTTCTCACATTAAACTTCCATTCACCAATGATGAAATAAATAACAAAATAAAACATTTATACAGTTAGATCACCAAAGTATTTAAACCAGACATTCCCCAGATATTTTTTTGGTCTTTTTACCTATGTTTACAAATAAAAGTTTCTTATTCTTAAGTCCTATGCCCCATAGAAGTATGTTTATTACTAATTCCTAATTGAATGAAAGTTTTCAAAGATAAAATTTACATCACAATTTTTTTAACATTGTTTCCCATTCATACTTGTATGAATGCCAGTGAAACTAATGAGTGTGGCAAGTAAAAACTATAATTTATTCCTGAACAATAAATAACCATTATTCAGAGATTGTGTTGAATAAAAATACAAATGAACACAACACACTCACCAGAAATGTTAATAAATAATATGTAGTGGAGGTCATTATAGGTCAATAATTTGAAAATTATGCTAATGGCATGGTTAAGCCCGAATACTTAATTATGCATTGCACTGAGCAGTAATGTTCCTACTACTAATATCAAAGTCTCTAGAAACATTAATATATTTGCATTTCCAATAAGAATTAACTGATAACAAGACTTAGTAAGAATGACAATATTAAACAGGGTAAGTGGACTAACAATAATAACTTAAAACATAGTTTTTTATGAATGTATGATGACTATGTAACGCTAATGAGAAGTTGTGTAATAATTTACATTTTATACAATGTGCACCAAGGTCTCATGTAGGTACTATAGTCCCTACGCTACGACCAAAACCAATGTCATATATTTATTGATAAAATAAATGCGTACCAATATATGAAATTAAAGTAGTACGCATGCCATGAAAATGCTTAACGTTTTCGTAAAAATCAATGGATCACATGATTTATCCAATGAAGTCACATGACCAAAATGCACATATTAAGAGCAAGCAATTATTTTAACATGGAAAACTGATAGTACTCTAAAAACCGTTCTCAATGTTACATAACTGAGGGCATGACCATTTAATACTTACCATTGTTACCATTACCACTGCCACTCTTGTCGCTCACGGTATTGTTCGCTGGACATTTTTTCACTTTTTGAGGAGCATTTTTTGTGGAGTTATCATTCACTTCACTACCGAGAGCCATCACAACACGAGGAATCAATCCGGTTCGGTTGACCGCAACGAACACGGCTCCACTCAGCTGAAAGAACACATGCGGTAGACTTAAGGTTCAATTTGGACTAACAAGATTTCGAAATTCAGTATAACCCGTCAAAATTTAAAGTACACAACTTCTTATCAAATCTTCAGATAGTGTTGTGTCTACATAATATTATAGGTTTATAGTGTTGTCGTACTAGAGAAAAAACGTAATTTCTGAAAGAAGACATTCCACTATATTCAATATACATTGCTGTCTATGTTAAAAAAATGTTTTAAGTTTTGATGACTACGCAGCAAGCTATCTTAAACTAGTTACTTTGCGCGAACTATTATCTCTCATCTTTCACAAGAGCGACATCTAGCGGCTACCCATACCATTTTTAAATCAATGACGTCTATTTGCGAAGCGTTCAAAAAGAAAAAAAACAATAATAGTGGGAGGTCACACTGGGGAGGTTTCACTATGTATTATACCAGTATTATAATGTACTCTGTGTGTGTACTTTAACCGCGTTCTGCCAGTGCTCAATGCTTGAATGCTTGATGCTGGGTGGTGCTATCCTGCCCATCGTGTTTGACCCATTTTGTAAATGTCTTGCCACAGCTAGGAACCTCACCTTCTATGGCCCTGGGCCGTCTTCATCCTCAAATCCTCACACAGTGATTTGGATTATCACTGACCAAACATTCAATGTAATATAAACAGAATTTGTCATTGCATTGCAATGTAGCAGTCTGGCACTGTCTCAAAGGTAGAGGGGGATTTAAATACAAAGGCCAACATGATATTATAACATAAAATAAGATATTAACTAAGGCTTTTGAGCTCTTCAGCTCTTGTATTAATTCAGTAAAATCACTAAGAAATCTACCCTGGCCGAATCAGCATGCCCCAATATTCGAGCTCACTTTCGCATTCTTAGAGTTGATCTTGATATTTTATTGCTCTGTGAAACTTTAGATCCGAATGTGAATGTCAAAGACGTCAAATGTTTTCAAATATAGTTTTCTACTTTTCTTGGACATTCTCGAATACTTGCAGTCTGGCAACCTCGATAAAAATGTCAAACAAAGCAACAGCCAAACGCAAACGTAACCAAAATATTCTATTGAAAAAACAATTTTGTAAGGAAAAATAACTATTTTCTTAGGTGTTTACCACAGTTTTTATACTGGCGTCGGAAAATTATTCTAAGGTTGTATTACTGGGCTGTTTTAAAACAATCAGTCATTTATTGTATTGGATATATTTTTGTTTGTTGTCCGGAGAGAAAGCAACAGACCCGCCTGATATGAATAATTACTGCATCAAATGAATTATTACTAACTGAAATCATTCAGGAAAATGAAACTTGTGTTAATCCTATAATTTCTGATATGCTTTGTCTAAACGTTGATACATTTTATTACAGAAAATGCTAGACGGGTGGTACTGCCGCTCTATAGCAAACATGCAAGCAACCGAAGCAAGTGTGAGCAATAACGCTCCAGCGGAGCCCCCGCAGGCGCGTGACTCTCACAAGGAATATTCGAGTGACAGCAGCAGTGAGCCTGAACCAGAACCCAATTACAGAGTGCAGTATATTGCATTAAAAAAGAAACTCAAGTATCTCATTTATGTAAGCTCAGTGATACATTTCTAGTCTGTAATATGTAGTAAAGTAACTTATAAACTAATCCTAATCATAAACACCTACATCTAAACTTATGAATACCTTTCGTCCTTTCATTCACCTACGAATTTCTTCAACACACTAGATCAAAAATCTTGTAAATTATTCATCATCCACAGCCTAAATAGCCACTGCTTCGTATAGGCCTCTGTTTTATTGAGCCAATCTCCAAGTTCCTGCGTGTGTGCCTGTCTATAAATTATTGGTGGACTACGACTATTTGTGATACTTATTATTGTATTTTATAGAATGTTAATTTACCACTGGTTTTGTCTCTTTTCAGGAAAATGAATGTTTTCAAGATGCCTTGAGGTGTAGTCAAAAAAGACTGTTGAAGGTATCAAGAGACCGCAGTTTCCTTCTTGACCGTCTGTTGCAGTATGAGAAACCAGAAAGTACCACTTCAGACAGTGAAGACACAGAATCTTCTGACGATCCTGAATACTATCGCATAGATGTTAAAAGGTAGATTGATGACTTTTTATAAACCTTTATTTGCGACCTGCTGAGCAGGCCCGTCCCACTGCTATCATATTACCCAGTAGTAACTGGCTTGTAGAGGTCAGATAGGCAGTCACTCCATGTAAAATAGTGGTATTCAGCTGCATCTGGTTGGGAAAAAGCCAAGTAGATGATGATTTGTTGCCTGCTGAGCAAAGGTCTTTCCCATTCTAACAGTTGTCTATATTAAACAACAAATACAATACACATTTATTATTATGTCAATTATTTAGAGATATTAGTGTATTATACTCTCATTCATTTTAATAGCAAATCGCTGCTGGCATAAGAAAGTATATATGAGACCATATACTTGGAACATGCATTTACTTTTCAGGTGAATATGGTCAGTGGTAGGGCTAGCAGAAAATGATTAGTGCAATTCCAAGTGTGCTTTCTTAGGATTCATTCAGATTAAGTAACAAAATTTTTGTTAAAACTCATAAATTCATTGCTGAATTTTCTACTTAATTATCCGCAATAAAATGGAACTTAACATACCTAACTCTCGAAATCTGGGCGTCCTGTACACATCTGCGTACCCCGTCAGAGCATACAGGCGTGATGGTAAGTTAAGATGTTGCGTAAACAATAAACATCCAAGCGATTGCAGCAATCACGACAGATTTGCCGTCTATTTTTGAAGAGTTCTATTGTATATCTCCAAAGATCAGGATCAGATCTTCACCAAATTTAAATGGGACTACCTCAGGAGTATACTCTTTCAAATAAAAAAAGAATTTTGAGAATCGGTTCACAAATGGAGGAGAAATCAGGTAACATACATAAAAAAATACATACACACGAACATATAACCTCCTCCTTTTTTGAAGTCGGTTAAAAATGTTCAATAACCATATTTTATATCATGTTATGTTACATCCTCATCCACCTTTATAGGTTCTAATTCAGTATACCAAGTGTTATATTAATGTATTGTAATTACAGAAAGAAATTGGAAGCCAATGCTGCCAACCAGAATATGTCAGCAAGCTCTTCAGTTAAGGGTTCAAGTGCAATTAAGAGAAAACGGGCAACAGTTCCAAAGAAGCCACCCAATACTAGTCATCTTGTAAGTGCTGTACCAATATTTAACAAGTAATATTGTTAAAAAATGTACTAAACTGACAAGATATACATGATGTGTTAAGGAAATTAATTGTTTATAAGATTATGTTAAATAAATTTCAAACAGTTGTCAAAGAATTAAAAAATTAACGGCAATTTAAATGTGCAGTCTACTTCCTAAAATGAAATAATCTTGACTTTACAGTCAGTTGGCGACACGGTTGGTGCAGTGGCTAAGCGATTGGACTACTGTGCTGCGTGTCGTGGGTTCGATCCCCGCACGGAAGAATTGTTTGTATGGCATACAGATAGTTGTTTCGGATCTGAATATTTGTGTATGTGAGTTTAAATGTTTGTGAACGCACCCACGATACAGGAGAAAGTCCTAGTGTGGGGCTAAGTTTAAAAAAAAAGATAGTTCTATGATAAAATTATTAAAAACAATACAAAAACGTAAATAATTGATGTGGAAATACATACTTCTAATTTCTTCCAGCACCAGTCCAGTGGTTCAATGATGTCCAAGGTTTCACCGGCGCTGGGTTTCGGCCTGTCTGCTGGTGATGGTCACATGACTCCTGAGGAAGTGGAACGCCATCTACAGTCTCGGCAGTCGTACATGGAACTGTTACCAGAGCGCGCGCCGCCTACTGTGCCAACTGAGATGTTTAGCAATGATCCATCACTTGACAGGTAATTTGAAACTTGAGAATATTGGTATAAAATAACTACCTCATGACTGTGGCTTAGCCAAAATGGAGGTCGGAAATTATTCGACGGGACCATACTTACTGTTCCGATGAAAAGTATGCTATATCTAAGCCAACCCAGGTCATGACCCACCTGTGCACCAAATTTTATCGAAAACGATTTCGCCATGAACGAAAAGTAACAGGCAGTAACTTTCGCATTTATATTATACTAGCTGACCCATGCAACTGCGTCTGCGTCACATAATATAGCTTATAACAAATATATCAACATAAATTCAGTTAAATCGTATCGGTATAGAGCGGGCATTGGGACATATCTTGTCATACAAATATTTTCATCTCGTGCGTCTGTAGCGCCATCTAGCCATGGATAGAAAAAGCTCGAATATAAACAATTAATTCAGCTATTCCCGGTAGATGCGCTAGTGTGATAGGGATGTGCTACAAATTATCGACAAACGATATCGATAACATTACACTGGTACGTGAAACGTCTATTAATTTCAAAAACATAATTAATACCCTCATTATTTAAGTTAAATTAATATATTTTGTGTACACCTAATATATTTTTCGTTCTGTCTTTACTCTTTACATGGAATGTACAACATTATCTTTCAATATTTCGATTTCGAATACGATGAGGGGTTTTTACGACTCACCATCAATAACCTACAGCAGTCAACTGACAGTATAATTACGTTTTAGATATTTATTTATAATTTCTAACATAAGTTGACACAACATAAAAAAACATCGATAACAGATATCGATAAACGAGCAACTCGCAGAAATACAGTACACCTACTGAGCAATAGATGGCGTTTATTGCAATTATGTAAATGTTCTAGAATATTTCCAGTAAATTATGTTTTATATCCTAAATCTTCTATATATATAAAAGAAAGACGGGTTTGTTACAACACTTATAACTCGAGATCTGCTGAACCAATTTTCATGGTTATTGATTCGTTGGATTTGTCTCCGCCCCGAATAGCATAATACATCTTAAAAACAATGAAAACTAGATATGTGTAATGAATACTTAATCATTTCAATAAATGCTGATTTGTCATGTCATGTCAAACTGTTGTCCAATCCTGTCAAATACTGTAACAACTATTCATGACATGTGTGCGTTCAGAAATTTATTTTTTGTAAAATGTCTCGAAAGTTCAGGTACTGTTTTATTTGTTTGTTTTAGACATTAATTTGTGTAAATTATTTATTAACTATTTAATTTTTAATTTCCGAAAATAATACCTAAGATTTATTCTACAGGTTAACAAAAGTTTAAATGTCTTTTTATAGGTTGTCTATGATTTTTCTTGACAAGCTATTCATACGTAGTGGTTATATACTCTTTGAGCTATTGTCTATGTCTCGAAAGTTCAGGCACTGTTATTATATTTGGTGGTTTTAAGGTAGGGTAGTAGGTAGGTAGGGTAGTAGGTAGATAGGGTAGTAGGTAGGTAGGTAGGGTAGTAGGTAGGTAGGGTAGTGGTCGGTAGGTCGGGTAGGGGGTAGGTAGGGTAGTAGGTAGGTCGAGTAGGTGGTAGGTAGGGTAGTAGGTAGGTAGGGTAGTAGGTAGGTAGGGTAGTAGGTAGGTAGGTCGGGTAGGGGGTAGGTAGGGTAGTTGGTACGTAGGCAGGTAGTAGGTAGGTAGGGTAGGAGGTAGGGTAGGACGTAGTAGGTAGGTAGGGTAGGAGGTAGTAGGTAGGTAGGTAGTTGGTACGTAGGCAGGTAGTAGGTAAGAAAAAGGGCATTGCCGGGAACAGCTAGTACTGGATAAATAAAGAAAATACTTACGAAAATAAACTAAATCCAAGTGCTCTCGTTTCACCATACCGAGATTTGCAATAGCGCAAAGCGCAACTGGGCATTTTTGGTCAGAATTAATTTTCTTTTACAAAATGTTTTAACACGTCTACACGACCTGACAAGCTGACGTGTCGCACTAGACTGGTGGACTTATTGCCTCGATGTAAAAAGTGTTTGGTTACGATTTTTGTCGTCTTGTCCCGTCTATAGCTAGTAATATTTGAATGTCTTTGCAGCGCACACCACGGAAGCTCTCAAAAAGAAAATAATTTTCCCCGTTTTTGCAACGTTTTTCATTTATGCTCCGCTCCTTTTGGTTGTAGCGTGATGTTATACAGGGTGTAAATCAACCCATCACACAGCTGTTAACCAAGCATTCTGTACATCAAACTAAGTACCCCTATGCAAAAATTTTTGCTGGGAAATGACTTTTTTTTTGGGTTCAAAAATCACATTGTTTTGTTCAAGTTTTGCATAAAACTTTAAGTTTCGTCTTTACAACTTGATTCAGGTGTAAACAACAAACGGAAACAGGTCTACATGTCGAATAAGGTATGTTTTATACCCCAGAGGCAGATGAACAGTTGTGTCGGCGAATCGCTCGCCGGTGAAAGGTTCTGTCGGAGAAATTGTCAAAAGTGAATCGTTCTATCGGCGAATCGTTCGCCGTTGAAACGTTCTATCGGTGAAATAATGAAAAGTGAATCGTTGTGTCGGCGAAACGTTCGTCATTGAAAAGTTCTGTCGGAGAAAAAATGAAAAGTGAATCGTTCTGTCAGTGAACCGATACGCGGCGAAACAAATGTCGGAGAAATGTTTCAGAATCAATTTTGCAGGATGGTAAAGCGCCAGGTTATG
Source organism: Diarsia brunnea (assembly GCA_949774965.1). Classification (NCBI taxonomy): domain Eukaryota; kingdom Metazoa; phylum Arthropoda; class Insecta; order Lepidoptera; family Noctuidae; genus Diarsia; species Diarsia brunnea. The sequence goes on from OX459011.1 coordinate 8,705,596, forward strand.
TTTTAATTGATGCGCAACTACTAAAGCATCTTCCTAAAAAGGGAGTCCTCCAAATCACTGCAATTTTTAATGCCTGATATCTATCCCGCCCAGTGGAAAATTGAAGTTAGTTTGTACAGACCGAAAAGCCTTCTCCCAGTGATATAGGTAAACTATTTGAGAAAATACTTTTGAAATCATCAAATAACCCCTCCCGCTCTTGGGCAGAGCGAAGGGGAGTGTCAGACTACTACTCAGTAGTAGTCTGACTCCCCTTCGCTCTGCCCACCCCACCCAAATGGTGTAGTGGTATATTTTTTTTTTCTATAACTCTAACTCTAATTGAATCCCGTAAGTCCAGATGGGTTTTAGTATTGCGTTATACACTGCTATTTTACTTTCGTGAGAAAGTCTTGACTTCCGACCTATCAGCCAGTACATCATTCTAAATTTTGTGTCCAGCTGTTTGCGCTTGATCCAAATGTGCTTTCTCCGGGTAAGCCTTCGTTCTAGGAGCATTCCGAGATATTTGTCGTCCTCAGCTTGAGGAATATTCTCATAATGGAGTTTTATTGGGGAACAGGTCTGTTTTCTGAGAGTGAAGGTTACGTGGATTGATTTGCTTTGATTTGCCTTAATGCGCCATTTGTCTAGCCATTCCTCTACTTTATCTTCATGGTCTTGTAGTTTGACTGATGCTGTGACTGGATCGTCGTGAACAGATAGTAGGGCTGTGTCGTCTGCAAATGTGGCAGTTATTGTATCCCCTTGCGTTGGAAGGTCAACAGTAAATAGCAGATATAGTACGGGGGTCAATATGCTTCCCTGTGGAACTCCTGAAAGTATTTCATATAAAGGAGCGGTCGCATTATTGAATTTCACCTTTTTTTTTTATGGTGGGTGGAAAATCATCAAATAACCCCTCCCGCTCTTGGGCAGAGCGAAACGGAGTGTCAGACTTCTACTGACTAAAAACCACCCATGTTCCTTCTTAACCCTTCATGTCGAGGCCGCAGTATCTCTTGCGAACAACCCGCAGCCCCGACGGGTATTGATTTTTACCTTAATTAAAGCATCTCTTGTGCAGATAAGATCTTAGTATTAAGAAGAAGGAATGAGGAAGCATTTTGGCTGCGGGTTGTTCGCAGATACCGCGGCCTCGACATGAAGGGCTAAGAAGGAACATGGGTGGTTTTTAGTCAGTAGAAGTCTGACACTCCCCTTCGCTCTGCCCAAGAGCGGGAGGGGTTATTTGATGATTTCCCACCCCCCAAAAAACAAAAAAGGAAGCAATTTTTTGATTTTGTAGAGTAGTCCGTCATGCCACACTCTATCAAAGGCCTGACTAATGTCTAGGAATACGGCGGAACAGTATTGTTTGCATTCCAGGGTGCGACTTGATAGTGTCCGTTATGCGATAGATGTGTTCGATGGTTCCATGCTTCTCTCGGAACCCAAACTGGTGCCGAGGAATAACTTCCGATATGTACTTACGCATCCTGTTCAAAAGTATTTTCTCAAATAGTTTACCTATATCACTGGGAGAAGGCTTTTCGGTCTGTACAAACTAACTTCAATTTTCCACTGGGCGGGATAGATATCAGGCATTAAAAATTGCAGTGATTTGGAGGACTCCCTTTTTAGGAAGATGCTTTAGTAGTTGCGCATCAATTAAAACATAACCTGGCGCTTTACCATCCTGCAAAATTGATTCTGAAACATTTCTCCGACATTTGTTTCGCCGCGTATCGGTTCACTGACAGAACGATTCACTTTTCATTTTTTCTCCGACAGAACTTTTCAATGACGAACGTTTCGCCGACACAACGATTCACTTTTCATTATTTCACCGATAGAACGTTTCAACGGCGAACGATTCACTTTTGAAAATTTCTCCGACAGAACCTTTCACCGGCGAGCGATTCGCCGACACAACTGTTCATCTGCCTCTGGGGTATAAAACATAGGTATTCGACATGTAGACCTGTTTCCGTTTACTGTTTTAAATAAACACACAAAATACAATCAATAATACAATATAATAATATAATATATTTGACGGCACGGTTGGCGCAGTGGCTAAGCGATTGGACTGCTGCGCTGCGTGTCGCGGGTTCGATCCCCGCACGGAACAAATATTTGTATGGCCTGCAGATAGTTGTTTCGGGTCTGGGTATTTGTGTATGTGACTTTATATGTTTGTAAACGCACCCACGATACAGGAGAAATTCCTAGTGTGGGGCAACGTTTTTTTAAAAAGAAAAAAATAATAATAATAATACTATTACATAAAATTAAATTTTGCACTCGATAGTCATTCCGAAGGATTTTATAATTTCCGGCTAGCTTATCATTTAACTGCGTATAATTCGTCGTGGCACAACAGGTGGAATACCTTATTAAGCCGGGGAAGATGGATTTTCAAAACAATAGTGGAGTTCCAGAAGGAACAAAAACACACACAGCACACTTGTTTGGTTAGTTTTGTTCAAGTTTTGCATAAAACTTTAAGTTTCGTCTTTACAACTTGATTCAGGTGTAAACAACAAACGGAAACAGGTCTACATGTCGAATAAGGTATGTTTTATACCCCAGAGGCAGATGAACAGTTGTGTCGGCGAATCGCTCGCCGGTGAAAGGTTCTGTCGGAGATATTTTCAAAAGTGAATCGTTCTATCGGCGAATCGTTCGCCGTTGAAACGTTCTATCGGTGAAATAATGAAAAGTGAATCGTTGTGTCGGCGAAACGTTCGTCATTGAAAAGTTCTGTCGGAGAAAAAATGAAAAGTGAATCGTTCTGTCAGTGAACCGATACGCGGCGAAACAAATGTCGGAGAAATGTTTCAGAATCACAAAATTACTCTCCATACTTCGTTGGGGCTAGCACTTTCCAGTGGCATACACATCTGTAGTGGTGCGTCCAAGTGTTTACGAACTTCTTGGTCTTGCTAGGTAGCGCTTGAAATACAGATTTTAGATGTTCAGCGAGGGAGAGGAAGGCCAAAGAAAAGATGGATGGAATGTGTGAGGAATGATATGAATGAGAAAGAAGTAAATGCTAGTTTGACGTCTAACAGGGAAGAATGGAAGAAGAAAACGTGTTGCGCTGAACCCAAATAGAATGGAATAAGGGCAGGAAGATGATGAGATGTTCAGCGAAAACCTGAGCCTTTTCTAGATCTGTTCTTGCCCACATACCCGTAGTGCTTTATATTGGTGGTATGTGAACCTCTGGCCTTTTAAACTTTTTCGTTGTCTTCCACAGTGAGTAGTTAGTGTACCTATCTACATATGGAGTAAGATTAACCAGTTGTTTTTAGAGGTGATCGTTGTTTGCTTGGCTTATCATGAGTTTCAGATCCTCGGATGCTTTTTTGTCCTGAGGATATTTAATGGTATTGCCAAATTTTCCGCAGGGTCCTTCTTTCCAGTACTTTATCCTTTATCAGTTTGGAGTAGGATGAGTTGATAGTGATTTTCTGTTTCAGAGAGGGAGTTGATTGCTTGGAGGATAAGACTAATCAAGCTTATTCACCAAGCGGTCAATGATTCAATAGTTCCTTCGATGCTGTCCACACTATTTAGTGGTGAATTTAAATTTAAACCAACTGGGACAACTACAGAGTTGTCCCAGTTAGTTTTATGGTTGTATAGTTTTTGTGGAAGCTCTATCAGTACGGCTTTGCAGTGAACGTTCAATATTACCGGTGTATGATCTGACGAAAAGTCTGTGCATTCTTCGATGTTTATTTGGCTGGGAGGAATGTTCTTCATGTTAAAGAAGGTATAATAGCTCAAAACTTGTAGACTGGGTTTATTCCAGAATCTTCATTGACATTTTGACAATAATTTATTTAATTAAATTCAGAGCTAAAAATAATTATAAATAAAAGAACTTCACCTACCCAATAATATAATCCATACCTTTCTTGTTTGTTACAGTGAATCAAATGATGTATTGGAGAATTCACCAAATGTGGAAGAATGGTTTGATTAGTAAAATGTTTATATTATTTAAGTGTACTCCTAGAATTATTTCTGAATATAAGTGAATACTTCTTTTTTATGTTTACTTTAAGAACTGCTTGGATTTCTGTATACTTCTTTAAATAAAAACGCACAAAATACGTATTGGATAAATATTTTATTTAAGAGTTACAATAATGGGTTTCGAAGCGCAAGAACAAACATCTATCTGTTACAGAATCACACCCACTTTGTGATATATTACATTTTTGATAAACACACATATATACGAAGTGTACGAGTACATGTATCAAATCAGCATATACATTCTTTAAATTTCATAATATACATACAATGTTATGGGTACCACATTCTTAACAAGATTAATAAAACGTTTATAATGATATATTAATTTATTATTAATGTTCTCTTAACAAACCTACCATGCAAAGAAAACTTAGCATGCTTGCTACTAATAAATTTATAACAACATTTTATGTCCATAATACTAAAGTCCCTATGTCTAAACTCTATTTTGTGGTACATATGAAAATAAATCTTCTAGGTTTGTGAGATTCCTACTATCGACTCAAAACATGTATACTCAAGACACACACCACACATTTTAATAATTAAACCTCTAACAAACAAGTACATTTACGATGTCATGAGTATGAAGCTGATATACTAACCCAAAGTGTAATTTGCAGCATTGGTTGTCAAATGAGAAACTGGTACCATTCAATATTCATTGGGATAATATTTCAAAAATAAGTTAACAGTATAACATAGTACAAAGCCATTAACACAATGACTCAAAAAAATACTCAATTACTTTAAAAACAAAAACAATAAAAATAGGCCTATTATATAGGAATGTTTGTGAAGTAGGTACATTGTAATATTTTTAAAATGTTGAGAAGCACCAGTCATGATGGCAATGTTGATTACAGATGACTTGTATTCACTACAATGCTACTAAGTTCTTAACAGTTTAAATGTTGAGTAGTGTAAAATAGGAAAGTAAAAATTACTTTTGGGTTCTTTGATATTTACTTTATGTACAAAAAAAGAGACTAATGCATGGAAAATGTAAGGAGGTATACTAGAGGAAGATACAGGCAAACAATAGTCTTCCTGGTAATATTATGAAAAACACATAAGATACTGATGAAGATTAATATAAAAAGGATTTTATAACCAAAGTTAATACTGTATATCAGCTTCCATTTGGAGATATTTATTATTGGCATTCATATAATTTACTATCAGTTAACAGGAACATTATAGGAAAAAATAAAGGGGTATGTATTACAATTGCAATGAATATAATAGTGTAACAATGAATGTTAAATCCTACATACAAGGCTAACTGGAAACAATATTATATTTCATAATATTTGATAGAGTTATATTAGATAATTTTACAGACAAAAATATTATACTCACCAGCATTATGTTAATATTAATTGAATAAGCAATTTTTGTTGTTTGGTTTAGATTTTTTTTTTACACAAACTAGCAAAGCTACTGATGAGTATAATACTAACTGAACCAATCGAAATTTTGATACATGTTGACATTAACAGCCAAATAGTTACTTTGGTATGAATTATAATTTTCTATATTATTATACCATAAATACGTTTGAATATACCTAGAAATATGCGAGACAACAGTATAATGTGTGACACTACATAGCTACCTATTCATCGCCCAAACAAGACACTATCAACCATGAAGTAATGCATGAGAATCTCATTTATTCTCTATTTATTAGGTATACATAACAAGCAGAATTTGGTGCAGATGTTGTTAAAACACACATAAAATATTATGTAAACATATTGTAAAATTCATCATGTATGCTGCAGTCTGCTGATCATGATACATTTTTACAGATGACAAATAATACATTATCTTTTATTATACTACTACTAATATCAAATTAGGTTTTACGAATGGAAGTGTATTGATTTACAAAACGCGATGAATTAAGTAAATTCTTAGCATATTATAATATTGAATATATTATTGTAATTGCATGAAAGTAAGTATTCTTTGTCTTTTGAACATTTTATCAAATCTTATAAATTGCAGTTTAAATGTTAACTAAAATAAATCTGGGTTTACAAAACACCTAACTTATATTAGCAATAAAATAAACTCAAAATTGTACACAAGAGATTTCATTTCGTGCAAAGTTCACAAGTGTGTTGCTTTAAATATTTTCCGAATTGTACGCATTATAATATTATCAACTCTACATGTAAGTGACTGTGAACTTCTAGGCGACTATTACACCAACTTCATTGTCTAACAATGTTGTTCATATTTCATGGTTTCTTTAACTAAACTTAAAATTGATCTGCTAGCAGATTGCAAATTTCTTGTGAGACTGTTTCCTTGCTAGATCTTACAGTCAGTCTAAACATTTGAGCTTGTTTGTTGGGTTCCAATCTCATGAGACATCCTACTTGCTGCACTCTGGTGTGAACAATACCAGCACACACAAAGTTATCAGGATTTGGATCGATTCCATCTAGCAACTGCATACCAAACCCAGCTAATTTGGTGCGCGCCGCGGGTATGTCAATAGAACCTGAAGCTTTGAATATCTTTTGTGCTCGTTGTTGTTCCCCTCCTAAGTTTTTCCATCTGGCAAAGAATGACTCACCATTCATCTCAGTTGGTTCAAAGAATTTGTTCAATGTGAGTGGGAGTTTCATAGTAATTTTTTGGGGTACATTATTGTACACAAATGAAACAGACATGCTTGGAGCATCAATGAAATCTTCAATGCATTCAGCTGTAAGCATTTGCTGGATTTGAGCACCCGCTTCTAATATTGGTTCCATAGGCTTCATCTGCACATTCAGCTTATGCAAATCAGTCCAGTGCAGTTCAGGACGCACAGTTTGAATGGGAAACTGAGTTTTGTTGCCATAGAATAAACCGATCCTTCCCAAATTCTGCCTGAATTCGCTTTTGACTCCAATCTGGATGAGGTCATTTTCAAAGAGGACTCCATTATTCTTGAATAAGAATTTTTTTATGTTGTTTTGCTGTACAGTGCTAGGACTGATTTTTGGGGCTGTATACAAATCTCCAAGTACATCAAGCAAGCCATTTCCAGTTGCTGGAGCTGTGGTTCCTGGAGGAGTAGACAGTCCTAGCAAATCTGCACTTGAGCTGTTGGTATTATTTGTAGAGTTAATCACTGCAGTTGGTACTGATGTTGGTTGAGGACTTTTTGATTCTCTTACATCATCTGGTATGCGCCCAGGTTTCTTCTTTTTCAAAACAGCCAGAATAGAAGATTCCCTTTCTGGGAAAGCAGGCATTTCTTCCAGTACTGTTGCTAAAACATCAGCACTAGCTACAATACTCAATTGTAGATACTCAGAAGCCCTTTGTTGTAATTCAACATCAGAGGAACGTAAGTTGGAATCAGCACGAAATACTTCTTGAACTCGATTTTTAATTTCTGGGAAGAGGTTAACAAGTTTGATGTATGTAGACAACAGAAGTGCTCTTGTTGCTGCTGAGCATAAATGGTATTTTGAGTGTAGCAGTTCAAATTGAACTTGAGGTGAGGATCTGGTATCTCCAGCAATCAAATTGCCAAACTCTCCAAGTATGTATCCACCAACCTTCACCATATTTTCATGACAAGTTGGTGCTTGTAGAGCTTCAAAAACAGTTTTTGCAGCATAGCCCTGAACTTCTTCTCTGTTGATTACAATCTGAATGACTCTATACCAAACTTCTTCAGAAACATAATCTCCAGCAATTCTTATAAGATTAAGAATCACATCAACATACCAGGTGAAATCTGTAGCATATCTCTCAGCCAAAATAGCTACTTTCAAAACCATCTCTTCCCTTATTGAGTAGTCAGCAGTTTCTAAATAAGCTAACATCTCCTGGACAATTTCTTCAGCATTTGTTTTATCACACATTGCATATAGCAAGTCCACAGCTTGCTGACGAACTGAGACATCTTTTTCCATTTTCATAGACAGAATAACAACTTCTTGATGCTTTTTGACAGCTTCATGGGAAAATTCAGATGTAGCAAGATGGCACATTGACTCAAGAGCCAAGTACCTCAGATTAGTCTCACGGTTGCTAAGGAATTGGCCAAGTTGGTTACATGCCCGAACAAGCAAATTAGGTTCACTGTCATTATGTATAATTAGGCTTATGGCCTCAAACAATACTGCGTTCTTAGCATTTGAATGCTGTACTTTTTTAGATTTAGGAGGTTCTTGGGCCTTATTAAAAATAGTTTCCAAACATTCCGATAGGCGACCTCGGACACCAGGCTCTTCAGATGGTGGAGTATAGTTCTGCAGCAGGCGCAAGAGTTTGACTGAAAGCCAAGGGGCTGGCACAAAGTAATATGTATAATCTTGAAGATCTGTGTAACTGGCAGTAACAATCCTACTCAGTCTAGCAACTGCTAGTGTTACGCAACCTTTGTACTCTTCTGGATTCTTTTTAACAAGGGCATCAATAAGAGATGTTGCTGCTGTTACAACACCCATGTGTGGGTCATTCAAAAGGTGGATGATGCGAGAAGTCCACTCACCTCCAGGAATTATTTCAGGTGACTTCCTAAACAGTCTTAACAGGCAAAGAGCTGCAGATTGCTTCACCACATCCATTGTATCTCCTGAGACAAGAAGCCTTGGGATTTCTGTGCCAAATGCTTCTGCCATGTCTTTGCTGCCAATATTGGCGATACATTGCAGAGCCAAGTTTACGTGTATAGGATTACGTGACTGCAGGTCATTTTTAATGCTCTGGATGATAAGCTTAATTAGATCACTGTTGGTGTTGACCAGTACTGATATGAACAAATAGCCTATTTGTTTTTCGGAATATTTGTTGGATGAAAGTAAGTTGACTGCTTCCATATGACCGAAGTCGATATCATGACCCAGCAAAAAGATAAATAAAAGTTTACATACATATTTCTTTTTTTGATATCCATCGAGGGTTTTGTCACCTTTGAACTTACTTCTTATATTGGCCAGTTCTTTATTGATCCTCTTAATTTCTGCTTCTTTGCTTTTACAATTTCTTATGTCTGATATGAAGACTGCGAGCCCTCGCATTCCATCTCCCCTGACGGCAGGCATATTGCCAAGTGACTTATCGAACACCAGTTTTATGCCTTTTCTTTACACTTTTAATCGAAATATTATCTCCAAAATACTATCACTAACGTATAAGATGATAAAATTGTAAATCGGCGTTGAATTACAACTAATCAATTAGCGGCCGTCATTACAATTATTCGGAAAAGATGAGATTTCTTCTGATGGTTCTACAACGCCTTCCTTTTCCATAGATCCGTTTGAAACGTCAGACTAAGCTTATTGTTTATGGATCAATATTGTACGCCAATCAAAGGGCGCTCACGCGTTTATAGCCGCTATTTCAATACACTTAGAGTTTAAATTGATTCTGGATGGGTTTTGACGTAAGAAGTAAGGCTAGTAATACATCGACGGCATTTCTAAAACTTGAAATACCTAATAACTTCATGTTTTAACTGTCCTTTATTTTCCTGACAGGCGAAGCTTTAGCATTCGAAATAATTCGAATACATAAAAGTAGTTAAAAGTTAACAAAGCAGCAGTAATTAAACAATAATTGCCATAGCAGAAAATGTGTCGTTAAACTTTTTTTTCCTTATTCTTTTAGGCTCTTCTCTAGTTCTCTACTCTATGGCGTATCTTATCTATGGCTGTCTGTCCAATGTTCATGATCGTTGTTCCTCAGTCACGAGACAAATGTAATACAAAAATTGAAGATACGTTTATTAAAAAAAACTTCATTTAAAATTAATGTTGTAGTTAAATATGACTCTTAGGTGATGTTGTTCTCTAAAAATGGTTTCGTTAGTTTCATCTGATCTCTTGTGAAAGGCTGGTGTCAAAGTACGATTCAACTAATGAATGATGCAGTCTATTTTCTGGACAGGGAGACTGCTATCACGTGCTTTACGAAATGGACTTTCGAATTTCTCAAGTGCTACTGAATTAAATGTTTCGACAACAAAACACCCATATTTAGTATCAGTTGTGTGTGGTTTTCCCAAAGACATTGCTAATGGAAGAACACGCAAAGGACAGTTCGGTGACGACGCATGGTTCTCCGCCAATTCCAACAACGCGGATGTTATTGGTAAGACGAAGTTTATTTTATGAACTTACTATCATCGCTTTTATCTGTTTTCGTTAATTTTCATTATCACGAAGCTTTATCACGCTGTAGAATCTTACTACGTTCTACTTGTGACTTTTTTAACCATCAGGCAGTTCAAAATTAATTTCCTGTGTTATTCATTACAAATCGGCTAACTTTATTCCTAAGTTCAAGTAAGTGCTGGAAATAAAAGTAAAATATCATAAACTAATACTTTCTTGATTAACAAAGCAACATGTAAACAGCAATAGTGGTAATTTTCAATAAAAAAAACTACACAAATTACATTTCATTTTTTTTCTTTCATAATTCCAACTAGGAATTGAATATGCTTGATTCAAATTTTATTATACCATAAATAAATAATCACTTAATTAATAAATGATTTATTGCAGTAGAGAGATGACATGTGTTTTGTCTCAAGTTATTTTATTCTTGAAGTGTTTGTGACAAATCGTGTTCTACTTTGATAAGAAGTAGACAGTTCAGTGATCATGGTATTAAAATAAAATATAATAATGTTTATCAGAAATTCATCTACGGAATGAGCTAAAAAGATCACCGTAAATCCTCTTTTCACACTCTCACTCTCAATCAAATCAATTCTGGATGAAGCTCACATCGACATAATTATAAAGCTATATTATTCAATTTATTTGTATATCTTTAATAATAGCAGTACCTATAGAAAAATCTTAAAAAGTCTTGACCGCCACAATGACTATGGGCTTTCTAGCCCCAAAGAAAATCATGGATCCTGCATTGCATCATCAAATCCTGCACTAATCACCTAAAACACAAAAATCTGTACCAAAATCAATTGATCATTCATCATCTTTTTCCAAGTTATTTGCAGTCGGCACAGCATGTCTTCTTCTTTCATACTTCTCTTTTACTTGTTATCTCAGCAGTCACGAGCTTTCTGGCCATATCATCCTTCACATAGTCTATCCATTGTTTCTTTGGTCTTCCTCTACTCTTGTAGCATACCCTTATACAATACACTCATACTCAACATTATTATTCATAAACAAGTATAATAAGAGTAATTTTAGAAAACCTTTTTTATTCTATTTCATTAACAAAATAATGATATATTTATTAAAAAAATATATATTTAATGGGAGTATTCTAGATAAATTTTGTGGCGTTGAAATATTGAAATAATTTAATTTTTTTGTGCACTTCGAGAGAAGTGTTTATGAATGTAGTGTTTTGTTGGCTATAAAGATTGAGAAGATTAGCCTAAAGAAAATTCATCTAATACTTTCTTATCTAAGCCAACTTGTTGGGTGAAAAAATTAGGAGGTACCTATAATGCCAAAGTTGCTAATAATATAGCAATACTTTCAATCAGTACAATAATGCTTACATGTAAAGAAATGACGTATAACAGATAAGTTTGGAAGAAGACATGTGGCCCCAACCCCAAATGGATTGAGATAAGGGCAAGAGAATGATGATGATGATGAAATTGAACTCATATCCAAAATTCTAAAATGATGTTCCTGAAACATTGATTGATTATTCACCATGTTTCTTTTGATAATTTTTTACAGTTCTGAATTTTCCCAGAAGTATATTATTATATTAGAGGGTATACTATGTTGACAAGCAATATGGTCCTTAATAAGTAGTCTGAGCAAGTTCTCTTCAGAGATCTTTTGGAGCTAAGAATTTTTTACCACCAGCCTATTCATATGTGAGGACCTGACCTACCTCATAATATCCTACTAATATTATAAATGCGAAAGTTTGTGGATGGATGTTTGTTACTCTTTCATGTAAAAACTGTAGAACACAGATAGTTTATAACCTGGATTAACACATAGGATACTTCTTATGCTGGTAGTATGATCCCGTGGGACACTTATCAAACTCCACGTGGGTGAAGCCGCAGGCACATGCTTGTTAGTCATAATTTAAAACACAAAATATATATGACAATTAGCATTATCTACAAATGCTAACAACCAATTTCATTTGTTTGTTTATGTGTATCTTGAATAGTATTTTTATATCATATTGTGTATATAGATACATTTTTGTCAATTGCATGTTAGTCATACAAAAGTGTGGTTATTTGCTGGCTAGTTAAGTTACCTATTTCTGCCAAAAAGAGGCGCATGAGACAGCAACCTTATGGTCTGGCTTTAAGTACACTGACTTGATAAAACCTTGCTGACCTCACCTCAAGAGGAAACTATTGTATTTATTTATGTATTTACCATACAAAATATTGTATCCTAATAATCATCTTGAATGTGTTCTGAAGATTAAATATTATTATGTGATGACCTCACATATTATTTGTACTTAATAAGTTTTAATCCTCTTATTAGTTCAATGTTGCTTATTATTTTTTGTGCTACCTCAGGTAAAACAGAAAATGTTGTTTGCTTGAATAAAGTCCATGTTTTTTGTTCAATAACAATGTTGATAATACTAATAAGTTATGTTGAATAGGTGTGGCAGATGGTGTAGGAGGATGGCGTGCTTACGGCATCGACCCTGGCGAGTTCTCCTCGTACCTCATGAAGACATGCGAGAGGCTCGTCCAGATGGGGCACTTCAAGATGTCAGAGCCAGGAGACCTGCTGGCTAAGTCCTATTATGAATTATTGGAACACAAGAAACCAATATTAGGTAAGAAACCAATTTTTGGTATTCTAAGACTTGATTAAAAATTTTGAACGTGCTAGGTACTCTGGTAGTGAAGGCATGTCTGTCTTAGGTTTCTAGGGTATTAGGAGAGCAGTGGTGGCCCAGTGGTTGAGGCCCCAACTTACGAAAAGTAAGCCGTGGGTTCGATCCCAGGCAGGGGCAATACTTTGTGTAATTTATTTCATCACCATTGCTCTCAAAACGGTGAAGGAAAACAGCGTGAGGAAACCGGCATGTCTTAGAACCAAAAAATTCGAAGTTATGTGACATCTACCAACCCGCACTGGGCCCGCGTGGATTATAGCCCATTCCCCTCCTAGAGAGGAGGCCTGAGTCCCTGCAGTGGGAACATTATAGGCTGATGATGATGAGGCAATAATAGTAAAAAAAAAGTCATAGGTACCTTGTGGAAAGCTGCAAATGCTTTCATTCACCAACAACATACTCTTTTATGACGTTCCTTATAAAGGAGTAACTCAAGCTATCTTCTCAATATAATGTAACGAGTCTTTTAAGCCTGTTACATACTATTGAATTCTTTGCTTTGATTTGTAGGCTCTAATGGTGGTGTTGCCTTATGAAAATTCATTTTTTGGTTGATTTGGATTCGTGAAGTGGTCACACTGAGTTTTATTTTCGATGCTGTCAAATTGACTTTGACATATCTTGCTTTTCGACTAGCCTTGGGCATTGTCGTTCACTTAATGGATCTAGTTCATCAAATCTCGTTCCGTGAAGTGAACTCGTTCCGCTAACTCGTTCCACAGTTCATTTCGCTCCTTGACTTGGTATAGTACAGTACTACTGATTCAGTCAGAGAGCGAAATGAACTGTGGCATAGACATGTTTTCGACAGAGTCCGGATTTGGAACTTGTTTAGCTATTCGTTCATAAACTATGTGAACTATAACAATAAGATACGTCACCTATGAAATTCAGTTATTAAATAGATTCGATTTCCCTTCATACTTTCTTCAGGCAAATTACTTGTATTTCCAGACGTAATACTTAATTTTGCACTGCAATAATCACATGTTGCTTTTTTTGGTTCTATTTCCTTAAAATGTCCCCAAATATCACTACGTTTACGTTTAGAAGTCATTATATTTAAAAAACAAAAAGTAGGCACAATAAGATGTTACTCACTCAACGCAATACGACTCTCTAACCAATTTAAAAAATACGACCTCATAACGTTAACAAAGTTGCATATAACACTTTTTTTTGGGGCAGTCGTGTAAAAATAGAATGTCAATCTAAAATAAACCTAATGCTTTATGAAATAGAGACCAAAATAGTTAACGTCTCTAGAATATCGAATACTAAGAAAGCTAAACAATAATTGTCAGTGTGTGTAAATGCGATAACGAATCAGATCTTGCTAAGTGCATGTGGTGAGTTGAGTTGGTGACGTGACGTATACAACAAAGGGCTCTCGTTCCTACCTACCTACACACACTGACGCGGGCTTAGACTAGAGACGCGGGATTATAATGAGCCGGAGCCGGTGAACTATGGAACGATAATTCCGCACAGTACTGAACGAGTTCAGTTCGTTCACTGTGTTTGAGCAGTTCATCGGAACGAATCGCTCCGGAGTTACTCAAGTCTATTTTCGACCTACAGCCTTGAATCAATGGAGTGATTTTTGAGCGCTCCAATAAAATCTCAAAATATAACTTGAGATGGGCGGCATCTAGTCCCTAATTATGTGGTAGCCGATTGCCCTTGTCATGATCCTAATTGGATAGCCTTTATTTTTTAAGGTAAGCGAATTCTTTGTGATTTCGGTCCGTTCCGCGTTGTCATGGCTATTTTGATAGCAGACGCTAATAGTTTCCGATATTTAATTGTTTCAGGATCTTTTAACTTCATTTTATAATTATTTGCTTGGATTCATTCATCTACTGATGACCACATTTTAATTTTTGGAAGAAACGGTGAGTTTATTTGTATTTGTCCGTAACCAGTTCGGCGTCGATCGCCATTTTTTATCCGCTAACGATTATTCATGTTTGTTTTCAGCCACAAGGCGTTTTTTTTTTTCCATATTACTTAAATTTTTGAACGCACGCCCCTACCAAAATGCATATATCTTGGACCACCGTTGGCAATCTCGGCGAATATCACCAAGATGCTCTTGGATAATCCATCAGGTTCCTAATTTAGTCGACGGAGTTTGGTATGGTTTATGATACATAACTTCAATTTATTTTAAAAAAGTGCAATAATGACAGGTCTTAGAATAACAGCGATGTCATCTTAATTTTACACATTAGAGCTGTTAGCTTTAGAATTAGAAAGGAATTTTCAAACCAGCAGCCTTCGGGTAATAAAGTCGTTCTTACTTTTCATGATTGATTTTTATTGATGCCTTCCCGCTTGAAGATTAAAAGTCTCAAGCTCCCGCAGGTAAGTCTATCCTTGGCATAGTTTTGTGTGTACTCCAGGCGCCCGAATTTTCACTTTTACTTATTTTTATTTGGAACACACACACCCTTTTTTTTATTATTACAATTGTCGCTCAGCGAACAGGGACTTGAAGTAGGTTTGTCTGGTACCTATATACTGTCATTATTGCACAATTATTAAATAACTTATGAGTCTATTGTTTGCATTAGTTTGTTCTACATTGTTACTTCAATAACTTTGTGTTTATTTTAATTTTTGACTCATAAGTAGTACTTAACTTAATTTGGTGAATCTTTGTAAACAATATTTGGTGTTTACTTATTGATAATTTTGTTTATTGACCTGTTTGTTTTAATAACATGTTTTTTTCTTAGCAAAACCAACAGAAATGTATAGCATTGACCGTGTTTTGTTGTTCTCAACAGTAAAGTTATTTTAAAAACTAAGTTTAACTTTTAAAGAAAATAATTTAATCTAATTGTAAGTACAATATTGTACATTTAATTTATCTAGATTTAAGCTGCTTGTAAGTGATTATTGCACTTTTAAAACGATAAAATTAACTTAGTAATTTTTCATGGGAATACCACATTGACTTCAATACTTAACCTCAAACTTGAGAATTTATTTTCAAACTTTTAACTTTTTGAAATTTAGTTTTTGCTTTTCGTTTGCTATTCGCCTTGCTGTTTGTTAGTCATGGACAAGGGAGTTCAGTTTCCGCCGCTTCAGGATTCGGGTGATGTCGATACCTGTACTGCTGTTGATGCTGATGCTATTGAGAAAGTCCATGAGATGGTTAATGCCACAGATGTTAACAATCCCTTTGACTCAAGAATCGCTCACTCTTCTTCGGCTCTTACAGCTCAAGCGTTGCCCTCATTTAATTCCTTGAATGCGCTTGTGAATGAAAATATTCGAAAAAACTTTCCTCCTTTCACTAAATTGCCTGACTTGAAGAAAAGTAGAATAGTTTATAGCGGTAAATCTTGTGTTCGGGAATTTATTACTCAAATAGAAGAATATTTTCTTTATAAAAATTTCAATGAAAACCTCCTTGTGGGTTCTTTTTCAGATTTGCTTGATGGCATAGCACTTAAATGGTTTAGATCTATACGACTTCGTATTCCTTCTTGGCATGCACTTAAGCTAGCGCTTTTAAAACGCTTTGATAAGCCTGACTTTGATTATTTCTTAGAGAATGAGCTCCGCACCAGAAAACAGAAACCATCTGAGTCGCTTCCTGATTTCATCACTGAAATTTCTGATATGGCCAGTCGCCTTTCAGAACCTTTGTTTGACCAAACTTTAATTAATGCCATAAAACACAATATGTTACCTGTTTATACACCTTTTTTGTTTCTTAGGCAGATTGATTCAATTGAACAATTTTTAGAACTTGCAAAAGAACTGGAAGTTGTTGTAGACAGAAAACCCAACAAAGAGTCAGTTAAACCTTCAGTAAAAGTAAATGCAGTTTCTAATGATTTAACTTGTCTGAAATGTAAAAAACCCGGACACTCATATAAAAATTGTAAGTCCATACCGGGTATTGTTTGTTTTAAGTGTCATAAGACAGGGGTCACTTCTAAGACTTGTGACGTTTGTAATTCGGCTGTTAAAGACTCGCAAGAGCCAAAAAACTGATTCGGTTGCATCGAGCCCAAGTTTTTGAGAAAACTTCGAGCAATATACATTCAATATATATTCACGAACAATTTTTGCAGTCAGGTTATAAAATTAGACCTTCTTGTGGTTCTGCTTCTATAGCAGATGGCACCTCTCGGAGAATTATTGGTGCCATGGATTTGCCAGTAACTTGTGATAATATCACTAAGATAATAGAATTTTTAATTATTCCTTCTTTTGATCCACCCATCATTTTAGGTTTTGACTTTTGGATTAAATTTAAAATTGCTAGAGACTTGTGGAAAAACATTACACTTGTTAAAGATAGTCAAAATAATAAAATACAAGTTTGTTCTGTTACTCCTATTTCTGAACTTTCTCCTTCAGAGAAACAGAAATTAAATAGCACTATTGCTTTGTTTGAAGACATTTCTTATGAGAAAAGAGGTTTGGGACTCACTCATTTAGTTGAACATAAAATTAACGTTACTAGTGAACCTTTTAAACAAAGATATTGGCCTTTGAGTCCTGCTAAACAAAAAGAACTTTTTGATGAAGTAGAAGTTTTACTAAAAGAAGGCATTATTCAACCCTCTAAGTCTCCTTGGTGTTCACCTGTTTTGGCGGTAGAAAAGAAAGATGGAGGTACTAGATTGTGTTTAGATTCAAGACGATTAAATTCTGTTACTATTAAAGATTCTTATCCCCTTCCTTATACTTCTAGAATATTAGATAACCTTAGAGGTGCCAAGTATATTAGTACAATAGATCTTTCTAAAGCTTTTTTGCAAATTGCACTTGAGAAATCCTCCCGTGAGAAAACTGCTTTTGTGGTTCCTGGAAAAGGTCTGTACGAGTTTGTTCGCATGCCATTCGGTCTCACAAATGCACCGGCTGAGTTGCAGAGACTGGTAGATAAACTTTTTGGTCCAGAGTATGATAATTCTGTATTTTGTTATTTAGACGATTTAATTTGTATAAATTCTGACTTTAATGGCCATATTGAACAATTAAATAAAATTTATAATATATTAAGAGAGGCAGGATTAACCGTAAATTTAAAGAAATGTAACTTTTGCAAAGATAGACTTCGCTATCTTGGTTTTATTGTTGACAGTAATGGTTTGCATACTGATCCTTCTAAATTAGAGACAATAGAAAATTTTCCTCGTCCAGAATCGGTAAAACAACTTCGAAGTTTCCTTGGTTTATGTTCCTATTATCGTAGATTCATTTGCAAATTTGCTGATATTGCTTCTCCTTTAACTAAAATGACTGCAGGTAGTAAAAATTCTAAAAAGTCACTTACTTGGAATGACGAAGCTGAAAATGCATTCCAAGAATTAAAAAATTCGTTAGTAACTTCTCCCGTCTTGCAATGTCCCAATTTTGAAAAACCTTTCTTTTTACATTGCGACGCTAGTTCTGTGGGCATTGGTAGTGTTTTGAGTCAAGAGGATGAGAAGGGAGATCAACATCCCATTGCTTTTTATTCTAGGTCACTTAATAAATGTGAAAGAAATTACAGTACCACTGAACGTGAATTATTAGCTATTTTAGATTCCATAGAACATTTTAGACCTTATATTGAAGGAATGAAGTTTGCAGTTGTCACTGACCACGCTTGTTTGAAATGGCTTTTAGGTCTCAGTAATCCTAGTGGACGTTTGGCTCGTTGGGCTGCTAGAATTTCTCAATTTACATTCGATATTATTCATAAAAAAGGTTCATTACATTTAGTTCCAGATGCTTTATCTCGCATAGAAGTCGCCGCTATAAACGCTCAGGACAGTTTAGTCTTACCTGACGATGAAATTACTGACCCTTGGTATAGAAAAATATTTATCCATTGTCAAAAATCTCCTAGAAAGTATAAGAATTTTAGAGTTGAAAATAATACTTTATATAAATTTTGTAGAAATAAATATAATCCTCACAGTCTTTTAGACTGGAAGATTGTTATACCCAAAGAGCATATTTTAGATACTATTAGATCAAATCACGATGATGTGAATTCTGGACACTTAGGAATACATAAAACTTTAAAGAAATTAAAACAGCATTATTTTTGGAAGGGAATGTTTAATGATATTCATCAATACATTTTGTCTTGCGATACCTGTAAAGCTTATAAACATACTACATCTCCACCTTTTGGTATTATGATTAATCCTAAAAAAGTTGATCGTCCCATGCTTATGCTCTCAGTTGATATCATAGGAATTCTACCTAAAACTTATTCTGGTCATAGATACATACTTTCGGTTGTAGACGTTTTTACTAAATTTTGCTGGTTCTTTCCAATGATCAATGCTACCACTAGAGTAATTTGTAAACATTTTGAAAAAGAAATATTTCTCAAATTTGGTTGTCCAAAAATAGTAGTTTGTGACAATGGAACTCAATTTACTTCAAAACATTTTGTAGATTTTTTGAAAGGTTTTAATATAACCAAAATATTTTATAATACTTTGTATACACCTCAAAATAACCCTGTTGAGAGATATAATAAAACGGTCGAAACCTGCATATCGTGTTTTGTTAAAGATGATCATAGAACTTGGTCAAGTTTTTTGCCCAATGTTCAATTAGCTTTAAATAATAGTGTAAACCTTGCTACTGAGTTTACTCCTAACTTTCTGATGTTTGGTAGGGAGCTTATTCTTGATGCGTCATTACATCACTTTAGTAGTTCTGTTGATAACTTATCTCAACTAGAAATTTCAAATAGGAATGCTTATGCAGTTTCTCTTAATTCACTTAGTGATATTTTTGTTAAAGTTCAAGCTTACTTGTTAAAGGGGTATAAGCGAAATGCCGCTTATTATAATAAAGGTCGGAAAGTCATTTCTTTTGGTGTGGGTGATATGGTGTGGAGAAGAAGTTTTGTTCAATCTCATGCTCCAGCATATTTTTCAGCTAAGCTTGCACCTAAGTTTGTAAAGTGTAAAATAACTGAAAAGGTTTCGGATAACGTTTATGTTTTGAAAGATTTAAATAAAGGTTCAGTGGGACGTTATCATGTTAAAGATATTATTAAATTTTAATTTGGTTTCCAAGTGTTAGTCTTGATTTTGATAAATTCTGTTTGAAGGTCGCTTTTGACAGTGTGATGTACGAGGGGATGGATGATAGGTTATCAGCGATTTGAAAGATGTATGTTAGGTAACTTCTTATAAATTTATTGAATTTGAATTCTTAACATTCTAAAAATAAAACTTAGGCCATTTTTGTTAATTAAATACAATTTTTTTCCACACTAAATGTTTTTCACACCGAAGGATCTTATTTTATGTTTTGTTCGTTTTTGTTGGATTGTATAAGATCTTATTTTTTTAAGGGTAACCTTTTACATGTTTACATTTTATTAGGATCTTATGTAACCCTACACTTCAGGTTATTTTTACCTTGAGATCAAAAACTTGAACTCAATTTCAAGTTTTTGTAATCTTTTTTTTTCATAGTTTGAAATCATTCTATTTTCTCTTCGTCATAAATAGTAATCGATTTTTAAATCTATTTTGTGCTGTTCATTGACAGAATTGTTTCTCATTTTTACTAGAGTTTCATTCTCTTTAATGATCGGATTTGACTTTGTTAGTAACGCGTTCATCCTGGACTTTACTTTTTAGGGTCATTCTGTAACCTTTGTTACAAAATGCCTTATTATTTTTTGAATCTTGGTGTAACTTTTGACCTTGATTTCGACTCTTTTTTCCATTGTGCTCGGAAAGTCGGTGGTGTTGTGCCGATCACAATGTGGGATTTCGGCCCCGGCCATATTTTTTCCTTTTTCCATTGTGTTGGACATTGTTGTTCCAATCACAATGCGGGATTTTTTTTTGACTTTCGTCATTCTTTTTTCTTTGCGTTCGGAAGTTCGGTGGTGATGTGCCGATCGCATTGTGAAACTTTGGCTTTCGCCTTTTCGTTATTGAGATTTCTCATTGGAGATCTCAATGATTTTTTGTGTTTGTCTGTGTTTGGGAGATTGGTAGTGTTGAGCCAGTCACAGCAACATTCTTTTACAGCTATTGTGTTCGGAAGTTCGGTGGTGATGAGCCGATCACAATACGCTTTCCTTTGTTTCATTGCAGGTTGTGCCTGTAACAATATTTTAAATAAGGCCTTTCAGCTTTATTTAAAAAACTTGTTTGGTGTTTCAAATTTTTTTGGATTGTTGAATACGGAGTTAGTCAGTGGCAAAAGAGCCTAACTGCACTCATAGAGATGGTAGAGTTGGAAGCAGTTGACATAGTAGTCAGTGGCAATAGAGCCTAACTGCACTCAAAGTTGTACTGTTTCAAGTGGTTTGAAATTTTTAGTCAGTGGCGATGGTGCCTAACTGCACTAAAAATTGTAGTTTGTATTGGTAAATTGTTCGAATTCGTTTGAAATTTGTAGTCAGTGGCGATGGTGCCTAACTGCACTGTTTTGGAGTTTAGAAGCGCTAAGAGATTTCTCTCTTCGTTTCATTTAACTAGTTTTTATAACTTATATTTTTTTCTGTTTTTCACAGATTTCATTTTTGACTTTTTGTCATTTGCATGTTTTTACTTTTATTAAATTCTTGAGACCTTGTCGTTTGACATGTTCAGAATTCATTTACACTTTGAATCTTTTATGATTCTTTTCTTTTTTTGGGAATTAGAAAGTTGTTAAGACTGGTCTATTGTGTTGAAGATTTCTTTCTAATAAAAGAAAGTTCCTTTCTTTTATTTTCGGGGAGGGATGTAATGTAACGAGTCTTTTAAGCCTGTTACATACTATTGAATTCTTTGCTTTGATTTGTAGGCTCTAATGGTGGTGTTGCCTTATGAAAATTCATTTTTTGGTTGATTTGGATTCGTGAAGTGGTCACACTGAGTTTTATTTTCGATGCTGTCAAATTGACTTTGACATATCTTGCTTTTCGACCTACAGCCTTGAATCAATGGAGTGATTTTTGAGCGCTCCAATAAAATCTCAAAATATAACTTGAGATGGGCGGCATCTAGTCCCTAATTATGTGGTAGCCGATTGCCCTTGTCATGATCCTAATTGGATAGCCTTTATTTTTTAAGGTAAGCGAATTCTTTGTGATTTCGGTCCGTTCCGCGTTGTCATGGCTATTTTGATAGCAGACGCTAATAGTTTCCGATATTTAATTGTTTCAGGATCTTTTAACTTCATTTTATAATTATTTGCTTGGATTCATTCATCTACTGATGACCACATTTTAATTTTTGGAAGAAACGGTGAGTTTAATTGTATTTGTCCGTAACCAGTTCGGCGTCGATCGCCATTTTTTATCCGCTAACGATTATTCATGTTTGTTTTCAGCCACAAGGCGTTTTTTTTTTTCCATATTACTTAAATTTTTGAACGCACGCCCCTACCAAAATGCATATATCTTGGACCGCCGTTGGCAATCTCGGCGAATATCACCAAGATGCTCTTGGATAATCCATCAGGTTCCTAATTTAGTCGACGGAGTTTGGTATGGTTTATGATACATAACTTCAATTTATTTTAAAAAAGTGCAATAATGACAGGTCTTAGAATAACAGCGATGTCATCTTAATTTTACACATTAGAGCTGTTAGCTTTAGAATTAGAAAGGAATTTTCAAACCAGCAGCCTTCGGGTAATAAAGTCGTTCTTACTTTTCATGATTGATTTTTATTGATGCCTTCCCGCTTGAAGATTAAAAGTCTCAAGCTCCCGCAGGTAAGTCTATCCTTGGCATAGTTTTGTGTGTACTCCAGGCGCCCGAATTTTCACTTTTACTTATTTTTATTTGGAACACACACACCCTTTTTTTTATTATTACAATAAGTACCCATATTGACAGGACTTCCAAATCCATAGTAGTAAGGCTTGAGAGTCAAACACATATGAAAACCATAATGAGTAGTCATAATATCAAATACAGGCTTATCAATCAATGGTGATATCTATCTATCTCTTATATATTTTCTTCTACTAGTTCTTAGTTATCTCTTCTATCCATGTATAACTTGCCTTAGAAAAGGCTTACCTTCACCGAAATTAGATACAAATAGACTGTGCTATTGCAGTATGTATGTACAATTTTATGACTGACATGTATTCAACACTACTTTAATAATATTTATATTGCAGACAACTGTCTCAATTGAACAATACAAAGTCCTCTTGAGTTAACTAGCAAACAATGATTGCTGACAAAAAAATAAGTGACTGATAAATGCTGTACCTACATTCATGATATATTTTTATTTGTTCTTGGACTTCCTGTACCTTGTTGTTTACTTGTCCATTTTTATCTTCTTATATATATGTATATAGAATTCTTGTGTTACAGTGTTACTTTCCATATTCCTCGAAAACGGCTTGACCGATTCATATGAAATTTTGTGTGTATCCAGTAGGTATGAGAATAGGTCGTAAAGTACTTTTCACCCTCCTAACCCCACCCAAAGGTAAGGTATGTAGAAAAAGGTGCAATGCAACGCGTGTAGGGCACAGCTAGTATCTATCATTCTTTTTTAATAAAATAAATTGGTTTATTTTTTCATGCCAAGGTTATTATTAAAACAAATGACAATTTGTCAATGAAAAACACGATGATAAGACTGCATATTATGCAGTGCATAATAATGTTACATAAAGAAAATAAACCTAGGTACCTATAAACTTTGAAAGACGGCCCAGAAAGAGGTGAAGAGACGATTTGGACGCCTATCACCTACCGCAAAGGCTGGTTCGAGGAGGCACAAGAAAAGAGCACATAAAAGGAATTGGGGAGGCCTTTGCACAGCAGTGGGTCAACAAATGATATAAAAAAAAAAACTTTTTCTAAAAGTGATGTAATCCAACATAATAAAAAAAAAAACTTTTTCTAAAAGTGATGTAATCCAACATACATATTATATTAGCGCTTAGTTTCATATTGGGACATTATTTGTTGTAGGAAGCAGCACGGCATGTGTGATGATCCTAGACCGGTCGGAGAGCGTGATGCGCGCGGCCAACATCGGCGACAGCGGGTACATGGTGGTACGCGGCGGT
Source organism: Diarsia brunnea (assembly GCA_949774965.1). NCBI lineage: Eukaryota > Metazoa > Arthropoda > Insecta > Lepidoptera > Noctuidae > Diarsia > Diarsia brunnea. Next base: position 8,729,497 of record OX459011.1, read on the forward strand.
CGAGTGGTCCATCGCTCACATGAGCAGCAGCACTACTTTAACACGCCCTACCAGCTCAGCTTACCACCGCCCGGCCACGACCGGAATGTGCTAAGTGACAGGTATACTTACAAACATTTCCCCATAACATAACAGCACCTTGTATTGAGAAACCTTATTTGCATTTGAAAGTATCACTTCAGAAAACATGTGACACAAACCGTATTTGCCTTTTTTTACGGCACGATATACAGGTTAAGTATTCAATCTTCTGTTTTTTATATCTTTGCTACTGAATACAATGAGATTATATTTCATACAAGTGTAGTACTCTCCGAACTAATCACATGGTCTTACAATTGGTAAAAGAAAACAATGCAATTCCATTAACATAAGATTACACTTTAACACATCCACATTTTCCCCATTTTGTTTAAGTCCCATGCTTCTAGCCTATTGCTACCAGGCACAGAATGCGGTCTGGTTAAATGAAATTTCTGAAGGCCAAGCCCAATAAAACTCTGCCTGACATGAGAATCAAACCTCATGCATGCTCAGTAGTAGCACTCTTAGCCACAAGACAGAAAATAAATTAAAATAATGTTCTTAAAGTACAATATTTGAGGTAAACTACACGAGATATATTTATATGAAATCAAGATTATTTTAAAATGACATTGTACTGAATGCCCAGGGATTGTTATTTATGTGTTTATCTCGCGTCTACTTATTTGATAAAAGAAGTCTAGTGCGTCATAATTTCTTGATGATAAAATCAGAATTAGAGCGAAAGGTTACTTCAATACCGATAATAGTGTAAATACTACTTAAGGCTTAATGTGTCTCATGTATGGGTAACTCATTTATGTTTCAGAATATCTTCCCTCTCAGTACGAATTTAAACTGCACTATGCTTATTTTTGCCAAAAGAATTTCGGATATTCTACGATAGTTTGGGAGAAAACTCTTAGCTGCGTATTGTTGACAGTTTTCATTTGGTGTCGTGCCAAATCAATTTTCGAAACTGCTGTTATATTATGTTTAAAAAAACACTGCAGCTTTGTACCTAAATTCGTTTGGCTCATAGCTGTATTCGTCCTCCTTCCAGGCTAATTTACATTATCATTTCGACTGTACGAATTACTGCTGTGGAGCAGTATTAACCAGAGAAACGGCTATTAGGTAGCTGGCACGGAGCGGTTTATGTAATTGTGTTACATTGTGAACTCATAGTCTAGCTCAGCTCAGTACAAGATGATACATACAACGATGGAAGTTACTTCTATGAATAGTTATGTTTCGTGTCTCATTAGCACTGTCTTTTTTACAATGTTTCCATTTAAAATATGTACTGATATTCAGCTGCGTCCGGTTAGACTGTCTAAAAATGTTAGGAAAAACAAGGGAAAAAGCAGATGATGATAATCGTTATCAAGTGATACTGTGCTATAATTACACTGTGTAATAAATTAGACTCTATTTTTAGCTTACAACTGCCAATCGAGCTCTAAGTATTGACATGTATTGAAGAACCGAAGTAAAAGTTTACAAACAAATTCTATTTACAAACACTGTCAACATAACGTAACAGTTTTATTCAGACTCATTATAAATGGAGGAGGAGCACATTAATGAACTTTTATGACCTTGTACAATCACGTTTGCGGGTCAGAAGTGATTAAATTGTCGAATAACACCATTAAAACTTCTTTTAGTCGACTAAAGTGAGGTTTTCCTTATCAATACTATTAGCAGTTCAGAAACATGAAATATACGTTACCTACATCTAATGTGATCCGGATTTAGTCCGCGCAGTCATAAGACTCATTATGCTTCAACCACGAGACTAGTAGTCATGTGCTCATTCCACATACAGCTGTTGTATTTCTGTATGCACTAATATTAGAATTTTTAGCTCATTGGATATTTGCCAGGTCTTTGCACTTGCGCGTTCTCTTAAAATTTATGGAATTGTGTTTACTTGTTTATTATTGGCGGGATTAACGAAAGAATTTGATAAACTCTTAAAATAAATCTCGACGTGTAATCACAAGATCATTCTAATGACTTCACAATGTAAGAATGAAATAGCTGTGAGGTTGTTGACATTATTTAATTACGTCATTGACATTAAATAAACGACACACTATCGTCACTATTTATTTATAAACTTTAATTGTTATAACTGTTTGAATAGGTAGTACTTAAACACCTTGTATATGCCTACCTACACGATTAACACGATACATCATAGAATTGAGTGGTTACGTCTTTAGCGCCCCAATTATGTACTACGGTCGCATAAGTAGATAAGTGAGCAAGTTTCAAGTCCAATATTTTTTTAGACTATGGGGATTCTCGTTGTTATTTAGTTATGTATGTATTTACTCTAAACTGCGTCGTTTGATAAACATACTGCTGGACCCATTCCAAAATATAGAGCTTCAAAAACACATTGATAAGTTCTTGGACACTCCTTAGCGTTTGTGTTTTAATACTGCTAATAATCAGGAGAGTCTGTTTGTCACTATTGTCATGAATTCATGCTGTGACGGTGAACATTAAAAAAGAAGTGGCTTTAGTAGGTACTTGACGCTAGGCCCGTCACAATAAGCATGAACATACACTCTGACCACGTAAAATAGTGTACATTCAACATCATACTCATTATCACTGCATTCAAAGCGCGTTGTTTACATAGTGATCGTGATTACATTACTGCGTGGATAGATCGGACCACTTTTACTCTTATTTATTGAGGGTTAAAGATATCTGTTAATGTTGTCGAGCATCATTGAGTATCACTACCGTGCCATGCCTGAATACCATGCAAACATCAAGCAAGCCATAAGGATAGGAGGAAAACATAATATTTATTTATAAAGGGTTTACCTGTCTGCCAGCGGTTCTTATTGGGGGTTTTTCTAATTAGTCATTATCACTATTTATAAGTTGTTAATAAGGAAAATGAACTGGTTGATCTTGAGTCCATAGTGTCTGTTAACAGGTTGATGAAGTTGCGTTACATTTCAGAAATTTAACGTGCGGTTATAATACTGTCATTATAATTTCTGTACACAATTGATCAACTTTTTTATAACATTGTATAGTTAAGACTTAGCACCAAATGGTACAGGTATGCCTAAAAATATGTGTAACCCGCATCTTATTTTGAGATTTTATTGGTTTTTTCCAGTAGGAATTTCTCATTAGCTACCACGGAGTCTAGATTTGTGCCCGTTTGATGGCAATAAAGCCCGCCCCCTATTACATGGGACCTATGCATAACTGGTGAAATGTGGGTGTACTATTAGGCCTAACCTTTCGGGGATTACATGGCGTAATGCTATGTTATGTGTTATTGATTCAGGACTTCTTTATTTATAGGCCGGAATCAGCGGAGCAGTCAGAGTTCACAGTGGAGTGCGGTGACGTGATCCTGGTGGCGACGGACGGCGTCTTCGACAACGTTCCCGAGCCAGTACTGGTGGCGGAGATGAGGCGTGCGGAGGGGCTCGCCGGCGAGACCAAGCAGCTGCAGGGCGTCGCCAACTCCATCGCGTGGATGGCACGTAACCTGAGCTTTGATGGCTGCTACATGTCGCCCTTCGCTAAAAGCGCACGACAGAATGGCATCGATGCCATTGGTGAGTAACAAAGAATCGTAATTATAAAATAGGTGTCAGAGTGATTGCTAAATAAATATGATCTAAATTCATTCGGAACTTTGTCTTGCGTATATATCTAGACATAATAATGAGTTAAGTCTTTAGTAATTTGAACTACATGAATGTCGCGTCATAACTAATCCTATATTTTGTCCGCAGGGGGAAAACCGGACGACATAACGGTGCTACTTGCTATTGTAGCGCTATGAAAATGTCCCCATGTGATTTATGTAGCTAGATTCTAGGTACGTTTTTTGTTCAAGATTACTTCAAAATTTAGTTAAATAAAATTTAGTGATAAACAACGAAGCCAAAAAAATCGAAGTTTCGACTTTTTTTTTGTAATTGATCTGTAATTATTTTTGGATGTATTTGGTTAAAAGTGAAGGAGGTGCCTACTTCATTTGATTAATTGCGATAAATTATGAGACAGATGTGTTTCTGAAACTCTGTTTTGTTTGTATATTTGTCCTTTAATTATTACATTGTGCATAGTAGTGTGTAAGTAAATACTTTTTGTACTATAATAACTTCAGTTTTCGCTATACTAGATATTTCTGTATGATCTCAAAAGTTGTTGTATGCTTTCTTGTAAGGTACAGGCCATGTCATGTAGAGACATCGATAGGTCACCTCCTAAGCTTGATTCTGTCTACCTACGTTAGTTGTCAAATAGAATTGTTTATTCCGAGATATCACGCTGTGACGCCATGATCTGACTGTTTTGCTTCTAAATTATTGTGATTTACATGAAGCTGCTTGATGTTGATGTTGTTGTAATGCTGAAAACAGCAAAGTGCCGTTTATTTGGTGAAAGATTTGCGAGAATTCTGTGTGTATTTGGGTCGTCGAAAGTTATCCGTGACCGACATTAGTAATCTTTAAAACAACAGACCTACTTTTACTATCTTTTATTTTACGACACTATCTTACTACAATTTGATAGAATACCTACAGTCCTTTCTCAAATATTTTACCTGACCTGTATTCTTGTAACAATAGGGTCGTGACTTGCTTGGACTGTATGTACCGTTGACTTATTAGCCATGTTAGTCGTCTTATAAAGAGTCAATTAAAACTTACTTGATGTGAGTGAAAAATCAATTATCGCATCGAGTATTCATTGAAAGCAACTTCACTAAAATTAGGCGACACCTACATGTGTGCCCAATTGAGGGAGCTCTGAATTATTTTCAACGCGGGCTAAGAGTTTAAATGCACATAGTGTGTTTTAGGAATATATTCAGGTGTTGCTAGTATTAGTAAAAACGGGAGGTGTTGTAAAAAATACACATTGTAAGAGCACTGACAGTTAGTCTACACGCGTACGGGTCAACGCATTGTGTACTAGATAACTGTGATGTTTTTCCTGAAGTTGTAATTAAATAACAAACTATTTAACGTGGAAAATATCACGCCGCCTTTTAATTTGAATTTGTTGACCCAATTGTAAAATAGTAGAATATAGTTTTTTATTGTGTGATTACAAAGTTGATGAGTATATGATTTCACAATCAGCTGTGTTTTGGAATTGAGTGTGAGAGTTTGAATGAAGACTGAATACAACTAGAGATACTGTTCTTGTTGTTACTAGTAGTTTTAATAATGTTACGAAACTATGTTTGAAACGATCACAACTAACGGTTCTATTCTAAGACACTTACGTTCTTTTATACATTTTTATGTAAATTATATGTGGAATAATTGTATGTTTTTTGTTTCAATTTTTAATTTAATCATTGTCGCAGCTTTTATTATTTAATATAACACGATAAAAACACTCTGGGTGTAATAACTTGCTTATTTAGAAATCATAGTTAAGTAATCATTAGCTGAAATCATATAACGTGAAGTGCATTTGAAGTATATTTTAATAATAGAAATGACGTTGCGGATAAAACGAAACTAGCGGAGCTCATGGCTCTGCAAATAGTTTATCGCGAACTGTGATATTTCTAAATAACGCTCGAAGAATCTGCTCTAGAATCTGAAGAAAACTCACAACAAAGTAGCGTTATTCCATTGACTTGGTAGATGGGCTTTGTCAGTTTCGTTTTAGCCGATCAACATGTTAACCAATTTAGTGAGAATTCTTTGAGATACCAAATTGATCAGCCAGGTTAGACGTGGCTTACAATTTGTAAAAAAAAATCAGTAGCATAAAGCTATCTTGATTATTGACAGTAGATTAAAAATATGTCAAGGTGTTGGCTGTAAGTAGTCATTGATCAAACGCTTATCTACTTATTGACTTGGACTTATCAACTGTAATTGTGTTTTTTAAGTTCACCATGAGATTGCGTGAATGTAGAATAAACAATTCTGATTACGATCTAATCTTTGATTACCTCACCCAATATAAACCAACCCTGTGATGAATAGGGTATAATCAGTATAATCTTACTACCTACCTACTTTAAATGCGGAAAAGTTGGAATAAAGGATTTTTATTACTCAAATCACGGCGGAACGGCCCACCCGTTCAGCCGTTCTGGCGTACGCACAGGCACAGGCTTCAAAAGTCTTGCCTGCGCGATTACACGGTGCACACGGTACATCGCGCGTATGGTTGGTAAAACTGTATTATCATTACCAACCACACGCGCGATGTACTGTGTGCACCGTGTAATCGCGCAGGCAAGACTGGTGAAGCCTGTGCATGTGGTAGGCCCGTATCCAGACAGGCGCATTACTTTGTGTGATTTCATTTCCTCTCATAGAGAGGAGGTCTGGAGTCCCAGTAGTGGGAACATTATAGGCGCTCTAGAGCAAACGAACTAACTAACTCTGATTTATAAAATCAGTTTATGGGTACCAATTATTTGTATAATTGGCTAATAGCTGTAGCATGACTAGCATATGCCCCTCTTTTTCGGCGCTTACGGTGGTCCTGTGACTACCGCCGCTTCATAGTCAATTTCCTCAAAAACTACTAAGGTACCAATTTTGTTGTTCCGAGTAATATTTAGCACTACCGTAAAATGGGGTTATTTAGAACTCACGAGGCTATTTGAAATTTACGAATAAAAAGTTTTGACTACGTGGATATTTATATCTGAGAACAGTAGGAAATATATTTTACCATCTGACAATACAGTGTCAACTAATGTCAATGTCACAAAGCAATTTTGACAGATAACGGCTTTCAAAGTGGTTCAGCTCGTAATTTTAAAAAGTGTTGTGTTTTTGGTGTATTTCGTGCCTGGATAACTTTCGTCTGATACACAAAATCTAGACAGATATGTAAGAAATTGAATAAACTAAGTAATAGTATGTTTTATGCGCTTTTCAGTGTTTCTATTTGCTGGTTCCTACCTTTTTTGAGCTGGCATATATTTCGATTTTTCTAAATGAGGCTATTTGGTTTATGTTTTGGGGTTAATTGGAACGAAGTTTCAAATAGCCCCTTTAAAGCGTGATATACATTGCCAAAGAATTTAATCATAGTTCCAAATAGTCCCAATTGCGTATTTTGAGCATGTTAAGGGCAAGATATTTCTCGGTATACGGTACTCACAAAATAATTTACCTAAACTGCACTGTATAAAATTAAAGAACATTTCCTGCATGGTTGATTGTCGCACCTGAATAACCAATAGTTATTCTTTAGATTCCTTTTATTTTCGTTATAAGTACCTACCTACTTATTATAGATAACATTAAACAAAACTACGGACATGCGTCTGCGTAATTATTTAATGGAAGAATGCGCCGCCGGAATTACATAGGAGAATATTTTAATATTAATTGTTTATTCATTTGCTACAGATATTAACTTTACTATGGTGCGGACCTACCAACGAAAGTTTACAAATAAGCGGGGGGGGGGGGGGGTAAAAATTGGTACACAAATACGTACCTATGTATTTAACATTGCGAAACCAGTGTGACTAAATAGTACCTACATAGGTACCTTATTCAAAATATAATTTGTAAAAGAAGAATAAATGTTGTGATTGTCTAAAGTTGTTTTATTTAAATAAATAATTTAATCATTTAATAAAAGAATCAGGTCACTACCTATCTGCACAGCTAACTCATTTTGCGCAATACATTTTTATTTGAAACGAGCTGTCCTGTGCGGCTTCACCCACATAATTTTGCTTGCAACTTTCTTAAATTTTTCTTTCATAAAACCTTTTTCCTGACAATAACAAACGAAAAAATAATAATTTCGTAATCGGTTTAGCCTTTCTCGAGTTTTGCGCTTAGCAACACATTTAGCGATTCATTTATATTTACATACTTAGATAGATCATGCTTGCCCTTAAATATTCCAAATATAGCTTCACCTTCATTAAGAATACCTTTGTTATATTAACATTACATTCCAAATAACCCCAAAGAGGCAATGGATCTCTTAGTGAATAAATGTTCAGTTGTAATTTTTGGCTTGTCTATAGCTTATAGAGAGTGAAATTAAGGTGAAATAAAGGCAACTTCTCATCCTTTAACTATTCCAAATATAGCTTACTGACTTTTATTTGACACAGCTAAAAAAAATAAGAAAAACTAATGCAAAAAAGTGAGATTACAAATAACCCCATTGATGCGATATTTGGAATAGCAACAGTAAAGTAATATATCTTTAAATCTAATAACAGAAGTTGTACTACGATCATTACTTTTATAGTTTATTGTATAATCTACCGAAAAAATAATATACCATATCATTTGAATTATTACAAATTTTACAAACACCTGTTTTACGAAAAAAGTGTTTTAATTAACCCCATTTTACGGTAATTATTTACCAAAAATATGGAAGCGGTTGGCGTTGGTGGTCCCCGGCGGTAGTCACGGACATATGAGAAGAGGCCTTTGCCCAAAGACATTCAAATATTACCTTAAATCTTTGGTGACGGGCAACTCGTTCTAAGTAGTTCGTCTACGAAAGGCGCATAGTCCATCTCTTTCTTACTTACCTTATATGAAACGCAGCGTGCAAGTGCACATTGTGTTATATAAATAATTATGTACATTTATTGTAGATTTGTATAAAGGCAATGAATACAGCATTCCTTTCGTGGTTTGAAATGATAGAATAAGTTTATATTTATTTAATTCGAAACAAACATTCCTCCATAAGACGTCATAGATAGATACTGTCTAGAAACTACATAAAGTATTTTGTACTTGCTTGTACCACTGTATGCGGAAATTTAATTCATTAACATCTTTTTAATTACTCACCGACTAAATCTGTAACTTGGGGACAAATTGCGACTTATTGGCGACTAAATATGGGAGAAAACACATCTTCGCTAGGTACCCTAGTTTTTGAGATATAAATGTGGCCCTGCTGGGGAGACTCTCCAGCAGGGCCACCTATAAACCTTTATATCTTTTGAATCAGTGACCGTCAAATTCTGATATGTGGTGACAAATTTGGACAAATTGGCGATAAAATATAGGAGAAAACAGATCTTCGCTAGGTGCCCTAGATTTTGAGATATAAATTTGGCCCTGCTGGGGAGACTCACCGGATCGGCCACCTTTAAACCCTTATATCTTTTGAACCAGTGACCGACAAATTCTGATATTTGGTGACAAATTAACGACAAAATTCTTGTGTTATTAAAATTAAAATCTCTGATGGTGGCCCTGTCAGAGTCAGGGACACCTCTTTATCTATTACTACAATAAAACAAAATAATATTTATCAATCATTAATATTCACAATTAACAGACCCTTATCAATAAACTTTTTACATAAAATACCTTATAATGATTCAATGCTAACGACTAAATCGTAATCACGTTGGCATTCGTTTTGTACAAATTCATATGTTTTAACTGTATGATAAACAATAATCCATTACCCAAGAAAAAATATTGCTTAGTCTTTCAAACTTAATTTCTATTTCATTAAGGACCTGAAATAATGTAAGGTTTTATACAATAATATTGTTAGGTCTAGGAAAAACGAGCCTAGAACATTAGGTTCTGGTCAAAAATTACAATAGAGTTGTTGGTATTTATATGGAGAATTATTTTTTTATAAAGAGTAATGCATTAAAAGACAGTAGAAATCATTAGACTTTCTTAAATAAATATTTTGGCTTTGAAATTGCATCTTAACTCAGTAACCTAGAGGTACTTTATCTAGCATCTTCGTCTTCATCATTAGCACGGCGGCCCCAGTCGTAACCTCTTTGTAGCCTGTTATCAAGCTCCGGTAGAGGGCCATAATCAGGCTCTGGGGCAGGATCAAATAATTTTTTCCTGAAAGCAGTAGCCATGCATGAGTTAATATAATTGTGTATATTCAACATAATAATAACATGTTCTTTAAAATAATGCATAAAAGAAAAAAACAAAAAAATAGAGACAGTTTTGAAATAAAGTTACCACTCACAATAATTTTGGTGTCTTCAGATATTTTCGACCCCCATTCTGTCGTGGTAGTACATCCTCCAAAAAGAAATATATATGGCCAATAGCCATACCCACTAAGTCTACAGATATTGCATTACCAAGCAGCACAGAGAAACCCAGTAATACCCAGGGGAGGTAAGGAGCCTAAAAAGAAAATAAGTTACATTTGAATTAAAAAAAATTGTAGACAAAACATCAAGAAAAAAATTATGAAGTTATTAACTGTGTGTAGAATAGTAGACAGAAAAACTTGTGTTACCAATAAAAAACATCAGTAAGATTTTAAGACACTGTTTTAAAGCTGTAATTCGGTGCACCAAAATAAATGGACCAGTAAAATAAACAGAAGCTGTACCTGAAAGTTCATGAGACCAAAGAAGTTCATCCTCACAAAGACGTTTCTTCTAGACCATACATAAACAATCATTATAGTGAATGCTTGTCCTAAAAATAGTAAATTCACAAAGAAAGCACACAGCTGATAACACTGTTAAGAAAATTAAAAAATATTTGGTAAACAGTCATCCTTTATTTCTAATTGGCAATGATGATACAGTTCAGAACCAACTATTACATCACTGAAATTGAAAGTCAATAACATTCCTGCTTTGTAAGTCTTTGACTTACTTTGCAATGTTCAAATCAAATTAGTTTATTGTATACAAACAACATGTCATGTTGCACAGGGGTTGTTTTGCAGTGTCAACCAATTCAACAACAAACAACCATTAAGCTATTTTAACCAAGTTAACAGCTTAGCTTAGTAGTTAATAGCTTAAATGTTAAATAATTTGAAGTAAAAAAGGATACAATCATGAGGACACCTCCAAACATGAACATCACAACAAAATCAGCAGTTCTTCCTCTAAAAGAACCCTCTTCTAACATTCTACAATATCTGTAGGTGAATATCATATTGAAGAAAAAGTTGAATCCTAAATTCCCAAAGAAAAGAAATGTGCTTATGAGCCTCCATAGTTGGTATTTCTTAAGTATAAGATTAGGATTAAAATATAACTGAAATGGTGAGACCAGGTCCAGTTGCTGAAACAGAAGAAAGTGTTATTACCATTAGTTTCACCAAAGCTATATCCTAAAAGTACTATAAAATGTTCATAGAAAAAGAAATAATGACTCGGCAAATGACACGTATAATTAAAAACACAACCAAATAAGAATCTTACGACAGCTAACGTAGTAACAACACAAGCCGTGGTATATGCCCTGGTCACTGGAGGTATGATCATGTACTCCTGCAGAATCGTCTGATATGCCATTTTTCAGTACAACTATGTTTCCGTTTTCACACTTCAACGTTCAAAAGGAAATTAGCTAAGATAACAAAGTCACAGTTCGAATCGACATGATTGGGCCACATCAGAATTGTTCACAATAGGAACATACGTTATTGTGATTGCAGTCAACTATATTAAACTGTGCGAAAGCTTATCTTCATTTAATCTTTAAATAAATTTCATTCATTGGAGTAAATGCTATTTGTAGTTCACAATCATCCATTGGCGAATAAATTGAAGAGAAGTACTCAAAAAAACTTGAAAATTCCCAAAATCTACAAACTCCCAAAGTGGCAGCAAATTGACAGATAGACAGGCATGACAGATAACATAGACGTACACTTTTTACACGACTCATCACGACTGTCTAGAATATTTGTTTATTTTAAATCTGGCAATGCTGAATTTAAGGCACAGTCAATCTCCGTTCCAAATTATAATGATTGACGCCTTCGTCTAGAGGAAGATAAAGTCCATTTCACGAAAGAAGTCCCGAAGTGCGCGACATAATGTTGTGAAACAACATTATGTCGCGCGACATACAGCGCTGCGTCTGCGGGACTTCTTTCGTGAAATGGACTTTACGAGCAAATCGACAAAGAGCTACACAGTACACCAATGAAACTAAAAAGTCACTCCTAATCCGACTGCCGGCGAGAAAACGAATAAATATAGGCGATTTTCTCTCTCAAGAAACGCACAATAAATGTACATTCTGTGTAAACGAAAGAGATGCATATATATTAAAAGTTGCTCTCTGAGTGTTCACACTGCCGGCGAGGACTCGCTTTACTGGTTTTGTCGCTGAGCGACGAGCTTTCAAAAATAAACTCGCTCAGCGATACTCGTTCAGCGATGCTCGCTCGCTTGATTATTTCTTTAAAGTGCGGCATTGAAGTAGACGTATCTCATTGTTGTCTAGCTCAGACGACGACGATGATACAATGTATTTTACGATAGTGTTTGTGTGTAGTGGCAACTCTGAAAAAACGGAAGAAAATGAGAGGGAAAAAAAGACGATTTTGGATGGAAAATTTTGTCTAAGTGAGTTTAAATGTTTGTGAACGCACCCACGATACAGGAGAAATTCCTAGTGTGGGGCAACGTTTTTATAAAAAAAAATAATAATAATAATTATTCTAGAAAACGTACAGTGAATTCAGGCGAGTGGCGCGAGTAATCGCTCGTCACAGTTGGACACTCGCTTATAGCCCGGCGACAAAACTATCGAAACTACACACTCGCTTCCCGCTGATCGCCAACTCGTTTATAGTTTCTAGTTATACTCGTTTCTCGTTCATCGGCGGCGGTCGGACCACTGCCATAACCTGTAAGTATACAACCGATAAGGTTGTATTTCTAACAATAATTTTCGACAACATGATGATTCCATAATTACATGCTCAAGTAAAGAACGACGTACCTGCGACATCGTATAGTCGACTTAAATAAATTCCTGATAAAACATAAAAAATCATACGGAACATTCAGGGGTTAGTTTTACACTAGAGTAGAAAATAATAAGTTATTCGTAATTTCTTATTATTTTAGGACTTTTTTTGCTTAGTTTTCAGGAAAATTTATGTAATAATTCGATTGCATTAGCATATTTAAGCTTGCAATACGATCATTTTCACGTCTTTAGCATTTCATAACATACCCAGGATCATGAGTATTTATATACGGGGTTTTGTCAGAGATGCCCAGTTATGTTAAACTCTATAACTTATTCCTCTATGTTTGCTCCTAATAAGAGGTGATAACGGGAAATTGGAATTAATTTCCTGTATTACGTCCTATTTTCAAACCCTTTTTTTATCGTCAAATAACCCCTCCCGCTCTTGGGCAGAGCTAAAGGGAGTGTCAAACTTCTACTGACTAAAACCACCCATGTTCTTTCTTAGCCCTTCATGTCGAGGCCGCGGTATCTCTTGCGAACAACCCGCAGCCCCGAGATCTATCTGAGAAGGATGTATACTTATTTTACTCTTGAAAGATAACCCTATATCATCAAAAACTGAAAATATTAAATTCCTTCCAATTTCAGGTTTCCGTAAACCCTGTCTAATAGAAATTTAATTGATATCCCATGATTGACATTCAATAATAATTAACAGTAACAAACACAACATAATATTTTTGGGCAGTTGTCTCATCAACTGTTATCTGAACTCGGACAAAGATATTTACAAACTCCTACCAGCATTACCAGGGTTGTCATAGAATATCAAAATAAAAGAATTGATTCAATATAGTATATATTTAGTATAACATAACATATTAATAAGCTTAATAGACAAAAACAGATGCTAAATCATCATAATCATATGTTCTCTTCAGGAATAAATCTAATAAAGATACTCCAGATATATTACACAGACCTGTATTTATTGGTAGCGCTGTTAAGTTGATGTATAAAGATTGGCCAGGCTCTAATGGTCCAAGCTTCTTGTTTGAAATGCCACACCAAAGAAGACTAGAATCCTGAAGTGAGCGTAGTTTCAGAATTAAGTCTAGGGTCCTCTCACTTGCATTGACTATTCTGCATTGGAAATCAAAAGGCTCATCCACAGACACCTTACTGGGTAATTTTTCGAATGTAAGCCTTATATCTCCATAGTCAGGTGTCATTCTCTGCAATTGACTAGTTTGCAACCGCCCCTTTTCACCCAAGTTAGACCTCCACACAATATCCAGTTTTCCAATATTTTTAGCAGCTGCCAATAGTTTTATCTCCTTTGAAATATTCTCTCTTGGTGTCAAACAATAAAGATACTGACAGCTTTCTTGTGGTTGAAGTAAAGTGACTTCTCCAAATACAGAAACTCCATCATCAATTTCATTCAATGATTTCACATTAAACTGTTGAGAGCTTTCCAAAGAGACCTGCTCTAATATAATAGGTCCTGATGTAATGTTTTGTACTTGAGCTTCAAGATATACATCATCTGACTCAGCATTGTAAAACTTAGTCTTCACATCCAATGGCTTCATTACTTCAAACTTAAAGAATTTTCTGAATGATGCTAGTGTGTTATAGTTAGACATATATGTTACCTCACAGACAAGAATATGTGTGCCAAGATCCTTGACTTCATGGTTTATGACATCACTGAGTGTTTCATCTACATCAAGCATTGAAGGAGAGAGGTTCTGTTGTGTAGTTAGTAATATTTTTTGTGAGTTTGTCTGCAAATCAGCTTTTATGGACACACTTTGCACAGGATTATTCGTTTCATTGTGTACGCAAACATAACAGGAAAAGGTTTCTCCAAGATAAATGTTCCCGAAACTTTGTGGAAGTAATAAGAACTGGCCTGCAGCGAGGGTTTCCATTTGGTTGACAGAAGTGGCATCGTCTTTGAGGTAATTGTTTAATATATTACCTGGTAAGTCTTTAGAATCGCAAGTAACGATTTTTGGGCTTATTAGAGCAGGTTTCGTCAACCTCATCACTTTTAATGCCACTAGATGTTCTACCACTTCCTTGGGATCCATTTTAAAGTTCAAGTTAATAAACACAACAATGAAGTACCAAGGCTGCGTATCAGACCCCCTTTTTATAGCAGTAATTTAAGTTTGATTAAATTACTAAATAACCCGTAGCAGTAATCGATTTGCATGATCCTGCTATTGTTGTCATGTCAAACTGTCTACTGTTGTCAATGTCAATGTGACGTCAGGCTGTCAGACAACGGCAACACTTGCATAGACTTATAGAAGTATGGACTGGAAATACCTACAAAAACAGGTGCATACCTACAACCTTGAACGGTACTCAAAATGGCTCCCAATGCTAGGGTTGTGTCAATCATGGAACATAGTATTACTGTAACGAGTATCGAAACTGGTACTACTTAATAGTATTACGAGTATTAGTTCCCGCCGCGCTGCGCAAGCATTAATTGCGAATCGACTCAAAGACAACACCTACAGTCCAAGAATAACACCGACAGTTCCAGACGTTCCAGTTCAGAAACCTACAATGGACACAAGTCATTATCTGGCACGGCGGGCGCAAATGTAACGACGCTGAAAGCTGCTGAGACACGGAAGTTTATCCATGTATGGAATATGGAATCAGTTGTCGAGGACGTTCGTGATTATTTGCGTCAGCTATGTCCCACAGCAACCTGTACTGTCGACGAACTCACGCCTAAAGGACACTACAAGTCTTATAAAATTGGAATTCCTATCCCTTTCTTCGAGAACATTTTTTCGGTTGATGTCTGGCCAGTAAATGCCCAAATTAAACTTTGGTTTCCCTATATACGTCGTTACTTTAAGAAGCGGGAATTAATACCAACTCGGCATACTTTTCGTGGCTCAAACCGCCCACAGTAATCCTATCAAAACAACAACAGTCGACATCTATTATCAAAATGTTCGTGGACTAAAGACAAAACTCGTGATGTGGAGAACTAGTTTACTATTACTAGAACATGATTTTATTGCTGTAACGGAATCATTTCTCGATAATTCTGTTGAAGACACTGAAGTTTCGTGTAATGGCTACAACGTTATACGACGAGATCGTGGTACTCCGTGCGGCGGGGTGATGCTCCTGTCACGAGCTGGTCTACTCCTGAATCGACGCCGGGATCTTGAGACGGATAGTGGTGAAGATCTATGGGTAACATGTGATATAGATGGTCGCTCGATATTTGTATGTGTCGTGTATATAAAGCCCAGTGCAACTGATAACGACTATATGTCGTGTTTTTGTAAAATTGAAAGTTTCATACAAACCATAAAGGGCACTGTATTAATTTGTGGTGATTTAAATTTAAATAGTGCTTCGGTTAATATTAATAATTATTTTTGTTATTTTTTGTCTTTTTGTGGCTTGGCTGAGAAGAATGTTGTGAAGAATCTGCATGGAGGTATGCTAGATGTAGTGTTGGTTCACGAGAGCGTCGAGGTATCTCTTAGCGAGTCGGAAGGTATGGTACCACCTGATAATTACCACCCGCCACTGGACATCACTTTAAAGTTTGACACAGCTTCACATGTTCGTCCTATGCCCGTTAGTAATATTGATCTGTCTAAGGACTGGAACTTTAAAAAGTGCGATTATGAACGTCTATACACTCTACTTAATGAGGAATCTTGGAGTACCGTAGTAGAGTCAACTGATATTACTTTTTGCACGAATACTTTTTATGAAATTATTTATAATATTTTTAACGATTGTATGCCAAAAAAACTACGCAATAGAGCCAGTCGCGAACGTTATCCAGTTTGGTATACCCGTGATATAATTACGGATCTTCGACGTAAAAAGAAACTACATCATACTTGGAAAAAGTCCTCTTGTTTAAGGGAGTACAAGGCATTTTCTGATTTAAGAGCAAACCTTAAACACCGCATTATTATAGCATACAATTCACATTTACATCATATTGAGCGTAATATCAGAAAAAACCCGCGACAGTTTTGGCAGCACATATCCACTCTACGATGCAAAGGCGGATTTGAGCCTACAATCAACTATCAGGGTCAATCACTCTCGGGTATCGATGCGGCTAATGCTTTTGCTGATTTCTTTGCCAGTGTTTTCTTACCTGAAACACCTGATTTAAATGTCACACAAATATGTTCTCTTGATACCTGCAGCAATAGTAACTCTATCAGTTTAGCAAAATTTTCTATTAATGATGTAGAACGTGGTATCGGTAAATTAAAACTCAATAGTTCTGTTGGGCCGGATAATATTCCATCCAATATTCGTTCATTCATTTTTTCATTCATTTATTGATTTTGTGAACACAGGGTACAAAATATGATGTTCAATAAAAAAAAAAAATGTTTAGTCCAGCCTATGCTCCGCCGCAAGGCATACAAAATAGTGCTCTTAGTCGCTAAAGTCCACATTATCCAATTCATTCAAATTAATTATAAAAATTCAAAAACTCATAAAATACAATACTACAAAAAGTCGCACGAAAAAGAAATAATATGTCAGCAATATTACAATCATTGTCAAACTAAAATTAATTTAAATAAGTAGTACAAAGTCATGAAAAAAATTATAAATGTCCGCAAATAAGAATGAGGAAACAGTAAATCAAATTAATTCGTCATTTAAATATTGGTCAACGGTGTAATAACATTTATTTTTATTTTTTTTTCATAGACCTGTTCCCACGTGTCAGTCGAGAACAGGAGAACCGTGTCATCTGCGTACGAAATTATTTTTCCACCTACAGAAGTAAGACCACAGAGTTCATTTAAATATACTAGGAACAGTCCACCTCTTATGCCCAACCTTTCCAATTTTCTAAGAAGTAGTGGCCCAGAGACCGTGTCAAAGGCCTTTGCCAGGTCTAAGAAAATTCCAACAGTTTTTTTACCGGAATCAATATTTCCAACCACGTAATCTACAAGCTCGTGGACAGCATCACAAGTTGACTTGCCAGTTCTGAAGCCAAACTGATTGCTTGAGAAAAGGTTGTTCGTTTCAATGTATTTGACCAATCTACTGTTAATGATGCGTTCCAGAAGCTTGGAGACCGCTGGGAGGATAGAGATGGGCCTGTAGTTGGTGACACGATCTCTATCGCCGGACTTATGGATCGGATGAACAACGGACTTCTTTAAAACTGTGGGAAATGTTCCTTCCCCTAAGCACATATTAAAAATATGAGTCAGAGCAAGGATAAGCACGTTTCTGTTTTCTTTAAGGAGGTTATTTGGAATAGAATCCCATCCAGTGCAACAGACGTTCTTAAGACCCAAAATTAGGCGCTCTACTTCTGACTCGTCTGTATCGAGTAAAACAAAAGAGTTTAATGGACTAGTGGATTGAGGACTAGGGGCAGCGGAATGTAAAGGATTTTGGAAATTGATGGTTTTGTTGGCTAAAGTTTTGCCCACCGTGGCAAAGAACTCGTTCACATCCTCAATCGACTGTGCTGGACAAGGAGTGTCTATTAGTTCTGAAGCGTTATTTTGAACTTTCGTTGAGTTTGTGATATTTTTTACTGCGTCCCATATTTTTTTAATATTTTTACCCGCCTGCTCTAGCAGCTTTTTATTATAAGCTATTTTAACTTTTTTCAACAAGTGATTACAAAAATTTCTATATCTGCTATACGTTAATTTAAGAGCCTCGTCATCTGGTGACTGTTTGACTTTTTTGTGGAGCGTGTCCCTATGTCTCATGCATCGGACTAGTCCCGGTGTTATCCACGGCTTGATGATTTTCTGTCTTCTTGAGAACTTTATTAGGACAGAGTTAGAAATTATAGCGCGTTGGATGGAATTGGTAAAGTACGTCATGACAAAATTAGCGTCATTTGAAACATAAATTGGTTCCCAGTCAATACTGGCTATTTCTGACTTTAGTCCCTCTAAATTTATCTTATTAACGCTAACATGAGCAAAGGTTCTTTTTTGTTGATATTTTAGGCATAGTAGAACTGCTTCGTGATCCGTTATCGCGGACTGCAAGACTAGGGTGAGAGCTGGAATTTTCGTTTTTAAAATCACGTGATCAAGGCATGCCTTGCCGTGTCTAGTAGGCAGCGTATGTGCTGGTAAAAGGCCATGATATGAGCATAAATTAAGGTATTCCATTTGAGCTCCACAATCTTGACCGGGGCAGATGTTAATGTTAATATCTCCTATAATGGTGACATTTTTAAAAGAAGATAGTTTAGTTAAAATATCATCGAGTGTGTGGAGGAAATTATTCAAGTTTTTGTGTGATGGAGATCTATAAATAGCCAGAATTGCCGTTTCAGTACCAATTTTAATGATGAGACAATTACAATCTAGACAGGGTGGTTCATCAACAACAACACTCAGACCAGTCTTAACATAAACTGATACTCCGTCATTTTGATTACACAATTTTTTCGATGTATATGAGCAATAACCGTCTAACCTTGGTACCGTAGGACAGCACAATAACCAGCACTCAGTCAAAACAACTATATCACACTCAACACCAAGCCTGCCCAACATTACAACGAAACTATCAAAATTGCACTTTATACTGCGTATATTTTGGTTTATGATAGTGAGACATTCAGCGGGATGCCTTATTAGATGCTTGCAATCCTCGACATTACAAGATTGGGATTCAGAAACAATTAGTTTATCGATATCCATAGCCAAATAATCCATTTGTGAAAGGAAGTATTAGCACATGATCAACTATAAGGGAACCGGTATCAAAATGACATAGGGCACGTGCGATATGGGTGTCGCAGTAATCACTCAAAGTGACAGAGTTGAGAACATACAATCCCATATAGCAGCAATATAGATTCCTGAATATTTGTTTCTGATGAAAAATATTAACCGATGATATGCGAATATTAAGCTTGTGCATGAATGAGATGTTTAGAAACGAAAACCTCAGAAAAAATGGTGTCGAGTAGTGTAGAGATTGCAAGTAGATTACATAATTATAACTATAGATAATAACTATTTTAACTAACATGCAAATTAAAAAAGCAAAATGAGTGTGAGAGAAAATAAATACCATTATATGGAGTTATACTAAAATAAAGTGTCGCTTGCGATAGTCATATTGTGTTGACCTTCAGTTTGGTGAGATCGGCCTCCTCTTCAATGCGAATGTGTGCCATTCCTTCCTTTTTCCGCAAGTAAATTTTGCCATAAGATGTCCAGCAATACTTGTAGTCATTCGAACTTGCAAAATCTCTTGCAAGGAAGAACAGTCGCCTTCCCTTAGGGGTAAGACATTCCGAGATATACATTGGTTTATGATTGGTTTCACTGTGATCTTGGCCAAATAATTTGGTATTTAATTTATCGGTCTTCTCCTGTTGTGCGAGTTTTTTGAGATTACTGATTAAGCCTTCCTTTGATAGTACTGAGGTAAATTCCACAACTATGGGTTTAGTGACGCCCGGCTTAGCGAACGGGCGATAAACATCTCATAAGTCTGCTGTTTGTAATTGCATGTTTAATGTGGTTCCAATTTTCTTAATAGTATTGCAAAGTTGCTCTTTGGTATCATTTGGAAACTTGGGAATATTTCTGATCTCTAGCTTGGTTGTGCACGACTGTTTTTCGAGATTTTCTAACTTATTTTCAAGTAATGTAATGTAGGATGTCTGTTCCTTTCGTTCCTGTCTAAAACTTTCCAATTCTTCCTGCAATTCGTCATACTTGGCCGATAAAGTCGATATTGACATGTTTATTGTATCATTTTGAGTTTTAATTTCTGTCAATGACGATTCTAAAATATCAAGTCGGGTTCTTTGTTCAGCAGCAAATTTTGAGAACATATCGCGGACTTCATCCATGAATAAACTTAACTCATTCTCCCGCTTTCTCTTCAAACGTCCCGTACTAATGTTAGTTTGGTGATCACAAGCACGGCCATCGACGCTCTCAGAATCCGTCTCCGTTACAATTTGTTGCTTCGGTGGCGAGCGATTTTTAGGCATTGTAATTATTTAAATTACTAGGATGGCAGCAGGTGCGCGGTGGTGGTAAACAATTTGAAGCGTACTTACGTCGCAGTGTAGTAAGTACCAGGAGCATGTACCAGGCGCGAGCTTGCGTACCGCCCTTAGCGCTGTGGTATGCTTGCGTGCGCGCAGTTAATTTGTTGGTTCTTGTCACGCCCCTTTGCTGGGAGACAGGCAGCAGTGGGCGTTGATGCGGCGGAGGCGGAGCTGTCACTGGTCAGGCGGTGAGTCACTGCAGATGCGTAACTGAGCGATCGATGTTGAGTAAGCTCCTCGGTTTTATGCACTCCTATTTTTGTGAAGTTATTTAATTGCGATAAAATAACAAAAATATGAATTAAAAATTATAAATACTGTCTAGTTAAAAGCGTCTGAACTCCTCAGAGGTCCGGGGGGAGGAGCAACATGGTTCTCTTTTCCAGGTCTGAACACAATATCATATCTGTATGGTGCAAGTTCCAGCCGCCATCTCTGGATCTTCTCATTTTTAATTTTACTTGTATGTTTTGCATCAAACATGAAGGAAACCGATCGTTGGTCCGTGATGAGCTTAAATGGTCTACCTATAACAAAATGGCGCCATTTCTTCAAAGCTTCTACGATGGCATAGGCTTCTTTCTCTACCGCTGAGTGATTTCGCTCGCTCTGATTGAGGGTCCTTGAGTAAAAGGCGACGGGCCTCGAATCCTGCGATAATGTAGCGGCGATGGAATGCTCGGAAGCGTCAGTCTCGACAGTAAAAGGTACCTAATCGTCTATGGCGTGTACTGATGACTTCGCTATAACAGATTTCAGATCCTCGAAACATTTCACTGCATCTGAGCTTAAGGGGAAGCTTTTGGTATGCGCCATAGGATGGATTCTCTGTGAAAAACTAGAAATCCACTTCGAATAGTGTGCGAACATACCGAGAGTCCTTCGAAGAGAGGCTACGTCATTGGGTGGAGGCATATTTAGAAGCGGTTTTAGTCGTTCACTATCTGGCTTGATAACATGATTTTCAATTGTATAGTCAAGAATGTTTATAGTCGACTGTGTGAACTTGCTCTTTTCTTTGTTTAAGGTAAGGTTGTACTTCTCCGCAGCTTTGAGAAATAGTCTAAGATTTTTGTCGTGTACTTCCTGTGTATTTCCGCATACAGTAATATCATCAACGTAGGCAAAAGTACCGTTTAGGTTTTCGGTTCTGATGAGCCAGTCGACAGTTCTTTGAAAACTAGACACACCGTTGGTTACACCCCAAACGGAATTCTGCGAAACTGGTACAGGTTACCACTTGCCTCGAAAACTGTGAAGGTTTTTTCATCAGGCAGGATGGGCACTTGGTGGTATGCGCTCTGTAAATCTATAGCGCTAAAAATCGCGTATTTAGCTACCTTTGTTATCATCTCTTCAATGTTAGGTAACGAGTAGGCATCCAGTTCTGTATACACCGTGAAATTGAAATCGTAATTTTCCCGCAGCGAAATGGTTTTGTCTTGGTAATACAATCGTTTTATAATATGTTTTTCCTACTCCTCCGCTATTCTTTTCTGATTAATTTCGTTGCGGGATCCAAGACAGTTAAATCGTTTCCCTGGGACTTCGTCGAGCTTCATTGTCTCGGCGCTTTTCTTGTGGTCGCCACTGTTGATTCTGGCTAACAGGAGTTACAGTGGTTTGGGAATAGTGTGGCGGGCTTGTCCCAATTAAAAAAAAAAAAAAATCGTTTTATAAACAAATAAAATATTAGAAACCAAAAATGGCAAATTAACCATTGTGAAAAACAAAACTCGAAAGCTACGACGAACCACTAGTAGGTACCTCCCGATACCTACGCTAGGCGCAAGCCGGGTGCCTACCGGCCGTGCGGCCGTTGACCCGCGTACTTTTCAATCAGCTGATAATTTATTCTTGATAATAATAAGCTTTAACCCTACAAGTTATTGAAATTTTCCCTTCATACTTTTACGTGCGAGTCGAGTACTACCTACAAGTTACGTTTAGTGTTACTATTGATTCTCACGTTTTCGAGTTGATGAATATTTTTTTAAATTATTTTAGAACAGAAACATCCTTATTTTTTACTTTTACTCCATGCCTCGAAAGTAATCCTTATGGCAAGTTGTTCAGCCGCGGGAAAACAACTAATTAAATTTCACGGTGTATTTGTTGATGGTTTGTGAGTAATCTATTACCATTCGCTTCTTGTGGTTCGCATTTTTTGTGATTAAAACCTGCGCACGCCAAGGTGATTGACTTTCTTCTATGATTCCTTCTTTTAAAAGTTTCTCCACTTCTGCTTTTATAAAAGCATTATTTTCTATGCTGTGTTTCCTTGACTTCACAGCGATAGGTTTGCAGTCCGCTGTTACATTAGCAAATAGGGGTACAGCAGGGACAGAGGCTGCAGCTACACTGCTGCTGCTGCTTTTAACGTTTCTTTTGGCCCACCAAATTTGAATTCTAGAGTCGAGTGTGATTCTAAGACGTCATGGCCAATTATAACGTCGGCACATAAGTTTTTCACAATCAAGAGATTGACGTTGTTATAGGTGTTGTCTCCGATCTTAGCATTCTGGAGAGTCGAGCCGTTAACCTGTGACTTGTGAGATAAGAAAGCCATAGAAATAGTTTGGTCGCAACGTCTCTTCTTGAGTTGACAGAGATTGGCGAAGTCCTCATTGACGAAGCTCAGGGAGCTCCCGGTGTCAATCAAGGCTTCTGCTCGAACTCCCTTAATGAAAGCTGTCACCATTGCCTTGCGCAGTGAAGTCGGTGCCGCAGCAGATATTATACAACTGCAGTAACTGCAGTCGTCTGTTGCCGTTGTTGAAGCAGCTGTCGGAGTCCTGCTACGACAGACTTTTCCAAAGTGACCCTTTCTATTACACTTTGAGCATGTAGCATCTCGAGCAGGACAGTCCTTGCGAGAGTGTATAGCGGATGCTCCACAAAAAAGGATTTTCGTTTGGGTACAGCAGCGGCAGTAGCAGCAGTAGTGTTAGAATTTCCGTTCCCAGCATTATCAACATTTGAAACCGAATAGACTTCTGCCATGGTGAAATGATGACTGTTCCGCTCTGCCATCTCCATCGATTGGGCTTTATTGTAAGATTGTTCTAATGTAAGTATCAGATTCTCGAGAAGGCGCTCACGGATTTTGTTTGACGAAATGCCCGCTAAGAAGGCATCTCGGATGCTGTCGTTCTCATTCGTTTCAGCGTCGACAGCGGTGAACTCGCAGTCCTTGGCTAGTTGCTTTAAGGCCTGGAGGTACGCATCAATCGATTCGTCCGTTTGCTGGCGTCTTGTTGTGAGCAAATGTCGAGCATGAATGACATTCTTTGCTTTCACGTAGAGTTTATCCAGCGCGGCCAACATTGTCGTATAAGTTGTGCACTCACTTACAGTTGCGTACACCCTCGGAGTAATATGGTTTATGAGGAGTTGTAGCTTGGTTGAGTTCCACATAGCTTGCTTCTGAGCTGCGGCATCCAGTGAATCTGTAGCATTTCGACTATATTGCTGTGCAGTAAAGAAGTTTTCGAATGTCATCTTCCAGTGCTGCCATTCCTTTGAACTCAAAGAGATTTAAGATAGGTATAGAGCGGGCATTGGGACATTTGTCATATAAATATTTTCACCTCGTGCGTCTGTATCGCCATCTAGTCGTGAATAGAAGAAACTCGAATGTACACAATTAGTTCAGCTATTCCCCGGTAGATGCGCTAGTGTGATAGGGATGTGCTACAAATTATCGACAAACGATTTCGATAACGTTTAATTGATTAATTGTGCTATACCTATTTGAATAAATTCAAAGTGTATAAAGATCTACGGAAGCAATGAAATTATGCGGGTTGTTTCACTGCTCACTAGCAACTTAATTAGAAATGCACCATAGTAGAGAAACTATACCCACGAGAACAGAGATGGAATGAATAGCATTACTGTAGGTGCTGTCAGTCACGTATAAAAAAACAATTTTATCGTTTATAAGATTTTTTTTAATTAGGACAACTTCCTTAAAACATGTTATTACAATCTATTAAATATTTTTTTTTTGGTATTTTTTTTTATTTTAGCCTGATACTGTATATTTTGTTTTTGTAGCTTCTGAACTTGCGCCTTAAGCGCAATTCTGCGTGAACTACCGAAGATCGACTCAGAGTCTGAAATATCAACACTGACCGGTGTAGGCGGTTTGGCGGCCTCGCCGTTTGTTAAGGCCGTTGCGTTGCTAAAATCCCAAAAACGACGTATGTTTAAAGAAATTTGTTGAGGAATCCTTCCGTACGATTTCCATATAAAAAATATATGTTATACTTAAAGTCATCACAAATAATTCGTATTGTTTAAAATTTTAATAAACCTTCACATTATTTAATAAAAAATTGTAGTATGTCTTAACCTAAATCGAATTTTGTCTCTGTAACGGCTGAATAGTTCGGTATGAATTTTATACCCAAAAATACGTAGTGATGTATTTATCAATCCGTATTGTTTATTTTCTCTGATTTGTAATAAAATTTTAAAATAATAAATTAATTCCCGACATTTTGAGGCAAATGCGGCGCGAGACCCGTCGCGCATACTTGGAACGCGCTGCGCCAGTGTCTCGATGACTGTTGTCACGGGTGGACTGCACGCATGTCATTACTTCATAAATAAAATTCAAAAGTTCACGTTTTTAATGTTTTCTGAATTAAAACATATTGTAAATTGTATAGTTATCAATATTTCGTAAAATAAGAACAGAAAATAAGTTTGTAAATATATTTAAAGTAGTTTGTAATTTCGTTTTGTTGTTTGCACCTATCATAGACTAAGCGGACTGTGCCTAATAAACGTAAAGTGACGCGTGGCCGAGCTCTCCAAAACTATTGGTAAATTATCTACGTTTCTTAGTAGATATTGTGGTATATAGATATATCTATGATATTATTTTAATTTTGGACTGCCTCGTTGGTCTAGTAGTCGTAAGCACGATGCTGAGCATGAGGTCCTGGGTTCGATTCCCGGGTCGGGCAAAGTGTTATTGGGTTTTTCCATCAGGAAATTATAAGTAACAGCCACGGAGTCTGGATTTGTGCCCGGTTGATGGCAATAGGCTCGCCCCTATTATATGGGACTTAAACATAACTGGCGAAATGTGGGTGTACTATTTAGGTACACCTCTGCTTAACCCTTCGGGGATTACAGGCGTGATGTTATGTTATCTAACTATTTTGTCTCGAGATTTTCGTTTGATGGAAGATGGAGATCTAGATGACTGATGATGTCGTACCTAATGATGGTCTCTCATACTACATGATACATTTTGAAGGTCTGATGAAGACCAGGTAACTGCTTATCGGTTCTCAGTCACGGAAATAGTCAGAATGCTCCAACTTTCAGCTTTTATCTCATTGAGCACAGATGCTACTACATGATACATTTTGAAGGTCTGATGATGATCAGCTAAGTGCTTATCGGTTCTCAGTGACGGATGTAGTTAGAATGACCTAGCTTTCAGATTTTATCTTATTGAGCACGGATGCTACTACATGATACATTTTGAAGGTCTGATGATGACCAGCTAAGTGCTAATTGGTTCTCAGTGACGGATATAGCTAGAATGACCTAGCTTTCAAATTTTATCGATCTGAGCACGGATGCTACTACATGATACATTTTGAAGGTCTGATGATGATCACCTAAGTGCTTATCAGTTTTAAGTGACGGATGTAGTTAGAATGACCTAGCTTTCAGATTTTATCTTATTGAGCACGGATGCTACTACATGATATATTTTGAAGGTCTGATGATGACCAGCTAAGTGCTTATCGGTTCACAGTGACGGATATAGCTAGAATGACCACCATCAGGTAAATGGCACCATCAGTCTCCAAGGCCTCTTCGAGCTTTTCGAATGAGTCCACACACGACGGTTCTACGTGGTGCCATCAATGAGATCCTATACTTACCTTCGGAGTCTACCATCAGGTAGCTGGTATCATCAGTCTCCAAGGCCCCCTCGAGCTCTTTCAAATGAGTCCAAACACGATGGTTCTACTCAGTGCCGTCAATGAGATCCTATACCCACCTTCGGAGTCCACCATCAGGTACGAGACATCATCAGTCATCCAGATCTTCATCTTCCATCAAACGAAATTCTCAAGACAAAATAATTAAAACGATAAAACAATTAACACCATTAAAACAATAACATACATTACATAACATCGCGCCTGTAATCCCCAAAGAGTTAGGCAGAGGTGTACCTAATAGTAGGCGTGATGTTATGTTATGTATGTTATTATTTTAATGATTTTAATTGTTTTATCGCTTTTAGCGATAAAACAATTGTAGCGAAAAACAATTGTAGTCGTTCTTGTAGCACGGATGCTACTACATTTTGAAGGTCTGATGATAACCAGCTAAGTGCTTATCGGTTCTCAGTGACGAACGTAGTTAGCATGACCTAGCTTTAAAATTTTATCGATCTGAGCACGGATGCTACTACATAATACATTCTGAAGGTCTGATGATGACCAGCTAAGTGCTAATTGGTTCTCAGTGACGGATATAGCTAGAATGACCTAGCTTTCAAATTTTATCGATCTGAGCACGGATGCTACTACATGATACATTTTTATTGTCTGATGATGATCAGCTAAGTGCTTATCGATTCTCAGTGACGGATACAGTTATGATGCTACAGCTTTCTGCTTTTATCTTATTGAGCATGGATGCTATTACATGATACATTTTGAAGGTCTTATGATGACCAGCTAAGTGCTCATTGGTTCTCAGTGATGGATATAGCTAGAATGACCTAGCTTTCAAATTTTATCGATCTGAGCACGGATGCTTCATGATACATTTTGAAGGTCTGATGATGACCAACTTAGTGCTAATTGGTTCTCAGTGACGGATGTAGATAGAATGACTTAGCTTTCAGATTTTA
Organism: Diarsia brunnea; assembly: GCA_949774965.1. NCBI lineage: Eukaryota > Metazoa > Arthropoda > Insecta > Lepidoptera > Noctuidae > Diarsia > Diarsia brunnea. Next base: position 8,757,197 of record OX459011.1, read on the forward strand.
TCTTATTGAGCACGAATGCTACTACATGATACATTTTGAAGGTCTGATGATGATCAGCTAAGTGCTTATCGGTTCTCAGTGACGGATGTAGTTAGAATGACTTAGCTTTCAGATTTTATCTTATTGAGCACGGATGCTACTACATGATACATTTTGAAGGTCTGATGATGACCAGCTAAGTGCTTATCGGTTCACAGTGACGGATATAGCTAGAATGACCACCATCAGGTAAATGGCACCATCAGTCTCCAAGGCCTCTTTGAGCTCTTTCAAATGAGTCCACACACGACGGTTCTACTCAGTGCCGTCAATGAGATCCTATACCCACCTTCGGAGTTTACCATCAGGTACGAGACATCATCAGTCATCCAGATCTTCATCTTCCATCAAACGAAATTCTCAAGACAAAATAATTAAAAGCGATAAAACAATTAACACCATTAAAATAATAACATACATTACATAACATCACGCCTGTAATCCCCGAAGGGTTAGGCAGAGGTGTACCTAATAGTAGGGGTGATGTTATGTTATGTATCTTATTATTTTAATGGTGTTGAGACCTCGAGGACGCCTTGGAGACTGATAATGACATTTACCTGATGGTGGACTCCAAAGGTAAGTAAAGGATCTCATTGACGGCACTGCGTAGAACCATCGCGTTTGGACTCATTTGAAAGAGCTCGAGGAGGCCTTGGAGACTGATGGTGCCATTTACCTGATGGCGGTCATTCTAGCTATATCCGTCACTGTGAACCGATAAGCACTTAGCTGGTCATCATCAGACCTTCAAAATGTATCATGTAGTAGCATCCGTGCTCAATAAGATAAAATCTGAAAGCTAAGTCATTCTAGCTATATCCGTCACTGTGAACCGATAAGCACTTAGCTGGTCATCATCAGACCTTCAAAATGTATCATGTAGTAGCATCCGTGCTCAATAAGATAAAATCTGAAAGCAAAGCCATTCTAACTGCATCCGTCACTGAGAACCGATAAGCACTTAGCTGATCATCATCAGACCTTCAAAATGTATCATGTAGTAGCATCCGTGCTCAATAAGATAAAATCTGAAAGCTAGGTCATTCTAACTACATCCGTCACTGAGAACCGATAAGCACTTAGCTGATCATCATCAGACCTTCAAAATGTATCATGTAGTAGTATCCGTGCTCAGATCGATAAAATTTGAAAGCTAGGTTATTCTAACTACATCCGTCACTGAGAACTGATAAGCACTTAGCTGGTTATCATCCGACCTTCAAAATGTAGTAGCATCCGTGCCACAAGTACGACTACAATTGTTTTTTGCTACAATTGTTTTATCACTAAAAGCGATAAAAAAATTAAAATCATTAAAATAATAACAGACATAACATAACATCACGCCTACTATTAGGTACACCTCTGCCTAACCCTTTGGGGATTACAGGCCCAATGTTATGTAATGTATGTTATTGTTTTAATGGTGTTAATTGTTTTATCGTTTTAATTATTTTGTCTTGAGAATTTCGTTTGATGGAAGATGGAGATCTGGATTACTGATGATGTCTCGTACCTAATGGTGGACTCCGAAGGTGGGTATAGGATCTCATTGACGGCACTGAGTAGAACCATCGTGTTTGGACTCATTTGAAAGAGCTCGAGGAGGCCTTGGAGACTGATGATACTAGCTACCTGATGGTAGACTCCGAAGGTAAGTATAGGATCTCATTGATGGCACCACGTAGAACCGTCGTGTGTGGACTCATTTGAAAGAGCTCGAAGAGGCCTTGGAGACTGATGGTGCCATTTACCTGATGGTGGTCATTCTAGCTATATCCGTCACTGTGAACCGATAAGCACTTAGCTGGTCATCATCAGACCTTCAAAATGTATCATGTAGTAGCATCCGTGCTCATTAAGATAAAATCTGAAAGCTAGGTTATTCTAACTACATCCGTCACTGAGAACCGATAATCACTTAGCTGGTCATCATCAGACCTTCAAAATGTATCATGTAGTAGCTTCCGTGCTCAGACAGATAAAATTTGAAAGCTAGGTTATTCTAACTACATCCGTCACTGAGAACCGATAATCACTTAGCTGGTCATCATCAGACCTTCAAAATGTATCATGTAGTAGCATCCGCGCTCAATAAGATAAAAGCTGACAGCTGGAGCATTCTAACTATATCCGTCACTGAGAACCGATAATCACTTAGCTGGTCATCATCAGACCTTCATAATGTATCATGTAGTAGAATACGTGCTCAGATAGATAAAATTTGAAAGCTAGGTCATTCTAACTACATCCGTCACTGAGAACCGATAAGCACTTAGGTGGTCATCGTCAGACCTTCAAAATGTATCATGTAGTAGCATTCGTGCTCAGTTAGCTGAAAGCTGGAGCATTCTGACTATTTCCGTGACTAAAAAGCGATAAGCAGTTACCTGGTCTTTATCAGACCTTAAGAATGTATCGTAGGAGTACCTGTGCTCAGTGAAATAACTAATGAAAGCTAGGTTATTACTTCATTAGTCAAAGTGTATAATTTATTATTAAATATTTTATTCATACATTATGACGTAGGTACTCCAAGAGAAACAAAATATGTTAGGCAAATACGATGACCACTCTGCGACACATTTCTGTTCTTTGGTACGTTTTTCTGTAGTACAGTCGTTTGCCGGTAGGGGCCGAAAAATAAACATAAGCCAGTACAGAGGTCAAATCGTCAAAGTCATCCACTGCTGTGATCCCCTTAAAGGATCCTGAAATCAACAAAATAGAAAAATTATGTAATGGGAGTCAGACTCGCGATTTTGAGACCAAGTTTTATACTGTATGCGCAGAGTACCCTAACATTCTGATTTCAAAAACGATTCGAATAAAAACTGGAATTTAACTAGGTTGTATTGTACGACTAAGTAAAATCAAAAAAATCTCATTACTTCATTTGTCGTATACGGTACTGATCCTTTTTTTTTAATTCTTCGACCAGTTTTTCCAAAGTGGATGTCTTCCGTTCTAAAATGCTTTGAACAAATCTTTGACGAAGCACTTGGAAGCCAATTATTTTCGCTTCGGTGTTTTTGGACAAACTGTATCCACTTTTCACGTACTGGTGCATCTAAAGGAGGAAACCTATAAAACAGTAATATACGTGAAACGTTAGCTATTAATATTAAAAACTTTATTAGTAATTAAGTAAAATTAATATCTTTTGCGTACACCTAATATATTTTTCCATCTGTCTTTACTCTTCACATGTAACGTACAACATTATCTTTCAATATTTCGGTTTCGAATACGATGAGGGGTTTTTACGTCTTATCAGTCATCATCAATAACCTACAGCAGTCAACTGACAGTATAATTACGTTTTAGATATTTATATATTAATTCCAACTTAAGTTGACATAACATAAAAAGACATCGATAACAGATTTCGATAAACGAGCAACTCTCAGAAATACAGTACTTCTACTGAGCAACAGATGGCGTTTATTGCATTATGTAAATGTTCTAGAATATTTTCTGTAAATTATGTTTTATATCCTAAATACTGGATAAATAAAGAAAATACTTACGAAAATAAACTAAATCCAAATGCTCTCGTTTCACATTACCGAGATTTGCAATAGCGCAAGGCGCAACAGGGCATTTTCGGTCGGAATTAATTTTCTTCTGTAAAATGTTTTGACACGTCAACACAACCTGACAAGCTGACGTATCGCACTCAAAGACATTCAAATATTTTGATCGCACTAGACTGCAAAGAGTATGTAATATTCTAGACTGGTGGACTTTTTACTTCGATCGATGTATAAAGTGTATGGTTACGATTTTTGTCGTGTTGTCCCGTCTTTATCTCATCTTTATCTAGTAATATTTGAATGTCTTTGTTTGAACTGGAGTTCGATGTCGAGTCGGCATCAAACCTTTCCGGTCTTAGGTACTTGTCCATATTTTGTTTATTAAATTGAAATAGATAAAGCATGAACCTCGTATTTTAGGCTATAATAAACATAAAAACAAAGCGATATTTTACAGGAGCAACGGTTATAAAAGACACAATGACGTGACACTGTTGATCTCAAGTTGATCTGACAGAATTATCAAAAGGCATGATACCTCTATGTTTGCAGACCACAGAGATTGTATTCGATATTTCGATGCAATGACAATATCATCTCAGGTAGGTATGCAGATCTTAGTGAAAAACAAATTCTTCTAATAGGAAGACGATTATGTTTCTATTATGATCATCATACTGACTGGTGTAGAGTAAAATAAAATAAGAATGATTTTTGTTAAATCTGTTTATTGGTGTGATAATTATGATGAATGATGTTTATTTTGCAAATAGGTTTTCACATACACTTTTACAAGTCACTTTGTATTAAAACTAGATGGGGTCGGTGTTTCGTTTCTAACTACTTTGAGAAGAAACTTCCGAAACAAACTCAGAGGTCATGGTCTCTTTTAAAGTCCAGACATAATCTTGTTAAACACGCATGAAGTCTCCAGATTAGTGTCTGGTCATTTGAAGAAAGCACCACACAGATTTTAGTGGACCCGTCCAGTCGGTGCAAGCATGCTGATGTCTTATTTTCAGATCACTTATAACAATCTTATAAGTCTGTGGGACGGTATCTCGGTTCTGTAAACCACGGGCCAGAGCACGGTCACTCGAACAGATATCGTTTCAGCGCAGCGAAGGAACTAGTAGGTACCGGACTAATACGGCAACGGTACAATACTATTCATGTTTGTAAACAAACGAATGAAATTATGAATTAACAAAAAGGTCTCTGGGACGGAAATAACCCAACATTAACACTTAAGCGATAAATTAATGATCGCTTAGCATTTTTTTCATGGAAAGTGTATTACTCCTAGATACTATTGATTGCATGAAAACCGGCTTCTAACCTGTGCACCGACAATTATTGAAGTTGATTTTCCTTCTTTCTTGCACCACACTTCACAATACAACACGCAGGCATATTGAATTACTGTTTTCTAACATGTCTCACAAATCTCAATAAAATAAAAAGTAAACTACCATTTGACAGCAGAACCATATATAAAAATTAAAAATGTACTCTGTGAGCAGAACTACCACGAGACTCGCCGCATAAATAACATGGCGGAAACGGCACCTACCTAAAGTCCATTTCACGAAAGAAGTCCCGCAGACGCAGCGCTGTATGTCGCGCGACATAATGTTGTTTCACAACTTTTGGCATCGTAAATAAATCTTATAACGCACTAATCCAATAATAAACTCACAAAATATCTACCACAACAAACGCACCTTGATAAGGTGAATGCTCCAACCACCCCGCATCAAAATCATCAATACAAGCATTGAGGTATAATGTACTACGTACTAGAGGAGACACCTCAACTCGATTTTTTGTAACACACGGTAGAGCTAGTAGACTCCAGTTCATTTAGTCTATGCCGAGCGGTTGCTGCGACGTGACACATTTGAGTGAAGTTTTCATGTCTAAAATATGCCTTCGTGTGCATTTAGATACTGTAGAAATAATTTAAAAAATATAAGTAAAAGTCAAGGAGTAACTTTTCACCAGCAATTATAACTTATTATCTTTAAAACAAGCATAGGACCCTGAAGACTGGTGACCTGGGACTGCGAGGCGAGAACAGGATTTATGTTAACGATCACTTAACATTTGAAAACAAAATCCTACTTAATAAGACCAAAGCCAGAGCCAAAGAGCGTGGTTTTGAGCATGTGTGGGTCAGAGGATGCAAGATAATGCTGCGGAAGAATGACACCTCACCAAAATATCACATTAAATCTGAGCAGGATCTCAATAAGTTTTTAAACTAATAATGTCGGTTCAACACTCTGGCAAGTTATTTGTTTACATTAGTTCATTAAGTTTAAGAAACACGTCGTCGTGTACTCGTTTTTTCTACGCATTCCTGTCTCGCCGGCCCTTTGTTCACTTATCGCTTGGTGTCAACCATTCCACATTATTTTTATTTTTCAATTTTAATTGCTATTCATCTAATCCGAAAGATACTTTTCGCTTGCTAGTTCGACAACACCAAGTTTTTTGTGGCTATATTTTTTGTAATCTTTTCTACTTTTGCATTATGCTAACTGTACCCTATGTACTTGCCGTTAAAGTGCTTTTTTGCATACTCATTGAAATTGATCTAACCTACGGCAATGATTTTCGTTCTGATAATTTGAATGTACCTTACGTTTTTACTATTTATATTATACATTTGATTTTTGTTATGTTTTTTGATGGCTTCCCTTAGTATTTACTATCAAAACGTTCGGGGACTACGAACTAAAACTAAACTTTTCTTTAGAAATATGTGTATCAATAGTTTCGATGTTGTTTGCCTGACTGAGACATGGCTAAACGACGGGATATCTGACTCCGAACTGTTTGACGACAGATATCTCATATGGAGAAGGGACCGTGACTATGCAAACACAAATCAAGGTTTGGGAGGAGGTGTATTAATTGCGGTTCGACGAGAACTAGTGGTGGACTCTCGCGGTGACTGGTGCTCGAGTGCTGAGGACTTGTGGGTTACGTTAGTTCTGTCGCGAAAGAAACCAAGAGCTTCATACAAAATGCACATATGTGTTGCGTACATCTGCCGCCAGAACTTAGGAAACTCTTTAGCAGTCCAGTTGGGTAATTTCTCAGAGAACCTATCAGATATCGTCCTTAAAAATACTGCTGATAAATTTGTGATCTTGGGAGATTTTAATCAACCCAATATAACGTGGCAGCCGGCTGCTGACGGTCACTCTTTGTGCCCCGCTGGGCTGTGTGGAGATGCGCAATTTAACCTGATTGACAATTTCAACATCTGTAACCTTGTACAGTATAACTGTCACTTAAATAAGAACAATAAGATTCTTGATCTGGTGCTATCCAATGACGAGGTTATTGTCACACATTGTGGGGACCCACTGGTGCCTGAAGATTCGCACCACGGGGCATTGTGTGTAACTGCGGATTTTGTTGAATTGCATAGTCTTCCAGTTCGTCCCTACGTTAAAATTTTATATCATTTGGCTGACTATAATGCAATTAATGCCGAACTTAATCAGGTGGATTGGCTGAATGACTTGAGTTGTAGGCCTTTGGAAGAGGCCGTTCAATATTTTTATTCTATTATTGATAGACTGCGTTCTACTTACATACCGAGTAAAACAGTCATTTCCCAATCGAAGTATCCGCCTTGGTATAAGAGCCCGTTGGTCAAAATTATTAAAGAAAAGGCTAAATGTCACGCTAAATTTAAAAAATATGGTAATCTTTCCGATAATCAAAGTTTTGTGTTGCTACGACAACGAGCTAAGGATTTAGAAAAAGTAATGTTTGACGACTACATGAAAAAAATTGAATCAAATATAGTTAAGAATCCTCGAGCCTTTTGGAGTTACGTCAAATCAAGAAAACATTCTAACTCATATCCGTCAGTACTACACTTTGGGCAGCTATCTTCTGGGGACGGTGACGTAATCTGCAATATGTTTGCCGACTATTTTCAGTCCAACTTTCTTACAAGTACTAGTATAGGCGATAGTGGTTTGTCTCGTGATGTGGGTCACAGTAGTGCGGTGCAGAGCACATCAGATATTAGCACTGTTGAAGTAAATAAGCATGAAGTTCATAGACTACTGAAACAGGTTGATCTAAACAAGTCCGCAGGACCCGACAATATTCCACCGTTATTTATAATGAACTGCGCTATGAGTCTATCTGTCCCGCTCTCGATCCTGTTCAAAAGATCACTTGACATTGGTGTGGTACCCACGATCTGGAAGTCGGCATACATAACACCGATACACAAAAAAGGACCGAAAACTTCGGTTGACAACTATAGACCGATTTCTAAATTGTGCGTGTTTGCAAAGATACTGGAGAAACTAGTCCATAAACAAGTTTATTCGGCTCTTCAACATAGTTTTAGCGAACATCAGCACGGTTTCTTAAGAGGTCGGTCTACCACATCGAATCTAATTGTTTGCAATGAATTTCTGTCGGAGTCTATGTCACATCGGTCCCAGGTCGATGTTATTTATACCGATTATAGTAAATGTTTTGACAGAATAGATCATGTAATTTTAATGCGTAAACTTCTGTCAATGGGTATTAGGGGTAATCTTTATAGGTGGTTCATGTCCTATGTTGAGGGTAGATGCCAGACCGTAGTGCTGAATGGTTACTCGTCTAGAGCTATGCGTATTCCCTCGGGAGTTCCCCAAGGATCGTTATTGGGGCCCCTCTTATTCAATATTTTCATTAATGATGTTATTTCCTGTTTTCAACACTGTAAAATATTATTATATGCAGATGACATGAAAATCATGAAACAGGTCACTACCCAGGCAGACGCTCTCCTACTGCAGGCGGATCTAGACGCTTTTCAAACCTACTGCAAATTAAATAAGTTGGACCTAAACGTCTCCAAATGCTATGTGTGTACTTTCACCCGCAAACCACACCCCTTATACTTTTCCTACAAACTTTTGGATACTCCAATAGAAAGGGTCAGTGTTATCAGGGACCTTGGGGTTACTTTTGACTCGAAACTTAGTTTCGATACACACATAAGTAATATTGTCAGCAAGGCATCGAAAGCACTAGGTTTCGTCTGCAGAGTCTCATCTGAGTTCAGGAGTATTAAGACTATCAAAATTTTATATTGCTCATTTGTTCGTAGTCTCCTCGAGTATGCCTCTCAGGTCTGGAACCCTAAATACAATATCTACATCGCACGATTAGAGGGCATACAGAGAAAATTCCTAAGGTACATTCAATTTCGTTCCAAGATATATCTATCAAATTATTTTAAACGATGCAAAAGGTTTCATATTCTTCCTTTGTTTGAACGAAGAAAAATCGCCGACTTGTCCTTTCTAATTAAAATTGCAAACGGATCTAGTGATGTCCCTGAGTTGCTGAGCAAGATTGGACTGCGTGTACCTTGTTCGTTTCTGCGTAGACCTCGATTGTTGCACATACCAACGACAAGGACCAATTATAGACAAAACTCGTACATAATTAGGACGAGTCGTGTGTTCAATGCGACTTGCCAGGAGGTTGAGATCGACATTTTTAATACAAGCGTGTCGAAGTTGAAGAAGACACTCTGTAATAAGTTCTTCGACAACCCATAACGATTGTATTTTGCCAATCTGTGTTCTTTTTAATTTTTTTTTTTTTGTTTTATATAAGGTTTACTAATCCTTTTCACTGTCTTTTTGTTTTTACTTTATTTAAATCTTGTGTGACTACTTGTGAAAACTTGTAATTGGCCATATTGTTTTTATGAACCTAACTATTGTGTCTACCTAGCTGTAAGTTTTCCGAAAATAATAAAATAAAAATAAAATAAAACACACATAATTTAATTATATTTTTTGAATTTATTGCAATGTGTCATCGCGGCGGCCATTTTTTACGTGAATGTCAAAGAATAAAACATTTGCATGCACAGACCAGACACTATCGACGTATTCTATGCTTGACCACGAATCCTCTACATGTGAGTCAAAATTGATAGTAGGTTGTATAATATTTACATATGTATCAAGACAATAAACAAATAGTTGAAATGTGAAGATTGCATTGATAGTTTGACTATACTATAAACTTCCAAATCACACATCTATCATACGTAACTTAATACGGCAAAGTGGTGGAAGTCTTGCCTCGAAATATGATTTTAATTATACGTCCGTAAACACCCTAAAGCATTTAATTAGGAAAGAAGTATTTGCAAAATTTGAATAAACATAATTTACTGAATCAGCCATCAACATTCAATCACAGAATCCATTTGATTCGAGCCATTAATTTATTATTATTTTACCTCGAATTAGATAGCTCACAAAAATTAGATTGCATCACGAAGGTAAAACTGATCCAACTGTGGATTACTATAACAAACTGCAGAAACTAACACAAAATAAATTATATAAGGAAATTACAATATTGTTACAGTTTAAGTATATTTTATTTATTTTCTGAGTAAGTACACACGCACAATATCAAGTAGGCAGAATAATAACATTATGTCGCATCTGCACGCATTGATAGTAATCTATGAGAACATGACACCCCCCGCCTGCCCCGCTGTCATCAAGTGCGCGCACATTACTTTGTTTGAAATAGCTTCTCTAGTACGTAATACCTCAATGAATACAAGCTTCCAAGTTCATAAAGGTGCAAAAATGACTTTTTCAAGTTCCTGCACCTTTATGAACTTGGAGGCTTGTATTGATGATTTTGATGATTATATTTCTGTAACTACATACGTCTTACAGCCGCAATTAATATTCTAATCAACATACAAACTAACACTGACCTGCAAATTGCAAAAAACGTAAAAAAAAATTGAATTTCGCGGGCTAGTTGGAGCATTCACCATAACATCGACAAACGACAACATGGCCGATCTGTTAAATTTAGTTCCACAATTGTCCGCGGGACTTCTATGAGCAACAACTGAAATATTGTTGTCTCTTTCATCAAATACGATTACTGCATTAGAAAGAACGAAACAAAATGATATTTCACATTCTGTATCCTATTTCACTCATATTTGTATAAGCAAATGTATCTGTAGAATATCGCGGCGTCTCCATGTTTTTCCTAACTCAATGGTCACTTGCCACTGCCATTTCTCAATGTCAGATAACAAAAAAAAAATCGGATACCTACAGTGGAAAGATTGTGCTGCTCTATAAAGTGGTAAAAGCCACACGATTGCTTAGAGTGTTCAAGGTTTAACCCATTATCTGCACTTTCAGGCTGCATTCCATTTAATTTAGGGTTGAACTTTCAGCAGATGTTAGAGAAGTGAAGTTCTAGCATGGAAGTAGTAAATAACTTTCATGAAATTCAAATATAGAATATCTTCGGTGAATCATTCTATAATACAATCGTTCATCAGCTCACACATCATCATCATCATTTCAGCTTATGACATCCATTGCTGGACATAGGCCTCCCCCAGAAGGGAGGGATTTGCCATAATCGCCACGCTTGGCAGGCTGGTTGGCGATCGTTTAATATCGCTCACACACCATCACAGAACAGAACAGAACATTCAGTGCGCGATTTTTGAGCTGTTTTCAGCGTATATCGACTGGAGTAGTGTTCCGCCTACTCCCTGACCATTTTGACACGACCGCACGCGCGGAGCTAAGGAGCACACCATTCTCTTAATCTCTTTCTCATTCTTTTAATCAATCAATATTTGTTGAGAAATGTCAACGCAACGTCAATAAATTGTCAACTCTAAATCTGAACTGATTATTTTGCGAAATCTATTAATTTTGCAAATTTGTGCGTTTCCTGGAATCGTAATTTCTTATCGTTCCACGAAATAGTGTTTTATTTTATTTCATCAAGTTAAGAAAATGGTGTTAACAAAGGAATTCAGGATTTGTATGCCGATGACAGTGGAGGAGGTACTTGTCCAATTTACTGCGATATTGTGATACGTTCGATTTTTATTTCATTACAGAAACTATGAGTACTTTTTAGAAATTTCAAAAGCGTAACCAACTGCATACATTGACTGTTAAAATACACACTATGGCGTATTTAATTTCTTTGTTATATATGTTGTATTTACGATCTGCTCCAACTTCCGGTACCTCGGGTCGCTTGTCCAAGGGGATGGTGAAGTAGACCGGGACGTATCGCAACGGATCAACTCAGGATGGATGAAATGGCGACAGGTCACTGGAACAACTTGCGACCCACGGATGCCCCTCAAGTTAAAGGGGAAAATATACAAGTCCGTGATTAGACCTGTCGTACTGTATGGATCAGAGTGCTGGGCTTTGAAAAAGATGGATGAAAAACGATTGCATGTAGCGGAGATGAGAATGTTGAGATGGATGTGCGGAGTGACAAGAATGGATAAAGTGAGGAATGAGTATATTAAAGGAAGTCTGAAAGTAGCACCTGTTACAGAAAAATTGAAAGGAAGTCGTTTATCTTGGTATGGTCTTGTAATGAGGAGGGATGAAACGCATGTGACTAAAAAAGTGATGGATATAAATATTGATGGATGGAGAGGGAGAGGAAGGCCAAAGAAAAGATGGATGAATTGTGTGAGGAATGATTTGAATGAGAAAGGAATAAATGCCACCTTGACGTGTAACAGGGAAGAATGGAAGAAGAAAACATGTTGCGCCGACCCCAAATAGAATGGGATAAGGGCAGGAAGATGATGATATGTTGTATTTACGACAAAAACGGCCTTGGAAAGATTACTTATTTGATTTATAGTTAGCTATAACATTGCGTATGTATGGCTACAGGTTGATGTCTGCCGCGCGTATTAGTTTCTGTTTGTACTATCTCAAATGGTTTGCTAGACTAAACTGCAGGGCACAGCTATCAGCTCAACCTCTTATCATTTTAATTGATCACATATATCGTTCATTGCATTAGGTTATGTAAACAGTCTGGTAGAATAAAGAGAAATTATCACAAACATGTGTATGTTTATTCTAGTACCGCATTGGTCAGCTATACATGATAGCGCGGCATAGTTTCGAGCAGTCCAGCAACGGTGAAGGAGTGGAGGTAGTGTCTAATGAGCAAGTCACTGATGAAGAAAACGGAGTGGGACAGTACACTGAGAAGAAAATACATTTATCTAGGTGTGTCTTTTTGTTAAATTTGGCATACAAGATTTAATTCTTAATTAGACATTTTCAGTAATTGTTAAAAAAATACATTTTGTTTATATATTTGATACATTTATTAACTGGATCTTTCGAAAATGTTGCTTTTAATTCCATACTAGGTGTGGCATAACTTTATCCGGAAGTACATTAATAATTTTATTATCTAATCTTCGGCAGTTATGATTAAAATTTATGAATTTATCACTGTGGTATGACACATTTTTATTTTTGTCTATTTATACAATGATAAAAATTTAACTGTGTGAGTAAATATTAAACATAATTTCTTTTTATCATAGAAACCATGTTTTCACTCATTTACTACCTACAAGGTGTTACATAATGGAAATAATTTATAACATAAAATATTTATTAATTTTTGTTAAATGCACAATACCTGCATAAAATGTAACCACATTGAACAATATTTCCTTTTTCCTTATTTTACAGTCACTTACCAGGTTGGCTCCAGAACCTGATACCAAAAATATTTTACATTACTGAAAAAGCATGGAATTATTACCCTTACACAATTACAGGTAAATAAGATTTCTTAAACAATAAAATTTAAAACTACAAATATGGTTTACCCCCATGTTTATAATTAAATTAAAAATAATCAAGTTAGAATTATTTTTCCTTATAACATATTGACCTAATCTTTTATTGAATGAAGTCAAGTTACATACAGTGTATAATCAATTTATGTGTTACTTTAAAAATAACTATTGTATTATGAGTTACTTATACATTTTCTAAAATCCTTGTGACTAAAGAAATCAATCTGATTATTAACTGTTTTTTTTTTCTTTTTCATGTTGCTGAATTTTTACAGAATATACAGTAAGTATTTTATTTCCATGTTTCTCATTATATCAATTTACAAAAATGGGTTTACAAGTAATAATTTTATTTATTTATAACAATGTTTATTTTTTCAGTGCTCCTTTATTCCAAAATTTTCTATCTCAATTCAAACAAGGTATAGAGATAACAACGGTACTACAGCAAATGTAAGTTATTGAACCAAAACATTGGCTAACAAAGACAAACTTCTCATAGAAATTAGAATACACAATATTTTTTCTTTTCTAGTGTCTGGGCATGACTCTAGAAGAATTAGAACAAAGAGAGGTTGACTTCTTAGACATAGCTTATGATGAGGTCAAGCCGATTCATTACAAGGAGGAGGAAGACCCAAAGTTCTTCAAGTCGGAGAAGACCGGCAGAGGTCCCCTCGTAGAGGGCTGGAGAGACACCCACCAGCCCATTATGTGCTGTTACAAGGCCGTCAGCGTCAAGTTCGAGGTGTGGGCCCTGCAGACCAGGGTTGAGCAGTATGTTCAGGGAGTGAGTTCATTTTAGATTTCTTTAGTATATTTATTTCTAAGCCGTGAGCCCACCTGGCATGACTTGCAGTACCTCTTCCTAATATAGCACTAGTAAATTGAAGATGCGCGTGACTTCAATACATAAACAAGTCGTAAAATCATGGCACGTGAGAACATTATAATTTAATAATTGTTATATTGCGGCGGCCTCGCGTGCTACATAACATCACGCCTGCAATCTTCGATAAGTTAGGCAGAGGTGTACCTGTGTCACAAATTTTGTGATTTCACAAGGAAATCAAAATCTATGCGATACTACCCGTTGACCTAGAATAATGAAATTTGGCAAGAAGCAATCTTACAGCACATGTAAAGGAAATAATCTGAAAATCGTAATTATGTAGTTTAATAACAAAAGACCTACCAGTGAGTACGGAACCCTGTTTTTAAATTTCTCTTTACTTTAATGTAAAAAAAAAGATTGCTGACTCAAGTCTCTACTCGCACCCCATGGGAACAAAGGCGTGTCTTTATGTAGGTATTTGAATTTTCAGACGATCCGCGAAATCCTGTTGCTTGGTCATCGCCAGGCGTTTGCCTGGATGGACGATTGGTTCGACATGACCTTGGAAGACGTGAGGGACTACGAAAGCGAGATGCAAGCGAAAACTAATATCAAGGTACGTTACCAGGCGCGAGCAAATTTTTGTAACGTTTATTTATTTTGGTACTAGATAACGTTAACCGCAAATATTACAAGCGATTTCATTTCCTCGATAGCTATATTAAATAGCAGTAGTATCACGTAATAAATTCACTGGTTTCCCTGAAGAGGTAGGCAAGGTTATATTCAAATATCATGTGTGTTTAGGATGAGGTCTGTTCCCGGTTGTTTAAATGAAGCTATCGTTATGGTTTTACACTATATTTGATAAGAATGGAATTACAGACTGCAGATTGGGTTACACCGCCATGGCCATGGCGGGGGGTCTGTACTGGATGGTGGATGTGAGGTAAAAAGGAATGATTTTATACAAACAAAAGCTTTTATAGACGTTATGAATGAGCGATGACTGAGTGAACGGAGCGTGGAATGAACGCAGCAGCGCGTAGCGCCAGTGCGCGCGGCGGCCAGTGGACGAACCAGGCGGCGTTGAATGTCTTCACCGCAGCGCTCACGCACCGAGTCCAGCACCTTGTCGGCAGGTGGCGCTAGCGGTAGGCGTGAACATGCCCCCGGCCTTGGAAGCGCTGCTTCCAAAATGGTTCCCGGCACGGAGTCAGGCGTCGTCGCTCACAGGTTGTGAAGGCAGCGGGCAGATCTTGGAGAAGGCACGTCTGATCGTCCCAGAAGCCGTGTGGATGTCAGCCACTCGAGCTACGCCGTCTCCTCCTGGAAGTATACGCAGAATGCGACCGAGCCGCCACTTTAATGGTGGCAACTGGTCGTCCTTGATGAGGACAAGGCTGCCCAATGTGATGTCCTCCTGCCTGGTCTTCCACTTGGTTCGCAGTTGCAGCTCCGAAACGTATTCTGTGGACCAGCGCCGCCAGAAGTGCTGCCGCAGTTGCTCGATGCGTTCGTAGCGTGTCAGACTCGAAGTTGGCTGGTCTGGAACATTCCTTGAAGGTGGCGACGTTAACGGTCGGCCAATGAGGAAGTGTGAGGGGGTGAGGGGGGAAAGGTCAGAAGGGTCTGAGGAAAGAGGTGACATTGGACGGGAATTTAAGACAGCTTCGATTTGTGTCAAAGCCGTGGAAAATTCCTCGTAAGTTAGTCGCGCGTTACCTACTATGCGTCTCAGGTGATACTTGCATGATCTCACCCCGCCCTCCCATAGACCGCCAAAATGTGGAGAATAAGGAGGAATAAATCGGAATTCAATGCTATTATTGGAAGCGTAATTAATGATGGCTTCCGATTCCTTCTCTAAGAATAAAGGAAACTCCCTTTCCGCGCCCACGAAGTTTCTACCGTTATCAGAAAAGATAGTGCGAGGCGTACCTCGCCTACTAATAAAACGTTTTAATGCTAATATATAGTCATTTGTAGATAAACTAGTGACGAGTTCCAAGTGCATGGCTCTAGTCGTAAAACAAATGAAAAGACAGATGTATGCCTTAGTGAGTCTAGAACCTCTGCCCTTTCTGGATAATATGAAAACTGGCCCCGCATAGTCTACACCGGTTCGCATAAACGGGTAGCCAGGTTCTAAGCGCTCGGGAGGTAAGTTGCCCATGATAGGTGCTAATGTCTTACCCCGATTACGTGTGCACGTTACACATTCGTGTACTATTTTTCTAGCGAGATTCCTAGCGTTCAACGGCCACCAACATTCACGCATAGTAGCTAATAGAAGTTGAGGCCCGGCATGTAATAATCGTACATGCTCGTATTTAAATAAACGAATTGTAAATGGATGCTTACTACATAATAGAATCGGATGTTTCTTATCGTAGGTAAAATCGGACGAATTACATAGTCTACCGCCAACCCGAATTATTTTATGTTCATCAATAAAAACATTTAGACTTGCAATCCTATTATATTGTTTACAACTTCGCTTGATAGGAATTTGAGCAACTAAGTTATTTAAAACATCTGGAAAAGAATTCCTTTGTACGAGTCTAATTAACGTTCTTTGCGCGGCGTTCAACTCGTCAACAGATAAGAAACCGGTTTGTCGCCTGGCTCGGTCAGCTGACTTGAGGCGTGAGTTATTTATGAATCTAAGTACGTAGCTACCTATTCGTATAAGCTTAGTGAATGACGCGTATTTATTGAAGTTGATTATGTCTTCGTGTTGAATATTGGGTAAGCAGGTTTGTTTGTGTTTTATATCTGGTAAGTTACATGCCTCGGAATTATCGCGTTTAGTTTGCTCGAAGTAATGTAAACGATTATGTAAGTAAGACGGACCGTACCACCAAAGTTCGTTATCTTTTAACAAATCTAGGCTACAACCTCTAGACAATAGATCAGCTGGGTTGTCTTTGCTGCTCACATGTAACCACACTGAGTCGCCTGTGAGTTCATTTATTTCAGTTACTCGGTTTTGTACAAACGTTTTTAGTAAATGTGGTGACATTTTAATCCAACCCATGACTATTGTGGAATCTGTCCAAAAATATACTTTACTAAACTGCAACCTAAGAGATTCAACTATTTTCTTATATAATTTAGCTCCTATCAACGCGCCACACAGTTCCAAACGAGGAATACTGATTGTTTTCAAAGGTGCGACCTTACCTTTTGCACACAATAACCGAACGGTTGCGGCACCGTTATCGCTATATGTACGTATATAAGCACACGCGCCATACGCATTTTGAGAAGCATCGGTAAATATATGAAGTTCTGTGTATTGGGTATGATCACCTTTTACGTGACGAGGGATGCGAATATCGTTTAGAAATCTCAACGTAAAAATAAAATGTTTCCAACTGTTAGCAATTTCCTGAGAAACCGAAGTATCCCAGTCGATTTTACTCAGCCATAATTTTTGTAGAATCATTTTTGAAATTATGACTGCAGGTGAAAGAAGACCTAATGGATCGTATATTTGTGATATTACTGATAACATTACTCGCTTAGTTAAATATGAATTGTTGTCATAGTTATCAATATTTGTAACGAAGTGTAGCTCATCGCTAGTGTTGTGCCAACCCAATCCGAGTGTTTTGGTTTGCGCATGTTCGCCTATGAAACATTCTGTGGCTTTATTTTGAGATGCATCTGAGTTAAAGGTCCACTTGCGCAAAGGAAAACACCCCGACTGGAACACGTCTGATGTTTTTTGACATATTCGAAGCAAGTTATTTAGATCATCATCACCGGTGATGAGATCGTCCACGAATATGTCCTCCGTGATGACACGAGCGATGACGTCATCATCGCATTCTAATGCTAACTGTCTAATACAGCGCATGCTTAAGTATGGAGCTGACGCAGTTCCGTACGTGACTGTATTCAGTTGATATGTATATAACGGATCTGAAGGGTTATCCCGCCACAATATTAATTGCAGTGACCTTTGGTCAGGCTGGAGAAGAACTTGACGAAACATTTTCTCCACGTCTGCACAAGCTACGTATTTATATTGTCTGAATCGTAACAAGATCGAGAGAATATCGTTTTGTAACGCGGGTCCCGGATACTGAATATCATTTAACGATTTATTCGAGCTAGTAACGGCACTAGCATCGAAGACAACGCGTAGTTTTGTAGTTGAACTAGATTCCCTAACAACACCGTGATGTGGAAGGTAATAGTTTGGTTGACTACAAGTCTCTAACTTGGACATATGACCTAAGTCATTGTATTCACGCATGAAGTTAGAATATAAACGTTTAAATTCTGGTGAACGATTGAGTTTACGCTCTAAGGTCAGAAATCGTTTCGTCGCTGACGTATAAGAATCACCCAACGCATCTGGTGCTTCTCTCAACGGTATACGAACCGAAAATCTACCGTTTTCAACGCGTTTTGTTGTATTATTGAATATTTCTTCGCATGTGCGTTCATCATCTGTTAGGGGTACGCATGATGATGAAGGAATGTTTTCGAGTTCCCAAAACAGCCGGAGTTGTTTATCGATTTCCTGACTGAAGTGGCAACGAACGTGAGCAGGCTTTGGGTTCCTCGCGAACACAGGACCAGACAACAACCACCCTAATATTGAGTTTTGTAGGAATGGACCACTCGCTAGACGTATTTTGTCCGTTTCTAGAAGATCCCAAAATCTATCCGCGCCAATCAACAAGTCAATTTCCGAACTAACGTTAAACGTCGGATCTGCTAATTGTAAGAACTCAGGTATACGTATATTACCGGCTTCGATGTTCATCGTAGGCAAACTGGATGTTATGCATGGCAAGATCAAACAACGAAGCTTGGTATTAAAATCGCTTAATTTTGCACGTATTGTGACGTCACATGAATGCTGTGATTGCGAGACCGATTGTCCCACACCCGAGATTTGAATAGTGGACTGTATATATAACGCATTTATTTTCTTTGCTAGTTTTTCTGTTATGAAGCAGTTCTGACTTCCGTTGTCTAGAAGCGCGCGAGCCGTGTGGTACACGTTATTATGATCAGCTACTTCAATTAACGCCGTAGAAAGCAAAACAGTACTTATTAATTTAAATTCGGTAGTGTTTGCTTCACACGTGACAGTGCTGCTCGAGTCGTTGGAATGTAAGGTTGATGTCGCTAAACTGTGTGCGCGTTCAACCTCTTCCACATGTAGCAGACTGTTATGTTTGTTTGAACACTGTTTACACGACCCGAATCTACATTGATTTAACGCGTGACCGGTTCGTAGGCAATTTGCACACATCTTATTATCGTTAATCAATTTAATTCTGTCTCTCACGGACATGTTAAGGAAGGCTATACACGAGTACAATGAGTGTTCCCTTTTGCATAGGACACACTTGGGTAAATCCCATTTATTATTTGTATCACCACGGTTATTATTATAGCGCGTCGCTTTAGTAGATGTGTAGCTATGTACGCGATGTGAATTACGCTTCTCGCTTGCGTTTTGATGTTTAAAATCGCTATGAGGCGTTTTATCTTTAACGTGGTTCGCGCCGATCATTTCCAACGTGTCCGCTCGGCTTCGGAGGAACGTTATTAAATCGCTAAGTTTTATTTTTTCTCGTGAACCCAAACACGTGGCTCCGATGTGACTTTCCCATTCGCGTTCCGTAGACGAATCCAGCTTACTGATCACTAAATAAATTATTAATGTATCCCAATTAACTGTGGGTTCATTTAGTGAACTTAAAGCGCGCAGATTACGTAAAATAGTATCAATTAATTTCCTTATTTGCGATGGCGATTCTTGTTTTAATGACGGAATATTATGCAACGCTTTTACGTGATTATTAATTAATAACCTCTCGTTGTGATAACGGCTTTCTAATAACTCCCATGCATGAACATAGTTGGCAGGGCTGAATTCTAAAGCTGCTATCACCTGTAACGCGCTTCCACCAAGGGCTGACCGCAAATAATGGAACTTTTGAATCTCGTCTAGATCGGAACGATTGTGAATCATGGTTACGTATGAATGCTTAAATTCTAGCCAGTGATCATAGGCTCCATCGAAGGCAGGTAATTTTATGTCTGGTAATTTAATATTGACACGTGGTTCTGATGCAATTGGAAGTCGACTTTTAATTTCCGCGTTTTTAATCAAACAATTCGCACTGGCTATTGCCGTAAAATATATTGCCTCTAATGATTCTATGTATTGTAAATTTGCGTTTGTTTCTGATTCCGGCAGGAGTAGTTCGATTTCATTTTCTACGTTGTCGAATTTATCGTATAATTCACTCGCGGCTTGAACACGTAAAGTTAGCTCCGCTGCTTGTAAGGCTGTTAAGTGAGCTCCCGCGAACGATTCTACGTAATTTTTAAACTGGGTTAACCGACCCTTAATGTTACCCCTTCGTTTCTTTAATTCGGACAAAACTTCGTCTACTGCTTTAACCGACATTCTGACGGAATATGGATGAGCGTTATGTGGTGTGGTGTGATGTGGTGTAGTTACTTACATGCAAATATCACCTGGACCACGTGGCTGCCACACTCGCGTGAACTGAAACGAAACACAGCTTTAACACAAATCGCAACTGAATGGATGGGACGGGTGGGACGGACGGGACGGGAACAGAGACCTGACCGTTATGTTTCTTACGCCTTCGCCTTTTCCTCTTGTATGAAGTTATTGCTGGGTCACTGGACCAGCTGTGATGATCGCTGCACTCGGTCGATCGTCTTCACAGCCAGCTAACGTCTTCAGCGCCCGGCTCCAGTCCGAGTCGAAGGTCCGCAACGTGCCCGCAACGTGGTCGGCACCGTGTATGTGGAGTCTTCTTCCGGCTGGTATGATTGATAATCCGTCTCGTAGGACCAAAATGTTTAGGATGAGGTCTGTTCCCGGTTGTTTAAATGAAGCTATCGTTATGGTTTTACACTATATTTGATAAGAATGGAATTACAGACTGCAGATTGGGTTACACCGCCATGGCCATGGCGGGGGGTCTGTACTGGATGGTGGATGTGAGGTAAAAAGGAATGATTTTATACAAACAAAAGCTTTTATAGACGTTATGAATGAGCGATGACTGAGTGAACGGAGCGTGGAATGAACGCAGCAGCGCGTAGCGCCAGTGCGCGCGGCGGCCAGTGGACGAACCAGGCGGCGTTGAATGTCTTCACCGCAGCGCTCACGCACCGAGTCCAGCACCTTGTCGGCAGGTGGCGCTAGCGGTAGGCGTGAACAATGTGGAACAGGAAGAACCAATTACCCGATGACCCAATAATACTTCGCCCAAACTGGGAATTGAACGTCCCTCACATGTTTTCGTGATTAATTTTTTGTTGTGATTAATCCATTTCAGATATTAAAATTCTGGCCGTGCGACTAGATTACTAAGTGAGCGACTAGAAATACAAAAAGGGCAACTAACATAGTTTTACATAACGATACGATACGATATTTACATAATTTCAATTCAAAATTCCTTGTGTTTTATTTTCACACACAATCTCAATCACTCGCACAAACAGGGCGGTTAGGGAAGCGAGCGAACTGAGATCTCGACATACCTTGCGAATCCGCTACTAGGAAAACTTGGATGCAAGAGCGAACGAAGCGAGTTCGGGACTTGGGGCACCCCGACTCGGACGGGTGCGAGCGAAGCGAGCGAGTAAACCCCGCCATCCCCTTCGTGGTTATTTTTTTTAAACCACCCAGAAGTAGCGGGGCTCCGTCGACTTGGCCTGGGGAAGTTAAGTGGTTTTTTTATTCGAAACACTTCATTTAAGATCAATAAAGCATTTGTAAAATATTGAAAAAAATGCAGGACGTAACGTTTACACTCAAACAAGTATTAGGTCGCTCAAATATTATGAAGCTATCCATTTTGTATTTTACTCGAATTTTTGTTTGTTAGTTGCTGTTCTGTTGATTTCTCGTCGCTCGCTTAGTAATTCTATGACCTAAATTAATTATTTTTGTCACTTAAAACTTTAATTTACAGTCACTTGTTTAAATACTACCCCTTTATAACGTTTTCAATCATTTGTTTCAGTTGAAATCCACTACAGAGGCACTCGAGGGATCCAATGAAGAGAAAACCTCAGACTCACCCAAACCACAAACTCCTAAGAGCCCAAAATCGCCAAAGAGTACGAGCAGCACTCCAGGAGCGGAAGGTCGGACCTGGTTCACTTGGTCTTAAGTTGTTCACTGCTAAGAAGGGCTTGAACACTGGTCAGTTAAGTAGATCTCGGTGTTAGTCAATTGCTGTATCTCTTATGGTCTCGTTTACAATATTCTTGACGAGTCGACAAGGCTCTTTTGTAGTTGTAGAACAAAATAGTTCAATATAACTAGTAAAATCAGCATTTCTTAGCTTGAAAATGCGTAAGAAGCTTTTTGATGTATTAGACTGGTGTCAAGCCCTTTAGAATAACTTAGATTTTGATCTCATCTTGCTGTCACGACAAGGTTTGATTTTGTCGACTTGATGTGTTCACCTATTGCCTTCGGAGTTATATCTTCCATTACGGTCTTTCTTTATTATTTCACAATTAATTAGAAACAATTTAGTTCCTAGTTGTTTTACGTGTAAGTTATTACTCATTTTCAAAACGGTGTTAGCTAGACAATATTATTTAATGAAACTTAATAACCTAAGGGATACCTTATTCTAGGGAAATTTGGATCCCTGCTTGATATAAGAACGATATGAGTGTGACGAAATTGACACTGGAAAAGGGGTAGGCTGTTAAAGGTGCCTTTTAAAACCCAGTGTCCTCTAAAACTTATTCTTATATACAATTAATATATAATTGTTGCAAGAACTCGAATAGTTAATGTATCTTTTTCTATGATTTCAGAACAAAGGCACCTTAGATATAAAGTAGTCTTGTAGTACCTATATAAAAACTATACTTATTGATGTACTGGTGTAATTTTTGAGATTGACTTTGGGAGAGGGAAATTGTTCCCAATATGTAGCCATAAAACTAAGTAAATATATAACTGTTTTTTCTCCAATTATAATTATTGACTTCACTAAATTATCGAACTAAGACTTCGGCCTCAGGTATATTGTAATGTTGAGGCGATTTTTATACTGCTGTATTGACGTAACTTCTTCCTAATCTGACTGTGTGAACCCCAAAGGGATCTGTATTCCTATATTACATTCTTTAAATTAAATCTTCACGTATATGTTAGTTAATGTATGTTTTAGATAACTTTATGTTAGATGTTGTTGATGTTATTAGTATGTTGTCTTTATTGTGTGTTACCTAGAAACCTTTGAAAAGGTCTTTACTTAGAAAATGGTTGTATTTAAATAATGTCGAATTATCTACAGAAGTTTGTAATAAGTAAGAAGTAAACGGGTATGTCAAATAAGTTGGACGAATATCATAGTTACATCTAAGGAGATGATATGAATAAAAACCTATGTGTTGTAAGATGTAGTTATATACGTGTTATGTGTGCGATATACGGTTTAATGTTCTAGAAATATAAACTATAAACCAACGTTCTCTGAAAGATACTGGTTTCTATATAAGATGGCTATAAATATGACTTGATGTAATAATAGTTATGTTTAATAAAAGTTGAGCTTGGACCTTGAATAAATATTTATTATTGTAATTGCTTGCATGCTGAGAGAACGATATTTATATTAATCTTGAGATATTAAGTACAAAATAAGTTATCACCATCTTTATGTGAGCCAGCATTTGTCAACGCGTGTTCATAGGTTCAATCTAATTAATTAGATAAGGTGGGGTCGAACCAAATGAATTGAACTCCGAACTGGGCTGCGAACTGCAGAAGTGTAGACTAAACTAACTACATAATGTTGTAAAATATCTATTAAAGTCCGCCTGCAGTCCAATCCGCTGTGTCTGTGTCACCGCACCTTAAGGCTGCGTTTGCACCAAAGATATGCAAGGACGTGCAGCGAGAGATGTGCATAAAACTAATCAATCTCATAGCTAGATTGGTTACTGTAAGCTTTAATTTTGGTTAGTTTCACATACATACCTCGCTGCGTATCTTCACTCATCTTATGCAGCTTAAATCAGGTGCAAATAGTTACCAATGAAGTGCATAGATTTAAAGGATATTCATAGGGTCAATCATCATCCTGTCGAGGCTGCGGGTTGTCCGCAAGGGATACCGCGGCCTCGACATGAAGGGCGAAGAAGGAACATGGGTGGTTTTTAGTCAGTAGAAGTCTGACACTCCCTTTCGCTCTGCCCAAGAGCGGGACGGGGGGGTTATTTGATGATTTCCCACCCCAAAAAAAAAAAAAAAAAAAAGGGTCAATCATCATAGACCAGATAATTGGCTATTTGACTACTGTTAAAAATTCACGAAGATGTTATGTTAATTCAAAGAACTAACAGCAATAACACGATGTGTGAAAAAAGTAATAGTATCGATAAAAAAATGGAGTAGTTACATGCTCTATAAGTTTTTGGTGGGGGGCACTTTCTATCCTTGTCGCGCGAAGCGGCCATTTTTACTACGTAGCCATGACGTAACTATGGCGGTATGAAATATGACGTCTCGTTTCTATAGCGCTGTCTTTGTCTAACACGTCATTTAAAATCAGTTAAAACTAAGCCATTTTCTGATCGATTTTATTACTTTTTTCACACATCGTGTTATTTCTGTTAGTTCTTTGAAATAACATAACATTTTCGTGAGTTTTTAACAGTAGTCAAATAGCCAATTGTCACTTGTTCGAGTGGCACACGTTGGCGCTGACTGGCTATTTGGCCAATGTTTTTTGTTTGAAAGTTTGCTTTTATTAGTTCAATACGTTACGCTTGATAGCTCGGTCTTAGATATAATATTTGTATCGTCGACGCTTATGATTTTTTATACCCTCAAAACTATTGAAATTATGGCGTCCGCAAAAGCTAGTGTTATATTGTACATAGTTGGAATTATTAGGTCTCAAAACGGCTATAAATACTATATATTATTATGTTCCAAATGTAACTTTCCATGTGTTGTCGATCAAATACAATGATTGTTTCTCATTGATATTGGTTTTATTTAACTTCCTATTCCTTATCACGATCAAAATTTTTCTTTATTTGTTTCAAAACAAGCTTGTTACATTTTTAAATATTCTTCACAACAATAATAAATAAAAAACATTTAAAATATAAAAAAATTGTAGCCTACCGGTATCGGGAACAGGGTCTAAGCTACCGGTCAGGGCTCCACAGAAAGGAGCCTCCTAACAATACGAGACACCTATTACAAAGGCGAAACGCACTTGTTCTTCCCGTCATTGCGATGTTTTTTTTTGTTCTAGGGCCTAGGTTAGCCTACAATCTAGGCTAACCTGGGAACCTAGTTGCGGACATATTGGGAATCAAAGTTTCAACTTCATCACAAGTTTTTTTTTTTAATCTGTACATGTGGTTACTGCTTTAGCTTTACTTCTTATACCTACCTACCTCCACGACCTCCGCACTATTCATTACATCCATCAGCACAATGTTTTGAGTGCGTTACTTCATTACCGTAAAATTTGTATTATCACCTAAAAAAAAATCGTTTCCCAGTATTTTTTTTTCCGTTGAGTGACTTAGTTTGATGTAAGTACTGAATGCTTGGTTGACAGCTTCGCTTTGGGATTTCATGATCTTCTAAATGATATACAATATTAAGTAAAAATACATTTAATCATTCATGTCGCATCAATGCTCGTATCCAAGGCAAGTGCGGTCCGATGCTAGCGTACACTCCTGGAAGACCCGGCACTGCGCAGCTTGTGCCGTAACTACTAACCGCTTCGATGACCCCGGAGCAAATCAGTGGGCTGCCCGAATCACCCTAGAAATTAAAGACTTACTTCCAACATATAGGGTGTAAAAGTAACAAACGAAGGGCACTTGGTCTCCCCACCACTGCGATAATTTTTTTTATCTAGACCATACCTGGGAACCTCTTAGTTACGGAGATATTGGGGGTCAAAGTTACAAATTTTTCACAGCTGTTTTTGTAAATACTAGTTTTTCAGGTTTTAACTTTACTTAAATGACCTCCATGACCCGTTAACTATTCAAAGCATCCACTAGCACAATGTTTTAACAGTGCTACATTGACTTTTAGCGTAATAGGTATGTGGTTTTTGACCCCAAAAAAAAAAGTCGTTTCCCAGCAAAAGTTTTTGCGTAGGGGTACTTAGTTTTATGTACCTACAGAATGCTTGGTTGACGGCTGTGTGATGGGTTGATTTACACCCTGTATACTCGTGTAGGTAGTTATGTAACTACTAGCATGGGCGGATCCAGGATTTATTTCTGGGGGGGGGGGGGGGGGCACGTGTAGTCTAGTCAACAATAGCTTTTTTTGTTAATTTTTTTATTATTCATAGTTTTCAGAGGCGGAAATTTGACTAGACTTACATGTGCCCCCCCCAGAAAAAAACCTATTCCAACCAGAAACACGCAAGTTTCACTCATGTTCTTTCTGTTTTTTTGCTCTGATAATTCGATTTGGCTATAAGTACCTATGTACAGTGATGGAAACTCCATGACCGTCTGGCATCCCCCCCCTGGATCCGCCCTTGACTACTTGCATCCTAATAGGGGACCTTGCGTCGACACCCAGGAACTCGACATCTAGTAGACTAGACAGGTTCCTACTTAGTAGTCTAGCTAATGGCTACTAGTAACTAGCAAACGATGTAACGCATTAAAAACACATTAGAAACAAAATTTATGACCGAAAATATCTAAACTCAAGTCAAAACCGATTTCGATAAACTCTGTAACAAATGATTTCATACCTCGCAAAATGCTCGCAATTCTGACTTGAGCTTCGAAACTCGCTAATCCTACCGTCCCTGTCGTTTGGGTGGGTAAATTGGCAAATAAATACAAACAAAAGTTGAATGTACTGCTTCTAGTCAGTTGCCAATGTAGCAGAATAGGGGTAAAGTTTAGCAGTACCTACAATAGTGTAGACTTTTTAACTTTTCAGCCCTTTCACTTGGCTCATCAATACGTTAATGACATTCTCCCGCCGCTCGCGACGGCACGGCAAGGGAATGTACAATATTTAAGTCACTACTCCACCCACAAATCCACCAAAATGTTATCTACGCTACGGCACGATTTGCCGGTTAATGACGCCTTCGCTATGCACGCAAACAAAGTACTTGTAGGTAGGTATGAGTAACAAATCGGTGTAATCTACTTAAAACGATGTGTTTATCCGCCCATAATTAATAGTTAGGTAAATAATTATATTATGATACCTACTGCACTTGTATTTTAGGAACAGTAGGTAATGAAGACGTATTGAGTTAATTAGTTAGCTTGACGGTACCTGGCAGGCGTCGACACCGTCGCCAACAGCGCACATCATCCCGCCATCATGTCGCGGAGCTTGGTGCGGGCCCAGGGCTTCCGTGCACTCGTCCAACGAAACTATCCTCAGCGCGCCCGCCAGCAGTCGCTCTGAAGACTCCATTGTATGCACATCTCTGAACCCGTACCCGTATACTGTACATTCACCTGAAAAGTGGTCGACGGCCTCCAATAAAAGACTTGAATAATATCTGAACTAGACGATCTAAATATTAATGTGATCCTACCCTAATAACTGCAGACGTGGTTTATATTTAAATAGAATGCAGAGTAGGATTAAATTGAGATTTACACGCTTTATTTAAATAAGTATTTTAATTTTACAAATCTTTTTGGGTTGAAAAATCGTGATTATATTGCCCTTGAAGTTTAACCCGAAAAGCTCTACATTAGTTTAACACAGAGCTGAAAAAGAAACATTTAAAACATAAATTGCTGCGTTAGCGCTAATTAGGAGTATGGCACAAAATATTTGTAGTGAATAATCAAACAGAAACCTACTTGTGTTACTGACCTCTGAGCTACATAGTAAGCTTCCTTACAGGTGGTCTACCTACGTCTTTATACTACCAGTCCAGTCAATCACCTGATATCCCGAATGAAGAGGTGGGCAAGAGCGAGCGGTTAAGCCAGGTGACGTCATCGAGATGTAGCGCGATCCGCAACAAAGCCACATCGTGCCCTCTCGTGATCCTGAAACCATACAACGTGACAAACGTGGTGCTGAAGCGCTGACGCGGATTTACTCCAATCATAATCCCGCTGCGACGCGGGCCCAGTGTTTGTTAGCCCTGCACTTTTTTATTTGTACCATGTAAGGCGATTTAGATATTGATACCATCTGCTGTTATGCAACTTGGAGGATCATGATTTTAGAATATGTACTTACTGGCTACGAAAATGGCGTAGCACGTTACTTTCTTAGCAACGCCTTAGGTCTAGGTAACTACTACAAACTCAAAGGCATGTTAATACTTTCGGAGTTTACTCTGTCTGAGTATTACTACTAGTAGAACAGTCTTATGTTTATTAAATATCCAGGCGATCTCTTATCTATGTATACTAGTAGGTACTATAGAGCTGTATCATTTCGTTACTTGGTTTGTAATATTGTATGTGGGGGATAATCTTAGGAAATCATGATCCAATTAAAAAATAAAAAAACCGGCCAAGAGCGTGTCGGGCCACGCTCAGTGTAGGGTTCCGTAGATAATAAAATATTATGTAAACGAAGTTAAAAAAAAAATACGGGCAAATGAAACTTGACCTCTGGATTGTATAGGCGCTCATACGATTCAGGGACCAAATTATATTGGTTAACTGCAGTTTCCATCTGTTGTTTCCATCCAAGTTCAAAATAATTTTCCTAGAAAGTCCTTATAAAGTTCTACTTTTCAGATTTTTTTCGTATTTTCTAAACTTATGGTTCAAAAGTTAGAGGGGGGGGGACGCTTTGTTTTTTACTTTTGGAGCGATTATTTCCGAAATTATTGACATTATCAAAAAATGATTTTAGTAAACCCCTATTCATTTTTAAATACCTTTCCAACAATATATCACACATTAGGGTTAAAATTAAAAAAAAAACACTTCCCACTTTACATATAGGGGGGCTACCCTAATAAAACATTTTTTTCCAATTTTTATTTTAGCACTTTGTCGGCGTGATTGATACACATATTGGTCCCAAATTTCAGCTTTCTAGTGCTAACGGTCACAGAGATTAAGCGAGGACGGACAGACAGACAGACAGACAGACATGGCGAAACTATAAGGGTTCCTAGTTGACTACGGAACCCTAAAAACCATAATAGACAGTTACATTATTCGTGGTTGTTATAGGCTATAAATTTTGTTTATATCATGCATATTAGCCGAGCAATCACAATTTTTGCGGACTAAGTCGTGAGCGAAGCGCTGGTCTTTTATACAACGAGGCATTAATCACTTACGTATCATACCCCGGGTGTCTGAAGATCTCCAACACCTGGGCTTTAGGCGGTGGGTCATCTCCCTCGACGCAGTAGTTGTTCAGCTGCAAAACATACTGGTCTTCAGGTTTCAGCACACAGTGGGCCGCTGTCAGGGCATATTGTGGGGACAGAAACGTGGCTCCACATAAGTGGCGTAGACTGCTTGAGTCCCGTAGCGATGCTACGCTGGGTTGTCTGCCTAAGAAAATATTAGAGTTTATCTGTACATTGATATTTATCTGGACTAATATTATGAGGTTTGTGCCTTAGTTCGGACGTTGGGGGTAATTTTCGGAATTACTGTTCCGACTTCGAAAAATTTCTAACGGGACGCTACATTATTGCCGAGTGTCATAACCTATACACATATAGTAGGATCCCGATTATCCAGAATAACTTTTATGAGGGTTCCGTATATAGTCAACAAGGAACCCTTATGTTCGCCATATCCGTCTGTCTGTCAGGTCGTCCGTCCGTCCGCACTATTGCTCAGAGACTCTTAGTACTAGAAAGCTGTAATTTGGCATGAATTTACCTGCAGATGAGTTGTATTACACCGACAAAGTGGTAAAATAAAATCTAAATATACGGTAATTAGAGCCTTGCACAATGAGTCAGGATAATCGGATATCTGGATAATCGAGGTTCGGATAATCGGTATTCGTTTTGGATTAGTTTTCGAAGCCGGCGATACCGCGATACGCACTAAAAAAAAATATAAACCTTATTAAATGGCACTCGACAGTTTCTATTTTAGTAAAATATTTTTTTTATGTTTTTTTTTCGTCTTAATAAACGGATTTCGTCGCATTCCGTCGTCAACTTGAACTCTCATAATTTTCAATACAAAGAATACATTTTTGCACGATAGCTTCATAGCACGGTCATGGTAGGATGCGGTGTGAGGGTAGAATCCTTAAAATAATAAACTTTTCGCGTGCGAAGTCGCGTGCTGAAGATAGTAAAATAGGTTTCATTAAACTTAGGCAAACATAAATTAGTTACGATTTATGATTTTAGTTTTGCGATAGAATTATTGTGAAAATGAATCAGCTGTTGGCGTGACTTTTGTTAGTCATTGTTTTGGCTGTAAACAAAGAACTGAGATGTGCTTATTTATATACTCTATATATATCTTACATGCACCATACACTAGTTCTAAGCCGGGATTCATAGCACCAGCGACCAATCACTTAGGCTTACTTAGTACAGTACGCACTGCGATGGAACACCGTCGCGTCGGTACGCACAGCGACAGTTTATGCGAATCTTTCATTGTATGGGAAATCTAAATAAATGGAGGACCTGTTTACTGGAAATGTAGGTACAGCAAACAAAATAGAATCTAGCAAAAATTAGGGCAGTGGGGGCCCACCGGTGGCAGCCCTGACTTACGAACAGTCGTGAGTTCTAACCCAGGCAGGCACACTACTTTGTGTAAATTATTTCATCACCACTGCTCTCAACACGGTGAACGAAAACATCGTGAAGAAACCGGCATGTCTTAGAACCGAAAATTCGAAGACATGTGACATCTACTAAACCGCACTGGGCCCGGCCGCGTGGTGGATTATAGCATTCCTTCTCATAATATAGAGAAGCCCTGAGTCCCAGGAGTGCAAAAATTACAGAATGATTATGCTACCAAAAATTAAACATGATATATTTTTTAAATCAACCATTTAATAAATCGCCGTTAAGTACAGACGCCAGTACATCATGCTACAACAAACTGTATTTCTTGAATATATTTTCGTCTTTATTACTAAAACTTTTTCAAGGTTAATTAGGAAATTTCCTAAAAGATTCCTACAGTTCAGTAATATTCATCCTTGCTTTGAAACCCCTAGTATTGCACTATTATATAGTATAGGTCTAATAATATAGGTCTGAGATCCTTTATGTTTGGTATTGCGGCTTTTTGTTATACTGTGTTTACCGCCTGACCTCTGACCTCTGCACTCCTCAGGGAAATCAGCTTTGCCCAATATAGTCTTATAAATGCAAGGTTTTTAAGTAGTATCTTAAAGGTAGGTAAATAATATACGCTATGACCTTTTGTGTTAACAAAGCAATGCTTGGTTACATATTGGTAACCGAGACTGACTGCGGAAGAAAATAATAAAACTTAAATCATTTTTATATTTGTAACTAGGTTTTCAAGTCATAGGTCTTGCTACAGGTCGAATTGTCGAACCCAAGACACACACCTCTGATTATATCTGCGTGTATAATTATCACTTACTTTTCACAAGCTAGATGAGGTGTTGTTTCCTATTGGACTAATCTGACAAGAAATAGCCGAAAAAACCTCAGGGGTCATAGTCT
Source organism: Diarsia brunnea (assembly GCA_949774965.1). NCBI lineage: Eukaryota > Metazoa > Arthropoda > Insecta > Lepidoptera > Noctuidae > Diarsia > Diarsia brunnea. The sequence continues at coordinate 8,788,976 of OX459011.1, forward strand.
CTTTTAAAACTAGACATTCTCTTGACGAGATCATGTGAGCTCCATGCAGGCTCTTGTCTGAGATACGAGTATATTTGAAGAAAGGTCGACGTACAGCTCAACTCTGAACTTGGTACCTCAACGACCCGACGAACAATACCAAAGAAAGGGCATTTGGGTAGGCTCATAAATTAGGCAATCATGACTCATGGTGTGATGTCATGTATTTTCCTTCGTTTTTTGTTCGACACAAATATTATTTCGTATGTCGAGTACATAAAGATTTGAAGAATAAACGGGGTTGAATTTTAAGGCGTAACTTAAAGCTTTTTCCCTCTAAGCCTCTAATTTTGAGCCGACTAACTGTTAAAAAAGGGCAGGTTTTCAGTTCGGCTCCTTTTTTTTTAATTTGTTACCTCATAACTCCGTCATACTAATCCGAAAAGGCTCGCCTCCTACATGGGACTTAAACATAACTGGTGATATGTGGGTGTATCTACTAATGGGTACTCCTCTGCTTAACCCTTCAGGGATTATAGGCGTGATGTTATGTTACGTTACTAATCCGAATTACGTGATTCTTTTATATTTGGTGTAGAAAGCTTGCAAGCTGGTCCCATATAAATTTTACTGACATTACTTGGGAAGACCATGAGTAATTTCTAAAATACGTACCTTTTTTTTTCTTCTTTGTCTATATATATATATGGTCTGCTTATACTTTTAGACTCGACAAGAATTTGTGTGAGATGAGCTAGGCTACCATCACACCGTAACTAAACTGGATAAAATAAAACACTAACGCCACACTTACAGCCGCCCTCAGAGATGTTTACTTAGTAAAGATTTGATATACAAAATATTTACTAAGTGACGGCTTAAGTAATCATTAAACGTCTCTGAGTGTGGACTCAAAGACGTTTAATGATTACATAAGCCGTCAGTAGCTCCAGTAAAAGTCTTATTTAATTCGATAACTTAACTTAGTTTGACAAGACTTTCTATACTCGAGTTATTTCTTAAACCTTACTAAACATTTTTTACTTATACTAGAGGAGATTCAAATAGAAACCTATTATAATGTAAACCTATCGGGTATCGTGTTCTAAGTGCCTTGTAGTATAAGCGTGGCAGGTAACCTTGCGGTCTCGGATTCAATTCCCATGTCTAATAAACTATAGTTGATTTTGCGGTTATTGTGTTTAAACGTGAGTTCTGCGTAAAGCACACCAGTATAATTCTGGTTAGCTTTTTGAATTTCTTTGGATTTACCGTTAACTTAACTTTACTCAAATAAATAATTTTACAAATTATCGAGAACTCGTCAATAACGTCCTATTCACTTTGTGTATGATAAAGAGCAGCGGTGGCGCAGTGGTGGTGGCCCCGCCGACTTACGAACAGTGAGTCGTGGGTTCGAACCCAGTAAGGCGCATTACTTTGTAATTTATTTCATCACCACTGCTCTCAAAACCAAAAAAATCGAAGACATGTGACATCTACCAATCCGCACTAGGGCCGCGTGGTGGATTATAAATATAGCCCATCCCCATCCTAGAGAAGAGGCCTGAGTCCCTGCAGTGGTAACATTATAGGCTGATGATGATGATAAAGTAGTTAGCTTGAGTCTCAAAAATGCAATAAATAAATCGCTACCATGGAAGAGTATTAAGTAGTTAATGTATTTTTCGGTTGTTAAACTGTTTGAAAATATTATGACTAGAAAGGACTGACTGCTATTGAAATATAAATAACAGCAAAGTGTGCAGTTTTTTAGAAAATAAAAAGACGTTAATGGAAAGAACGTACGAAATTTTTTGTCTTCTACTAGGGTATTATAGACTCCTCTGAAAATTCATACAATAATAGAAGTTATACAAATACTTTACTATGTCGACAAATGCAAGTGTGCAGAAAGAAAAGAATGTAAGGGCGAGCGAAGCGAGCTCATAACAACTTGCAACTTACCTCGGACAAATTAGGTTCTTTTCTTTCAACTTATTAACTTTTCAACTTATATTAATTTGAATAAGGTAACGGTGTATTAGCGAGCAAAGAGAGCCCGTAAATTGATGTATTTCGCCTAGGAAACGTTGGTTTAACTATAGTTGTCCGAGATTTGGGGGCTGGTTTTAACCCCAGCCTCCCCTCTACCTTTTGCCCTGAATTCTAGATATTTAATACCCGATTACGAAAAAGGAAAAGTGCTATACCACAGTCGACGTCCGTACCTCCAACCACTCTTTTCACTCTTCCACATTGTGTTAACAAACAAACATTTAAAACTATTTGTAGAATTGCAATAAAAACTATCGTATTCTTTACACAACACATAATTAACGATTACGAAGAATTATTTAGACAATAGATAAGAACAAAACCGCATCTAAAACGTTAACAATTTTCAAATAATTTAAAGTAATTATAAACAATTGTAGCATATGAATTTAGAACCATTAACGATGATCGTAAAAACTATTGTGAAAAGTCGTGACGACATTAAACATTACCGAAGTGTGTAAACAGGTGTTTAACCGAACATTTACAGCAGTCGCGTTGGATATCAAATATTTTTCCATGGAGTATTTATTTATCTTTAGGAGTATGATAAATCACTTGGACAAGAGTGTAACCACACAAAGGCGTTATGTGAAAAGTGAATGCTTTGAAGCTAATTCCGCTATGGATTTTGGTAGTCGAGATAAGGCCAGCTGCGATTCGCAACCATTTGGATTTGATTATCCACTTTGTAGCAGTCGCGGTGTCTAGTTTTGGACCTGGTTGATGGCAATAGGCTCGCCCGCTATAACATGGGACTGGTGAGAGGACTATTAGATACATCTCTGCCTAACCTTTTGGGGATTACAGGCGTGATCCACTTTTTTGCTCGACGAAGTAAAAATCCATGAACAAAACAGTAAAATTCATACCCAAAGTAAAATTCAATCAAATCACATAACAAAATGTCAGATTTCATTTGCTTCATTCCGTGACCTCATAATCCAAAACGAGTAAAGTAAGTACACCAATGAGGCGGCATAATTTACCAATAAAATATAACGAAAGCAGTTTTCATTGTGTTCAAAGCCTGATTAAAATTAAGGGTAGCGGTCGAAGGCCACCCTAATGTTATTGTTATGTTCTTTATCAGGGCTGCAGCGCAAGGGAATACACGATAGCAATTTTTCGCCAAAACCCAAGCTTATTCCCGTTTTCTGCTGTAGGCAGATTGTAGACTTTATTTAATTTTTGTATGACTTTATTACATTTGGGTTTTCCGAGAACTCCTGATATTAATTAACCAGCTATAGGTATGCTTATTAACTTTAGATGTGACCTTTCAGGATCCTGTAACGTAAGTAAGAGTTCACTTTATACCTTCGATAAAAGGTAATTACGTTACGGCGTAAAAGAAGTCGGTTTCATGCTAAAGTCAAATGTTCGGTCGAACACAGGTCACCCTTGACAAGTCATTACTCATTATGAACCCACGCAGGCAGGTTACTACCTAGTCTACCTACCTACATACATACCTATACCATGAAAGTAGGAACCATCCACTCTAGTCTTGGCGGTATTGTCTATGAAACGACGAAATGAATGGGAGTGGAAGTGATTCGAATTGTAACGTGTAAATCAAAGAATAACATCACTAACCCAGTCCGTTCTCGTGTCTGCTTAAAATCAAATGCTATGTTAAGATAAAGTGCTATACAAATTAGTCTGAGTCGGCGTTGAGTGAGCTTTAAATAGTATTTCTATAATTATTTAGTGTTATTGTTGTGGTTCGCATGTGATGCCAAGACGCAGCGACAACAGACAGGTGGGAGCGGGCAGCGGGCAAGCCACGAGGTTTATGTAACGCGAGGGCGCGTTAGTGCGCGGCGGCGGCAGTGCTGGGCGAGTGTCCGCCACGCCGCACGCCGCACTCGCCATGGACCGGGCGAGCGGCAGCCCGCCGCCCAGCCCGCCCGCGCACTCCGGCTTCAGCGCCTTCTGCTCCGCGCTCTCTGACACGCTCTCGGTACGTACCCACCACGCGCACCGCACTCTCCAACAATCCAACACCTACACACCTACTCGCCATTTATTCTTTATGACACCCCGCCGTCGTCCAAAACGAATTTTGGCGCCGAAATGTTTAATCCGTTCTCGATAAATTACGAGAATCGAAGATGAGTGTCGCGTTGCGGTCTATTTTGAGGCTCACGTGGACCCCGAGGTCGAGGAGCGAGGCCTCGGCGTCCGCCGCTGGACATCAGTGAGGAATCAGAGTAAAAGTCATGGAGGGAATAAAAAATATAAACAAGTTTATTATTAGAGTGCTCGTTGAGGCCGGGTCGCACGGTCGCGATTTGTCCGATGGCTGTGATCTACAGAAATACCCGCGCATTAAACGCCCGCCTGGTGCGACGTACAAAGGCCGCGCGACACCGGCTCGTGCTCCTCAGCAACCCTGCGGCCACCACCGGCACCACTCGTGCCGACACCCAGCACCGCACCGCGCCGTGTCGCACCGCACCACCGCTCGCTCCACTCAGCACCACAAGGCATAGGTACAGAACTAACCTAGCACTTGCTATTCTAACCGATGGCATTTCCGTATTTACAACTAAACTGCACAAATAACAAATGGTGTCGTTGATATTTGAAAGTGTTGGTGTTTTATTGAAAATCCTGTGTTGTGATACAGTGGCTCTTTGAAACGCATTGGATACAATGAAAATTTTCAGGAATAATTCAGAAGATATTGTGTTGAGATAGTTTACCGGCTTGCTGCAATAATTGACGTTTGTTTACTCGTATAAGTTCGGATGCGGCTGCCGGCGAGCCGGTGTCTGTGTCGGTTGACCGAAGCTATTTGAAATAGTAGAGGTGTGATGTTTGCTATTGGATTTTAACTATTTAATTTGAAAAGATAACCGAACTGCATCAAAGTTGAGGCATCTATAGCTTACTCGACAAAAAACGTACCAAACCATCTGGAAAACTGAAACTTTTTTCTTGTTCTATAAATCTTAAAATTAATCTCATTACGTATAAGAAGAAGCTTTAACTACACATACAAAATTAGTGGATAAGAGACAGTAATTTTGCTTAGGCAATGTAAGTAATCTTTCTATTCAGTTACATGAAAGAATCTTGATTATAATGGGTACGAGTAACTATGTAAGACAATGTCCCGGAGGACTTACGTACCTTTTAGGTATAAGTAAAGTAGGTATACCTATTTGTCATTATACGGAGGTATATTGATGTGTTTGATCGCGGTGCAAGGTTGGTCCAACGGTTTGACCGCATCGATCGGTGACGTGCCACTAGCTGCTAGGTACGCGCTTTCTTCAATCAACATAAAGCATTTCCGATAGAACCTTAAACCTGGCGCCGACATAACACTCATATTCATTATTACATTTTATAAAAAGGTTAATTCGCGTCGTCGCCCCGTACAGCAGTTTATATGCTAATAGAACTTGTACAAAAGTTGTTCGGAATATGACAAGTCTGAAGTTTAGAACTAAATTGTCTGTTTACAGAATATTCTTGTACTTATCGATCGGTTTTCGCGTTGTGTCATAATAATATAATTGTCGCAAATAGTGAAAGGTTATGTGAATCTTGTTTTGTTTTATCGATGTTGCCGCCAAATGCTGATTCTTGTTAAGGTATTTTTTATCACTCACAATAATACGTACTTTATATTAAATAGTTTAATTCTTAACAGGATCCTATATTGCTTAACTTCTTATTTTTTGTGCTCTTAATTTTTTTACTAATATGCAGTTGTCTATTACAATTATGAAAGTTACAATATAAGTAGACTTCGATGCACTGAGTATTTGTCATCTATTATATTTACAATTGACATGAAGCAAATTGCAAGGTATTCAGAAGGTTATGTTCATGTTTACATGAAACAATCACCCCTGACAACCACGATTGTGACATATTAGTTAATATTATTATGCTTGTCGAATCATTTTCTCAGTGTTTCTTAGAGTGCTCCTTATAATTTCTTATCCAGCTGAAAAAGAGACAAAAGTGTTCCATTTTGATTTATTCATCCATTTGAATCACTTCCCTAGAATCAGCTATATTTGGTTTTAATTGAAAAATATGAAAGTCTTCAAATGGTACCCTTATTAAGGTTACTATAACTTATTCCGAGGATAATATAAATAATATTAATCAAAGCAGTTCGTAAAGTAACTATCAGTCGTAGCGCGTAGCATTTGGCGTAGCACACGCCGTAGCCCTTTTTAGGGACTATAAAGTGCTACGAAAAGATGTTTTGCTACGAAACCACCTGGTTGGTTAGTTTTCAAGGTTCTCCCGACCCAGAAACAAAACCATTGCCGTTTCTCCTTCTTGTATAAATGAACAGAGAGGCAAAAGTAGCAAAAAGTGTGAATGTCTTTTTTTCCGCATTCCTTTTCGATGTCTCGAAGCATCAAAGCATTCTAAAATCAAAGTGATTTACGTTGCGGATTGCCGTACATCTAGTTTTTAGGGTTTCGTGCAAATAATGTAGAAACCCAATATACGAAACCGTTTCTTTGTACGGGATAATGCCGTCTGATTTTAACTGTTATATAAATTTAAATCTAAGTGGTGTAAATAACCACCGCTTGTCAGTAACAAATTGAGTGATTTATCATAATTAATATTGATGACTTCTAATGTTAGCTATAATAAAGCTTTAATTGCTTTATATCCCGCAAACGAACACCTTTACATAATTTACTATGTGGTCTGTCGTAGCGTACGGAGTAGACACCCTACGGCGTAGATACCCTACGGCGTAGAGGGTCTACGCCGTAGAGGGTTCAAAGAGTCTACGGTATCATCGAGAGCATCATTCGATTCACACTTGGCCGTTATTTTTTGTGGCAATACTCGGAAGCGTGTGCCATCTGTTTAGTATTTAAATTATGATTTCAGATAATGTGAAGAGTTTTTCATTCGGCCTCACTACATTCGTTGTGGATGAACCTTTTTAAAAATGCGTAGGATTTGTTATGTTGAGCCGAATCCAAATTGGTCGCATGAGAAAGAAACACGCGTCTCTGTAAAACTGAAGATAAATAACTTGTATTAGTAAGTCGTTACCGGCTGTGCAGAGGGACTAGCATTGGACAGTGTTTCGTATCAGCCGGTACATTTGGAACATTATAAATAGAAAACGGAGAACACAATCGGGGAACTCGGCCACTGCTCCTGCTATTTCTGATTGGAACTTGTCCCGAAATCAAGAACACGGCCAGGTTACCGGGAACTGGTTGACTATGAATGTGCGCTTTCATTGGGGGCACGTCTTGTTCCGGAACATACGTGCTGGCTTACAGCGTTTCGCGAATTGCGTAAGTCTTTTCTCCTAAAATTTTTACAAAAATTCAAACACTTATTTTTTTGCAGCTTATTTTGCATGATATTCGCTCTATGTTATAAAAAGTATTACAATAAAAGTACTTAATATTCATATAGTATACGCGATAAGTAATCTTGGTGCGAGTAAAAGTTCAAAAGCCCGAGGAATACCAATGGTGTAATAACTTCGATCAATTAGGAGAGCGCGACTTATCTGAATAACAATGATCTGGCTCCTTGTTTGATAACCTTGACCTACATACAGAAGGTCGTTGACATCTGTCTGTACAGGAAGCCGGAGTACCAATATCTTCTAATATTAGCACGTGTAACGCTATTTTAATGATCATGAATATGTCTGACGTGTTACGGTTTGCGAGAATATCTTATGAACAATAATAAGTGGAAACTGATACAACCTCTTCTAGTGAACTCGATATTATGCGAGTTCTAGTGGGTTTTAGTGAACTCGAAATGCAAGTTTATATAACTTTTTTTAAATGCACTTTCATTTAAAAAAGTTATATAAACCTGCATTTTGAGTTTTAGGTGTAATAAATCAGATATCTTACAAACACTGAGCAGACAGCGTTGCTATAGGTAGCGTATCTTGTACGCATAATCTTCTAAAGTTTATTTTGGAAAATAGCCAATTCAACAAGTAAGGTACCTACCATGAATTATGACACGATAGGATATTATTTACATAACCTGAGTAGCTATAAAAATATTAAAAAAAACTACCGGATTCACGGAAATGTTACCTAACAAATACATTGTAGCCTGCCATAGCAGCGGCGTATTTTACAACTTCGCCTTAAGAAATTAGTTTTACATAATGAAAACGATTTCCAGAATTCATCTTAGTAATTTAGCAAACGATCAATCGTTTTAATTAACCTGTATGTAAGGAATATCTAGTAAGACGGTCGTTTAATTTTAAAAGCTTTCTCATAATATTCTGGTAAATGTTCTGAAACATTAGTGAACAATATCTGCTTGATAGGCCATTTATTTGAAAGGGACTTGGTAATTAGCTGAATAACTCGAAATAAAGCATTAGTGACACTTGATTTACGATAATAGTGGTTTGAAAAGCAATTTACAGTTTGCTGTCGTTAAATACTAAATTAGTATTTTCGCTTAGTCTGCTATAATAGAAAAATGATTAAACATGTTATAATAACATACATTTACGAGAAAAAATCAGTTTCCAGTGGTTTTAGTTATATCGATCAAAATATTATTGTTATTGGAAATTTATAATCACTGTAGCACTCGTTTCGCTTTAACTTGTTACTGTTAAGAGGAAATGATTCACGTTTTTCTGAAAATTTCCGAGAACGCAAATTTTCCGAGAATAATTCGTATAGCAGAATATGGGTATCAGGAATATTAAAGTTACGTAAGCTGCAAAGGTATCAAATCACTTCTCTGTGAATTGAAGTGGTTCAAAGACTTCGTAATCAAGTCCACGTTGTGTAATTATGTAAGTAACGGACAACCCATTAGATGGTTACTCACCCACTCGTTTGGTTGATAAGGACAGGTGGAATTCCAGTAATTATTGTACTTTGTGAGTATGTCACATTTTGGTAGAGTAGTTGAGTGTAGTGGCGGATGGTTCACGGTTGCGCTGAGACAAATTATAAGCTTAAATTAATTTGTTAGAACTTTCTCAGTGTGAAGTGAAATTATTTTTTCAAGAATAAGGCGCAGTAACTTATTATAAAGACTATGTAATGTTAATATCATTATTTCTGTCTTTACAGGGCATGGCTACTACGTCGAGAAGCAGAAGAAAAGTGAGTTGAAATTTTATTTTATTAAACTTTGTAGTAGGAAGAAAGAAAGAAAATTGTGTTTATTTGGCAAACATACCATAAAAATACCACATACATACCCAAAGTTTCCTATTAACACTGTCATTTACTTTATATCTAACTAGCTGATGCCCGCGCCTTCACCGGCGTGGATGTCGGTCAAATTATATACTAAAACCTTCCTCTTGAATCACTCTATCTATTAAAAAAAACCGCTTCAGTGGGTTTCCGCGTAGTTTTAAAGATTTAAGCATACATAGGGATATAGGGACAGAGAAAGCGACTTTGTTTTATATTATGTAGTGATGAACAATAAGTAGGTTTCAGTAATACCTATCGTAGTACATCATCATCTGCCTAGCCTTTTCTCAACTATGTTGGGGTCGGCTTCCAGTCTAACCGGATGCAGCTGAGTACCAGTATTTTACATGGAGCGACTGCCTATCTGACCTCCACAACCCAGTTAATACTAGGTAATACGATACTCTTTGGTAAGACTGGATGTCAGAATTTCAGGTCACTGACTACCTGTAACGACTGCCAAAGATCTATATATGGCAGCCGGGACCAACAGCTTAACGTGCTTTCCGAGGCACGGAGGAAACTCGGTATGTCGGGTGGTCACCCATCCACAGACCGACCTAGGCAAGCACAGCTTAACCTAAAGATCGACCCGAGTGGCAGTTCTTATTAAGCCACGAGCTCCTCCTACCTATCGTAGTACATATAGTACCGTTAATCTGACCAAGTCTTTTATTCTGGCTGAAAATCATATCAAATAATAGTTACAGTTACGTTACAGTAGCACAGCACGTATCTGCCCGTCAGCTGCTCCAGAGGTGGGGGGAACAAACAACAAGTCAAAGTTGTAAAAAAAACAGTAATTTTATACCGCGTCGAAACCTTATGATATGATTTTTGGGATCACTCTCAACCTAAACTATACAGGGTGTAAATCAACCCATCACACAGCCGTCAACCAAGCATTCTGTACATCAAACTAAGTAGCCCTACGCAAAAATGTTTGCTGGGAAATTACTTTTTTTTTGAGGTCAAAAATCACATTTTACGGTAAAACTCAAAGTAGCACTCTTAAAACATTGTGCTCGTGGATGCTTTGAATAGTAAACGGGTCATGGAGGTAATTTAAGTAAAGTTATAACCTGAAAAACTAGTATTTACAAAAACAGCTGTAAAAAATTTGAAACTTTGACCCCCAATATCTCCGTAACTAGGGGGTTCCCAGGTATGGTCTAGAACAAAAAAATGATCGCAGCGGTAGAGAGAACAAGTGCCCTTCGTTTGCGTTAAGAGTACTTTTACACCCTATATATTCAGCTACGTGTGAATGGGGGTAATATATGCGTCAGTTGCATAAAGTGAAATAACCACAATTTTAAAGAAAAAGAAGTGCAGATATGGTTTTTTGAAAAAGCTTCTGTCTGATCCTGGAATCGACCCTGAAAACACCCTGTGTTATCACACTATACGATAGTGTCGTTGATTTGTTCCTTAAATGCTGCAAAGGAAAAAAAAGCTGAGGTTTTACAGTAATTATTATTTATTATTTACCACGGAAAATTAAATCATAAACATTTATCTTAATTTGTTAGATAATGTTTGTTCCCAGTGTTTAGTAGTGATAGATAGAACACCTAAAGTACCTACACTATCGGTTAGTGCATTTTGGTTATGAAACAGGTTCGATTCCTGATTTAGCCAAAAATATAATAAAAAATTTAAGTCATGGTTTTAAATATAGCTTTTAATATGTCTTCCAAAGTCCCAAGTCTTTGTCGTATATTTCCCCCATTTACATGCAGCAGGCAATTTTTTTAGGTTGAAGGTCACCCCAATAATGAAAATCGTCCTAGAAGGTTTTGGCGCAGTATGAAATTGCTTTTTGTATCATTTTTTTCTTATAACTTCACATGCTGTATTTTTGCCCTATGGGTGCGGCAGCTGACTTTTATTTAGATGATCAGTGAAATGAATTTCATTCGGTATAAAATAACTAGCAAAAATTTTCGCGCTGCCTCTCGTAATAATACCTATAACGCCGACTACTCTCCACTGCGTTTTGTTCTCTAGGTGAAACTTTAACGAAGGTCTTTCTCAGCCACGTAACGTAAATAAGAATAAAATAAACTGGCAACGTCACAGTCGTATTTTAATGTTTTTAGTGCGGTTTCGCCAAGAATCTCTGGAGAACATACCTATGACATTTGTATTTTCGCCTGAAATGTTAAGAATCTTTCAAAGCGTCGCTCACCGGTACTGAGGGTCGGAGTATGCAACGTATGTTTGCGAACATTTCACAACTATGTAATTTGAAACATTCCTCTCTGGCTTTGGTCATTTATTTGAAGGTTTTGAGTTGCTTGTGTAGCGCGCAGCGTTACCTTGTTACAAAGGGTCAAATATGTTACATTACGCTACGTGCTACGAACTGATGGACGCGGGCTTAATGATGGCTACCTTCTACTTTACCTAGATGTACCTACTTACATAATAATATGGTCATTGGCCGCATGACAGTCAAAGGATTTAAAGGTCGACTGCAATGTTTTTATATGAATTAACATTTCTAACGGCGATATTTTTGGCGGGCACGAGAAATGAAGCAACGAGGTGGTAATAATGGTATATAATGTTTCAGGCACACAAGTTTACACAACATGCGGTATTACAGAATATCTTACAGCTACTCAACGCGGTATATAGGGCTCGCGTACACAGTTTAGGTATTGGCGCCACGCAGTTGGGTGTGCGCACTCGCTATCAAGGGATTAGGCCGACTGCCGGCGCAAGCGGCATCGGTTCGCGCCCAAGCGGGGTGCCGGGAGAGGGACGCTTAGCCTTGATCGAGCGGGCATGGACGGAGTAAGTCTGGAGCGGCGGTATGGGTACACGATATTACTATGTTACACACTCCCCCTCTAGTTCGAACAAAGCGCCCTCGCGTTCGGGCTAGCAATCGTATCTACGAGGTCGACTACGTCTGCGCTTTTCCCTAATCGGAACCTCCACATCACCGATGAACGGGGTCAGATGAGAGACATGGTAACGTCCAATGTGCTCACCTTTGACAGTTCCCTCTACCTGGTAAGTAGTGGGACTTACGACTTCTCGTACACGGTACGGGCCATCTCTACGAGGTATAAATTTGGCAGACTGTCCGGGGCCGACATCGTTCAGCCCTTGCGTCTTCAACAAGACAAGATCACCTACCTTATAGTCGGAAGGCTGACGTCTACCTTCGTCTGCGTACTTCTTCTGTACGGACTGGACGCGTTCGTTGACATCTCTAGCGTCGAGCATCACCGTCGACAACTTACGGAGGTAAGGAGTGATGTTATGCACGAAGTTGTCGCTCTCCACGATGGTTTTCATGTCAGCCATGACATCCGAAGGTGCGCGTAGCTCTCTCCCGAAGGTAAGAAAAGCTGGTGAAAATCCAGTACTCGCTGTAACAGCGGAGTTCATCGCAAACCTTATGGCTGCGAGGTGAGTATCCCAAGAAGTGTGGTCTTTTCCTACTAGTATAGCTAGTTGAGGCTTCAGGTCCCGGTTCTTCCGCTCTACAGGGTTCGCTTCGGGATGATACAGTGGTGTCAAAGACTGTTTGATACCCATCACATGGCACACCTGCTGCATCACCTCGGCAACAAATTGGACTCCGTTGTCGCTTATCATCCTGCGCGGGACTCCGAACCTCAAGAAGACCTCGGAAATCAAAAGCTCAGCGCACTCCACGCTGGTGGCGTTCTCTAACGCAAATAGCTCAACCCAATGAGAGCAAGTATCTTCGAGAATTAAAATCCAACGGTTACCTTTAGGAGTTCTTGGTAGGGGACCGAACAAATCGACGGACACCACTTCGAACCGTCGAGTCGGTGCCGGAGTTTGCAGCAGTCCTGCGGGCTTACGGTTGTCGATTTTGTACCGCTGGCAAGCAGTGCAGCGTTTAATATAGTCAGTAATGAAGGATCTCATACCTGGCCAGAAGTATCGGGTTCTGATGCGTTGCAGGGTTCGTTCTACACCAAAGTGGCCTGCTGTGGGAGCGTCATGGAAATCTGCAAGGACATTCTCCCTCTCATGCGTAGGTACCACGAGACAGGCGGAGTCAGCGTCTTCCGAATCAGGCGCGCACCTGTACAACACACCGTCCGACATCAGGTATCCTCTCTCTGACCAGCTTCTCCCCCTAAAGGGATCGTCGGTCGCCTCCAAATCCTCTACAATATTCTTCAGCTCGGGGTCTTTGAGCTGGTTAGTGCGCACGTCATCAGGTTTCCTGTGTGGCACATCAACTGTCACTAAGCATACCTCGCATCCACCTGGGTTTTCCTCGCAACAGGCTGGGCGGCTTAGTGCATCAGCAATCACGTTCACCTTACCGGGAGTGTACTCGATCTGTAAGTCATAGGCCTGGAGGGTTAGTGCCCATCTGGCTAGACGACCAGTAGGAGACTTCAAGCTCATCAGCCAACGTAGCGGTTGATGGTCAGACTTAACTACAACTTTTGATCCTTCTACGTAACCCCTGAATTTTGTAACCGCCCATACGACGGCAAGGGCCTCCCGTTCGGTTGTGGTGTAGTTGCGCTCAGCCGGTTCTAAAAGACGGCTGGCGTACTCTATGGGTCTTTCGTCAGGGCCCTCCCCCTGCATCAAAACTGCGCCAAGACAGTAGCCACTGCTATCTGTCCGGAGGGAGAAGGGCTTGCATTCATCAGCTTGGCGTAGAATGGGAGCTGTGACCAGGAGTTCTTTAATACGCACAAAAGCAGCCCGCTGATCATCATGCCATCTCCAAGTACTGTTCTTCTTAAGAAGGTCAGTTAAAGGCTTCGCGATTGCGGCGTAGTTAGGCACAAATCGCCGAAACCAACTAGATGTTGCCAAAAACCCTTTTAACTGCCTTACGGTCTTTGGTGGGGGCATGTCAGCAATGGCTGAGGTCTTACCTGGATCGACTTGCAGACCGCCAGGGACGATAATGTGACCGAGGAACTTGACTGAGTCTCGGGCGAAACAGCTCTTCTTACGGTTGACTCGCAGTTGAAACTTTTCGAGTCTGTCAAGAACCGATACGAGATCTTCGATGTGACCCTCGTAAGTCTGTGAGAGGATTATCAAGTCGTCAAGATAACCCAAAATGGTCACAGGCCTGTTTCCTTGAGGATCCGAGCATACATCGGAGCTGTCACTTACCTTCTGGCCTCGAGCGGGCACATTCAAGTTCGACTTGAATCGGTCTATCAACCGTTGAAATGTGGCACCTGAGTTACGTAGGCCCATCGGCATCCTCTTAAACCTGTAGGTGCCGGAAGGTGTCACAAAAGCAGTTTTGTCGCGATCTTCTTCTGCGACACAAACCTGAAAATAACCGGAGTGGAGGTCAAGCGTAGTCATGTAGCTGGTCGTCTTCGCCGCATGAAGTACGTCTTCCATACGCGGGAGCGGGTAACGATCTGGTTCTGTTACCGCGTTCAGCTTCCGGTAGTCCACACACAGGCGAACTCCACCGTCCTTCTTCGCAACTAAGACTACGTTGGCCGCCCAAGGCGACTCGCACTCCTCTATAACATCTGCGTGCAGCAGCTTTTCAAGCTCACCGTCTAACAACTGTCTCTTACCTTGCGACATTCTGTAGGGTGGTGAAGCGGTCGGCTCCTGCTTCTCGTCAACCCGAATGTGATGTGTGGCATAAGTTGTTGGGGGACCGTCAGTGGCGAAGCGCTCAGCTCTACTTACTAAGAGCTGGTTGAGCTGCGTTCTCTGGGCCGGAGACAGCTTCGTTCCTTCATCCTTTCTCAGCGCCAAGCTGGTGGTATCGAACCGCATCAGCTCTTCGTCACTGGTGGAATCGGCTAGCATCAACTCTTCGCCACTGCTAGGATCGAGTCTGTATGATTGTATAAAAGTATACTTTTGCCCAGAGAAATCACGAAAGTACCAACAGTTATGTTGAAGGTCTAAAACTATACCTGCTCTAGCGATAAAGTCCTGTCCTAGAAGCGTCCTATTATCCGCTCCCGGTATCACTAGGAAAGTGGTGGGGATAATGCGTCTCTGAATTGTGACGTTTGTATGACATACCAACAATTCACGTACCTGCTGCGTTCCATCGGCGAGACTAAGATTACGGCGCGTCTCCGCGAAAGCGACGCCGCTGTTGAGAAGGATTTTATATAATCCCGGGCTAGCGAGACTCTCGGTGGCACCTGTATCCAACACTGCGACACCTAATAAAGACGCAACTCCTATCCTTATCGTGGGGTGCGACAGGTCAGACTCATGGGTGACGGCACTTTGGAAACTCGCTTTGTCGGCGGATGGTGTACCTTTACACTTCGGACACTTCGAGCGTATTACCCCTTGTTGACCGCAGCCGTAACAAGACAATGGCGCGTTATCAACCTTATTATCACTTGATTTCGTTTTATTCCTACACCCATCTACCGAATGACCGAACTTTTTACAAAAAACGCAGCGTGGTCTAACACGTTTCGAATTGGCATCAGTAGAACTATTCGAACTAGAGTTGGGTGTGGTATGCGAGGGGTTATTTTGAACCACGTTCGCAGTCGGAGGGTTATTGTTTACATTTCGAGATTTCGTAGAACTTTCAATGTTATTCGTGTGAGAGTGGTTCGAGTTATTATCGCGGGGTGGAATTAATGAATGAGATTGACTTACTTCGCCCAGCGTCTCCTCTACGTACCTTGCTCGCTCGAGTAGACAGTCGACACTACTTACGCTATCGCGTGACACTCTTTTGCGGATTTTACGATGCAGAAGGCCGTAGACAATATCTAATTGCATTATTTCCGGTACATTATATGGTATTCGCGACATATTAGCACGCACTCGCGATATATACGAATCGACACTATCACTAACACTTTGTTCTTGCGCGAAGATTTCTCGAAAGATCCGGTGGGCGGGGCGAGGGGCGCCGTACATGAAACGAAGTCGGCGTATCGCGTCGTCCCAGGTCTCCACGGTGGATTTGATGCCTTGCCACCACACGGCGGCTTCTCCTGTCAGCAACATAGGCAAACCTCGAAGCGCATGTTCGTCGGACACGTTTGCGCACTCTTTGTATATAAGCACGCTCTCGACGAAAGCTTCCAAGGTCTCCGCGCCGCGTGCAGCTCCGTCATAGCGGGCCGTGCACCGGGTGAAGTTACTGTACGGGGTCAGCGTCGGCGTTCCAGTGTGTGTAGCGGTGGGATGAGTCGGTCCTATTGATTCGCCGGTTGGCGGGCTCGGCGTCGGCGTCATGACGCTACGCATCACGTTGGATAATAGTCGCGTGAGTTGTTCTTCGGTCATGGAGATCGTATTACCACCTGTTGTAGGTGAAGGCGTCACCGCTGTGCTCGTGCTCGCGGGGTTTGCAACCGCGTGGTCTTCTTCGTCACTACTGGAAGCGTCGTGGTTGTCCTTGGATGCGCGTCGGCGTGTTTTCGGCGGCATCTTCTCGTCGATGGCGCTCGGCGGCAATCCAAGACGATAAATAACGGCAGCACACTCCAGTAGGCAGAACTCAGTCGCGTGGTTTCAGTTCGTGCTCGCGTTGTCGGAGCACGTGCCACTAGTTGGGCGCAATTTCTAACGGCGATATTTTTGGCGGGCACGAGAAATGAAGCAACGAGGTGGTAATAATGGTATATAATGTTTCAGGCACACAAGTTTACACAACATGCGGTATTACAGAATATCTTACAGCTACTCAACGCGGTATATAGGGCTCGCGTACACAGTTTAGGTATTGGCGCCACGCAGTTGGGTGTGCGCACTCGCTATCAAGGGATTAGGCCGACTGCCGGCGCAAGCGGCATCGTTTCGCGCCCAAGCGGGGTGCCGGGAGAGGGACGCTTAGCCTTGATCGAGCGGGCATGGACGGAGTAAGTCTGGAGCGGCGGTATGGGTACACGATATTACTATGTTACACATTCTTTTATTTTTCTCGGCGCAGTTGATAAACGGTGTATTCATGTAACTGTCAAGATCGTCGTTTAATTTAGCAAACGTGGGTATAATGGAGTGCCGCGTGGAGTGTACACTGAATGCCAAATCAAATAAGAATTCTCATTATCAGAAAGCTCCAGCACTCAAGGCGCTTTGTCTATTTGTTGTGAACTTCGTACAATTGGGTCAATGCGGCTCAATATCTCATACTGTTATAATTATTCTTGTACAATTATTTTCGTGCGCAATCTAGCATCTGTAACGTTTTTGGAAAACTGTTTTAATTTTAGGATCGCCTTGTTATAATTCGAGTTTGTTTAACAATGAAGCGAGTTGATTTAATGTGCTCTTTGAAGCGGCGTGCACTACTCATCTTGAGCCCGATACATCACAGTTTCAGTTTATTTACCTACAGAGAGCTGGGCATGTCACATTTTTTTACAAAGCGCTAGGTGTTTACTGGCCCGCCGCGAGTTGACGCCGTGCCAAGCGCGACACGAGTTATTTCAATGCGAACTCCGCTCGGTCACACTCGCACCCCACCATGCTTTATGCCACTAATATCTCTATCAATCATTACGCATTTATTTTTATTTAGACTACGTTTCCTTTATGAAAAATCACATTTCATGCAGCACATTTATGAAGGTAAAGATTGAGGTCAATGTTAGTGAGCTTTCGTAAAAACTTTGCTATTTGTGTCCGTACTTGTGATTTACGGTTATTATTATTAGCTTATAAATAATTTTGTAGTCGTAATATGCAAATAAAAATATAAACTGAAGAGCGCAAGCGCAATTTCTTATTCGGTGTTAGTTTGTTTACAAAAGCATATTTTATGATTGATTTAAGTGCGATGTACTTACGTACTTGTATTTAATTAGGTCGTCACAAGTCACTTACTACGATTTGGCATGGTTATCAGCCAATATGAACAAATTGGCAAGAGGCGCGTTGATCACGCGCACGTTATGTCAAGGTTACATGGAATGCCTAATTCTAATTTATTATAAATAGTGCATTATTGTAAATATTACACTACATGCCGATTAAATGGAAAATACCACCCACAATATTAAAACAAATGTGTTTGTATTTTCACGACTGAAACTGTTTGTTTCTGACGGAGATAAGTGCGTGTCTTTTGTTTTGTACGATTATTCCTGTTTTAACATTATTTTCTTTATTGCTTATCGTAGTGAGAAAGTATTTCGGGCCATAAAAATAATTAATGAATAATGGCAGAGATCGACACTGTCCTAAATGACACTACTTATATATTTTTGACGTTAATTTTATTCTAGAACTCAACCTCATAGTGTAAGTAAGTACTTATGTTACCACAAAAAAGCCCTTTTTTTTATTTAAATTGTAAAGTATGGCAGTTTGCATTAGTTTTATTACCTACTTCCGAGCTTTACAGTACTACTAAATATTTCGGAAACAAAACATTCTCTCATTCTCTCTTTGTAAAGTCCGTGAAAGATTTCAGGAATGCATGACCAAATCTTTGCCCAGAGATCTATTTAACTTGGGTAGTTATCATCCATATGAGAAAGGGGTTTCTCAAGGCTGCAGCTCTCCCTACCTTTCTCAGAGTAGTCCACTTGCAAACTCCGCTAAGTTAAAAAAAAAAAGAAAATCAGATAGTGCGGCCATTTTATTTGTTGTTTAAAATGCTTTCATAAGCAACTATCGATCTCGATCAAAACTCCGTACGTTACGCATAAATTTAGGTTAAATATTCAGTACTCCTGCAAAACTTGCTATATTGATTGATAGTTAACTTTCAAACAACTCTAAGTTACAGTTCACTTTCAAAACTCGCCATATTACGCAGTGACTCGTGCAAACGCCGCTATCTTGACTATACACGGCCTATAGAAGTCATTGCAGAACCACAGACCTATTTTGATATTTTTCAAAAATACGGTACGGTGCTGAGACTTGGCAAAGATTTCAATTTTTATGATTGGAAATCAAACACCAAAGACGTACTGAAATTGCCTGGATCTTGGCATTTCCAATTTAATGCCTCCAAGAGGTTTTTTTTGAGAAAAGACAGGAATGGCAAAATCGCCGTTAAAGGGGAACCGCATTATGTATCGGAGGTGGTGAATTACGGCAATGTTTGTAAAAGAGGTAAATCATTTGAACACATTCAACCTGCTTTGATCAATATAGGCGTTCCTGTAAAACCAACAAAATTAAATTATGTGAAAAACCTCCTGATTAAACATTTTGGGCAGGATTGGGCTAAGGTCGATAGTCTAAAATATTACAGATTTCTTCAAGAAAACCAAACTGAAGCTGCTTTAGACGAAGATACCGATACTGAGGAAACTTTAATGGATGAAAAAACAGAAATAAGAGTATAATATTATTGTAAGACGATTATTTAGGTTTAGGATTTAATTTTGATACTGTTTCAAAACTCTTCATGTTAATTTCATACTATTGCAAAACTGTGTATGTTAAAAATACTTTTGCAAAAGTGGTTATGTTCAATTTTTAAATACTAATAAAAAGATAACTATGGTATTGGGATTTCATTTACTATAAGAAATTAATTCTCTGTGACAATAATTTTCAGTAATATGTTGTAATATGAATTTTCATAACTCCATTTTAACACTAAAGGTTTTAATCGATTTTCCAAAATTATTATTCTTTTAACATAGCGGACTTTGCAAGTGGACTACTCTCTTCATCAATCATGAGACGAACACCTTATCAAGACGTCGAGCATCTTGTAAAAACCCACAGAGACAAAGAAATGATAACAATATGTTAGTAAATAGATGAAAAATATAAGCCATACATAATACAAGTATCTCAACGTTATGTGCACTTGGCGAGGTTCCGGAAGCGCTATACGGATCCCGGATGATTTCAGCACTTTATGTAAAACTCCTCGAAGGTCTCGCAGAGTTCCGCTGAACTTGGGTACTTACGCGCCTTTATGTCGAGGTCACGTTGCATACTTCATGGATAGTTTCCGAAGTAGCTACATGAAAAACAAAGTGGTGCACAAACTTGCACTACCTACCTACCAGTCTAACATTTATTGTACTAGGAATATACTTGGTATAAGAGGAAAGGGTAACTTTTGAAAATACCAAATGATAAATTAAGGTTCATTTTTTTTTCAAGACCGTAGGGCGAATTGCACCGATTGAAAGGAACGCCATCAGCACAACTAAACCGCTTTCAAGAGCTGTCAATAAATGTTAATAATTTAGTTATAATAAATGTTAATAGTTCACTGACCGTTCTTGAACGCTGTTTAGATTCGGTGATCACGTTCAGTTTATTGGTGCAATTTGCTTTAAGTCTTTTATTTTGTATTTTCATTTGTATTTTTGCACTACGTGAGAAAAACGTGTTGTGCTCATTATTTAGCGCTGCCAAACATGTAACTATTTATTGCATTAAATACATTATGTTTTAAAATGCCAGTAGTCCCAATAATATGCAGCTATTCACATATTCTCTGTAGCATTTAATTAGACAGCAATCATTTGTTCTAAAGAACTTGAAACATAGTCTTTATGTACTGTTTTGGCAGACACATAATACAAATGGTAGCACCATGTTTTGGTAATCAATAAAGACTCTAATTTCACACTAAAAGCAGGCGTTACGTGTCTATTAACATTGTATATAGGAAGCATTGGTAGGCAAGTAATGTTAGGTGGGCAGGTAGTGCAGGTAGACATGTCGGAGTTGAGAGCCAAATGCAGTAGTAACGTATTACATTGAAAGATCACAATGGTAATGACATGTTCCTATAAATAGTGCACCGTCTGCCATCGCCAGAACAGTCCATTTCTCTACGTCGACTACATCCAGAGGCACTGTCCGTCGGCGACGTAACTATAATCTCCACGAGCATGAGTCATGTACGTCCCATCACTAGCATCAGCTTCATCATAACCCTTCCTTAAATCACTAATTTTACTCCATGACTATGTAGACAAACTTATTATTATTTTCACAAGATAAGCACGCTTTATTGATCAGACAATAGTCCGATAAAACGAATGACAAGATTGATAACGCCAGTAAATTGATAAAAAAATCAGTATCAGTTAGCATTATTTTTTTACATTACTTGTTAATAAACACTGCGCGTTGGCAGTGCACTTGGATTGTGTAGAAAATATATTGTGAGATAGTGATAATAAACGTGTGTATGTCTGATAACAGTGCACTGTTTGATTCACAGCAGGAAGATGAGAAAAAGAATAAGAAGAAACAATCGCCGGTGGACGACCGGCCCGTAGTTCCCGCGCCCAGCGAAGCCATGCTCAACAGTGAGTGTTTCCTATACTTTTTTTAAAATTCAGTCTTCGACTAATGTATCATATCACCCACTTTTGAAGTTTCAACAGCGACACGGCAAGACAGAACTTTGTAAATAACGATCATTACTCAAAAGTTTGGATATATTTCAAAAGAAAAAGTACCAATTTTTCAGATGAATTTATGTTACTTCACAATTTTCTCTTACTGTCAATGACATTATACGAAGATTTTCTTAAAAATAAATATTTCCTGTTTCTTATTAAATTAAATCTTATAAAGTTTTGAGAGATAGTTAAAATAATACATTACACGTATTTATATCTTTAGTGGTTTTCATTAAAAGCTCGTCATAACTTGATATTTTAATTGATGTTTACATTTTATCGCGTCATGGATTGACCTGAAAAATGTGGGTTTGGGCTAATTGTATGATCGATTGATCCACCCACACTAGTTGGCAGTTCGGTGGCGGAGTGTGGCACTGTGTCTGTGACGAGCTGTTGTTTACCTTTGTGTTGTTTGACATCAATCTGAAGTATTGTCGTCACTTCCATGAACGTCCATTACATTGGTTACATTTTACTTTTTTGTTTGCTTACTTTACTTTCTTTGTAAAAGGTGGGTGAGTCATGTACTATCTAAAGAATTGTGATACTTTGATATGAATTGAGGTTTTCGATATCAATATAAGTAGTTGGGAAAAACCTATGTATCTGCCGCTGAAACTGACGCCGTAAATCAAAAGTTTTGAAAAATAATATTTCGGTGCATCGGTTTTTATTTTTCTTTGGCCGATAAAAGCGATGACATGGTGAGTATTGAATCTTATCTTGTTGCAAAGCCAAGAGGAAAGTGACGCACAATAAATTAGATGGTCGTACAATTCCTTGCTATCTATTAATTTGTTTGTTGAAACATTCAATGACTTTATAGAGACATCTCATCAACCATGAACAGATAAGCTAATCATGACAGTGTTTAATTGCTGATTCATTTGAACACGAACGGCACCAAGACATGAGACGTCATTGCAGATATTTTATTAATAGTAATCAACGATTAACTAAACTGATTAATGGATATAGAGTGGGTGGGCAGATTTGAATGCGAAACATATTAAATCCGACGAGGATTGATTTAATAAATTAGTAGTAACGATTCGATTTACTTACAGGTCTAATAAAAATGCGGATTACTTTGAACTAAATGAATATTTTACATTTAGAAATAATGTACCTAATGTAATTAGGGTAAATGCATGCGTGCACACCACGTGCGTGCCGCTAAGTAGTACAGGCACTTTATCAAGTGTGTTTATTTGTTAAATCGTTATTTCTATATCACTTAAATTTCAAGTTTCATGTCTGATACGCAATAATACTTGAAACGCTATAGGTACTTACCCAAGAGGCTTAGTACTCGATTTATGCGGAAAAATTATAAAACGTGAGAGATTTTCAAGACTGTTTTTACGGCGGCGGCGTTAACTTTGTAGTGTCGAAGTACTTGGTGCTTCTTTTAAATTCTTTTATCGCTTGGTATCACAGGCGCTGTCACAAAGTGAGACTTTGCAACTGGAAAAGTTTCTCAAAGAAGGAAGTTTTCTGCGGTAATCGAGTTGCCAATTATAGTGCTGTCTTCGTATGGTCGTGTTTCTAAATAACCTGCAGGTAAAATGGGGCATTTGCCTTGTTTAATATTAATTTTGAGTTCCCGATATTACCATGACCACGAATAAACTGAATGTTTATGATTACTAAGCATGGTAAATATCCCATGTTTATTATTAATGATAGTGTTAGAGACATTTCAGTTTAAAAAGTTAGACATGCGGGTGTTCTTGTTACCTAGAGTACGTAGCTCGACTCTCAGGTTAGCTACGTAAGAGTCTTGTAGCAAGAAATGAGTTTAATGAACGACAACAGTCTACGTTGATATCATGTTTAGAAGCACTACTCCATGTTTCTACTAACGATGGCTACATACAACGATGTTATGAAATAATTTTCTGTCTGAAAATGATTCTGTCTGCTCACGGTATAGTTGGTTACTGTTACGTCTTATCCTTTATCTTTCGGCTCCTCAGTTCAGGTTGTTGACGCATTGAGTAATTGACTTTACTAAATCTTCGTCAACTCGCTTTGTCGGTCTGAACAACCGTCACGGAAAATTTTACAAAAGTATTAGCGTTTAGAGAATTTGTGATTTTGTATTACTTCATCTGCCTCTAAAGACACAAAATATGTATTTTATTTGGATGGATAACATTTTTCCATAAAATCTACTATACGTAGATACTGACCATGATATTTTTCATTTCTACTTGTCCAAACCGCTGCCAGTGTATAATTATAACGATTTCCTACGTGTTTACATGTAACGCAGTATTTACGCGATAATAATACTATGAAAACAGATAGGGTTTCCAAGTTCATAAATAATATTTAATAGTAATTTCCGGATATTTGAAGAAATTTGCAGATTTTTTTTCTTTCCGCAGTATAATTTGCTTCTCATCAGCTGCCTAGCCTCTTCCCAACTATGTTGGGGTCGGCTTCCAGTATAACTGGATGTAACTGAACACCAGTATTTTACATGAAGCGACTGCCTATCTGACCTCCACAACCCAGTTAATACTGGATAATACGATGATTTTCCACCCACCATAAAAAAAGGCTCTAACCACGCGCGCGATAAAAAGAAAGAGGAGATGACACTGTTTATTGTTTTCTATGTTGATTTCATTAAAATATATTGTATCTATCATAGACGGTTCTTTTTTTTGGAAATCCCTGAAGTGTTATCTTCTCCCGCATTCCGGACACTAAGTTAAAATTCCGGACAAATGGCAACCCTATGTAAACACAGCTTCGTCAGCTATTTATCGTCCATACAACAACATGTCTTCTTCCGTGAGAACGTTGTCTATCAACATGAAATCTGCAAACAAACATTTATATACATGTCCAAGGTAATAATGTTCACTTGATTTCTATTTTTAAAGCCAGGCGTAATCCAGGCTACGGAACGCTAGATCAAGTCTTCGATTAGTTAATCTGAGTTAATCCACTGTTAATTCTCTTTTGTTGATGAAAAAGATAACATTGAAATAGGTTGACATAGCTTTTGACAGTACTTACCTAAAACCGATCACTTATCAGCCTGGTTTTAATTACCAGGTCGAACAAAACGTTCTTTTAATGTTGGCCTTTTATAATTACTTTCTCAGTAACAGTCAGGAGTATTTGTTTGATGGCAACAGACTCGACTGCTATTACATGTAGTGAAGTCAAAATATGAATAATTTGAATAATAAAGAATTAAAAATATTTCGCACACCGCACCATAGAAAATTGGTGTAGGTTTTGAATACACCATTATATTAAATGAACTGTCAAAGTCTCCATCAATCCCGTGTGTGCTAAAAAAGTTATTGAAGGTCAAAGGTAAACCCATCGGGGCTGCGGGTTGTTCGAAAGAGACATCGCGGCCTCGACACAACGGGCTAAGAAGGAACATGGGTGGTTTTTAGTCAGTAGAAGTCTGACACTCCGTGCCGCTCTGCCCAGAGCCGGAGGAGACATTTGGTGATTTCCCACAATCCAAAAAAAAAAGGTCAAAGGTAAAAAATATATGTTTTTTTGGATTTTTGTCGTTAACGATGAGTTATTGCATAGCTCTCAGACCAAATGATGATCACGTGCTAATATTTTCTAGTTACAATGTAAAATTGGTACTTGACAATTTCTGTGACATAGCACAAATTAAAAAAGGTAAAATAAATAATTTTTTGCAAACGAAATAACCGACTACCAAAATCATAAACCATAAAAACTGGAAAATAACTTTCGGAAGTCGATGGCAAAAAAATCAATAAAACAAATAAAAGTTACCGACTTCGGAAAGTACTGCAGACAGTTGTGTTAACCATTTTTTTAAACCCGTCTCTAGGTGATATAGAACCTCATCGAACCATAGCTAGCTGCACGGTTAATAACAAATTCGAACACCTATTACCAACGCGGGTATTATAAAATGTTTATTGTTCTCGTCATCTCTATCTCCGTAACACACGATGAGCACTAGCATCTGCAATCCTAGAAACTTTTAAAATAATCAAGTAATTCGAAGAAAATGATCGGAGTCACGGAAATAATCTCATTTCGCAGAACACCGAATAGGTGGGTGATATTTGTGGAACGGGGCGATATCCCGGGAATAATGCGGTGTTTAGCGTTCGCTGGTCATTATCACCAGCATTCCACAATAATGTGTGTTCTAATTTAACGAGTTGCTAAGCGGTCACATTATTGACTTTTACTTTGTTCTTAATATTCAATTTGTAGGCTTGTAGCGTCAAGTGTGCATAGTAGAACAATGATTTAGCATAATCGGCTAAATTCAAATGAAAGTATTTGTTTCAAACAGTCGGCAACAGCTAGTTTTGAATGGTCGAAACAACTAGTACATCAATAAAAACAAGCTACAGTCACAAGACATAATAACTGAAACTGAAGTTCTGTAGTTGCCATAGAAAACAAAAGACAGAGATCACTAGAATTAATATAACTACTAAAAACATATTATTATTATTATTATTATTAATAATAAAATTGTTGAAATTGTAAAAACAACTAAATTCCTTGGACTATTAATTGACAAAAGCTTAGACTGAAATCACAAATCGAGTACCTTTAAAAAAAAAATTGTAGTTCTGCATTTGCATTGCACTCTCTAGCTGCAATTGTGAATTTAGAAACCTTGATTGTGGCCTACCATGGCTTAGTTGCGTCTACGGCATCATATTTTGGGGAAATTCGACCGACGCTAACACGGCGTTTAAGGCCCAAAAGAGATGTATTAGATCTATATTTGGGCTAAAACGATCGATACATTGTAAGCCATATTTTAAGAGGTACAATCTATTGACTCTCCCTTGTCTGTATATACTCGAAGTCGCAATGTTTGGTAAAACAAACCCCAATTTGTTTCCGCGTCTTCAGGACGTGGTACTGCGTAACAGACGGGATATGACCATTGACCATTCTTAGAGTTTATCCAGCAAAAACGGCACTCATGCGCAAAAGTATCGTCTTTATGGCGCCGACTATATTTAATAAATTAGCAAAATCTTGGAAGGAGCTGGATAGTAAGGCATTCAAGCGGCATCTTAACAATTTTCTTTCGCAAATAACTTATTATAGTGTCTCAGAATTTCTAGCTGAAAAAGATTTTACTAATGGTGTTTGATTTTGACTGACTGTTTGATAAACTTACTGTTACGCTACTGTTTTGACATGATATATTTATTATTCTAGTTGGCACATTTTTATTCCATTTGACATGAAATATTTTTAATTTTTATTATTTTGGCCATGTTGACATTTTTATATTTTTAGTGTATATTATTTCAATGCCAGGCCACTTATTTTGAATCTAGGTATAATTTACATGTAAACCTACATTTATGCCTATGTGATGGTAAAATGTGATGGTTTAAAAAAATAACACCCATGTACAAACAAACCCATGTTTGCAAAGAAATAAATGATTTGATTTGATTTTCCCATTCCAAAGCGTAGATCTCTATGGAAAAGAAAGGGCTAGAAACTCCATGGACACTCTTGTAAATCAGTATATTAATTATTAATAGATACAATATCTTGGTAACATCATTGATGGATTGTGTATGGAATGATATGAATGAGAAAGGATTAAATGCCATCTTGACGTGTAACAGGGAAGAATGGAAGAAGAAAACGTGTTGCGCCGACCCCAAATAGAATGGGATAAGTGCAGGAAGATGATGATGATGATGATCTTGGTAACATCATTCATGTGTAGATGGTACATTGTGTGAGAACGATGTAGCAAGATGAGCACGTTAAAGTATCACAGTAGAGACAACAAAGACAATAATTAAAAAAATATAATAATTAATTCAGCCTGTAATGTTCTCACTACTGGGACACAGGTCTCCTCTCTGTGAGAGGGAGTGGGCTATTATCATCACGCGGGTCAAGTGAGGGTTGGTAGCTGTCACATGTATTCGAATTTTTGGGTCTAGCACGATAATTTCCTGTATCGTTTTGAGAGGTTTATTGTTCAAACCTATCTATTTGCATTACTTAACAAAAATAGTAGAAAATATCGAATGATATATGTGCGATGCTGTCCCTGTCTCCAACACTCATAAAGATTGGGCGGGTTTCATAATTCGACTCCCGCGTAGACACGTCGTAGTGAAGACGCGTTAAAATGAAGAGCAGTGTGATAGATGTCTCCGCTAAATATAGGTAAGCGAAGAATTCGGAAATGACGGCATGTCGACTGCTCGTAACAAGCGATCTAAAAATTACTTACAAGATTAAAGAACGGTCAGAAAAAGATAAAAGGATTTGAAGAAGATCTTGAATAATGTGTGGAGTTTCAACGTTTCATTGAAACAATAAACTTAACTGTATTTTGGTCACTGTATATTTCCTTATGATTTTTCTTGCTACAAGTTGTTGCTACAACTCATTATGATGGTTAATATACAGGGTGGAAGGACACTGATGCTATTAAAACGTTTAAATTAACACGTAGGTATACAGTACATAATTCTGAACCCTCCGCCACATAGAAAATTTTCGTAGGTTATTGAAAAAAAAAAAAAAAA
The DNA here is from genome assembly GCA_949774965.1 of Diarsia brunnea. Classification (NCBI taxonomy): domain Eukaryota; kingdom Metazoa; phylum Arthropoda; class Insecta; order Lepidoptera; family Noctuidae; genus Diarsia; species Diarsia brunnea. The sequence continues at coordinate 8,817,101 of OX459011.1, forward strand.
AAAAACTGCTCAGTCGCTCCATGTAAAATAGTGGTATTCAGCTGCATCCGGTTAGACTGGAAGCCGACTCCAACATAGTTTGGAAAAGGCTAGGCAGATGATTATTGAAAAAAACTAAACTAACTTTATGTTAACATATATATTCGTCTGAAAAAAAAACTGTTTTCCTACAAATCCGTAATACTTATTCGGTAAAAATGTTGCTGTTGACAGCTGTTCTTTTAATTACCGATGAATAATATATATGTGGGGGAGGGTTCAGAATGATACGTGGCAACCGTATTAGCGTCGGTGTCCCTTCCATCGTGTAGGTATGTTCGAAATCGAATAGAATCATCATCAGCCTATAATATTCCCACTCAGGCGTCCTCTCTAGGAGAGGGATGGGCTATATCCACGCGGGCCCAGTGCGGGTTGGTAGATGTCACATGCCTATTTTCTACTGTTGTGAGAGCGTTCAACTAGAAGGTTCAACAAATATCCAATATACAAAATGACTAGTTATTTTCAACTCTAACATTTTTCATGTCATGTAAGAGTTTTCATCAAACTCTCTCTCTCTCTCTCTCTATGTATACCTGTCTTGTGTCTGTTGATGTTTTCTTTCTAAAACCTTATCTAGATAGCGATGGCTCAAAATAATTTAGTGCTGAGATAAAACAAGTACACGTAACGTTGTTTAATCTTTTGTCAATATTGCCGGGTATGTATATGACGAGCCGAGACGACAATTTTAGTGAAAACACGTTGTAGATAGCGGTGGGACACATCTAGATAAAAGTCGTGATAACTCTAAGATGTGCCCGAAATACGAGTAACAAAATATAACGATCCTGTGAATTATCTAGTAATTTTAATATTTGGTATTGTAACTGTGATGGCTTTGAATAAGGGTAATGATTTCTGTGAGTATCTGATGAGTTTTTCCTCTTGTTATGTGGCTTTTTTCGTGTTATTTGATACATTAAACATGTTAACTTTCGTTGTTCCGTGGTAAGATCACGTATTTGTGTACACGTGTCGTGTGGGCTTCTTAGTAACGTACTTTACCTTTTTAGGGTTCCGTAGTCAACTAGGAACCCTTATAGTTTCGCCATGTCTGTCTGTCTGTCTGTCCGTCCTCGCTTAATCTCTGTGACCGTTAGCACTAGAAAGCTGAAATTTGGGACCAATATGTGTATCAATCACGCCGACAAAGTGCTAAAATAAAAATTGGAAAAAAATGTTTTATTAGGGTAGCCCCCCTATATGTAAAGTGGGAAGTGTTTTTTTTTTTAATTTTAACCCTAATGTGTGATATATTGTTGGAAAGGTATTTAAAAATGAATAGGGGTTTACTAAAATCATTTTTTGATAATGTCAATAATTTCGGAAATAATCGCTCCAAAAGTAAAAAACAAAGCGTCCCCCCCCCTCTAACTTTTGAACCATAAGTTTAGAAAATACGAAAAAAATCTGAAAAGTAGAACTTTATAAGGACTTTCTAGGAAAATTATTTTGAACTTGGATGGAAACAACAGATGGAAACTGCAGTTAACCAATATAATTTGGTCCCTGAATCGTATGAGCGCCTATACAATCCAGAGGTCAAGTTTCATTTGCCCGTATTTTTTTTTTAACTTCGTTTACATAATATTTTATTATCTACGGAACCCTACACTGAGCGTGGCCCGACACGCTCTTGGCCGGTTTTTATGTGCTATGTTTTCCGACAGTCAAAAAGTAACAATTTTTATTTTCGCAACCCCTCTGAAAATTCTGAGCTAATCTCACGTTATCTGCGAGAGGACTCGTAACTCAGAAATATAATTTCAGGCGCATATTAAATAGCTTGGCTGCGTTTCGGTGCGATTTTCTCAGATTTACCACCAGTGAAGCTTGTACGTTACATTGTTAGCGCTACTTTGGACTTAATTTTTACTTTAATTCTTACCTTAATTACACAGTAGTGGACTCTTACCAACACTTGACAGTTAAGTTCACATATTTAAATTCCAAGAAACCTGAAATGAAAAGGAGTCTTGCTACGCCATAGCATTACTTTAAATTATAACTTTAAGTAAGGGGACTCTTGCTACGCCGTAGCATTTTTGTTACTTTCAATAAAAAACACATCTTGCTACGCCGTAGCAGATTAAGTGCATTTGATGGAACGCACGTTACTGTAAAATTCAAGTACCAAGGCCCGAATTCAATACTTGGAAAGCTCATTAAATTTTATTATCAGTTATATTTTCAACATTTACAGTTGTTACGTTCAATACAGCTAAAAATGTTCGATCCTACGCGGAACAAGGAACAAGGGATTGTGACATAATAGCTTCCAGCTACAATATTTTTACATGGGTGTTCCATTTTCCTGATTCTGTTACGAAACACTTACGTCATAGGATATATTTTGTCCTACTTACTTGTTTCTGCTTTTGAGCGATATTTTGAAAACTGGAGTGTTTTCATTGAAATGAGAATGTTTGCCACTTACATAGTCATACTTGGTAGTTATAAAATACTTTGTCTCAATCGCTCATAGTTCGGTAACTAATAAATCGCCGTGTTTTTCGTTATAATCAATCCCGCACGGATATTTTAAGTATGTATAATGTATATATGTGATAAATAAGAATGCCAACTCAGTTCACTACAATCCACTGCTAAATGCCAAGGTCGTATAGTCAGTGTCCTACTCTTTCTCACAATTTTTATGGAAGAGGGATCAGTTAATGTAGTTCACTGGGCACTTCAAGCGGTGAATCACTGATGCCGATAGCATCAAGTAACTAACTGACAAATGTGTTGTTCCAGATCTGCGCACGGCGTTCGGTCTGCTGGACCGCGACAGCGATGGCCACGTGACGCCGGCCGAGCTTCAGTTCATGCTGCGCAACCTCGGCATCACCGTCAACGACGACCTCATCGCTGAGCTCATCAAGGACGCCAGTAAAACTGGTCAGTGCCTCCACTTTATATCTACACCACGTCCTCACAGATTGTCGTGAGTGAAAAACTGTCGAAGTATGATTTCTACTGACTACTCGAGTCAGGACCTAGTATCTGTAGGTAATTCTGCATTTAATTTCCTCCTCTTATTTACGTAATTTCCTTTCTTCTAACTTTTAGAATTACTTTTATCCGGTTTGATAATCCTATCAGAGTATCAGATCACCACTTGCTGAAGTGTTTTGAATGTATATAAATATAGTATGTTTTACGTCTGGCTCACCAGTGACATTAACCTCTACTAAGTTTATCTTAATATACCATGTGAATAATTATCATAACAAATGCAAGAGTAGAGCAGTAATCAATCTTCAACAATGCTGACATTGTCAAGGTACACAGTGGTTGCTATTATAACGTGTAATGCCGTTGGCTAGCCAACGCAGCGTACGTCATGAAAATTACGTCCCACGCTCAGCTCGCATGCAAGAAGTCCATCAAACTTGGTAATGGAGCGATGGGCGTAAATCGGAGCCGTTTGCTCGCAAATGACACGCCACCACCGACCGGCTTGTCGATCATGGCAGACAGGGTCGCCATTATCTTTCTAAGTAATATAGCAAATCACTGTTTCATCAGGATATTTATCTATCCATTTTATAGGTTCTTATTACAAACCTCTGCATTGACATAATGATGTAAAAAGGAAAGATTTAGAGTATCATAACTACGTTCACCAAAGTTGTTTGGATAAATACATTATATTTTCTTTCCCTAAGGAAAAACTACGTACACCTACATGAAAGCTGAAGGTCTTTTCAATAACAACAAACTAAACTGTTCCCAACAAGTTGTTTTCTTTAACAAGCTGATTTGACTTTATACGCTTAAATAAATATTTATGTACGATCGTCGTGTTTTATGACTCAATATCGTTTGGGAGACACGCACGCCCCATACTATACATATGTTGCGGTTATGCAGGCTTACATATGAAAATTCGAGACGATAATGTCATTTATCTACGCGCAATTTCCTTCGCTTAGCCTTGAAACGAATTCATAATAAAGTAGATATTACTAGTAGCTTTCGAACTTCAGAAAGGGGATGAATATGTGTTTTAGGAAATAAACGCTTTTTACGATCTCATTAGTGGTGAGGAGACTGTATTTTAAACATGTCGTAAAGTGCCTAGATTGAAGTGTGCGGATCTAAATTAACGAGACGTATAGGTACTTACACTAAACATATCGTGTTTTTACTTGCATTGAATTGCTGCCAACGTAGCACATGTTTTTTGACACATATAATAAACTCGCTAAGAAATTGCACTGTTTTATGTCAGCAAATGTACTGTGACTACAAATTGCTACTTACAAAGTACACAGAGAGCAGCAGACGTTAAAATGAAAATATGTATACATTATGTTGATATATCGCGTCATATTCAGTAATTGCTGAAAGTCGGCGCAGAAATATTCAGGGGCTATGAAAACTTTCGGTATCTGCTTATAAGCCTCATTAGAATACTGCGTGAGCAAGTTTTATGTAACAGCATGAATAAACAAAACCTGATTAAATCGATGAGGCAGTTAATTTAGACGGTTATTGTAAAATGGCGTGCGCGCGTAAGGCGGGCGTCTTCCGGCGCGCGCGACCCTCACCCGGCACTTTGCTACCTGTGCTTTTCCAAGTCTTCGTGACGTAATTGATAAAGTTCTACTTGATCACTCACCACTGGAGTGCCTAATTGCCTATATAACTTGCTTCATTACTTTGCGTGCCCCCAGAAATCCTCAGTAACTTTTAGTATTGCAGACTTGCGTCGTAAGCTAAGTGATTGACGGCTTTATGGAGGCTAACAAAAGTTATAAATAAAGCATGTCTTGGTTTTATTGCTCCTAAAGACCGCAATATCTACTTACTCTCTATTTATTTTCTTTGTATGTACATAAACAAAACAATAGACAAAGACATTGTATGGCACGAGGGTTATTGATTTATTTAGATGCGAACATCCTGCGTATACTCACATACATTGTATTATATTTCAACTAAGAACTGCTGTCACAGTGTAGATACGCAGTTTTTGGAAGTCCGACTTTATTTCCTGAAATTGGCGATACCCTTATCAGTTATGTATACAAGTAGATAAGAATGGAAACAAGTAAAACATATTAAATTACTCGGAGACAGTTCATGGCTTCCGAGCCGCTATCGCGGGAGTGCGGTAGCCCCACGCCACGCCCGCTCTATCTACCATCGCACCCTGATAATCTCTTGATCCAATCAGATTGTATCCAAGCCTTCTCGAGGTTAACATTCTGAACACGATACAAAAACTGTCCATTAATTCTATAACGCACGTTCTGAGCTGTGATTTGCGCAATACAGTCAATCAAGCTGACTGTAAACATTTAAATTCGAGCCAGTCATACATGTTTTTTTTTTTTTTTTTTTTTTTTTTTTTTTATCAGCCTATATTGTCCCACTGCTGGGCAAAAGCCTCCCCCATAGCCTTCCACTCTTCTCTCTGTGTGGTTTTCCCCGTCCAATTCGTCATACATGTACTACGGGATAATCCTTACTTCTTTAAACAAGATTAGAGAGACCAATTTTAAATAAAAAGTTTCGCCGGGACAAATTCTAGCTAGACAATAAAGGTGCAGCGCAGCCACAGGTGCCGCTAAATTCCCTCGTTCTTGTCTACGTAAGCCTCGCTGCCTTTAAAAGTGCTTGCACATCTGGCACGCTTTGTATAAATTTAAATAAATTACCTCAGTATACACAGGTTCTAAATGAGCCTCGAATTAAAATACGGGGATTATTATTTTAGTTTATTAGCACGAATGAACAGTAATCTTAGTAAGCAACATGAAAATGTATTACGACGTAAGACTGCCTTCAATAAAAACTTTATGGATGACGAGGTCTGACTTTATTACTAAACATTGATAATGACTGTTATAATTAACTGGAGCTAATGCTGTGCTCTGTGAGCAGGGGGTGAACTGCTGACGTCATCACTTTAACGACTCTTCCTGCCACCGCGTTAATTAAGATTTAACGACTTAAAGCCCTTTTGTTAATTGTCACATAACATTTTGTTACATATTATTTGGGCACAATTTAATATTGTTTTAATAATATGGTGGTGGCTGGCGTATGCGTTTATTTTGTCGTAAATCTTTATCTGTGACCCCAAAAAGGTTTTTGTAGGGACGTAACATTATTCGGGTTGTATGACGGAACACATTACGAAAGAAGCTCGTTAAAACGTGTAACTGTTTATGTTTTGTAGGGCTTTACAGCGGGGTAACACGGAACACTTTTTGTTTTCTACTTTTTCTGTAATATTTTATGCAAGAATTTATATAAGCGTGTTTTACACCACCTTACAAAATAACGTTAGGGTTTTTTCTTAATCACGTGCTTATGAATGTAGATAGGTATTTGATAGAACCTCTACGGTTCGTTTGACATAATCAATCATTCTGTGGCGTGGTGTTGTAAGAGCTCTGTGATTGACTACCTAAAAGTCTTATTAGTATGATGAGTGATGACAATTTCACACGAGTACTTAGGTTGGTACTTCACCAATCACCGGTATATTGCTTCGTATAATGTTCGTCGTAATTTTCACGAAACGGCTGGCTGTCACGTTCTTGCGAATGTTCTTGAATATTTTGAGACTAGATTTGCGTGATACTTCCTGGCCGCGCCACAATCGAATTTTTAAATCGGGGTTAATACGAATAAATGTTCGGAATATGTTCATTATTGTTCATAATATTAAAATAAAAGTACTATAAAGGTTCGCGAGATATTTAACAAAATCGGTGGCGCGGCCAGAAAGCATGCTTCCTAGCCGCGCCACCGCGTACACAGCAATAAATAGGATATTTATATACAAACTCAATGGTAAATAATTGTACGTCTATTGTTTATTCTATTGATGACGAGAAATACTCCAAATGTGTGTTTGTTAGATGAGAAATAATTAATATAACCTCATAATGTACTACGTACTAGAGAAGAGTTTTCAAACAAAATAATGTGCGCGCACTTGATGACAGTGGGGCAGGCGGGGGGTGTCATGTTCTCATAGATTACTACCAATGCATGCAGATGCGACATAATTTTATTATACTGCCTACTTGATATTGTACGTGTGTACTTACTCAGAAAATAAATAAAAATGTACTTAAACTGGAACAATATTTTACTTTCCTTAAATAATATAAGTTGTGTTACTTTCTGCCGTTTGGTATAGTAATCCACTGTTGGATCAGTTTCAGCTTCGTGATACAATCTAATTTTTATATACTGAACAATCTATTATAATTCGAGGCATAATAATTATAAATTATGGCTCGAATTAAATGGATTCTGTGATTGAATGTATACGACTGATTTAGTGAATGTTTATTCAAATTTGCAAATAATTCTTTCCCAATTAAATTCTTTAGGGTGTTAACGGACATATAATTAAAATCATATTTCGAGGTAAGATTTCCACCACTTTGCCGTATTAAATTACGTATGACAGCACTGTCACGGAGAGTTATACATCCAGCGCAAAAGTCACCGGGTGATGAAGCACGTTCATTGAGAGAGGTCATGGTAAAGCGAACGAATTCAGCCTTTAGTCTTGTCTGCAAGTGGGGTGACGAGAATCTGGTTGATATCAACGCCACCAAAGCGCAAGTGTGTCTGTTCACCGCCAAAAGGAGTCCGTTCAATCTGGCCCCTACTTTCCGGAGTGCGTCTGTACAAGTTACTGACAGTCTCGAGCTTCTTGGCACGAAGTTGAGCGCGATTCTGAACTTTGGCTCCTATATTGAGTCGAAAGCTCAAACCTCATCGTTATCTCTCAAAGTTCCATCGTCAACCTCATCTCTGCCCTTTTTTTTGTTTTTTTTTTTTGGCGAGTGGAAAATCATCGAATAACCCCTCCCGCGCTTGGGCAGAGCGAAAGGGAGCGTCAGATTTCTTCTGACTAAAAACCACCCATGTTCCTTCTTAGCCCTTGCGCCGAGGCCGCGGCATCTCTTGCGAACAACCCGCAGCCCCGACGGGCCTCTCTGCCCTTAGGGCTAAATTGAGGTCAAGAGTAAAAAAATAAAAAAAAGATCTTTTCATTAGCCTAGTAATAAATGTGTGATGTAGAAGTTTATAGTATAGTCAAACTATAAATGCAATCTTCACAATTTAACTTTTTTGTTAATTGTCTTGATACATATCCAAATATTATACAACCTACTATCAATTTTATTTTGACTCACATGTAGAGGATTCGTGGTCAAGCATTAAATACGTCGATAATGTCAAGTCTGCGCATACAAATGTTTTACTCTTTGACATGAACATGACACTGCTACATGAACTATGACTGAACTGTCAGACATTGGTGCCACGAATTTTATTCGCAGTTTATATTAATTATTTCTCATTACCAATAGAACAAACACACATTTGCAGTATTTCTTGTCATCAATAGAATAAACAATAGATGTACAATTATTTGCCATTGAGTTTGAATATAAATATCCAATTTATTGCTGTGTACGCGGTGGCGCGGCTAGGAAGCATGCTTTCTGGCCGCGACACCGATTTTATTAAATATCTCGCGAACCTTTATAGTACGTTTTTTTTTAATATTATGAACAATAATGAACAGATTACGAACATTTATTCGCATTAACCCCGATTCAAAATGCGACTGTGGCGCGGCCAGGAAGTATCACGCCTAGATTTAACCGGGTTTCGTTCATGTTGTCTTAGGAATGATTTCTAGTTGATACAATGGCCATAATACAAGGTTTGAACGGACCCTTCAAGAAGCCGGCAACCAAGCATGCTGTTCTGTACATCAAACTAAGTAACTCTATCCAAAAGATATTGCTGGGAAACGACTTTTTTTGGGGTGAAAAATCATGGTTTAGGGTAGGTGCTTAAAGTAGCGCACTCAAAACATTGTGCTGATGATTGCTATGAATAGTAAACGTAAATTAAATTAACGTAACGTGCGTACGTAACGTAAATTGTATGAAATAGTAAACGGGTCATGGAGGTAAGTAAATTAAAGTCAGTAGGTAAACTGAAAACAGAACTAATATTAAAAAAAAACTTATGAAATTATCGGACTTTGACCTCCCATAGATATCTCCGTAACTAGAAGGTTCCAAGGTCCAGAACAAAACAAATCGTAATGACGATGGTTTTTTGGGAAACTTATTATAGACAGGAATAGCAGAAAGGACAAATCCCATATATGAGATTACGATGGCTTTTCAGGTAAAAATAAACGTGTATCGAGCTTTCAGGGCTTCGAATTGTGAAAACGTAGCCTTTGATTATTATTTAGCTTCTCACTTATGAGTTAAATTGTTTTAATTACAGGTAACGGCCTAATAGATGAGAACGATTTCATGCAGTGGGTGACGAAGATACAAGCAATACAGGGCATGGACGTGACGACAAGTGGCGGCGACTCTGAGGAGGAGATCACCCGAGATCTTCTCGCAGCATTTAAGTGAGTTATTGCTTACTAGCTTTGGTATACCCGAGGTTTTGCTCGCGTTATGCTGGGCAATGATCGGACCGTATTTAAATATAGGTATAGGTAAAGGATATGACACTCGTGGCTGATGGCAGTTTTCCATTAGTGAAATATTTTTCGGAATTGAATTAGAAGTTCTGAAGATCACACGTCAAAATATACCACTTTATAATATTTTGTAGAATAGGTTATTCGTTAAAAAGTAGCTATGAACGTGAAAGGAATATGCCACCAGGACTAAGCAGGTGGTTGTAAGTAGTTTCTACCCCTACTCCTATTTCATATAACTCTCCTTTTGGGTTTCGCCGTAGTCGGGTAAAAAGGTGTGCGTTTATATGTACGTTTATATGTATGTAAGAATTGAGTCACAGTTTGATTACAGGTGTCAATAATGACACCTGTAATCCAACTGTGACTTTTTCATTCTAACCTATAATACACCTATAATTTCACCGCTATTAGGGACATAAGTGCCTAATAGCGGTGAAATTATAGCCATTTTATGAGCAAGTGTGTTGAAAATGGAATTACGGAATAGATAGCGTACAGACGTCTGACCTTTGCGTACCTACTCATGCAGTCATAGCTTGCGAACGTGCAATCACGTAACAGCCTTTATAGAGTGAAATTTCTCAACCTTACCTAGAGGGAAAGTACTCTATATTACAGACTTAGCGTGCATCACAATCAAAATGTGCTATCATGCCTTAATTTCACTCATCCCATCTTGTAAACTCAGTCTGATTGTGATAATCCACCGACATCCTCCATCAACGCACTTCGTTACATTATAAAGAAACAAATCAAATTCGGGAACCGAAACGACAAAAATTCGAAAAACAACACCTGTACTTTTATGACATAAATCGATACGGTCAATCCTATGAATTAAATCTCTCTGAAAAACAAAAAAGGAAATCTTAACTCACAAATTAAATGGGACAAGATAAAGCACTTTTTCAACACACTTGCTCATAAAGTGGCTCTAATTTCACCGCAATTCAGCACATAATGACACCTGTAATCAAACTGTGAATTTTTCATTGCCATTATTCACAAGTGAGTTATTGGATTTTTAAATTTTTTTGGTTGAGTTGCTTTGTTCTTAAAAAAAAATTCGATACTAAAAGATTGTGTTCAATAGTACAAATAAATTAATGTACCTATTGCTTGCTCATTTCATGCAACTTCGAATTTAAATAGATAATTTCAACTTGTATAGATATACGTTTTTAATAAATAAAACTTTTGTTTTCTCTGTAATAAAAAAAACTTTGAATTCCCCATTTTGTACGTGGCTGAAACGCTATCCGCGAAAAACCAAAAAAAAACGTAATCTTTTAGTCTATAGCCGTTCGCCATTGTTAGAGCGCGCGCAGGAAAACTTATTCATTTAAATAGATAATTTCAACTTGTATATACGTTTTTAATAAATAAAATTTTTGTTTTCTCTGTAATAAAAAAAACTGTGAATTCCTCATTTTGTACGTGACTAAAACGCTATCCGCGAAAAGCAAAACAAAGCAAAAAAAAAGAAACCTCAATCTTTTAGTCTATGGCCGTTCGCCATTGTTAGATGCGCGCGCAGGAAAACTGATTAACTTTTCCCGCCATTGCGAAATTTTTTTCACAACTCGTTTTAACTGTTGAAAATGTTTTTTTTTTGTGTATTTTCTTCACAAGTGTGTTGAAAAACGTCGTATGATACACGTGTGTATTGATGATTACCGTACTCGGCTCTCTTAAGACCCTCACCTCACGGCTCGGGTCTCAATGGCGCCTCAGCGGTGATCACCAACGTTACACACTTGTACCATAATGTACTATTATCATTGATATAAAAACTAAAGATACGGTCGTCCGAACATTTGCTCGACGTGTTCGCCATACAGAGAATCGGTGTAGTCTGCTCGTTAACGTAACCTTGTATAAGCGGCGTGGTATTTTCGAGGTATAAAGAACATAAATAAAGCTTTTAATAAAATTTACGACCGCACCCGAAGAGAGCCGATCTAGTTCACTTCGGCTTAGGAAAGACCGTTTTAGGACCAAGTTCGAGGCGTCATTGTAACATGCGGTCCGCCCAGTCCTTACGCAGTAATATATAAGTCAATGACTATTATTTAAAGTTTTATAAAAATTAACAATTAAGTTTTGCACGTGTATGTAAGTTCTACGTTTAATATGTAGATTGTAGGGCCTATGTGAAATAAAATTCTTATATTGACTTATTGATTGAAACAACTATTTATCTGACCCGAGGTTCGACGTTCGAACGAGGTAGTCAAAAAATCACAGAACAGGACCACCAGCAAGCGTGGTCCCAGCCTACGATTTTGGGGAGGTCACACGGGGCGTAGCCAGGAATTTGGTTGGTAGGGGTTTGCGGTTACCCTGAACAAAAAGCAGCAGTTCATCGAATGAGGGATTAACCGACGAGTTAACCAATTAGTAACACTGTTAGAACAATATTACCTACGAAATATAAATGAAATTTCATCTCAAAGTTTCCTTTTCACCTTTCCACAGGGTGTTCGACCGCGACGACAACGGGTACATAACTCGGGACGAGCTCCGCTCGGCGCTGGAGATGATCGGCGAGCCGGTGACTGACGCGCAGCTCAACCAGGTGCTCGCGCTCGGGGACATCGACCACGACGGCAGGATTGACTACGAAGGTATACTTTTTGTTATGGTGGCGGTAGAAGAAAGAACCCAGAAAGCTCCTAGTTACGACTCCGTTTTCTATTTATTCTTATTTCTTTTCGGAATGACTTCTGCTTTGAGTATCTGCTTAAACCAAGGAAAAGGATTATCCACACAGTTTTAGGTAAGATAGACTGCCTACTTGGTTAGTGGTCGCAAGCGTGACTGCTAAGCCTGAGGTCCTGAGTTCGATTTCCAGTTTTTCGATCAAGAATTTTTCAACAGCAGCCATGGTCGATGGCAAATTGGCATTAGGCTCGCCCCCTTTTACATGGGACTTAAACATACCTGGCGAAATGTGGGTGTACCAACGGGTACGCCTCTACCTAACCCTTAGGGGATTACTGGCGTGATGTTTAGTTTTGTTACTTGGGTAAGGTACCAACAAGAATGTAGCCTGATCCTCACTCGTTGAGAAATAGATTACAAGGTAAAATCTGAATTTATTTTGTTTATTTTTTGTATCAGGCCTATTTTAACAGCTATAATTTTCTAATTGCAGAGTTCGTTAAGATGCTGTTGTAACGTGTACCTCGCTGAACAAGACCTCACTAGATATAAAGGTAGTGTTAATTATGTGTGGCCGGCGCCGAGTGGTCCTGATCTGATCGCGAAAGATACCTTCGTGACGGTGGGAGGAGTCTCCTTACCTTCTGCCAAGAGTTGTACCTACCCACGAGCACAGGACATGCTCGCAGATCCAGAAGAACTACCCACTGTAACCAGAAGTCGACACCTGTTTAAATTGTTGTACATAGCAGTAATTTTGTAATTAATAAAAATAACAATATCTAATGTAGTAACTAATTTAGGATATCAATGTTATGTAACATTAAATATTTATATATCAAACGATAAGGCAACTATTCTTTTTTGCATACGTAATTTGTTTGTTGAATATAATAAAAAAGCTTAACAAATTCTATCATAAAGTTTGTAATAAAAGACATTACCTACAACATAACAGAGTACTATTTTATGTATATAAACCTACTCGATTCATCCGGTAAAGAAATTGTCAGTACAAATATTTACGTACCTATATATTTATTGAACTGCTAAACTAATTTAAATATTTGTATAAACATATATTATATATAACATACTATTTACTTACTCTTAGCTTTAAGACCTTAGCAAATTAGTATATTAGGTACCTATGTCGTTTTTATTTATAAAATAATTCATGGTCTCCGATTTACAAGAAACTATTTTTACCTAAGGATAATAATTGAAGTTGAGGCCTACTTTAAATTCAATTATTGGCCTACCTAAAAATAATGGAGCACCCACTTAGGTACTTACCCTTACAAATGTTACGTTGGAATGCAGATTGTCTATACTTACAATAATTATATTAATAAAGTAATATTGTAATTTTATGGTTGTGAATGATAAGTTACACCAGAATTGTTATATTTATGAATTAAAGTGGTATGAGTACCTAACAGATATATATTTATTTTTGAAACAGGCTTTAACGACTGCAAAATAAAGATATGAACGTAGTTCTAGTTTGCACACCATCAGGTCAACCGATAAATGTAATGTACCTCTTCACAGGTAGTCTAGGTACCAGAGGCGTAGCGTGCCTTAGACGGGCCCAGTATCAAAATTCGTTGGGGGCCCAAATGAAGGGTCAAGATTTTTCCATTCTTGACTTTCGTAATTTTTGAAGTGAAACTTCTTTAGGCACGTTGGGCACATTATGATATGATTTTTTCTCGGGAAGTACAGCCTAAGAGTTTAAGTGAGATTGTGTATAACATTTTACGAATTTTTCCTTACAACCGTTCGGGGCCCCTGGAGCCCGGGGGCCCCGTATCATTGATAGGTACGGCTGATACGGCGGTAGTTACGCCTCTGCATGGTAAATTATTTTTTAATGCATTCATTACCTACTAATGTGATGGTGTGAAAACATCGTAACTATGGACTAGTTACGATGCGATGTTTAGAAGTTACTAAAATTGTGTAAGAACAGACCGTTATATATTAGAAAATCCTAATTTTATTCTTGATAAGCCTTCGAAAGACATGTGATGGTAGGTACCTAAATGAAAGTGATTAATAAATCTTGAATTTGTTATTTATTTCTTTTTAGTTAGGGCCGGCGAAGAACTTCGAAAGAAAGTCGCATGGTTTGGGCTCAATAGTTGGTTTCCAGTGGGCCATCATGTAACCTTTCTGCTGCCATTGATGAGTTACTTCTTTAAGCTCCATGTAGCCCTGTAATCGTAAACTGTTATTAACTTATTTGATCTAGTTTTTAATCTAGGGTATCTGCTTCAATTCGGATAAAGCGAAAGACTTATTAGGGCTCGTTTACGGAGACGCGGGGCGTCGCGCGGCGCGTGCAGAAGGCTCGTCTCGAGCTTTTTTATTACGCACAACGCGCCGCGCGAAACCGTGCGTGTCCGTAAATGAGGCCTCACGTGGCGTGTGTACGGTCACGACCACTAATACAGTGTAGGTACCTACGTCCTACACACAAAATACAAATCCGATTTTCTCATAAAACAACTATTTCTACTTTATAGCGGAGCGCCGTTAGATGTTAATATTGTAAAATCTCGAAATCCAGGGCCAGTCAATGAATCTTCATTTTAGCACATTGATGGTTTGCAACCATGATACATAAGATACAACTTTTTCATGTAGTATTATCCAGAGTTCAAACTCCACGCGGGAGAAGCCGCAGGCATAAGCTAGTACCTAACTTATATACTAAGCGACTAATCGCTAAGGGGACCTCCTGTGAGGTACGGACCTTCGCTTAGGACGTCTTCGCTGAGGGGGCGGAGATAAGACAGGCTCGAACTGACTGAGAGATTATTTAGGGTCTGGTTTAATACTACTGGCTCAGCTTCACGGGCTGGCTCTAGCAACGGTTGGAGAGGTTGTGAAGCGGGATTTCGCAACGGACGCGGCGCGGCAGCGCTGTCGGAATGACGGATTCCTGCATTTGATTTTTATATGTGTACTGGTTTCCCTACTTTTCTGGAGGACGATGGTAGGGTCATCAAGGGTGACAAGGGTGTCCTGTGGTCGGCGGATCTTGCTGATACCCGATGGATCGCATGCAGGCGGCCGATGCGATCAGGGGATTCCGATCCGGTGCCTATATTGGCGGCAGCGTCGAAGAAGTGCTTGTAAAGGCGCTTTATGAACTGGATGACGGTAGGCAATTTGAAATCTAAATGTAGACTGTCATTACGGACATACCGGGGAGCTCTCGTGATTTTACGAAGGAAACAGTTCTGCAAGGTTTGCATCCTGTGGATAAATCGGGGATGGGAGTGAGTAAATGTAACACACGCCTATGCCATAATGGGACGGATCACTGTGTTATATATAGACGCAACTTGCACTTAAGTGACAATTTGCTCTTGTCTTTAGTAAGTTGTGGAGTGCTTTTCGATCAGGTGGTGATCGAGTATGAATCCGAAGTACTTGGTGTGATTTTCTCAGGGGATAGGCTGGCCGTACATTGTGATCGGGGTTGGGGAGAGGCGTTTGAGTCGCGGTTTGGTGGCAAGCACCACCTGACTCTTGCCGGGATTCTTCTATAATTCCCCCTACCCCTACCTGCAGTCCATTGAGATCCAAAGACAAGTTTGTAATAGTTCTCCTTTTCAAAATATCACGTTAAACTTTTAAAATTAAAGAAAAGTGTAAAAAACATATTTATTTAAATAATTAAAAAAATGAAGACGTTAAAACACATTTCAAAAGTTTATTACAAGGTTTCATTGACTGGCCCTGGTTTCCGAGGTCTCAACGGGAGGATCTTACGGCACTCCAGTGGCACTCTACTAGATAAGACCTTTTTCGTAAAAGTACCTACTTATCAGGTCAAAAATGCTAGGTATGCCCGTAACGACATAAGATAACAATAACTCAGTTGGAGAAAATCACTTTTAAATGTTGCCGCGTGACGGCGTGACATGCCTATACTAATAGGCAGGTACTCGTAACTGTACCTAGGCAAGAGGTCCTGGGTTCGACACCCGGGCATAACCGCTTGACCTCAGAACGTTACCTATACTTCAAGACAAGACTAGGTTTTGGTTGGTTTGGTGCTACATGGGAAATTTGGCGTCAATTGACGCGCGTGAGTCGTTTAGACCACTTAAACCATTTGGTGTCCTTTCCCAATGCCGTCAGTCCTGCGTGTGATCAGATCACTGGCGGAGACTGAAGTTTAATTCTGTCCTACCTAGTTTAAAAAAATATGATAGGTACACCAGTTACCTTGATCACCAACAAGTCTATAATTCGAACATCAGTGATGCAGGAGTTTTTATAAAAATACTCCCTCAGCTTCCATTTACAATCTTCTTCATTTTTAGGTATGTCGAAGTATTTAACTAAAAGTGAAATTATACAGCTATAGGTAGGTATGTCTCGTCAGACTATTTCACGTCTCTTTGAGATTCAAATGATCCGATTTTAGACCCTAGTAGGTAGATACTAATACTATACCACATCAGGATGGACAAGGGCCTCCCCCAACGCGAGTCTTCGGACCCGAACTTATTGTGCCCATTCCATTAAATTAGCTAAGGAGCTATTAAAGTAGGTACCTACCTAATTACCTATCACACTCAAACACAATCGGAGAAGTGGTGAACCTCGAAACCACGGTGCAATCCAAGGAGGCTATGCCTGGAAATCCCTGGAAATGCAACTGTCCAAACGCCAGGAGATAGCATGCGACTGGTGGCGGGGACCGTCACTGCATAATGCTCACTGAATAAACATTTTCACACCCTAGTCAGTTCAGTCCGCAGAGCGTGTATGGGTGCAGGCGAAGGAAACAGTAGCGCATGTACCTACTTTGGTGCTTACTTCTCGAATGCAACGGCGTCACCCAGGTCCGCGAGGAAACTCTTGGAACACCAATATCGCTTGTGGATTTCCTGAGAAGACTCGTACAATGGTCAACTTTAAGGACAAAGTGCGGAAACCAAACCCCTAACATAATTACGACCATAGAGCCTCCTCCAATACATTTCTTTCGATAACGTGCAAGTGCAAATTCGTGTATGGCCTTGGTCTCGCAGAACATCTTCATATGATCAGAGCCATGTTTTTGTGCAACCTTCTACTTAGGTAGGTAACTCAGTCGAGTAAGTATTACTTACCGATGTACGGAATATATCTATAAAATGCCCTATACAGTCCAATTGCCCGTCTGCGGGCATCAGCGAAATCCTTGGACATCAGCGGTCTCACACATTTAGTAGCCACTTGCTGTGTATTCATTTTGTTGATTTATGTGTCTTCGTAACTTTGTGAAAAACAGCTAATTAAGCCAATGTCAGTGTTTAGAACACTGACATTGGCTGTGACACATGTCGGCTGACATTTACATTTTATTTTACTGTGTCACTTGGATCTTTTGGCTCTTCAATGTCGGTTGACAGGGGACACAATGATGGATTTAAGGATTTAATAAGAATTTAGAATACGTACACAAACATTGAGAATGTGTTTTTTGTATGGAACAGCTGTTTCTTTTTTCGCGATTTTAGGGTTGGTCCCATAGTTAAAGTTGTTCATAATGTTGAGCACAATGTAGATTATTATAACAAAAATATGGCGGCGTCGCCGTCGTTGGCTCTAATAAGGTCACACGCAAAAAGTTCCATGCAGATTGTCAATTTTCTGATATCGACTTGAGTTTAGATCAGTATCAATATTAGTAGTAGTATTGCGTCTATGTATTTTTTTGAGTTTTTCTTATGTTTTCTTTTTTTTTGTCTAATTTTTTATCAATTTCTTTTGTCCTGTGTAAGTCCCATAAATACTTTTTCTTTCTTTCAAACCAATGCTGATATCTATCTATCCTCCAAACCTAGTCCAATCACAGTTTTTAACAAACAACAGCTAATTTTGCTGACCCTCAAACCTTCTACAAATTCAGGAATGCTTAGCAGTCACGCTTGTGACCACTAGATCAATGTGGTTGGTAGTATATGTATATTCAGACGAATTATATTATCAATTATAGTTGGTTACATAAAGAATTAAATGTAGGAATTGGTATTTTAAGCAATTAACTGAATTAAAACTGAAATAATCATGATTTGAATTCTCTATTTCGTAATATATTGTTATAACTTAGTGCATATTTGACTATTTACATATTCCCTATTCGTTTATTCATTTCCATTGAAGAATTTTGAAAGGAAATCTTTGGGCTTGGGTTCTTCAGTAGGCTTGAAATAGGTCATAACGTGGCCCTTTTGTTTCCACTGTTCTACTGTTTCCTTGAGCTCCATTTGGCCCTGAAAATTAAAAATATATATTTAAAATAACATCACGCATGTAATCGCCGAAAGGTTAGGCAGAGATGTACCCAATACCCAATAGTACAGCCTCATTTAGGTAGTTATATTTATTTAGGTCCCATGTAGTAGCCAAGCCTATAGTCATCAAACAAGCACAAAACTAACTAGACTCCTGAGAAAGACTCTCTCTTAGAAATTCCTAATGGAAATACCCATTAACATGGTTACATAATTATGAATAGGTACTAAAAACATAAAAGAACACAGTTAAAACCGGCGTAAGCCCAACTGCAGAATTGAAATATATCTCAAATCATAGCTCATAATAAGTTTTCCATATAATAATGTCATTGCAACAAATACCAAAGAGTCAGAGGACGGGAAGGATTGCAGGAGACCAGAGCTACAGCCAATTGAAAATGTTGGTATTTGTTGTAATTTGCTTGGTTTCCACAAGATTTTCGTCATAAGAGACACTGATATCACCAATTATTGCATGGCACTCTCCACAATCTATCATCAAAATACAAACCAATGTTAACTTGAGGAGCTCCTCCAGTCATACATTGCTGGGGGCCAACGATTTTCAAGTCATCCATGTACCTAAAGGAAGTGACATTTACCTGGCCACACCTCCTCAACCGGTAGTCAAGACCTGAAGCTTCTAGCAGTGTGCTCAAAGGATTTAAGGCCCTGAAATAGTCCTTGCTTATACCTGATTGGATCATCGTTCCTAAGAATCTGTGTCACCAGATCATAGGTCTTCTTATAATCTATCAACACGTTTACAGATCCCCAGGATCTATGAACCGGTTAGCTAGTTAGTACTATGGGAGTCATTCCTACATCCATTCTGACAGATAGACATAATTGAATTACATAAACTAGGTTTATTATGTTTGAAAATTAGGTAAAATCTTTGGTAAAATGCAACATAATTATATTTTCATTATAATAATTTTATTTATCGTTATTAGCGATAAGACGGCCATTGCAAAAATATATTTATAGCAATATTGTAAAACAGTTGTATTTCAAATTTTGATGTATAATAATTATATATTTCTCATGCTCTACTCATTATAGTCTCTATTTGAGATAGATTTTAAACCTGTTAGTACTGCACCCAAATTTCATAAAAAAAAATGCCATGGTCCTTTGAAAAGTATTTTGGCTCAGAATTAATTCAGATTCAACTTTAGATTTCATAAATAAACAAAACATACCTAATCTTGACTAACTAAATAATACAGATTGTCAATATCAAAAGGCCTTTTTGTAGACATAATTCACAAAATAAAATAATACACATAATATAAATCACAAAGAAATTGTGTATGTGAGTTTAAATGTTTGTAAACGCACCCACAATACAGAAGAAATTCCTAGTGCAACGTTTATTTAAAAAAAAAAAGGAAATAGTAAGATTACCTTGATAACTAGCATATCAATAACCCTGATATCGGTCACATTTTTGTTTCTTAGAAACACTTCCCTCAGTTTGGCACGGCATACCTCTTCTGTCTTTGGAATATCATAGTCCATAACTGAAATGGTACATACTAAGTTAATTCGACTGCAGTAATTTCTAAAGTTATGAAAATTGTTTATGAGGGTTCTGCACATCCCATCACAAACACACAGTCTACTCGTTCAACTTAGCAGCAGTTACGACTACAGAACCCCTCATTAGAACTCTCTATGGGACGATCATAACTCCACAATCAGCACTAGACAGTAAGAAACAGCATTGATGACATAACAGGCTACTCACGCAAGTACGGGATTTGGCGATACCAGGCCTTATACAGGTTCAGGACTCTCATTTTTGCCTCCCCATGGCTTTGGGAGAGTACTGGCCTTACGGTCTTTGTGCCTACTTGTATAGCTTGCCTCGACATTTTTCTAACTATAATAATTGTACACTCGTTTGCGTCGTAATTCCGAATTTCCGAGATGACTTGAGATGAAATGTTTTGATTTTGACAATGACAACTGACAATTTCGTAGTCTCCCTATAATTTGACATTGACAGCAGATATATTTACTAGCTTAGAAAAACATAACCCTACTTTGGTAGTCGGAAAAAAAAATTACACTTTTATTAAATTTAATTATACTAAAACTTATTTTGTGTGTACCTATTATGTTTAAACTTATTACATATTGGTTTATATTTAACTATTTATGTAAGGCTATGGGGGAGACTTTTGCCCAGCTGTAGGACAGTATAGGCTTAGAAAAAAAAAATGTAAGAACCCCTCGTTCTCGAAGGTAAGGCGGCCTCCTCTAGAGATTTCCAATACCTGTTCTTGGCTGTTTCCATCCAATGTTTGCCAGCCGCTTGAATATCGTCAGTCCACCGGGCCGAGTCGGTCCCAGTGGCGTGACTAGGTAACTAAAGGCCCTGGGGCAAAAAATAAACAAGGGCCCCTAACAACTAAACTATTTAAATCGTATGTATTCGTCGTGTTCCGAATTCGACGCACTCCATATTTGTCGTATTCCAGATTCGTCGTAATACAATCGACACAAAAATAAAATACGGATTCTGAAGAGTTATTTGAAAAGTCCAAAAAATATTAGAACTAGAACTCCAGGAGCGAGCGAAGCAAGCTCGAAAATCTCAACCCTTATACAAGGGCTACTTGGTCGACAGACATGACCGAAATTAAAGAGGTAGGGTACAGCAAGCTTTGCAGCTTACTGTACCCTACCTCTTTGATTTGAAGAGTTATTTGGAAAGTCTAGAACTAGAACTCCAGGAGCGAGCGAAGTGAGCTTGAAATTTTTTTATTTTTTTTCTCTGGACAGGTTACAAATGTTTCGACCTATTGGAGTTACTTGGTCGACTTAGACAATGTAAACTAATGTAAAGTTTCAAGAGAAAGTAGGCTGCAAGAGCGAGCGAAGCGAGCTCGACAATTTTTCAGCTATAGCCTCGTATAAATTCAGATATTAATAATATCATAAATATAATTAATATTAATAATTTGAGATCAAAATGTCCACAGTATGTTCCATTTTTTGTAACCTTGTGTTTGCATGCCAGGATTAACGTTAAGGCCAACAATAAAGAAACCCGCAAGGGCCGACGCCTCCTGCCGGGGCTGCTGGTTGTTCGAAAGAGATACCGAGGCCCCGGAACACAAAGGGCTAAGAAGAAACATGGGTGGTTTTTAGTCAGTAGAAGTCTGACACTTCGTTCCGCTCCACCCAGAGCGGGAGGAGTCATTTGACGATTTACGAGGCATAAAAAAGGCCTCCGGTTAAGGGGCTCCTAATTATTTCCACCTCCGTCTATACCGATCGATCATGCATTGTCACTCCTATTGGAATATCGGAGTCAAGTATCTCGCAGGGTCTAAAGCACGAACTGGGCGCGTTGGTTTAATTCTCATTTTTAATCTCCAAAATATTTTAGTTTTAGAGTGATTCTACTGTACTCTACAATTTGTTACGTACTTTCTCCGTTATCGAGCTTCCGGCCCATCGGGAAATCCCTCGATTTGCCCGGCCAGTCTGACGAGTTCGGAACACGACGAATACGGAACAAATCTTTGATATTTTATCAATACAAGTCAAAACTGGTTTATTTATATTCCGAATGTGGGAGAATTTTTCACTAGCTCAATTTATAGTTTGTAAGTCAGAGCCCGAGGGTCCCCCTAAGCTTGGGGGCCCCGGGGCACTGCCCCGCCTAGCCCCAAGGTAGCTACGCCACTGGTCGGACCGGGTCTACCTCTCTTTCTGGTGCCTGATGGACCCTTCCACGATGTTATCCTGGCGGTCCATTTGTTAGTTTGGCTAAGTGTCCAGCCCAACGCGACTTAAGCTTTTTGCATAGAATCAGACCGTCTGTAACATACTTCTTTCCATTCCTCTTTGGCACGTCCTGATTTTTGTTTTCGCTTAATGTGTGAACTTCCAAGTTTGGCTAGCCCAAGTTAATGATGGCAATATGGAAAAAAAATAAATCAATGGACACAACCGTCTAAATTCATTTAATCCCAAGATGGATGAAAAAAGATTGAATGTAGCTTAGATGAGAATGTTAAGGGGGATGTGTGGTGTGACAAAAATGAATAAAGTGAGGAACGAGTATATTAGAGGAAGTTTAAAAGTAGCGCCAGTTACAGAAAGTTGAAAAATAATCGAATAATAATAATAATAAAGTTTAATTGAATGTCGTGATACATATGGACATGTTATGAGGAGGGAAGAATCGCATGTGACTAATAAAGTGCGTGTGGTGTGAGGGCCCCTTAAAGGTGATGGATATAAATGTTGGATGGAGAGGGAGAGGAAGGACAAAGTAAAGATGGATGGATTGTGTGAGGAATGATATGAGAGAGAAGGAGTAAATGCCACCGTGACGTCTAACAGGGAAGAATGGAAAAAGAAAACGTGTTGCGCCGACCCCAAATAAAATGAAGATTAGGGCAGAAAGATGATGATGATGCATGACTTTTTCATCAAATAGTCTGAGAATTTGAAATAATCGCTGATTCCACATTTCCACCCCTTTAAACCCAGTTGCGACTGGGTTTAATATTGCGCATCCACTGAGGCGGAGCGAAGCAGAGCGGAGACGAGCTTTACCGCGATTCACCAATCACATGGCTTGAAATCCACATCTCTTTTATTTCAAGCCATGTGATTGGTGAATCTGCCCTCTGTTCCAGTGTGCAATCAAACCATTATCTAATAACATAACATAACATCACGCCTGTAATCCCCGAAGGATTAGGCAGAGGTGTACCTAATAGTACACCCACATTTCGCCAGTTATGTTTTAAGTCGCATGTAATAGGGGGCGAGCCTATTTCCATCAACCGGGCACAAATCCAGACTCCGTGGCTGTTACTGATAAATTCTCTAATAACTACTATTATATTACTAATAATCAACAAAATATTGGTTAATATGTCTCTCCGTTTGTCCGCTCCAGGCAGCCTTACTCGCGGAAAAAAATATCACGTAATTTATGGTGCCCGAAGTGTACGCCCTGCCCTGCCCTCCTAAACGCCTGCATTAATGGACGCTCCCTAATTAAAGAATTGTTTATCAACAAGCGCCTCCTAACGATGTCATTCTAGCTTTTAAGGACCTAAATAAATATGCGACACTATCTAGTCGTTACAGGTAGTCAGTGACCTGAAATTCTGACATCCAGTCTTACCAAAGAGTATCGTATTACCTAGTGTTAACGGGGTTGTGGAGGTAAGATAGGCAGTCGCTCTATGTAAAATACTGGTATTCAGTTGCATCCGGTTAGACTGGAAGCCGACCCTAACATAGTTGGGAAAAGGCTAGGCAGATGATGATGATCTAGTCCATTGAGAGTTGTTGCCGGTGTCGGTGTGTTGGGGACGAATTTAGTGGATTCGATGAGGTGGGGTTGATGATTCCGGGTCAAGGCCGAGTTGTGGTGGGCCACATCACCAACAAAATAAAAAATCAATTGCATTGTATTCAGTTTTTTTTTGGTTTAATTTTATGTATATGTGACTGATAACAATAATTTAATTTGTGAAACCTACAACAAGTTACATTAAGATAGGTACCTACTATTACAAAACATTACTTAGCCAAGAGAAACAATAAATTAAAATTAAAAAGTAGAAATATTTATATTTTTGCTTTGGAGAGTAATACAAGTTAACAATAATACGACAACACTTAATAGAATTTTCAATCTTCGCACGATTATATTAATAGTCAATATTGTTCCAAAAATTTGGACAAGTTTGGCGCCACAGTATCAGCACACTCTTTGGGACACTGGTTTCAGATGTGATTGTGAAAATTCGATTCCTTCAAACTGTAGTATCTTTAAGGTTGAATTTTATCAATTTCCCAAAGGACACGTTTTAGCCCCACTTTTAGCAGTATTTGTAGAGCTGTAAGGGTTGACCCAGTAGGTATCTTTCATTCTTCCTGGCATATAAGTGAAGAATATGTCTCTGAAAATCGAAAACTTGGTTAACTTACAAATAATAACCGGCTTAGTGGTGCGAGTCGGACTCGCGCGCAAATCGTTCTGTAGCACCAAACAATATCATCTATAAATCTATATAAATAAAAATGAATTGAAATTCGAAAAAGTCGAGAACGGCTGAACCGATTTGGCTAATTTTAGTCTTGAAATATTCATGGAAGACCAGGGAAAGTTTAAACGGTGAGAAAGTGGTAGGGTAGTAGGTAGGGTAGTAGATAAGGTAGTAGGTAGGGTAGTAGGTAGGGTAGTAGATAGGGTAGTAGGTAGGGTAGTAGGTAAGGTAGTAGGTAGGGTAGTAGGTAGGGTAGTAGGTAGGGTAGTAGGTAGGGTAGTAGCACAATATAAATATGGACAGTACGGAAACTACCTACAAACGCTCGAAACCGCACACTCACACAAACATGCGCATCGACGGGGCACTTGGCAAGTCTTCGCAGTGCGCTGAGTTGTGCGTGCCGCGCGCCCGCGCCGAGACGAGTGGTCAGTTGGTCACGTATAAGTTCATATCTCCCGATATTTTTTTAAATGCAACGAACGTATTGCGCGGTATACGGCTGTGTCAACTCGGCTTCATCAGCAGAAGAAAGTATTTTTAATCGACTTCCAAAAAGAGGGAGGTTCTGAATTCGTCGGTTTGGTTTTGTTTTTGTATCATATTTGTTTCCGCATAACTCCCTCATTTATGAACCGAATTGAAAAAAAAAATTTTTAATCGGTAAAGTATACTCCCGAGATGGTCCCACTGTTACCATGTCTGGATCTGATGATGGAATCTTTACGAAATCGAGGGCAACCCTCAAATTTTATAGGCACGTATTACGTGTTTCGTATTTTTTCTAATGCTATTTAAGTATTTACATCTGTCAGTCATTACCTCATGTTGATGAGCTAATGATGGAACCTTAAGGTGAATGCTCCAACTAGCCCGCGAAATTCAATTTTTTTACGTTTTTTGCAATTTGCAGGTCAGTGTTAGTTTGTATGTTGATTAGAATATTAATTGCGGCTGTAAGACGTATGTAGTTACAGAAATATAATCATCAAAATCATCAATATAAGCCTCTAAGTTCATAAAGGTGCAAAAATGACTTTTTCAAGTTCCTGCACCTTTATGAACTTGGAGACTTGTATTGATGATTTTGATGATTATATTTCTGTAACTACATACGTCTTACAGCCGCAATTTCTATTTTAATCAACATACAAACTAGCATTGGCCTGCAAATTGCAAAAAACGTAAGAAAATTTGAATTTCGCGGGCTAGTTGGAGCATTCACCTTAACGGTTAGGAGTTGGAGGATAATTCTTAAATAAAATCTTATGGGGTTGTATTCTTTCAGGTTATCTAGGTGAGGTGATTGTGGAAGGTACAACTCCTCAACGGTTAGGAGTTAAAAGCAATTATAAGAGAATCTTGAAGGTTATGGGTTAGGTTTCTTGGTTGAATGTTAAATGCATCGTAACTATTAGTATAGGATATTACAACTAAAAATGGAAAAATGAAAACAACTCTTTAAAAAAAACAGCTTCTGAAGTCGGTGACTTTTGATTGTTTGATTTCCTTTTTTTTTCATGAGCATTGCCCGCGCGCAACCTGTGCCGCAGCCGTGGATAGCGAGCGCGCACTCCAACGAGCGCACGAAACGTTATCGAGTATCGTCCAACCGCGGCTCGCTCCCGCCAAGACTTGTAACAGGTTAAGCCGCGTGCGCCGTTATGACAAAGTTAAGTATCTATAGTTCTACAAGTTGTTGTGTACTAAACTGTTTTCCGTGTTTAAACTACATAAATGTCTTTTGTTGAGATTAACCGACGCCATAAGATAACCTATTTAGATTGTATTTGTAAGCTAGCTTTTTTTAATTCGATTGATTGATCACAACAGAATAAAAATGTTATGTTGAGAAGTTATCTAGGGACTTCAGCAACCGTGCATAAAAGGGACAACCCTATGGCTTCAATGGAGCGTAGGTAGTTATCGCATCAACTAGGCTTAGTTTCGCTACTGTCCATATTTATACTGTGGTAGTAGGTAGGGTAGTAGATAGGGTAGGTAGGTAGGAAAAAGAGCATTACAGCTAGTAATAAGAATATTTTTAACGCTAATTCAATGTTATATTTTTAATGACCTTGCACCCTTTTGTCGTCGTTTTATAGGTGTCTATGTGAATTAAAATATTTTGAATTTGAAAAAAATGAAGTTAGACGTTAGGTAGGTACTGCTGCAATTTCACGATTAAGTCAGATAGGAAACTGAAAAGCAAATCTTGTTCCAACCAAAATTCGTTGAAAGTTTTTTTATACGTTCGAATCTTTAACAATCATTGATAAAAAAAGTATGCTAGGAACCTAGGTCAGCCGTCAGAGGGTCCAAGCTTCTTTACCTATACTATGACGAGGTTGTATAGGTACCTATAATTATAATGGTTTAACTTACAAGAACGGTTTGTAAGGGTAATAGTCATATTTTGTAGTAGACCACCAAAGTCGCGTTTGTTCCACCTGATTCTTTCTATTTCTCGAACAAAAATCATCCAACAAAATTTTAAACTGAAAAACAAACAGTAATTCTTTAATCAAATCATTTTATTATCTATCAGGCAATTAAAGCCCATACATAAAATACACAAAATAATCTTATAAACTAAAATAAACTAATACCATATTAAAAACTTTACTAAACTATGACTACACGCGTAATAAGGGCGGCGTCGTGTTTCGCTGCGTGGTTCGCGTAACCGTCCTCGGAAATATCGATATACGAAACCTTTCGGCCAAAATTCCTCCTTAGACCACGAACGACTTAAAATTGACGTTGTGGCGCGATTCCAACCTTTCGAACCTTTTTTTTTTTTTTTTATGGTGGGTGGAAAATCATCAAATGACCCCTCCCGCTCTTGGGCAGAGCGAAAGGGAGTGTCAGACTTCTTCTGACTAAAAACCACCCATGTTCCTTCTTAGCCCTTCATGTCGAGGCCGCGGTATCTCTTGCGAACACCCGCAGCCCCGACGGGCCCGCTGCCCCGACGGGAACCTTTCGAACCTCAGAGTCCAGTTGGTCCTCACTTTCAAATACTGCACGACATCCTAAACCGTCGTGGAGTGATGCAGTCGTGAACTTGTCTTCATCATCATCATCATCTATAAGATTCCTTTTTTAACCTACTTCCGAAAAGGAGGAGGTTATCAATTCGTCTGTATATATATTTCTTTTTAATTTAATTTTTTTTTGCATCACAGGTGTTTTAATTATGGTATTTTTTAAAAAGCATAGTAAGTTTTGTAGTAAGCATAGTATCCATTACTTTACGAGTTACGAGCCTAGATTTTAGTTGGGACGGTTTGAAATAGTTTCGATACTAATTATTGGGCACCAAGCACCAACCCCCGTATTTACCTTCCCTGTGGAAACACGAGTGACATTTTAAGCAAAAAACAACTTTACCAATTGCTGTATTGATTTTCGATGTGACCAGTTTATATTCTTCAATTGCTTCAAAGAGAACGGTATTCTGTATGCCCGGGCTCTGTAGTCCATATGCTTCAACTCGAGCCATCGCCGCTGTGACTGTAGCATCATTTGTTCTGTAGAAAAATTAAAAAGATTTTACTTTACGGGTTTTCAGAAATCGACGAGCAAGTTACACAGAGTGTTTATTTCATGTTGGACAACAAGGGGAAATTCGGATCCATAAGGCCCGGTGCTCATTGGCGGCACGGCATGGTAAGGTATTTTAAGGCAACGAATAAACATATAACTTCATCATTCGGAACGCTTTGACATTCTTCGGGATACCGTGGCAAGACAGCGCCTGCCTGAACCCCGCAGCCCCGTGCTTATTTTTAGGGTTCCGTACCTCAAAAGGTAAAAACGGAACCCTTATAGGATCACTTTGTTGTCCGTCTGTCTGTCTGTCTGTCTGTCTGTCAAGACCTTTTTTCTCAGGAACGCGTGGAGGTATCAAGCTGAAATTCATATCAAATACTCAAGTCTATGGTCTCTTGGAGCTGTGAAAAAATCAAACTTCTAAGTCAACGCGATCAAAAGATACTCCCGTTTATGCCGCAAATTTTCGACACTCGCAAGGGAATCAAAACCTACAGGGTACTTCCCGTGAACTCAGAATCTTGAAATTTGGTATGAAGCAACGTCTTATAGCAGAGATATAGGAAAAATTGCGAAAAGTATACATTTTTAGTTATATCATATAAAAATACCAAAATACCATAACTTTTACTTATATACCTACAGGTTTGTACGGAACCCTCGGTGCGCGAGTCTGACTCGCACTTGGCCGGTTTTTATTATAGGTATAGCTTAGCGTCGTCCATGCCGAAACGTGTCCTTTTCGGACTTTCCTTTTTTATGCTTGCGTCGCGCTTGCGGCATACACACAGAAAATACAAAAACGAGGACGGAGCACGGACACATGTCATTTCCGCGTCCCTTTCATACAAAATATATAGAAACGCCGTAACGCAAAACATACAGAACAGACAGGGCGCGGACACGACGCTTACTCGTCTGCGGCTGCGCCCTATTGTAAAAACATCCTAGTAAGGAAGGGGCACGCGGCCGGGCGCGAGCGGACGAGAGTTGGCCGAGAACGGGTACAATTTGTGTGCATTTTCTGTTAAGCATTCTTCACCTTGGACAAAATGAAGTCTAAACATTGTGAGTTCCTATTATATAAATGTACTTCTTGAAAACGATCTGGATAAATATGTAGATCTTCCATTATAAAAAAATCTATTGTCTTCATTGCTTCACTATACCGGATGTACTCAGTAGAGACCTCTGCTATTAACGAGATATACCAGTGCTAACACATCTTCTTCATCTTCGGAAATGAACCGTCATCCCTCGTGGTGCCCAGCGTCACGTCCGTGTCTCGTCTTTTCTATAATTATGTCGTTAATTAAAAGTCGTGACAGCGCCTCGTCTGCGCCCTGTCTTTGCCCCGTCCGCGTCCTCGTCTAACGTCTTTTCTGTGTGTCCAGCGCTTATGGATGCCATGTCAATAGTTACCGCCAGTGTGCGTTTAAATTTAGGGATGCCGCGGCACGGCACTGCATATCTCTTGCAGTGCCGTGCCGCCAATGTGCGCCGGGCCTAAGAGATACCTGGTAACTGCTCTTTATTTTTCAATTAAACTGTCTAACTATCAAGGTTCATGAGATACAAACGGACAGACAGACGGACGGAGAGCGTAGTCTTAGTAATAGGATCCCGTTTTACAATTTGAGTACGGAACCCTAAAAAAGTATCAAGAAGTGTAATTATAAGTATTTAACTGACTGTGGCTCCTTAGTTTCAATTTGCCTTTCACTCGTGCTCTGGCCCACTCTTGCAGATTATTCAGCAGTTTTGCTTGTGGTAAGTGAGGTATCATAAGCGGTGTATCCGAAAGATCGGCCAAGAATCCCTGTAATTTTTTTCAATGCAATTTTAATCATATAACAAAATTGAAAATCTAAGTTAAATAAGAAGAAAGTTAAATAATTATCATACCGCGAGGAGCTCGCTATTCTTCAATCCATATGCATTTAAAGTGGGCTCTGATTGTACAGGCTGTAAAACAAATTATAAGAGTCGATGAGTTGTGGCGGGATCAGCATGGGGTGTTCACCCTACATTTATGCGTAGACTGTATATTATGGCCCTTATTAGGAGTAAAATTGATTACGGATGTTTTTTGTATGATAACTCTGCAATTAGTCACACTTATAAATTGGAAAAATGACAAAATCGAGCTTTAAGAATACACGTACTGGAGAGTGAGTCGAGTATACCTCCTTTACAAATTTTAAGACAATTCCTTTCTCTAAAATTTTGTTTAAAGCTACAATCCAGGACAAATGATATTTCAACGAGTTTGATTACAGATCTTAGTAGTATGATAGAAAATAGGTAAATACTGGAATAGGAAGAGGTAACCTCTACTCATTACTTCACATAGCTAGAGAAGATGAAATCTCATAGCAGCTAAGGAGATTTCATCTTCCTACCCAGTTTTAATGTTTACTTTGGATACATGGGTGTCTAATATAGATATTAAGGATGTTATTAAATGTAGTCTAGATAGTGTCACTGCTCCAAAATCACATTAAGATGTTAATTTGTTAAAGAACAATGCCCTTAATGAATTATGTGAAAGATGGGTCCAAAACATCAGACGGAGTGGGAGCAGCTTTATGCGATTTAGCAAATAGATGTTATAAAACTTATAATATGAATAATCACATTTCCACCATGACTGCCGAACTATTTGCCATTTCTGAGGCCTTGAAATATGTGCTAGAACTAACTGCAATGAAAGTGGTATAATATGTAGCGATAGTAAGAGCGCTTTACAGCATATTTCTAAATGTGTTCTTAATGGGTCAAAGGGATTAGCTATAGCATACAGAATTTTGGAACAAATTCAGTGTTTTAACCAAACAGGTAAAAAAAATATTATTCAATGGGTGCCATCTTCGAGGTAATGAGGAGGCTGACAGACTAGCCAAATATGCCATTATGTCAGGCACAAGAACACGGGATATAATACCAAGCTATTCGGAAATGTTGTGTAAATATAGTAAAATAAATAGACTATCTTGGAATGAACATTTTAATGAAAGATTAAAAGCTAAAGGAATCTGGTATAAAAGTATACAATGTGAGCCTCCTCATATACCTTGGTTCACCGGGTAAAAAACTCAAAACTGAATCGAAGTAAAATTGTTGTTGCGCATCCATTGCGCTCAGGACACATTCAACTAAACAAATTTGCTTATCTCATGCGAAAATCAGACTCTCCAAACTGTGAGGTGTATGGCAAGATAGAGGATGTGCATCATGTGTTGGTGGAATGTGTCCGATATAGTAATAAGAGAAATGCAGCTATAAACGCTAAGAAATTGTCGGTAATGGATGTAGGAATGTTCCATGGTATTTTAGCTAAGCCTACATCTGAAGCAGCAAAAATATTATATACTTTTATTAGATAAGAAATTAGATTAAGGTTTGGGGTATTTTATAAGTTAAATAAGTCTAGGAAGTAAGTAAATATTTGTAAAAGCACGATGGGATGGGATTGACATCGTCGCAATTGTGTACAAAAATCCCTTAAATAAAGAAGATTAAAAAAAAAAAAGAGTCGATGAATAAATATCTACGTATATACGTAGATATTTATTCATCGACTCTTTTTTTTTTTAATCTTCTTAAAAAAAAAATAAACCTTTTTTTTTTTTTTGGGGGGGTGGGAAATTATCAAATAAGTCCCGCTCTTGGGCAGAGCGAAAGGGAGTGTCAGACTTCTACTGACTAAAAACCACCCATGTTCCTTCTTAGCCCTTCATGTCGAGGCCGCGGTATCTGCGAACAACCCGCAGCCCCGACGGGCGTCGGCCCTTGTGGGCCCCTTCCATGTTGCTGACATCTCTTTGAGGCGCGCGTGGAACACGAACGCGCCGTCGACACGGCCTGTCGTCGTCATAAGACGGACGGACGGCGAGCTTACCCATCACTCACCGTCCACAGGCCCGCGTCTACGGTGGCCGGAAGCCATCTCGTGGCCCCTGACGCCCGGAACGCCTCCCGCGGCGGCTGGAACGAGAGGTTCTCCTCTCCCTCTCACGTTCCACCACCTCCTTCGCTAGCATAACTGCTTCGCAGAAGGAGGCGACGGCGTCCCATTCCTCCTCGCCCCGGACCATGGCTTGCACCAGGGCCGGGCGCGAGAGGTCGCTACATAAAAATAAACCTCAGTTGACATTCATCGCTGCATCCGCTGGCGTTGCTTGAAGTGAGTCACGATTACGTCACCAAGTGCTCAGCGTTCGAAAAAAACGGCGGCCCGCCGCGCGCCATACGGCCGGGCTCATAAATTATTTTTTTGTTTACGTTTTATAAACAAAGGACGCTTCGAGTAATGTTTTTGTTCAAGCCTATGAATGACTCTTTCAAGTGGTGTCAAGTGTTTGTTAGTATTTCGTTTCAAATTTATTATACTTAGCGATAAACATTGACTGTAGTTGAAAAAAACAATATGTGGTGAATAAAAATAATATATATATGTTACGGCGGGAAAACCACTTGAGGAATGCTGCTCATAAACATCAATGGCCTCCGCCATATTGTCTTCGCCTTATATTCCTCTTCGTGGTAGATGGGTATATGGGTAGTTGAAATCACACACAATACTTGACTCAAACACCAAACGTTTATTTACAATAGTCCATTTACAGGCACTTATAAACTTTTCAGGGGTTGAGACCCATTCACATGAATCATTGTTACTATGGAGAAGAATGGGTTGAAGAAACTCCATTTAAATCATGTTACAATTCTCGTTTGCACTAATTAATGTTAATCACATCAAAAACCACTTTCATTTACATTATTTGCTAAACGCGAGATAATGTGCATCTTTCGTCACACGCGTGTCTACTTGTCTAGTCTGTCTAGCGGAAGTACCACGTACTCAGTATTGTTATTAATTACTTTTAATCAGTTAAAACTAATAAACAATACTAAAATAGTTCACAATTGATTGTAATAATTATTTAACAATAAAACAATACCAACATTAATGCGAAGGTGTTATTAAGTTAATGTCTAATTAATAGGTTCATTACTTTTTACAACAGAATGTTATTTACGCCATTTCCGGCTAATTAAAGGATTTAATACAAAGAACAGGTTTTCTACTAATAAATTGCTTTACAAAATAATCTTATGACTTTTTAGTTTATAATTACATAAAGAAACTGATTTAGTCGTGGTTTCAGATTATAAATTGAGTTATTGATCATTAAAATCGTATTCGCCGCCATCTTCACAACAATGTGCAATGACGTCTCTTATACAGCCTAATTTCAAGTGAGCAATCATTAAAATCCCAATATTCATAATCAATTAGCTTATCTTAATTTTAACTATAGTTCTAGTTAAAGACCTCTGTTTAATAAATCATTATTCGAGCCCTCGACCATTCAATTACAAACCATCTCTGTAGTAGTTAACACAAAAGCTAACAGATGGCACTGTCGCTCATGTCTTTCAATATCGATCCCGTAATAATTACTGTACAAATATCTCAGAGATGGCAGGTTCATTAATGATTATAAAAAACTAAGCTAAGCTATTATTATAAGCTGGTTATTAATTAGATTGCCTAATGATCCCAGCAGATAGACACTCTCGCGGCGACACGGCCATTCTGATCGGCGGTGCGCGCTCTGCACTTGCCGTTGCCGTCCGCTCGTCCGTCCGTTGTCCTAAGTGTAGTCTCGTGGTTGTTATCTGAAATAGTGGAGATAAATTTTGTCGGCAGATTATTGTTGCTTTTATTATCCTACAATGTTTATTCAATTGTAGGATTTAGTAACATTCATTCATTGGTTTATTCAACATAGAAACCTTGTAATAGATCTGACATTCAATGCATTTTTGTATCACCTTGCTAGACACACATGCACAGTTACAGACATTTATAGCTGTTTGGAATTTTTATTCAAGTTATTGGATGCTAAGCTGTTAGCTTAATAAAACAATTGTTGCCTGAATGATTCAATTACATTAATTGAATTGAGTTTATTGATATTGTTTGATCAACTTCTAGCTCACAAGAATTTTGTTGGCAAAATTATTCAACAGCATTAATTGAATTCATTGATAGTTTGATCAGCTACTAGCTGAATAGAATATTGTTTGATTAGCTACTAGCTAAATAGAATATCGTTGGAAAAATTATTCAACAACATTAATTGAATTATTTTATATTGTTTGATCAGCTACTAGCTGAATAGAATATTGTTTGATTAGCTACTAGCTTAATAGAATATTGTTGGCAAAATTATTCAACAACATTAATTGAATTTATTGATGTTGTTTGATCAGCTACTAGCTGAATAGAATATTGTTTGATTGCTACTAGCTAAATAGAATATTGTTGGCAAAATTATCAACAACATTAATTTAATTTATTGATATTGTTTGATCAGCTACTAGTTGAATAAAATATTGTTTGATTAGCTACTAGCTAAATAGAATATTGTTGGCAACATTATTCAACAACATTAATTGAATTTATTGATGTTGTTTGATCAGCTACTAGCTGAATAGAATATTGTTTGATAAGCTACTAGCTAAATAGAACATTGTTGGCAAAATTATCAACGACATTAGTTGAATTTATTGATATTGTTTGATCAGCTACTAGTTAAATAAAATATTGTTTGATTAGCTACTAGCTAAATAGAATATTTTTGACAAAATTATCGAACATCATTGATTTTATTGATTTGATTGATATTGTTTGATAAGCTGTTTGCTTTTTCAGCAAACAGATAATATTGTTGCTTACTATGACTTGACTTTGCAACCTTGTATAATAGGTCTACTGTCTACTAGATTTGTTTTAAATAAAATTATTGATAGCTTTAGACATTGTGATTTGTATTTGGTAAATGTAGTGTGAGTAGTATGTTTTTATTTGTTCATTCTCACGGGAAGGTAATGCTCTGTGATAGACACAAAGTCTTGGATTTGACAGGATAAAAGGATAGGATCAGGAACACCGCTCTGTGATAGACACAAAGTCTTTGATTTGACAGGATTAAAGGATAAGGAGTTTAGGACCATTGCTCCGTGACAGGCACGAAGTCTTTGATTTGACAGGATATAAGGAACCAGGCTCTGGGCGTTTAATACGCCGTGGACCCAGCAGGATAACATGAGAGTATTATTTTATCAGTTCCCTCCACGGCTGCTGATAGATCATTTGTTGTGTTGGTTCATTACCAGTCACCTCCACGGCTTCTGATAGATCATTTGTTGTGTGGGTTCATTATCAAGTGCCTACACGGCTGTTGATAGATAATTTGTTGTGTTGGTTCTTTACCAGTTGCCTCCACGGCTGCTGATAGATTATTTGTGTGAATTATTGTGAGTATTACTTATTGCGCTAGTTGTTTCCTCCACGGATACCATTAGCTTTTTGTGAGTATTATTATTTTATACTTCATTAGTTACTGTTAGTACTAATACTTAGTTTTTGTTAATAGTTGTTGCTTACAACTGGCAGGATTGCAAAAACATTAAAATAATGAAAATGGAATACCTGATACTCATCACACATGAGCATCATGTAGGTAGGTAGGTTGATTGGCGATTGTATTGAGCCTTTTAATGCAACACTGTTTGATATCAGTGGTGAAGTGTTTGAAGTAGTTTGAAAACTTCTCACCTTTTATGTTAACTTATGGTGTGTAAACACTGAAACAGTCATTCTGGGTTGGCTGTCCTCATGCTGTTTCTCATTTGTTAGCTTCATAGCCGGCGACACGGTCATTTGTTCACCAGGCTGTAGTACTTGATGTTGTTTATATTTGTAGTGAATTTGCTCTACTATCATTTCCTCTTTTATAAGATAATTGCCTCGAATCTGGAATGTAAAAGTCATGCAGGTAAATAATAGAACAAGAAAAGATGTTATGTAAACATCACACCTGCTATCCCAGAAGGGTTAGGCAGAAGTGTACATCATCACTTTGCCAGTAATGCTTAAGGCTCTTGTTAAAGGGCAAGACTGTTTGCCATTAATATTATTGTCTGGACTGCTACTGAGAAATTCCTGATGGAGAAACTCAACAACATTGTTAGACTCGGGAATTGAATCCAGGCCCACACGCTTTAATTGTATGGTGCATTACTACTAGGCCCTCAAAGTAGTCTGACTAAATGTTTAAATTAGTAATGAAAATTTGGTAATCAATTGTTTTTAAATAGTTATCATACTTAGATGGTAATTAAACTAAGATGGGAAAGTTAATCTGATTAAAACTACTTTAAAAACACTATTGGTTGTGTTACTGTACTAGTGAAACACTTTCTGTTGAATTATCGCACTGAATTTCATTGTCACAATTTGTTGAACAACGTTGATGTTTCGTTAATTGTTTTGTTATAAAACACACATAAGTACCAGTTACATAACAAAGCATTACTAATGTAAAACATGTGCACCCTGGCATTGAATCCAACTCGTATGCTATAATGGGAAATAGTATGATGTTATCATTGCGTTTTCCCATTAAAATAATGTTTATTGTGGATCAATTGTTTATCTATTTATTTATTTTTTTAAAACTTTAAGCTAGGACAGATGTAGATTCGATTGATAGATATTGAATAAATAAATAATTATTGTAATATTTATCATGACATATTGTGTCATTACAATACAAAGATTCACATCTGCCGGGTGTCCAGTGACAGATAACTTTGTTTGTTTTTAATGAATCTTGAAACATGTTATCCAATACAAATGTTTACAAGTTTGTATAAAGTATTTAATTGTAATTCCTCACTTGAATGTCAATTAGGAGGGATTTCTAATAAGAATTATTTCTATTAAATGTTTTATTCTGAATGACATTTCAAAACACAACAAGATTTAATACTAGTTAATACTTGGTTAATTAATTAATGTGTGAATGCAAGTAACTAACTATCATTTGATTCATGAGTTCAGTTTGAGACACATTAAGTACTGATTTATATTTTAATCATAACTTTGTACAGGAACCTTATCACTCCTTAAGTGATTAAAGATGTCTTAATATTTTAATCCCACGGGTGTCAATTTAAGGTGGCATTAACCTAGCCAGTGTGTAATGTGATAAGTTAAAATATTGTTAACTGCACTACAGTTACTAAAATGAATAAAATAAAATACTTCCCGGGTTTGATGTTTCATCCCGTAGGTTCATTTTTATTGATATGCTTTCCAAGTGTTCATGTTTCTTTTATTTTGCTGCTTCGGTCATTCTGTGCTGTACTGTATGTTTGTCATTTTGATTGGACTATGAAGTTTTCTGGCACATAAAACTTCATTGTTTGTTTTCCCATGTAAAAAGTATTTTCATGTGAACTTATTGTCTTACTGGGTCATGTGTGTTCAAGTTGAAATAAGCCATATTATCATGTTGGTATCTGTCAACCACTAGGATGAAAATACAGCCAAATTTTAGACGATCAGTCTTCAGTTCAATATTTTCCTGTATGTCATCATTTGGATGTTCCGGCGCATATTCATGAGCAAAGCGCAGATAAAATCCCTTTCTTCTGATGTTACGGCGGGAAAACCACTTGAGGAATGCTGCTCATAAACATCAATGGCCTCCGCCATATTGTCTTCGCCTTATATTCCTCTTCGTGGTAGATGGGTATATGGGTAGTTGAAATCACACACAATACTTGACTCAAACACCAAACGTTTATTTACAATAGTCCATTTACAGGCACTTATAAACTTTTCAGGGGTTGAGACCCATTCACATGAATCATTGTTACTATGGAGAAGAATGGGTTGAAGAAACTCCATTTAAATCATGTTACAATTCTCGTTTGCACTAATTAATGTTAATCACATCAAAAACCACTTTCATTTACATTATTTGCTAAACGCGAGATAATGTGCATCTTTCGTCACACGCGTGTCTACTTGTCTAGTCTGTCTAGCGGAAGTACCACGTACTCAGTATTGTTATTAATTACTTTTAATCAGTTAAAACTAATAAACAATACTAAAATAGTTCACAATTGATTGTAATAATTATTTAACAATAAAACAATACCAACATTAATGCGAAGGTGTTATTAAGTTAATGTCTAATTAATAGGTTCATTACTTTTTACAACAGAATGTTATTTACGCCATTTCCGGCTAATTAAAGGATTTAATACAAAGAACAGGTTTTCTACTAATAAATTGCTTTACAAAATAATCTTATGACTTTTTAGTTTATAATTACATAAAGAAACTGATTTAGTCGTGGTTTCAGATTATAAATTGAGTTATTGATCATTAAAATCGTATTCGCCGCCATCTTCACAACAATGTGCAATGACGTCTCTTATACAGCCTAATTTCAAGTGAGCAATCATTAAAATCCCAATATTCATAATCAATTAGCTTATCTTAATTTTAACTATAGTTCTAGTTAAAGACCTCTGTTTAATAAATCATTATTCGAGCCCTCGACCATTCAATTACAAACCATCTCTGTAGTAGTTAACACAAAAGCTAACAGATGGCACTGTCGCTCATGTCTTTCAATATCGATCCCGTAATAATTACTGTACAAATATCTCAGAGATGGCAGGTTCATTAATGATTATAAAAAACTAAGCTAAGCTATTATTATAAGCTGGTTATTAATTAGATTGCCTAATGATCCCAGCAGATAGACACTCTCGCGGCGACATATATAATAAAGTAAATCGGTAACACATATATTTTATGGCTTCTAAAGTTGGAACGGTTCTATTTACGTACGATAAAATAAAAATAAACATACTTGACAGTATAAAAATATTTATTTACATTTTTTCAAGTAACTAAGCCAACCGCCATTTTTGTTTGTTTACATTAAAATTTTTTCAAGGTTAGCTTGAACAAAACATGTAATCTTGAATTATATTTACTATTTTTGCATATGTTTTGACTGAAAACTATTGTCGAGTAAATATTCAATGCAATAACTATTACTTTGGTTACAGAACTGGTCTTACAATTTTATTACGAAAGCATTCTGACAAAATTCTAAAACCGTTACAAGCACACGTAAAAATCACTCAGAATTTGAAAAATACTTACCTTCAGGTTAAAATCCGGTTGCACACACATAATCACATATATAATTAACCATATAATTAGTAGTTTATTCAAAAATACTCACTTAAAACCAATAAATTAATCGAAAATAGTCTGGAGCTATTTCTATCGCGCGCGAGTTTCAACGACTGACTTTTGACATTTTTTTTTTTAATTTAAAATGAATTTATATGAACTTTTGTCGTATTTTTAGCATGAAGAATTTTAGAACGAATCGAGTAGAAAAGAGAAAAAGGATTAAAACTTCATATAATAGAATGGGATAGATATATTATGACGAGTAATGATGACAAAACGAAAAAGGGACAATAGTCACTTAGGAGCACGCAACGGTTTTACGAAATAGGGACAAAAGTCACTTGGAAACACGCAAGGGGATTCTCCGATTTAGATCAGCCACATATTGTCATGATAATTATTATTTATTTATTTTTCAAAGTTTATAAAACTACCTAGGCTAGGACTATGGCCTACAAAACCGTTATCACAGTTTGTCTGCAGTGTGTGAACGGAATGCAAACGGAATAACTACTTGTTCTCCCTCCTCAATTCGTAAAGCACCTTCATAAGAACATATTTTACAAACTTCGCAGATTTTCTTTAATTTTCTGCCTTCTTATATCAGCAGGTTGAGAAGCTATGTAGTACCTACCTACTTACTCTTTTATCAAGCGTTCGATAGCCAAAATATAATTGATTGTGATGCTAATGATAATTTATACTGATCTAGTTACATGGCTATATTATGGGTAATAATTATGTAGTTATTGATTCGAACGTCTTACCGTAGTATCAGTCGATTTAACTGCGAGGGCAACAGTGTCTTTGATGAAATCTTCCATGGGATCCATTTGATAGATTTTAGCTTTATCTATCCACAACGGTCCATGTCTCGTGGCCGGATAGAAATACTTTTCCTTATTGCTTAGCTGTTCGTTTTTGAAATCATATAAATGGCCACATTTACATTTCGAGTCCTTCAGAAAGTTCATAACGGTGGGCTCCCTATAAATTGCAGGTCACATTAGGTTAGTAAGAATATCTTAAGGTGGGGTTCTCACTCCTGCCACGTGCGCAACCAGTGCGATCCGCGTGCATCTTAAGAACATAGTATGGCCAGTTGGCCACTTAGGGAGGCTTTGGACGAGATTTATGGTAGGTAGGTATCTTAGGTCTTCGATTCATCGATTGTCATCATTTCAGTTAAAAGACGTCCACTGCTGGCCTCTCCCAAATATTACTACAACGACTAGTCCTTCACCAGGTCGTCAGTCCACCTTGTGGGTGGTCTGCCGACGCTAGGTCTTTCAGTAAGCGATCACGACTCAAAGTGCTGCACTGCTGGGTAAAGGACTCCCCCATAACTTTCCAGAAATCAATTACTGATGTAATATCACACAATCACATGAAAATTGAAAACGGAGAAAAAACTAAAAATCGTTATTACCATTTGGTCATACAGTCACATTTGCTGTCACATTTGTCTATCACCTCTCTCGGGTATTTCCAATAGCCGTCTATGCACGTGACGTTCTCTCCGTTACAGACAGCTATGCCACCGTTAATAGCGATGTAACCCGTTGGTATTACAGCAACATCTAAACAAATCATAATAATTAATAGTAGTAGTGGTTACTTTTTCTTGTAGCAATAACTTTTTTTCCACCGACTTCCGGAAGTAAGTTTTTGTTGCACACGTATAAAAATACGAAACAGAGAAACTACCTTGAAAATCTGAGCACCCCGCTGTTTAGCCCGCGAAAGAATTCCTAGTTAAAGAAACGCGTCGTAGCCCGTAGCGTAGATACTTCTAAACCGGGACAAATTCCTAATTAATTGATCGGGACCAATGCGATTTAAGACAGAATGTCTTTGATTGGGACACAAATCGAGGGATGTTCCGGGGTGTGACAAGTTACCCGACCTATGACAGTCCTAATGTGGGTAGATTAAATACAGTGACTTGACTTGTGGACTGGCGCGGGTGAGAGCTGAGAGACTGAGAGTATACTTACTGCTGAGCTGGAAACGTGGTTTTCCTCCCGAAAAGCTGACGCCTCCGATCATGAACTGCACGTTTTCGTAAGGGGCAACGTACCGAGGTTTCGCTTTTATCTTTAACATGCGCAGTTTATTCACATACGCAACCATCTTTGGATCGGTATTACCTGGAAAATTATATTTAATAGTATTTAGCATGGAGTAAAGAATTATAGAAGTATGGCAGAAGATGCAATGTTGCGCCGACCCCAAACGAATTGGCATAAGGGCAGGAGAATGATGATAGGATGGAGTTGGTATTTCAAGGCAAGATTACAAAGTTCGAAAAATAGAAAATACCCTTATGTATGATATACACATAAGTAAGTATTGTTATGTGTGGGATTTAAACAATATTTTATCACTTTCTATTATGTGCAAGGAAGTAAATAAAAATAAGGTACTAACGCAGAGTACTTGGTGCTTCCCAAAATTTATATTTACAAACTCTCTCTTGTTGTTTCGTCTTTTTATTTCTGTCTTGACGTTTAACCAACTATGAATGAGATGAAATAGGTAAATAAGTTATTTCATAATGTCATTTTAAAAAATTTGGACGGTAGATAATAAATTAATAATAAAAATGTTTAATAAACCGTTATTTAGACACATGTACTCACGAAATCCTTATTTAAGCATAACTTCTCGTAACTCTGTAAATAAATAAAGTAGGTATCATGAGTTGAATAGCAAAACCTTAATATTTATTATTACATACACCCTTTACAATTTGAACATGATTGAAGTACCTACCAGCCTACATTTAAGTTTTACCATTTACTCAATTAGGTACAGCCAGCATCAGAAGTAGATTAACATTAGGTACCTACCTACTCAAAGTTTCAAAACCGGTTTTTTAATAAAGAGTAAAGAATATTCTGCCTAGGTACCCCCATGGGAAAAAGGCGTGAGTTTAAGTATGTATGTAGTATGGAAAATTTTAAAGAATAATCTTCTGAAACAATAAATATAATTCCGAAATATTAAGCTACTTCTGTTGCTGACCGTAGGTACTCAAAACTATATTATCGACAGTCACCAGCACAAATAAATAATGTAGATGGAATAAGGATTGCAACATTTGCACCTTTGCGATATGAACTACATAAAACACATTATCTGGGGGCACGGCAGTGCCCCCGCCAAGTCGAGTAATAAAGCAGCACGGCCGTACCATCCTTTTCTCGAAACAGTTCAGGCCATTTTCGACCTCCTATAACTTCTTTGTGAATAAAACTTGAATCCTGAATTTTTTGTAACCAATTTTTCGTATTTCGAAATACATAAATTCATAGTAGATTGTGTACAAACGTCAACCACAATTCTGTTAAACTAACCGAAGCTGTCAAATTTTCCCAATCAACAACCTTGAACCTAATACTTTATAGCGATAAAGTTGAAAATTTATGAAAGAAATTTGACAGATCTGTACATATCTCTAAATCTAATTAAAATACGAATTTTCGTAGGTAGTGCTTATAAACTCACCTCTGGAGACCTTAATTTAAACTTATTGTCGAGTGGCAAAGGTTTATTCTCCTTCTTCGGTTTTAGGTTGCTGTAGAAGGGGACGTACATCTTTTGTAGATATTCCCCATATTTCACTTTAGGTTGATAGTATCTATTTTTTTCTATAAAAATAATGGTGCCTTCTTAGTAAAACCAACTCATCAGCAAACAACTGTGTAGATAATGTGGTGTTTGGTATTGGTACCTACATTTTTTTTTCCACACTAACAGGGTTTTAGGAGATTATCCATATTTTTTAATCTCCATTCGATTTTCAAAACAAATGCAGTAATACACAAAAATAAATAAATATGCCAATCGATCCAGCTCCAAATGCTCATTAAAACCACATTGAATAAATAAAAAAGTCACAAATCGCATTTTGTCTGAAAATTAAACACAAAAGTTTTTTTGATGTCAATTCGATACTATTTCTAATCGTTATCAACACCCTCGAAAACCCAGAACATCCATGGCCCTAAGGGGTTGAAAGATTTTTGTATGAAACCTGGCTGGTCTAATTTCCGCAAATTTATTTAAAAAACCACAGCCATTCATAAAACCTTTATCAATCGATAACTGGAAGCCTTAGAAATCAGCTTTGTTTGAGACAAACTGCCGCACTCAGATGTTCTAAAGTGTCACGTTCTAGCTATCAAAATCCATTCACTGACGGTATTTTCAGTACAAAAAATCTGATTTTACAGTATGATTATTTGAAACTTTAAAAAGAATCTTTCTACGGCATATCAGTTGATGATGAAGCTGTTACTTTTGTATTTATAAAAGTAGAAATAAGTGGGTCCGGTTGATGTAATATAATTACATATATCGAAAATATCAATCAATTTGAGACTAACTTGCGTTTGGCCGCAACTTACGATGACGCGACCTAGGGTGGAGCAGGTTTGCTCAGAAGAAACCGATTCTTTGGAACTTTTATGAGGTCTAGATTATAATGATCGAGAAACAGGAAATCTGGCCGTAAATTCCACAGACTGGCAGTTCGTACAATAAATGTAAAAGC
This sequence comes from Diarsia brunnea, assembly GCA_949774965.1. Lineage (NCBI taxonomy): Eukaryota > Metazoa > Arthropoda > Insecta > Lepidoptera > Noctuidae > Diarsia > Diarsia brunnea. The sequence goes on from OX459011.1 coordinate 8,860,848, forward strand.
ATAATATCGCTTTGTTCGGGTTCGTGGAACAGTGACACAGCGACGCTTCGCCGTATTCTGCTCGTTCGGTTATAGTCTTGTTATGCCAAACACCACATTATCCAAACACCACTTTACATATAAATAACTGATCCAGGGTCCTGTTACGACTAGCCACGTGACGTATACATATAGCTGGTAAGTTCTTCAGATATATTTCGAGAACAATTAATTGTACAGACTCCAGCACATCAAGCTACCCGAGCAAATGTTCACAATGAACCTCAAGGCTGGATCCTTGGATCCGGATGGGGCACGGGGGCACGTGCCCGCCCCCTGACGGTTATGGAGTTTCCAGCACAGTACATACGGAGATAGGTGAAAGTTCACACACAGCTGTTTTGTTTAAATACTAGTATTTCAGGATATTACTTTTCTTTAAATTACCTCTATGACCCGTTTACTATTCAAAGCATCCCACTAGCACAATGTTTTAAGAGTGTTACATTGAGTTTTACCGTAAAAAGTGATTTTTCACTCCAAAAAAGTCGTTTCCCAGCAATCATTTTTGCGTAGGGGTACTTAGTTTGATGTATATATAATGCTTGGTTGACGGCTTCGTAAAGGGTTCGTTTACACCCTGTATACTCAAAATAAATTTTACTTACTTGGTGGAGGTACTACTGGTGGTTCTTTTTTGTGATAAGTCAACCGTTCTAGTGATTCTACACACTCATCCATATCAATGAACACTAAGCTTGACATTAAGATCCTGGCGTCCATGTCGTACGCTAAAATTAATAATAATACACCTATTAACACCTAGTCTTCAGTACATAAAACAGCATCACACCAATCCTCGTCGAATAAATAGACGCTGGTGTTTGGTGCGCCTACAAACTCAAATATTAGTTGGTTAGTGGCAATAGGCTCGCCCCCTATTAAATGGGACTCAAATGGGGTCTAAACTGTAAAGGTACACTTTTCCTAATCCTTCTATAACAGGGGTAATTTAACATACTTATTATATGTTAATTTTTACTTGCGACAGTCGGGTACAAATCAAGAGAAAAACCGACACGACCTGGGGATCGAACTCAGGATCTATCAGCAGTAATAGACAGACTAAACCTAGCTCAAAATAATTATGCACGACACTATGCTGGTGACGAACTGTCGACTACTTAACATGTTAAGTAGTGCAGCAGTGCAGCATTCATTCGCTGTTCATGAACAGCGAGTGAATGCTGCACTGCACCTGAAGACTACGGTGAGACTAACTTGGTAATAAGCTTCTATCTACAAAGTGTCATTGTATTAACTAACATGGCAGTAATTCACTCGGTGATTTCTTATAAATCGCTTGGTACAGTGCCCAAAAGAAAAGTCCTGCATCCTGAATGGAAGAATCCATCGCTTTCATCAATACGCTTTTCTGAATCTTGAGCGTTATTCCGAGATCAGATAAATTCTTGCGCATGCGACGAGGTATATCTTCTAATAAGTCTTGGTGGATATCCGGTTTCACATGTGCTAGAACTTCTTTCTGCTGAATCGAGAGTTCGACGTACCATCGAGGGCCAGCTTCCTTTTGTAGCCTTCTTTTCTGTCTTTTACCTAAAAGAAAAAAAAGGGTGACAATGCCCGGCTGAAGAACTATACTATAGGCCCATCTCACTTCTAAGCCATATCTACGAGTTGTTTTCAAGAGTCATCACGAATCGTCTCTCACGCAGTTTTGACCATTTCCAGCCTCCCGAACAAGCCGGATTCCGAAAAGGCTTTAGCACCGTAGACCACATACATACGCTGCGGCAGGTTATACAGAAGACCGAAGAGTATAACCTGCCTCCCTGTTTAGCGTTTGTGGACTACGAGAAAGCCTTCAATTCGATACAAAAACGCTGGTGGCGTCTTCAAGGTTCTGGATTGAAGAGGACTTGGCATCAACGTCAATGGCGAGTACATCACTTACCTTCGGTTTGCCGACAATATAGTGGTCACAGCTGAGACTATGGAGGAAATCAGTACAATGCTCGATGACCTCGGTGGAGCTTCCGAAAGAGTGGCTGGGAGTTGGGTAGGTCTAACTTCGAGAAAGAGGTCAATCGTCGAATCCGACTCGGCTAGCTTTCGGGAAATTGTGCAGTATCTTCTCGTCCAACATACCACAGTGTCTCAAGACGAAAGTCTATGACCAGTGTGTGTTGCCAGTGATTACATACGGGACCGAAACGTGGTCGCTCACAATGGGCCTCATCAGAAAGCTCAAAGTCACCCAAAGGGCAATAGAGAGGGCCATGCTCGGAGTCTCCAATGAACCAATGTTACCGACATAGCCCGAAGAATGCAGTAGGCAGGGCACATTGCTCGCAGAACGGATGGCCGATGGGGCCGGAAAGTTCTGGAGTGGCGACCGCGAACCGGAAGACGTTGCGTTGGAAGGCCTCCCACAAGGTGGACCGATGACCTGGTGAAGGTTGCGGGTACCCGCTGGATGCGAGTCGCACGGGACCGGTCAATGTGGCGACAGCTGGGGTAGTTCGATGTCCAGCAGTGGACGTCTTTTGGCTGAAATGATGTTGATGATGACCATATGACAAGACAATATTTAATTAGAACAATTCAAAGCCCTTTTCTTTGTCTAAAAAGGGGTATCATAATTGAAAAACTTATTATTCGCATAAGAACAAAATTGTATCACGATAATATTGTATTGTGAATTGTTCTATCATGCATGGACAATAAATGTTTAATGGAACTTTTTTGTTGGAATCCCGAACCCGTCACAATCCTTTATGGACGCAGTTCAATTTTAATTTTTGAGTCTTACTACTACAAATATTTTGTGTTCGTAGAGCTATCTTTTTCAACACGAGATTTAGCTGAAAACGACACAGGGTCCACCCACAACGGCGGCCGAGCGCAAATTAGGTTTTTCTTTTCAAATTTTTGCGTAATTTATCATGACAGTAACCACTAAAATGAACCTTATGTGACTTAAAGTTCACGCAATAAGGATAAATTTGCCGACAAAGTTGTGTTTGATTGTTATTTTTTTTCTGGCTCTGCTTGTAATATTACCTATATATATATATCGGCGCAACTACAACCGTTCGACGAGAATAATTAAGTTTAATCATTTGATTGTCCTAAAATTAGTTTATAAACCATCAGTTGATTATTTTTGAGTTGATTACCATGTAAAATTAATGTTATGATTGTAATTTCAATACTTAACCTACGAACTTGTAAACTCGTGCAGTGCAGAGTCCTATAAATACGGCCGCACTGTAGGCGCTCGGCTCAGTCGCTCTCGAGCCGCCGTACAGTACGGACCTCTCTGTGACGTCGTTACGCTGCTCGTTGAATAAACAAAGCATATAAAAGTACTTGTGAAGTTTTCCTTCGAAGACCCAAAATGAGTAACCATCATGAAGACAACAATCGTGACGTCAGCAATGCTGACGTCACACTTTTTAAAAATACTCCGGAGGTCCTTTCTCCGTCATCAGAAGTGGGATTGCAAGAAGCTCTTACCCAAGCCACTTCCTCATCAGTTCCGCCACCTGATGCACTGGAACAACACAACATCCAGCAGCAGGAACCTGTGTTGGTCACCAATGTACCATTGGAACCTGTAATACAATCAAGACCGCAAGTGTACCCTCACAATGCCATGCAGTTGGGAGGGGTCCCACCACAATTGTTGATGCAAATGATGGAGACAATGGAGAAAATGTCTGAGCGCTTATGTGCTCGACCTACCGAAGCAAAAATAAGGATCAAAGACATTTATTTACCATCCTTCGATCCGGACACCCACATCGGTGTACGAGAATGGTGCCAGCATATAGATCAAGCGATTGAAGCGTATAAGCTTGATGATTTCGATGTACGCATGAAAGTCTGCAGCCTGTTGAAGGGACGAGCTAAAATGTGGATTGATGATTGGATGGTGACTACTACAAGTTGGGAAGAGTTGCGGAAGAATCTCATCACCACTTTTGAACCTGAAAATAGATACTCCCGCGACATTATCATGTTTAGAGAACATGTTTACGATGCATCAAAAGACATAGCGGAGTTCTTATCACGCGCCTGGATCTTGTGGCGAAGAGTCACCAAAGACAAACTGGGAGACGAACATGCTGTGGAAGCTGTGATTGGAAGCGTTAATGACGAGCGCTTGCGTATTGAACTATTGAATGCCAGGGCAACTAGTGTCCCTGAGCTCATCTCTGTTGCTACATCCATACGTAAGAAGCGAAGTCACCCAAGCTCCAATTCCACAAACAATAACAAACGTTCACGTTTTTCGGACAATACACCATCAACAACAAGCTGCCGTATATGTAAGAAGACGAACCACTCTACTAACGACTGCAGGTTCAAAGCTTCAGAACCTGAAGCTAGCAAAAAAGATCCAAAAACAACACCACCCGCACCTGCCTGTACCTATTGCAAGAGACCAGGCCACACTTACGAAACTTGCTTCAAACGCGAACGTTCGTTGACTTCAAATGTGAACTGTGTAGCAAGCCATAAGCTGGCTCCTATCACCATCAAAATAGGTGAAAGTACTTTGGAAGCCATCTTTGACAGCGGCGCGGAGTGCTCAATTATCAGAGAATCTGTCGCTGCAGCCCTACCTGGTCAAAGGAGACCAGTAGTCAATTATTTGAAAGGGATTGGCCAATTTCCCGCACTGTCGTTAACCAAGCTTACGACTGTATGCCTCATAGATACCATCAGTGTTGAACTTGAGTTTTTCATATTGCCCGACTATGAAATGACGACAGACATTTTAGTGGGAATGAACTTGATCCATGGCACTAATCTAAGTGTAATAATCACATCTAATGGAACGATGATAATCCATAGAACACTCGTCAATCATGTGAGTATGAGTTCTTCTCTTTTCAATAACTTGGACTGTGACCTAGCCAATGAAGATGAAGTCTTGCAACTACGACGACTTCTGAATAAATACGAACATCTGTTTATTTGTGGATATCCTAAGACTCGGGTCAACACCGGCGAGCTAGAAATCAGACTGAAAAACCCTGATAAATTTGTGGAAAGAAGACCATATCGCCTCAGCCCAGTGGAACGAGAGAAGGTTCGTACCATTATCTAGTCATCTCTTAGTTGCCATGTTATATTTTTATTGGTTTATTGTATCGTCTATTCTGGACGCTTTTAACTTGCACGTATTTTTACATCGTTCTCACATATATGTAAGATCTCAACATTCAGGCTAGCTAAAGTAGACTCACTTTTCATGGGGTACTGTTTAAAATGTTTCGATAAAATACCCCCTCACATTCTTCAACTGAATGAGACGCAATTTTAAATCCTGTATAAAAATCATGACTGTGAAGTTATTGTAAAGGCTGCAGAAGATTGTAAAAGTATCTTTGCATTGTATAGATTCAATTTCTTAATATTATATAATTGCATGGCACATGTGTGAGTACTGTGTACTATAAAGCCACTTTTTACATTTAGTTACATTTTAGTGACGTTGCCCTGGCGGCTGAGAGAATGTCATGCTCACTCAAATGTCTCGCTGATGGTGGCGCGTGTGTCGGATCATTTAGTTCCCTTCAAAATGGTTGAGTTGAATGGTGCTGATCCATGCGTCATGTTCGTGAACGGGCGCTGTCAGTGGAGACTGGTCATATCTTAGTTGCCATGGTTTATATATATATATATTTTTTTTAATTTGTTTATTATATCTTTTTACTCCGGACGCTCTTAACTTGCACGTCTTGCTACATAGTTCTCACATATTATACCATCTCAACATGAATGATGTAATGTACCAAGATTTTTTGTAAAAATATTCTGGTTTAAAAGAGTGTCCATGGAGTTTCTTGCCCGTTCTTCTCCATAGTGATCTACGTTAGGGAATGGGCAACTACAGTACTTTCACAAGTTATTATGCCTTGTGACTGTGACTGTAGCTTAGGAGTGCAATGCGTCGTCCCGGGGGTTGCTGCGTCGAGTTGCGCGTCGCCGGATGTCTGCGGCGGCGAGTGCTGTGGGTGCGGGGGCGCGCGGCGGCGCGTGCCGTGGCGATGGGTGCGCGGGGCTCCGGGTCGCGGGGCGGCGGTTGCGCGTTGCGGCGTGCATTCGTTGTTCCGTGATTTGGAGTCTCGTGCATTCGTTGTTGCGGTGTGCGTCGCTGCGTGCTTTCGTGCTCGCAGTGTTCGTTGTTGCGGGCATTCGGCGGCGTGTGGCTCGGCGTGGTGGCTTTCGGGATGACGTATTGCACTCGTAGTTTAGTTTTGTTTTATGAATTGTTCTTCTGACATTCAAAAATGCCTGCCTGTAATGGTTTAATTGAAATAAATGCTTTGAGTTTGAGTTTGAGAGTTTATCCAAGAACTACTAGATCATAACATCATTCGTGAGAGCAAATCTCCTTACTCAAGTCCCATTATCCTGGTCAAGAAAAAGAATGGTGATGATAGGCTATGTGTGGACTTTCGGGAGCTCAACTCGAATACACTACGTGACCATTATCCACTCCCATTAATCTCTGATCAGATTGACCAATTGGCAAATGGTCATTTCTATACAAGTCTTGACATGGCGGCTGGTTTCCACCAGATTCCCATTGGTGAGACCTCCATAGAGAAGACTGCGTTCGTCACACCAGATGGGCTATATGAATACCTCACCATGCCATTTGGTTTGAGCAATGCTTGTTCGGTTTACCAACGATGCATCAACAGAGCTTTGACATCATTATTGGGAACAGCTGCGCAAGTCTATGTAGATGACGTATTGAGCAAGTGTACAGATTTCCCTGAAGGAATCTCCCACCTGGAACGAATTCTCATAGCACTGCAAGATTCGGGGTTTTCTATCAACGTAGAAAAGTGCGCTTTCTTCAAACGGTCCATTGAATATCTCGGGAACGTAGTTTCCGATGGACAAGTACGACCAAGTCCACGTAAAGTAGAGGCCCTCGTCAAAGCACCAGTACCAAAAACTGTAAAGCAAGTCAGGCAGTTCAATGGTCTGGCTGGATACTTCAGGAAGTACATTCCTGACTTTTCTCGTATAATGGTGCCTTTGTACGAACTAACGAAACAAGGAGCAAAATGGACATGGACAGACAAACACGAAAAAGCTCGTAACACAATCATCGAATGCCTAACGTCTGCTCCAGTCCTTACATTATTTCAAGAAGAGGCACCCATACTACTATACACGGATGCAAGCAGCCTCGGATTTGGTGCAGTACTAGTCCAAGTGATAGACGGACGACAACATGCTGTTGCCTTTATGAGCATGAGAACCACGGAAGCTGAGAGTCGCTACCACTCCTACGAGTTGGAGACACTGGCAGTGGTACGAGCTATAAAACACTTTCGCCAGTATCTATACGGGCGAAAATTCACCGTGATAACGGATTGCAACGCATTAAAAGCGTCAAAACACAAAAAGGATCTTCTGCCAAGGATTCATCGCTGGTGGGCGTTCTTACAAAATTATGACTTCGAGGTAGAGTACCGCAAAGGCGAACGTCTTCAACATGCTGACTTTTTCAGTCGAAATCCAGTTGAGCTTTCAGTCAATGTTATGACAAGAGACTTGAACTGGCTCAAAATTGAACAGCGACGGGATGACGAACTGCGTCCGATAATGGACAGCCTCAGTGACAATAACCCAGTGGAAGACTATGTGTTAGAGGACAATGTTTTAAAGAAGAACGTTAATGATCCTGTCTTCGGTCAGCAGCTCAGTACCGTCGTCCCCAAATCATTTCAATGGAGCATTATAAACTCTTTTCACACTGCACTAAAACACCCTGGCTGGGAAAAGACACTGCAGAAGATCAGAGAAACTTATTGGTTCAACAAAATGAGTTCTACTATCCGAAGATTTGTGGATAACTGCGTTGTATGCCGTACATCCAAAGGAAGATCCGGGGCCATTCAAGCCCAATTACACCCTATACAAAAACCAACGGCCGCCTTCCAAGTTATTCATATGGACATAACAGGGAAGCTGGGCACTCCAGACGATCAGCAATACGTCATAGTCACCATTGACGCTTTCTCAAAGTGCAACAGAAAATGATTCGTTGTAGCGAACAAGACAGACAACGCTTCAACCTACATAAGGCCAAAATCCATCATTTTCAAAGAGGAGACTACGTATTGGTGAAAAATAATCCTCGAAACCAAACCTCGCTTGACCTTAAATTCAGCGAACCATATGAAGTTTGTAGAATACTGGAAAATGACCGATATTTGGTAAAGAAAGTTGTCGGCAGAGGACGACCTCGCAAGGTTGCCCATGATCAGCTGCGCCGCGCTCCACAACCTGGTGATCAGTTGACCATATCGGCGGGAAACTTATCACCTACTCACCGAGATCCTACTGCAGAATCAAATGAGCCCATTCCGTCGACCTCACGAGAAGGGCTGCAAGTACAGCCAAACCACGACTCGAACCAAGACGACCCATTGGAATAAATGGTAAGTAATTCAATCCAAATATTCCAAATAACCCTCCGAGAACTCTACGAGATCCTCCGAGAACTCTACGAGATTCTACGAGACCCTCCGAGAACTCTACGAGACCCTCCGAGAACTCTACGAGACCCTCCGAGAACTCTACGAGACCCTCCGAGAACTCTACGAGACCCTCCGAGAACTCTACGAAACCCTTCGAGAACTCTACGAGACCCTCCGAGAACTCTACGAGACCTTCTAACCTTATAAGCATTGATATCCCCAAAAGACAAAGCAACGCAAGTTGCTTACAGACGCACTACTCAGAGAAATTCAAATCATTTCTTTCAGGTTTACGAGAATCCAAATAATCTACGAGAATCCATAACAATCTACGAGAACCAACGAGGCTGGTGCAGAGCGCGCACCGCCTGTCAGTATGGCCGTATCGGCGCAACTACAACCGTTCGACGAGAATAATTAAGTTTAATCATTTGATTGTCCTAAAATTAGTTTATAAACCATCAGTTGATTATTTTTGAGTTGATTACCATGTAAAATTAATGTTATGATTGTAATTTCAATACTTAACCTACGAACTTGTAAACTCGTGCAGTGCAGAGTCCTATAAATACGGCCGCACTGTAGGCGCTCGGCTCAGTCGCTCTCGAGCCGCCGTACAGTACGGACCTCTCTGTGACGTCGTTACGCTGCTCGTTGAATAAACAAAGCATATAAAAGTACTTGTGAAGTTTTCCTTCGAAGACCCAAAATGAGTAACCATCATGAAGACAACAATCGTGACGTCAGCAATGCTGACGTCACACTTTTTAAAAATACTCCGGAGGTCCTTTCTCCGTCATATATAATATTACAATTATATATACACTCAGGGGCACATTTAACCGGCCACCTATATTTTGTCGATTATTTCAAAATTGTATCGGATTTTAACTAATTTTGTTACAAAATTACTTTGGGTGAATCTTTGAGAACACAAATAAAACATATGTAAGTTGTGAAATTATTTAATCAAGATAAAAAAATTCAAAATGCGAATATGCAGTTTTCTGACCAAAAATCCATTTAGCAAAGTTTTTATTTAAAAAAAAAGATGCTCTAAATTATCGCACTAATAACGTGTATTTCCTCCTCTGGCTCTAATCACCACTTGTAATCGATTTGTAAGCCCGTCCATTATGTCTTGGATGTCGCTTTGTGGAATGTTCCTCCACTCCTCAACAGCTGCAGTTTTCAGTTCACTGATGGTCGTAGGAGCTGGTGTTCGACTCCGAATTCGTCTTTTTAGGTTGTCCCATACATGCTCTATCGGGTTCAGGTCAGGACTCCGAGCTAGCCATGGTAATCTCTGAATATTGATGGCGTCCAAGTACTCTATGACAATTCTCGCGGTGTATGCACGAGCGTTGTCGTGCATTAAAACAAAATTATCGCCAATTAATGGAGCAAATGGCATCACATGTGGTTCTAGGACTTCTGTCACGTACCTGTGAGCATTAACGGTGCCTCTATCGAAGATCACCAACTCTGTACGGGCCTCGTAACAAATGCCACCCCACACCATAATCGAGCCTTCCTCGTAGCCCACTGTTTCAACCACAGCACATTCAGCAAACCTTTCACCACGGCGTCTATACACCCGCTGACGTCCATCAGGACCTCGTAAAGCGATTATTGATTCATCAGAGAAGAGAACTGCTTTCCATTGCTCTGACTTCCAATTTAAATGTTCTCGAGCAAAAGCAACTCTCGCTCTTCTGTGAATTGTCGTTAGCTGTGGTACTCGAGCTGGTCGAAATGATCCCAGAACCCTCTCTGCTAACCTTCTTCTTATTGTTCTTAGGCTCACACTTACATTTCGTACCTCAAATAAGCGGTTACGAGCCACAGAAGCCGTTGTGAACCGATTTCGAAGAACGTTCGAGACGATGTAACGGTCATCTCTCTCTGATGTACACCGTCTACGACCTTGTCCTGGTCTCTTTGTGTAGGAACCGGTCTCTCTGAAACGCCGGATAGCATCTTGGATAGTGCTTCGTGGATATCCAAACATTCGTCCAATCCGACTCAGGCTGAACCCAGCGTCTGCAAGTGCCACAGCCCTAGCTGCTCCAGCTGCGTGTAGTGGCATTTTTTTGATGTAAATAAGGTCACAGCACTTGAATACCTCGGTTTTATTCGAAACAATGGTAAGACAACGTTGTAAAACAAATTTATCCTTCACACAAAACGAGGGGAGAGACTGTCGAATTTCTACTGAGCTGATTATTGTTGAATAAAAACCACAAAAGTAAAAAAAAACGCGGGTAAATGTGTTTTCTTTATTTCAGATATACCACTTATAAAGTTACGCCTAGTAGTCAAAGCGCAAGTTAACATAAACAAACGATATGGAATTTCGAATGAGTGGACGGTTAAATGTGCCCCTCTGAGTGTATATTGATAGTTCTATAGTTATTATTGAAGATGAAGGAGTAATCTATATGAGCTAATTATTGGTTTCATTTGGCCGCATAATGTACCGAAAAACTGCTTTGTTTCGTCAGATTTGTAAATTACGTCCTTAAATTGTTGTTAATAGAACTATTCACAATATTAGGTATGTGAATTATTGGTTCTTAGGCAGTCTGCTGCGTTGGCAGACATCTGATCTATCTATTCTGATTTAGCCTAGGTATCTATTAAACATTCTGTGTAGGTGAGGTTCGTTGTGGGTAGGTTAGGAATACTTAGATAACTAGGTACTATAATTGAAATACCACCTTGATGTTTTGCCTACTTACTACTTTTTTTTCGTTTTTTCCAAAGAAACAAAATTCGATGATAAGGCTTTCGCACTCAGATACCGCGTCCTCGACATGAAGGGCTAAGGGCTCGTTTACGGAGACGCGGGGCGTCGCGCGGCGCGTTGTTCGTTTTTAATTCAAACACAATGGCGATGTATGAAAACGTTAACGATTTCAAACGTCGATTTTACGAGAAGCGATTTTTCGCTCGTTAGTTTAAAATGCAGCGTTTGTTGCGGTGGACGGGCCTCTCAGTAAATAAATAAAAAAGCTCGAGACGAGCCTTCTGCACGCGCCGCGCGACGCCCCGTGTCTCCGTAAACGATTCCTATGAAGGAACATGGGTGGTTTTTAGTCAGTAGAAGTCTGACACTCCCTTTCGCTCTGCCCAAGAGGGTTATTTAATGATTTTCCACACGCCAAAAAAAGGCTTTCGCACTCAAGTAGTAATTCTCAAATTCATAATTATCTTGAATGTCATCATATTTACATAAGTACCTAATTTAAGTATTGCCACAACTCCACAAGTACAAGATTCAGAGTAGGTACCTTCACAATAGTAATAATATTTCAAATCCTTAAGAAACTTAAGCCATTCTCCTACTGTTTCGTTGTACGGTTTGTTGACGATATTTTCTTGCATTTCTTTTTCTAGGGTTACCCATATTGGATCATGCTTGTCGTATATCGTCTAGAATAAAATTATTAAATAATTTACTTACAAGTACCCAAGTAAGTCAAGTAACAAAACTACTATCCTAACTTCCACTTCAACTGACTTCACCTGGTTTTTCCAGAAGCAGAATTTCCATGAGTTAGGTACTCACAATGAAAAAGACCGAGTTCTTAGATAGGTTCATACTTTATGGTGTGATTCGAGGGAAATTTAAAGTCTACTTGGCTGGTAGTGGAAGGAACATGATGACTCCTGTGAGAAACATAAGATACCCTGGGCAGGTAGGTACATCTAGTAAAGTCAAACTCGGCGTTGATCCATATAAGTAACCAAATAGGTAATTGAGTTAGTTATTCAGAAAATAAGTAAGGTCTAGCGGTCCTGGGATTTGGGACCATTTAGGTAGCGTTTCCACCAGAGATGTGCGAGGAGGCTAGGCAAGGCGAAGCTAGGATCCGTAGCTATACTGAAATGCTTAAAATTATGACTTACCTTAGTCTCGAGAATTTTCTTGACTGATGGCAATACAAACTTCCCCATCGTGAATAACTAAAAATTTATGATTACTTGAATAAATTCTGAAATATAAACTTTCACATTATATAACACTAAATTTTAAAATTTAGAATAAAATTTAGATGATCATCAAATATCCATGAAAATAATCTGGAACTGGTTATTCCATATCGGTGTGACCAAAGAATAGAATATTTATCCCAATCGGAAAAGAGGGGCGAGTCGCCCAATTATGTGATTGCTACTATTTAATGGTGGTGACCTCTATTATTCTGTACCAACAACACTAGGGCTCCTATACGTATTTAAATCAAATACTAGCTGTGCGCCACGACCTTCATTAGCATGTAATATCCTATACAAATATTTACTATACATGTAACATTCAACCTTATTATGCTCCAACTCCTAACCGTTGAGAAGTTATAACTTCCATTATCAACTCATCAACATGAAGTGATGACTGCTAGATGCAAATACTTAAAAAACTTTAGAAAAAGCACGAAACACGTAATACATGCCTACACAATTTGACGGTTGCCCTCGATTTCTCTGGGATGCCATAATCTGATCCTGATTTTCTTAACATGGTACCACATTTGGGATATCTCCTTTTCAACAATTTAAGAATTTTTTATATCGGTTCAGGCGCCTCCGAGTAATCGGTGAATATACATAAAAAAAGATTGAGAACCTTCTTTTTTAAAGTCCGTTAATGAGTTTTACCTTCTATCATCAGGGCAACCTAATACCCTGAAAGAATACAACTATCACTTCATAAGTACGTATAATTCTGAAAGAATTTTCTATGAACTCCTAACCGTTGAGAAGTTGTACCTTCCATCATCATCAGTGAATCCACATGATATTATGATGACCACACGCAAATACTTGAACAGGATTAGAAAATATAATTATGGAAAACGTCATAAGTGGCTATAAAGTTTGAGGGTTGCCCTTGATTTCCTTGGGATCCCATCATCAGATCTTGACTTGGTGACAATGGGACCACCTCGGATCAACCTGATACCCTGAAAGAATACAATTATCGCTCCATAAGTGAGTATAAATAAGAAAGAATTTTCTATAAACTCCTAACCGTTGAGGAGTTGTACCTTCCATCATCATCAGCGAATTCACATGATATTATGATGGTCAGATGCAAATACTTAAACAGCTTTGGAAAATATATGAAAAACATCATAATGTGCCTATAAAATTTGAAGGTTGCCCTCGATTTCCCTGGGATCCCATCATCAGATCCTGATTCGGTGACAATGGGACTACCTCGGGAGTATACCTTTTCGAACACAAAAAGAATTTTGTAAATCGGTTCATTAATGACGGAGATATGCGATAACAAACATACAAAAAAAACATACAGACGAACTGATAACCTCGGAAGTCGGTTAAAAAACGGTTGTAAGGGGTTGAAAGGGCCCGTCGGGGCTGCGGGTGTTCGCAAGAGATACCGCGGCCTCGACATGAAGGGCTAAGAAGGAACATGGGTGGTTTTTAGTCAGTAGAAGTCTGACACTCCCTTTCGCTCTGCCCAAGAGCGGGAGGGGTTATTTGATGATTTCCCACCCCCCAAAAAAAAAAAAAAAGGGGTTGAAAGGGGGGGGATGAAAAGATTGGTTTTGGCCGCGATAACCGACATCGGTCTCGATAACGGACATCCACGCGGGCGAAACCGCGGGCATCAGCTAGTAGTAAATAAATAAATTAACTTTTAATTTTCAAATTGTTTTAGCGATTCTTTCGAAAGGCATCGATACCTGACAACAAGTGAGGTTTGTAACAAACCTCACTATTTACAGAATTTTAAGCTGAATAATTTATTGTTACAGAATTCAAGATGTCGCCACGGTTTTACAATAATGATGTCCTTTTTTTGGAATAAGTACTTTACCCCCTTTCGGTGTCTATACTCCTTGGCGGTGTCTATCTATGTAGTATGTATTTCTTTTTATGTTGCCAGAATTGTGATAGAGAATTTTTGAGTTTTTATACTTTTTCTAGTTTCGCCTACTTTTAGTTTCATGATCTACAGTCTACACTTGCATTAGGTACCTACTATAAAAATACGCATTTGCCGACCATGTTGTGTTGAACAGGTTGCAAGGGCTACGGGGCATGTAGCATGGCTTAGGCCTTAGACCGTCGCTCGTTGCGTAACGTGAGTATCGTATTGAATATGGCACTACCGACTAGCCACTAGCTCCTGCCGGGGTTGCGGTACTGTTCGAAAGAGATACCGCGACCCCGGAACCCAAAGGGCTAAGAAGGAACATGGGTGGTTTTTATTCAGTAGAAGTCTGACACTCCCTAAAAAAAAGTAAAAGGCCCTAGCTAGCTAAGGCGACGATAATAGGGAGAGTATAAGACGATAATACGTAGTGTTTGCATTCACATACCTATTATAATCATATCGCGTACCTACTAAGGGCTACGGCGTAGCATGACTAGCATGTATTGAGCGTAGCATAATTATTATGATGACTAGCATGTATTGAGCGTTGTACTACGAGCTACGGCGTAGCCGCATGAAATGTTGAACATAAATGCATCGTATCGTTTGAGCTTTGTACACACTGCACACGTACACGGCGACACATCAAGCGGTACATTTCCAGTATAACATGTCTTGGCTTTGTTAAGATTTCCTGTACAATGAGAGTTCAGCATAAAGTGGAATTGTAAAACTTGATTGGTTGTCGAAGGCGTAGCATTATGCGTATCGTGGTGTATCACACTTCGGGCGACGTCAAAGCCTTGTAGTACATAGTACTATTATGTATTCTGTGCTTGTGTATGGTCTACGCCCGCCCCAACGTAGGTTATGCAGAGCAACAAGTTTCGTAGTCTACGGCGTAGCTTAGTGCTCGTAGCGAATCGCGATGCCACGTACTGACGTACCACACGACATATTTATTTACATCGGGCTTCGTCTTATACTAATAGCATAGCATATCGACCATGAAGTGCGAATATAATAATACCTAACTAACATTTTAGCGATTTTTAACCGACTCATCCGATCCGATTCGTCTGTATGTTTGTTTTCGCATAATCTCCGTCATTAACTCTTTATAAGGCAAAGGGAATATATTTCCCACCATATTTTTCACCTCAAAAATTAAATTATTTGTTCCTGTTACGCATTCTATGATTGTACAGAGATTATTTAAAGATTTATCAATAACTCATTAAATATTCAAAAAACACAAAAAAGTAAAAAAAACAGAATTTTTATTTTCTACCAATTAAACCTATGCCTATTTGCCCTTATTTTCCGATTGCCAGATCGTTATGCCTTATAAAGGGTTAATGAACCGATTTTCAAAATTATTTTTGTATTCGAAAGAGTATACTCCCGAGGTGGTCCCATTGTTACCAAGTCAGGATCTGATGATGGAATCCCAGGGAAATCGAAGGCAACCCTCAAATTTTATAGGCACTTCTTGCGTTTTTTATATATTTTCTAAAGCTGTTCATGTATTTGCGTCTGATAATCAGAATCTCATGTGGATGCAGATTAAAGGCATCCCAGAGAAATCGAAGGCAACCTCCTTTTATAGGCACGTACGTATTACGTTCGTGTTTCGTGCTTTTTCTAAAGCTTTTAAAGTATTCGCATCTAGCAGTCATCACTTCATGTTGATGAGCTGATGATGGAAGTTACAACTCATCTTAACGGTTAGGAGTTGGAGGATATTCTTTAATAAAATATTATGGGGACGTATATATGGTTGTATTCTTTCAGGTTATGTAGGTAGGTAGGATACATACTCAGATCAAATAACAGGCAGATAGAACATGCGCAACAAATAATGTGAAGTCACTCAATATTTATGTGTGCGTGACAGCTAGGAGCGGCATTGTAGCACAGTATAAATATGGACAGTACAGAAACTAAGCCTAGTT
The DNA here is from genome assembly GCA_949774965.1 of Diarsia brunnea. Lineage (NCBI taxonomy): Eukaryota > Metazoa > Arthropoda > Insecta > Lepidoptera > Noctuidae > Diarsia > Diarsia brunnea. The sequence continues at coordinate 8,877,227 of OX459011.1, forward strand.
GATGCGATAACTACCTACGCTCCATTGAAGCCATAGGGTTGTCCCTTTTAATGTTGATGATGTTGTTTTTTTTAATATTTTTATTCTGTTATGATCAATGAATCTTATTGAAATATATAGCTTATAGCTTACAAATACAATTTAAATAGGTTATATTACGGCGTCACTCGGTTAATCTCAACAAAAGACGATACTTTATTTAAACACGGAAAGCAGTTTAATATTAATACACAACAACAATTGTAGAGCTATAGATCATTAACTTTGTCATTACGGTGCCGCCGTGCCGGTGTAACCTTTTACAAGTTTAAATGGCGGGAGCGAGCTGCGGTTGGACGATAACGTTTCGTGTGCTCTCCCGCGTAGGGCAGGTGGCGCGCGGGCAGTATGAGCGGCTGCGATTTGTGAACTTGCGATTTGCGTAACGCGTTTCAGCCCGAAAATACGTGTGATATCTAGGAATTAAAAAACCGTTACACAAAATAACACCTTTAATACTTAAAAAATATGATCGTTGTTACAAATTATTTACAGAAAAATACTTTCTTCTGCTACGACACGTTCGAAATTCCTTATTATTAAATTTAATTGTGTAAAAAATTCTCATTCTTACGAACAGTTTTTTTAAATAAAGTGTTGGAAAACAAGGACAGGGTGCTATGAACGCGACTTGGTTTATTTTTTGGTAAATTATTTCAGCTACTTTGCAGTTAATATGTTCTTTTTTAAAACAGCAACGAAAAATGTCATCCATTTTCTCGATATATTCAACAAAATGATCTGGTGGTACAACTAGTAAGCTTCGGTTAGTATCTTTGATATATTCTCTGTATCTCATGTAGTGACTTTCTGAACTAAAGTTATGGGCGGCTTGATTTGGTTTGATGTATGATTTCAGAATTTGACAATTGTTGTGACGTTCGCCGCATTTTTTCAGAAGAAAGCCACATACATAAAAAAGTGAGTTTTTTTCGGTGATATCTATTTGATTATAATCTGAGCTCATAATTTGAACATTGTTGTCTGGGTCTTCATTGCTCATACCAGGAGTTTCTTGTTCCTCATTATGTGACGTTTCGTCATTCAGTTGACTCAACGGGCTGATCTGAATAAGAAGTTTTCCCAAGTCGTCTTCACAATTACCAGCTTTTGGAGGTTTAATGATGTTGGAAAAAAATAATCTTTGAAAAGCAGATATAAATTGTCTGCTCGTGGGTTCGGTAGCCAGACCATTTTTGGTTCGAATTTGTCCGAAAAAATTTTCAAGCACATCTTGATTGAGCTTTCTTGTGAGTAAAAACGTGCACCCTTCTGACTTTATATCTTCAAAAAGCAATAAAATAGAACTAATTGTTATTTGAAAGCCGCATATAAACTTAACAGATGAAGTGACATTTTTTCCGTTTTTCGGATTGATTAATTGCAGATGTTGAAAAAAAGTTAACATTTCATTGAAGAAAGTTATCTGCGATTCTTTTCCACAAAATGCTCTTCTGTATTCAAAATTATCATTAAGATTTGATGAGTTTAATGCATCAAATATATTATTCATTTTTCTAATGAGTTCAGCAGTGTCCCTCCCTGATTCTTGAATATGATTAAAATCTACGTAAGTGGATATACCAGCGGCAACAGAATTACTTAAAAGTTGAGTAGCATAGCGAACTTTCATTTTTTCAAAATTTGTGGGATAGATGTGGCTGTTCGTCAATTTAGGTGCAAGTTTGAAACTCTTTTGTTTGTCGTTCTCATAAAAATTAACGATGTGCTCGTATTTAGCAACACGATCTTGAAAATGGAAGTCGTAGGAAATCAAATTGTTGCGAACCAGTTTTATAAGATGGGGTGCATCAAAAATATAATATATTTTTCTACCATTAATATAAAAATATGGCCGTTCTATGGAAACATATCTTTTCTTTGCAGCGTTAAATAGATCAGATCCCATGTCGGAAACAAATATTCTAACTTGAAGTCCTATCTCAAATAGTTTTTCCAAAAGATTGTCAATCCATTTAGCTATCTCGTCATAGTTTCTACATTCAGAGAGTAATGCAAATCCTACGGGCTGCTTCCAGTTGATAAACATTCCACGAACCATCACAACCAAAGCATTTTTAGCTGGTTCCGGTGACTGTACTCCATCGGCCTCTTGAAAGCCAATAATTTTATCTTGCTTTATGTTATAAAATAAATTAGCCTTCAAACTCATGGCATCAATAACAACTGAGCAGTTCTTTTCCATTTCATTCATGGCATCAACTTTAGTTTTCAAAATGGACATAAGTCTGTCATTTATTTTAGATGTTACTGGTATTCCACATTTATTTAATGTTCTTGAACTTGGGAGACATATAATACTTTGCAGTAACCGGTAAGCTTGCGGACTGTTATAATATAAATTCAAGCAAAACATTTTGTAATTTTGGTCATATCTATTTCCGGTATAATTCAATTTTAATTGAGTCTGTGCTTTTATCAACACAGCTAGCTCTTTCGTCAGAAATTTGTCACACAATTTATGGAATTTATCTCTTTGATATTTTCCCGTTTTATTATCAATTTCGTATAACTTAATTTTTTTTCTACATTCTAAAAGATCGGATTTTAGTTTTCTTTTCCGTGGCGTATCCAATGAAAGAGATCTGGAAGTTTGACGACTGTCACTCGCTGAAAGTATTACGGTTTCCTCTGTCTGTGTACAGATTTCAACCAACTTTGGAGCTTCGGTTAACGTTTGTGCATCTTTTTTTTGTAAATCTGGTAGATGAACAGATGGTATTGAATTGGTTTTAAGTTTTTTGCGATTTTTTGTCGTTCGAATATCCATAGGATTAAAATGTTCTTCACAAACAGTATAGTTTTGTGGCGGTTTGTTCATCAAATCATCTCGAGATATCAAGCGAAGCCATTGGGAACGTCTGAAACAGATAACGAAATATTCTCTTTATCATTTTAGAGGAGGTGTAGGTGTAGCAGTCTGTTTAATAAACAAGCAGTTCAAGCTGCTTTTACAACTCAAGAGGAAGGTAAACAACAACTATTCTAAAAAAAAATTACCCGTTTTACATTTTGACAGCACTATCGGCTTCAACACCCCCAAAAACCATGAAAACGATACCCATGACGAAAAATTTGAAAATTTATTGCAGCCGCCATCTTGAATTTACATTTTGACAGCACTATCGGCTTCAACACCCCCAAAAACCATGAAAACGATACCCATGACGAAAAATTTGAAAATTTATTGCAGCCGCCATCTTGAATTTAAATTTTGACAGCACTCGGAAAACTACAAAAACGACACCCGTATCAAAACAGTAATAATTATTGCAGCCGCCATCTTGGATTTACTTTTTCTTACAACGACCACTAACAGCTACTCTCAAAGCTTAAACCACGATTTACATTCACTATGATATTAATTATGATCGAACACAAGGACAAATTCGATAACAATAATTAATCATTCTTACCTTTCAAAATCAGCAGGAAGTTTAAAATACGATAGCTCCGGTTTTGATGAAGCCGAGTTCAAACAGCCGTATACCGCACAATACGTTCCCGGCATTTTAAAAAAGAATGGAAGATATTGTTTTATAAAATTTTACGAAAACTGACCACTCGTCTCGGCGCGGCACGCACAACTGAGAGCACTGCGAAGACTGGCGTCACTTGCGAAGTGCGGGAAGTGCCCCGTCGATGCGCATGTTTGTGTGAGTGTGCGGTTTCGAGCGTTTGTAGGTAGTTTCCGTACTGTCCATATTTATATTGTGATTGTAGGGACATGTGCATCTGTGCGTGTGTAAAGTTGCTAGGTATTGGTAAAAACTCCCACAATTTTTTCAATTATTGTACTGATGTTAAAAATTGGAAATGCACTTTTGCTATATAGGTGCTCAAGTACCTAGTATTTGAACAATAAAATTAGCACATCATACATTTTTCATCATTTTCATTGAAAATTGGCACATCTAAATACTAAGCTAAATTGTTGATATCCGTGGGCAAATCTTTTAAAAAACCTAATGAAACACTTTCAGAATCGTCGGTGTCTTCTTGTCGGTACGATGAAGTAGTTAATTAAGTTGATTATTTGTGTAGCGGAAGTACACGTTAATATTGCGATATTCTCCAGAGGAATGCAGTTTCCAGTTTCTATACTTCTCATTTCTAAATGCGTTAATAATTTTCAATATTTGGCCTTTTTTTTTGAGGGGTGGGAAATCATCAAAAAACCCCTCCCGCTCTAGAGCAGAGCGAAAGGGAGTGTTAGACTTCTACTGACTAAAAACCACCCATGTTCCTTCTTAGCCCTTTATGTCGAGGCCGCGGTATCTCTTGCGAACAACCCGCAACCCCGACGGGTCGATATTTGGCCTTAAGTTGTTTTACGTTTGGATTATCATTATGACCCCCAAGCATCCTGACGCATCCGAAAAATATTTCAATATGATCCTGGCTAAGTTTGTAAAGTTGTAAAGTGCTAAGTAAAAAAAAAAGAAATGTCTTTTTCTATCAGACGGTCATAAAGTGATATTAAACTTGTTATATTATCATTATTATTTACCAGTAGTTCCTGAGACTAGCACGTTCAACCAAACAAACAAACTCTTCAGCTTTATAATAATATTATTAGTATAGATTATACAAAATTATTTCTGCATAAACATGTATAAATTCATCGATCTTTCTACACACCATGCAAATTCCCCTAATTCAAGGAGACCTATTTTGAAGTAAACTGGCAACACAGACCAATAACTGCCAATATTTTTGAGTCGAAAATATTATGTGCGTGTGGTGTGAGGGCCCGTTTGTTAAAACTCTGTAAAAATGTGCTTAGGATTTAGTGAACATTCCCCAACAATTGTGAAAGTTGGAATCAGATTTTGTGAAAGTCATATAAGCGAGTTATTGACTGTAAAGTTGGGCCCTCAGTTCTCACATAGAGGACTGAGGGCCCGCCTGTACCTGAAAAACTATGTACACTACAGAAAAAGTCTTTATGCCCAAATCTTACCTAATGCCGAACAAAATTTGTGAAAACAAGATATTATCGCAAAACACTGTCCTACTTTGTAAATCTTCGTTCAAAATGGGCCCTCAATCCGCATACACGTAAAAGTTTGTCACGCAAATAAAATGAATCCATTAACTTACAGCTACTGTTTGAAATCCTATTAGCTACTAAATAAATTGTGAAAATTTGTGAAAGCAAGAACAGATCACCACTTCTTGTTGTTTGAAAGTTATGACCCTGATAAAAATCGGGCCCTCAGTCCTCCATTTTTTTGTATTCTTTTTGTTACTCCTAACGTATGAAAGATAAGCCAAATATAAAACTGTCTCTTTTTGTGAAAAAAATTGTGCAACAAATTGGTGTTATTTGTTACTAATAAGAATTACGACAAAACAACAAATTTTAACAGATACTGAAATCAGCAATTTTTCTATTGTGTACGCGTGTCATTGTGACAGTCGCGGGTAGGGTGACAATAATTTCATTTTAGCTTTTTCTTTTTACTTGAAATAAATGTTTTATTGATTTTGATTTACCCTCATTTTAATGTGCATCTGGATTGAGGGCCCATTTTTTTAAACCTTGCCAAACGAAATAAGACTCATAGGGAAATTACTTAAAAATAGTTAAAACTTAAAGCATAGGGCCACGAATTTCTTAAACGTGAATTAAAAATGTTATGATTAAATAACTTGGGCCCTCAATCCAGACGCGTGCATAAAGTGGCATAGCCTAAATCTCAGTAAGTCCTATCTTTGGGTTCATAATTTTTATTCAGGAATTTAGTTAAGAATTTCTTAAAGATTTTAAGAAATTCCCAAATCTGTAGAATGTGACATTACAGATTTATGGCGGTATTTCTAGGGCCCTCAGTTCAAATGTGTCTGTACTGAGGAATCTGCAAAACATGGATTTATCTGAAGAAATACATAAATGCGACTTTAACATGTTTTACTTAGATACTTAGGTGAATTAGTTAAAAAGAAATAATGACAGAAAAGTTAATTGTTACGTAGTAAATGAAAGTCAAATTTTACTAAAACGTCTGAACTGAGAGCCCAACATTTTCGGCTTTATTGACTAGGCTCAACCTCATAGATTAACGCAAATTAGAATAAGATTTTTAACTATTTTTTAATTAAATTTTAACATATCGTCCGTTCTTCTAAATATCATACTTTAAGAGAAAATTGATTTTCTTCTTTTATGTAAGAGAAAAATTTGTAGGGTGACCATAATGATCATAGTTAGTACCGGTACATTTTCAAGATTGATCTAGAAAAGATCTGACAGTTTAAAATAAAACAATTAAATTTACCTAAGCATTATTTAATGATTTTTGTGATTTCGGAAATTGTATCTTAGTTATTAAAAAACTTTTTTGTAAAAAAAAAACCGACTTCAAAAACATAAAAAAATGAGAAACACAAAATCGAAAAATACAAATAAGTGAAAAATTAACTTCTTTAAGAAAAATCATATTTTGTTTGTTTTATTAAATTTTTTTGCCACCGACTTCAGACGCTGATTTTTCTTCTGAAGTTTATTTTTTACTTTTTTGTTTTTCACTTTTTGTGTTATTCAATTTTGTGTTTTTTACTTTTTTATGTTTTTGAAGTCGGTTTTTTGTCCTGTTTTAGTTGTAATATCCTATACAAACATTTACTATTCATTTAACATTCAAACTAGAAACCTAACCCTTAACCTTCAAGATTTCCTTATTATTGCTTTCAACTCCTAATCGTTGAGGAGAGTACCTTCCGTAATCAGCTCACCTAGATAACCTAAAAGAATACAACCATTTATACGTCCCCATTATATTTTGTTAAAGAATTATCCTCCAACTCCTAACCGTTGAGGAGTTATACCTTCATCAACATGAAGTAATGACTGCTATGTGCGAATACTTGAAAAGTGCCTATACAATGTGAGGGTTGCCCTCGATTTCTCTGGGGTGCAATCATCAGATCCTGATTTTCTTATCATGGTCAAATTCTTTTTTTGTTGAAAAGGAGATATCCCAAGGGTCCTTGGGATATCTCCTTTTCAACCAAAAAAGAATTTTCTATATCGGTTCAGGGGTGTTCGAGTAATCGGTGAATATACATATAAAAGATTTTTTTTTTCTTCTTTCATTTTATGCAAACACTGGTAAAGCTGAATAAATGTTATTTTTTTATTTGCTTTAGGCAACTAGGCCCATAATAGTACCTTAAGGACAATAAGGACTAACATCACATTATAAAAAATAGTAATACAAATAAAGAAAACAAAAACACAAAAAAGTGAAAAACAACTTTAGCTTCTGAAGTCGGTGACTTTTGTTTGTTTTATTCAGTTTTTTTGTCACCGACTTCAGAAGCTAAAGTTATTTTTCACTTTTTTGTGTTTTTGAAGTCGGTTTTATTTTTTGCAAAAAGTTTTTTTATTTTTCCATTTTTAGTTGTAACTAGCTGTGCCCGCGACTTCGTTCGCGTGCTTGTCGGAAACTAAAATGCGTCGCTTAGATAAAAGTACATTTAATCATTACCCTGCGTTAACTTACTGACGCTGTAGAAAATAAGAAGAGAGTAATGCAAAGTACTGACTATGTCTCATACTAAAGTTTAGATGGATGGGTGTTTGTTAATCAACCACGTCAGAACGGCCGAACGGATCTTGAAGAAATTTGAAACAGGTACATTTAATAGTCGACAGGCAGACAGATTGTCGTTGGCGCGTTCGTGTTCCACGCGCGCCTCAAAGATATGTCAGCAACAATTAAGGGGCCCCAAAGGGACGTCTGCCGGGGCTGAGGGTTGTCCGCAAGAGATACCACGGCCCCGAAACACAAAGGGCTAATAAGGAACGTGGGTGGTTTTTAGTCAGTAGAAGTCTGACACTTTCTTCCGCTCCGCCCAGAGCGGGATGAGTCATTTGATAATTTACGAACCACAAAAAAAAGGGGGGATTAGAGGGTGTTTCGAGAGGGTACCTATACCGAATCTGGGACATCGAATCTGAAATGGCCGCCACCTCCTTCTGCGAAGCAGTAATGCTAGCGAAAGAGGTGGCGGAACGTGAGAGGGAGACAACCTCTCGTCCCAGCCGCCGCGGGAGACGCTCCGGGCATCGGGGGCCACGTGACGGCTTCCGGCCACCGTAGGCGCAGGCCTGTGAACGGTGAGTAACGGGCTAGTTAATCGTTCGTCCGTCCTATGACGATGGAGGCGCGTTCGTGTTCCACGTGCGTCTCAAAGAGATGTCAGCAACATTGAAGGGGCCCCCAAGGACCGACGCCCGTTGGGGCTGCGGGCTGTTCGAAAGAGATACCGCGGCCTCGACACATAGGGCTAACAACACACCACATCTATATGACGACATGGTTGGCGCAATGGCTGGACAATTAACAGTAGCACTGCGTGTAGCAGGTTCGATTCCCACACGGTACATAAAAAAATATGTCGTGGGTTTTATCTAATTTTAATTTAGTTTAAAAAAAAATAGTATTTTAATACTGTGTAATTGGTAAATTTTTATTTGTTGACTATTCACGAAACGTAATGTGTGTATGTTTACTATCATCGCGGTTCAGAAAATGATATCAAATGAATAACGCCATCTGTCGAAGACGAAGATAAACTGCTAAAAAAGAGCGATCAAACACTATAAGGTTTAGGCTATGTAGATTTTGAAAGCAGCGTCATTTAGACTTATATCTACGTACCTTTTGCTATCATAACTTTTTTAAAGTTATCTTGTGAAGGCATTTAGTAATAAGTACCATATTCGTTAAATAGATGTCGTTGCTTATCTCATTCTTGACCATAACGATAAGTTCTTCTTGAAAACTATAAATTCATATATCTTTTGATAGAGAACACCGATTACGATAAAACAAAGACTAAGTAATAGCCCAAGTTACGCACAATATTTATGTGTAAAAGTTACCTACATTCGTTTCGTAAATTTGACGTGATGCTTAGTCATCGAAACAGACAAACAGACAAACAGACAAAAATTCCAAAAATGCTGGAAATGTGTTCTGTTGGTTATACTTTAATAACCTGACAATTTTTTTTTTAAATATTTTCGATGTACAAAAACGATTTCTCTACAGATTTATTATATGTATAGATAGATATCCTTTACAAATATTTGATATTCATTAATTTTACGTTGTTAACAATACATGTCACGGTAATAGGCTTATCCGCAATAAAATGGAACTTAGCATACCTAACTCTCGAAACCTGGGCGTCCTGTACACATCTGCGTACCCCGTCCGAGCATACAGGCGTGATGGTAAGTTAAGATGTTGCGTAAACAATAAACATCCAAGCGATTGCAGCAATCACGACAGATTTGCCGTCTATTTTTGACATCATATATATCTCCGAATAATATATATCATTGTATATCTCCGAAGATCAGGATCAGATCTTCACCAAATTTAAATGGGACCACCTCAGGAGTATACTCTTTCAAATAAAAAAAGAATTTTGAGAATCGGTTCACAAATGGAGGAGAAATCAGGTAACATACATAAAAAAAAAAAAATACATACACACGAACATATAACTTCCTCCTTTTTTGAAGTCGGTTAAAAATTGTAAACTGTAGGTACATAATATAATACGTTTAGCTGCAAATATTACGACTTTTCGACTGCGCTTTACAAAATGTACTGGTACTAACTATGATCATTATGGTCACCCTGCAAATTTTTCCCTTATAAAAAGTAGAAAATCAATTATCTCTTAAAGTATGATATTTAGAAGAACGGACGATATGTTAAAATTTAATTAAAAAATAGTTAAAAATCTTATTCTAATTTGCGTTAATCTATGAGGTTGAGCCTAGTCAATAAAGCCGAAACTGTTGGGCTCTCAGTTCAGACGTTTTAGTAAAATTTGACTTTCATTTACTACGTAACAATTAACTTTTCTGTCATTATTTCTTTTTAACTAATTCACTTAAGTATCTAAGTAAAATATATTAAAGTCGCATTTATGTATTTCTTCAGATAAATCCATGTTTTGCAGATTCCTCAGTACAGACACATTTGAACTGAGGGCCCTAGAAATACCGCCATAAATCTGTAATGTCACATTCTACAGATTTGGGATTTTCTTAAAATCTTTAAGAAATTCTTAACTAAATTCCTGAATAAAAATTATGAACCCAAAGATAGGACTTACTGAGATTTAGGCTATGCCACTTTATGCACGCGTCTGGATTGAGGGCCCAAGTTATTTAATCATAACATTTTTAATTCACGTTTAAGAAATTCGTGGCCCTATGCTTTAAGTTTTAACTATTTTTAAGTAATTTCCCTATGAGTCTTATTTCGTTTGGCAAGGTTTAAAAAAATGGGCCCTCAATCCAGATGCACATCTCATTTTATTATACTTTCTTAGTGGCGATACTGATGTTTTAGTTCCTTCTGCTGTTGCAAAGTATGTAAAATAAGTTTACATATGCACAATAGTTATAATAGTTAATGTAGTTACTAAACAATAGTTTATGATAGCGCAGCGGATGTTGTAGGTGATAAAGCACTAAGGCAAGTTTTATGAAACAGTTCTAGTGAAGAATAAAAATAATAATTACTTTTTAATGCGCAAGCAAGCACATCTTCGGTCATGACACTCGCTCGTCTTCGGTCAAGATATCAAACTTATAACTTTGCTTATAAGGTAAGTGAAAAAATGGTACCTACACGTAATGCAAACTTCTTATAATTCAATATAAGAAGTTTGCATTATGTAGGTACATTTTTTCTCTTAATATTAATATATAAGACTGATTACCATAGTAACGAAAATAATATTATTGTAACAATCTTTGATATAATAAAAATACGATAATATTCCAGGTATTAATTATAAATCTTCACAGTAAGTTTGATTTGATACATACTCATAATTGTATAAGTAGGTTCCTAACCTATTATATTTATATAATATATTTTATTTCATTTTATTTATTAACATGAATAATCTATTAGCGCTTGTCTACAATAGTCACTCTAAGAATTGTTTAATTCAATTTCACTTATTTATAAATTGTACAGTTTTTAAAGTAAACTTGAGTACGATCTTCCAACCTATTGATAACGGAAATTGTATTCAACAATATAATAGAGTATTTTTTTTCCCCCAACAGTTACCCATAACCATGCCAAGAGGACGCATACCATCTGTTCCTATAGAAGAACAAATATCATTATTTACAAAATATATCGCTGATCTGCAGGAAATAGACATCAAATATAACAATCCCATATTTATCGAAATGTCTCGGGAAATTAATGGAAGAATGTCTGCAAAAGCTCTGCACATGTCATTCTTACGGCATCGCCGTACTTTAATTACAGAAACCCTCGCCAATAGCGATGTCGATACAAACCCTCCATCAGACAGCACAACGACTACTGAATCCGTTGAATCCTTCATAGACTCAGAGGAATCGGCCAATTCATAATTCTCGTTTGATATTGATGTACATGAATGGCAAAAAATTAAAATGTTATGACTTACTTTCAGAGTACGAGTAATGAAAAATAAATTGTGGTCACCCTATTGGCTAATTCAGAAAGGAAAAATAAAATTCAATTTTCATATACAATAAAGGGTCTTTTAATTTCTTTCTAGTATCGAATTTGTTGCACAATTTTTTTCACAAAAAGAGGTGGTTTTATATTTGGCTTATCTTTCATACGTTAGGAGTAACAAAAAGAATACAAAAAAATGGAGGACTGAGGGCCCGATTTTTATCAGGGTCATAACTTTCAAACAACAAGAAGTGGTGATCTGTTCTTGCTTTCACAAATTTTCACAATTTATTTAGTAGCTAATAGGATTTCAAACAGTAGCTGTAAGTTAATGAATTCATTTTATTTGCGTGACAAACTTTTACGTGTATGCGGATTGAGGGCCCATTTTGAACGAAGATTTACAAAGTAGGACAGTGTTTTGCGATAATATCTTGTTTTCACAAATTTTGTTGGGCATTAGGTAAGGTTTGGGCATAAAGACTTTTTCTGTAGTGTACATAGTTTTTCAGGTACAGGTGGGCCCTCAGTCCTCTATGTGAGAACTGAGGGCCCAACTTTACAGTCAATAACTCGCTTATATGACTTTCACAAAATCTGATTCCAACTTTCACAATTGTTGGGGAATGTTCACTAAATCCTAAGCACATTTTTACAGAGTTTTAACAAACGGGCCCTCACACCACACGCACATAAAATATTTTGTGGAAATTAAATCAAAACAATAAAATAAACAATAGTTACTTGTGGAAAGATATTCCATCTTTGTTTTTGTGAACAACTTTTTCAATGTTTAAAGACACAAGATAGCATGATCTGACAAGATTTGACATAAAATAGTAAGTCATTTGTGACGTCTAAGCAGTACGACGCGTAGCTTAGTACTGACGTGAGATTGTATTCGCTTTTGAATTTGTATTTACTTTGGTGGCTTCACTCTCATGTTCTACGCGCTCTATCTGAGGATACATATTATTATAACTAAAAAAGGATAAATAAAAAAACTTAAAAGCAAAAAGAAAACGAAATTCAACAAACAAATGTCACTGACTTCAGAAGCTGATTTTTCTTCTGAAGTTTATTTTTTACTTTTTTGTTCTTTTCACTTTTTTGTTTTTGAAGTGGGTTTTTTTTTGCATAAAAGTTTTTGGGGTTTTCGTAATTAAAAAACTCTTTTTTTGGGCAGTCGTGTAAAAATAGGGTAAAAGACCTACACAAAAAGGTTGTTTTACTATCAATTAGAGTAGTTTTGTTTTTTTTCATTGTGCATACATAATTGAAAAGCAAAATTATAAATAAATTATTTCGGCGCTGTTACAAGCACCATGATCACGGATAATATCGGGAACTCGAAACAATCAGTAAACATGGTAAATATCCCGTTTTCAGTATAAATAATAGTGCTAGTGACCATGTCAGTTTAAAATCTTGAAAAGCAAAATTACTATAATTACGAAATTTAACTTTTTTTTTTCATCTTTTGCCCAGTTGTGTTTTTGTAGTTATCACAATATTCACACTTCATGGTTGTACTGAACAGTGACTATGATTATGAAGAAACTGAAACATTGTGCTTTAGAGAGTGATCCATTTCTAACAGTGCACATTTTACCAGGCAAATAAGCCCATCCTCAGGCTACACACAGGAAAGGACACTAAATGTCTGCAAATACAGTGAAATAAAACATTAAAAATATGATCTATTCATTTAATAAAATATGTATAATGTTTACATAACTGGCGAAATGTGGGTGTGCTATTAGGTACACCTCTGCCTAACCCTTCGGGGATTACAGGCGTGATGTTATGTTATGTGTATAATGTTTAAAATTACTACTTTTATTATGTACATTTCCTTAGCAAACACAAGATCATTTGTTTACCTTTCTTTTGATAAATCAATTATTTTGAGGATCCAGGAGTGTTTACTATTTTCATATTTTTTGTTTTTTCTAATATTTCTTTGTATGGAGGATCTATAGGACTTTGTACAGGCTGTTTGAATTCATATGTTGTTTGGCCGTCTAGCAACAGTGGATATGATGTATCGGCATCATAGGCACTTAAATCTCCACATGCATTGAATGGTACAATGAACCTGTTAGGACCTGTAAATTGATTGAAATCACAATATTTGTGATCTAACAGAGGATTCACCATGTTTGGAATGTATCCTTCAGGTGGCTGATAGTTTTGACAGACTACAAAAGCTTCTATGCTAGAGTTTCTTGAACTTCTTGGTTTGGATACTGTTACATATTCAAAAAACTGCTTCAACTGGGAATATAAAAGAGAAACATCTTCCCCTCGGAATATCTTCGCCACAAATACACCTCCAATCTTTAACACATGCGTTGTTATATTGAGTGCTGCTAATAGCAGCTGTGATTGTACATATTCATCAATGTCATGTAGTCCTGTTACATCTGGGGCTCCATCACAAACAACTAGGTCAGCTTTGAGTCCTTCAAATTCCTGAATGATAGCATTAGCTGTGGAAAGTTTCGTGATATCACCCTGTATCTGTATTACACCAGGTAATGCCGCCATGGCTTGTAGGTCTACAGCAACAATTTTAATATCGTCAATACTACTGACATTTTGTCGCAATTTTTTTGTCAGAACCTGACTCCAACTGCCAGGCGCCGCGCAGAGATCTACAGCGCGTGTTACACCTTTGAATATATTGTGTTCTTCATTAATTTGTAATAATTTAAACGCACTTCTTGCACGCCAGCCTTCTTCTTTAGCTAACCTATAATATATATCCCTTTTATCTTTAGATGTTTTACCCATCTTTGCTTGGTATCGCAGACAGTAGTAAAATAATAAATCGGTGCCGTTTTTCTAGCTTCAATCAGATGACGTTATCGTAATGTTGAAAGAGTAGTTCTAGAAGGAAGTAGTGTTTTCGTCAAAGACTAAAATGTAGTTTTCCTTGAGTTGACAGTTTGACACAAGTACAAGTTGACATTGACAGAAAAATTTTTTTTTACTTCGTTCGCCTGTAAAAAAGGCAGGCATCGATCTATAGACCATTCTGCCTAATGACAGAACATTACAGATTGATAGTATAACTTTTTTATGACGAAAACAAAGTGGTTTGAGTATATATCTATATATACCTATCTTGTTTACTTGGTGTGTCTCATCGTATAGCTCGCGTGTCCATGGCAATTTATATAAAGTTAGTCTATTACAGAATTTAACTGCGAGCTCGATCAATTTCCGCAGCGTGCAAGGAATAAAGGATGTAGAGTGCGGTTTCAAGCGTCTTGGAGTATCTCAGACGTTACGTGTGTATGTATGTACACCAATGTACATCTAACCTCCTTCGTCCTCATTGTTTTTTTTCCTAAAAAACATTTTTGATGGTCCATTTATTTTTTACGTTTGGCAATCAGTATCCATGCATAGACTATAGACCTATGAGAAGACATTGACATATTGACAGTGACAAGCAAGTCAGACATGCAGTTGTGTTTGTTGTTTGGTCATTTACGAGCGTTTTGTTGGTTTTTCTATTTCGGGTTTTTCTTCTATTCTAATCTTGTCTTGTGTGTATCCGACATTTAAGTAATTCATAAATGTTCACCGTTTAGTGATTTGGCTTTCAACCTTTTCCAGGCTTTTCCGAATTCACAAGTAGGCACTGACATCATGGAATATTTCAGTGGCTCCAAGAAGTTATTATTATTTATATTAGAAGACTGGAAGTTACTCTTATTTCTCACCATTTTATTTTGCTTATATTTTTACTACACAAGCACTTTTGACTTTTTCGAAAAGAAAGGCATCCCGTTTAAGAAACCAGTGATATTATTAGGTAATCTGGGACCTAGATTAAGAGGCACACAATCATTTCATGAATTTCAATTAGAAGCATATAATAACTTTAAAGGAAACCGGTATGGAGGTAAGTTGGAGCTTCGAGACCTAAGGATAAAAAAAAATATTCTTCTTAGTGCATTGAAAAACCAAGTAACCAAATAAAACAAGTCTTTTTCGCAATTGAATTATATTTACACTAACATAAAATGTAGAGAAGTTTTAGTTTTTTAATGTTCTTAGAAATTAGTATAGATGTTTTTCTTAAAGTAACCCTTTTCTATTAAATTACAATTTAATGGAAAAAAGTGTGTGACAAAACAAAATTCTTTAATTTTTAAATTTGTTTGGCAGTTTAGATGTTTATTTTGCAAATAGGTTTTTACAAACATTTTTACACAGCGTTTTTTTGTAACACTAGATGAGGCCATTGTTTGATTGACCTGACTACTCGTATTTTTACTGCAGGATTATTTGAAGGAAGAAGGCCCCTATTAACTATTTTGGATCCAGATCTAATCAAGGCGATAACAATACGAGATTTTGACTACTTCACTGACCGGATCTCATTGAATGCAAAAGAGCCAAAGTTCTGGAGTCGCTCACTTCTCAACTTAAAGGTACTTTATTATAATTACTCGACAGCGGCGAAGCTCAAAAGGAGGGTTATGTGTTTGACGTGTATGTATGTTTGTAAGTATGTTATGTCCGTTTGCTTGTTCCCTCATAACTCCTAAACGGATGGAGGGATTTGAATAAAATATACGTCTTTAGATTTGTCTTGATGGCGCGAGTGTCACTGGCTACATTCAAATTAAAAATCAAAGAAAGATTGCGGATTTTACGGGCCGTATCGCATTTTTTTACCGATACCATTGAGTAGGGTATCAAAATCAAAATTAAGGGTTTTAAAAGGAGATTACAAAAATATATAATAGTTATTTGTCTAAAAGAAATTCAAAGTGCCAAATCTTATAAACAAACATAAAAGTTAAATCCTCTGGGAAGAATTTTACACGACCAACGAAAGAACAAACACAAATTAAGAACTAAAAAGTTGGAAATAACAAAAATTCCTCCTGCTTCAAAGTTTTGTTTAATTTAAAATGTGCTTGTTTTTTGCTTTCCAGTTTTTTCAGTCTGGTTTTTTAGTTTTTTAACCACTATTTTTTTCTATTACTGTCTGTAAATAAAAAAATGTTTTCACAAACTGTGCAGGTGCCTACATACTGGTATATCACAATTTGAGTTCATTAAAATGTAAAGAAGTAGATGTAATCTGTAAAATCTGTGGTTTGACCTGAGTTGAAGCTTCATATTTTTACCGCTGAGTTATGTTTATTTATTTATCAGGATCTTTTTTTAGGGGTCAGAATGGAAAGGTGTTCGCAGCACTTTAACACCAGTGTTCAGTTCAGCACGTTTAAGAAATATGCTACCACTCATACAGCTATGTTCAAAGCAAATGGTTGAATTTTTGAAGCAATATGGTAAGTTAGATAATTTTAATGATGTAAGTTTTACAAATCTATATGAAAACTTATACATAACTACACATCTTAAAAAAATGTGAAAGTCTGTTGTGATCAACAGACTTTCACATTTTATAAATAAGTGAGTAACAAACATCATTTCGTAATTCAATCATGCATTATAAATTGATTGGCCTTGATTGAAATCTGGCACGCATAGTATTAGCATTAATTGAATGGGACAATATTATTTAGGTTGGAGAATGAAATAAGTTAATACTTGATCATCTTTGTATTGTTAACCTATTCATGCAGTTTTAACAAAATAGTAGCAGTGTAGTAGTTTTTCTCTATTTTCATTATCCAGAGTCCATCTCTCTCACCCTCAGTCTCTGTCACCATAATATCTTGACTGAAGATCCTTTGGACTACTGATCAACGTTAAAAAATCTTAAGCCTTGATGTTTGGTGGCAGGTATCTATATGAGGGTCAGGCTCGATGTTGCGTCACTGTTTCTATTCTGTCTGAGTGCAGTTCAGATAGAATACGCAAATTAATAAGGCTAAGAACCTGGGCGTCATTATGGACTCCTACTTATCACGTACTTCCTAGGTAATAGAAGAAGCAAAGTGCACTACACATTCCACTTGTTGTAATATCTCCAGAGCTTGTTGCCCCTTGTGCAAAGTCTCATTCAGCAGCCAGTATCGGTTTGAACTTCTCTATGGAAACCAATTAACTTTCCAAAGGCAGAGTCGCACGACGAACCGATTCCGAGAAATACGTCTCGATTTTTTTTTACTTTTCGTTTTTTTGTACGAATTTTATCACAGATTTTATACTGACTATAATTATTCCAGTATCGAGTTGACCTTGTCTTTATAAACTATTTAGAGTCTGAGAAGCATGGCAAGAGGACGCAGTTTCCAAAAAATAAAATCATAATTTTTCTTTTTCTTTTCTCTGTTGCTCATGGTGCCTCTAAGCCGCTAAGCGTCAACTCCTGCAAGAACACGTCCCAAAGACGACCCACTGAGCCACACTGCATATCAAAACTGTTACCTAATTGGATTAAAATTGTGTATATTTTAATCTATTTTAGTTTCTAGGTTGCTTAGTGTTATCTTGTGTAGGTACTTTGTCTATAACAAGGAACATTATCACAATGACATAATTAATATCTTTGCTGTGTCCTAACAAGAATAGATAACAGTTTATTATATCGTCACACAGGATCGTAGTACCCGAGAAAAAACTTTCGCATTATTTTGTAACAGTAGTAAGGCAAGATTAAATAGCATTATATTGTAGGCAATTGAAACATAGACCGCAAATATGCATGCAAAAATATACTGCTGGATATACTTCTACAGAAGACGCAGAATTGCGTTATGATTAAATATTTACAAGAATAGGTACATAGTATTCATTAAACAACACTATTTAACTTCATATACCTATTTGATTATTTACAGATAAGAATGATGTTGAAATGAAGAAAACAATAGGGCACTTCACATTAGAAGTAATTGGGGCATGTGCATTTGGAATCAAGTGCGATGCTTTGTCTGATGAGAATGCACATTTCTTCAATGTAAGTAAACTTGACTCTTTCAGATATTTTTGCACCCTTTTTTTATTAGCCTTTACTGTCCCAGTGCTGGGTAAAGGGTTCCCCCCAATTCCTTACACGAGCTCTTTTCTTGTGCCTCCTCGAATCTCACGGTACACGGTGTCCAGTACGTCTCGCCACCTCTATCTGGGCCTTTTTGCATCTAATACAAATGCGAATGCATACAAAACATGGGAGGAACACTTATCTCAGTGTATTTATGACGTCTAAGGATTAAAAAGATTAATTTAAAGATTTGATAGGGTGATTAACATTCTGTGCACAGAGCTAATGGTAAAAAATACACTCGTATATTTCTAGGTGGCTGAGAAATTTGACTACATGCCTATGTACAAAAGACTGATGTTATTCTTCTTCCTCATATTTATGCCGCAAATGATTAAGTATTTAAACTTTTCGTTTCTGAATTTGGCTTCTGCAAAAGAATTAGTAAGGATTTTGAAAGCGGCTAAAGCTGAACGACGAGAATCTGGCGTTAAGTAAGTTATTTAATGATGAATATTGGAAGGAACTATTTTAACAATATTTTATGTTGGATAAATAAACAAATAGGTATAATTCTTTAGCTCATTCCTAATCATGAGGGGGAACTGGCCATAATTCACCAGGTAGCGGATTTGTAGATGTCTTTGAATTTATGGTTGTAGGACTTGCTGCTTTTCTCTTCGATATTTTTTCCTTCACCAAAAAATCTTGACAAAATGAGTCCAACAAGTAGGTACTGTGTTACTCTATAAGTTTTTAGTTTTTTTTTTGTGATTTTTATATCTCTTATTTGTTTTCAGGAAGAGTGATTTCCTCCAAATCTTGATCGATTTTTCGGAGAAGGAAAGAAATGAAGCCGAAAAAACCAATTCTGAAATTCGTAAGTAGTTCAATATAACCTACCTAATAGGCAGTTAACAGATTAATGAATGAGATTGAATGTTACATTTTCCTGAAAAATAATTTCATAGCGACCCGCCCCAGTTTCTCACGGGTGCAAAGTAGATACTATAACCTTCATCTTGAATCACTCCATCTATTGCTGAAAACTGCATTAAAATACTATGTAGGTACAGATTAACACAACATACGTAGTATCATAATGCAAGCTATGCTGTCATGGTGTACAACTAATGTGTACAAGTGTATTTAAAAAGTAGGTATATGCGCCTGGCTACTATTTACAAATAGGTATTTAGGTAACTAGGTTCACGCGTCGTATTAATTACAATGATGCTTGTGAATGTTGGAACCAGGGACTGAAAGCGGTTACGGTTAAAGGTTAAAGTACCTCAAAAATGTACCGGTACCGGTTTACAATAAAGGTTGAGCTATACCGGTACCTTTATAAATAAAGGTTGGGCTAAACCGTTATTTAACCCTTACACGATTTCGGTACCGAAATGCATGCGAGAAGGGCGCGGCGCGCGTGTGCGCGGTAGAAAACGTTTCTTTTACTTATCTCTTTGTTGTGTGTGTGAGTGGCGAGGCCGTGCGTCAAAAAAAACCCCTATTTATTAAGGTTTAGGTACCGCTACCTATACATTTATAACGGTTACGGTACTTCTACCGAAATATACCGGTATGCATTTCCAACGTCAAAATTCCGCTACCGAAAAAAATAACGATATCGAAATATTTCGGTAACCCTTATTACGGTATGACGTCATACCGAAATTTAAAGGTACCGTAATTTTTGGGTAATTTAGTCCCTGGTTGGAACTATAAAATCATCATCGTTTGCCTAGCCTTTTTTCAACTACGTTCGGATCGGCTTCCAGTCTAACCGGATGAAGCTGAATATTTACACTATATTTTACACAGAGCGACAGTCTATCTGACCTCCACAACCCAGTTAATACTGGGCAATCAATACCCCTTGATATGCCTTAAAAATATACAATCATACTATATTGTTTTTTCTAGATCTTGATGAGGACACCGTAGACGCGCAGTTATTACTGTTTCTGATCGCTGGCTATGAAACCTCGAGTACCTTACTGTCCTTCGCTATCCACGTACTGGCCACAAAGCCTGAACTGCAAGACAAACTGCGAGCCCATGTCAAAGAAATGACTGATGGAAAAGAATTGGACTACGATCTCCTGGCGCAGTTGCATTACCTTGAAGGATTCTTGTTGGGTAAATAACTTTTCTATATGCGTTCAATTATGCACGAAATAAACAATGTTTAGCGTGCGTGCTATATACTTTTGTGATTTATGTCTAGGAGATAACTTATACTTTCTTACTTATTTAATTAGTATGGTCTAGAATCTTTACGTAAGGCGCGCAAATAACTAATTACATAATGATGTGCAATATTAGATTGCCATGCGGAATTATGCAGTGTGGAAGAGCGACTATTACTTACATTTTACGAATATGAAGTTTTGAAAGATTATGAAACAATTGCACCTTTGGCTAAAATGTACAGCCAATCTAATTATGTATTCGTTTTTCAGAAACATTGCGCTTGTTTCCTCCAGTAGCCAGAGTGGACAGAGTCTGTACAAAGCCATATACTATACCTGGATCATCTATAAAGCTGGAACCTGGTAATGTTATTGCCATACCTTTGTACGGTATTCACATGGACCCAGAGTATTACCCGGAACCGAAAGAGTTCAGACCAGAACGTTTCATGAATGAAGACAAGAAAGACAGAGCATCTCATTTGTACCTGGCTTTTGGTGCAGGTCCTAGAAATTGTATAGGTAAGCATTAAAATAAGCAGCAGTTACATAAGTTGACTTACTTGAGAACATTCAACATAGTGTTTGTAATAGTGTCGCGGGTTCGAGACCCGCACAGAACAAAACTGTATGGCTTACAGGCAGTTGTTCTGGGTCTGGCTGTTTGTGTATGTGAGTTTAAGGGTTGAATCTCATGCTGGCGATCGTGTCGTTGATGCTGCCGCGTGAGATAGCGTTCTTACTATAGCAAATGAGGGTTACCTACGAGCGATAGAAAAGGATAGAAGTATGGAAAAGTGCGAGTTCGTCTTGCCAGATGAGGTTCAACCCTAAATACATGTATTTCACCTACGAAACACGAAAAAATCAAAAAGTAGGTAGTCATTATTCGATACCGCGCGAAATACTGTGACGACATAATTTTGTGTCACTGCGCATTCTAGAGAAATCATCAACTTTCCTGTACAGATTCCAAAACATATCTGCCATAACAACTATACTAATCAAAATAATCATTATATTTCTTATTTCCTCGTTACAGGTCTGAGATTCGCGATGATATCAGCGAAACTGGCGATGGTTGAACTCATTAAGAACTTCAAATTCTCCGCATGCGAGAAGACTGTTGACCCCATTCAGTTTGATAAGCGGTCTCTGTTGCTGAAGGCGCAGGGTGGGTTGTGGGTTCGAATCGAGACTTTATAAAGTAGGACCAACCGTAAAACGGGGTAAATAGAAACGTAGAGGTGAATCGAACCGAGGCTGCAAGATTTCGGTGCTGCGGGACAGTTCGAAAGAGATACAGCAGCCGCGGAACACAAAGGGCTAATAACGAACGTAGGTGGGTTTTATTCAGTAGAAGTCTGACACTTCCTTTCGCTCCGCCAAGAACGGGAGGGGTAATTTGATGATCTCCCATCCACTAAAAAGGGATGAATCAAAACAATATGGTGTGTCGGCAAAAACATATCTTAATAATAAAGTAAAATAAAGCAAATAAAATAGAGTACTCTCTTTCAAACTTTGCTTCCATTCACCCATGCGTTTCTACCTATTCACCACGTTTTACTGTTCTCTAGAAGTGTAGATTATTATTAATTCGAATATTTTGTATTAAGGCCATATATAGTATACACTTAGATCCAGACAAGTTTATATTTATAAATCTGTGTAGGTATAACATGCGTTTTTCATAGGTAATTCAGTGACATTAAATAGTACAAATAACTCAGTATAAAGTAGACTAACTGAAATGTTCAAATACCTGTTTAAAGATTGTTGTGATTAGATTTTATCTATAGAAGATTGTTGACAAAATATTGTGCATTTTTCTATAATACCCAACATATTCATATTAAAAGAATAAAAAAACTGGCCAAGTGCGAGTCGGATCCACACATGAAGGGTTCCGTACGGCAACGGCAAAAAAAGTCACGTTTGTTGTATGCCCCACTTAAATATTTATTTTATTCTGTTTTTAGTATTTGTTGTTATAGCCGCAACAGAAATATATCATCTGTGAAAACTTGCAACTGTCTAGCTATCACGGTTCATGAGACAGCCTGGTGACAGACGGACGGACAGTGAAGTCTTAGTACTAGGGTCCCGTTTTTACTCTTTGGGTACCGAACCCTAAAAATATCGAATGTGTAATGTTTTATGGGAAAGTTAGCTAAAGCAAGATAACTTATATTTACATAAATGTTAATTAAAAACGACTAACATGATAGGTACCAGAACAAATAGTAGTAACCTTTTCAGAACTACAGTATTTTTAGTATAAGTTGGTACTTACTTAAGTTTTTTTATTTAGTTTATACAACACAAAGGCGAATCCATTAAAATCGCTTTCTTACTCAATTGACTGACTCAACAACTGTCAAAGATCTTCAAATGGCAGCCGGGACCAAAAACTTAATATGCTTAAAACTTAAAATATCAATCAATATTTACAAGTACAGTTGTAGTCTGGTAGGAAATATAATATAAAAGATGTTTTAATTTTCAGATGTTTATTTTTATTCATGGTAGTTTTATAAATGCCGCTATAAAGAAACCTATTGAGTCCCTGTATATAGGATCCACTGGTCTAAGTTCATTGTTTTCTGGACCAAATCTTTGCACCAATAATCTAAAAATAATAGTGTGCTAAATAAATATTGTGATAGTTTAGTGCCAGTAAGATACACTTAAGTAACAGTACAAAAGACATTTAAAAATTACATTTAAAGTTATTGTTGTTAGAATTCTTAAAGATTTACTCAATGCACAAATGATTCTTGCCAATAATACTAAAGAAATGTATTTCTAACATTATTAATAAAAGTGCTTTATAATAAAAATGTTTTTAACCAACCTTTGTTCATCATTAAGACCTTTGCTAGGTAACCCTGGTCCACCATAAATTGGTTCTGCAGGTACTAATTGTAAGAATGGGTATTTTTCAAGTGCCCATGCAACCATTCCTTCATTTTCTTCTACTGTGGTAGTGCATGTACTGTACACCAATAAGCCACCCACTTTCAATACTTTTATTGCCTAGAAAGTGATTTACAAAAATAATACATGCTCTGTCTGATGATTTACATCCATATCAATAGACAAGTCAGTGTTTACTTGAGTGAAATTTATTATTTAAGATAAGATTTTTATTTTTGTTTTCAGTAATTGCTTGAAGTTAGAATTCTTATGTTTGCTTTCACGGCAAATGTTATTCGGGTTTTAAATCACTAACTTCTCAATAGCAGCCACATAGTCTGGATTTGTGCCTGGTAGATGGCAATAGGTTCGCCCCTTATTATATTATGTGACTTGAAACATAACTGGGAAAATGTGGGTATACTATTAGTTACGCCTCTGCCTAACCCTTCGGGGATTTGACTTAAGATACGGGTGTTAGTGGGTGTGGTGCACAATCTTTGCATTCTTTTGAAAGAAATATACACTTACTTCTGCAAATAATTTCCTTTGAACAAACTTATAGGAACTTATCATTTTTGGAGTCATTTTGTTAATTAATTGTGGCCTTTGTCCCATTCCACTACAAGGGGCATCCAATAGCACTTTATCAAAACTGTTTGGTGGAAAAGGGGGTCCACTGTTGATCCCTTTACTGTCTTCTGAGCAGCACTTAGTGGAGTCATAGGCATATGCAGTAACACAAGACACTCCTTGGATTTCACAGCTTTCCTTGATTTTTGCAAATTTCTGTGGTGTCTTATCTAATGCTATTATAAATGCCTGAAATAGACATCAATAGATAGATTTATTGAACTGAAGTAAAGCCTAAGTCATATTGAGAATATGTCCATGAGGCTGTTAAAATACTTACTTGATCATTAGACATTTCAGCTAAATGTGTAGTTTTATTGCCAGGAGCTGCACACATATCCAAAATATACTCATTGGGCTGAGCGTCCACAACCCAACCACATATAATGGAAGGCAGGTTTTGTAGGAGTACCACTCCTTTACAATATATAGTTTCATTCACTACTGGCAGCTTGGATGTGGGCAGAATAGTATGAACTGCTATACCACTGAAATAAATGTGCCATGTTATATGATTGCAGTATTTTGGAAACTTGCCTGATCTGGCAATATTTAAGTGAAAGTATTTACTACTAGCTTGTCCCAGCAGCTTCGCCCACATGGAGTTCGATAATTGTCCCACAGGATCGTACTACCGGGATACAAAGTATCCTATGTGTTAATCCAGATTATAAGCTATATGATTGTGTTCTAAATTTCGTCCACATCTATTCAGTAGTTTTTACGTGAAAGAGTAACAAACAAACATCCATCCATCCAACATCCTCACAAACTTTACAACCACTAGGCCAGCCAGGTAGAGCAAAAAAAAAACTTGTATAGAGAAGCTTATTTACAATATGATTATTGTAATAATAAAAAAAAGAGAGTGTGTGTGAGAGTGAGATGAATGAAATTAAACTGTGTGGTGTGCTCCAAATAAAAATAAGTAAAAGTGAAAATTCGGGCGCCTGGAGTACACACAAAACTATGCCAAGGATAGACTTACCTGCGGGAG
Source organism: Diarsia brunnea (assembly GCA_949774965.1). Classification (NCBI taxonomy): domain Eukaryota; kingdom Metazoa; phylum Arthropoda; class Insecta; order Lepidoptera; family Noctuidae; genus Diarsia; species Diarsia brunnea. The sequence goes on from OX459011.1 coordinate 8,902,448, forward strand.
CTTGAGACTTTTAATCTTCAAGCGGGAAGGCATCAATAAAAATCAATCATGAAAAGTAAGAACGACTTTATTACCCGAAGGCTGCTGGTTTGAAAATTCCTTTCTAATTCTAAAGCTAACAGCTCTAATGTGTAAAATTAAGATGACATCGCTGTTATTCTAAGACCTGTCATTATTGCACTTTTTAAAATAAATTGATGTTATGTATCATAAACCATACCAAACTCCGTCGACTAAATTAGGAACCTGATGGATTATCCAAGAGCATCTTGGTGATATTCGCCGAGATTGCCAACGGCGGTCCAAGATATATGCATTTTGGTAAGGGCGTGCGTTCAAAAATTTAAGTAATATGGAAAAAAAACGCCTTGTGGCGTTTCTTCCAAAAATCAAAATGTGGTCATCAGTAGATGAATTAATCCAAGCAAATAATTATCAAATGAAGATAAAAGATCCTTAAAAAATAAAGGCTATCCAATTAGGATCATGACAAGGGCAATCGGCTACCACATAATTAGGGACTAGATGCCGCCCATCTCAAGTTATATTTTGAGATTTTATTGGAGCGCTCAAAAATCACTCCATTGATTCCAGGCTGTAGGTCGAAAAGCAAGAGATGTCAAAGTCAATTTGACAGCATCGAAAATAAAACTCAGTGTGACCACTTCACGAATCCAAGTCAACCAAAAAATGAATTTTCATAAGGCAACACCAACCAGAGCCTACAAATCAAAGCAAATAATTCAATAGTATGTAACAGGCTTAAAAGACTCGTTACATTACATCCCTCCCCGAAAATAAAAGAAAGGAACTTTCTTTTATTAGAAAGAAATCTTCAACACAATAGACCAGTCTTAACAACTTTCTAATTCCCAAAAAAAGAAAAGAATCATAAAAGATTCAAAGTGTAAATGAATTCTGAAAATGTCAAACGACAAGGTCTCAAGAATTTAATAAAAGTAAAAACATGCAAATGACAAAAAGTCAAAAATGAAATATGTGAAAAACAGAAAAAATTATAAGTTATAAAAACTTGTTAAATGAAACGAAGAGAGAAATCTCTTAGCGCTTCTAAACTAAAAAACAGTGCAGTTAGGCACTATAGCCACTGACTACAAATTTCAAACGAATTCGAACAAATTACCAATACAAACTACAATTTTTAGTGCAGTTAGGCACCATCGCCACTGACTAAAAATTTCAAACCACTTGGAACAGTACAACTTTGAGTGCAGTTAGGCACTATCGCCACTGACTACTATGTCAACTGCTTCCAACTCTACCATCTCTATGAGTGCAGTTAGGCTCTATTGCCACTGACTAACTCCGTATCCAACAATCCAAAAAAAAATTGAAACTCCAAACAAAAGTTTTTAAATAAAGCTGAAAGACCTTATTTAAAATATTGTTACAGGCACAACCTGCAACGAAACAAAGGAAAGCGTACTGTGATCGGCTCATCACCACCGAATTCCCGAGCACAATAGCTGTAAAAGAATGTTGCTGTGACTGGCTCAACACTACCAATCTCCCAAACACAGACAAACACAAAAAATCATTGAGATCTCCAATGAGAAATCTCAATAACGAAAAGGCGAAAGCCAAAGTTTCACAATGCGATCGGCACATCACCACCGAACTTCCGAACGCAAAGAAAAAGAATGACGAAAGTCAAAAAAAAAATCCCGCATTGTGATTGGAACAACAATGTCCAACACAATGGAAAAAGGAAAAAATATGGCCGGGGCCGAAATCCCACATTGTGATCGGCACAACACCACCGACTTTCCGAGCACAATGGAAAAAAGAGTCGAAATCAAGGTCAAAAGTTACACCAAGATTCAAAAAATAATAAGGCATTTTGTAACAAAGGTTACAGAATGACCCTAAAAAGTAAAGTCCAGGATGAACGCGTTACTAACAAAGTCAAATCCGATCATTAAAGAGAATAAAACTCTAGTAAAAATGAGAAACAATTCTGTCAATGAACAGCACAAAATAGATTTAAAAATCGATTACTATTTATGACGAAGAGAAAATAGAATGATTTTAAACTATGAAAAAAAAAGATTACAAAAACTTGAAATTGAGTTCAAGTTTTTGATCTCAAGGTAAAAATAACCTGAAGTGTAGGGTTACATAAGATCCTAATAAAATGTAAACATGTAAAAGGTTACCCTTAAAAAAATAAGATCTTATACAATCCAACAAAAACGAACAAAACATAAAATAAGATCCTCTGATGTGAAAAACATTTAGTGTGGAAAAAAATTGTATTTAATTAACAAAAATGGCCTAAGTTTTATTTTTAGAATGTTAAGAATTCAAATTCAATAAATTTATAAGAAGTTACCTAACATACATCTTTCAAACCGCTGAAAACCTATCATCCATCCCCTCGTACATCACACTGTCAAAAGCGGCTTTCAAACAGAATTTATCAAAAATCAAGACTAACACTTGGAAACCAAATTAAAATTTAATAATATCTTTAACATGATAACGTCCCACTGAACCTTTATTTATATCTTTCAAAACATAAACGTTATCCGAAACCTTTTCAGTTATTTTACACTTTACAAACTTAGGTGCAAGCTTAGCTGAAAAATATGCAGGAGCATGAGATTGAACAAAACTTCTTCTCCACACCATATCACCCACACCAAAAGAAATGACTTTCCGACCTTTATTATAATAAGCGGCATTTCGCTTATACCCCTTTAACAAGTAAGCTTGAACTTTAACAAAAATATCACTAAGTGAATTAAGAGAAACTGCATAAGCACTCCTATTTGAAATTTCTAGTTGAGATAAGTTATCAACAGAACTACTAAAGTGATGTAATGACGCATCAAGAATAAGCTCCCTACCAAACATCAGAAAGTTAGGAGTAAACTCAGTAGCAAGGTTTACACTATTATTTAAAGCTAATTGAACATTGGGCAAAAAACTTGACCAAGTTCTATGATCATCTTTAACAAAACACGATATGCAGGTTTCGACCGTTTTATTATATCTCTCAACAGGGTTATTTTGAGCATTTGTTCCCAACGAGTAACACCCTCAAATGTCACACTGTTACTCGATGGGATTTTTTTCTGAAAAAATTCCCAACCGGTCACACTACCAGTCACACTGTTACTCGATGGGAATTTCTTCAGAAAAAAATCCCAACCAGTCACACTGTTACTCGATGGGAACACACTGTTACAGAACTTAATGAAAATAAGAATTAAATCGGTTTTTTAAATTTTTATTAAAATCAACAAAATAACAACATTGGTAAATACAGTTACTTAATTACGGACGTTACACGTTAACATTCGTCATATTGCTAGTAATTCTCATTTTAATGTTTTAGTCATAGTAACAATATCTAAACACAATCGGCCTTATATAATATAACAGAGTAAATCATCACATTTTACAATAATTAACAGTCCTTATTTCTAATATTAATTTGAACCTTTAAAGAATTTTCTAAATATAATCAGCATTATGTTTGTACCTATATGCATGTATCACAGTAAATCATCACATTTTACAATAATTAACAGTCCTTATTTCTAATATTAATTTGAACCTTTAAAGAAGAATTTTCTAAATATAATCAGCATTATGTTTGTACCTATATGCATGTATCACAGTAAATCATCACATTTTACAATAATTAACAGTCCTTATTTCTAATATTAATTTGAACCTTTAAAGAAGAATTTTCTAAATATAATCAGCCTTATGTTTGTACCTATATGCATGTATCACAGTAAATCATCACATTTTACAACAATTAACAGTTATTAATTCTAATGTTAATTTGAACTTTAAAGAACAATTTTCTAAATATAATCAGCCTTATGTTTGTACCTATATGCATGTATCACAATAAATCATCACATTTTACAACAATTAACAGTTATTAATTCTAATGTTAATTTGAACTTTAAAGAAGAATTTTCTAAATATAATCAACCTTATGTTTGTACCTATATGTATGTATCACAGTAAATCACCACATTTTACAATAAGTATCAGTTCTTAATTCTAGTGTCGTAAAATCTCCAAAGCATGGCCAACTGAAATAAGACCTTGTGTTAATTCCAGCTGCACTTCCTGAATAAACTCGTCTCTTGATATAGATTTCTTACCCCGTTTTCTTTTTGACGGTTTGCCTTGTTGTTTCAGAACATTTCTGACAGTATTCTGAGAAGAATCTTCTTCAATTGTGTGCAAGAAATGCATAATATTCGGGTGTTTTGTTCCAATGGTCTTATTTAGTTTATTATGCCAAGATTCGAGTGCATTTGTTGTGCGATGGGCGTCACCAAAAACGCACCACACTTTTAAATATTCCTCACGGAGCCACTGTTTTTCCATGTAGTTAATGAATTTTTTTGTGCCTGTACCTTCACTATCTCCGTATCTAGCAATTATGTAAACCCATCCATTAATTATCTCGTTTTCGGGCAATAATGGAAGAATCGCACTAAGTTCAATTATTCGCACCTCCTTCAAATCTTGTGACGTTCGTGAGGTCATATTCAGGCTTTTTCCTTTTTTAAAAATGGCTTTGTTGTAATGATAATAACAACCTTTTATTATGACTGTTGGAAAGACTTTGATAATGGCGTTCATTGCAGCCTTTTCATAATCAAGTTTAAATTTTGTTGGATTCCAATCCGGCAACTGCGACTTAATCATTTGAAACAGAATTAAGTAGCTCTGCATTGTTTTGTTGGTCATTAAAGCATATATCACAGGGGTTATATTTGTGTGGTTTATTGTACTACCAGTATCTACATGAATTGTATACAATTGCACGAATGGAGAAGGGCAGCTTCTGAATGTGCCATCGCCATAAAATTCTTTTGATTCACATGTAATTTGCCTTGCTTCCACCGAGGAAAATACTATTATTCGTGTATTATTAGTTTTATTTGAGTAGTCTGCTAACAAAAAGTTATTATATCTTGGTGGCACTTCGACTTCAAGAGCGTTTTTAAATAACATCTTTGAAACTCCAGCTTCTTTGTTCCGTTGTCTATACAGTGTACTTTTAACGCTAGTAAATTTTGGTATGTTGGATACAATATTTATACCGGCATCTTTAAGGTTCCCTATCATGGAATTGTATTTTTGTGGAATGTTAGGAAAGTCCGGTTTGTACAATTCAGTCTTTAATTTATGGATTGATTCATCAATTTCGTTCTTCGCAAAGTCTGGAGCATGGCTATGAGCAGTCTCGTCTAGTATTCGTTGATCCTATAAATAGAAAATAGCAACAATAATAACAGGAGTCAAAGCTGTCGTATTAGTAATATTCGTCATATTGTTTAACCCTGCGTATGATTAAAACAAGTTGTTTTAAAACACGTGTTTATAACAGTTCCAAATAAATCGATTAAGTGTTTATGCCGCGTTTGTGTATGACGCATCTACTACTACTTAGCATACATGTTGAACGTCACTTGTCGCGCGCCTAATGTTGTCTTATAGTGTAAACTCGGCTTTATTAATAATACATTTTGAAACAAGTTTTAAGCAATTTTAAAAGCCTTAAGAAAAAATGTTTTAAGCCGCTTTTAATAATAGCGTATGCTTGGAAGAAATAAAAACGAATAAGTATTTAGGACTTTAAGTAGCTTGAAATAAAACAAATCTATAGTTATATGAAAATAATGCAAAGCATTCATTCACAAATAAACGTATTGATTAACAAACAAACCATAGGTTTATCAGTAAACTTTATTATATAGGTACTTACTTTTATTCTCAAGATTCCTTTGCAAATGTTTCGTTTTGTGCACGCCCACACTATTAATCCGCTACTATGCTTTCGTCTAGCATAAAATTGATGTCCACTTCGTAGCAAAATTGTCCCACCATTCCTTTTAATTAAATTTAATGGCACTTGACCAGACGAACTAGATGCGGTGGGCTCTGACATTGTCGACAACGTGCACTTTGCTTCGTTGCACTGCTCTGACTAATTCATTTTGCGTCCCTCTCCCCCACTTACGACACGTGGCCGCCGCCGCCGGGGCCGCGGGAAGAGGGATGCAAAAGTATTTTTACATTAAATGTGCATGGAAAATAACCGCCATTACACACTCGCGATAACTGATGTTGCCGGCTTATCATAACTTTATTTTGCTATACATAATTTTAATTGTCACAACATACTTATGGCTAATTATATGTATTTGGAAAATTGTTTAAAGTTCAAATTAACATTAGAAATTAGAACTGATAATTGTTGTAAAATGTGATGATTTACTCTGATATATTATATAAAGCTGATTGTATTTAGGTACCTCCCCCCCCTTATTACGTGGGACTTAAATATAGATGGCGAGATGTGGGTGTAATATTACACCTCTGCCTACCCCTTCGGGGATACAGGCGTGAGTCTATGTATGTATGTATGTATTTAGGTATTGTAATTTTATTTAATTATTTAAGAATAAAACGTTCAAAGGAGAATCACCAGCAATATGACGAATAAATGTTTTTAAAGTAAAAACCGATTTAATTCTTCTTTTCATTAACTACTGTAATATTGTGACTGGTTGGGAAATTACTAATAAGAAGTTCCCATCGAGTAACAGTGTGACTGGTTGGGAAATTAGTAATAAAAAGTTCCCATCGAGTAACAGTGTGACTGGTTGGGAATTTTTTCTTAAAAACATTCCCATCGAGTAACAGTGTGACATTTGAGGGTGTTACTCGTTGGGAACAAATGATTTTGAGGTGTATACAAAGTATTATAAAATATTTTGGTTATATTAAAACCTTTCAAAAAATCTACAAAATGTTTTGAAGTAAATTGAGTTCCATTGTCACAAACTACTATTTTTGGACAACCAAATTTGAGAAATATTTCTTTTTCAAAATGTTTACAAATTACTCTAGTGGTAGCATTGATCATTGGAAAGAACCAGCAATATTTAGTAAAAACGTCTACAACCGAAAGTATGTATCTATGACCAGAATAAGTTTTAGGTAGAATTCCTATGATATTAACTGAGAGCATAAGCATCAACAGCAGTACAGGTATCGACATCACCCGAATCCTGAAGCGGCGGAGACTGAACTCCCTTGTCCATGACTAACAAACAGCAAGGCGAATAGCAAACGAAAAGCAAAAACTAAATTTCAAAAAGTTAAAAGTTTGAAAATAAATTCTCAAGTTTGAGGTTAAGTATTGAAGTCAATGTGGTATTCCCATGAAAAATTACTAAGTTAATTTTATCGTTTTAAAAGTGCAATAATCACTTACAAGCAGCTTAAATCTAGATAAATTAAATGTACAATATTGTACTTACAATTAGATTAAATTATTTTCTTTAAAAGTTAAACTTAGTTTTTAAAATAACTTTACTGTTGAGAACAACAAAACACGGTCAATGCTATACATTTCTGTTGGTTTTGCTAAGAAAAAAACATGTTATTAAAACAAACAGGTCAATAAACAAAATTATCAATAAGTAAACACCAAATATTGTTTACAAAGATTCACCAAATTAAGTTAAGTACTACTTATGAGTCAAAAATTAAAATAAACACAAAGTTATTGAAGTAACAATGTAGAACAAACTAATGCAAACAATAGACTCATAAGTTATTTAATAATTGTGCAATAATGACAGTATATAGGTACCAGACAAACCTACTTCAAGTCCCGGTTCGCTGAGCGACAATTGTAATAATAAAAAAAAGAGAGTGTGTGTGAGAGTGAGATGAATGAAATTAAACTGTGTGGTGTGCTCCAAATAAAAATAAGTAAAAGTGAAAATTCGGGCGCCTGGAGTACACACAAAACTATGCCAAGGATAGACTTACCTGCGGGAGCTTGAGACTTTTAATCTTCAAGCGGGAAGGCATCAATAAAAATCAATCATGAAAAGTAAGAACGACTTTATTACCCGAAGGCTGCTGGTTTGAAAATTCCTTTCTAATTCTAAAGCTAACAGCTCTAGTGTGTAAAATTAAGATGACATCGCTGTTATTCTAAGACCTGTCATTATTGCACTTTTTAAAATAAATTGATGTTATGTATCATAAACCATACCAAACTCCGTCGACTAAATTAGGAACCTGATGGATTATCCAAGAGCATCTTGGTGATATTCGCCGAGATTGCCAACGGCGGTCCAAGATATATGCATTTTGGTAAGGGCGTGCGTTCAAAAATTTAAGTAATATGGAAAAAAAACGCCTTGTGGCGTTTCTTCCAAAAATCAAAATGTGGTCATCAGTAGATGAATTAATCCAAGCAAATAATTATCAAATGAAGATAAAAGATCCTTAAAAAATAAAGGCTATCCAATTAGGATCATGACAAGGGCAATCGGCTACCACATAATTAGGGACTAGATGCCGCCCATCTCAAGTTATATTTTGAGATTTTATTGGAGCGCTCAAAAATCACTCCATTGATTCCAGGCTGTAGGTCGAAAAGCAAGAGATGTCAAAGTCAATTTGACAGCATCGAAAATAAAACTCAGTGTGACCACTTCACGAATCCAAGTCAACCAAAAAATGAATTTTCATAAGGCAACACCAACCAGAGCCTACAAATCAAAGCAAATAATTCAATAGTATGTAACAGGCTTAAAAGACTCGTTACATTATATACCTGGGTTGAACACCTTTGTCAAATAAATCTGCTCGTAACATTTTCAGATACCCTGTTCCCACATATAACTTCTTGCCTTCGTATTGTACCTTGAGACCCCTTTTACAGTGACCTTCTAAATCTCCATAAATGTCAACACTGTCTCCTAACTGGCAGTCTGAAAACATTTTTTTAATCTGTAGCTAGTCTTGGAGCAGCTCAGTAGGAACATGGGCCCAGTGGGATAGTAAGGCCTAGAAAAAAAAAGTCTGTTGCGTTAAATTTAAAATCAAAAGTCATTTATTCAAACTAGGCTGATAATCAGCACTTTTGGAACGTCAAAAATTTACTTTACTTATTTACAAGAGACAGTCCCCCAAAACGCCCACCCTTCGAGGCTTCGACACTTTCTGGTGTTTTAGCTGGAAAGAAGAAGTTTCGAAACAACTCCCCAGCAACACATCGGTCTGTTATATTAAAAGAACCAGATTCGATACAATAGTAAGGTGTAAGTTGAATTAAGATTTACTTCAGACATCATCTGCCTAGCCTTTTCCCAACTATGTTGGGGTCGGCTTCCAGTCTTACCGGATCCAGCTGAATACCAATATTTTACATGGAGCGACTGCTTATCTGACCTCCACAACCCAGTTAATACTAGGTAATACGATACTCTTTGGTAAGATTTACTTCAGACACAAATCAATAATAAGAAACAATGTAAAAAAAAAAAATACATAACATACATAAGATTTGAGTGGACCCGTCCAGTCAGTGCAAGCATTTGTCAGTTATCGTAGAGATCTACTTGTAACTCAAGGAGCTCAACATCACAACGAACAGTACCAAAGAAAGGACATTTGGGTGGGTCACTTATAGTACTCAAACTGCCAGACAATCATTAGAACTAAAGAAACACCCACATGGTCCTCACATTCACAATATAAAAATAACAAAAAACATGTCTTCAGACATAATTTCAAAATGAAACTACCTTATACTTTGGGCAGTTTGTAAAGATGACAACATATTCCTATCTCGTATCCAGTAACCTTCCTTAGACTAGAAATTCTAGAATATGTCTACTCACTAACAGGTAGACCCATGACCCCTGGTGCAAAAACATGAGCTCCTCTCAATACTGCCGCTGCACACAAAGCATCCACAATGACTTCTTTTCCAGTATTTTGCAAAGTTACTTCTTCAGACCATTGCCCAAGTACAAGACAATCTGGCCTTATAAAATAATATTCTGGTATGTGTGTTGCGTGAAGCTCTTTTCTTTGCTGTGAAATAAAAAAAACAGTTAGTATCAGCAGTGTTAGCCAAATCATCATGTTAGCCGTTATAAGACAACTTCCAGTTATGTACAGTAAATGCAAAAATTTAAATGGCCCTATAATGACACTCACTGCCGCACTCAGAGAGCTTTAATGATTACTTAAGCCATTACTTAGTAAAGGTTTTAACCGCCCCTAAGTTGACCCACTGACCAATCTTTACTAAGTGACGGCTTAAGTAATCGTTAAATATCTCTGAGTATCGCAGTCAGACCTTAGAATAACTTACAGCTGATAGAAAATTTTGGAGAACATGAACGTCAAATGTTTTTAATTTATTTATCCTAAACGTAGTGTACTTCGGGGCCTGTGATAACCAAGCTTGCATACCAAGTTGCATATCCTCTAATATTTCCATGATAATGTTTTTCCCACAGTACACACGCACTCTTGCTTAAGGCTTCGCGCTTTTTTAGTAGTAAAATATTGCACCAACTATTTTTGTGATTGTGGGACAACAACAACAATGTGAATCATGTTTGATGTTATACGACTATTTCATGACACTTGACAGGCACACGTTGGAATTGTTGACGTAAAGTACGTTGACACCTTTGACTGGACATTGACACTGACTTAGCCACAAAGAGTAGAATACAAACTTTCCGAGTGGCACGGAATGACGCTCGTCATCCTTGTTGTCACTTGTCAGATTGGGAAGGTCGACCATAGACCTCAACTAAACCTCCACGAAACAGTCGATCGCTTATTTTACCTGTACGAGATGAGACTTCCAGAGCCCGAAACTTTGTTTGGAACATCATCGCACATTTTGTCAACAGCCACACTAAAGTTATAAAAAACGCTCTCCAAAATTTCTCATCAGTGTTGAATAAAAAAAAATCATCTGATGTAAATAAAAAGATGCGTTTTCGCAGCGTAATATGTAAACGTCATACTAATAGGATATTTGTTTCAACTTTATGCGGACGAAGTCGCGGGCACAAGTTAGATAAGGTCAGAATGAAGTAGGCATACCAAATACCGACTAACCGCACTCGACTCTGTTAAGCGCAGACAGAGCCAAAAGGCTCATTAGTGAACATAAACTACTTCATAGTCTGATCCACCGCCGTATACGGTTGGTCTTAAATAGACTGTACTTCATTCCATCATAATAGGCTTCTATTGGGTTAGCTCGTTCCATCGTCGACCTCAACTCTGTTCTCAGGCCAAGAATGAGGTCAAGAGAAGGGTTTAATATAAAAAAGGCACTGCTAGTCACCTCTACAAAATAAAAATAGCAGCAATATTTATCATTTTGTAGGACATAATAAATTAATGTACATACCACTTCCATATTTATCAACCCTAGACTTTTAAGGGAAATTGTGGAACGGGCCGGTAAGTATGTGGTGACAGCGATATCTACCGCAACACATGCGGACTAATCTGGCAAATCCTACATCGCGCTATCAACTTTATCCGCGACATTAGCATAAATAGAAAATCCCGACTTACATAATGTCGGGCAGTTAGCCCACCAGACACAACACCGGTCTGGTCGGAGGATCCTCCCTTTTATATGGGGGATGAGGAACTTTACACCCTGTTCCTCATACCCCCAAAAGTATATTATTCGTCTAGTTAGAGCACGTCGCGCGTCGTACGTATGCAACAGCCTGCTACTTTTGAAGCCTACCCCTAAATAATGACTAATGAGTGCATACAAGAGTAAGCACTAGACTAGCTGAGTGTTTGGTGGGTGAAAATAGGAATCTTTCTTTTGTTAGAACACCGACCAGTGCTCTATGATGGGTAAGAGGTTTACTATAAACGAGGACGAGTGTACACACCCGTACTAATGGACTTACAATGAACTTGTAGAGTGCAAGATTAACGAGCGATACGTTATAGAGTTTGTTTTCATAATAAAAAAGCAAAACAAGCTTTTCGTTATTCCGTGCCACGTTGCATAAAATGCGTATTCGATTTTGTTACTCATAAATATGTGGTGGAAGGAACTTGGTTTTCGAACCACGTCATTGTTAGTTGCCGTATCCTTAGAAGCTACGTATAAAGCGCAGTTAAAGGAAAAAGTTTCACCATTCAGTGACTTCTCTTCACACAATCTCAAATTTCGTGAAACAGTGTTTGTAGCACTCCGGTTACTCTAACTCATACAATAGTACCGATACTTCCCCGGCAGGAACGTCATACCTGTATATTTACGAATAAAATAAACAATAAAAAACATCACTTTCTTATAAGTTGATAAAATAATTTGCATTGATAAACATACATAATATAAAAAAATATTTCTCAGAGATCTCTACAAATGTGAAGTTTACATTGTTATAATTTTATTGTCACTGGCCACTTTTTTCCAATACGTGGCATAGGCACGAACAACTTCCACGTTCGCCGCCATTTTGACATCGAGCGAATTGTATAGTATCTACTGATTTAAAGCTTTTTTTCTTGATTGTGTTGAAATTGGTATCAGAAAATGTAAGTATTTCATCTGTTTATACATATTAACCGTCCTATATGTCGGATTAGTTTGATAAACCTGTAAATGCGTTTTGTATAGTTTACAAACTGAGGGTGGTGACCGCAGGAGAGACCAACAGCGGTGTCGGTCAATCTTTGTTGTAAATCATCCCTGCTTGTCGTTGCATTTGTAGCTAGTATTAATTAAATAGTTGTAAATGAATTATTACATCATTTACAACCCAAGTTTTGTCGTCGTAAGAAACTAGGATAGAAAACAGTCTACGTCAAATTTCAGTAAGGACCTGCCATGTCATTATCATTGATTGAAATAACGTGCAGACTTGACGGATGACTCAGTACGGATAAAATGTTAAATTTCTAATATTATTTTGTTATTTCAGACTAACCGCAAAACTTCAAAATGGGGAATATGTTTGCGAATTTATTTAAAGGCCTATTTGGCAAAAAGGAAATGAGAATATTGATGGTCGGTTTGGATGCTGCTGGTAAAACCACAATCCTATACAAACTTAAATTAGGCGAAATTGTTACGACTATTCCCACGATTGGTGAGTATTTCATGTTTTATTGTTTACATAAGATGTGCTTTTAAATAATTTGTAATTAGATTTAAAAGTAAAGCCCTTTGTTTTATTTCATCACTTGAGATGACACATTATCATTATTTTCCTTTTGGATTATGTTATTGCATGTGTCCATATGTTGCAAGTAAATGAAATACTCTGATCCCATGAAGTGCATGACTATCAACATTGTAACTAGCTATGTTGGCATTACAATATGGCTAATTGCTTTTGTATTGATTTTAATCTTGTTAAATTTTGTTCAATACTTTTATAATGCAAAGATAACTAACTCAGTGTTAATACTATTTGTTATCTTGCTATAAGTAGGTAGGAAAATAAAATTATTTTCTATGAGTTGAGTTTTTCTAACTCATGAGCATTTATATAATCTGATTTCTATGTTTGATACCGTTGAGTACAAAAATCAGTCATAACTTCTAAGTGTTCTGCATTAGTAAAACAAAAATATTTGAATTTCATTATTACTGATGTTTTGAATTTCCAACAATGATTCACACCAATTTGTTACACCTACATAACTAGAACTAGAAAAAATATAAAAATATTGAAATGCTTTTACAAAACGATCCAACCAAAATATGTTGTAGACTAACAATAATTTGAAATTGTATTATAACCAATTAAAACTTTATTAAACCATTAAAACCATGTAGTATGTAATAATTATAGTGTTGCATAATTATGATTTTACAGTTCAGGTTACTTCATAAAAGATCATATTATAATTGCTCATGAAGGAAGTTCTTGTTCTTTTTCTCAATTATGTGACCAGTGATTGGTATTTCACCATCTTCATTATTCTGTTTCCAGGATTCAATGTGGAGACTGTAGAATACAAAAACATCAGTTTCACCGTCTGGGATGTGGGCGGTCAAGACAAAATTAGGCCACTGTGGAGGCATTACTTCCAGAACACACAGGTCAGTGCAACGTTTAGTGATTTTACTCTTAATCATATTTAGATAATACTTTTTATTGGTCATCAAAATTCATTGATTTTTATGAATCATCCAACACAAATAAGTACACATACATGAACAGTCGTTATTTTTTGAATCTGCTAGTGAGAACTTAATATTCTCTGGATTTTTTGGTTGAATCATTCAATTTGAGATTATGAGGAGTGCCAGGAGTGTGCCTCTTGTGTACAATCACACATTTGTGAAAGTAGGTCATTGTGTCTAACTAAAACTTACAGCTGATTTCTCTTAGTATTGTTCAAACCTTAAGCTCTCTCTTATAATTTTGCATTAATGCTTATTTTATAATGAGCAAGGAACATGGTCCAACAATTACTATACTCTTCCTTTGTTGTTTTCATAATAATTTATAATAATCTTCTTTTGTTTTTGTCTACAATTTCATTTTGTCTCAAGTTTGGAAATGTGTCAAGTTACTTTAGTATGGTCCTGTTTCACCATATACAATTAGGTTCCTGTTATCTTACTTGGCAGATTATTTCATACAAATTCTATTCCATTTTTGAATATATTTGATAAGTAGTGGCTATTTGAGTAGTTACTTACTGCAGGACTCAGAGATATTTAATGATTACTTAAGCCGTCACTTAGTAAAGATTTGACATACTTTTGTATGACAAAACTGTCAAAACCACTAAGTGATGGCCTAAGTAATCATTAAAGCTCTCTGAGTGCGACAGTTAGTGTTTGAATATAACTTTTACAAGCATTGGAAGTATGTATGTTTGTTTAGGTCCATGGCTGATGTGATGTTTTTAATTGATTATGCTTTCTTAGTGGCATTTCCACACTGCCTAAATAAACAGAAACTAATATGTATATATTTATGAAATAAATAAAAAATATTCGTAAATAAATAAAATAAATAGTTATGATAAAATCGAAAACTTTAAAACTTTTTGTGTGGGGTTTTGTACGGGGAACTATGGTATAGGTCTCGTCACATAAAAATAATGCTGAGCGACAGTGGAGGTGACGTGTATGCGCACGTAATCATATACATATGTAGTCTCATCCCAAAGTACTGGACTAATGTTTTATAAAACTGGAACTATGTTATTGTATAATTATAATAGGTATTTTACTAGCTACTTAATAAGTACTTAAGAATAGGCTGGAAATAAAAAATAGATAATGTTTACTTGTGCAGTCTTTTTACGTGACGGGACCAATACTACTGTTATAGCACAATGTAAATAATCCAACATGTTTGGCGTCAATGTATGTAATTTCAGCAAGAAGCATTTTGTAATCGAATTTTAAACTGAGAAGAATACTAGATTAGTATGCTATCTGCAGTTAAGGTGACTCACCAGTTTGGAACAGACTGCTAATAATCCAAGTTATTGCGTGTCGTATTGACATTTAAACATTTAAATTAATTGCAGCCACGAGTTATTTATTAAATAAGTATTTAATTTTGCGCGTAGTTTAAATATTGATGCGTATTACGACGATTCTAATTAACATAGTAGAGTTGATAGGACGAATGTAAAGTTGTCTAGTACGTTATGTTAGTCGGACGCGTTAACCTTGTCGTTTATTGTTTTGATAATAATTATTCATAGGATTATAAAAGGAAGGCGATATTTAGGTGATAAGAATCGCCTGCACAGTCGTATGTAATGAGTATTTTAAAACATTGATACTATGGAAACAATTGCCCAAATAAAAAATCGATACATCAAAACATTACAAAGTGCCTGGAGAAAATAATCAGTCGAATTTTTTTTGTTACATGTTTCCCATTAAGGTGAATGCTCCAACTAGCCCGCGAAATTCAAATTTTCTTACGTTTTTTGCAATTTGCAGGCCAATGCTAGTTTATATGTTGATTAAAATATAAATTGCGGCTGTAAGACGTATGTAGTTACAGAAATATAATCATCAAAATCATCAATACAAGCCTCCAAGTTCATAAAGGTGCAGGAACTTGAAAAAGTCATTTTTGCACCTTTATGAACTTGGAGGCTTATATTGATGATTTTGATGATTATATTTCTGTAACTACATACGTCTTACAGCCGCAATTTATAGCACTGGCCTGCAAAGTGCAAAAAACGTAAGAATATTTGAATTTCGCGGGGTGGTTGGAGCATTCACCTTAATATAATTATGTATTTTAACAGATAGGAACAGTCTTAATATTAAGTGGACCATGTGCCACTGTCTTATACATAATGGCGTTATATTTTTTAAGATAAGAAGACATAAATAAAATTTAGAAATATTTATTTTTTGTAAAAGGAATAAAATGACCTTATATCCGATTAAAATATCGCGTCATGTGCGACGCGAATGGCGAAGCAAATGTGTGATCGGTACGCTCGCCATTTGCCACGTTATTAGCATCAATGTTTACAAATTCGTGCATTTGCAAGAATGTCTCGCTTTCGATTACGGTTTTGTCAACTCGGGTTTTTGTAAACTTTCAGGGTCTCATCTTTGTAGTAGACAGTAATGATCGAGAGCGTATCGGCGAAGCACGCGAGGAGCTCATGCGAATGTTAAGTGAAGACGAACTACGGGATGCTGTACTTCTGATCTTTGCAAACAAACAGGTACGTCACATGCATATTTTATTAAACCTTTTTTTTCTCAGAGTATTTCCAGCATTTTGTTTTTATTTTTTTTATGTGGCTTCATTTTAAACACAAAGTTTAGACTGACCCTTTACGAAGTTACTTAGTTTGATGTACAGAATGTATGGTACATTCTGTACATCAAACTAAGTAACTATATGCAAAAAAATCCCTGGGAAGTTTCTTTTTTTGGGGTGGCAAACAGGGTTATACAATAGGACTCAATGTAACACACTCAAAACAGAGTATTGATGGATGGACTGAATAGTACGGGAGTCGTGGAGGAATTAAAAGTCAATACATAACATTAAAAACTTTTATTTAAAGAAAAACTTATGTAAAGTTGAAACTTTGAACTCCTCGAACAAAAACATGATCGTAATGACAGGGAGAACAAGTGCCTCTCGACTTTTACACCCACTATTTATCTTTGTAATTAATGTTTCTTTGTGATAAATACAGTAGTAGCATGTGTGCCAATAAGTCGTAAAATACGTGAAATAATATTTGGTTGTGTTGTTAGGATCTGCCAAACGCAATGAACGCAGCTGAGATAACAGACAAGCTGGGCCTGCACTCGTTGCGCAACCGCAACTGGTACATCCAGGCGACGTGCGCCACCTCCGGCGACGGCCTGTACGAGGGCCTGGACTGGCTCTCCAACCAACTCAAGAACGCCAACCGCTAACCGCATGTGCGCTACCAACTCACAGACAAATCTGATTACTGAAAGAGACTATGGTTTAAGATATGTTAACTTTATTTGCTATTGAATATTGAATACAATGTATTATGTGAGTTAACCTGCGATGCATTACTGATATGCGTCACCCGGTGACCGATCGAGCATCGCATTCACTCCGAGCCACTTGCGTTCATACAACGTTTAAAATTAATTTTGGTACTGGGTGGTAAGTGTACAAATAAACCACGCTACTTAGCGATGTGGTGTTAGGGTCCACGTTATTAGAATGCGCTGTTTGATCGATCCCTGACGACGTTGAACAAAAAAAAATAGTGTGTAAAGACGATACAAAATGATTGCAGATTTGTTTTCAATATAAAAATATTCGAAGGAGCAAAACGGTGGTACCTAGACTCGCTGAATGATCGTGCATTGTGATGTGGATAGGTTTGTAGCTGACTCGTGATAAAGTGAATCACATCATAACATGTTTTATATGTATACTATGTGGAATAAGTTGTCGCAATAAAGTATTTAAAGTTAATTCACAATTGATGACTTTAATTATTTAGTTTATGATACTAGTGACCTACAGTTTACGTTTCGTAGGTAGGTACAGTAGCAAGCAGTATTCGGAAGCGTAGGGTCTATCGGTCACCGGGATGCGACGCGGCGACTGCTCGGCACCGCGCACCCGTCTACACACTTCGCTTTGTGACTGGGCTGTTGAAATCCCAAGTACTTTCTGTTCGATTGTCACCAGTTTTGTGCATTAATATCACCTGACGTATTATAACGATGGTAGTTTATTTTTATGGAAGTTATCTAGGTAGTTTAAGCTGTTATGTATTTTACATCCAAAACCATTTCGTACATTTCTCGCTTATTCATACGGCTCGTTGTGATTGACCTGCATTTAAAGTCAACAGCTTCTCATGACGAACCGAGATTAATTTGTAATTTAGGTATAAATATGTATTAGATAAACGGTGTCATTTTGAGAAGTGTTTCCGCCTACAGGGAACAGTGCTCAGAATTCTCAGTGGTACATGCTCTACACAATTAATTGTAACTTAGCATTTTTATAATAATTTAGAAAAAAATGTTGGAACACAGTAACTTTGTGGCAAGTGTGATGGAAGGAGGTTCTTTTTTATTTTTATGAAAAACAAGAAATAATGAAAATGCGAATTGTGACATTCCGGTTTATCTTATGCTGTATTATGGAATAAAATTTATCCTCACGAATGTTTCATTTTTTGATTTAATATTTCTTCTATTATTAATTTTAACATGCGATAAACTACAGATGCCAGCTAATAAAACTTCTATCATGGTAACTAGCAGAAATCTAATGATTGAGGGACAAAATTCATTACATCACACCAAAGATTTGTCAAAAAGTGACGGTATGATGGTACAGGAACAGTCGGCCCTAAAAGTTGACCAATATCAATTTTACACATTGACACCTCATTTATAGGAACCTTTTTAATTAACACCTATGCCATCTGTCTGTCCATTATTTTGTCGTAATTGAAAACTCGGACTATAATTGCTCGACTCGGACTCGCACTTGACTGGGGCAAAAACACGCCGCCAGATACCGCTGCGCCGGGCCCAGATGGTATTCAATGTTATGGTCAACATTCTTCGATTTGTTATGAATCTCGGGGAAGATGGTATGCAGCTCGACCCTCGATGGACTTAACTACGGAATAATGGCCTGTGTATGCTCGGCGGGAAATAACACCCATACAAGAGCATTTCTCGTTCAACTTACCGCAGTGTCTCAAGACGAAAGTCTATGACCAGTCTGTGTTGCCGGTGTGATTAACTGATTACATACGGGACCGGAACGGTTGGTCGGTCACAATGGGTTCGACCAACCGTTCCTACTATGAGTCAGTAGGGTTAATCACCCAAACATTGGAGAGGGCTGTGCTCGGAGTTTCTTTTTGCGTGATCGAATCAAAAATGAAGACATCCGCCAGAGAATCAAGGTTACCGACGACGTAGCTCGAAGAAACCAAACCACCAAACTTAAGTGTCAATCGGCAGGGCACATTGCTCGCAGAACGGATGGCCGATGGGGCCGAGTTCTGAAGTGGCGACCCCGAACCGGGAAACTGGTCCACCTAGTCAAATTAGTGGGAGGCCTTTCAACATCGTTACGACCGATGGCCTGGTGAAGATTGCGGGGTTGCACTGAATGTGAGATACACGGGACCAGTCAATGTAGTGACACTTGGTGGGGCCTATGTCCAGCAGTGGACGCCTTTCGGATGAAATGATGATGTGACACCGTGGCTGCTACTGGGAAATATCTGATGGAAAAACAATAATAATATAGCCTGATCTCGGAATCGCATCCAGAACCTCGTACTAAGTAATCGCGCTTGCGACCACTAAACCAACGAGGTAGATAGGCTTTTGGCAGTTTACCCAAGTTAGATGAGAATTATTTAGTTTCTTAGGGTGAATGCTACGTTACGGTGGTCAGTAAGCCTGAAGAAAAAAAAAAATCGTAGATCATGCATCATGCATGCATGTGCATACAATTCGCACGATTATAAATGGTTTTTTAATTGAATGGCTCCAATTATATGAGATGTTGCTATAATCGTGAGAGTAGGCGCTGTCACATTCGAATGATAGGTACTATTAACCCAACCAACAGTCCATCACCATTTTATTTCTGCTGAAATAGGTATTCCACCAGGGCCTGTTGTTTAGGCTTCTTACAAACAATTAATTAATGGTACTTTTAATTTTTAAACCGACGAAAAACAGGAGGAGGTTTTCAATGCGACTCGTAAATGGTTTTTTTCATGGTAGGGGGGACAGTTGGCAACAAAAGACGATTAAAACTTAGCTTGCCCGTCGGGGCTGCGGGTTGTTCGCAAGAGATACCGCGGCCTAGCCATGAAGGGCTAAGAAGGAACATGTGTGGTTTTTAGTCAGTAAAAGTCTGACACTCCCTTTCGCTCTGCCCAAGTTTGATGATTTCCCACCCCTAAAAAAAAAAAAAAAACTTAGCTTTTTATTTATTTATTGTAACCAACAGCGATACATTGAAATATATTACAAAAAATATTGTTACAGTTGTTACACAGTTGTGTTGTTGCAGTTTTCAATGAAATTTCGCATAGGGGTGTCTTCTCGACGACCAATCAAGCTACGCAAAACCAAATTAAGCTGATCTGTATACATTGTACCAGAAGCTCATACAGAGGGCTCATGTGAGGTCAGGTTATACTTATATTTGATGTGTAGGTAGCTTGATGTGTCACCGTGATTACACGAACTTTGGTTTTATATAAATTGTGGATAGCAGGTATTACATAAACAAAATCACGCCTTGGAATCCCCGAAGGATTAGGCAGGCAGAGGGTTACCAACAGTATACCCACATCTCGCCAGTTATGTTCAAGTCCCATGTAATAGGGAGCGAGCCTTTTGCCATAAATCGGGCACAAATCCAGAATCCGGGGCTACTACTAAGAAACTCCTGATGGGAAAACGCAATAACACTTTTTTGCTATAATTATGTATTATACAGGTGGTGCCGACAATACGACAATAAATGAAACAACTGGTAGTTCTAGTTCATAGGAACATTATTAAACTATCAAATAAATCTTAACACCAAAATACAAATTTGGGAAAAAAATCAATAAAACTAAGTAGTTTAAAACTGTAAACGAAATACATTACAATTTACAAACAAATATTGGTTTACTAACTGTAGGAATACTTTGCACCGATTAACGCGTGGAAATAAAATGTAACAGTGTAAATGTAGGTAGTTTATTGTCGTATCGTCGGCACCACGACGGTGTTAGGATTTATTTGATAGTTTAAAAATGTTCCTATGAACTAGAACTACCAGTGGTTTCATTTTATTGTCGTATTGTCGGCACCATCCTGTATAGTCGTATTATTTTAAGGTGATCAACATTAAATTGGAATACTGTTTTCTTAAAGAATTGACAAAGATAAAGGACCATGAGGGGGTCATGTGCTGTATCTATTCCATTTCACCCTGTATTGTTTCGTAAAAAAAACCCGGACGGCATGAGGTGATACTGCGGCGTATAGGCTATAGGTTAGCCTTTATTGTCCTTAAGTCAAGACAGTTCTGTTAAAAGCTTGGTGCCGAATAAAAGCGGTAATATTCATCATCATCATGATCAGCTCACAGCAGTGCATTGCTTGCCTCTTCTATTGAAAGAAAAGAAAGAAAAGAAAGAAAAGAAAGAAAAGAAAGAAAAGAAAGAAAAGAAAGAAAAGAAAGAAAAGAAAGAAAAGAAAGAAAAGAAAGAAAAGAAAGAAAAGAAAGAAAAGAAAGAAAAGAAAGAAAAGAAAGAAAAGAAAGAAAAGAAAGAAAAGAAAGAAAAAATATTTAATTGTCGCAGAAACATAACGAGCATACAAAGAGACATACAGGAAAAAAAATACACAACTATACTACACTACACACGCACTACTATTGCACGCCAATCAGTTCGATGTTCGATAACTCTCATCAAGTTGCTACTAACAGTACCAGCCACCCTACGTTGGGCCGCAGGGTGGCTGGGAGATCGCGAATCGGCAAGCTTACGGTGGGCCGTAAGCTTGCCGATTCGCGATCTCCACTCAAGTTCACGTCTAATCCGACGGTCATCGATTCTACGGCTAACTTGAGCTTACTTATTCTATGAGCTGTTTGCTGGATCTGGCTTGAGGGACCGTCTTCATTGTAAGAATATTTTTCTTAAAATTTGTGTTTGGTGTCCCTGATCCCAGGGATCAGGGCCTGTTAGCCTATCGGATTCCTTTTTCAATGCTTCACGTACATTGTTAATATATTTGTTAATAAAAATAATGTTCTTATTTTTTTATTGCAAAAAATAAGGAACATTGGTATTTTTCATTATGTAGGTATTATCATATCAAAGTCATCATCATTTGCCTAGCCTTTTCCCAACTATGTTGGGGGCCAACGGCTCGTGCTTTCCGAGGCACAGATGAAATTTGGTATGTAATGGGCGTCATCCATCCACGGATCAACCTAAGCCAGCACGGCTAAACCTAAAGACCGACCCGAGAGGCAGTTATTAATTAGCCACGACCTACCTACAAAGCTCGAAAATTTCAGCACTCAGAAAGTAAAGGATGTGATCGAAGCGAGTTTGAACAATTTAGCACTCTGTCTTGGAAACGTTGGTCTTTCTATAGAAGTTTGAGGGTTCGGGGCGGGTTTGAACCCATAACCTGTTGTTGTAATTCTGTCCTACTACGGCCTTGTATGTGTTTTAAATATAATGTACAAGGATTTATACGCATGTAGTGTGACCCGACCATTATAGCCTTTACGATTATGATACGGTCAATCTTAGATCGGACACCTACAACATTAGATTAATTGAAACGGTAAACAGAAAGCAAGCTCGAACAATAAAACTATTAGTCATCTACACGAGCCCTAAAGGTAACAACATTTAATCATATCAGTGTTATGACGTCACAATCAACTATAACCTTGTGTAACGTATGAGATAACAGAAACGTAAATAGGCAAAAACCAGGTAGGTTACTGATACTTGGTAAATATCTCATTCAATATAAAATTTCCATTTATTGGTTTACGTCAGAAGTTGTAATACGATATAAATTGAGTTGTAAAAACAATGTGTGGGTGTTACTATCGGAACTAAGTCGGTAGAAGGTGTGTTAGACGCACCGACCGCCGCGTAGCACGTAGCGTAGCAAGTAGAGTGAAGCTTCTGTGTAGCGTAGCGCGCGTAGCTCATAGTTTGCTGCGTAGCGTGCGAGGTGCGAGCTCATAGTTTGTAGCGTAGCGGGCAACTACGGGGTTCACTCACTAATGTTTTAAATTTTTAGTATACAGCGGTTCATGAACGATTTATTTCACAAACAACTTCTTCCGCTAACTTTTATTTACCCTTTCGTATGCCGTGTAATGAGACACAATTAAAAAGCCATTGTGTCTCGCGTAGATCTACGTTCCGGCCATACGAAAGGTAAACAATCACTTTACTAACGTCCATTTGGTAAAGGCTTCTCTTTACAAATTTTTCGCATTATATTTTCATTTAACATTTTGTTTCTTTTGGCAAAATCACGTTATACCGTTTGTGAGGTTGGCAGGGTCTTAGTTTTTAGCTTGGTTAGACTTAGAACCCAACTTTTGCGAGTCGCTTCGCTCTATACTGGATCCTTAGTTTTCTTTTTTAATTAGCGAATTACCTACCGTTTTAACGAGTTTAATTTTAAGGGAAATTGCGTACCTAATATATAAATTGTTTTTTTACGAGATGACATAAACGTAAAATTGAATGTTTGTCAAATAATACGTAATAAAACTAAAGTTTATCGGCTAAATATATTTTTAAAGTGAATTATTTAATTCACTTTTTGTTGTAAAATGATGAAATCATCAATTATGTTACTTGTCAAATTAATATTTAAATATGTAAAATGAGTTTTGATGAAATGACAGGACACCGTGACCATCATCAACATCAGTTACTCTAGCTTTCAAGTAGGTAGTAAGCTTTAAATGGGTATTACTGACCACTAGCATACCGCAGTAGCTAGGAACTGAGAATCATCGAACGAACTTGCTCAGCACACTGCACATTCGACCGGTTGAGAGCTTGAAATCGTCTCTCGGTCGACGCCAGCACTGCCAGCAGTCAGCCACATTGCGGTGCTGTACCACGTCGGTCTTTACACTCTGTTCCTCATACTTGTAAAGATTACAAGATGCTACTATTTCAATTTTTTTTTAAGTATATTGTTTTACTTTTTTGTGGTTTGTGATCACTTGTTGGCAGGCCTACGCTGTTCGTTAGCTTACCCTAGTACTTAAGTATGGGAACTTAAGTACTAGGTAAAACTGTAACATGATTATACTAATGTAAAATTAATCCGTTTTTTACCGGTTCTTCTCCATATGAAACGACCAACTCGAACCGTGAGCACCTTTTTTCTCCATCTTTATTTAAGTGCTCATGTAGGCTTAACTGAATTCATGGACATAAAACCCAGCCAAGTGCGAGTTGGACTCGAGCATCAAGGGCACCATATAAACTTACTATATATTTTGTTATAAAACTACGTATCAGAGGCGTCTCTAGCCCATATCACGCCCGTGTGCAAACATTACCCTAGCACCCCCTAGTAAGCGCACGGTCAAAATGGAATTATAATAAATATTTTAATAAGAAACGTAATTTTTCAAAAATTCAAAAACGAATTAGGTTAAGACCTGTAATGTTAGTTGTTAGTTGAAAGTAAATAATATATATATTTTTTTTAATGGGTACAAATTACATTTAAATGCACATCAAGTTACCACTAACTCTGCCCGGGCTACTGGTTGTTCGAAATAGATACCGCGGCCCCACACACAAAGGGCTAAGTAGGAACATGGGTTTTTTTTTGGTTTAGTCAGTAGAAGTCTGACACTCTCTTCCGCTCCGCCCAGAGCGGGAAAAGTCATTTGAGTTCAGTAGCGTGATTTCCAATTTCGGTAACTTTTATTTGTCTTCGGTTCTCGATGTTACGAACTCGGTCTACCAGTTTTATGCCTAGCATGAAACGCTCCATGGCTCTCTGTGTTACTCTCAGTCTGTACACAGCCTCCTGCGTGACCGTTCATGTTTCAGCACCAGTGGTGTAGCGTGCCTTGGCGGGGCCCCGTATAAAAATTTGTTTAGGGCCCATAGGAAGGGTAAAGATTTGTCTCAAAAGTAAAAAAAATGTTTGCATAAAATTAATAGAAATATTTATTCATCATAATTATCTATCATAATTATAAAAATTTCTCAAATGACAAAAGTCAAAAAAGCAATTCCTTTTTCTCCCGCTACGCGAATTGTTTGTAAAAAATTTGGAAAAGTAAAAGATAATTTTCCAAATTTTTTACAAACAATTCAAATTAAATATAGGTACTCCTTGCCTTTTTTTCGGCAAACGTACGCGTAGCGGGAGAAAAAGGAATTGCTTTTTTGACTTTTGTCATTTGAGAATTTTTTATTAATTTTTGCTTGTGCCCGGGGCCCGGGGGCCCTGTATAATTGATACGGCAGATACGGCGGTAGCTACGTCCCTGTTCAGCACCGTAAGTCATTGTGGGCAGAATACACTGGTTATAGAGGCGGGACTTAAGACATAGCGGAATTTTGGCTGACTACAAAATGTCGTCCAATTTGCTAAACGCGACCCACTCAAGCTGTATTCTTCGTGATATCTCCCTTTGTTGATGCTCTTTGACAAACGAAAGCACATGGCCAAGATGTATATTAGTCAACCATCTCCAACTCTTCATTTCCAACTTTGACAGAAGGAATTGAAAAGGTGTTGATGTTTACCATATTCTTCGTCTTGGCCATGTACATTCTAGACCTACTTTAAAAGAAACATCGTACAGGTCTTGAAGCATTGTAACGGTCTTTACCAGACGGACGACAAAGTGATCATATAAAATTTCTGTTTTTGCTGACTAAGGTTCGGAATCCTAAAAACAGCTGTTCCCTATATTTTTTCAAATTAAGTGACTATACATGTATGGAGTAATTGATATTTTTGTCGGGATTTCATGGTGGGTTTCGACTATGGCTTCGAAATTATCTACGCTGCTCCTAATAAGTTTATGTACGAGTATGAACACGGATGAGGCTAAAAGAATCGTCGCAGATGGCGATCTGTGGTTTCTGCCTACTACCATGGGAAAAACGTGAGTTTATGTAGATATGTAATTTTTTTTATTGATTTAATTATTTAATCAAACATAACCTCAAAACCAGGCGAGTAGCTACATTTCAGATTTAGGGATGGGATCAATAAATTGAAATCTTTAGTAAGAAAATAACAGCCACGGCGTCTGGATTTGTGCTCGGTTGATGGCAATAGGCTCGCCCCCTATTACATGGGACTTAAACATAACTGGCGAAATGTGGGTGTACTATTAGGTACACGTCTGCCTAACCCTTCGGGGATTACAGGCGTGATGTTATGTTATGTTATGTAGTAAGAAAATCGATTGGGACAATTTTTTATTTTTTATAAAAAACGTTGCCCCACACTAGGAATTTTGTCCTCTACCGTAGGTGCGTTTACAAACATTTAAACTCACATACACAGACACCCAGATCCGAAACAACTATCTGTAGCCAATTTTTTTAAATTGACACAATCGATTTTCATACTAAAGATTTCGATTTATCGATCCCATCCCTAAATCTAAAATATAGCCACTCGCCTGGTGTTGAGGTAATGTTCGATTAAATATATCATTAAAAAAACCTCAAAAACCCGGAAATAAATGCATTGTTTACAAAAATAACTTTTGTAGGAGTTAATATGACAATTGTAGACAATGAAAAACACAGTTTGATTTTGAACCATCGTGGTACGGAATTTCATACATAAGAAAACATTGTCCTTTTGAATCATAAATAGTCATATCCTTTCAGCCATTTAAGTATCTCTGGGTGCGATTGTTTATTAAACATCCAAACTCCAAATTCCAATCTCATAATTAATTCTAGTATTTATTTAATATCCTAGAATTTATTGGAATTCTTGCACTGATCTACGGCTTTATTTGGATTTGCAATAATCAAGCTCTTACAGTAAAGTAGATACACTTTCATGGATACTCACTTTCAGTGAGTCACTGCCACAGAATTTCGTTTGTAAGATGAGATTTATGGTTGCAGTAACACAATACTCGAACCAATATTGACTCGAATCAAAATTAACAACTTTAACAATGATTAACTTTAGGTAATAAAAGTTGTCTCCCAAATGCCGCTTAAAACTTACTCAAGTGTCAAGTTGGTAAAAGCTGAAATAAGATATCTAGTTAGAATTAATGATTATTTCCCTCAGCTTGTAAAATACTAGGTACTTCGTTTAGATTAATATTCCAAAGATTCAGACAGATATTTTTGAATAGTCTGTCCTATGTATCTAGGTAACAGATTCCATGTCTAGTTGTTCAAAATCGCCGGAGTCAGTACGAGGTCATAATACTCATAATAATTATTTATAAACTTTCACATCGCTCATGACGTTAACAGTTTTTACAGCGATTCACTAGCATTGTACCAGGTATTGATATTCCCGTTTATATTCTAAAGATATGAAATATTTATTATACGACTAGTTGGGCCTGCTGCCAAATACAGTTCTGCACCAAATATATGTAAATAATTCTGTAAATTCTTATGAATGTGTTCAACATGTCTGAATTCAACGCACTGAGTAGCGGCGGTCAGACAAAGCAATAACAATTTGTGTTTTTTTATGACAGGCGTTTAATTCTGTGGACTCGTAAAATCGGGGATAACTCAATTCCACAGTAAATTCAAACAGAAACAAAACATTTGTTTCAAAGTCCTAAAGCTTTCGATAAATCTTAGACTTTATGTTATATTTACATCTACTATTTTGTAGACGGCAGTAGATAAGGGCTATTAGACCTATTAATAAATGTTTCTTTTTTAATATAACGACCAATGTTGATGTTGATCACAAAAAATATTAGCTCTATTAGAAATGATTATAATAATCGTAAACAATGTATAAAAATACTTCACGAACTGAATTCTCGTAACTTCGTAGTACATTTACGTAAAGCTTGCTGGATGTTTGTTTTGTTGCCCGATGATTAAAGATAACAAATGAGAATAAAAAATCTCACTAACATTGTATCATTAATGTATAATGTGTATTTGAATACCCCGACAAGACTCGCGAAACATATTGTTTTGGCTTCTACTCATTCTTCACCGTAGACACATTTTTCAGATGTCTTAAATGCACAGACACATTTTTACAAAATTCATACGTTGTTTTTGCACGTAGTTTGCTATAAATTCAGATTTTTTTAAACTAATGGCTCTCCTTCAAAACAGTTGCTGGCATTAGAAACTAGTTTAATAGAGGTCTTCCATCTTTTAGTGCTGGGACAAATTCTATATGCACATATTTAAATAAGCGCATAGCACTTATTCAAAATGTCGGTTAGTTCTGTCTTTCTAAGTTTAATATCTCTATCTGTTGGAACTATTTTTTGCTTAAAACCGTAGAATCAGTAGTTGGGGTTAAGTTGTCATAATGATCGGCACTTAATAATGGTGCGATGGTTCGGCGGGCGGCGCGACGGGCGGGGCGGGCGGATGACAGCGTTGCATTTTCCCCGCCCGCACCGCGCTATTGCCGCGTTTTCCACGAGGGGCGCGCCGGCCCCCTCGCCGCATCAGCCGGGAAATCGCGCGGCGCTCGTCTCAGTCCGGCTCAGCCGTCGCGCTACGACGACGCCTCCGAGTCGCGCGCTACGATCGCGAACCTGCGCTCGCTGCACCTCCGCACGAACAACCGCGCGCGGCCGAAATAGTGAGCTCGTGGCCGGGAGCGGTCCATCCGTGAGACACAGTGCGGCGCCATGATGCGCGCGCTGCTTCTGCTGGCGCTGGCGGCGTTGGGCGCGCTGGGCCCGGCCGCTGCGCGCCGCCATGCGCCCGACCTGCGCGAGGACGAGCCCGCGCGCCGCACCACCCGCCCCGCCGGTGAGTGCCGCATCGCCCGCATCACCCGCATCACGCACCGCGTGTGCATCATGCACCGCACGCGCTGCCAACGATGCCGGCCGACGTAATTAAATGCACATCGATCTTGTTCATCTGGCCAGCGTGAGCGCGCCGGCCGCCGCGGCTCAGCTGCGGAGCGCTAGCTCGCTTAGGGAAACAGTGAGCGGCTATAGGCACGTGTGTTTATGTAAATAATTACATTCCGACGTTTCCGCACCGGTCTCCAACAACTAGATTAATTAAAACGCACGTACGCATTAGTATCAGACAGTTGACTAGCTAACCGCTTGTGCTTAAAATTGTTTATCGATGCTCGTATCGTTATCAGTGGAGCCGATACCAGCTTCGGTACTCAGGGATAATAAAAACAATACCACGTGAGCCGCTGACTTTCGTCTTAACAATATCA
Organism: Diarsia brunnea; assembly: GCA_949774965.1. Classification (NCBI taxonomy): domain Eukaryota; kingdom Metazoa; phylum Arthropoda; class Insecta; order Lepidoptera; family Noctuidae; genus Diarsia; species Diarsia brunnea. The sequence continues at coordinate 8,931,714 of OX459011.1, forward strand.
ACAAACTGAGAGAATTGGTAAGAGGTTCTATTTTCGGACAATGATACAATGAATGATCTGTTATCGGGCAAAGACTCGTCAATGGTTATCTCGTAAATATTTATTACTTTATCATTTTCTGTCAATGGATCGCTCCGAATGATTTTCGCGGCGTCGGAACTGGACTTAGTGATAAACTTGAGTCAACTAATTGTGTAGCAAGAATAATCTTTCATAATTATATTTTATTGATATAATTATAGGTACGAGTAGGTACAGCGCATTACCATTATTTTCCACACACCATTGACTGCGTGTATGAGGCGATATTTCCACAAAAAAATAGTTTCACGCTGTAGTATCTAGAATAAGTAAGGAAAAGTAGAAAATTACAATAGTTATTCTGAAAACATAAGCTGCATGGTTATCTCTAATTAGCACAAAGTAGAAAATGCTACTCGCCCTGTGACGAATGAGGTATTAACCACAATGATGAAAAAAAATGCCCTGTAAATATGCTTTACTAAACAACATTACAGAAACAAAGATCGGTCCACATTTAAATATACTACAATAACATTTATATGCTAAAACAAGCTTAATTTCTCAATACTAACGAAAAAATAAAATAAATATACTAAATAAAGTTACCTAATATTAAGATTATTTCGTAATAAAGAAACCTTATTTTTTCATGTGTACTGCTTCGTTGGTGTGGTCGCAAGCGCGACTGCTGGTCTTGAATCTGGGTTCGACCCCCAGGTCGAACAAAGTCTTGTTGGGTTTTTCCATCTGTAATTCCTCATTAACAGTCACGGAGGCTGGATCTGTGCCCTGCTGATGGGAATAGGCTCGCCCTTATTACATGCGACTTAAAACATAACTGGTGCAATGTGGGTGTAATTACTTACACTTCTGCCCTACCCCTCGAGGATTACAGGCGTGATGTTATGTTTTATGTTCTTTTTTCAAGTTTCAGTTAGTCACACTTAATGATGAATTAAACCGAATTCAGATAAGGTTTTAGTAGGTACGAGTAATATCAAAATATTATCACAAGGTCGAAAGTGAAAAATAAAATCGCGTTAAGCATGATTTCATAAAGTTGTATTGTCTTTCAATAGTTATATCATCATCAGATACAAGGAGCACATGTACGTGAATATCAATGTCGTATGATTTCACAATCTTATCGTATTGTGTTATGACGATTGCTTCAGACGCACCTAAGATTTTATGTACATATGTTAACTTAGGCCTTTTAGTTATACCTATTTATATCTCCTCTTATTGCCATATGTAACGTGCAGTTGAAGGAGGTATTCTATTGCATCAAGTTATTTTAAAACATTAAAACACAATCGCTTCCCAACTGAAGGTTATTGTGCTGTTTGAATTTTCATCATTGCACTATAAATAATTTAATGGATGTAAGATTAAAAGATCACATCTAATTAAGTTTACAGCTTTAGCCTTGCGTCCGCGACTGATGTCATTACTTTAATCATTGGAATAGGCAGCAAGGACTTTCTAAGTCCATTCGTTGCCGACATGACTCATGGCGACAGCTTTCATTCATTTTCCGGACGTGATAAAAGTTACAAACGTTTGCCAAGATTGTATTAACAAGTCTGCCAAAAATTGTATTACCGAGAAGAGAAAAAAGTTGTGTTCGTCTGTGGTGTCTAGACAGGCGACCGAGACAAGACGTGACGTGACGCGAAATTTTCGAACCATTGTGGACATTTTGACAATCTTTTTGGCTCGATTTATGTTATAATTCTACCGGGTTCCGGGTGAAGTCTTAAAAAAAACTCTTAAAACTGTAAAATATTAAAGTATTAAGTATGAAAGTACACGGAGTATTCGCCGCAAACGCGTGACGTGCGATATCAGTGGGTGTCGGCTGAAAGGGCGCACTAGTTTCAGGTTGGAGGCTTGCGTAACTGTAGTACAAACGAAAACAACGCGGAACGGCAGCAATGCCCGCTCGTCACCTGACAACTTCGAATGTCACATTTCTGATTGATTGTGACGCGGTTATCAATTCAGTAATGATCGATAGATTACACTCGTGTACCTATACTAAAATATGTTTGTTTTGTAAATATCTGCACAGTAGAAAATATACTGCTAAATAAATACACATAATGTACAAGAGCGGACTTGGGACTCGGTTGTGCAGAAACTGTGATTGATGCAATTGAAAAAATGTGGATTTAAATAACATCGTCAAACATAATAATATAATTTATAAATATGCAAATACATAATATAATATTCTTTAATACACTGTCAAATGGAACGATCTTACTTCGACGGTTCCCTATGATGATTGCCTGACACTCATACGGGTTTACTGCCACGCCAAATCAATCGGAACATCAAATACTATGCGCTAAAAAATAGCGAACAAAACGATTGATATTAATGCTACCAACAGCCTGGCGTATTCTTGGAAAGGGTCTTAGGGACAATAGGCTCAATTTATGAGGCAGATGGGTATAATTTTCCTAATCATTATTTATGTTAGAGGCGAAGTTTGTTGTTATAAAAACCTCGACACTACAGAGATATTTCAGTACCTATAAATTCTCCGACAGGCACTTAACATTTATTTATATACCTACACAATAAGTATTTATGCAACTTAGATTGTACAAATTGATAACAGCTCTTGTTGTTTGTATAAATATTTACTTCTTTATATTATGTTCAACTTAAAGTCATGAAATTAATCGAATAGAAAAATTAGTTTCTGTTTTTCCTGCGTTTTGGAAATTTATGGGCCAAGTGGCTTCATATTGGGTTTCAAACAACAAAACCAGGAGACGCGGAGGCCCAGAAGAAGATGGAGTGTCGCGCTGGACTCTTTTCAAAAGGATTGGGCCCAAACAGCTAAGACAGAGTTAAATGTAAAGAGGCCTACTTCCCTCTTTCTTTTCTTTTTTTTTGGCCTGCAGTGGCACATCTACATCCCCCGTGCGACCCTAAAAATGTCAATCCTGCGTTTTAAAGAATTAAACTGAACTTAACAACATTTGTTGGTTCCAAACAAAAACATGAGCAACAGGAAGCGCTGACCAAAGCATCATGAATCGTTAATAAACATGAAAACAAAAGTTCACATCGCACATTGTTATTTTTAACACTATGATCGAACCTTATCGGTCTGATCTTTTAACCCGAGAGCGGCGTGCCATCAAAAATACTTTTTATACTCTTGATAGCGGATAGGTATTCGAAATTTGTTGTTACTTTGACTTTTAGTCCGTGCCGGTGATTGCCTTGGGCTCTGATGTCATTTGTATTTGTATTACACGTCTAGCCAGACGCAGCGCCCCGATTCACGAGTTTCCGATAAGACGATTCCAACGATGTTATGATTCTTCTCTGCTCCAAGCAGAAACGAAACATTACGATGTTTGAGTTAGTACCTACACACTCCAGTTTTTTTGAACAAAAATGATATTCTTGTAATTGTTATGACTCTATTTGATCTAGTGTTTCAGCTCTACATGTCTTTTTATACTTTCACAACACAAAACGATTTATCGTTACACAATTTCCTTCTTCCAAATTGATTGCATTACAATGGCTACATGTAATGCAATCAAGCCATTGTCTTAGTCTAAATGATGACCTGAAGTTTTCTATGGCTATTAGATCTACATAGTTCTGTGCAAACGATGAAATTACTAATTAGTAAGAACAACACTCGTACTATGTGTGTTTTATGCTTTTCCGATCTTGTATTAATAAGGTTTTATAATTATTGTGCAGAGTTTTCATTGGTCACAACTATGATATGACTAGATCCTAGATTCAGTATACCTATTGTTACGTTTTCCATCTCATCCTTGTAATCTGTCTCATCCCCTATTCCATGGGATGAGACTTTTGGCGCAACACCTCTGTCTAATCCTTGTGCAGGTTCCCGTCTAAAAGAGCCCGCCTCCTGAAAAAAAACCAGATTTGGGTAGACCTGTCCAGTTATAGTTTTAAACGTGGAGCACAAATCAGAAAGTAAGGAACTCAACGACCCGAATAATACCAAAGAAAGGATATTTTAGACCTTGGGTAGGCCACATAAAGTACTCTATCTATAAGACAACCATAAAATATACACAATTATACAACTCAAGGTATGTACGTATGTAGAGTCATCTTGAATCTTTAAAATATGTATTAAAAGTTTCATTTTATTCCATGACGTTTTATGTTAGGTGACCAACATTGCGGTCAAGAAATGAAATGTCAGATAAAGGAGTTCTTTGTTTACTTTTGATGTCAATCACATTTTTTTTGTATCGCGGTTAAAATAATGACCATATGAAGTCAAGCGACTCATATCGTAATTAAGATTAAAATTATGTTCCTATTCAGTTTAACGTGAGAAAACTCCGTACCTAAGTAATAAATTCACACAATTAAACAATAAAATACGTAATTAGCCATGTTTTAGACATTAGAGGCCATATGCTCTTGCATTGCGCTAGATAGCAATCTGAACTCTCAAAGGCAGAATGTGAAGTTGTAAAGTATGCGAGTTATTAGCGGATACCCAACCCTTATTTGTGGAATGTTTTAAATGCGCATTTATACGCAAATATTATATAAGATTGTTTGCGTGCACGCAGTCGCATCGCGCGTGGAATGAAAATGTACTCGTTGGTTGATTGTGCCTCATTGTAACACCGCTGTACCACTGTACGACTGTACCGCTGTACCGCTACCCCGCGCACCGCTGCCTCCGATAGCGTTCACTAATTGTCGCTTTACCTACTCGTATTATTTTACAATCGCCTTCTCCTGTATCGGAATTCTACCGGTAGGTCATTTGAATAAACTGTTCGAACCTGTGTATACCTATCGAGTACCTTATCGGATCTAGATAGGATATAAAAAGTGGCATACCAAGTAGCGAAGTAGATGTGAGCTGCAGTGTATGTATGAGTACATTACTTAATGCGTCTTCCATACGTTATTACCTCGTATAGATGGGCATCAAACGCAATTGATAGATTTATAGACTATCATCACCATTAGAACTGTACGTGGCCTTATGTGAACGTTGCCGACTTGCATTACTTTGACGAACTTAAGTTAATTTTGCAAGTTACAATCATATTGCATGGCGTCACTCGTAATGTCGTAAATCGTGGTTGGGTTGCGTTATGTCCGTGGCGCGGGCGCAGCGTCGCAGGACACTTACGTCCAATTCAGTCGCTGGTTCATTGCCCCGCAGCGAAGCTGGGCGTAACAAACGACCCGCTGACTGACGTCACATCATTACCATTGCACTCAAATTGCATTACCCGAGGGCTACATAAGTACACGCACATCATCGCACCGTATGCTCACGAGTCACATCATTCTACTACACGACCACAATATGTTTTACTACGTGCAAGACCAAAACCGGAATGAAACCATAAAATTTTATCTGATGATAAAGGAGACTAACGCAAATTTCATAGAAGTTAAAATAATTACCGTGCGAAATGTGAGGTTCCTTGACATGTGGAGGTTTCGTGTGTGTGCGCGAGTAAATGAAAAACAATTACATTTGTTTTTTAGTGGTTTATCTATTGGGGATTAAGTTGTTTGTATTGTAGCATGTACATTTAGGTGTACGGGTAACATGAAGAGATTGATTGGAGAAAGAAAGCTCTTTCTGTGTTTCTGTGCAAGCGAATGAGATGTCATCTACAATTATAATGAACATGGTGTTTGACCGCTGCGTGTTCTGCGCACAAATATTAGCGCACTTAATTAACGCCCGACGAACTCACTTCCACGAAATTAATTGGGGTCAAAGAATTTGAGTGCATACATCTCAATTAAACCCGCCGCTACGCCAGGAGTCATCGCCACATCGGAACACCAAATAATTCAATATATTTTAATCGCACCAGACTTACTCATGTGTCCTCCTCTGGAAATAAATAACTTCGTGTCATTCGTAATCCCTAATGCCGCCTGCGGCCTGCCAGCATCCGCAGACAATAGACATTAATTTTCAAAGGCGTGAGATAGGAATGTCGTCCGCGCAGGTAGAATTTTTGGCACCTTTATGATCAGATCCTGACGTGTCATAAGCCACCCACGGCCCTCATTAAGCCGGTAGCCTACAAAGGCCGGGTCGCCCATAATGCTGTCGGATTATACGGAGCGAGCCCGAGCGGGTCGTCGGCCTGCGGTGCCCTCGCGTGCTACAATTGCACACAATATGCCCCCGCGCGACCCGCCAAACCAAAAAGTTAGAAAAGTATCGCACGGTAGAAGGACGCCATTGCGCCACGCCGCGCCGATACCATCTCGGCGCCACGCGGCTGCCGCGCCGCGCCGCTCATGCCGCGCTGCGTGCCACCTACACCTTGTCTCGATCCCTAAATTCGATCATTTTGTAACTGTCCGGGCCCCTAAGAAGCACGTCCGGTGTTGGAGATGCCACCGCCGTATTTAATTAGAACCTTACTCTTAAGAACCCGTGAAATATTGCGCACCTTGGAGAATTTAAAGCGTCCGTGATTGAATACGGAGAAACGATAAATGCAATTCGGAACTTTGAGCGATCCGATTTATTTTATGGACATTTTCGGTGCGGAGCGTCCGGATCCCGCAAACGACTCTGTTTATCTTTATCGATAATAAAAGTTTTGGATAATGCGATATGTCGCCGAGAGCGGGGCGCGGGTGTGTCGGCCGACTTACGGAGCTCCTCCCACGTACGGGTCTCGTTATGAACTTGAATTAAATGAATGACGCAGTTGTATGAATGGCGCGGGAATGAATGTGAGTCGGAAGTGCAAGCCGCGCTTCAGCACGCTAGCCCATTGAGCCGCGCACGTGCATCCGCCGCGCCGCGCGCCGCCAGCGCGTGCAGCGCCTGCAGCGCCCGCTACTCTCGCCTAGCTAGCGCAACAGCGCAACCTTACACCACTCGTTTGTCAATCCTCGACACCGGCATGGGATACTTAGCAATGTCGCATAAAATCTAACTTCTTTGAATTTCCCTGACTGGCACATTGAATGTAAGCAAAGCTAATAATGTCCGTGGCTTTACGTCCGCGCGCTCGCGACAAGGGTATAAAATTTCATCAGTCCGAAGATAAGAACAGTTGTAGTAATAATTAACATGATACAAATTACATATAACACTCGTGTACGAGTAAGTAATTTGCATGCGATTGTCTCGTAAACATCAGAGTTCACTGCGCAATATTTTAATTATTCATACTGGGGAATGAATAACGAGACCCTTAGTGTTTGAGTTAAAACTAACGCGCGATATAAATGTGCGTAGTGGAGCGGAGTTAATTAGGACACTGAGTACTGTGGTTAGGTCATGGAGGACATTTCTAATACTCGCTGGACAATAGGTTCATAGACTTGATCGTTGAGTAATATTGAGTTAATAAGTTAATTGATTGCGCGCAGGTGTGACGAGGCGTCGTCATTTGTTTACTGCATACACGCGCATAAATTAGCAATTAATTATAATAATGCAAAGGTGCTCTTATCACAGTGTCTATGTGTGACTAGGAATTACTCAACTACAGATTTACGTTACGCAGTGGAATTTTATTCCTAACTCATTTAACTTATTGGATAGTTACTAGTTATCACCTTAATAAATATTTGTATCGGTTGGATAAATATGCACATTCATTTATGAATTAATTTATATTTCCGCAACTCTATCTGAGTCAAAAACTACTTTTTAATTGAATGGCTACCTCGTTGGTCGAGTGGTTGCAAGCGCGACTGCTGAGCATAAGGTCCTGGCTTCGATTCCCAGGTCGGGAAGTGTTATTGGGTTTTTCCATTAGGAATCTCTTAGTAGCAGCCACGTAATCTGTTTTGTGCCCGGTTGATGCAATGAGGTCGCCCTCTAATACATGGGTTTTAAGCATAACGGTGCGAAATATCGGTGTACTACACGTGCACCTCTGCCTAACCCTTCTGGAATTACAGGCGTTATGTTATGTGATGCATATTTTGTGCCAACATTCCTACTAAATTATATTGCCCATTAGTCGTTTAAAAGCTTTAGAACAAACTGAAAATTTTGCTTAGGACTAATAAAGCTATTCTGAATGTCTTCTCTTCGTTTCGTCCAGCGTCGTAGCGACGTAAACGCTACGAAACGACTAGTTTACGTAGCCGCTACGCAACACAGCCGCTACGCAGACGCTGCTTTCCCATCTTAAATACGTTTTAACCGCATTGTGGAGTTCAAATTAATTTAGCGTGTTGTAATTATGGATTATTCATTATAAATTACCTCAAGAGAATCTAAAGCCAATTATTAACAACTTCCTTTTTTCATTCATTTACATAAATATTAAAACTACCAAGTAAATAATTTAAAAATATAAGTACCAACTTTTAATGGGCAGTTTTCGCAAGCCCATTTTCAATGTATTATTTCGATAAAAAATATTATTGCAGTATTTAAAAAGGTATTATGTAAATTGATACGAATTAAAAAGTCAACGAAATATTTTTTGTATGCATTCATGCTCTTCTCGTTGCGCACGTATCACCTTGACAAATAATAAAAAGTAGGTTCTGGAACCCGTCAAACGTGCCTATAATAAAAATTTCCTTGTTTCTTACAAATATACTCATTTCACAGTTGACTAACTGGTAGCAAACAAACAGACACAGACATCGCAAATATAAATATAAACCGTCGGGATGAGGTTGTTCTACCGTTGATTGTTGATTTAGAAGTTAATTTTCTTTACAGTACCAATTGGCATGAGAATCGTTTGCACTGCCCTGAGAAAACAAAAGATGAGCACTTTATTATTTCTATATCTTCTGTTGGTACACTTTGTTTGCTTTATTAGTTGTATATTTTCATAAAAGCGCTTGTCGACGTGCCGGGTATGTCTGATGTTGGCATTCGTGTTCAGTAAACATTCATAGCTTAATCAACTAGGTACTGTGGTTGATTGATAAAATAATACAAATTAATGAATGAAAAGTAAAAGCTGGTCGATAACTTCCACATGGCTGTTCTTTGTTAGATAACATGCTTTTATTAAACAGTAACATTTGGACTGTCTCAAAATATTTAAGTATACAACAAAAAGTTTATATACAAAAGCTAACATATTTGTATTAATCCATCAGCGATGAGTATTTCGAAATAAAGTACAAACACGCTGCCATTTAAGAATCCAGCAGACTCGATAAATATTTAGCCGCGCTCCGTTCGCGCCAAATGGTGCACTCACAATCACTCACAGAGCTCCTTTTGGCGCCGAATGTCAATTTCCTAGAGATTGGCCATTGCCGGAGCAACAAACACGACTGTATGGACTCGCGCTTTCGAACCTCACACTTATTTCCGATGCACTAATGGCGATAATCGCGTGAGGACAGTTTGTTTATTCACGCAGCACGTAATGGATCCGAGCACTCTTCTCAATCGGTCGCGAAACGTGTTTGGATAAATGCTAGTGTGACTTTCATATCCAAGCTCTTGAGCGCAAAGCCTGTAAGTGCCTATGTGTGTAAACTATGTCCTTATGCGTGAGTATTTTAAGTTATGTTGTCAAACGACTGAGAGCTGTTACACAAAGTATGCAGTTACGTTATTATCTTTCCTGACAGCAATGACACTTGAGAGTATGTGTTCAATTTAATACAAAGTAAAGTATTATAGAGCTTATGTGTCAGCGGAGTAGGCAGGCAAGCCATCTTAATTGATTGTCATATGTATCCATTGTGCGTTGTGATCAGTTCTCTTATCTGCCTGATGACTTTTCATATTTTCTTTTATTGTTACATTTAGTTAGGCCATCGTTTTCCGTAGACTTTCAGGAAAACTGTATATTTAGTCTGTACAAGAAGTGTTTGACATTTTACACCGTAAAGTTTTTTCAATAGTCGTAGATGCATCTTTCTACAGGTACTGAACACCTATGTAAAACTTCGAGGGCCAACTGTCACTGTTATTTGATTTGATTTAAATAAGTTTGATCATCCTTCCGTTGTGTTAAAATATGTAAATGTAGCATAGTTTGCAATCAGGATAGTGTTTAGTCATTTGGAGCGCAGCTAATACAGTCGTGGCGCAGCTATTTATAATAGTGTCCGAGTACATAACAGTGTGTGCACGTGTAGTGTGTAGTTAGAAACAGGAGCGATTGATTGCGGTGTAGAGTATCAACGGTCGTCTCGCTGTCTGCGGGCCGCAGCTCGAGGGCATTCTTTACTAATCCTATATTGTGGACATAATTGAGCGTGGCGGAGTCGCGCTCGCTCCCAGCTCCCAGGCTACTTAGCAAAAAACTGGAACATCTGTAGTAGTGCGTTTGGCGTATAGCATATGTGATACATACATAACGTACGTAATGACAGTGCGACGACCTCGCGACAGGGCGCTGCAAGCACAGCCTCGCGCTTGATGAATGTTTTCCTGCTATCAACCATTGTTTTACAGTGTTCATGTTCGATGTTCCAGAAAGAATACAATGTGGACATGCTTTGTGAGAACTGAAAACGAATCGTCGAGCGTGAAGTACTTATCTGCCTATTGAGTCGCACTGGAATATGAAATGTCACTGTATCTGTACGACTAAATCAACCCACGAATTCAACAAGTTGGAAACGCTCTTCAAGACAGATTCATTACCGCGACAAACTAGCGTTTGGTTGTAAACTTCAAACTTTCCTTACCTATATCATTTAGAAGTTTGAGTTGTGTAGCAACTCTACAATTTGTCGTTTTCATGTACGTGTCATGACACGCACTTCATGCCTTACAACGTATTAGTTTATGAGTTGTATCAGCAGCATTCATTAAAGCCAATGTTTATGCTGATCACACTTACGCACAGAGCTTTAGTTGATCGTGCAACTGCCAAGTAAAGTTGTAGTTTTATGAACTTGGAGCATACCTACCTTATTCAAAGTTGTTAATACAAAGTAACAGATGCAGTTTCTTAAAATAGCTTCCATAACATAATTTCCTTGACTACGAATTCGTCTGCAACAATAATTGTTGCTAATTTTCGCGTTAAGTTGGCTAAGACGAGAGCCTGCGCTAAGATGTCAAGTCAAAATGACGGGCTGATCAGTCTAAATAGGGGGCAGTCGGTCCGGTTGTACAGTTGCGCTCCTTAGATGGGCACCGGCGGCGCCCGTTTCTCTCGCGGCGGGCGCAGCGCTGCGGCTCCACTCGCGAGCGCAGATAAAGGGCACGCCTACTCTGACGACACACTAATACATTCGACGCCGACACCCACCAGCATGTGGCGAAACGCACAAAAACTTTCATCTCTATTCTAACCAACGCTCATTCTAGTAGGCCCGAAATAACAATACTCGGTCACATTAATAGCCACATCAAAATAGATCCTTAAGCAGAATCCGATGAATCACTATTAGAAAACGTTAAGAAAATAAAAATAATGATATAAGTGTCGGCCGCTATTCGTAGCGAGCGGCTCTGAACGAAAGCTCCTAGACCGCACACTGTCAAAATATTGTCAAAGTGAATTCCACGCGTCCAATATATTAGGTATAATGATTTTCCACTTGGCAATAATCCTAGCGATTTATTTCGATCTCAGTAGATATTAACCGCATACCGCATATATCTAGACGAGGCGTCATTCGTGTTCTCGGCTAGGTTGTTGAACCTCCTTTTATTAAGCCTGACAAAGGCGGCCGAATAGAGAAGTTTAGCACTTAATTGTCTAAAACTGATTTAGGTAATTATCGCGCGGCGGGCGGCGGCGAAGTGTCTCATTGTCACGCCGATATATTTAGTGTGATGGCGCGTCACGCGACGCTGCGGATGCGTCTGTCGACGCCGCAGCCGCCGCCGGCACCCAGACCAGGCTGACCAGCGCCTGCACTCACAGTTGGCAAGGTCCCGGACTCCCGCCGCTTAATGAGTGCGAGACGCGTTTCCGCTAGACCTCGTAAACGTAATCTATTTCACGAGCTTGCTACTCATGTACGTCAAACCGTACCGACAAACAATGACGCTAACTACGTAAACAGTTTTCATAATTACATTTTAACCTGACTTACTAACCACGCTCGCTGACAGTGCCATTACTTTTTATGATAGCTTGATCTTTCACCATTCGATTCCATCGAGCACTTTCTAACTGCAAGTATCTTTGATATAAGTAGCTGATTTGCTTATCGCCGATAAACGACTGAGATATTAGACCGGACCCAGCGACATCAGAAGACGGTCTGTCCAGCAGAAACTTGATGGTCTATTTTTTATGTGAAAATATTTAGAGAATGATTCATAAGAAAAACCTATTTTATACCACATAATTTATGTGTAACATAAAAGTGTTTCAAAGATTACATTTAATTTACTTTTTTTTCAAAGATAACATTTTCCTCGGAACTATTAGTGTGAAAGATAAATTTTCCCGTCGCGATAACGTTTCAGAGTAAATAGATAAGTACATTTCCACCATTTGACACCTGAATGTCGTATCGTTGCATAACAATGATAAATGGAAGCGAGTCATTGACCTCTAGTTATCGTCCCGCCGTAGAAGGCCGCCCCCGCCCAAGGCGCACCGCCTAACAACTAAACTGCCCAACGCATGTTGTGAATCGCATCAACGAGTTAATTTGAGAAGATTGATAATATGATGAGTTGATAGAAATAATAATAATAATAACTTTATTTCCAAAAAGAATTGCAGTTTACATAAAATCGTTTTGGTTATTACAAATCAGAATAGGACAGTAAGGTTATGTAAATTGCATAAGTCTCCGATTGTACCACTGACACCCAAGCTAAGATTAAACTTGTGTTATGGGTGCCAGGGCTCTCTTTATTAATCTATTTTTCACGTTACACAAACCAGTACGGAAAAGTTTTGTTTTAGGTCAAGAAAAGACCTAAGTATTTTTATTTTACATTAATTTTATTAATAACTTTGGCAGGGAATTGGTAATAGAAATTGGGGCTAATAGCAACAATGATTTATTTTAATATCGCTGAAATATTTATTTAGTTTTTATTCTTAATAGATACTTAACCCTAGGGCCGTGCATAGGACCGGTTTCAGTCAACAAGTGGTATATTATTATGCTGTTACAGATTTAGAGATTGAATTCTGGTGTTCACTCTCAAAAATAAATTTTAATGATGAGATCAAGTAATGCACCGTATAACATGTCCTAGATGAGTGTGATCTAAGTGCAGAGTTGCAGTTTTGTTATGCTGGATTCCAGAAAATACTTATCACTGAAAAATGCGCTGTTGTTCATGACAATCACTTGTTGCGCTCAATCTTTCACCTGATATGTCACCTTCCCGGCTTCAGGTGACTTCAGCACTATCGTGTTGCTGTCAAATTGTTGTTGGTAAATAATGATATCGATAAGTGTGGATGTGTGATACGTTACAATGATCGAGATGTCAACGTTTCGGCCGCAGCCCGCAAGTGAGCAGTGTTGTAGTGAGTCACTGGCGCGCTGTGGGAGCGCGACACAGCGGTGCGGGCGCGGCGCACTCGGCGGCGGCGGTGGCCCAGCCATATTTTTATTTGTCGATATCTGTGATCGGCGCCTGCTCCATTAGTCATGTGACAGTATCGACACGAGATCGGCTCTCTCGACCCTCTTTAATTCCAGTCGACGCCCGCGAGACTGCACTCGTGCTCGTATGCAAATTTACACGTTTGCGGCCAGCTGATGAATGATGTACTGACACGATCCTGTCCGTCTGTTGCCGCGCGAGGCCTGCCGCGATAAGCCTCCAGTCTCATAGACGAGCGTTTGGGAAATATTTTATGAGTCACGATACAATTCGTAGTGCGGGACATAATAAATAGGCAAACGCGTTTTTCGAAGGTCGCCTGAACTAATTTTGTTTACGAGAGTACGTAGACCTTTGATGAGATCATTTATAACAATTGTACATAAATAGTGTCGATGGCGGTCTGCCTGCGTTGCGCCGACGCGCTGCAGACCGCTCGTGTTGGCAGCCGGGTCAAGGAGGAAGTTGTGTGCGATCCTCGTAGTGATTATGATTGACACTAATTGTGATTTTTGAAAGTTAGCTAATGTTTCGAAATGAAGCAATGTAGTGCATGGCAGCACAGGAATAGTATGCGTCGGCGGGTGAGCGAGGGTCATTGAGCCCGCTCTGACTCACCGCATGCGACGTACGTAGTCTCTATCACATTAATACTTTCTTATAAGGTTGTCGCGTTTAAATAATGCATGTTATGCAACTGGTTGCAATTTGTGCTCTCTTGCGGCCGTGCTAAATTGTTCCACGCTCTCACGCCTCCCGCTCATACGAGTTACTATAGATGCGTACATTACGTACATATTAAACGGTTTTATTTAGGTCGTTAGCATTATATGTAAAATAATTGTACAATATTCAGAAACTTGCGTTGAAATGCAGTTTTAAATGCAAGGTTTCTTAAGTTTTTGTACACAAGAATTTGCCTTACTTTTTGTGTCGTCCTCGGTCGGTTCATGCTCACTCTCCTTGACTTTAGTATTTTCCTCACATCTGATTCTAACCGAATTCCATTCACTTACTGTATTTTTTCCTAGAAGCTTTTGTTTACGGTTACTTTGACTGCAGTATTTGTTTTCTTCGTGTCTTCCAGAGATTCACTGACTTTACTTGTAAAGATTAAAAAAATAACTACTTATATTAAATTTATGTGGGTATCTAATCTTTGGGTTTATACAAACTTACTTGCAAAATACGCAGAAAAAATCCGTGTTTGAGTGTTGCCGATGGGCGTGAAGGCACGCGGCACCTTGCGCCTTACTCATATCAACTCCATCTTAAACGACCGGCATGTCGCATACCAACCGAGGGATCTTAGGATTTATGCACCGACAGCGCTAACAAATCTAATGACCCGGCGATGTATGACGGTATTGCGACTAAATTCACGTTTATTGGGCCCCATACCGTTCGTGTTTAAGTTACGGCACATGTGAGGAGCGATAATTATTTTTAGTGAGTCGACAAGACAAAATGTAATGTTCAGAGCCGACACAAGACCCGGCATTAAAGACATTATCGTGTTATCGATCAGCGTCCTTAAAGCGGTTTGCAATTAGTGTTACCTTAAGCGATGCAAGTGCGGACCTCCCGGGCGCGAGACGCCATGCGCCGGCGCCGCCCGCGCCGCTTTATGAAATTATCACTAAATTGAGAGATAAAACTTGCTCTTTCTGACGCGATAATAGCCGCCCCCGGCAGCTGCGTTTTCCTATTTACGTCTCGTTTAACGTACATACTGATCAACCTTTTGATTGAATTGTTATCTCAAGCCGTGCAGGTATTTCTGCTGTTGCCTGTTGAAGATACCGGGAGCTGACACTAGTGTTAAAGACTTATCTCATGTCACCTACAGCTGAAAATACCTTCAAAGTTATTACATTACCTATTTATTAAAAATGTTACAGAAATTGTTTAACCAGTAGGACCTACCCTGTAATCCAGGGGTTGTAAAAAGAAACAATGAAAAGCTGCCCTCTTTAAAGTAAAATATAATTGTCGAGTCACGGGTCGCATGATTTTATTTATCGCTCTACTAATTTTCCACTTGAATTTTCCGTGAAATCACGCGTTACCGTTGTAAACCTAGAAAACCCAAGATAAGTTAGGAGGTAGTTGAGTTCATTTCTCATAATAACTTGAACAAAAATTAGTTACATGTAGCTAAGGAACCGCAGCAGCATAAATGGTCAGCCGGTATCGCATAGGGCGTTGGGTTGCCTTTAAAGGCACTGTCACTTACAACAGGCCTTTCATAACACTTAATAAGATGCAGTGTGAGTGTAAAATTTCGTGATGGATCCGTGAGAGCAGTCACGAGGCGCCCGGGGCCGTGGGACATGGCGACTTTGTTTTATTTTCATTGGCTTATGTAGTGCCGGCTGCTAATTACACGGCGGGTTGCTTTTTAACGAGCACTCATTCAGCTTAACGGCACGCGCACGCGCAACCGCCGCGCCGCCCGCGCCGCCGCGGTTTCACGTCACGTTATAAATATGACCATGCTTTTTAATACCCACTCGCATTAGCGAAATTCGCTTTGCCAGCCGCCGACCCAAAGTACGATTCGCATGAAATTGCGGGCGCACACGCATTTAATTGCTGCGAATATCTGCACTGAGACCATTCATGTTTGCTCGAGGGGCGTTCCCTCCTAGCGGCGATGTAGCCAGTTGTAGCTGACGCTAATAAAATATCCTCTGGTAACGTCTGCGGAAACTAGACTGTAATTAACGACTATTAGTGAACAGGACAGTCATTTCTAATATTGGAGCAGTAATTTGATTCGCTGAGTCTGTATTTTAATTAAAACTCGCGTCATTATAAATGAATATATGATTTTATAAACAAACAAAGCTTCGAGAAAATTATGTTTCGCGACTAGACTTCAGACGTTCAAGGAAAATCAGAAACTAGAAGTATAAACAAGCAGGCTTACTGTCATTTATTTCAACACCGAATAAATTGTCTTGAAATTTGTATGATT
Organism: Diarsia brunnea; assembly: GCA_949774965.1. Classification (NCBI taxonomy): domain Eukaryota; kingdom Metazoa; phylum Arthropoda; class Insecta; order Lepidoptera; family Noctuidae; genus Diarsia; species Diarsia brunnea. The sequence goes on from OX459011.1 coordinate 8,948,216, forward strand.
TTTAACGACTTAATGTATGTTGGTCCATAAATTTATTAGCACATTTTACGTGAATGCTCAGACATTTTACGAGGTATTTGATAATAGAACAGAATGCGTTGGAAACAAACTGTTAGGACGGTGTAATTCGGTCACAGCGAAATAGTGCTACGTTGATATACAGGTATGAGCCCCTCATATATTAGCGTTACTCATCCTAAACACACAGTGTAGTGTGTAGACCCAGTTGTAGACGAAGTGATGGGTGGCCTCATGTCGTACGAACTTACAAACAGTGTACACATCGCCGCCATTATGTCCTTTTCATTTTACAACTGCAAACATAGATAGTAAATAATGAACGACCTTGCAAATTCGCTCATTGGCCGCTTGACTCACTAAATATCGTTTTATAATTTGATAAGACAGTTGAAACTCAAAACACAATAATATAATCTACGAATATGATAAGTTAATCGTGATAAATCGATAATAATCAATCATAGAAATTATTATCAAGATCTCGTAGTTCCGAATATAGAAACGTATTATTGCACCACGTTTTCCTAGAAACAGACCTTTCATGGATACTAGACGTTAGCAGTTAATATATTACTGTATGGCCCTATTATCCGAAGTGTTAAGTCGTGCTGTTCACAAAGGTGCAAAAATAATATTCGTGATGGTATATTTACAACCTCCTGATGTCATACATTCTATGACTCTAGTAGTATACAAAGCGGCTCTAACGTATTATCAGTGTTACGTAGTCTACTATATCGATCTGATCTCTTATACATTTAACAGTTAAATAATTTATACTTGCATTGGTTTTACGTAGTTGTTAACTGGATTCAGTACTTACTTCGAATTTAGGTTACGGTTATCGATTGTTTTAAGAGAACATAAATATTTCTGAGTTGAATGGAAACAATTTCGAACGCAAGAGCAATATATTTATAAGAGGCGAGACGTCCGTTTGTAAATGATGTAGTGGTCTATGTGTAGTGGTGTAATGTAAAATAACGATAAAAGAGGTTGCGCGAGAGTGACGGCTCGTTGACGGGTGGCGTCGCATCGCTGCGCCGGCCGGCCGCTCGATATCGATCTCGACTCGAAACGCAGCCTTCCAAATAGGGAGCCCTCTGCTCCCAAATAGGCACTGGTCGGGCCGACGCTGCTGCCGCCGCCGCCGCGCAGCTATCGAGGACGCAACACCGGCCCCTCGCCTCCTTTCATTGTCTACGAGTTTTTTGCTCGCTTTATGACCAATATTGTACCATGGCCGATGTCCACATAGAGCGATACAGACTTCAGAACGTCTAGGTGCCGACTGCCGAGCGAGCATTGCGTCACTGCAGATAATTGTCCAAGCTAAAGGTCGATTGGTCATCAGTTCCTTTGTTATTTGACGTCGGCAGTCGAAATAAACACTGAAGTATGTTTCACTATGATGCAAATTACATATGCATGAGTAACGTCGGTTTGCGAACATTAACATGACATAATAACGCACGTAATGTTAGGGTATAGGATGAGCTACCTCCAGCAAGATGAACGGTGCGTGCGCGCAGCAAGACGAGTGGGCTCCGTGTAGTTGGCGTTCGTAGCGACACCCACAGTCACCACTCGAGCCGAGCTAATATTTCAAACTATTCAACAGGGAGTTAATCTTCATTTCAGACATGTTTATGCGGGCATTTCTCTTAACGAGTAACTGCGGTTACCGAGACTTCATTGTCATATACGGTCTGTAAAACCAGACGGTGTCATGGTGGCAACACAGCCTTGAATGTAATCCTTGGACAGAAATAAAACGCGAGTGAGGAGTCAATAACTTCGAGCTGCAGCCGACGTTCGAGCGTCACTATTAATTGCAAATGGAGGTCAATTGGTACGAAAAGCATTCGAGTGGGAGTATGTCGGCGTATTGTTCACAGATTCGTAGATGTAGCCATCAGTCTTGCGGAGAATGTGGCAGATTTTAAATAAACTGCAAAGGATTATGCATGCGTGCACGCGGGCGGCCCTGAGGTATCGCGGCATTGTATTCAAATCCGGGCGCGTCACCAGCTCAGGCGCATGGGGCGATCGCGACGAAACACGCGAAGCGCCCGCGACGGCCATTACTCAAACTCGCCGACACGCCCTTCGCCCTCCATGTTGTCACCTTTTCATTTTATTTTGAATTGAGCAACAAACTAATTATAGAAATCACTTTTGTAACAGAAGTTTTTCTTTAGTCGTAGGAGCTCAAAAGGGAAACGTGTCCGTGTGTGTTTGACGAGAACTGAAAGCGACTTTATGTGCTGTCATTGCGTTTATGCAGTAAAGTAATGCGCGCTGTTGATGCGAGTGGACGGGGATCCCGCGCACTCTGCTGCACCTAACACCCGCTGACGTATCATTCACTAGGACATCTATTGAAACATGAGCCCGACATGAGATACTCCACACAACACCATCGTTAGGGCTGCTGCAGCTTATTGCAACTATGTGCAAGTCTAGCAAGCTCTCGCTTGTAATAGGATGATGCACTTACAAAAGTGGCTATTCATGTATGTAGTACCATGTATGTATGTATTTGAACTTGTTTATCTACACCAATCACATTTATCAAGTTCTCATGATTTACTTCTTCAGTTATACTGCTTCTGTATAAAACTTGTAATATCTAGAAATATCTAAGAATTACTGGTTGTAATAGTTTCTTTGATGATACTTTGCCACATTTGAAAACTTTGCATTTCAAATCATCTAAGTTGTAAAGGTTCAAAGCTTTTGTTGTAAATTAGCATGAAATAACGAATTTCGTCCCATCATTCGAAAAGTTTGGTCCTTTGCGGTAAAACCGACAAGAAGCGTCACTAATATTTAAAAAATACATCAGTTTGCACAAAGCTCGACCAATAAAGAGATTTACTTTATCGGTTTTGAATAATAATTTAATTTTAATAACATCATAATTTTGTTTAGGTTCTACGTTTAATATTTTATCAAAATGGGATATACGTTGCTTCAGTGACAGTATTTATAGGGTAAAGGTAGGTACCGAAATTAATCCTTAAGTCGGGTTTAAATTTAAATTTTAATTAGGGCAGCCAGAGGCGCGGGCGCAGAGAAGCGCCTTGTCACCAAACACGTATAAATAACGCTTTTAGCTCACCGTCCGAGTGGCTCTTTCGACACTTTTTTCAAATAATAACTTCTCATAATTATGATTAAAGGAAAGCGATTCTTAAAAGCGGTATAAATATAAATCATTCGGTTAATAACAGTAATTAGCAATCTTATAATACAGTAGATATTGTTTCCAGTGATTACATTACTAGTCTTTCCTTCCTTATATCACAATGGCGTTTATCTTGATACTACATTGATAAGAGTTTCGCGAAAAGTGGAGAGCGTGATACCCACTATTGCTTTTCTGATTATCTTGACTGATTAATGAGTTTGCCAAAACATACCTAATATTTACTATCGTTATTCAGATTATGCATACCGATTATATTTCTAGTAAATTGAAGAGTTTTAATCGATTAAAAAATAAAAACATTGCAGAATTAGGAGGTTCGTAGACTTGAGCGTAGATATTTGTAGATAGGTGCAATATACGTAGTAAATAGGTTGTTAGTCAAATTAAAGGTACTTTTACTAATAGGTAAAAATGTTTCCTAAAATAAAACTAAATTTAACATATGATACAATCTACAGTAAAATAATTATCTTAGGTCTACGCTGCTACGAAATTTGGTTTTTGTAGCACAAATTGCCAATATATTATTTTTGTTTTATTTGAAGAACTCCGTCCAGTTTTTGTTATATAAACTTGAGGTGTTGTGTTTTTTTATAGACAGTGTACTAGAGATGCTTGTAGTCCTCGTCCGTGTATTAGTTGACTTACTGCAAATGTACACATTGTACGTAGACAGGCACCTAACAGCTACGGAATTGAGGATAAGGTTCAATCAAATGTATTCCTAAGTGCAAATAACAGTTTACCTTTAGATAATTTAATCAGGATAGTCCAATGTATATTATTGTTAACACTCAAGATGCAGGCGTAGTGCTACAAGTGGCTAGTTCTCTGGGGAAAGTCGGTACTCACCGCATTATCCAATTCAAATGTAAATAGTGAATAAACTGTCGTTTCTATTCCTTTCTGCGTAGCGCCTACTTCTGAGCCTTTACAAAGCCTTTATTACTTTAACTTTATGATATTTGAGTGGGAATATGAAAAACGAAATCGATAAGATAATCGAATTAAAGTTGGTGCCGCTCGGCGACACGATTACTTGAGATGTAAATGACATGGTTTGCAACTATGCATCCGATATGTGTATAAGCAGCCCACCCGCGTAGCCTACGTACAGTCGACACCATCATTATCAGGCCTGCATGCAGTCATTTAACCTTGTTTTTGACTTAATACTTTAATAATACAGCATACTATTTACCTGTAATTATAGGCACTCCAGTACTCCTAGAATCGATGATGTTCCAATTTAAAATACATAGTTGCCAATAAATTACCAGGGATTAAATTCTGATTGGTATTCTACTTCAGTTAAACCGAAAACATTGTTTACGTTTTATGTGACATTTATTACACGGCAAATTAAAGTCCACTAATGCAGTCTAATAATAATTGAATGTCTTTTGGTTGATCTGTTCTAAGAAGTGCTATAAGTTTCTGGGAGTACCTAATGATATTCAATCAAGTTGTTTATTACAAACGAAACAACAAGTGTATACTGATACTATATGACATTTAATAAATACTCGCACCGCTTGTGTTTTACTTACTATATAGAAAAGTGTGATTCGTTGTCGTGACGTATATATTATTGGCATGGCAGTGGCGTGGCGGTGACGCGTCTTAGAGGACGCTTCCCCATGTTACTGTTTATTAACGTGAATGCTGGCGTCCCCGCCCGCTCATTAATCTCCATATAATTAAATGATCAAGTAAAATTATATTTAGACCAGGAAATGGGGTCAAGCCCACGCCACGCGGCGCTATGTCTCGCCCTGTGGGACCGCGCTGGAAACCTCGTGAAAGTTCAAAGATACGTTTCGTAATGTTGCTAACAGTACCTTATCTTATATCCAACTAGTTGACACGAGCTTTAAAGGAAAAGTGACGCATACAATCTGTAGCGCTTTCAGTGTACCTAGGAACGTTAGCCGGTTGCTGTATCTCTCTGTACAACCTACGCGTTTGATTGAGTTTAATCTTGAAATTCAATTCAAATTAGATGTAATAACATGTCAACAGTTTATTTACAAGATTAAATTATATTTAAATTACAAACAAAATAACAAACAGTTTTTACATAGCAATACCTGTCAAGCGATTTAAAATATTATACGGTCGTTTTGGGTTTTTAGGCACCGGAATTTGTGAGTTAGCCACATTCGTTATTGTTATGGGGATCTTAATAAGACCTTCACAGTTCAGCCAAAAAATATTTTGGGGTCGGTTTTTACATAATTTTCGCAAGCATGCGCAAGAGTGGATGTCTGCATAATCACTCAGAGATTATTATGAGGCTTTCTACTAGGTCTGATAACGGTGCCACAAAACCATTAATGAGTGTACTCGCCTGGTGAAATCGTCGAGGAAAAATCTCAAGTCTTATTAACATAGTAGTAGAGCTAGTTTATTCATAATTGGCGGTTGTCCCTCCCCGCGGTGGCGGAGCGCTCGGGTCCGCCCCGCTCTCGCGCGAATAAATTGCGATCATAATATCGCGCGACGCACACCCAGCCCCGACCACAATTAAAATTTGCATTCTTGCGTCTGATTGATAACTCTGTTGAGTAAGTGAGGCGGTATTTGATTTAGGTAGGCGTAGCCGAAGGCAGACACCACTATCTGCCATTCAATGTTTTTACGGCCTTGCCCATTGCCCACTGCCCATGCGCATGCGCCTACTTGTGATTCATGCGTTGACACTTCCTAAAGTGCTACCCAGAAGTTTTTGTTGAACGATTGTAGTCAATGTTTAGTGCTCACATAATGTGTTTGTCAGTTATCCCATCATCGAGAATACGAAGTGCCGCATGCCGCAGCAACGACGTAGAGTGCTTTGGTGCATTAGGTTATAAACTAATGCAATACAAGCTTATCTACAGTTCAAACACTACATCACATTTGCCCAAGCTTAAACTTATTTTCAGTTCGAACACTAAACATAATAATAATATATACTGGTTCAATGTGTGTAGTTTTGTCAATCGCAAATACGCGATGTATCTCATTCCGCGCGCTGCTATTTCGATTGGGATTACTCACAATTTCGTTAGATGACCTTACTACACATAAAGGACGAGACGTTTTATTTCGACAGAAAGTAATGTCCCGTCATTTGTTTTCTTTGTGAAAACTATTTCGAAATGACAGATATATTATTTTCCGTGAGAAACATAATATGCATCGCCGGCTAAATCCGTGGTTCGATGGCGACACATGTTCGCAAAATATTTTTTAAGTTTGTTTTTATGAGGTGCAACTGTAAGACACGCTCACTCCCCAAGCATCCGTAGAATGATACCCAATAAATTATATACGATATTTTTGTTGAGTAAGTTGGCTCACGTCCACTTCACGCTCCTGGACATTTTTGTTATCATATTCAATAATAAGCCATTAAGTATCCGAACGGTTTAACGAGCTGCGCACAATTTGTGTGAGCAGATCTGCCGCTGAAACTCGAAGCTCGCGCCTGGTTCCCGATATGGTGTCCAGCATCGCATTAAGCACACCTTGTACTACTTAAGCTGTCTACACCTCGTAAAACTGCCGCGATATAATAGTGTTCCGAAATTATAAGCAAATAAACATCACACCGCCGGACGGTCCGACAACGTAAAGCACTCAATAAGGAAGGAGAATGATTTGTATGATTTTTATGGTTCCTACTAATTGGTTCGACAATGTAAACGGCCTTTACGTCGCCTTCTTGCATTTTAATCAGGATACACTGGAAATAAACATATATAAGTTGAATTATGGACATATAGAACGAGAAGAACCAGTCACAATTGCGACAAGCAGGCGCCAGGCCCAGTCAATGAAGTCTACAATAATAAATAAAAGTTGAGGGAAACGAGACTCTATTAATACACAGACAATTTATACTCCGAGATACCGGCTGACGAACGTTACTAACCGTCGTCGTGTTTTGTTTTTAAATGAATTATAATGTTTTAAATAACTGTTTAATTGATAAGTTTATCTAAATGATCTGCATCAAACATTTTAATTTATTTAACACATCGCAACTAAATAAGAAATGTTGAAAGATATAATTTATTTTTGGTATTGGACGTAGCCGAGAGCCGTCGAGAAATATGCGGTGCTATCAATAACTAGCAGACTCGATATGAGCAGAGCATTTATGTGCCCTTTAATTTAAATAGGATAAAGTCGGTTATGAATCGTTAAGGACCACCGGCGAGAAGTTAAGGAGGCCTGTCAGTAAAGGGAATGGATATGTCTGTGGGAGCAGGAAGGCGCGGCGGCGCCGATGTCGTCAACCTTGCAATGCATATTCCGTGTACATAATGTAAGCGAGGACGATTACACTCGAGCACAACTATAAAACGGCCTATTGCCATGATAACATCTCCCGCAGATTTCGCGAGAGGCTGTGACGCCTCAGTGTCGCCGCACCGTCATACCGATCGCGATGCAGCACTAATTTACTTAAGAAAACTGCCAATTAGTATTTTATTAATGAAATCGAGATTCCTTTAGAAGCTGTTTATCCAATACCGATATCAATCGATAAATTGGTTCTACTAAGTAAATATTATATTTTTACCTTTTACTAAATAATATACTCGTAGTAACAACGCGTTTTAGTAACTATTAATAACAATTATGCAGTGCCAGTTTGTTTTTCTTGCATCGCGTTCAAATGTTTTTATAAAAATAATTTATTGTTCGCCGGGAGCAACAGTGATGACACATAAAGAGCATATACTTAACTACGCGAAATCTATGGCATTTTTTATTATAGAATTTATTAATCATTTATCATTTGGCACGGACAGCTTTGCATGCAGCAGTTTCGAGAAAACATCTAACTATAGATGAAAGTTTTGTGGTTGTTCACTGTTTGGTACGACGTTTTTACGAAATTATGTAATAAAATGAATAGCAAAACAAATGTCTTTATTTTTGCAAATGTTTTTCAAGCTAGTCTGAGAATAAAATAAAAGCATTAGTCAGTCGCTTGTGTTGGAGCGCAAGTTATGACATTTTATAAAGGTTTAAACGGGGACAGGCGTCGCGTCGCGTCGTTTTGATGCTGCCAGACTCGCGCCTCGTTAAATAAAGTGCATGTAATAATTTTATTAAACACTACACAGACTGATTGAGAGTCCCAGCTTCTTATTTCGATTTATCAAGTAAGAAACTCAAATAAAAACCTTTGAAATGAAAACATGTTGGTATTCCATTTTAGAACTGTTACGCTGTTGCCAATGTATTGGTAACGGCAATTTTGGGTCGCGATTTCCGTGAACATGTTTTTGAGTTTTGAGCTTGACTGCCTCAAAAAAAAAAAAAAAAAACGATTCACGACGACGACGATTTCAGGATTTGATAATGTTTGCAAATTATTTAGCTGCCCGTCCGGTCCCAAACGTAGTTCACGACTTTAGCCCCCACCTTCAGCAACTATGCACAAGTTGACTTTAACAGTTTTTATTGCGCCAATTATTTCCACTCGTTCTTAAACGACGCTCATTAATTCAATTCACACGTTTAATAATTTAAAAAAAAAAAAAAAACCATTTTACTGGTTTATTCGCACAATAAGCGTTCACGAACCTGATAATTTTGCAACTTTCTTAGAAATCCGGACTTGTTGCACTACTTTGCGTAACACACTGAAACAATGCCTTCGACGTGAAAGAATTTTATCGAACTCGGCCCGAAGTGATTGTGATGTCGTACAATGTCGCTTCTTCTCATTTCCTTTCAAGATGCCTGTACTATCGGATTTCATTGTTAGAAGGCTTTGTTATTTCAGTCCCGTTTTACAGGAACTTAGCGTCGTCCTTACAGCAGTGAAATATGCTTTATGGGTAAGAAGATGTTTGTATGACGCCTGGCCGTAACTTCCGAATTAACGTTTATATAAGTTTAAAGTTTATAATGCTTCAGTTTACATATTGTGTTTAGTGTTTGGAGCCTCCATTTAAGCAAATAATGCCTTTTTTTTTGGCGGGTGGAAAATCATCGAATAACCCCTCCCGTTCTTGGGCAGAGCGAGTGTCAGACTTCTACTGACTAAAAATCACCCATGTTCTTTCTTAGCCCTTGCGCCGAGGGCGCGGTATCTCTTGCGAACAACCAAGCAAATAATGCCTGCGTTAGGAATTATATGATAGCTAATATCTCGGAAACGTGATACTTTAGAACATTTTGTCTCAAACAAAACTTGTTTGTAGTTATACCAGCTATCTATGTATTTATATAACTTGTATGAAAGACCGCAATATTAAAAAAAAATAACGGAAGTTAGTCAGGCCATTGAATACAAACTTCTTTGCATTTAAATGATGAAATCAGCTGTAATAACGTAAATTAATTATTTAATTTCTGGTAACCATACGAAAAAGTGTGACCAATTAATATTTATTTATGAATGTAACCTGAGAACTTGAGTGCAGGTGTTGGAGACAAAGCGGAGTAAATTATCGAGACAGCTCGCCGGCCAGTCTGGCGAATTTAAAGTAAATTAACATTAATTAATGTGTGATGATGATGTCATTTGCGCCTCAATATTCATAATTTTAACATACAAGATGTTGTCTTTTTCTTCACTACTTGAAAAAACTGTTCATGTAGGTATATATGAAAAACTGACAATATTGTCCCACCTTTAATTAATTATGGAGGTACCTTTAAGTTTGGCCACATGATACACACCCAAGTATAAAGGAATGGTGTTGTAGTTCACATTTTTCTAGATAGATGTTTTACGAACCGGTATTATTGTTAATGGGCATAAGATAACAAAAATAATGATGGCTCAGTAACTTGTGAAAGATGGTGGTATTCTTCGAATTTTGATTAACTTCCATGAATGATCCTGATCTTCTGAATGACCGCTACAGTCTCAAATTACCTACTATCAAAATCACCTCAACGGGTAAAGGATTGGTGCTGTCACTCAGACTGTCTTAGAGAACAATTGCTTCCCTGTCTGATGTTTAGACTAAACAGTTATTTTTCTAGGTTTTAATTCATAGTATCACATAGGTTGACCCAGCCTTTGCCAGTTTCAACGAAACTGAAGAACAGTGCTCCTAAAGCATCTCCAGTAATCTCGAATATCAACTAAAAATAAAAATTACATATACGCGGCCCTGTATTCACACTATAATGTTAACATACAGTCAGGCGCCGCAGTCTTTTTGCACATTTTATTAACCGTTTTTGTATTATTTGTGCAGTTCACCTCGTTATACAAAAATAGTGTGAAGCCAAGTATGCAGCTATCTACATTCAATTAATTTCGCAAGGAGCTCGCCGACGGTCAATTTAATTAGTTTTACAAGCTACCGTGAAAAAACCGTGTATTTCTGATACTGTACGGAATTAGATTTAGGTACTAAAGAACATAGCGTAGTTTATAGTTTTGTAAATAAAGCGGTCCATTATAACACCATAAAGCTATTTGTTGCACCGAGAGGACGCGCCGCTGGGGAATGCACGCGTGACTGGCGTTGATTCATACAGATTACTGATGTGTTTATTATACGCGTAATGGCAGTGTTACAGTTGATGCATTGGAGCGAGTGATCAGATCAATGCGCCACAGTTATTCTTATTAGCGTCGATAGACACCTGTCGGTGACACTCGATACTCCGCGCTTTACATAATACTCGCGCCTCGCCACAGCCGCGCTCCGCCGGCCGCGCCTCGGTCAACACCTGAGGACTGAGGACGAGCACACCGACCGACTACCGAATCATGTCTCACATACAAACTAGCTCTTGTATGGGATTGCCAGGAGTTATGTGTCAGACGATGTCAGCCGACCCACAGAAATAATCTAAAGCAATGCCGAGCTAAAATGGGACGGTCTATTTTTGTACATTTCAATGGACGTAAAATAAAACGTCTCATTGACTTCTGAAAAAGGCATACAAGTAATATGCTTCGAGGACTGCTCATGTTATTTGACTAATACAGGCAACATTGAAATGAAACGCCCAGTCGTTTAAGGTAACAAACAGTTTCACTTTATTGTTGATACCAAATAAGCTTATGTCTCACTTTGGCGCAAAATAAAGAACGACAAGAAAAGTATGGAGCTACAGCATTGCACAGCTATAGTTAGCAGTCGTGGGCTGGGTATGATAGCGTCACAGCGATGTATACGTAATATTAAGTGCACGCCAAGGGGCGGCACAATGAGCAATCATTCAGCGTGTGGGTGTGTGTATCTAATGATACACTGATACACTGATCAAAGCAAATTGACTGATCTGCGGCGAGTCGCCTACACCCGCGCCTTGCAGTGCAGCGCACTGTGCGAGAGTACACGTACCCGATACTTAGCTGTATTCTGAACTATACTACTATGTTTAAAAGGAAAGCCAACTCTTCAGCTCGTTAACAGGAACACCGATGCAAAGGATGTTGTTGAATTTATTAGTAATGATGAATGGTAATCTGTGCGGCGGGCGGCGGCGGTATCGTCTCGTGAAATATTTCAACACTCGGAGTGCGAGTGTAAACTAGTCAGCGTGTCGGCAGACCGAATGTCAAAATATCCTGCTTAAGGCTAATTCAGAACGAACAATTTATGCGCTGCCCACGCGCGCTGAAATACGGCGCACGCCTCTTTCAACCCTTTTATGTAGAGGATTTATTGAAGCGACTTGCGCACACTTCAATGAGCCGACCTATACTTCTGGTTTGACAAGCGGCTCATAGTGATCGTGATCTATGCGTGCTATGACACAATGCGGTAACCCTGGCCCCGGCCGAACAGGCCACGCTCTGGAGATTACAAATTATACCAAGACGATACCTATGTGAGGACACACACAGGATAGACTATTTATTAATAAAATATGGAGATACGTTTCACTTATATGATAAATTCTTGTTGCAGATTATAATGCCTTAAAATGCACTCACATAAATGTGATTTAAACATTTGTAAGCAAAAGATGGAATTCGCATGCCGCTGCCGGTGGCTAATGGATAATCCTATAGCATGTTATGTACTTAACATGAAATCGTGAAAATTTCCAATATGCGAACGATAAATTCAAAATAAACAGTAGGTCGTATCGAGTACATTCCATAAACAGATCGTGAAAGAAGCATAAGACGGGCGTCGCCAATACTTCATTTCCCTGGCGAAGCGTTTCTGGCTCATCGCCAACGTTTCCGAGAAAACGAAAGGAAGGTTACGCGATGTCTCGCCTCACTTTATATGCCTAAATCATGTCAGAGATAATATTTTTAAATACATACATTCAAAAGTCCAGAAACACGCGCGGCGTATAAAATAGGTGGTGTGTGTTAACGCGGCGTGTCTGAGCGCGTCGGCGCGTCGGCGGTCTGTGCCCGCGCCGCCCTTAACGATCGAGTAGGTGTGACGGTAAATAACGTTTTTTTGGCACTCCAAGTACATGAAAGGAAAAAAATAATAAACAAGTACTTTCTTCTGGAGCTGCATTCATAATTTGCAATTTTAATGAAATTGACGTACTTGTGCAAATTCTGTAATAAAATATGGAGATAATGACGGCGTATCTCGTCGGTAACGCAATACGTATTGATCGTTGCATCCTGAATATGGGTCGCCGGCGCATCATTGGCGTCACCCTTCTTCCTCATTACGCGTGACGCCGTCTGCCACAAGTCAGTAGCGGAGCTAGGCTAGGCGACATGAACATAGTCACTTAGTTCCGGTATTGACTTGTCCACCACTTTATATTATTTGCTGTAACCACTTATTGTATTTTTACTGTAAAATGTGGCGCATGTCATTGTCCACAGATGTCAGAGTTTGCAACATTTTAAAAATGTTGTTTGGATTTTAAATTCTGTCTGTGGATTAACGACAATGTTAACACTAGTAAATGGCACCAAGAGCAGTATGTTCTCACGCAACATGTCTCATCGTTATCAGTGCACTCCGGAGTGAGGTTAATTAAATAGTTACGAGAGGAAGATAACAGTGACGCCTATATATAGAGGCCGGCCACCTTATCGACCCGACGCATCTGATAGTGAATCTATCTGCGACACCTAATCGCTTGCTGTCCGTTTGCTACGGGACAAACTTACATAACTATTAAATTGAGATTTTAGTAAGAGCATTGATTTACAAATTTGCAACTTCAAGGTTTTTGCCTTTTTGTCTATTCTTCTTCTAGTTTGTACGTAATTCTTGATGTACGAACTCTACGATGCTATGAAACTGACATAAAAAAGGCGGGGTTAGCGGGGGTGAGGTGGGCAGGCGGGGTAACCACATCTGATGCACCAGCTTATAGAATTAGCCAATTTATGGAATATTGTTTTTTAATGCCAGCAATTACATGTTGATTGCTGGCATATATTGACAAAGTACAGAAGGTTAAGTTTTTTGGTATGCGTGAGGCAATATAAAGCAGTATTACATTTTGTGGATCCAATTCTCCTGTGAGAACTGCATGCTAAATAAAAAAGATCACCACCCAACATAAACGTGTACAAAACACTCAAGATCCTCCCTCGCGTAGAAACAAGAGTGTCGCGTATGAACTTACTTACATTCATTTTAACACTACGATGCAACTTTTATTTTTAGATGTTCGCTCACGAGTTCGGTATGTAAATGCAACTTGTTAACCTGTGCTTGCGCATCACCATAGCTGCTAACTTATAAATCAAATAATATGGAATAGGATGAACGGCTCGTAAACCCGAAATGTGTATGTACGTAATAATAACCGAAGCTAAGTTTTCGCGTAGATGTGAACTACGCCGCGTAGTCCGTCGCGTGTTATACAGGATCTGCGTAGACAAAGTGAAATAAGTAAAAAAAAAAATTGACAGACGATAAAACTTATAGTATGTACTTAGCTGCAAATCACTATTTACTTACATGCGAGATATAGAACGGTAATACTACGTAGGTATGTATTTATTTAAAGTTTATCGAAAGTTAAATAATCGTGTCTGTATGATCACTGTTTACTGATGCTGTTTGCATTTTCACGATATATTCCTAGTTTTGCATCGTTTTCTGATCTATGAAATTATGTGATATTTAGAAGTATTGTAGGATTTCGATTTAAAAGAGTGTCCACGGCCTTTTGTGCCTATTCTTCTTTATAGAGATCCACACTTTGGAATGATTAACTAGTACTACTACTTACTTTAAGTTATTGTGACTGTCCCTGTCACTTCGCTTTCTTTGTTTTCCTGACATTCAATTAGTTATCTAATTGATATATCTAAATGGTTGAGTTTGGCACCTACACTATTTTGTGCTGATTTGAGAAACGCCAATGATTTTAAAAATTACACTTTCCATTTTCTTCAAGACTTGTGTCTTTAGCAAGAGCAGAGCCATGTTGTCCCTCATCCAAATCTCATTTGCCTTTACGATGTACAAAGGATTTCTCATACTTATATGGCATTATTTCTTTGTTACAGAATGTTTATTCGGCAAACAAGCGATGGAGCTCGGCTCTAAGTGGTTCGCGGACCTGGGCCCGCCCTTCGGAGTCATGTACTGCATCAAATGTGAGTGTGTTGCGGTACGTATTCCCAAAACATTGCACCAACTGTACTATGCTCATTTTGTGATGATTTATATGGCAAATATGATGAAAACAAATAATCTTTTTCGTTTTTTTTACACAGCGGACAATCATGCATAGGTAAAGTTAGGTATATTGATTACCAACTGAAATACTCTGTGTGTCTCTCTCTAGACTCTAGACCATAAATGGCCATAACATGGCAAAATACAAATAATTTAACTAATTATTTCCCCGACGCGACGGGAGAAAGTATATGCAGGATTGTCCATGAATTAGTTCTTATGCCGCCTAAATAATGATCTTACTCAGATCCATCCTGTCCCTTCGCTGCTCTCGCCATTGATGCCCTAAGCCGAGGCTCATACATCTCAGGGGGTCCCTTAGCGTCCTGTTACTTAGTTGGCTGGCTGGAGGCCTTACACTCAAAATACCCTCAAGATAGTCCGCGGTTAAAAGAAGTAAGCCTCATAGGTTGACCTGCAAATAACGATATACAATAAAAGTTTTAAGGAATTCAGTTTACGATTTTTGCTAAACCTCAACTCTAAAGCAAGCTTTCAATATTGTTAAATCAACCACCATAAAATGACCAGAGTATAAATAACAACAATCCAAGATGACCAGACTTTTTGATGCTAGTGATTTGTTTCAGGTTCAAAAGAAAAGGCGAGTGGTAGCTAAGGTCCACTGCCGGAACATCAAGAACGAGTGTCCTGAACCTTCATGTGACACTCCAGTCCTACTGCCCGGCAGGTGCTGCAAGACATGTCCTGGAGATTTAAACTGTGAGTGCTTTTTATTTTTTTAGGTAGGACTTCTTTATTTTTTTACGAATGCGGAAAAATTCTAAAACGTCCGGAATTAAGCAACGATAAGAAAATAACAAACAGTGGAAATTAATATTATTTATAATGAAAAAAAAGTGAAAAGTAAAAGCTCAGATAAATTATGCTGCACAATTTAAAAAGAAAAAACGTCCGGAATATTTTGAAATGATCGGAATTTTTAACCCTATTTTACGTCGATTTTTGGATTCGTCAATGGTAGTCATCAGTCATCTCATCACAGGCGAGTTGTTGCTTGATATTTAAATAAAAGTACGAGCATTTAACTTATAACTATAAATCTCGATGTTTTATATCTGATAAGTCCTGAAAACTTATAAGAAAAGCCTATTTGCATGGATAAATAACCGCCAATTTCATTTAAAACCTGACGCCTTGACAACAGACAGCTGTAGATAACAATAACCACGACAGACCTTGAAGTCATTTGCTGTGTTTTTTCAGTCTAGTGCGAATTATTGCTCATTAAAATGACACTGCATATTTTTCAATAGTCCCCTAATTTGTAGAGTCAAAAAGTCACACGATTGACGCGATATTCCTTTAGATATTCTCGGAAGTTTAAGAGAGATTGAGTCACTTTTAAAAATGATCACGACCACCGGGTCACAAGGCAAACGCCTAAACCACTCGACCAGGAGTACCACAGTAGGAGAAGGAAATGGCCGATAAAACAAGACTTTAACCGAGTCTGGCCAATGTTAGGGCAATGAAACCAGGGCCGTCCTAAAGCTTGTTGGGTCGACGGCGACGTTCTCGTTCAAGTCGTGGGAAACACCTGGATAAGGGACGCACAGAGACGGGAAGTTTGGCGGAAAAACGGGGAGTGATTCCGCGTTGATATGATGGTGATGATGAGTAAGAATTTAGAAGTGTTGTTAAAATTGCAATTGTGTAATCTCATCTTTTAATTTTGTATCAAGAATGTAAAATTAGTTCTAAACACGCGTAGGCTGTGTATGTGTACATAGGTATGTTTCTCTGATCACATCACAGCATCTCCAAAGTCCGAAAAAAAATATTTTTCGTCTGATATGTATATTATATACCGGTGTATGTGTACTCAGGCTTGTTTAATTGCGACAGTTAATTCTGTTAGGAAGAATTAAAATACGTTCAGAATTCGTATCGATCGCATTATAGCTACCGTGAAAGAGCATCGTGATAGCAATAGGTCTGCGGCCAATCTGGACGGAGACTTAAACATTATTAATGACGCGGACGCAGTTCGGTCGGCGACTGTTTAATTAGGTGAGTCGTCACGGGAGCGCGCGCGGAGATACCCGCCCTGATAATGTTATCGTGAACATGATAATGAAATAAGAGATAAGTGAGGTGATCGCCTGACACCTTCGCGCCTGCGTCCGCGCACCGCCACAATGGACCCGTGCTCACTGCGACCAGTTTCACGACACGCTTTGCATCTCTAAAGAACCGCAGCTCGAAAGGTTAAACCCAATAATGAATATACGCCTCATTAGACGTGCTCTGACGTCATCACAGTGATTTGGACAATTTCATTTCCTACTTAATGATGTAATTTTTTACAACCATGTTCATAGTAACACGGTGCTGATGTCATACCTTATACACTAGATATTTGATATCCTAAACTTTAACAAACAGGAGCGGTCGTTTATTAGCCAATAAAGTCTTTAATTTTGTCTTAATAGTGGTGCTTCGGTTGTTTTTTCGTCTAATATTAGCGCAAAATGATTTATAAATATTGTCATCTCGATTACATTGGAAACGTATCTGACCGGCAACAGGTTAGTGAGTCATGGGCCATCTGTCGCGAAAACTATCCACACATGTGGAAATCGACTGGACGACATATAACTTTATGGACTTTTTGCAAATGTAGATTCTTTGATGGCCGCTGGTAATATGCCATTTTGGTGTGACCTGCTTCTCGTGTGTAACACGATACTTCCACGATTTTAGGTTGTTAAATACGTTAATACCTAAGAGCGAATTAATTATTTTATAATGATCTTAACTACTTTTTTCGTTGACTAAAGTTGCATCCAAATTGATTTAAGTTTGTTAAAGGAAATATTATAGCTACTTAGCCGGTAACATTAAAAGTACGTTATGACATTTAAGTCATTACCGTCTTTGTAATGTCGCCCTGAAATCAACTTACGGGCGGGTATAATTCTTGATTGTCGCGGCTCATCATCTCATTAAGTACATTTTTTAATGCAATCGGCAAATTTGCCGACTTTAAAGGTAATTGCAGAAAATAAGAAAGTATGCGTTGCGTATGCGTAGTGACAGGAACTGGCGATGACAAATGACAGTGGAGCGGCGAGCGCTGAGCGGCGCGCGGCGGCTCCCACGAGCGCGGCGCTCTCATCAATATACATTAGGTATAGCAGCACACATGGACACCCCACGCCACGCACCCGACACAGTTCATCATCATCTTCCACTTACTCGTAAATTCGTAATCAATTCAATAAAACATAAATAATGCTGTCAAATTATTGGCATGGCGTTATCTGGGATCTTCCGTAGCCAGTGGCGACAGATAGTGATTTACGAGGTGCGTGGTGCGGAGAGTGCGGAGTGTGCGTGCGTGGAGGCTGTGAGGGCACGCGGGCTCAGCCGCAGCGGCGACGTCGCCGACGCCGCGTCTGCCCGCCCGCGTCCACTCATTACGACTATATCGAGAGCATTACAATGGCATTACTCAGATGCACCGGGCGGTGGTGCAGAAATGGCACGCGCTGGTGCCCCCCTGCGCCCGCGCCGCTGCTGCAAATATAGCTGCTGCTGCTGGTTATTCCGGGCGCGGCCGTCGACCCGTCGCCGCGACGCCGTCTGCTCGCCTTTTTAGCGAACACAACTTACAACACACATTTTTTGCGAACAAATATCGCCGATGTCAACGTACGCGCTCTTTTACTATATTTACTAAGTCATATTCCGAGAAAAATTGTGATATATTCGCTCCAATAAATGTCTCGCCAGTGTTTTTACTTTCACCGTTAAATAGGTTCCCCGCGGTCGGGATTCATTTAGCTTCCAGCGTGAAATGTAAACAAAAGTGGCTGTTCTATTAGGAACGATTAATGTTTTGAAGAATTTACTGCAGCTATTTCATTCGAGTTCTGGTTGCACAATGTCTAGCGAATTCAAGGGACCAACGCTATACAATGAATTAATTGTGATTACGATATGGTTTATAAGCAGTTAAAGCTCGACATGGCGGAACTGTAAGCCGACCGTAAACTCTATCTGAGGCTCGTAACTATAAAACGCATCAAATCTGATTCACAGCAGCCTTTGTGAGAACTTCAGTTGGCCATGTGCCGGCTGCCGTAATAATATAGTTTATCGTGCTTTTAATAAATCCATAATACGAAGACAGTAAAAACGAGTAATTTTTAATTGAATCTCAGCCAGGTGTACTCGTTATAAAGTAAATGAATTTCACGCCATCAGCAAGGGAATCGTTTGCAACGTCAATGAAGTGAGAGTTATTCTGAGTTAATATACGTTTCAAAGAAATTGTGTTGATTTATTTGTTTTGAGAATTGTATAACCACGACTTGACGGTTTCGTGTTGGCGTTGGGAATATAATTTTGTGTTGCTAACTACAAGATCACATTTGTACACGGATAGCTTGTTTACATGCGCTGATTAATAAGTCAGAGATACTTACAAAATAAGTTATCTCTATAGCAGTGCCTAGGTAAGTGGAGTGATCGTCGGAATGGCAAGCCATAGGTCTCGCGAGTTCGAACCCAAGACACACATCTAATTTTCGGATTCATGCGCGTATTACTCGCTTCGGTAAACGAAATGGCGGCATAAAATTCAGACACCAGGTGAGGCACTAATAGCGTTGCCAGATTTTTGTTTAGCCAAGTCGGGATATCGGAACTTTTTGAGTGAAAAAAGCGGGATTATTTCGTCGAAAGGAAAAAAGTAAAAAAAAACTCGAATATAATCAGAAGTGTTTAAAAATAAGATTACCGCACGCGTGCGCAATATGTTGCATTTAAAAAAAAAATTAAATGTATTGAAAAATACACTTTTCAATACACTTCCTCGAAAACTAGCTCTTATTGCACTACGATTAGGTTCGACGTGCAACGTATTTCCCACGCGTGCGCTTATTTTATCTTTCAGCAATCAGGGCGAGAAATAAAATTACCACAGATAACTATACCAAATAAGAACTAAGTCCAAATCGATTATTTTAAATCATAGCAAATTAAAAAAAAAAAACCACTGACTATAGAGCTTAAATAATTTTTAAATATTAAATTTTTTGGAAAAAGAATACTACAAATAAACGGGATAATTTTAAACAATTATTTACTTTTATGAACAAGTAAACATTTTTTTGTGTTCTTAATTAAAAATTATTTGAATTTTCATATTTCCCTGTGAGGCTATTTAGCGGCTTCATACCTTTGCTTCTTCTTCAATCTGGCGAAATCAAACCGCGGGAAAAAAGCTAATTAAATCATAGTGAATAGTCTACTAAAAAATTATGACAAAAAACCTACATAACGTCTTTACTTAATTTCTTCGAAAGTGTATTGACAACCGTCGATTGATACACGTCGGAATTTGTTATTGCATTTCTCGACCCCATGAACACCCTCGCCGTACGGCTCGGGTGTTCAATCTGCCTCGAATGCAATAACAAACTTTCCGTACTTGTATCAAAATGTACTATTAATTAAAGTAAATTATTTTGTATCAGGTTTACCCTATCGTTCAATAGTTGAGTCTCATTCGTCTTCTAAATAAAAAAAAAACAGAAATTATATTTCAGAAGTTTATTTTTCACTTTTTAGTGGTTGACATGTGCTTTCCCCTTCATAGCGTACCGGCGTGATGTTATGTGACGAACTAGTGTAAACTTTGCTATCATTTATTGAGGAGTTCCGTTACCTATCTCCGAAGTTCTACATCTGGTCTTCACTAAATTTAAATGGGACCACTCCGAGAATGTTCTCTCCCAAAAACTACCCAAATCGCTTCAAGTGAGCTTATAAAATTTGAAGAGTTCTCTCTATTTCTCCACGATCATTACGTCAGGATCCCATTATCAGATCCTGACGTAATGATCGTGGGACCACCTGGGAAGTACCTATACCCTTTCAAACAAAAAAAAAATGCATATCTAATCAGTCAAACCAGCCATCTTCGAGTAATCGAGTAACATACATTAAAAAAAAAGTACTCCTTTTTGAAGTAGGTTATAAACGTCTAAATGTCAGCTCCCTCATAAGGGCCTTATCCAGTAGGGTGGTGTTTAGTACGGTAGTATTAACTGCAGTGGACACGGTAAAAGGAACCACATGCGGGTAGAATTGCTTTTGCAAAACCATACTGGTTAATAACCCCCCTGAAAAATACCAAAGAACCTCAAAAGTCTGAAAGAAATTACAATGATATCATCTAAATAAATTCATTTTCTTCGATTTTCCCCATTTTCATCTCTTAGTATTAACGAATACGTCTCATGATGAATTGACTAATAAAATCAGAAATATTACATAAACTGAATGTGTTATCGACTGTTTCATGAGCTCATAACAATCTTGCATTGATTTCATAACTTATCTTATATTTTCTTCAAAAGACGTACTCTATATTAAATTGATATTGCAGTAAACCGACCTAATTAATCAGATTTACATACAAAGGTTAAGTGTCTCGTTATCGTAAATAATGTCAAGTCTATTTATATTTGGTTAAAAAAAGACTACATAATATGGAGATAACCTCTGTATTACGGCTGAAAGCTTGCGTATTGGCCGCATTTGACGTCACCGCGTGCACCGGTGTCGCACGCGGCGTGCACGCTTGTGCCCAGCGTGCGCGATGTGCGCGACGGCAGTTGGTGTTCACGGTTCAGCGGGCAGCGCGCCCCTCACCACTCGATCACGAGTGTATCTAATTCAGTGTACAGCAAGTGCCTCCGAGGAATTTGTTTTGTGCACGCCGATGCACGATGCCGAGCACAATCGACGTTTTATTTTTGTGAAATCGGTGTCTCTCGCTGCAACACATTCCTCGGCGCATAATTTTGTTTGAGCCTTTTTCGCCGTTTACTGCGTAAAACGCTTTGATGTCAAAGTGCTCTCTTTTTATTAAGAGCGCCACTGATGCACGGACGTCGAGCGTAGACGTGAGTGAACACGGATGATCGTTCAGTCGACAAATCTCCCTGCCGCCACCGAGAGCCACACATATATGATTACTTTTGTAGTGGCTCAACTTCCAGCCGGACGTTATCTTAAATGCTCTGAATGGGGATGGCTGTTGGCCGCAAGCGCACCCGTTATTATTTTAATGTCGGCTAATGAGGCAGTGTTAGGTGAATGTGGTTTGCGGGCTGTGGGCAGGCTTACCATGAGTAATAGCGAGCGGTTAGTGGTGCGAGTGCAAACTGTGCGTGACTCGGCGTGCCCACCGACGAGCGCGCACCACGAGCACCGGCGCCAGACCCTTTCTGATTACCTTAAACATTAATCTTTTGATTAAACTGGGTCGCTTAGTTCTTTATGTGTACCTAGGCGACACTTGAATATCTCGTTATCGAATTACAGGCCATGCTCCCTCGCCCGAGCTGGGAACTGATTGCGCACTTCAATTTCTCTCACTTCGCTTCGCTAAAAGGATGGCTAAGGTCGGAGTCGTAAAAACAGAAACACAAGTAGTATCGGATATTCGCTGACGTCATGATTTTCGTAATTTGGTACGTGTTTGTTGAAATAATGCGAAAACGTACTTGCGTAAATAGAGAACATACGCGATGTGCAAACAAGGCGGGCGGCGGCGTCGCGACGCCCGGCGCCAGCGCGGGCCGGCGCCGCCTGAGCCGCGAGGACACGCGATCTACGACGCGAATACTTATTTCATTACACTAATTACAATATTTTGAGTGGCCCCCAACCTCTGGCGACAAACGTCATCTGTAATCAGATCACGTACTTAACGCGTACCTACTACACGCGTTTCATGAAAGATTTCCTTAAGTTGTAAACTTAAGGAAATCTTTCGAAATTCTCGTACTATTTATATATTCTTTTGATTTCTGTATTTTTATTAAATGCGTTTATGCGCTTGAATTATAACAATGCGGTAAAGATGTCGTTAAATGAAACCAAAAGAGGCGATTGATGCTGCGCAAACAGAGAACAGTGCGCACGCGCATTCGTAAGTTATAGTTAATTGGCTGTTACAAGATAATTTTAGAACATTCATAATTTTGTCAAGACACAACATTAGTGATGCGTCGTGATGTCAACGCGTACGATAAATCCTTTTATCTAATCATTATTGTTATTGTTATTACTAAGTAGATAGATACAATGGAAACAGTGACAGATAGTGGCGCCAGCAATATGCGGGTTAATGTGAGCACGACTCTTGATTTTATTTCGCACAATACGACACGAGACACTAGGCAGGTTTACGCAGTAAATCAACTTGATAGAATATTAGAATTCCAATCGCGCGGTGCCGTCTTTTTTACAGTAAGTTACTGTCTTTGTGTTTGGATGTTCAGCTGGCAGGTTTAAGTGTTTAATTTGCTCAAAACAAGCAGTCGTTGTATTGAAGAACAACAGTTAATCACTATAAGAATCATTTAAAGCTGAGTAATGGAGCTTGTTCGGAAGCCGTGTTTGAAGCTTTTAGTGTTCATTTGTCAATTTGTTTTGTTTTAGGAGAACCTTACCAGCAGTTTCGTCGTTTGACTCATTTCCTTTTGTACAAGTTTTCAAAACAAGGGTTATTTAGGAAAGTAAACATTAAAACTACGCCGCGTTTTCGGAATCAATTATAGCAATAGGGATGTTTACTGACTAAAAAAACTATGATTCTAATTAGTCCGTCTAAATTATCTAAAAATATTGGATACGTATTTTTGTTTTATCAAATCAATAAAAATTGACGAAGATAAAACGCGTCAAAGATTTGAGTGGGGTGTTGTGACGTAACTCACCGGTAAAAAAGTCATACAAATGTCTTGGAATATGACGTCACACGAGTTTTCAAAGCACTGTATCGTCTTCATTGTTTGTTTACGTGAAAAAAGAAAAAATACGCGTCCAATATTTATTGGAAATCTATCTGACGGACTAATTACATTTTTTTTGTTAACTACCCTATTCCTCGGAATTGTATCGTCGATTGATTGTGTGTAGGCGGTTGTGAATTTCGGGCTATTAATTGCCACTGCGTTCGTTATTTGAAGCCTGGGTGTGTTTGACTCGCTGTCCATATTAAACTGTGGTGTACGGGTAGTTATCTTCGCCATTAAAATCGCTAGCGTTTTCATCGACACTCTATGATATGAGTAGTATGAGTACTGTCTGAGAGCTGAAACACTTAAAAGTGTTATTAATAAAGACTGCGATATGTGTGCTCTATATTTTTTATTTATTACAATATTAAGATATTGAAATAAATGCACGATGAATGAATGAGGTTGAGCTGTACGTAGGTCGTTCTCGACAGATATTTTGAGCTACCTTAAAATTAAGCGTGGCTATTTATTATGTACCTTCGATATCTGCTTATATTGAGAGTTTGCCCCAAAACTAGTTGTTGAAAGTGCTAAGAGAATAATTATTTCAAGGAGCAAAATAGAAGAGAATTTCCGTTACGTTGCGGCAACTGGAGTAATAAAAATTAATTGAAAGGTCGCATCCGTAAATCTATGGGGACTTCCCCGAAATAGTTTAGGCGGTAGTGGAAATCTTACACTTTGTGATAATGAGTGATGACTTTTATGAAAATTATGTTCAGACGAAAATTAATGCAGACTAATTGCGCCAACTGTTTCAAAAGGAAAATTGTAAAATGAGAGCGAAACTTCAGATTAGAGAAAACTAACATAACTGTCAACAAAAATCATGTCCTTAAGAAAATGAAACTTCGATCTTATATCTGTCTATATACAACATGCAAATTAAAATAATATTTTAAAAACATAAATGACAGATTAAGCGCGAGCCATAAAAATGGTCCGTTTAATGTAATATTGATAATTTAATTTTAATTTAATTCATATTATTTAAATTTATTCGTTATTAATGCTGTATTTATACTGCTTTTAAGGTTTTGTCGACATTCACTCATTGGCGGTGTCGTCGAACCAATATCGTTATCTTGTTGAACTATATGTTGGTACATTGTAGTGCTAAATCATATTAGTATAGCTAAAAGCCCTTTGTAATGACCTCTATTACGACATTACTTGTATACTTGTAAATATCAAGTAGAGAGAGTGCGTCAGTAAAGTTTAAGAGATAATAAACGCTTCGTATTACTAGCTACGCCTTGCTGTGCCGAGGCTGCCCTTTCTCACATAAATCGCATATAGGCAAACATTCTGAGTCGGGACAAATATTTAAATGCCACACTAGTAATAATACTTATGGGTTTACGTTTACTTTAGAGTCCTACTGTAATCTCAGAAGCTAACGCAATAGTAGCTTTTAAACATACACGTGGAGAAATGTCACGGAAATGATGGAAAACCCTGTTATAATCTCGGATCTTCAGCATTACATCACTCTTCTTCCACTTGCAATTCTCCAATAACATTTCCGCTGTTATCGCTCGCGCTACTCTGCACAACTCAGACGGAGAGTATTATTACAAAAGCGTATTTCTGAGAATTGCCAATCATCGACTGAATGGCACTTCAATTGAATGTATTGGCTGATCATTGATTAGCCCACATATGTACGAGCTCGATGCACTTCGGACTAACTTATGACTGACATTACGCGCCCACATCACGCTACAATCACGCCATTCAAACGTCTAATTTTATTTAATGTGTGGTTTCATGGTGTAGATGCTAAATATGTAACATCACTGTGGAAGCGCTCTTAGCTTTTCTGTATATTTTATCGCTTTAAGCCATGATTAGTTTATGAGCTAGGAGTGGAGCACAGACTCGTAAGGCGTGTATAACGTGCGTAAAAGGTCACAAGCGAGACGCGAAGGCTATTCGGAAAGTGGAGTGGCGCCGGCGCCTGCGCAGCGGCCGGTCTAAGCAAATTCGGTAGATTGCACGTGCGCCACAGATCTAAAAGGAAAGTACGAATTGGCAAGTTTCTTATTTTCACAATACCGTGTTTCTATCACTTGGAACGTCATAGACTACAATTTAAGGTGTTTGGCGCAAATGAAGATGAGTTAAGAAAAATAAAATATTTTGAGTTTGAAAGCTCAAACTCAAAATATTTTATTTTTCATAGGCCTATGGCACTTATAAAACGTCGAGAAAAGATGCACGTTTAGTTTACGTCGTTAACTTTGAACAGGCCAAAAACTCTATGGTTACTCTGTGTGTAGAGTTTCGCATCTACCAATTATCATTTCATTAGGTACATGTCTATGGTAGATTCTTATGAAATGTAGAGCTTTATCTCTCTGTCACCATAAATTATAGATTGACGTGAAGTTTATGTTTTAATTTCGTTCTTTTCGCTCAGGAAATAGAGAATTGTTGTTTATGAAAATTATCTGAAACTGATTAGGGTATTAAATATTAAATGACAGCTTTCTTATGCGAAGAAGAAGAAGAATTTAAACCAAGGAATGAAAATGGTTTTAAAGAGAAAACCAACAGGGTGAGTACATGGAAATTCTTAAGATAAACACATAATTAAGCTTTTTGGGAGCACGTACTGAAAAAAATCTCTGTTAGTCCGTTCAATAACCTTATAATTCTATTTAGCATGTAATAAATACATCGAATTAAGAGGTTTACCTAAGCATATTTAAGTAAAACAAGTTAGTAATTACCTATCAATAAAGCCAGCAGTTAACATATTGATTCATGCATTTCGATTAAAGTTTCATAATCCACTTAATGAAATAATCGTTAAAAGGTAGTTAACACAGTTGAAATAGAATTAAAATTAACTTAAGTTAGCTGCATTACTTGTATGTTTATTTAAAGAGGGATAATAATTTGACTGCCTCGTTGTTCTAGTGTTCCCAAGCGTGACTGCTATGCATGAGGTCCTTGGTTCGATTCGCAGGTCGGCCAAACTGTTATTGTGTTTTCCCATCAGGAAATTCTCAGTAGCAGCCACGGAGTCTGGATTCGTGCCCGGTTGATGGCAATAGGCTCGGTGCTATTACATGATACTTAAACTTCACTAGCGAAATATGGGTGTATTATTGGGTACACCTTTGCCTAACCCTTTGAGGATTACAAGCGACATGTTATGTGGATAATAATTTACCTATGCAAAGTCCTACAAACAAAAGCAACTGAAAGCTTGGTCATTAGCCAAGGACGTGACACAATCGGGCGAACTCATAAACGGAGTGTTAACGTTAATACATGCAGTTTTATGGCATGCGCGTGCGCCGCTTATGATGGAGGGTTTGGCGCCATTTCCATACCATTTCATTGTTCATAGAAATGTGGCGCCGACGTGCGGTCACTTCGTATGTAATTTTATGATCCGTCGCGGACGGAACGCGGTTCTCTTCGCATAAACCCCACTCTAATGGAGATAGACCGCGACATCATCTAACTAACGGTTTACTAATTTAAAATTTCACCAGCATCTGTTTACGTGCTCCGAATTCATCTCATGAGTAGGTGTCATTCTTAAATATGACAGACTTTCTGCTGTTATTCTTTGTAGGAAGCGAATCGGCAGAATCAATAAACATCGCATTACTCAATCGTATTTACGGTAAGTGCACCATCTGATCAGGAACAACTGGCTCATGAGCCATTTTTGAATGAGAATTAGGTCGCATCGAGATGTAAGTAGCTGTAACGTGCTTTTAAAATATTCCAGAGGAAATGTTCCTGAGTGTATGATAATAATACAATAATTTAATTTAATGTGTTCGAGCCGTTTGGGGTTGAAACAGGGCCATAGGATTCGAGTGTCCTCCTAATATTTTGGGAAAACGCCAAGCGGTCGCACTTCACATGATTTCTCTTCATTGATATCCAACGTGGCAATGCTGCCAGCTTTCTGGGCAGTTTTCCTGTTGACAGCGATGTGGACGAATTTTTTGACGCTCCGTAATTCTTCCCTTTTTAACCGACTTCAAAAAAGGAGGAGGTTCTATGTTCGTGTGTATGTATTTTTTTTTTTTTTTTATGTATGTTACCTGATTTCTCCTCCATTTGTGAACCGATACTCAAAATTCTTTTTTTATTTGAAAGAGTATACTCCTGAAGTGGTCCCATTTAAATTTGATGAAGATCTGATCCTGATCTTCGGAGATATACAATAGAACTCTTCAAAAATAGACGGCAAATCTGTCGTGATTGCTGCAATCGCTTGGATGTTTATTGTTTATACAACATCATGACGTAACTCACGCCTGTATGATCTGAGGGGGTACGCAGATGTGTACACCCAGATTTGGACAGTAAGATATTATGTAATGTTCCATTTATTGGGGATAAATAAAACCTATTATTTGTTTGGGAACAACTAAAAATGGAAAAATAAAAAACTTTTTGGCAAAAAATAAAACCGACTTCAAAAACACCAAAAAGTGAAAAATAAACTTCTGAAGAAAAATCAGCTTCTGAAGTCGGTGGCAAAAAAACGAAATCAAACAAACAAATGTCACCGACTTCAGAAGCTGATTTTTCTTCAGAAGTTTATTTTTCACTTTTTGGTGTTTTTGAAGTCGGTTTTATTTTTTGCCAAAAAGTTTTTTGATACTTGTAATATAATTATTATACATGTAACATACACGTATCAAATTTATTATAATTATAGATCCGTAAATTGTAGTTTGTAAATATTGTAACTAAAGATTATGTGTGTAAATAAACCTGTATGATAAAATAAGTGGGGAACGCCGCGGGAATTCATATAGCGTGTCAAATTAAACTTGAAACATTCGATGTAAAGTAAGACAGTAGTGGGCATGTATGTTTACTGAACTATGTTAGTGCGAAAGCTCGATGAGTGGAATTTATAAACATTTAAACATTGTGCCTTGAATACTACACGAGTCGGAGTATGGCGCGTCGGCGATGAGAGATTTATCCTTAAAACTTACCGAACGGTATCTCGAGCAACGATTGACTTGTACGTTCTGAGAATTGATGGCTTTACAATGTTATATACAATGGTAATGTGCTTTTTTAAGAGCGATTGTCTAAATGTTAAGAACGCTAGTTGACTTCTTAATTTATGTTGATATTAGATGTAAGATGTATTGCTGTTGCCCGCGACCTTCGTCCGTGTGAAATTATTATAAAGATATAGTTTTGTTTACAATTGAAATTGTGATTATTTATGTTGTTTTAACTTTTTGTACGGAACCCTAATTTTTATTTAAAATAAAAAGATACTCCTTAAAACATTTCGAAGATCAGCCAGAACAAACATAGGACAATAAAAAAACCGACTTCAAAAATACAAAATAGTGAAAAACACAAAAACGAAACACACAAAAAAGTGAAAAATAAACTTCACAAGAAAAAGCAGTTTCTGAAATCGGTGACATTTTGTCTGTTTGATTTCGTTTTTTTTGCCACCGACTTCAGAAGCTGCTTTTTCTGGGATCCCATCATCAGATCCTGATTTGGTGACAATGGGACCACCTCGGGAGTATACCTATTCGAACACAAAAATAATTTTGAAAATCGGTTCATTAATGACGGAGATATGCGATAACAAACATACAAAAAAAAAACATACAGACGAATTGATAACCTCCTCCTTTTCGGAAGTCGGTTAAAAAACATGTAATAAGTTGTATGTTGTTGTAGTTGTATGTTGTTGTATGTGTGTTCATACGCATTCAGTAAAAAGCTGTTACAAAATTTTTTTTTTGTATTTACAAAGAGACGTGTTTCTTTAATTACTACTAAAATAGTAATATTATGTGCCCAATTAAGTAATCAGATCTGAACTGAAATCAATAAAAATAAGGTTATCGCCACGAGCGAAGCTCCAGAGTTCAAAATCCGTACTGAAAATAAATGTTAATTTTAAAACTGAATCAGAGACATGCCCGCATGTATTTACGAGTAATATACGTCTTGACAGTGTTATTTAAATAAAAAGGATTAAACACAAGCGTGACTTGTAAGACTAACAAATAGGTCAGACTGTCTCACCAGATTTATAGCCCCGGCAGCAGGTTCTAGGCGGTCACACGATCAGATTTCAATAGATAACGACTATAATAGGATTATTATCTGACAGTAACAGTAACATAATATAAATTCACGACCGTAATCCGGACGGAGATGATCGATATAATATCCTGGGGAACCCTAATATGTTTTCATGATACAGTCACGCACTTTGCTGAGAATATATTGTAAGTGACAATTTATTATACGCGTTTATGTCTGCCACTATATGTCTGGTTTTCTCTCGAAATCTTTTGAAGTGAACGAGAAAACAAACGCAAATTATTGCTGTAGTATTATTAGTTCACAAATTCCTCGAAGGTAATTTGCAGAGACGCAAAGAAGTCCTAAATAGCTGTTTCTAGTTAATTACAAGATAAATGGCAACTAGTTATTAATTTCAAAATCATAGGCAGATATTGGAATTCCTGATGCCGATATTTAGTCGCCACTGAAGATAAGTATCTTGGTATTTAATTCCACGTTTAGAAGTGGCTATTAGTAGCAATTTCGACGGCGCTTGGTATTAAGAACTGCACTGAGGCTTAAATCGTGAACTATCTGACCAAAATATCAGTCGCTCTATCTTGTGCTCCGTCGATAAGCATATTTCTTGCTACATATTTAGATAAACATTAAGCTCGCAGTCGCCGGCGTCAATTGTCTTTGAGTTGCAACACTGTTGCTACATTTTACGTTGCATAACGACGTCGCTGCATCCGATTGACGGATCGTTGTCATAATTTACATCATTATCATTATGGTAATCATTTACATAAGTTAAACAACGTTTTTGTCTGTTCCCTTCACATTTAACCCACCGATCAGATCAATAAATAGGCAAATATAATTGAAGCGATAAATTCATGTACATCGTTGTAATATCTAAGCTAGACAATTAATTTTCATACTAATCAATTGATTCTCGCAATTACAGGGTTAACCTGTGCCCTAAGAAACTAATACAAGCGTCTGTTGAAATAGGTGCGTTCAACACGAAAAGACAATTTATCTATTCAACAAAATTGATTAATAATCAATGAGATATTAAGAGGTTGTTCACACTCGGTTAATCTTTTTGAGGGATTAATTTTATACGAGCATATTTGTTGTTTGTGTAGGCCTCATACGAGCTCGTGGCTCAATAAAAACAGCTGCTCGTGTCGATCTTCAGGTTAAGCCGCGCTTGCCTAGGTTGGTACGTGTATGGGATCATCGGAAAGCACGTTAAGCCGTTGGTCCAGTCTGTCATTTGAAGAACTTTGATGATGGTGACAGGTAGTCAGTGGCCAGGAAGTGTGACAACGAGTTTGAGTAAGGGGTATCATACTAGGTATCCAATATTCGGGTTGTGGAGGTCAGATAGGCAGTCGCTCGCGCGTATTCAGCTGCATCCGATTAGACTTCCGCCGACCCCAGCATAGTTGTGAAAAGGCCAGGTAGATGACGTTGTATGTGTAGCCCTCGATGCGATACTAGAAAAAACCTAATGATCAATAGATTCTATTGCTACTAACGAGAAATATGTCTTCATAAATCGAGTCCATAGCACTTGAACTACACTAGTTATGATATAATTGAATCGTATATAAAGTGAGAATAGTATTCTACTACATATTTATTATGGCTATTATCGTCAGGAGATCATGATCAATAGATTCTGACGTCATGAGAAGAAATATTTTTAGTTACTATGTAGGAATAAAAACTCGACCAACTTTGTGTAGTACTCGTACATCCGTTACATAAGTGTAGTATCTTGTATATATATGTTTATTATTGGGTAAATGCAGTTTTTATAGTAACTAATAATGAAAGATATATTGTTTCTTAGTTCTTGTAAATAAATTACGGTAGTTACTACTACCGCAATTTATTAGTGATTAGCTAGATGAGACTAACTTTTACTGAAACATATTTGATGTAATATTATTTTTTTATGTAACTAACACTATATTCTTATTTTTATTATAATTGGGAAAATCTACATTCATTTCTTATGGTTGAATGATTTAAATCGCAATATATATAATCATACGATGTGATACGGTACAATAACACACACGTCATGCAATATACATAGATTGATACATAACAAGCAGAGTAAGGAAGATTGTGGTTTTCATTAAGGGACTTTCCAGTGAATATTCCAGTGGACAGTAGTTGAGTTACTTGGTCAAAGTAGAATCTTGAATGAGCTTAGAAACTGTTTAGTGTAAGTATATTTATTTATTTATAATAATGCTTTTTTATTTTCCTACGATTCAGTAATGTTTCCTGTCTAAAACTTTCACATTTAACAAACAGTCTTTGGTGTAATCTACGCATTACAGTGTTTTCTCAGAGCGTAAACAACACCATATTAGGTATCACAATAGTGACGACATCCATGATCATTTCTCGTAATTACTTACATGATGTGATGAACAGGCACCGCTTCATAAATTACTGTATATAAATAGTAAATACTCATATAAAATTATTTACTGCGGCTATAAAATACAGTAGTATTTTATAATGCCAGTTGCTAATTTATTCACCGTCTTCGTGTAAGACAATATCTGTAAGGAATGTGATGTCATGGTGATGAGTGGTTTAGAATGGGGGTCACGGAGGTGGCTGGCCGGTGATGGCCACGGCTCATGGCCGCTCTGTGGAGCCGGCAAGCGCAGGCGCAGCACAACGGAAGTCATTCAGGAACCAACCCACCCGCCGCTATTATTGTAATGAACTCTGTCAAGATCAAGGTCGATTGTTTTGTTGCCAGTCCAATTTAGTAGTGATACAGTTATACTTTGAAGTTTATGAAGATAGAGTTTCTTATCGAAGCTTTTATTTTGATTTAAAAGGCATTAATAGTAATCATTCAAAAAGGCAACAGTATAATAAAACAATATTTTATATAAAAAAAAAATTCATAAGCATAATAAATAACTGATAATCAATGTATGAGCAAGCTTTCATTCGTTACATTTAATTCCTTTTTCCAACAACATATGTAATTGCTGAATGAATTATTATTTTTACATATAATTTAATATCTCCATTCGAATGTAGAGAACCAAAGCTAAAGTATGAAGGCTCCACATTGTTACAAACTGGTATCGGCATATTTATTTATAATTACGTTCTGAATGAACAATACATCTGCAACAGACTCATCTGACGAGCCATAACAAAGTCCATTGTGTTTGTTTTCCAATCATTGTTTTGTTGATATGACCCGGCGGTGTTTTTAATCTCGGCTGACCTTTGTCTATGTTCGTGTCTCACATTTGCGTACCTACGCAATGATTCAGTGATTTATTAAATCGGAGCTCCGCATGGGCGGTGCCAGGGTTACCAACAACGAAATTATTAAGAACTAGCTGTGTCCCGCGGTCTCACCCGTGTAAGTTCAGGACCTCTAATAATTTTGAAAATAAATTAAACCTTTGTTGAGTAGCTTGTAAGTTAGCTTACTATTGGTGAAAAAATGTTTAGAATCGGTCTAGTAGTTTCGGAGCTTATTCTGTACAAATAAACCAATAAGAAAATCTTTCCTTCTCACAATATTAGTATAGATGTATACTGGCAATTGTCGCTTTGCCAACGACACCATAAAAGCCTTTCAAAGTTTATGTTCCGATAAAAGTTTTGTTTATAAACTCATACACTAATAGTCGATTGTGCTGCAAGAAAACTGGGTAATACCATCAATTGTGTTCATTCAGGTTTCTTTGAATTTTACTATTACGAAATGT
Organism: Diarsia brunnea; assembly: GCA_949774965.1. Taxonomy (NCBI): domain Eukaryota; kingdom Metazoa; phylum Arthropoda; class Insecta; order Lepidoptera; family Noctuidae; genus Diarsia; species Diarsia brunnea. The sequence goes on from OX459011.1 coordinate 8,981,709, forward strand.
GGAGCAATTGAATTCCCTCGCGATTCCTAGAACCTCGATCGTTGATAGGGAAACCCCTAGTGTTTTTCAACATTAATTAACTGTATGTGTTCATCAACGATTAAAGTGTGGAATATTCAGACGGTAAATCACGCCATTGAAGTCTGCGCCGCGGCCTGACCTTGGCAGTGGGAAGGTCATGGTCGACTGACTAAGAAGGATCCTTAATGGTAACGTTTTTATTTTTTAATTTAATCTGACAATGGCGATGCAAAAAGGAAGGCTTAGCAGTTCGTTTTAAGTATGAGTAGGCGCCTTAGCCGTGATAAATGATGTGACGAAAGATTCCATTTGATAAATTCGTGAAAAAGTAAAGTTCTCATGTTAATGAACTTGGAATTTGTTGTATTTTTAGATTAGCATTCAAAATCATTTTAAGTAGTCGAGAAGGAGAGAAGTGTAAATCAACCCATCACACAGCCGTCAACCAAGCATTCTGTCCCCTACGCAAATTTTTTTGCTGGGAAACGACTTTTTTTTTTGGGTCAAAAATCACATTTTACGGTAAAACTCAATGTAGCATTGTTAAAACATTGTGCTAGTGGATGCTTTGAATAGTAAACGGGTCATGGAGGTAATTCAAGTAAAGTAATAACCTGAAAATCTAGTATTTAAAAAAACAACTGTGAAAAATTTGGAACTTTCACCCCCAATATCTCCATAACTAGGAGGTTCCCAAGAATGGTCTAGAACAAAGAATGATCGCAGTGGTGGGGAGAACAAGTGCCTTTCGTTTGTGTTAAGGGTACTTTTACACCCTATATACAGCACTGGGTGAAATGGGGCTGTGAATGATGATGATGATGAGTCAAGAAAGACCCATACAGTTTTACAACACTTGTTGGAAGGAAACAAGTGATATCAATCTGTGGAGATAATAAAATAGCTGCGCACAGTTAACTGCATTCACCAATAATCACAGTACGAATATTCGAGTAGGTTTAAATAAACCTAGATCGGGCAGGTAGCTAAACAAACATTTGAAGTTAAAATTATCAATACTTGTAAAATACATATATTTTAGTTATAGTTTACTTATAAGTACTAATTATAACTTTGTAGGTAAGCAACAGTACTGTGCCAAAATATACACCTTTTTGTATTATTTTTTCTTAAATAAATTTTTCTTAATTATTATTCAATGGATACATTTTCAAATAATATTAAGTAAAAAGTAATAATTTTATTAAAATATTATGAAAACAGAATCTTCCGTTCAGTTTAGGCTGAACAAATAAACGAGCCCAGACTTAGTCAGGCATAACAAGTGTTGGTCCATTCTAAAATAACCACGCTAATGAAGACGAATGACTTAGACCACGTGTGGTCATTAGCTTTAGCGGTGACTTGCTCAACAAACACTGCACTTAATTAATGTTTATTAATTATTAACGTTTTAGCCGCCATACACACCATGTATGGACTTTCTGTTGAGAACATGTTGTTAAACAACTTTATTTGAGGCCTGTTTGTTTATTTTATGGAAATTTTATTAGTTGTGTGCTGTGTTTAGGAAAATACTAAACAATTTATATTTGAACATCTTACGCCGCGCGTACATGCAGTCAAGAAATATTTCCTCACGACGGTTTCCTTCACCGAAACAAGTGAAAATTACATAATACGCATATGAATTCGAAAAATAAGAGGTGCGTGTCTTGGGTTCGAACTCGAGTTGTTTTCGACGTTTTTGTTGTGTTCGACGGTTGCATTGCTAGGTTATCATTGCGGTGCTGTATTTATATTCTAACCGTTTCAGTCTAACTGCCGCACTCAGAGAACTTTAATGATTACTTAGGCCATCACTTAGTAAAGGTTTTGACAGTTTTGTCATACAAAAGTATGTCAAAGCGTTACTAACTGACGGCTTAAGTAATCATTAAATATCTCTGAGTACCGCAGTAAGTCAACTATCTATAGATCAGAGTGACTATCGATCTATGATTTGCTTTCATAGAACACAAAATTTCAACAAAACGTGAATCAAGACACAATAAAATCAATGCAAGCAACAGTCGGATATTACCTTTTATTAGTATCATTGTAATGTTTAATCGTAACTGTTATATTATAATAACACTAACAATTAGTAGTCATCCAATAGCACTAATAGTAATGGTCTTAGTTAATGAGTTGCAATAAAAATAAATTGATTTATTAATCGTTATGTGACGGTCACGTAGCAATCGGTGATAAGTTTTCTATTTTAATCGGTGACTTGATTTCTGTTTATTGGAATAATCAATGGCTAATCGTGATCGCTTAGTAGTTTTCATTGTTTCTTTAAAGCAGCGGAAATACGGAACTATAGACAAGATCGTCTCAGACGCAGACTATCTTTCTATGAGAATAATTATGCAAAACAGTGTTTGGATTACTACAGACAAAACTGTTTTCATTGTATTGACTAGATCTATGCATGGCATTATTGTTCACGTAGTGTATTGATTGATTTTAACCAAGACATGTCTTCTCGAGAATATTTTTGTAGACATAACATACAGGGAGGAAGAAAGGACACGGACGCTAAAACATATTCAAGTACATTATTCTAAACCTTTATTTTACGGACAACATAAATGATTTGCTGAATATGTATGAATGACGTCATGATATCCTGAATACGTGAAAACCCTTCCACCTTGTCTAAAATATAAATTGGAAAAATATTTTTATGATAGAAGAGTTAACACAAGGTTAGTTTAATGACAGCAAACCACGTTTTCATGAATAACATTGACAGAAAATTTAAAACTACGCGCACTTCTACGTGCGTAGGCCTACGCGTAGCAATTATCTACGGGCGCTACACGAAAAACCGGAAACGTGTTTTTGAGAGGAACCAATTATAATTTATCATTAAATTGGGTTAAGTAAACCCAAGACAACAGAATAGGTCGTGTAATATCAAATGAAAATTAGAATTTGTTTACAAAAATCCAGAAAGTAGGTACAAAGTAAACAAAAACATCACGTCTGTAATTCCCGAAAAGTTCAATCCATCTATTCCGTCCATTTTCTATGTTTATGTAAATGTCATTGGTAAATCGTGTTTTTTAGCTGTGACGGTCATCGCTGTGGCGCACATAGATCATTGTTATTTATGTGCTAAATGGCATGACAGCCACAAGTATGGTACAATGAACTGATAAAGTAGGCTAATACGTGAGGACATGCACATAGCTTCGTATCGCTGTGATTTTCTAACAGGACTTTGTACCTTGACTGCCTCGTTGGTCTAGTGGCTGCAAGTGCGACTGCTGGCCGTGAAGTCCTGGGTTTGATTCCCGGATCGGGCAAAGTGATGTTGAGGTTTTCCATCAAGAATTTCTCAGCAGAGGCTACGGGGTATGTTGATGGCAATAGGCTCGCCTTCTATTTAATCACATGGGAATTAAACATAACTGGCATAATCTGGGTGTACTATAAGTTACACCTCTGCCTACGCAACATCACAAGGTTAATTAACCCTTTGCGGATTACAGGCGTTATGTTATGTTATTGAAAATGGAAAAAAATACCTAGTACTGACTCATAACTCGGTAACATTCAATACACTTTTAACCTACTCTCATTTTTGTTTTGGTTTACATCTGGTATCGAACGAGAGTAAAGTTATATTTACTTTTACTTATGTGAACTTGTCCATATCGCTAGTTGTAAAACTGCAATGTGTGTTGTAATGTACGGAACATATTATTAATTAAACATCAATCAAGTTACTTAAGGATAAAAAAATCGTGTATTTTATATTGTTAAGTAATATTCCTACGCGTCGTCTTAGAGTCTTCAGAGATAATGTTGTGATTATATTTTAATATAGTATGCCGTATGTGGAGTTAATTACTATGTTATGAAGACTGCAAGTCTGTGTCGGCAGGATACGCCCGGTCGCCGGTTTCTCCTCAAGAATTACGCCAATAGGAATTACCCATTTTATACACAATAAAATTGATAAAGACGAAGGCATAAACGCAGAATGATATAATGTTTTTGAACTGTTCTTTCCTACATAGTGTTTGCAGGTCGTGTACCCGACCTTAGGTATTTCGTTCAGGGAAAATCTCACGCGAATTCCTCTTGTACTTCAAAGTAGGGCTGTCAATACTATGAATGGAGATCACGATTTTGACAGATGGTATCAATGACTCGTTAACATATGGTTCTCGTAATTAATGATGCACGGTGGTATATTTTTTATAACTTGTATATTCAGAGCGGATCGTGCGGCCGCGGCCTTGCGCTGCCGATATTCCGATGACAGATACGCCGTCATTCGCCAATCAGCACTCGTCCGCCACATTTCTAATTAATTCCATCAACGAGACCATCGGCCGCCGTTGCACTGCACTTCATAATTTGAATGTAAGCTGTGTAGCGTATAGAGCTGCACTTCCTTCTAAATCTGTCCACGACGGACGCGCACTAATACTTCATATAAAAAGTAATGACTTCAATATGTTATCCGACGCGTCGCAGGAAAATTATGATGTACTAAAATATTTAGAACGTATTTAAAAATCTAAAAGGAAACTCGCGCTGTCGCTGGTGTTGGAGTGTCTCGTTTGAGTGTTCATACAGTTAAAAGAACAAACAAAATGGTATGGGTGCTTAACTAAAATATGACGGAGAAACTCAAAGAGGTATTTGTTTCCGATATTTGTTTACATCTTATTATCTCTAAGTGCAAGTTAACGAGCGATTAACTGGCCGTCCAAGCAGCAAGGCAGGAAGCAATGTTATCGGGAAACAGTACCTACCCAGTCATTCCTAATGTTGTCGTTATCGTCAGGGTCTTTTCTTTTCTGGACATAACGTGTGTAAAGAATCAATTTCTTTATTATTATACGTATGTGGAAGTGTTAGTGTGGATAGAGAGTAACGCAAAACAATGTGCTGTCTCTGGCGGCGACGACGCGAGCAAGGCTATAGGCGTAAAATGCAAATCGCGAGCGTTTCACCGCAGCGCAGGACAATGCGCCGGAGTGTTGCGCGTCTTGTAAACAGCGCGGACGTGGTTTGTTGTTCTACTTTTTTGGGTAAACGGTTGTCCGTAAACGGCAGTGCATAGGCCGCCGCAGGAATACCGCGGTCAGTACAATGGCTCGTTCGTCGCCGCCGTACATGGCAGGAGCGGGCGTGAACGCACCGATACTCCTTGTTCAATGCTTCCCAAACGTGTACTCAACACCCATTTTAGTTATTCTTGAAAACACTGCGAACGACTGCCAGTAGGTTTCAGTTTGGAACAAATATTTGTTATGCATTCGGATGTAGAGCAGTTCACGTCACTAGCATTAATTTTCGCAATTCGAGCAACTAATGTATGTAGCGGCGCGCGCGTCCGAACATTCACATCGAGATGCATCCAGAGCGCCGCCGCCGAGGCGAAATTATATTTTATGGAAATGGATGTTGAATCGAAGCCAACGCTCGTTGCATTCTTACAGCGCGACAGTTATGCGGGCGTGTGTGCGGCGCGGCGCGGCGCGGCGGCGGGCGAGCGGGCGAGCACCACGCCGCGTGCCTATCGAAAACAATAAGACCGCGCCTTGTGCCATAAACATTCTTTGCCACAATCATTACGAATATAACCTATAAATTAGTACAAAGCCGACTGCAAACAACTTGCTCGCCGTTGCGGGAATTTGCAATGAGCTCTGTCAGCCTTCGGTGGAGCATTGCGGCGCCCGTACCGCGCCGCAATGCTCCACCGAAGGCTGACAGAGCCGCCCCGTGCCGCGCGTCTTCCTCACCACTCCTGCTAACATTACGGATTCGTCATCGAGCTTGCGCCTTCGATACAATTTACAAAGCCTTGAGTTATGCTTACATTCTTTTGTTACAGAGCAAGTAACTCGTTTACTCCACCTTAAAGTGCTTTGATTTCAATACCTTTTCAATCACCCTCCCGCTCGGTACTGTTATGTAATACAATCTGAAGCTTTGAGACTTATAGCAAGATTGAAAATGAGTAATTAATTAATACAATTCAATTAGCGGTGGTGTTTTTATTCGCATTAGATATCTTCGTACAATTCTTGATAAGAGAATCGCGCAAGAAGTTGTAACAATAGCACGCGTCACGCGATATATCAATGTTATCTACGAGCTTGTGTGACAAACATTTAGGTTAATGGTTAATTAGGTCGAGTACTTAGTGTAAAATTGAGAAGTAGTATTGATTCTACTAGATTAATGTCCCGATATGAATTAGTGTGGTGTGCTCGTGGAAAATAATGTAATATAAAGTTTCTGGCATAGTTACAAGTAGTGGCAGGAACGTGGTTTAGATGTCGAGGTGACATGAGCGACGGTGTTTTCAGTGGAGCGTCGTGCGTGACGTCACTAGACGCGTCGTCACTTTGTTCAGAATAGTTACGGCGGCGACCCCAACCGGTAAATGAAGTTTTTCAGTGTAGTCGAGGTCAAGGTATGAGTGGACGCGCCTGAACGTTCAATGTTACGTTTCTGTAACTCGTACATATTTGACATGCCGCTGCATTCCATAAACCGATCGATTTTGATGAATGACTCGCCCGTGTACCTGTCATAGCGCAATGCATAATAAATCCAATAGCGGACACTTGAAATGTGTTCGATAGAAACCGAATTACACTAGCATATGCAAAGTATTTGTATAATTTATCTAATCCGCTCTTAAAAAGTCACATAAATATGCACGGCGCTTACTTAGGAAGTACGAAACATGGACCTGTCTCAAGACGTCTTATATAGACACGATTGATTGTGCAATCCTTGTTTGAACTGGCTGCACAGAACTATCCGCAGTGCCGAGTTGTCAGCACTGTCCGTCTGCTGGTGACAGATCCCGGCTAGTTACGACTTACGACATAACACGGCGCCTCGACACTACATCATTATTTCTGCATTATCATTGTATATAAAGTTCTTCTTTAAATTACGATGTTCTAAAATCTTATTTATTTCAAAGAATTTTCATCCTAGACATCATAAAAAAATTAAGATGGTCTAACGAATGATGTATCGCACATCAAAAATATAAAAGATTTTTGTGATTACCTATACGCTTGTTGGAATACATCTTCATTAATGACAGATAGTCATATAGCAGTAGCCTGTTGCGGGCTGGCCGGCGCGGTTGATATCTGGCAGCCGTCTCACAATTTCAATCGTTTGTGTGATATGACATCGAATGAGTTTTATATCTGGCCCCTTTGAACCGATTTAGTGGCGTCGTGCGCTTCTGTGCACGGCAAGCGTCGGCTGCGCCCGCGCGGGCCGATGGCGGTGGCGGCTCGGCGGCGCCGGGTTACATCACGCTATTGGAAAACTCGTCGCGACGCAGAAGACTAAACGATAGGCCGCGACCAGACTAGAAATGAAGCGATCACGGCTCTAGTCACGGCACGTCGCGGCTTCGAGGTTGCTTTTAAAAGTTTAAATTTACGCTAAACGACATTAATGAGTGGTATCGGTTGAAATGCTACGTGTCGCTCTGTCCGCGCTGACTCGCTCAGCCGACAGTGCGCAGTGTGCGCTATGCAAGCGCATAAATATTCATACGGGCACAGGCGCGACGAGTGAGCCAAGCTTGGCCGAGTCAAAGGTGTCCGACGACGATCGCACACTCTCTACTAGGGCTGGTCGCGAGCCGCATTCTTGTTCCGCACCATTATTATTCAAGTTCACTAGATCAATGAAGAGATTTACAGGAAAAGTCTGTCCATTACGGAACTAAATACACATTTTAGCACCGGATCCCATCCGACACGAACAGCTAGAGATTTGTAAATGACGGTGCATCAGGGGCAGTAGGACCTTCGTACTTGTGTAATTTTTACAAAAGAAAAAGTAAAGAAACCCTGACATGTAGGCACCAGAAACACAAGATATTATGTATGAGCAAATAAACAATCATAGACAGAAACGTCAACGGTTGTCCTACTATGCCGCTAGCGCTGGTATTTGTCACTGTTAATGCATTTTAATAGCCGGCAGCACATTTTACTGCATTTATTCATACTCCATGCTCAGATATAACACGTTGGTAATATTCTAACTAATAGTATAAATACCAAAGTGGAATGTTTGTTAATCGATTACACAAATACTGGGACAGCTTTTAATACAATTCGGTACATATTGCGTTCAATAGAATAAGTTTATGATCTACATTTAGACGTAAACATTGCACAGTACCGGTTGTAACTCACTTTGGGATGATGAATATGAACTACGTATTTATCTTGTGGAACGTAGAGTCTAGTTTCATTTCGTGTGCTGATAATGGAGCAGCAGGTAACGAGTACCAATCAATACATAACATCAAGTGGAGGGTGTCGTCAGCCCTGAGTATCGGCGGCACATTCCGTCGCCGCCATCTCTCCGTGCGCGCTACTCTTTGTTGTGCTTGCAAATATCCTAGAGCTACTCATCGCCGCCTTGGCGCCATTTGCAAATAAATTTAGGGCTGTCTCGGATATGTAATGAATTTACAGAGTGAATTATGAACGGCGCCGGAGCGTGCCAGATCACAATCTGGCCGCGTATACTTCGTGTATACGTAGTCGCGTAAACAGGTCCTCTCATCACAATGTTTACTGGACACTATATACTTGTTTATCATGTCATTCCCCTGTCCACTACCAATGATCAGATAACACAATTTATTAGTCTAACTCGCGCCGCGTTACATACACGTCTATATGTAATGCGCTTAAACACAGATATCGACAAGCGGCAATATAATTATGCCATTATAGATATTATATTACAATGTGACATTTACATGTTTATTAAGACTAGGAGCACTTATTCTATTAAAGTAATTACGTCTAAAGACAGGTAGTTATTGAAAATTGACATTTCAAATTTATGGAAAAATATTGGAAAATGTAAAGCGTTGTGTCGTTAGTTATTATATTGGTATTGTGTATTATGTTAATACGGGGGCTTATTAATTTACCAATTATTTATTGATACTTGCTGGGTAGATGTAAATAATCACACCTGTATCAATTCATTGGCGAATACATAACTGCTTACCTACCATGAACAACTTAACTGCGTTTTTCTGATTTACATTTCCGCTAAGATTACTCAAAAAAACTGCTTCATTGAATAACTATCCGAAAAATTGTGTGTGTCGCACATGGAATACGAATAATTTTTAAACATATTTTGTTAATTGACATCGTAAGTCCGCTTTCTTATTTCCAAATAAGCCATTTGTTTTTTAACTGAATTGAAATTCTCAAATCAGCCATAGGTCTGCTCTTATGATTTTATCAAAACCCCTTTAAAGATTCGTCTTGTACGCTTTATCTAAAGCAGTTTGGGGTAATATTTCAGTTCAATTACATAATGACCAATTAAATGGCTAAAATCTGAAAAATAATTATTATAACCGTGCGTGATTCACGGACTTAATAGGCTATACTTTTATAAAACAATGGAGACAAATTGTTATTGTTACTTTTACAAAAAGTCACAAAGTATATTATGTTAAACCAAACCTGTGAGTTGCACGATTGTGATCGATCAAACTACACTATCTAATAAACCACAAACTCTCAAATGATGCTGTAAAGAAATAGCAAGTGAAGCTTGAAAACTTTAACTAGGCTATATGCTACAAGTGATGTAGTTCCAGGCTTGGGCACGCACCAGTTTAGCTGAATAACTTATTACCTCCGTTACTTGAAACTTAGTCTCAAGTCTCAAGAACACTAAAATCATTAAATCAGGACTTACATCACATTAAGCCAAACTTGATAGTAATAACGCGTAATGTATGCACTCAATTCTAGTTAGGGCTACACAATAAAATATATAAATACAATACGCTGCCGATGCATATTGGGTTTACGAGCATTTAACGAGCGTACATCGACAAATCGGGTACCAATCAAATTGTCGCACGAAATGTCAGTGCTCCCTCTATTTCTGTCTATAGCAGACCCAACAAGAAAGCTATGCAAAACACAAATTCTACCGTCGCCGTCTGGACGCCCGCGCCGATCCTGTTACGATTGAATAACATTTGATCCAATCAACCCGAATGGAAGGGTCGGGGGGTCTTGCGAACAGGCGATCAGCCGAACAAGCCCCGCGTCGCCGACGCACTCGACGTCAATTGATTCAACTGTACACGACTTTTTATGAGCTAAAGTCACAGGAGAAAGTACTCATACCCATTAGTAACCATTCAATCATAATTATCTACTTAAAATTACAATTTTCTTCCATCAAAATTTCACGCATTATCTTTTCTCTTCTCGATTGAAGCAAATTTTATTTGTTTTTGCAAGACTAACATCTCCGTTTATAGAAAACTTACATCCTAAGCCCCTTTCACCGTTTACTGGAAAGTAATATTATCGAATCGATATCGGCTATAATATCTTATCTTATTAAAGTTCACATCGTTGTCTGAGCTTACGATAGGCTAGACTTTTCCTGCCTTTGGACTTAACCTTAGCAACTGAAATTTCGTTCCCCAGGAAATTGTATACTTCTGTCTGATTATTATATGTAATTAAGGAAAATTATTTCTTTGTTTCAGCTCCCGATATCGTCCAAGAAGATAGTCCAGTTGTCATTACGACTGAAGAAGACGAAAAAAACATGAAATGTAAGTTTTTCATAAAAAAAATTGAAAACATGATCTCCGAATTTCCTTTTATGTGTGTGATACATAGGTAAATTCACCCCATCTTCCAGATTTCGCATCATTTCTGACTGGCCGGTCGCCGCTGTGCGTGCGGCGAGATGACATGTCAGGGGTGCCGGTGGCTCCAGGGGTGGCAACCGCGCGCTTCACGTTTCGCAGGCGCCACCTCTACTGGTCTCTGCTGCTCAGCCCCTCCATACAGAACCAGCCGCGAGCAGTCGCTTTCCTCGACAGAGAAGGACGAGTGCTACTCGAACAGCCGCTCAAGAAAATACCAGGGATTCACGCAACGTACGAAGAAAAAACTGATAAGGTAATTAAAGTGATTGCTTGTGCTACATCGACTGATTCTATGAAATATTAAAGTAAACACTCATTAAATATTTGTTATGGGTTGTAAATGTAGGAATCTGTGTTGCTTACAGCTCTGTGGCGTCTGGCGCCGAGTACCGCGTCAGTACAAGACATTACTGCGTGACGGGGAGCTCCATGTGGCGTTGCTGTGGGGTGACGCGCGGAACAACTCCATGGATAGCGCACTCAGCGGCAGAATCGACAGGTAGGTAAGGAATAGGAATTTTAAATGAACACCACCTTTGTACTTGCCGCCGTCTTCACTTATATTACCTTATGAGTAATCTCCAACAGCCTATCAAATCGGAGTAATCAATATTACTGCAATAATTATTCCCGGGAATCTATGAATGGTGCTACTGTTCGCCTTGGATTGTAAATTTAATTAACCGCGTGATTAACAACGGAAAACTTTAGGTTCAGCATTAGAATTCATTCTGGGAAAAAACCTAGACCCACATGATTTATAACAGGCTATAATGTTGTTAGTGGACACTCAATTGATTCGTACTATTAATTGCTTTATTGCTATCGAGATTTCTAGGATAAAGTCAATGCATTGAGCGTATGTAGGCACTGTTGATGTTTTGAAAATAGTAGGCGAGATTAGATTCTACTTCTTGGAAAACGAACGGTAATTATTATGACCTGCTTTCAAAATAATTAATTTTACTGAGAAAGAAGTTGAGGAAAATAATCGTTTTATCGGTAGTTTACTTTTGCAAATCTAATCAAATTATTTTATTGCAAACATGTTGTACAGAGGTTGGAATAATATTATAGTATCAAACATGCACGCTGTCAGGCCACTGTAAAGCAAATTAATATTTATTAGGTCAGTTTCGGCGAAAATGGCTCAAGAATTTTTCACAATGACAGACGAGATTTTTCCTAAAACAAGTCTTAGATCGGAAATGTAGTAAACTTTCCTTTTTAGGTATCCAGCTTTATCATCAGAGATGTTCACGACACTCTTGGAGCCAGAACACCCTCCTACTTCCATCGGTGAGGGTGCCTGCCGTGACTACCCTACGATGGAGTACGAGGACGGCTGGTGGGGCGGGACTGCTGTTATTACGGCGGTCGCCGGAGCCACGCCCAGCCTCTACCTGGCTCTGGTCTTCAATGGAGTCTTCCCCAAAACTGCTGTCACATCGCATCTTGTCAGAGTGATACTCACACTTCCGGAAAAAAATCAGACCATCATTGATCAGGTATATTCTTATAATATTCTGTTCTTATTATTACATAATTAGGTACGTCTCAGTAAGAATCTCGCGATGTGACCAAATTGATACACGAAGCGATTCCGATGACTTCTGTAAATGAGGTTCTTAAGTGGCTAATTACTACCAATAAACGTAAATTAAGTCCAACGTATTAAGAGCTCATGAAATGTATGTATTTACTTTGCATATCTTTTCACTAATTATTTTCGGGAATTTAGTACAATTAAAAAGGGGTTTACTGTACAATAATAAATTGCTAAAAAATAAGAGTACTAATGAGTTCAGGTCTTAGGTAAATTAATGTGTTTTTCCAGGTGCAGAGGGTAAGCAAACCCCATTATGACTTCAATGTCCTGGAGGTGTCAACCCCAGTGTCGGCCGCAGAACTCAGATCTCTAGCAAGAGGCCGGTTGCTTCTCACTGTGGAGGCTGTTGGAACTCCTGAGAGGAGGATTGTGGGCAGTGTGAGGCAGAAAGCCGCCTGTGAAGTGTACAACGCACCGCTTGTCTCCGAGAGGCTGTCAGCCACGCCGGCACCTGAAGGACTTGCCATGCTTTACATCGACAAAGAGGGATCACTCGTCTATGATATACAGGTAAATATCTCTAACAGATTTGTTTGTGACATAAAACAAGTATAAAAGAAAACGATAACTTTAAATCACCCTGAGCATCTCAAAGATTCCGTTCACCAATTAGCATTCAATGAAAGTCCTCAACCTACACATACGGATAAACTACTGCTAATTACAACGGATTACAAGACGGTAGCTATAGCCGCTATGGGCAATGATAATGTAATGAATGATTGTGAATTCAACGCTCATCTCTTAGAGAAACCTTTACAACTTGTGTAAGCGCCACCGTATGTGTCATAAAGTAATTAAGAATGGATGTTGACACGTTCTAGGCTGTTCTTTACCTCTCGGATCGTTTTTTCCACTCAATATTATCTTTCAATTAAAAAATATGTCATTATTCCAATGGCATAACTCGTTTAAATTAAAGGAATTTAAATGATTCCGATGATATTTATCATTTAAATCCAAATTGCTCTAAAGAGGCTCCTTAATAGGTTACTTGAGGTCGTTAAGAGGCACAATTTATTAGATCTGTATTGGACACAAGTGTTAATGGTTTCTTTAATTTCGTTTGGGTTAGGTTACTTCTCATTAAGGAAGATTTAATTTAAAAAGAAGCGGATGAAAACATAATTATATTTTTTAAACTCTACGTATCCTCAAATCATAAGTGGTAATGCTACACACTTGTATGTATCGGCATAAGTCGGCATTGCCGAGCGAATCGAATACCAGATAACCTTAAATTGTGCAGAGCCGACCGGAACCAAATTATATGTGGGAAAATGCCACCCTATAACTAAATAGTTGCTTCGTATCGGTTTCGTTCAGTCGAGTTTGATACCCCATCGGTTTTCTTTCCGTTCTTGGCGAGTCAGTCTTCCCCAGATATTTCCCTTCAGATCCAAAAACCTAGTGACAATTGATTTATATATTCAGGTCGACAATTTGGGTATAACGGATCCCAAGATCACGTTGGTGGAGGAGCAGGGCAAGCGCCACTCTCAGGTGGAGATACTGGACACACGTATCGGAGTGCTGGCCAGACCAAGCGCTAGGATCTTTCAGCCTCTGTATGAAGACCAGCTCGCTGTGCATATAAGCGCTGATACCGGTAAGATGTTTTACTGTATTTTTCAGGTGGTCAGGTTCAAATCTGTTTAGTAACAAAAATTATTTTGTTACTCAACTGATTTTGATAAGCAGAATTGATAGCATCTTGCTCGGAATTTTAATGATTACACATAGACACGTTTGGCAGGGTTGTATTTCCAAATTGAGAAAAGTGTTTTGGGTTTTCCAATTAGAAATTTCTCAGTCACAGCCCGGAGGCTGTATTTCCACCCGGTTTAAAGCATGACTCTTAAAGCTACCTAGTTGCTGAAATTTTGTAGACCGTACCGTATGGTCCTCTGCTAACCATTGGGAGAACACAATTACAATGTTTTATTATGTAGTTACTAAGATTTTTTTCAATAAAACGGTCACATATCTCTAAGAACAAACACGTAAGAGGAACAAAATACAGGATAATTAAAAACAATGTTGCGCTGTACTTTGTCGAGCACTCAATTGAAATGAATGCCTGATCGAGTTTGTTCCTATTAAGATCTGCCCCAGCTTTGTTAAGCAAATAGTCTGAATTAACGACGTAGGCACAGAGATTTGTGCGAGATACAAAACTATTAAGGAGATTAAGACTGACGGCTTTTAAGGCCTTCTTCTATTATTGTTTTTGGTCTAGCGTTGAGATTGAATTGATTTGGTATTGACTGAACTTCTTTCAATTAGAACCACTCTACTCCTTAGGAGACCGCAATTGGCCAATTGCCACCTTATAATAATGTGTATAATTCACCAATGTAATAAAGTAACATGTTGCAATATAGCCTTTATACATGACCTCATAATCAAAAACTCAGAGGATCTCGAACCTAGATAATAACAGGTAGTCAGTGGCCCGAAAGTCTCACTACCAGTCATACCAAGGAGTATCGTATTCCCCAGTACTAACTGGGTTGTGGTAGTCAGATAGGCAGTCGCTCCATGTAAAATACTGGTACTGAGCTGCATCGGTTAGCCTCGAAGCCGACTCCAATACAGTTGGGAAAAGGCTAGGCAGATGATGACATGACTTCTGAGATATTATATTAGGCTAGCAGAATATGAGCTCACTTTTACAAACCTGGATGTTTTCTACCTTTCCAGGTCCGCCAATCCTCCGTGGACGATTAACATCCCGCATGCTGCCGGATGCCGCGGGATCCGGTCCCGCACTACTGCGAAGGACGGGACATGTCCGGCTACCAGCCAACATGGCGGGCCTGGCTTGGGTGTCCGTTGACTCACTCTGTGGTTTGTACTATGAGGTAAGTCCTTCAATTGGCAATTGCTTTGATTGTATCAGGCGCTCAAATAAAATTAAATCTGGGCCGTTTTCCAAAGAAATGGGTCGTAAAGAATTTATAGTATTTTTACTTACAAACCGACCCCAAACTAGTTGGAAAAGACCAGGCAGAGGATGTTAATTTGTCCCTAAAATAATCTTTTTGGTAGTGCGTGCGGGAAGAACGATCTAGGCTGAGGAAGCGAGGGCAACATTTTAGTTTTAACTGTCATCCCATGCACTCTTTTCGGAGCTCCTCCTGTTTTAGTTTACAGCGTTGTGCAAAAAATATAGTATTTAGTCTTCAAATAACTGATTGCTTTTATTTCAGACGGTGGTAACGGGCGGCAACGCTCGTTCCTGGTCATCTTGGTGGCTGGAGTCGCACGCAGGCGCCGAGGGCGGGGCAAGGGAGCTGGGGGGCGAAGAGGGATGGGTGCTGGAACCCACTGCTGCTGAGCTGGTCGCGCTGCACGTAGGAGCCTCGTATCTGGAGCTGCGCGCGCACGACAATGTCACTGTTATCTTGCGCATGCGAGTACCACAGGTGAATAAAGTTATTTTGAGTCTAAAGTTAAAGTTTCGATGATAAGTTTTACAGTAGCTGGAGCCTTCGCATAGGTTCTTAGATATGCTGCAAAATATAATTCTTGGAAAGAAGACTCCTATTTGTGACTACAAGTTTGATTATTAGATTGTTGTTAAACAATAAAAATGAAAAAAACTAAATCCTAACCGCAGAGATAAACCAAAACCTGTTCCAATTAAAAAAAAACTTAATTCCCTTTATAATTAAGATAACACTTAGCCCATTTTAATTTGACTAACAATTTGTTTATGCTGCAATAGATTGGAAAACTAATCGGTGAGTGGATTAAATACTAACATGACGTTGTTTATGTTCTCTACAAAAAAGGCTTGGACTGAACAAGATTTGTCTATGGTTTCAGATAAGCGTGCCACCTTCTTGCTTGCCAGCAGTCCCAGGGACTTCAGACAACGAGCTCAGTGCCAAGTATACTCCAGGACCTCTGGAAGACCAGATCACCGACTACTCCCTGTTCCGTCTCAACGTCAACTATTGTACGCAGAGAGATAAGTTCTACAAGCTTGGAGAGACTTGGACAGATACTGAGGTTAGAATAATATTTTTGCAACCAGATAGTAGTTAATAATCTAGTCAAGTGAATAATAAAAATGCATTTGCGCTGTTCACAATCATGGGAGACGTCGGAATATCCATTAAATTTCCAGTAATGACAATAGATTCTTCTTTGGTATTTAGCTGCATCCGGTTAGACTGGAAGCCGACCCCAACTTATGCAGTTGGGTAAAGGCTAGGCAGATGATGACAATAAATTCGTCTTCTTAGATGACATTGGGTTTTCTGTTACCGTGCGATTTCTAACTAAACCCAAACAAGGCGTAGGTTCGAAAGAGGTACCGCGGCTTCGGCACAAATGACTAAGAAGGAACATGAGTGGTTTTTAGTCAGTAGAAGTCTGACACTCCCTACCGCTCTGCCCAGAGCGGGAGAAGTCATTTGATGAATTTCCACCCTCCAAAAAAAGGTGTAGGTTCAAGTAGTAATTTGGTAAGGTACAATTTATTGCACCAGTGTGTCTGATGCGTTAATGACAAACTACGTACGTTTCATGAATGGTTGAATTTAAAGGGTTGTTCAATGATTGCAGTCTTGTTCAAAATGCTGGTGCGTGCTGGGTGTCCCGAAGTGCGAGGCGGTCCAGTGCCCACCAGTCAACTGCCTTGTGCCTACAATCAAGCCGCCAGGACAGTGCTGCCCTATCTGTACCAGTGAGTATGAGCTTGTGATGAGTTTCCTCCATCTTGCCTAACTGATCGAAACTGAACATTCCAACTTATGTCTGCTCACGTTTAAAATTAAGTGTAAGTAATTAATTAGCAGTTTCATTTAAAGTTAAATAGTATGAGGAAAGGTAAGCAAAATGTGGCAATCTAATTCAGCAGATGATAAACAAGTTCTTACTACATATTCACTGAAGTAGCACAATAATGGCAAATCAGGGTACAAACTATCGCTAAAATGTGCATAACGGACAGCAACCGGGTGCATTCATTTCCAACATTTTAGCGATAGTGTACGTTACCTCAATAAAACCCTTAAAGTTATTTGAGTGTTTAACTTCGCCACCAGCCCATCAGGTACCACTTAGTCGCGTCTCCTACAGACATCTACTAAATGTATTTAATTTTCTGTTCCAGACTCGACGACAGCAGTGTGGTCAGAGAACGGCAGCTGCCTCTTAGCTGGTCAGAGCTACGCACCGGGCTCGTCATGGCACCCATACCTGGTGCCCGGCGGGTACGACACGTGCGCCATCTGCACCTGCAACTTCGCCACCCGGCAGATTCAGTGCCCCAGGGTGAAGTGCCCGCCGTTGAGATGCAGCGAGAAGGAGGCGTATAGACCGGATAAGAAGGCCTGCTGTCGTGTATGTCCAGAGGTGAGAATTATACTTATTTTGGATATACTCGAAAGCGCTGTTCACGATAACTTTCACAATATCACCATCACCAGTAACAGACTATTGCTGAGGACAGACCTGCCAAATTGCTAGTCTTTTAACATGGTCAGGAGTGCTAGCAATTCTGCAAACATTACCGCAGTTGCTTACGATTTATATTCATTAACTTCAGGTAAAAGCGAAGAAACCAGACGAAGAAACTCCAAAAGACCAGGGAGCGCCGCGCACCGCCGAGGAGATCCTGGCGGAGGGTGGCTGCAAGTTCCCCGACGGGCCACTGCCGAATGGCAAGGAGGTGCACCCCTCCATCCACTCGCACGGGGAGCAGCGCTGCGTCACGTGCCGGTGCAAGGTGAATACCAACTTATCATAGTAGTAGAGTGGAAAAATGGTCTGTCATAAAGAGTCATAAATTGGTGATAAGGTTAATTCTGCTCAACACGCCAATGTCATGATAATAAGAAATGGACAATCATTAGTTTCACACTTCTCTCCTTTAAGTAATAGGTTTAAACCTCTGATAAGTAGAACGTTTTGATATCAGTGGGGAAAGTTTGTTATTGCATTCGAGGCAGAATTGACAACCGAGCCGCCAGTCGATTTTTTTTTGGCACTTTGCTTTCGCCAGTTTGAATGAATTTTGGATTGATTGAAAACGTCTTTTCCTATCTATTTTAGGATGGAGAGGTGACGTGCGTCCGCAAGCGCTGCGGACGTGCAGCGTGCGCACGCCGGCGGCGCGTGGACGCGTGCTGCGCGTGCACGCGGCACCGACGGCAGCGCGCGCCGCGCTCGGAGCGGCCCGCGCCCCCACCGCCCAGCTGAGCGCGCCCCCGCACCTCCCCGGACACAGTATTACTGCGCCCGACCACCCCGTCTATACCCCAGACTGCTCGTAGGCTAAGTGAGTGAGCGCGTAGCTCTATAGACTGACATATTTTTATGTACTCGTGCGATTCGAATGTGTCTCTAGATTTAGATTGCGTCAGCGGTGGCACGCCGTCACCGGACCGAACGACTGCGATGCGACACGACACGCTCACTGTTTCGCGTTTGCACGAGTATGACATGTACAGAATTATATTTTCTCTATTGTGTACCCGACGAAACTAGAGTTAATGAATTCAATTGTATAATTAAAAATACGAGGCTTGGCCAATTGGAGGTTATGGTCATCACCGGAGTGATAGTGTCGCGGCGCGGTGCTGCATGTTGCATGCGGCATGCGGCGGCGACTCGGTCGGCAGGCGGCAGACGGTCGGCCGCGCGAGGCTCGGAGTCGATCGACGACGGACGGTAGCTTTACTGTGTATTATTTTAACGGCGTTGAATATTTACTTACCCACCGGTATTTTAATTGGTATTATGGTAACCCGAAATTTAGGCGCATTACATGATCCGATACTGATTCGTATTATTTTAGTGGTAGGGCTCGATCGCTCGGTCGTTAGACAAGGATTGCGAGTGCGGTCGATAACAGATGTGCCATATTTTCTTAAATGTAAATATAAATTATAATACTACTTATGTGCATATTTATTTACGTCTCTATTGTATATGATACGGGATAACCGCACGTTTAGGTAATCATGTATGAACCATCACAAATGCTATCTTATTGGTCGCCTTGTTTGTGCATTTGCTTTTAGTTTTGTATATCTATATTTAATACCACACGAGTGTCATTACACATAGTGATCGGTAACTTCTATTACCTGCGTTATTTTATCTAGTTGTAGTGAACAGGAGAGGAGCTATTTAATTTTATTTTATAGACGTAACAATCGATATATTGCAATTTATGTTGCTTCAAGATATTATTACATAATTATAATAAACTGTAATCCCAGTGGTACATGCATCATCGCATGCCTTTAGGAACAATAATCACTGGTTGAGTGACATAATATGATACTTGTGGAGATATGATGTTTTAACACTTATACCTACTTATCAATAAACTTTATGTACGTTTGTCTAAATAAAATTTTGTAAATATTAATACGATTCTAGAGTTTACATCAATATGTACTGTATACACAGATACCTATTACGTATTGTACCGATATAAATCAATACAGATAAGGAGTAGTTTACGCAAATTTCGTGACTAGTTTTGTTTAATTACTAGGTTAACTGTGTAGTTACGTAATTAAGGAAGCTAGTCCAAATGTTTCGATGTGATGGATATGAATGCCATGTAGCTAGCGATACGTCTGTTTTCAATACTGATTATGATAGGAATTTATTACTTTTAAGTTGTATCCGAGGCCTCATAGTCACGAGGTGTAAAAACGCTAGCGTTAAGTAGGTTCGTTCACGTGTTAGGGAATGAGACGCCTTTTACAAACGATTGCGCGGGCGCTTGAAGGCGGCTTTCTTAAAATTGATATTGGATTATTTAAGGGCGCTTCAGTTTTTATGTCACGTGGAGATGAGACCTGACGGTAATGTTGTGCCGTAACAGCACGTTTTAGCAATTTGATTTTGTTTTGAGAGAGTCCATTTGCCAAAAATATCTTGTAAATTAAATTTTTCACATTTCGTTGTGGGTTCTAGTCCAGTCTAAATTTTGAGGAGTTGTTGTATTATTTTAATGTTACATTGGCTATTATTTTATTTTTATTTGACATTACGAGAATATCACTCGAGTAAGTACAAGAGTTATCTTGATTCTAATATATTTTTTGTATAATCTAACAATAGAAAAGTAGTCACCTATGGCTTGCGAATAACATAACTAATAGCCATAAAGAATACTATGAACTCGCTTGTATTGCATTGTTTTTCTATTTAATAAATCACTGCATTAAATACCGATGTAATGGTATTAAAACGGGATGATATTCATTTTATTTTTGTTTAGAACTCTTTAGATTGAATTCGAAAATGTTAACTTCTATGAGAAATTAAATTATTTGTGGTATAATAAAACATAATTTGGGTTGTCTAGGTGCATCCAGTCAATAGTCTGTAAACCGTCATACATTGATATGAAATAAATGACCTGTGAACAAATATGTCTTTAAATTGTCCCATGTTTTAAAATACTTACTGTACATCCCCGAAGGGCTACCTAATAAGGTTACCTTATTAAATAAGGTACACCTCTGCCTAACCTTATGTACACCCACATTTCTACAGTTATGTTTAAGAATCATGTAATAAGGCGCGGCCTTAATGCTTCCAACCAGGAACAAATCCAGACCCTGTGACTGATACTGCGAATTTTCTGATGGAAAAAACCCGAGAATGGAACCCAGGAACTCACGTTAGCAGTCGCGCTTGCCACCACTAGACCACCAAGGCAGTCCAACCTCACATTACCTGTATTAAAGCTCACTATCTTCAAAACGGACGGCGTGCACTAACATTAACTTTAAACTACTTTAAAAGTTCTCCACCGGTCTGTTACAACAGATAAGATTTGCAGAAAAATTCTGTGGTAGTTAATAAGCATTTATTCTTCATACAAAATATAAAGGTAAAAGGCTATAAATTAGTTATTACATTAAATTAGCCGTTTGAATGATACATTAGCATAAACTGGTGGAATACAAATAAGTTATCTGTGTGTGGATCTGCTTTGAAAGCTACAGTGCTTAACAAAGACAAAGTATAAGAATGTGGTATTTCCATATTTTTTTTTTTATTTCCACAAGTTCTTTAAAGTGAAGACTTCTTCAGTGCCCGTAGAGTGTCGGCCATGGCTTCAGCCACTGAGTCAGCGACCTGTATCGTGGAGTTCACACCCATGATGCCGATGCGCAGAGCCTTGCCCACTGTTGGGCCTAGACCGGCGAATATCAGGATATTGTGCCTGTTGAAGAATAACATGTTTTTAGAAATTATTTTAATGTAAATAACACCGCGGTTGAAATCTACGATGGGTTAGGCGGTGTTAGAACGTGTGCGTGTGGTGCATATTTGGTTAGTCAGATTTAGTAAAACACACAGTATCTTCTTCATATATTGTCCTGTTTATGTAGTTTTGGAAAATACACTGTAGGATCTATGAGATAAAAACCAAGACCGGTAAATATCTTGTTATAACTTTTTATCCTTATTTAAACTGAAAGGCACGCAGATCTCCTGTCTGAAACCTTTTGTACCTATGTAGTTCTAGCGGTCTTTCACCATGCCCTAGTACCGGTCTTAACAGGCAAACTAAGTGTTATATTCATACTTCAGTAAACATCATCGTGAGGACACCAGCATGCGTGAGAGTTGTTTCTCGACAGCATGTAAAGCCAGGCCAGCGAGCGGCTCAAGGCGGCATTCAAAATGTAACACCAGGTTAACCACACGATAAAGGATTCCAAGTTCTGTATTCAATAGGGATGTTTACTGACTAAACAAAATATGATTCTAATTAGTCCGTCTGCTAGATTATCGAAAAATATTGGATACGTATTTTTTGTTTTATCAAATCAATAAAAATTGACAAAGATAAAACGCGTCAAAGATTTGAGTGGGGGCTTGTGACGTCACTCACCGGTAAAAAATGTCATACTAATAACTTAGAAAATGACGTCACACGAGTTTTCAAAGCACTGTATCGTCTTCATTGTTTGTTTACGTGTAAAAAGAAAAAATACGTGTCCAATATTTTTTGGAAATCTATCTGACGAACTAATTAGATTTTTTTTACTACCCTATTATAGGAACATTTAGCTGCCATGATGAACAATGAGTATTTTTTTATAGCGAGTCATGTCATGCAAACACTATCAATTTTCTATCTGACTATCGATAACACAAGATTATACCTATAAATAAAAATCTATTTAAAACATTGACTTGCTTGATTTTACTCCACTATCAATTTTTTCAGTTAATCTAAAATTATTACTGGATAATCCGATAATTAAGTACGTAGGAGGTAGGTTTAAATAATTATCTACAAAACGGATTTTTGTTTCTATAAAGTTGTTAAGCTCACAGATAAGATAAAAGAGGTTTATTACATTATATTATACCAAGGGCGTTGCCACACCTGGTAAATAAAAATGTCTAGTAAGTTTTTGTTTACTGTTTACGGATGCAACTGTAATTAAAAAAAATGCAGCGATATTTTGTGCGAAATCAAATAGGTAGTACCTATGCCAGAGAGAAAGGGTGCTAAAAGATTTTTTTTCATAAGGCTCTTTTCCGATTTATCTACTGAAGTTTGTAGTAGCATAACTAATCTGTGGTATAATGTATACCTGCATAGCTCAATGATTCTACTGTTTACTAAAACTTATTACGTTCTTGCTTATTCTGTGAAGTGGGGGCTAATTATGGTGACGCCTATGGAAAAGAACACTAAACTAACACATACATATGCACACATACATAGGACTCCGATGACGACGCGCAGAAGAGACGAGGTGATGACGATTCCGTGCAGTGCCTAAAAGTGTGTGAGTTGACCTTTAAAACAAGTACTAGCTACTTACTTCGCTCTCATATATTTCACGAACTCAACGTAATCATATCCTTTAGGCAGCTTCACAGTTGTGACAGTAGCCAGCCGGTCTTCAGGCTTTGGGATCAAGAACTCGAAGCTATACTCCCGAAGACGCTTGTGGAAGCGAGCTGTGGTGGCGGCGTGGCGGGCCCAGGAGGAGACCAGGGTTTCCTTGATGATCTCCTGGAGACAACACCGGAGAGCCCAGAAAAGTGGGGGACTCAACGTGTGGTGGTATCTGGAGATATGCATTAAAATTAGTGTTTAGTTGTAACATTTCAAAAATTATATCTTGCTGGTATAATGCATCCTATCGAGCAAAGGTATATAAGGAAGGAGTATACCTAGAACACCTTATTTCGGGAAGAACAAGTGCCTTTTGGCTTCATTAGGAGTGCTTTTATACCTACTATTACTGTATTAAAAGTGCTACAGTGTGTCCAAAGTTAATAGGTATTACTTACGTTCTTGTGTTTCCGTAGCAGTTCCATTGTTGCGCTAACAGCTTGATGTCGAAGTAGAAAGGAGGATCGCGCTTTCTGCTTTTGATTTTAGCCCTAAGAGAAAACCGAAAAATAAACAATTTAAATACTTCACGGAAAACATGTTAGCCATTTTGTTCGCTACATATTGTGTATGGCCTTATCTATTGTTGATTCAAATTAAAGTAAAAAAATATGTAATAAGTATCTTACTCGGCACGTGCACTGAATGCCACAGGAGATATTCCAGCTGGTCCACTGAACACCTTCTGGGTGGAAGTGTAAACACCATCGACTCCCCATTCGTCCATGAAGAATGGAACTCCTCCGAGTGATACCACAGTGTCTACAAGAAGCAAGGTCCCATACCTGAAAATATTTTTATCATTATTGTATCAGCCTACTGTTCCACTGCTGGCCAAAGGACATCCTCCACTCACGGGCCACGGTGTTTGTGAATCTTTCAGGAATAATTACGAAACAAAAATTGTGAAGTGAGATTCTCTAAGATAAAAAAAAAAACATTAATCAAAAGTTAAAAGAAAGTCAAGGTAAGAGAAACGCTTAAAGAAGTACAGAAAACGAATAGTCGGTCGGAACAACCGAAAAACTTTTTATCTTAGATAACTTTTACCGCGCTTGGTATTTTCACTGCATGCTAATTGCAGACTCCTTCACAGGATGCAATTAAAGAGTTTTCAACTCGAACGTATTCAAGAGACCTAGATCTAAGTAAAAAGCCAAGTCAGGATCAGGAATGAAAGAGACAACGACTGTAATTAAATTGTTCGGTCCCCTGTCCCAGTCTCATTCCTCGGGCAATCAAATAGTTTTTCTGCTAAAGTTCGCTGCTTTTTTAATTTAGAAGTGAAAGGTCGACAGGAGGAATGGCTTAGCGCAGATTGGATAAAGCCCGGGTTGTGGTTTTTATAACAGTTCGTTAAGTTGACAGACAGGGAGCAAAGATGGGAGGAATAGATAACTAGCCTCTGCTTGAAGTTTGGTGACCGCTTAATTTGGGTGGGATGTGTTCATTTTAACGGTTTTCACGTATAAGAAAAAGTTCAGCATCGTTAAGGGTATTTTTACATGCATGTAAAAATACCCTTAACGATGCTGAACTTTTTCTACCCGTATTTTTTTGTTCTAGACCATATTTGGGAACCTAGTAGTTGCTTAGAGGTTCTGGTGTCAAAGTTCCAACATTTAATAAAGTTTTTTTTCAAATATAACTTTGTTTTATTATAACTGTGATTTTAATACCTCCATGGCCCGTTTACTATTCAATGCATTCACAAGCAAAATGTTTTGAGTTAGTTTTACTCTAAAACGTGTTTTTTACCTCAATAAAAGTCGAATATTTTTTTCCTAGAGTTAATAGTTTGACGAAAAGAATACTTGGTTGACGGCGTGATAGGTTCGACTAAACATTTTATGGGCCAAACATGGATGAACGAATATAAAAAAATGCAAATCAAGTCAATTATTTAAAATCAGACCAGTTAATTCGAATCAGCCTGAAAAGCAACCGGCTTGAAATTATTAGCTAATCGTATTTTCTCTCCACGTCAGTCGTTTAGTAATTCGAGAAGCGCCGACTGGCTAATCCTAGGCTTAACTCAATAACTGCCTGGCACCTACCATACTGAACCTTTTCTATTAGTTATCCTTTCTCTCAGCTAGACCGGTTACTAGGCAATGTCGGTGATTCTATTATCCCTTATTTGATAGTTCAAATAACAGAGTCGCGTTTTTTAAGGCGAGCTCTTTGCCTTTCACATTGAGACAATATTTGAAGTAGTTTGAGGTAAATAGGTTAGACAAGAGACTGATACTTTGTACCTAAGATTTGTTGTCTCTTACCAAAACATGATCTCATTAATATCGAAATAAGTCTAGATATGTTATGTTGACTTAATGAAATTAAATATCGGCTTGGACTCTGCAGAAAAGTAACTGTTACGTAATTAACAAACACAATATTTTTACTTATTAATCCCATTTATAAAACCTCTTTGCTTATTGTTTTTTAAATGCCTTAGTTACTGGCCATTCGGGCCCAAAATAATTATGTGACGCCATTAATGTTTTCTTTTTTACTAATTTGTTCACAATGATTTAATGTGGCTTTTGTATATTTTTTTCATAACACCCAGCCAGTCTTTTTAAAATGTCATTAGTTTACACACCTCTTTATTGTTTACCTATTTCATTGTGTATAAACTTTTTTGCCAGTATTTATATTTTCGTGCCTTTGTTTTGGTCTGAAGATTTCAATGGCTTGGAGATAAAATGGCCATAATTACAGTTATACAAAGATGCGTGTGTTCAAATCCGAAGAAACACTTTCATCTTTTTTTTTATAAAAATTCAGAAATGTTTCATCAATAGTATGGGTACTGCTAATGATAACCTGATAATATTATTTAAGCGATAAAAGATCATCAGTAGCACTTTACTCACTTGTGGCAGACATCACCCAAGCCCTGAAGGTTCTGTAGAGTCCCGGTTGAGGAGTCACCGTGTGTGACGAAGAGGGCAGCTGGACGCAATCTCTTTAGCTCAGGCTCCAGCTGTTCAGGACTGAAGGTGGCGTCAAATGGAACACTGACTGACTCAGTTTTAATGCCTAGAATAATATACAAATGGAAGTTATTGAGGGTCATTTACGAATTTAAAAAAATACGTGACAACACATCATGTCAGTTTCCTGAGAACTTGGTAGAAAAGTAATTCCTTAATACGAAACATGACTTTATTTATTTTATTCCCCTGGGATAGAGGATAATAAAATTGGCATAAACGGGCAGAAAACCAGACTCAAGGCTGCCACAGAACAATTCCGGATATAACTCATTAATACTTTTCCTAACTTATAAATCGAACATAGGTTGCTCAGCACAGCACTGGCAACCAAGCAAGAATATATAATTACCATATCTATTAGCTATCATTAACGCGCGCTGATCCCAAATGCCCCTGGATGCGATGAGCAGTGTTTCCCCTTTATCTACCAGATTGCTGATTATAGCCTCCATGCCGGTGTGACCCGACCCACTCATGGCTAACACCAGTTTGCTGCGAGTTTGGAACACGTACTGTAAGCCAGCACGAATGTCATCCAGAACCTGGAACATAGAATATATAACGAATTACCTTTCCACTTGCAAAATCTTAAATTTTCTAATTTATTAAAGTGGCGATCAGCAGGGCTATTGCGTATCTTTTTAAATGACAGTGGCTATCATAGTGTCCATCGATTAACTGTCAGTTTGGTACAAAATGGAACCATTTGACAGTTAATCGATGGACACTATGATAGCCACTGACATTTAAAAAGATACGCAATAGCCCTGCAGTTCATCAGCATATATCATTATAATAATATGTACTTATTTTTTACATAATATTATAGACCTTCATACCTTCTTTGTAAAACCTACGTGGAAACAGTTACGGCTACTGGCCACATGAGCCCAAAATAAAGTTGTGATGCCATTAAGTTTTATTTTAAATATTTTATTTTTACATATGAAATGGCATTTTAAACATTTACAGCTGCCTGTGTTGTTGTCATTTGTATCCACCCGTTGTACTGAGTTTAAATAAACGGTAACTCAAAAAAATAAACGTGGTTGTTTTCAGAGTAAAATAATGGTGAGTAATCATAATCATCATTTATTGCACTCATGTAGTTCATAGGTTGTTACAGGTATATAAGTTTCATACATGGAGCCTGGTAGGGCACAGCAATATACATATAGTACATTACATAGTGTACAAAAATTACACTCAAAATTGGATATTTTATAGTCATTATATTCTTCTGAATATTTAAAGAGAGTGTTGAACAAGAGATTATTTTATAGTCTGTTATTAATGAAAATAGCTAATTATGTTTTATTAAATAAGAATATTATTAATATGTTCTTAAAGAAGCATCTAGATCATTTACTTATCAACAACTTCAAAATCTAAACGATATGAAAGCCTTCTTATTCAAAATCACATTTCAAATAAGTATTCAACGAAAGAAGGCGTCATTACGTCCGAATACAAAATATGAAAAGAAAACCTCAACTCATATTTGAGCTTACTCTTGAGATATGACAAGGGCTGACCTTGGTCGACCGTATGTTTGCTATCCCTTATATAATGGGAACAAACTCAAAAAGGTTGTTTACCCCTCAAAACACTCAAGAGTATTGCGGTGAGCAGCATTCTTGTTACTCATGAGCGAGACCTTACTTTATTATTCATGTAATTTGACCTGAATCCATAAGAAACCAAGGTTTTGTTTTTACATAACAGGCGTGTATTCTCGTAAGCACCGAAAGGTGACGTCACTAACCTTTTTCGTAATTTCCACAGGTCGAAAGTCAAATTGTCATTTGAATGTATAGGACCCACCAAAGGAGTCTAACTAACTACAAGGTACGAATGTAGAAAGTATAATTATATCTAAGAAGTAGATATCACAGTAATTAAGCTGAGCAACACCTGAGAATACCAACCAGCTTAACAATCTTCAATGTTCATCTTCTGAAATAGAAGAAGCATGAAATATTGCGCAAGAGGTAATAATGAAACAAAAGTTAGCACTAATGGAGGGTTCAGTTCCGAACGAGGTATTATTAGGGGATGGAAGTTTCTGTGAAAGTTAATTTTATCACTATCGGACGCACGCGGTTTGTTTTCTAATAAAATAAACAACTTACGTTGAAGAGCTCATCGCAGATGGGTGTGAGGACAGGTTTGCTGAGAGCATCCGCGACGGAAGGCCAGTAGTCGCAGGGCCCCGGTCCACACAGCAGCGGCTTGACTATCTCCCTCTCCACTATCCTCGGAGGAGGCACTATGAACTTGTTTGAGGACATCTTCGGTAAAGTAGCGAGAACTGGAGTTGAAAGAGTGGGTAAAACACAAATCAAATATCAACGTGCACCTAATGTGTCAGAAGTTGATGTTCTGAATGTATGGGTAACAGTAACGTCAGTTAGCAAAAAAAAAAAAGATTTTGAAATGTTATCCTACAGACAGACAATACATATAAAGTACCCACGTAAGTACCTTACTGTTTCACGCTAAATAGAGTTGTGGTTAAGATCAATTTGTACCCCATCTTTATCATCCGAACATAGTCATGTTTATGGTAATTAAAGAGATAACACTAGTGATCAAAGTACATAAAAATATATAGAGTGTGTAATACTGTATTCTCAAAACAACTAGGTACCTATTATATTATTGTTTCATTAGCATTTAGATGTATGTACTTATGCTCAATTACAAGCTAGCTCGCCAGAACAAGCTCGTCTCGAGTGAAACTATCTCGCACTCAGTGACCGATATTCGGCGCAAGTATTCGTGAAGTTTGGTTACCGGAATCGGGTTAATGTTTAGATTTAGTGCTAATAGGGTGGTTGTAAATTTGCTACAATGTTCTGGCGCTATCGGATGGCACATTTGGCAAGTGCGCCGCGCCCGGGGCGAGTGCCGCTTGCCAGCCTCATATTTGTTCCACATGCTATCGTTGCTAGCCTGCGGTTTAACAATTGTTTTTATATCCCAGTTTACCATTCATTCACGGTATTTTCGTTTAAAAAAACAAAACCGAATGTATTTTAACGTTTAACCGTGCCACAGATAAGGGAGGTCAAGAGTGCATTTGGCAGCGCGCTTATTGACATGATAGTTCGTCGTTTCCGAGTTAGAACCGAGGTTATATAAGACTGAGACGTGGGATGAAGATCGAACGAGCGCAATGTTGTCTCGACAAATTGATTCGATTCCCATCGCGACTGTCGAAGCGATCCCGGCTTCCCGGCGGGACACAGCGGAGCGAAAGACGAACGACCCGCCGCCGGGACCTTCACGCTTACAAACACGCGGCTCCGGCAGGAATATCATCGTCTTGTCAGAGATGCTGCCACAAAATGCATCGTGAATATTAACGTTTTGTTTACACATTTCCACTTGCCTCATGTATGTTATGTTGGTCGTTATCTAACTAATAAGTATCGGAACTTACTCGTGGTTTGAGAACAAAGAAAGTTAAAAAGAATTTAAAGGTTGACGAAAAATAAACAGATAGGTTTGTATAACTCACTTTTAAATCACTGTTTCGAATATAATACTTATTGTTTGTTTCTAATCATAATGGGCTATGCCAATGTGTCCCTCACCAGTGACTAACGAGAACTGACGATAATTGTGGGTCATTAGTTTATGTATATCGATAATATTGTAATTATACAATAGTTTACAGTTACGCTATGTAGATAAGAGAAAATAAGACATCGTTGTTCCCGCTAAACGAAGATGCGTTTTACCTATTACCTACATTATTTGTTGAAACGTTTTCTAGCAATAATTGCTCTTTAAATATTTGAAGTTACAAAAAAGTTAATTTATTTTTAAATTAAACTTTGCTCTACTACGATTTTTTCCTGTATCGTGGGTGCGTATACAAAATGTTT
The DNA here is from genome assembly GCA_949774965.1 of Diarsia brunnea. Classification (NCBI taxonomy): domain Eukaryota; kingdom Metazoa; phylum Arthropoda; class Insecta; order Lepidoptera; family Noctuidae; genus Diarsia; species Diarsia brunnea. The sequence continues at coordinate 9,011,875 of OX459011.1, forward strand.
AACTCATAAACACAACAATCTGTTAAAGGCCCTTCAAATATCTGTTCGAACCTGCGACACTCAGCGGCGCGGTTAATTGCTCAGGCACTGCACCAAAACGGTGCCGTCGTAATAATTTACTCTATATGATTTTATTCTGCGGTAATTGTAATTCCTGTTTACCATGTTATATGCGTTGTAGCGTTGGTAACATACCAATATAATCTATAAAATCCGAACAGCCAGTTATTGGGTAATCTGGCTGTACGGAGAATTTTACTACTGAAAAAAGGCTATATTTGAAAAAACTATTTTAGTCTCCAACTCCACGTGCGTCCGGGATCACAGTAGCGGGTGCGTAGGTTTAATATATTGATGAGGCCGTTAATTTTGGACAAAACAGTTTCATTCCAGGCCAGATACACCCGGTCTGATTAATTACTGATGGTCGCGGACGCATGTGCCACATGTCATACGACTACGACGAGATGGCGGAATGAGTTGGAATTCTACAAAAGGAACCTTGAAGGACCTTAAGGAGAGGAGTAGGAAAAAATTTAGAACAGCCCTTGTCAGCGGAACACTTCAGACCTTTTACACACATTTTCGCAGATAAAGGTTAGGCAGGGGCTACCTCGTCGGATCTAGTGATCGTAAGCAGTTTCTAAGTAAGAGTTAAGGAGTTCGATTCCCAAGTCGGACTAAGTGTTTATGGGTTTTTCAATTGGGAATAATCGGTAACAGTCCGAAGTCTAGATCTCGAATCCCGAATGGCAATAGGTTTGCCTCCGATTCATCTTTACAATAAAGCACAGTAGACCTCTTTTTTGAGCCAAATTTCACGTTCCGGTGCCAGGACCATATGCTCACCTCGACGCTAAGCTACCAACATGTTTTTCCCAGTCCTTTGACGCCACAGCTTGGACCTATCATCATCGCGCCATGCTAGATGTCCTGCCAACTCGATTAAGTTTCAAAATCGTCTCTTACTTATTTTATAGGACTAAAACATAAATGGCAAAATGTGCGTATACTATGGGTACTAACCCGGCAGAATTAAACGATAATTATTTGATTTATTTTATTTTTTAATGAAAATAGTTAAAGAAACAATACAAACAAGTAGTATCACATAGGAAAGCTGTCTCAAACATTATTAATTATATTAAATCATTTTGCCGAAGTAAGTGCTCGAAGGGTGTCAGCCATTGCGGCAGACAGTACGTCCGCTACGTCTCTTCTAGCGTTGACTCCCATAATGCCGATACGCAATGCTTTGCCCAGCGTTGGACCACGCCCCTCCAGGATCAGGATATTGTGTCTGTTCAAGTAAAAAAATAATTAATAAGTACGTGCTAAGAAGAAAAGAAACAAAAAATACGGGATTTGGCAGAATAACAACGATTCGGTGAATTCATTTCTCTTTAGTGTTATTAAACTTGACTTGAATAATAACTTAAATTTAGTTTTACAGGCATTGACTTATATATTACAGTTTTTATATCAATGTTTACAGGACAAAGCCTTCAGGAACAGGTTAAGTCCGTCGTCTGCAGTGCTTTAAATGTGCAAGTAAAAATAACAGTACAGAGGCGGCCTTATACAAGGCATTTCCTACCAGTCTACTATAGAGTGGTGCACAGACCAGACAGCGGCCCCCACCTATAAGGTGCAATCTCTATAGAACTAACTAGCTGATGCCCGCGGCTATGTCCGCGTGGATGTCGGTTTTCGCGATCTTTTCATTCCCCCAATCAACCCCTTACAATCCTATTTTCGCATTAAAAAGTAGGCTTTCAGGCTCTAGCTAGACTATCCGTGTTCCAAATTTCATTAAAATCGGGTTAATAGTTTTGGCGTAAAAGCACGATAGACAGACATACAGAGTTACTTTCAAATTTATTATACACAATATATATTAGTAAGGATTTGAAATACAACAGAACTTACTTTTCCCTCAAGTAACTCGTGAATTCGATGTAGTCAACGCCTGGAGGAAGTACCACGGTAGTGACAGTAGACAGCCTGTCTTCTGACTTCGGTACGAAGAACTCGAAGCCATATTCTTGGAGTCGCTTGTGGAAGTAGGCCGTGCTGTCGGCGTGGCGGGCCCACGTGACCGGCAGGGTCTCGTTAGAGATCTCTTTGAGACAGGCGCGGAGGGCCCATAGCATTGGGGCACACAATGTGTGGTGGTATCTGAGAAAATGTAATGTTATGTTACTTACACATTACATTAACAACAACATATAGGTTCTGGTTTCAATTTCGGGTTGGGTAAAGTGTTATTGGGTTTTTCCATCTGCAATTTCTCAGTAACAGCCACGGAGTCCGGATTTGTGCCCGGTTGATGGCAATTGGCTCGCCCCCTATTACAAAGGACTTAAACTGGCGACATATGAATTAGGTACACCTTTTTATTTTGGTCTGTGGGAAATCATCAAATGACTCCTCCCGCTCTGGGCAGAGCGGTTGGAAGTGTCAGACTTCCACTGATTAAAAACCACCCACGCTCCTTCTTAACTCGCAGCACCGACGGGTTAATTAGGTACACATCTGGCTAACTTTTCGAAGATTACAGGCGTGATGTTATGTTATGTGAAAACCTCCAAATGAAATAAAAAGTCATCAGTCAAGATATAGCACTCACTGTCTTGTATCTCCGTAGCAGTTCCACTGTTGAGCTAGTAATTTCACATCTAAGTAGAAAGGAGCTGGGTCATAGGTTCTGTTATTTATCTTTTGCCTGAAAAAGAAAAAAAAATAGATTAGGAAAAACATTTAATGTATTTTACGACTGAATTACTTTTAAGTGGTAATTACAGCGCTGCTTGGTTCTGTTAGCGCGAATTTAATTAGAAATAAGGCATTTCCAATTTAATATCAACAGACACAAAAATGTTAAATGGTTAGGTATGGATCAGAATGTTGGGCCCTAAAAGAAATGAATGAAAGCCTGTGTAGGATGTAGAAAGGATGTGTAGTGTTACGCGAAAGGATAAAATAAGAAATGAGTACATAAGAAGAAGCAAGTGGCACCGGTGACTGAAAAGTTGTGTGGTATTTAATCGGTTGTCGTGGTATGGGTAATATGCGTATGTGATGCGGAGAAATGAGGAAAATGTCGTGACGAAACCTTTCAGTATGAATGTGGAGGGGTATAGTATAAGAGCAGGGGAAGACCAAATAAACTATGGATGGACTGTGTAAAGGATGGTATGATAAGAAAGAAGGTGTCGAGTGACACTTGAGAAGAGTAATAGAGAAGTATGGAAGAAAAAGACATGCTGCGCCGACCCCAAATGAATTGGGATAAGGGCAAGAGAATGGTGAATGACGATGAGACACAAAAATGTTTTTGACAGCTCCTTCATGTCAATTAAGTTAAGCAGCGCAGCAGTGATATTATTACAATTTCGAGGAATACAATGTGGTCTTACTCTGCGCGGGCGCTGAATGCCACAGGAGCAATCCCGGCTGGGCCACTGAACGCCTTCTGGGTGGCAGTAAATACTGCGTCTACTCCCCATTCGTCCATTAGGAAGGGGGCACCAATGAGTGACACTACAGTGTCAACCAGGAGTAAAGCGCCATATCTAAAAAAAAGTAAAAAATGTTTTTCATTTGCATAAGTGTGGTGAATGATTTTGTGGTGTGTAGTGGTGACGATGTGGTGGTGTGGTGTGTGTGTGGTGTGAGTTGTGCGTGTGTGTAATGAGTGTGTCTGTGTGTGTGTGTGCCAATTTTGGCCATCCATGCCAATTTTGACTTTAAGATTTACCAGTACTTTTTTCTTATTCACTGACTTAATAAAAAATAACTATTTATTTTTATGAACAAATATTCTTGTTTTATTCCTGGTTTGCAATTTTTTTATTGTGGAACCTACTCAGAAATGTAAATGGCCATGTAAATCAAATATTTTATGGCATCTATAAGTCATCAATGGCCATTTTTACAATTTCTAAGTTCTTATCACAGCAAAGAGTTTGCTTACTAGAAATAATATAAAGAAAAAAAAACAAAAAATAAAAGATGAATGTAGTTATTTTGATATTTTATTCGTGGAAAATACCAGTTGTTACCAATGGTTTTTTTTTCAGTCAACCCCTTATATATTTTTTTTTTATGGTGGGTGGAAAATCATCAAATAACCCCTCCCGCTCTTGGGCAGAGCGAAAGGGAGTGTCAGATTTCTACTGACTAAAAACCACCCATGTTCCTTCTTAGCCCTTCATGTCGAGGCTGCGGTATCTCGCGAACAACCCGCAGTTCAGTCAACCCCTTACTTACTTGTGGCAGAGATCGCCCAAGCCTTCCATTTTCTGTATTGTGCCGGTCGAGGAGTCACCGTGTGTGATAAACAGGGCAGCAGGTTGTAATCTCTTCAATTCAGGCTCTAGTTGTTCCAGAGTAAAGGTAGCATTCATTGGGACTTTGGTCACTTCAGTTTTAATTCCTAGAAACATTCAGATGTGCGTTGACCTTATGAAATTTTAAAAATTTTCTGTGAAAATTGTATTGTACACAAAATAATGGCTATATTTCAAATTACGCGGGGAAAAAAAAATTACAACAAAATATGGTTTTTGGTTGAAATAAATGTTACCTAATCTTTTGGCAATGATTTCCGCGCGCTGATCCCAAATACCCCTGGAGGCGATGAGTAAGGTTTCTCCAGGAGCCACCAGGTTGCTGATCACAGACTCCATACCAGCATGGCCAGCCCCACTCATGGCTAAGACCAGCTTACTCTGAGTTTGGAAGACATATTGCAAACCTGCTCGTATTTCGTCTAGTACCTGCGAAGTAATTCTTAAATTAACGAAACCGGTATACTGACCAATCATAATATTGTGCTGTATTCCCCGAAAGTATAGACAGTACACACATTTCGGGTTTAAATCCCAAGTAATAAAGGGTGTGGAAAACTGTGGCTACTACCGAAAAAGTTCCAATTTAAACGTAGCTACCTAATCATTTGGGTTTAGCCGGGTTCAGAACCAAAACACCAGAGTTACTCTGAGAGTATCAGACTTTCTTATGGCTATTAATTGATCACGGATCACTTGCAAGTAGACTATTACTATAATTACATAGAAAGGTAAGTACCATTACCACATAACCACACCACAAAATTTTATATTATTATCAACTTCAAACAATGCTTGAGCTAACTTCCTGCGAAGTGGCTCTTGTAGCAAGTCCTTTTTTTTTTTTTTTGGGGGGTGGGAAATCATCAAATAACCCCTCCCGCTCTTGGGCAGAGCGAAAGGGAGTGTCAGACTTCTACTGACTAAAAACCACCCATGTTCCTTCTTAGCCCTTCATGTCGAGGCCGCGGTATCCCTTGCGAACAACCCGCAGCCTCGACAGGCGTCGGCCCTTGCGGGCCCCTTCCATCTTGCTGACATCTCTTTGAGGCGCGCGTGGAACACGAAAGCGCTGTCGACACGGCCTGTCGTCGTCATAAGAGCGACGGCGAGCTTACCCATCACTCACCGTCCACAGGCCCGCGTCTACGGTGGCCGGAAGCCATCACGTGGCCCCCGACGCCCGGATCGCCTCCCGCGGCGGCTGGGACGAGAGGTACTCTCCCTCTCACGTTCCGCCACCTCCTTCGCTAGCATCACTGCTTCGCAGAAGGAGGCGACGGCGTCCCATTCCTTCTCGCCCCGGACTATGGCTTGCACCAGGGCCGGACGCAAGAGGTCGCCGCCGCCAATCGCCGCTACGAGAACACGGCGGTGCTCCGCCCAAGCGGGACACACCTCCACGGTGTGCTCCACCGTGTCCTCCGGCCGATCCTCACGATGGTGGCATCCAGGCGTTTCCTCCCGCCTGATTCGGTGCAGGTACCTCCCAAAACAACCGTGTCCGGTGAGTACCTGCGTCAGACGGAAGGTGAGGGCGCCGTGGCGCCTCTTCAGCCACTCCTCAAAGAGGGGACTTACCGCCACTATCGTGGCGTGTAGCAAGTCCTTGAATGTGCGTTTGGTACATACGCCATCGCACATCAAGCTACTACAACCTGTCATAATATTTCATTAATAGATTTTCAACTTAATCTCTAAAGCATTAGGTTGCAGGTTGGTTGGAAAAAATTGACAGTTTCGGATTGCTTGACGTGCTGGTGTATGTACCTTATCCATATAGGTGTTTGAAAGGGCTTTTGTAGTGAAGATATAAATAGGTATAAGTAATCTAACTTTCATCATCATCAGCCAAAAGTCGTCCACTGCTGGACGAAGGCCTCCCCCAAAGAACGTCATTACGAACGGCAACCTGCCGTTTGCATCCGCCGGTTGCCCGCGACTCTCACGATGTCGTCGGTCCACCTGGTGGGAGGCCTACCAACGCTACGTCTTCCGGTTTATGGTCGCCACTCAAGAACCTTTCTTTCCCATCGGCTGTCGGTTAATCAACTTGCATATTCTGAGAGCTATGTCGGTGACCCTGGTTCTTCGGCGAATTTCCTTATTTCGAATTTTGTCGCACAAAGAAACTCCGAGCATAGCTCTCTCCATGGCTCGTTGCGTGAATCTAACTTTAACTATGATTAAAACATGACTTTTAAAATTTCTTACAAAGTCGGTAGCACGAATCTCATAAAATAACCTTATTAACTATTATGTCAAAAAACTTACATTATAAAATTCATCACAGTTGGGTGTGATGATTGGTCTGCTGAGAGCCTCCACGACGGAAGGCCAGTAGTCGCAAGGACCCGGGCCACATAGCATCGGCTTCACAAACTTCCGGTCCACTATTTTCGGAACAGACACCCTCAAGTTATCGTAAGACATGGTTTCGAATCTGGAACATAACAACACCATGAAAAAAAGATGCTAACTGTAAAAAAAAATAGGTTAAAATAATTCTTAAGACAATTCTGTATCAATTAATCCCAAATCGTCAGAAGTTCTCTTCATCAAATCTTTCTAATCTTCGAGGTATGTCAAAATACTACCTAAGTTATTTTTCTTCTTCTTATCATGTGGGCAGTAAGGTCTAATGACCCCACACACCCTAGTTTCAGAGTTTCTAAACCGGCTAAAGGGCCTCTGACTTAGGGCACGCCACGATAGTGGCGGTAAGTCCCCTCTTTGAGGAGTGGCTGGAGAGGCGCCACGGCGCCCTCACCTTCCGTCTGACGCAGGTACTCACCGGACACGGTTGTTTCGGGAGGTACCTGCACCGAATCAGGCGGGAGGAAACGCCCGGTTGTCACCATTGTGAGGATCGGCCGGAGGACACGGTGGAGCACACCGTGGAGGTGTGTCCCGCTTGGGCGGAGCCCCGCCGTGTTCTCGTAGCGGCGATCGGCGGCGGCGACCTCTCGCGTCCGGCCCTGGTGCAAGCCATGGTCCGGGGCGAGGAGGAATGGGACGCCGTCGCCTCCTTCTGCGAAGCAGTGATGCTAGCGAAGGAGGTGGCGGAACGTGAGAGGGAGAGAACCTCTCGTCCCAGCCGCCGCGGGAGGCGCTCCGGGCGTCGGGGGCCACGTGATGGCTTCCGGCCACCGTAGACGCGGGCCTGTGGACGGTGAGTGATGGGTAAGCTCGCCGTCCGTCCGTCTTATGACGACAACAGGCCGTGTCGACGGCGCGTTCGTGTTCCACGCGCGCCTCAAAGAGATGTCAGCAACACGGAAGGGGCCCACAAGGGCCGACGCCTGTCGAGGCTGCGGGATGTCCGCAAGGGATACCGAGGCCTCGACATGAAGGGCGAAGAAGGAACATGGGTGGTTTTTAGTCAGTAGAAGTCTGACACTCCCTCTCGCTCTGCCCAAGAGCGGGAGGGGTTATTTGATGATTTCCCACCCCCCAAAAAAAAAAAAAAAAAAGGGCCTCTGACTTGGTTTGACGAACACCATTTGGCGGCCGGGACCACCCGGTCCGAAGCATGGAATCATCTTTTTATCGGACAAATAGGTGATTCAAGCCTGCAATTTCCTAGCCAAACTGAAAACAACTTTACAAAGTATGCTTCCCGTGGAAATCGAACCCACGACCACTTGGTCACAAGGCAAACGCCTAAACCACTCGACCACGGAGGCCGAGTTATTCTAAAAACATAGAAGACATGACAATCGGTAAAGCAACGTTCAATATTTTATTTTGCCTACTGAGGTAGGTAGCATGTTTTGTACTCGGTCTAATTATATGTGATTGTTGTATAGCCAGTGAATCGTGATGGCTCTATACTGGTTATTATGTTAATAAGCCAAACAAGCCCATAATGACCGTTATCTTTTATCAATATTTTTGTGAAGAGATAAACTACCAGGAAACACAATTATGAGTGTCTAGCATCCACCCGCGGTTTCACTCACGTAAATATTTTTTTTTCTACGTAAATTATAGACTAGGACCTAGTCTAAAACACCTAGTCACTAGGTGTTTTTATTGCTGCATATGAGGTTTTATCAAAATTTGCTTTGTTGTTTTTATGTAAAAGAACAAGCACCCATCCGAGCAAACTTTCGCGTTTATAATATTAGAGTGAAATTAAGATATTAGAGAATTTAACACCTTTACAGTGAACTTCATCGTACATGATGTTGAACTATCACTTTCGTCCGGGCTTTCACTAATCAATCAAATAGAGCAGATACTGACAACTGTAGTTAATTATGTGTATTAGTTTTTTAAGTGACATTATTATTGACAACTCAAAACATGTAGTAAAGATGGTTAATATCTCGTTTTCAGTGTTTATGATATGTTATTCACGTATATAATTAAGTAATTATTCACAATGATGGACTTAGTAAACAGTGGGATCGGAAGATGTATATTTTAATAAGTTTGAAATTAAATAAGGGTAAAATTACAATTATATTTAACTGATTTGATTGTATAAGTATTTTAGTTATAGGTTTTATTTAGTATTTAGGGTAATTTAATTCAAAATCAAAAGTCATTTATTCAAACTAGGCTGGTAATCAGCACTTTTCGAACGTCAAAATTTACTTTACTTTACTTATTTATAAGTAACAGTCCTCCAAAACGCTCACCCTTCGACACTTCCTATTGTTTTTGGTGGAAAGAAGGAGTGGCGGAACAAACTCCCCAGCAACACATCTGTCTGTTTGGTTAGAAGAACCGATACAATAGAAAAAAAAACACTTACAGTGGCAATGTAACTCGTAAATCAACTTAAAATTAAATTACAACACAACACAACTCTAGCACTTAAAATCACGGGTTAAAAATAAACTATTTTACATTAAATTTACGGTTAATTGTAAGGTAAGTGTACCACACAGCTCTCTCTACTGAGCTAACGATAATAATGGTAACAAGGGATTATAGTTTTTTGTATTATATACTCGCACCGATCGTATCAACTAATCAGCGTATACACCTAATTATATGATAAACAATGACAATGTTGTTTTGTAAATAGTGAATCTATCATTCACTATTTACGGTTTTGTTTTGCATAACTACGGATAAGTGAATGCGAAGTTCATAGTGACTTATTTACAATTTCTAAATTTAGATTTTTTCTGAAATAACACTTTTTTTGCCTTAACGTGTGGGTGGCAGTTGACTAAAGAGCCAGTCACCGACCTAATTTCAAAAACAAATCATGTGATGTGAACTGAGTAAGTGCCTCATAAATAATTAAGCTTTTGGTCTTAAGTTTTCTTAATTTTGTAACATTCTATACACACTGTAAGAATCATTTCAAGACATAAGTAAACATACCTCTCAAAACATAAAAAAATAACTGTGTGTTTAATAATGGTTTAAAGTTTTCATGGAATCAAATAGTAAAGCCTCAATTCCTTCAGGTCGTAGGGAGTGTCTTGCGCGACCCAGCGTACGCGTTGCGGTGGTAGAACCTCGAATGAGAAAGTGCCTGATGAGGCAGTATGGCCTTTACTTTCTAGCAGACATAGGTGCTGTGTCTTCTGCTCTGGGCGGAGCGGAAGGAAGTATCACACTTGACTGACTAAGAACAACCCATGTTCCTTCTTAGCCCTTTGTGTCTCTGGCCGCGATATCTCTTTCAAACAACCTGCTGCCCCGGCAGTCGTCATGTACACAAAACAAACCTATTAAGTATACATCACGCACACAAGCTATTGAGTTAACACTTTGCATGTGTGAAGTCATAGTTATGCCACACAAACGCTAAATAAAGCGAGCGAGCTCGGTTTTTATTAGTGTGCGTGCGGCACATCTATAATACCATAAGTATACCAATATATAGTAATCATTCATTTGACAATGAATCAGATGTAATATTTCGCAAGTGTAACTATAGCAATCTTGGCACAATAGTTATCACCTTTAGTTACCGAACGAGGAGGCGTAAGATCAAACCTCGGGTGCGGCTTTTCTTTTTGTATTCATTATTTTTAACCGAATTCATGTTAAAACATTATTTAAAGTAGAATCTATAAGGATTCAATCCTGTTCATGGATGAGTTATGAAGTTTGCAACGTTTGAGAACCACGGCACTCTCAGTCCATTTTATTTTGGCTGCTTATAAACTAACTACCGACAATTTGAAAATAATATTGTTTTCGAACACCTTCATTTATAAAAAATGAGCATTCTTAATGGTCAATCTATGATTATTTGCATTACTTAGTCTATTGCTAGCACAGAATTACTCTAAATATATTCGTTTGTAATTTATTTCTGTGCATCCAAACATGCATCATTTAATAACATTAAAAAAGACAGAAATCGTTCTTTTCCATGAGCAAAACGTATCTATAAGTGATTGCAAGGCGCTTAATGATACCGGTAAGTAACAGATACTATACCTACTTCAACTTAACTAACTCATCTCACCTTTCTGTTTACCTAGGAATAAATAAAATTAACGTAACCTTAGTGCATTAACCATTGTTATAGTATTAGCCCATTTTTGTTTGCTAATGTTTATTTGAACTACTACTAAAAGTATTTTAACTTGTATTATATTATACGTATATGATTATTGAAGATAAATAATATTAATTTTGTTTATATATAAGTATGTATGTATCATACTCGTAGTTTATATATAGGTTTATATACTTACCTATATATAAACCAAATTAATATTATTTTATCATTTATTATATAGGTATACATGTAGGTATGTAAATTAAGTGCATTAACCATTGTTATATTAGCCCATTTTTGTTTGCTCATGTTTATTTAAACCATATCTAAAAGTATTTTAACTTGTATAATACGTATATGATTATTGATAATAAATAATATTAATTTGGTTTATATATAAGTATGTATGTATCATAGTTTATATATAGGTTTATATACTTACCTATATATAAACCAAATTAATATTATTTTATCATTTATTATATAGATATACATTTAGGTATGTAAATTAAGTGCATTAACCATTGTTATAAGAGCCCCTTTTTTGTTTGATAATATAAATATTTAAAAGTATTTTAGCTTGTATAAATGTATATGTATATAATTATTGTAGGCATATAAATAATATTAATTAGGTATATATGAAAGCATAAATATAATTTTATATTTTTAAGCATAATGTATATATTATTATTTATTATGTAATAACTATTATGATAAGTATTTTAGCAGTAGTATGTATTTTAAATACTGTTTTGTTTTGTATTCACAGAGAAGAACCGTGCAGTTATGGGTCCGCCGATATGCAGATTCTGGAGACGTGGAAAATCTTCGACGTGCTCCAAAACCAAAGCGAATACGTCAGCTCGACACCATGACATCGTGGCAAGGCACAGAGCTAATTCATTTTTGCCAACCCGCGTCACAGCTTTAGCACACGATGTGTGCTTGCAAACGGTGAGAAATCACCTGCGTTCTGCTGATTTACGCTGCAGCAAGCCAGCACGGAAGATATTACTGTCCACTGCGCATCGATAAAGCCGACTACAGTTCGCTAGGTCATATTTTAATTTTGATTGGAAGAACAACGTGGTGATTTTTAGCGACGAAAAAACATTTAAGTCGGATAAGGATGGGCGTAAAATATTATGGACAAAAGGTGGTGAAAGGTATAATGAATGTAACCTTCTGGCTTGTAGGACTAGTGGCATTGGCGTTGGATGCGGGTATTGGGGTTGGATGTCAAACGATTATGAACCTTATTTTTATATTCATAATGTTCATGTTTGTGTGAACAAATGTAAAACTTAGCAATATTTTTATTATTTGTTATACCTACATCTTGCTGTATTCCTCTGTCTTAAACAACAATTCGTATTATTAAAAGTCTGGTGAAGTGATGTTATTGTTATGCAGATAGAAGTTGCCATAATTTCTTACTATCTAACATGTTGATTCACTTCCCGTCTAATTTTATTTTCGATTCAATTTAGACACCACCAACCTACTTTAACAAATTATTTACGTCCATCCTTAACCAACAAAAAAATTGTCTAACTAATAAATAAACATAAAACAAATGATTTTATTGTTTTATTTAATTACCTTTCTACTTTTTTGCTTGAGTGACTTTATTGGAGACAAACAAAAAAATTTTAAAAAACAAAAAGTAAAAAACAGAAATCTAAAATCCTCAGTGGGGATCGAACTCACGGGCATCAAGCGTGGATTAGCTAATATCGCACGCTTACACCACTCTGCCACGGATGGTTTGTCTAATGTGTATAAAATGTTGGTCATATTCCTTCACTGTAAACCAGTTTAATGAATGTTTACTCACACAATATGAATGGCAATTACCGATGTGTGCGTGATGTAAAGTCGGCCGGCGCGTAGCGGTAGGCCGGTTTTGAGTTATACGCACATAACGCACACTAATAAAAACAGAGCTCGCTCGTTTTACTTAGTGTGTGTGCCTATAACTATGACTTCACCCACACATACAAGATGTATACTTAATACGTTGGCCCACTGTACACAGGCCCGCGAGGCCGGTTTGCTGAAGTGTTGTTTTAGTCAGTACTTCTTCTTCATCGTGTGATTAGTGCATAACCTGGTGTCTGAGTTTCTATGGCGCCTTTAAGGGGTCTCTGCATGCTGTAGCTTAAGGCATGCTGGTATCCTCACAATCAGTATGACTTGTCAGTCCAACGGTCAGTAAGTTTAACCCCTTGTAAAAGTAAATCTCTTTTTTCTGCTCTCTTTGTTCACTTAGTATCTGAAGGCATGCTATAAGTTAGGGCACGCCACGATAGTGGCGGTAAGCCCCCTCTTTGAGGAGTGGCTGGTTGGGAGCCACGGTGTTCTCACCTTCCGTCTGACGCAGGTCTCACCGGAAACGGTTGTTTCGGGAGGTACCTCCACCGAATCAGGCGGGAGGAAACGCCCAGATGCCACCATTGTGAGGATCGGCCGGAGGACACGGCGTGCTCCACCTTGGGCGGAGCCCCGCCGTGTTCTCGTAGCGGCGATCGCGGTGGCGGCGACCTCTCGCGTCCGGCCCTGGTGCAAGCCATGGTCCGGGTCGAGGAGGAATGGGACGCTGACGCCTCCTTCTGCGAAGCAGTGATGCTAGCGAAAGAGGTGGCGGAACGTGAGAGGGAGAGAACCTCTCGTCCCGAACGCCGCGTAGGCGCGGGCCTGTAGACGGTGAGTAATGGGCTAGTCCACCCTCCGTCCGTCTTATGACGACGACAGGCCGTGTCGACGGCGCGTTCGTGTTCCACGCGCGCCTCAAAGAGATGTCAGCAATATGGAAGGGGCCCGGAAGGGCCGACGTCCGTCGGGGCTGCGGGTTGTTCGCAAGAGATACCGCGGCCTCGACATGAACGGCTAAGAAGGAACATGGGTGGTTTTTAGCCAGTAGAAGTCTGACACTCCCTTTCACTCTGCCCAAGAGCGGGAGGGGTTATGTGATGATTTTCCACCCGCCAAAAAAAAAAAGGGATGCTATAAGTTAAGTAGCTATCTATGACCTATGTGTTTCATATTGTTACCATATTTCACGATATTTCACCATAATTGCGTGCGCTTATCACTAAAAGTCAGCCCCATGACCTGTGCACCGTAAATAGTGCTTGTCATTTAGTTTATAGAGAACATCACACCATGACTTTACTTAAATGTAAACACTTGTGGCTTACATTATGATAAGATAATGAAATAGTTATTATATTAAATATATCCAACAATACAGATTGATAATACATGTATTTACGAGGATGACACAGAATTATACCGTATAATTAGAATTTTATGTAATTTTGGAAAATCTTATCACATTGTGTCAGCATTTTTCCACGTGTGTTGAGGTCAGCTTCCAGTAACTACCCTAACCTGATGCAGCTGAATACCAGTATTAGTGGTTGTCAGTCTCTGGGACTTATGAGTACTCGTACCTACCCGTAACTACTGTGAATCTAGGAATAGAATAGAATAAATAATAATAACAGAATAGTCCGCAGGATTAAACAACTTTTCGAGGTACGAAGAAGTCATGGTATGGAACAAATTTTCACCATTTGATTATTCATTATTCATCATTATGATTCAGTCTTATGACCGGTTTAGTTTCAAAGGCAAATGTTATTTATTTATTTATTAATAAACAAAAACTAGCCGGTAAAATAATCATGCCTGTGATCCCCGATGGTACAACCATATTTCGCCTGTTATTTTAAAGTCGTATGTAATAAGGGCGAGCTTTAAATGTTTTTTTTCCGTACTTTGAACCCTTATAGTTTCGCCATGTCCGTCTGTCTGTCTGTTCATCCGTCCGCCCTATATCTCAAAGACTCTTAGTACTAGAAAGCTGTAATTTGGCATGAATATACAAATGAGTTACGCCGACAAAATGCTAAAGTAAAATATTGAAAATTATTGTTTTTAGGGTATCTCCAGTACGACCAACATTAAAGTGGGGATGATTTTTTTTCTCTCGTGAAGTTCATTGTGTGGGATGTCGTTGGATAGGTCTTTAAAAAATATTGCAAGTTTGCTCAAACAGTTTTTCGATTAAGGGATTAATTTGAGAAATATTAAGCTTTAAAGTGCAAATTTTTGATTAGACTCAATTGTGGCAACCCAAACCCAACCTAAATGCCCAAAACAACACGTGTTTGGGCATGTGACAAAAATCATGGTATATATAACGAAAATAAAATGAAAACTGTCACAGCTAAGTAGGCTTTACAAGTTTACGAGTAATAGTCGACCAACGTCTAAAATGTACTTGTATGAAATAATTTCCTATACATAATGTGGGAAACGCAGGCTTCAAAACTGCAAATGTAACTTTGTTTTATTTTTACATTAAAAATTATCGTTCGGAGGCAGGTAGGCAGGGTGGGTGGTTAATCAGTTTAGTAAGTTCACATATTTTGATGGGCAACTACGGAACCCTACATAGTGCGTGGTCCGACATGCACTTGGCCGGTGTTTTTTAAATATTCTTTAACTCATCATCTGCCTAGCCTTTTCCCAATTTTGTTGGGGTCGGCTTCTAGTCTAACCGGATGCAGCTGAATAGGTACCATTATTTTACATAGAGTGACTGCTTGTCTGACCTCGAAAAAAAAATTTTTAACTATTTAGTGAATAAAAATGTTGATCAAATGAACTTCAACCAACATTTTATATTTTTTTTAAATAACTATTTATTTTTTTAATTAACGAAACTGTTGATAAACCAACTGTCTTACATCAACTTTGTTGTTTGTTTTGCTTTCTTTGTTCTTTTATCTTGTGACCTTTAGTTGGATATTGACGTGTTTGGTGTTTAATAGGTGTCATATGGCTCGATAATTCACCATGATTACACGAACTTATCGGACATGAGACCACCATGATCCCATGACCCCGGATTGCTAGTCATTCGATTATCACACCATGACTTCAAATTGCTGAATGTCAATACTTATAATAGATTCATTCATTAGATCAATTATTAGACAAACTGAAATAATAATTATGATATTCAACTTCTACCTACCAAGACTGTATTTGACGATATGAAGTTTTATGTTGCTTGATTAAATTTAATAAAACATATTTTGTGGCAATAGTTTAACTTAACATAACAACACGCCTGTATTCCCCGAAGGGTCAGGCAGAGGTGTACCTGTACACCCACATTTCGCCAGTAATGTTCAAGTACCAAGTAATAGGGGGCCAGCTTATTGCGTTTAGTTACGAGTTTTATGAAATTCTACCAAAATCTTGTTCATATTTCTACGTTTATCATTAACACGATATTCGTAACTTTCATTTAATTAGTAAGGTTTAGGATCTTTAAAGTTTATGAAAACCCTTGGCAAACATGGAACTCATAATAATATTTTAAATGTCGCTAATTTCACCCGAAATAAGATATCTTATCATCCAATCTTATTTCCGATGAATATAGCGACCTACCAATATCTATTAAAAACATGTCACTTGCAAAGACCAACTTTAATGGTTGCTTTCAGGTATGCTTTGATAATATTATAATATCTCAACGAAATAAAAATAAATAGTTTACGATGAGAAGGTTCATAATATGATTGCTACGACGTAACCTTCAATGATGACGTCACGGCTGTGCAAGCTACGCATGCTACGCCGTCGTAGCAAACTTCGAAAGGCTAGGCGAGCCACTAGTTCCAACAACTAGTCTAAAGAAACAATATTATAGTATGTACCACACTAGACGCAAAAGTCATGAGGTGTTTTGTTTCCAATTATTGAGGAGTATTTTGATTCAAAAACATTGACACAGAAACATTGGCTTGATACAGAAAACTGTACTACTGGACACGGCTCGTATTGTTACGAGGTTTCTATTTCTGACCGCCGCGCCGGTAGCTTGAACTCTAGGATACGATACGATTATATGATGCTAAGTTCATGATCAGTATGAATTTTTTGTGTGTCGTCTCCCAGCCTAACCAGTTGCAGCTAAATACCAGATTTTATGCTGTTTTAGATACTCAATCGTATTCATTACTACGAAGTACTTAGCTACTTACCATAATTTTACGGTTCAAAACACCGTTTTCGATTACCAAACAATCTCATTATCTAAAACTGATAATCGCATTAGAAGTTGGTAATAAGAAGTTAAGTGCAGTCCCGTAACCGTAAGTACAGTTACATGAAACAGCGTTTCATTAATAAAGAGGATTTTTTTAACTCGTGCGCTTCCAGTACTACAGTAACTTTAGCTTTTGTCGTGATCTGTGACTGTTATTGGTCCTACAGTGTTAGAAGCTTAATTTCTCATCAGCTATGAGTAAAGACTTGTTTGTTAGTTAGCTGTCTCGTCGGGTTAGTGGTCACAAGCTCTAATGTCTTTACCCAAACGTTCTTGTTCCCGAGTCAGACATGGTTTCCAGGTCAGGCGAGGTGTAATTAGTTTTTTTTTGGAATTTTCCAGTTTAAGTACGGAGTGTGGGTCTGTGCCGGTTCAGTGCAAAAGGCTAACCGAAAACCGCTTAAAATATAGTGCAGAAGGAAAGTAAGATTGATGGAAATATGAGTTAAAGACATCAAATGAATCACAACGACTTAATTGAAATCCTATAAAAATGTTTTCAAAAGTAATGTTACAATATTTACACCTCCGAAAAAACAAAATAACTCCTCAAAAAGAATTCCCATAAATTATTTTACTTTGAGCACAACCTTTCATTTCGTAGCCTTTTAAGGAGCGAATATTTTAAACAACCGTCACTGAAAGCATTTTACGTCGCGGCCCGGGAAGTACTAGCACTTATTCATCTTTCCGCAAACAAATATAAGCCACGAAACAAATTTTAAATTAAATCCCTTTCTCTCGTCGAGTTAATGTCCCGCGAGACTTTTCTCTGGTTTTAATTTCCGGAGTGTTTCCAGTTAGGAAATAGTTGGTTGAGCAAACACTGGCCACCTCTCCACGGAACGCGACAAAGGGCCGAATTAAACGCACGTATACTAAGTTGTACCTGTCAGCCGTAATGTAGGTTCGGCTGTGTATTTTGTCTAAACCTATTTATTTTACCCTCTTTGTTGACACTACTATTTATTAGCTTATTAAACGGAACTTTTAGTCGTTGTTGCCCATCGCGACTCCGTCGGTATTCTGAAACTGTTTAAACTTCAGTTTATTAATGACTTAGCAAGTAAATAAGATACAAACGACAGAATGAAGGAAGAACAAAGCACTTAGGAACTTATATAATTAATAGGACTATAGCTATAGCTCTGAAGCTATAGATAGGTATATTGAATTCTTCGGTAATCTTCGGATCATCTTACAACACCAAGTAAATCAAACTAACATCTAGTTTTACCCGACTGCGGTGAAGCCCAAAACCACGATTATTAACAATTTTTCAGACAAGTTCAAAATTAAATTTTTATTCTGTATGCCCAAAATTGTGAAGTCGAAAAAGGGCAACGAATTATTGTTTGACCCATATGCTAGGTGTTTGGCACCGAAAGTGTTACATAATCATCGGGTTGTCGTTCCAATAGTGATGTCAACATTACATCAAAATAAGAATGAAAAGATATTTGTTTGTCGCAGATACACGAACTGCATACAAAGAGACAACAACACAATAAACACGTATAACAAATATTTATAAATACAAACAGACGTAATGAAAAAAGAAGTTAACAGCATGCACGTCGTGACTGCGACAAGCAGGTTACCGTTCAGTATGTGGGGTATGGGGGTCCACAGCAAAGCGTTGGTTTTCAGTGGTCACCCGTAAAAAACGTACGAACGCCAAAACAGCTTAAATATTTGATTATATCAAAGAAAATAAAACAAGCACTACTTGAATTATAATATAAAACAATAAAATACGTCATCTGTTAACAATATTTTTTAGTATGTCTGTGCTACTTGAAAACAGCTCCAAAACGGCAGAACAGCAACAACAGTTCATTAAGCTGGTTATACGTCGATGCTAACGTTTGCTGGTGAAATATGGCGGAGCAGCCAGGGCACAGCGCTGAGTGCATTAGTCGATTTAAGACGCGCATTACAGTGTACCCATTATTTTCACACTTCGTTTGGCAGCCGTCGACGTGGCCTGCTGTTACCGCAATTTTCAGTTAGTCGACTAACTCCTGCCTTGTCGTGAGCCGTTAACGTACTGGCTAATAGTTCACAGCAGGTTTTTATGTTTGCTTCTCTGCTTCTGCTAAACAACTCATAACTTTTATGACGAAGATGTCAATTAGAGTTAGTGTCTGTTGTCTTTAGTTTTAGTGTTCTGACATTGGATAGTTTTGTAGAGGGAATTCAGTTTTTAGGTAGGAAAAGTCTTACCAACCAAGTCGATTACCAACTTCAATGGTTCGGCCGCATATTTAAATCATTATTGTATTTTTTTACAGTGGTATGAAACGGCTATAACAAGGAAAATTGTTTTAGGGCGTCATTGAACTGAACAATTAATTTCCCTGACAGTTAAATGAGGTCTTTAAGTCAGATCGTTTCAAACACTGGGTTGTGCTAGATATACTTAGATGTTTCAAAATTTTGAAAATTATTAGGGCGTCGTGCAATAGAATTAAAACCCTTGAAATTGTTTACAAAATTCGATTAAAATATAATAATATAATTTCACGCGGACGAAGGTCACAGGGCTCAGCTAGTACATTATAAAGGGTTCAGGACACACAGTCTTACCCACTTCACCTACAGTTTCTTTTCATAATTACATTACAACGTGGGCTCCCCACTCTCCCCAGCTACCTGCAAGTAACGCGCCTCATTACACGTGCGGCGTATCTTAATGCCTAAGTGACACAATTATCCCCGCATTCCCCGCACCACTTACTTATTTACATAATATTCAGATTTAACTAATTTGTGTTGCACTCACAAATAATTAACGTTTAAAATGCAAGTCTACTTGGGATTGGGTCGGGGCCCGCATGTGAAGTGTGCTTTGATATATTCTTAGGATGAGTAAACTAATTCAAAAAATAAAAAAAAAAATTCTGCTGATTCAAATATTTTTTTCTTATAATACTTGTGTTTAGTTGTAAGTATAGTTTAAGTTAATTAAAATATCTTTGTCGTTATGAAATGTTATAAATTGTAATAAACAAAAAACTACTGTCCTACATTATATTATACTGATTGAGCTCCTACGGCCTGTGATACAGAAAAAAAAAAAAAAAAATTAAAACTTTTTATTTCAAAAACATTCATTAATTTTGTTTGATCACACATCGCTTAATCTTAATTCAAACCCATATTGCCTATATTTTTAATTTAAGATTCATATTATTACTTTACCTTTCTAGAATTCTGAATAAAGACTTATTATTA
The DNA here is from genome assembly GCA_949774965.1 of Diarsia brunnea. Lineage (NCBI taxonomy): Eukaryota > Metazoa > Arthropoda > Insecta > Lepidoptera > Noctuidae > Diarsia > Diarsia brunnea. The sequence goes on from OX459011.1 coordinate 9,032,075, forward strand.
TTATTAATTAAGCAAGATTAGAATGATTTAATAAAGTCGCTTAGCTTGCTTTTTTATTTCTACTCGTAAGTCAAAAGTCGAAGTGCTTTATTTGCAAAATATAGGTGCAAATAAATAATTCTGAGAACTCTATGTTTTCCCGTCAAAGTTATTGACTATTGTGGATATTTTCAACTATATCATAATTATATCAGCATCTGCCTAGCCTTTTCCCAACTATGTTGGGGTCGGCTTCCAGTCTAACCGAATGCAGCTGAATACCAGTATTTTCCATGTAGCGACTGCCTATCTGACCTCCACATCCCAGTTAACACTAGGTAATATGATACTCTTTGGTTAGACTGGATGTCAGAGTATCAGGTCACTGACTACCTGTAACCACTGCCAAAGATCTACATATGGCAGTCGGGACCAACAGCTTAACGTGCTTTCCGAAGCACGGAGGAAACTCGGTATGTCGGCCGGTCACCCATCTACAGACCGACCTAGGTAAGCACAGCTTAACCTAAAGATCGACCCGAGTGGCAGTTCTTATTAAGCCACGAGCTCCTCTTCCTTGAAACAGAATTTTATGACTTAAAATATTTTTTTCGTTTATCAAGAAACATAAAACCAAATCTCTCTGTACACGGATTCTCCCAGTTACGCATGTTAATGAGTTGCAGTTAAAAACTAATTGAATCTTACGCCAGTCTCGAGAAATAACCGGAGACTTGTAAAACGTAACGATGTATGAAAACTACGGTTAACTCACATTACAGTTACTCTCCTAGTTTAGAATTTCTATTATGAGAGTTCGTAAAGGAATAAGAAAGTCGAAAGATTCTACGTTTACGAGGTTCCGTGTTTGTTTCCGACTTCTAGTTCTATTGTTGGTGATAAAAGTAAGGGTACCTAGAGATCGACTTGATTTAATAAAAAAAAACATGTTCTAGTAGACTGGCAGGGTGACCTGGAAGTCTTTAAACAGACTCCGGAGTCTGTTTAAAGACTTCCAGGTCAGCTTCTGGTCAGCGGGTTTCTTTGCTGCTACCAAAAGGAGTCCGGACCCAGGTTGGTCGCAGCAAAGTAAACTTGCTGAGGTTTTTTTTTGTTTTTAAAAACGTTGCCCCACACAAGGAATTTCTCCTGTATCGTGGGTGCGGTTACAAACATTCAAAGTCACTTACACAAACACACCCAGACCTGAAACAACTATCTGTAGGCCATACAAATATTTGTTCTGTGCGGGGATCGAACCCGCGACACGCAGCGCAGCAGTACAATCTCTGCGCCAACCGTTCCGCTGAGGTGGAGATCCATAAATGACTCTGCACTGGAGTGTAAATGTGGTGCTGTTCCTCAAACAATGGGGCACTTAATATCGTGCCCTGCCTGTCCTGCTGGTTGTTCACTACTGAACTGATGGACGCTACCGAAAGCGCCAAACTAGTAGCCCAATTCTGGGCCGACACAATTTAGATTGCCATCGACACGCTAAGAAGAAGAAGTAGACTGCCTTGTTGGTATAGTGGTCACAAACGCAACTGCTGAGCATGAGTTTCTGCTTTCAATTCCCGGGTCGGACAAAGTGTTATTGGGTTTTTCCATACGGGATTTCTCAGTAGAAATCCCGGAGTCTAGATTTTAGACTTCCGTCTATTACATGGGACTTAAACATAACTGGCGAAATGTGCGTGTTTGTTAGGTATCTGCCTAACCCTCTGGAGATTATAAGTTCTGCTGTTTGACGTTACGTAAGTTTTAATACCCGGTTTCAGATTTTCCTCAGGGTTCTAAATTTAATTTTGTATCTACTTGCTTATAAAGTTTTGATGTATACAATATAAAGCTACTATTTGAGTTATTCAGGTTTGCCCATTGAAGTTGTTGCTACATACTTAAAATAGTCGTTAAAGATCTTCATTGAGCTTCCAATGACTAAAAGTAAAATATTAAACGCGCCTGGTTAAACACCCAACATCGACACAAACGAAGGCCGTTTCTATTTACTACCCAAAATACAGTAAGTGTATAATGTCGCCGGCATAATCGCGTGAAGTGTAGTTAAAACTTTTACACTTGTTAGTTAACGAATGTAGGTACAAGTTTGAGCCAAGTTTCGCAGCTATGTCGGCCGCGCGTCTGCGACAAAGATTTCAGGCTTAGTTTTATGAGTTACATGAAACAGTTTTAATTAAATAACTCCCGTGATTACTGATGAAACAATTTACTGTGATGTTGTAAACCCAGTTTGTCTGGAACTCCGACAATTTGTTTAGATAGACTATGTTGCGAGAACAAAGACGATTTCTTCAAATAAACAACAGTTTCTCCGTATAACTCGACATCTAATTTCTCACGAAGATATCTGGTGATTCAAGCGCTGTCAGTTTTTTCCGTGAAATCGAGGAATGTTAGACAATAAACCGGCGATCGGCCCCCAGGGCGCTTGAGTACAAATCCAATTATTTCCCGTGGCGCCGCCTGCCGGTGTGTAATTGATTTATTTGCTCATTTCTTGCACATACAACCTATCTTCGGAATACAGACACTGGATTATTCTTTGCTCTTGGTACCTATATTATCGGTATAAGTTGGTTTCATAGCATCGGTGAGTTCAATTCGACAGTGTACAAAACTTTAAGAACGAGATTTAGGTAACCAACTTCAACAAGTCATAAAGATTGTGTAAATAGAATAAAGCTGAAATCCTACATAATATTTGCTCACGTAACCTTTTACGTGAAAGAAATGAAATATACGAACAAAGTTTGAAGTGATCCTTTTGCTTATAATATTTGATATAAGATGCTTCATGCCAAGAAGAAGTTTCTGTACATGCTCGATGCTGAATGGAAATAATATTAAAGAGGTATGAAAACTGGGCTTAAAAGGAATTTTCTTGGAAGAAACCTTAAAATTACGGAAAAAGTAAATGACGTATCCTGAGTTAATGCTATAATCTGTACGTGAAAACAGGCGAGCCATAGGTTTTATAGGGAAGGATGTTATCGATCGCGGGGAGCACCCGAGTGGACAGCGCGTGGGCGTGGGCCAGGCCGTGGGCCTGCGGGCCGCCCGCGGCCTGCCGTATTTAAGAACGCATTTAAGGGGCTTTACTTCGGACATTGACGGATTGCCGCCACTCTGGCTTGGGTCGCACCGACCCGACCGCACCGCACTGTCCAATTGACGTTATAAATTGATTCCTGCGATCCTATATAACATTTTTAAAAGTTGTTCCGCCTTTTTCACTTAATTTTGCACAAGATGACTCGTTTTGGTGTTGATTCTATTGTCAACCAACCAACTGAAACAAGGGTAGATAATTGTAGTTCTCACTTTTGTAAATAAGATAAAAGTTAAGAGATAGTAAGGGGATACGATACGAGTACACAAGTTTAAAACATATTCAACGTCAGAGTGGGACCATGATTGTTTTCTCAATCTAACTTTAAAAAAGTTTTGATATTATATTTGACGGAAAGACTTACATAGAGTTTATTTATGGTTTATTACCTGTGTGTAGGAAGTATTAGAAGGTTTACTTTCAATAGTACTTATAAATAATAGAGTGGGATCAATAGATCGATATGATAACTATGAGTGGAAATCATTATCAAGTGTTTGTTTAAAATACTATCATGATATAAACTGCCATGAATGGCACATCAATTTGTCTAGTTCCGACACGTGTGAATATTTATAATTTAGACTTCATTACGGCTTTTATTGTAAGGTATAGGTAACAAACTAAAAATCAAATCAAATCAGTTTATTGCATACATGTTGTACATGAGTTAGAATAATTTAAGAAGTATCAAACATGCACTTGACTTGTCACTTGAATATTGTGCAATAGAATTATCTCAGCAGGGATTAATTGTTGTATGCATTTATAGACCTCCGAATATGACATGTATAAATTCTTTTATGGATAATTTAAACATCTTATTGAAGCAATTGTGTACTAAGTCCAGTAAAAAAATTGTTCTGTGCGGGGACTTTAACATTAACACACTAAAGAGAAATAACGTAACATTAGACTTTGAAAATTTATTACTTACCTATAATCTTAAATTAGAATTCAAGGAACCGACTAGACCTAAAAGTGGCACTTGTCTAGATAATTTTGCTCATAACTCCAGACAAAAATGTGTGAGTGAAGTGATCGATTTTGCATTATCCGACCACTCCGCTCAGATTTTAAAAATACAGGTTATCAAAACATGCATACTAAAGTCGTGGCATATGCATAAACGTAACTTATGCAAAGAAAATTTAGAATTATTCAAAAAACACCTTCAATGTCAGTCTTTTTCAGAAGTATTCCAAACAGACGACCCTAATGAGGCGTACGATAAGTTTATTGATATATTTCGTTTATTTTATGATTTGTGCTTTCCAAAACAATTAATTAGTGTAAAATCTGATAAAAAAGTAAAATGGATTTCGCGTGGAATAAGGATTTCTAGCAGGAAGCAAAGGAAGCTACTTTGGAAGTATAGAAAGGATCCTTCAAGTGAAAATAAAAACACATTTAAAAATTATTCACGGAGACTAAAAAAAATAATAAATCTCACTCAAAAAGCTCAGAATAATTACCTTATTAATAGTTCTCAAAATAAGTCAAAGGTGTCTTGGCAGATAATTAATGATCATAATCAATTAAAAGAACCTATTTTACAAATAAATCAAGATGAGAAGTTAGTAAAAAACCCTAAGCAAATTGCGGAGTCATTTAACGATTTCTTCGTAGATCAAGTGCAGAATGTAGCTAGAAAGCATCCGGGTAAAACAAGGGGCAATACTATTATCAGGAATTCGTTATTCATGCCCCCAGTAGTTCCTCAAGATATTCTACGCGTAATAAAACATTTAAAAAATAAAAAAAGTTTTGGTCACGATGAAGTTTCTACAGTGGCAGTGAAATTTGTTTCGGATATTATAGACAGACCATTGAGCCACATAATAAATGCATGCATAAGTTCAGGTGTATTTCCAGAGCAGTTGAAAACTGTGGTCATAAAACCACTACATAAAAAAAACAACAAGGAAGAAATGTCAAACTACAGACCAATAGCTTTAGTTTCAGTATTTTCCAAGATTCTCGAAAAAATTTTATATGAGTCTATTTACACATTTGTAATCAAAAATAATATTCTGTGCGAAGAGCAAAAGGGCTTTCGAAAAAATAAAAACATTAGCATGGCTATATTTGATCTTTTGAAAGTAATCATGAATAATGTGGATAAAAAAAACTCTGTATGTGCAATTTTCACTGACATGACAAAAGCTTTCGATTTTGTAGAGCATGACACCTTGTTGAATAAACTTGAAGATTATGGCATAAGAGGCAACGTACTAAACCTGATAAAGTCTTACCTCACTGATCGAAAACAGTACACAGAAATATCAAGAATATGCACTAAAACTAAGCGTGAGCTCAAATATTTATCCTCTTGCAGAATAACTAAGTTTGGGGTTCCGCAAGGTAGTGTACTTGGGCCATTATTATTTCTGCTGTACATTAACGATCTACCGAGTCACATTCATCATCCAATGACACTATTTGCGGATGACAGCACGGCTATAATCGAATGCATAGATAAAAAGAAGTACATTGAGGATATAAACAACGCACTTGAAACTATTATAGATTGGCTCAATAAAAATAATTTAGTTATAAATCTAAAAAAAACACAAGTTATGCACTTCTATCAGCGACTAGAGCCTGAGAATATGATTATTCAATATAACGACCAAAACGTTGACACTACTTCAGTAACAAAATTCCTAGGAGTTCACATAGACAATAAACTGACATGGAAGCATCATGCTGAATACGTGTGCAATAAATTAAGTACAACGGCATATGCACTCTATAGCTTATCTAAAAAAGTAAATTTAAATACATTAGTGACAGCATATCACGGCTTAGTGGCTTCCACACTAAGATTCGGTGTCATATTTTGGGGAAACTGCAGTGAAAGGGAAAGGATATTTAGAGCCCAAAAACGCTGTATGCGATCAATGACAGGTCTCAAAACAACAGAAAGCTGTCAACCTGTTTTTAAAGCACTAAAGATTCTTACATTGCCTTCGTTGTATATTCTAGAAGTTGCCATGTTTGTCAGAACGAACAAGCACCTGTTTACGTCAGTAGTGGATCAGCGAAAACGCACAGGACCAATAAGGTCACAATATAAAAACCTACTTTACACAGGTGGTTACCAAACGGCTTTACTCAAAAACAATATTTTAACCATGGGTCCTATAATATACAATAAACTACCAATGCGCTTAAAAGATTTATCCAGCAAAGTTTTTAAAAAGGAGTTAACAAGACTGCTACTAGACAAGTGTTACTACTCAATTAAAGATTACGTTAGTGACACTTTCTGTTAACAATATCTATGCTGCTTTCCACTTTTGTGACATTTCTATTGCAATTTTATAACTATTTCATTTTGACACTTTACTGTTTTGACATTTGCGATAGAATTTTCTGGCATTTTTAAACTTAATTTGTTGACAGTTTTAGTTTGATTAATTCAGATTTTTTAATTTTTTTTTTTTTTTTTTTTTTTTAATCTAATTTACTGACATTTGGATGTATTTTTTTTTTTTTTTTTAATTTATTGACATTTGCAATTGAATTTTATGACATTTTAAAACTTACATTGTTATGATTTGTATTAAGCTTGACTGAGGCTTTTAAATGTTATTTTTTGAGAGTTTTTGATTTCAGTTAGTGAGGTTTATGATTGTGTTTTTGTGTTGTTTTTTTGCTTTCAAATTTATTTATTGACATTTGTATATTTTTGCTTTCACATTACAATCGGCTGATATAGGCTTAGTTAGGTGATATTAATGTAGTCTAAATGCTTTGGATTCTTTTTTTTGCTTGGTTAAATTTTATTTGCATGTGCCTAAGTACCTATGAACACTTTTTGAATAAAATGAGTGTTTTTAATAATGTTACTAAGTTAAGGGAATGCTTTTGTAAATGTATTATGTTAAATAATTTTACATGCCGTAAGGCAAAATGTATCGGGACACTCATTAAAACTCCATCTTATTTGTATACCTACATTATGGCAAATAAATGATTCTGATTCTGATTCTCACCCTGTAAGGGCACTGCAAAACAAATACAAATCCAATCAAATTATTAGCATTACATAATTATCATATCATAATTAGTATGTCACATTTTACAAAATTATTATAATTTTTGAAGATAATAACAATAACAGTCATGTCCAATGGTGAAATAGATTAGGTCTAAGCTCTTGCCTTTTTAGACCACCGTTGTTGGCTAAAAAGAAAGAAAGAAAACATATCTAATATATAAAATTCTCGTGTCACAGTTTTCGTTGCCATACTCCTCCGAAACGGCTTGACCGATTTTGATGAAACATTTTGTGCATATTCAGTAGGCCTGAGAATCGGCTACTATCTATTTTTCATACCCCTAAGTATTAAGGGTTGTCCACACCAAACATTTTTTTAGTCACCCATCAAAGTTACCGGGAACGAAGTCGCGGGCATCAGCTAGTTACATATATATGTCGCAGAGACATGACGTGCATTAAACAAGGTTTCGGTGTAGTATTATAATCGCTCAGTATATCATACATAAGTTTATCATTAAAATAGACATTTTGTTGGTTTAATTCATTACTTTCACATACCAACGTTAAAATTTCATCCGCTTACAGCTGGCAGGTTGAACTCAGTTTTAATTTACCGTATTGCGTTGCAATTTCATTTAATATCGTCTATGAATGAACGCTACATTGTAAAGGACGGCATTGTCCGCCAGCGTGTATATTTTATTATATAGGTGGATGCAGTACATCAGCATTATATACGGCAATGCTTTGTCATGTTTCATGTTACGTGTCACCCTTTGAAAGTCGTCGCGTCAAAATAATTGTTTTCCATAATATGAACTTGCTGTCTGATGAAATTGTCTGGCGCTTTTAATTAATGGTGCTGTCGGTATATAATTATTTTGATGTTATTTCGCTATACACCTACTAGGGAATGTTATAAACAAAAGGATTATCGAGCTTTGTCTATGTCTGTCTAGTCTACCCTAAAATTATTGCAGTCCACGCTAGACAAGCTCTAATATTTCTTAGATTAAAACAATCTATAGTCAACATTTAATTTATGTAACATAACATAACGCATGGAATTCCAGAAGGGTTAGGCAAAGATGTACCTAATTGGATACCCATTTTTCACCAGTTATGTTTAAGTCTCATGTAATGAGACGAGGGGGTGAGCCTAATTGCCATCAACCGGGCAGCAATCCAGACTCCGTAGCTGCTACTGAGAAATTCTTGAAGGATTACAATAACACTTTGTCCGATCCAGGAATCGAACCTAGGACCTCATGCTCAGTAGTTAGACTAACGAGGTAGTCTACTACACACACATACACTTAATGTATTCTGTCTAATTGCTTTATTCATGTATGGAGTGCTGCTAGTAAATGGTTGACACTGTATTCAGGTATCGCACTAGTGTTTACGTTCATTTGTAGTAGTTACGTAGGTAGTCCATGCCTTCGGGGTACGGGCTAACAAGCCACTGTCGATCTCTGAGAACAACACTGCTTGCTGAAAGCTGTTTGGTTGGTCCTGTCACTCTGTTGAGAAAATATGCAGTCATGTTAGGTTGTGTACATGAAATAATTACAGATTTCAGAAAATTTTGCCACGGTGCTGTCCTATTTGGCCCTAAGGTTGTCTGGTAGAGAATGCCTTGTGGCATTAAGTCCGCATAAGTACCACGTTTATTTATTTATTTATTTATTTATTTAAACTTCATGCACATACGTGGTACATAGGCCACGTTTGTGCATGAAGTTTAAATAAATAAATAAAATTTTGCCAATATTGTTATCCTCCAAACACATCTCATCACTCTTAACTTTGTGGTCAGGTTATTTTCATTGTAAGGGTCATTTCTGTACAATGATTAAACATAAAACTAAGCATAGGTATATAATTTAAATTATTTTAGCCGCAAAAATATAATAATTATTTTGTGTAGGTAGTCATGCGAGTTGTAGCCAGAAACACAGGTTCAACCTAGTTCTGACAAAAGCATCTGTGAGCTATTTTAATTGTTAAGATAATATTAATATGATGTTTAATAAACTTTTTTTGAAATTTAACTTTTGTAAACTGTAAGGATTATCTTTAAAATTCTTATGTTCTTAAGCGTCTGAATACACAACTGAATTTTATTATTCAAGTCTTGAACTTTCATTTCAAAACCAATTCTTCCGCAGACTGATACGATATCAATTTTCAAACGTTCCTAAGTTTATAGAACAATTTTTCCTATCAGTTCTACCGGGAATCACAAAGCAGAACACAGCTCGTTCAATACACGTAGAGAGTCGATCGGGGATCACATTGTAGCCGGTGAGGTTACGGGGAAAGGCGGGGGATTTGTAACCTGTCGCCTTATGGGTTATATCCTTAACCATATTGATAGGTAGTGAAGTGTGTTGTTTATGGTATTGGGCGAGAGACTGGTCCTTTACTGTATAGTTATAATGAATCTGGAACTGGAAACTTGAGATTTTTTACCATTTGATCACCAGTTTGAGTTATCTAGTCAGATAGGCAGTCGCTCCATGTAAAATACTAGTATTCCGCTGAATCCAGTCAGAATGGAAACAGCATAGTTGGGAGAAGGTTACGCAGATGACGATGATATCTAGTCAAGATTGTCAACTCTGAGCCCCATATTACAAAAATAGTAACTAGTGACGGATGTAATCACAGGCTTTTTAGGCAACCAGCTTAAGCTTCTAGAAACTTAGGCATCCATTGTTGAAAAATACCAGTCGATACAATAATAATCACAATTATTATTGATGATCGTAATAAGTATGGTCGTCGCAAGTATCGTATGGTAAGTATTGTATCGTAGGAAGAAGTCTAGCGCTTTTGATCTTTTTCGTCCAGAAATTCGAGGAAAAGTCGAACAAAATACAACCGAAGCAAAAGAGATTTATGTAATTTCTTCCTTTCATTACTTCCTCGACTTCCGTCAGGTTGTCAGACACTAGCAGTTAATAATTCATCAGGCGAGCCTGTGACCCCGTGTGTGCGGACAAATTAATAAATTATCGCTATAAGGGACTCGGATGCAATTTCCCGTACATACGGAGTCGCCGAAGATCCCATGAGGATCCCATTATATAAGTATGATTTATTCCCTTGCATATGAGTAATATTCTCCTCGGAAGGCTCGTACAAAATGAGGCTTAAATAAGGCAGACATTTTTGTTAGAGCAGAGAGAACAATTTAAATACATAACGTAAGATCACGCCTGTAATCTCCGAAGGAATAGGCAGAAGTCTACCTAATAGTACACCCACATTTCGTACGTTATGATTAAATCCCATGTAATAGGTGGCGAGCCTATCTTCATTAACCGGGCATACCTAAATCCAGACTCGTATTAATTTACTTGACCCGGAATTGAATTAAGGACCTCATGCTAAGCAGTTGCGTTTTCGACCGCTACACTAACGAGGCAGTTGAGCGAGCAGAGAGGACAATTTAAACAATTTGCTAATAATGTTGATTCGAAATTTAATATAAAATTATATAATAACCACTTATAAATATTTGTAAAGTGGCCAGCTGTTGTTTTAACATATCATGAGGGTCCAAATTGAGTTGGGTCCAATTCTAATTGATTTAATTACTATAATTATATACTTCGTTAGTTTTATAATGATCGTTGTAGATTATTGAAAAAGGGCGTTATGCGAAAGGGGTGCTTGTTGAGAATTCAGTTTAAATGATTATATTATTATACGAGTACAACGTTGTATAAGTGAAATGTTAGAATGAGATACTGACTCTGATATCTAGATAGGCATTGTAGCATGCTTATAATGACACGACCTTTATCTTCCGGCATTGCCCGTCGTGGAGGGCGGAATTATTCAAAGGAAACGCACATACTACCTACCGAAATCTTCCCTTAGGTCATGGTCTACTACGAGTACCTAGCCGAGGATTTTGGGAGGCGCACTAATTAGCATGATCCCCAGTGCAAGTGTGGGAAGGAACACCGGGGTGGTTTTTAATCAGTTAGTGTGCCCTACGCACCTTTTTTACAGTTTTATACTTTTTGGTGTATTTTGTGGTGTTTTTTTATATTTCGAATGTTATTGTATTTTGATACTTTGTTGTTTTTCGCTTGATTTAGATGGAGTCTACCAACGTTCATCGCGTTTTGGTTTGTAGAATAATCACCTAGAAAATGAGGAAAAGTCTTCAAATCCAGCAGTGGTGATCAAAGATCAGTCCGCTATAGTTAGAGTCTGACAGATCTCTTCACTGCTCGCCCCAGGGCGGAAGATATCCATGAGGATTTTACACCCAGAAAGAAAAATAAGAAAAAAAGGTTATGGTCTATAATATGATTGCTAATAATCGGAATTCGGCCGTAATACACTAACAGACAGACAGACTTACTTTCGAGTTTATAAAGTTAGTATGGGTATACATTCCTACACCTGCAAACACGACCCCACACAGCATATACCTGGGGCCAGAAGTGTGTGGTATGAAACTAAAACGCGATGTCGCGTGCTAGCCCGTACCGTGTAGGTATAAACTATGTTCCATTTATCATTAGTTTTAAACTGCTGCAAGTTGTGTTCAAAGTCATGTAGCTATTACGTAAAGTTTGCAAAAAAACAATATTGTAAAAACTTGGTACGGTGCTTGTCGTTAACTGTTTTTTTCTGTCTTCGGTTGCCTATGAGCGGTAAAAGTGGTGTCTTGTATACCTACGTGAATACGCCCCATACTTTGCCCGTTCTCAACCAGCTGAACTACCTTAAATCTAACAAGCTATGCGTTACCGAGACGACCGATGACATCGATACCATACTGATACACAACAGTTTGTGTTGTCCGGTTAGGTTATATGAAGTGTAGTGGCGGTACTTTTATACAAGTCTAAAAGCTTGACTTGCCCTTATAAGCTACAACTCTACAGGATAGGGTTTCTGGCTTTGCCGTATTGTTAACCCTAGGCACGCCACTTATGAGGTGCACTGCCCGATTATGCACTGTAAAACTCATTAAAAATACTTAGTTACTAGCTTCCTCTCGAGGAATACAAACATGATGTTTTGATTATAAATTATTACATCAAACAACCGCATGAACGAATTTTCTCCTTCTCTAAACCTAGTTTTCAAATTAGACATGTTCTATTAGGTTTGAGCGAAAAACCGAGCACAAAATTGTTTTGAAATTTAGTACGTGGTATACATAGGGAGCAATTAACGTAGTAATATTAAACAAGACTTTGATTACGCTACGGTTAATATCCCGGTTGTAATGAGCTCCTCTTTGTGTAATTAGCTACTATGGACGCCACTAGAAGATCCTTTGTGAGGTGCGACCTACCTTTATGAGTGGCGAAATGAACGATATTTTTGGCTAGCGTGGAATATTTCGCTTTGTCTTACGCGACATAAGTACAAAATTTGTAACACGTAAACGCACACGTCCTAATTTCTTCATACTTTATTTTACGAAAAACTGCCCTAACCTAAAGCAAACTTGTTAAACGTTGGGATATGTCTTTATGCCACAAATGGGATTAAAACGCCCAACCTGTCAATCTTTATTTCGATTTCTTAGAAAAACAGGAAACTATTTAGGCTGTTAGCTAGCTATATATTTATTAAACTTAATTTAGTATAGAGAATAAAGAATGATTCGGGTCTATAACAGCCACGGGCTCGTTGGCCTAGTGGTCGCAACCGCGACTACTGAGCATCCTCAGGTCGTGCAAAGTGTTATTGGGTTTTAACATCATATATTTCTAAGTAGCTGCCACAGAGTCGGAATTTGTACCCGGTCGACGGCAATAGGCTCGCCCCTATTACATGGGACTTAAACATAACTGTCAATTTGTGGGTAAACTATTACGAACTAAAACTACAACCCAGCCTAACCTTCCGGCGATTGCAGATGTGATGTTATGTTGACCTTCCTTATTGTACGATTTGTAGTTTACCTCTTAACCGATAGGGCCTATACCTATATAATAATACAAAGGGATTATCCTGGCCACGTGAAAACAGCGTGAATGCCCAGAATATGCAGCAATTAACTGCACACCATCACCCCATGTGTGATATACAACTAATTATGATATAGCGCTTATAAACCCATGCTGTATAATACGATACGAGGTGGGCTGTGTACAGGGTGGTCGAGCTATTACTCACAGGAAATGATTTCAATACAACATCTGCGATCAATGAATACACGTGCATAGTTTCTATGTGTTATGTGCAAAATAATACATGTGCTGAGGATTACTGTATGGTATTAATAGATAATGCAGACAATACATAGTGAAAATCTTTTCAGACATTAGTTTTCATTTAAGTACCTACATGACTACGTATGAACAAATAATATTAAGTCATAATTGTTCATAACTGCTTGAAATAGGTAATTGACAAAGAAACCAAAATAATAATTAAATCACTACAACATATTACAAAACAAAGTCCTTCACGAATCGATAAACTCAAAATCTACTGCGCCGATTTTCATGTTGTTTTCACTAATGGATAGAGTGGTTCTCGAGAAAGGTTTTAGTATGTAATATTATATCCCTTGAATAGGTTCCCATGGGTTGCGTGAACGGGATAAAAATTTCATAATTACTTTTGGTTGCGATAACCGACGTTCACGGGGGCAAAGCCGCAGGCATCAGCTAGTTACAGATAAGACGATGTTATTTGGTTTATCTCATTATAGTTTTTTTCGCAAGCTTTTAACCTCGCCTTCACCTGCCTGGCGATCTGGAATTATTACACAGACAGAAAATTCGTTGATAAACAGAATAAGTAATCTTATGCCCTCCAAAATTCGACGAAATTCGTTCGGCCGTTCAGGCGTGAAAAGTTCTCAGACAGACAGAAATACAGTTAGAATTACTTACTTTCGTATTTACAATACAAGTAGGCATTGATAATGATCTCAGACGTAATAACAAATGTAGCTATATTATTATAATTATTATACAAGATGAGTTTTTATTGAATTATCATCAATTACATATTTTCATTCTACATTGTAAGTAAATAAGTAATTGTAGTTAAGTAGGTAAGTTTACTGGACAACAGCCCGCTATTCAATACTATTGTATTGAATAGCATAGTAAAAATATATGCAATCAGAAGCCGAGGTAAAAGTAGAAGAAATTTGTCTTATATAATACTTACCACGACTAATGGTAACATCACAATTAGCAGTTAGTTAATCACGCCTTTTTTTTTTTTTGGGGCTGGGAAATCATCAAATAACGTCCCGCTCTTGGGCAGAGCGGAAAGGAGCGTCAGACTTCTACTGTCTAAAAACCACCCATGTTCCTTCTTAGCCCTTGCGCCGAGGCCGCGGTATCTCTTTCGAACAACCCGCAGCCCCGACGGGTGTCGGTCCTTGCGGGCCCCTTTCATGTTGCTGACATCTCTTTGAGGCGCGCGTGGAACACGAACGCGCCGTCGCTCGACACGACCTGTCATCGTCATAAGACGGACGGACGGCGAGCTAGCCCATTACTCACCGTCCACAGAGTTAATCATGCCTGTAATCCCTGAAGGGTTAGTCTGTTTAGTACCTACCTAATAGTTAGTACATCCACGTATTTTCACAAATTGGAAGTAAAGGAAAAAGTGGTCAGCTTTTACATAAACCGTGGTCATAAAATAATAGCTTAGGATACTTTTCTTTGAATAACCACGCACATAGAGAAACCACTCTCAAAAACAAAAGCATACCTAGCATTACAACCACAAGCAACCGTCCAACTCCAAAGAATAAATTTAACTGGGTAACAAATAAAATAATACTTTTATGCTCGAGTGCCTAACCCGCGGTTTGTTATCAGACGTCTAGAGCGGCGCATAACGACGAACCAAAGACAATGTCCCCCTTTGTATTCCACTCCACATGTACTCGAAATAACAAGGGCTCTATTTTCAATTCCTCCACAATGTTCTACCGGGTCTGTGGTTAGGGTGAGCCCTTGAAATGCATAAAGACTTTTTGCATACGCGAGCAATTTCTCTTTTTTCTGTTTTCCACACGTAAGCATAAGCGGAATGAATTCCAAATGGAATATTGAGAAATCATTTGAAATTTAAACACGTTGGGAACGGTTTGTAAATGTGCATCTGACGCAAATCCGGAATCTGGTTTCAATTTCCGGATATCATACGGTACTGAATGTGTACATTCAATTCTGAATTCGAATGAACTTGATTGCATAGTAGCTTCTTTGATGTCAAACATATTTTACATATTTTCCAACAAAAAGCAAAGCATAGTTCTAATCGGAACTGTGACACATAAGTGCCAGTTTAACTAATTCAACAGGTCAAATCCATGTTATGAATTTCTTACAGTGCTAGTAATCGTGATAGGTCTTCAATGTATGCAACTAACTGGTGTTGATCTTAGCGCAACTAAATATGGATGCAGTTGACAGAGTACCTATAGTGCACAGCACAGGTTATAGCTCCAATACAGGTGTATTCCTCATCGTTTACTCTCATTATTAAGATCCTGATCTATAACAGCCGCGTAATTAAAACAGCAGCATCAGATATGAGCGTTTTATGTAAAGGTAATGGATAAGCGTTTTGTTGAATCTTTTGACAAATTGCAGCTTCGTCGGTGGCGCCATAAAACAAAGCACGGAATCGCGGCGCTTACAACAATCGTCAAGTTAACGAGCGAGGTGTATACTGGAATATGGAACCTCGGAATATGGAATACCAGAAAGCGATCTTCCATCATAATTTGATGTCGCTCATTGCGTCCAACAACAATAGCATCTTTTTATAATTGGGGAAACTTTGTTAGAGCATTCGAAGCGGAGTTCACAACCGAAGCGAAAGTGAGGTTGTTATGGAGCCAAGAAATGCAGTAACAAATGCCCACGTGTATCAAACGACGTTCTGTACACTTTCAAAGAAATAAAATACTAAAATGAAAAGTATTTTTGTCATTAATTATATTATTACGAAACTTTTTCCTTTTTTTCCCGCACTTTTTTTCACTAGGTTGAAGAAGAAGCAAATGTATGTGGCCTCTAAACAGCCTTATATGAAAAATTTAAAGTTACAGTAAAAAAGAAACCATTTACACGACATTTTGTTCATAAAAGAAATATTTGTTTTAAATAATCGTGTTTATTTATGATTTTCTATTTATAAACACAGTTTCGGTATTCATAAAATATTTACGCCGAAAAGACGCGTATCTTTTTACTCATTTATTAAAAGCGGTTTTTAAAGATTCTGTTGCCTCTGTGCGGCTTCTGGATAATTGTATACTCTGTAACTAACGCCTAACACCCAGCGGTTTCATCACGACA
The DNA here is from genome assembly GCA_949774965.1 of Diarsia brunnea. NCBI lineage: Eukaryota > Metazoa > Arthropoda > Insecta > Lepidoptera > Noctuidae > Diarsia > Diarsia brunnea. Next base: position 9,048,519 of record OX459011.1, read on the forward strand.
GATTCATTAGATATTCCACTGCAGCGACTGTTCTAACGTTCCATTTACACGATTATATTAGCGGTAGTAAAGCGGGAATGGTGATTGGATTTATCTGGAGAATATACAGAATGGAATGCAGGTATTTTAATTATAAATACTTGTTATAGTGCTGAACTTATATTTTTTATAGTTAAAATATTAAAGTAAAAGTTAAAATTTGAAATATTCCGTAGAATCGCTCATGTGTGCAACAAGACTGCTGGGTTGAAGTGGGATTGGGTGGGCCATGTCCGCAGAATGCATCGTGGCCGATGGGCTAGAGTCGTCACGCAGTGGGTGCCAGAGGACGGGTGTCGTCGCCGAGGGAGGAGTAGAAAGTGCTGTCGTCAGACTTAGAGGCTTTTGTACGAGATTGGCCGGAGAAAGCCGCACGGAGAGAAGAGTGGAAGACTATGCGGGAGGCCTTGTCCCAGCAGTGGGACAAAATAGGCTAATAAAAAATAAAAAAAGACACGAATGGTTGAACGAAATTTTTAATACCTTAAGGTTTTTTGCAAGGAATATATACCCACCCACACGTAGTTTTGGCCTGAAAATATCAAAATGTAAACCGACCTGCTTTCTACGAATAACCTAAGTAAAGTAAATTATATTATAGTGAAGAACCTTAAAAGTACTCCATCTCACACATTAAAACTCCACGTAAGACGATGAGCGACTGATAAACTCTCCTTTTTATTCCCAGATGCGCCAAGAATTCTTATTAAGAGAAGAAAACTACCAACGTCCCAGTTAAATCAGCTGTAATTCTTCCGGCGAATGTTCGCCAAGCTTAAACAACGTTTATAAATAATAGAGAAGACGTGTCTTAACTTGTAACTACATTGTGTCGGACTCGCCCGCGATGTTCGGCGGGTGTGGCCAGCCTCGCTATGAAAGAAAAGAGTTCCAACAACCACGCACGTCTATATCATAGACATCCTCTTTATAACTATAATTTTCTTCCACTGCATGCTAAACGGTACTTGAGGTAACAACGCGTAAACAAAAGTAAACAAAGCTATTACCTCCTATAATAAGTTTGCACAACTTTATGAGCCATAAGAATTATTGTACGGGCTTACACAAAGCCAGCAATGGCAGAATATTGTACGCACACACGTGAACGCGTTATTACTGTTCTTATACAAATACCTCCCAGCAATAATGTTTCTGGCATTCATAAACTTCTATAATTATATCCGACATTCAGCAAAAGTAGATTAAGTGTCGAAAAACGATGAAAACTGGTGAAATTTGTCGAATCTTTACGATTTCTGTAATTGGGCCCATTGTGCGAGTGAATTTCCAGCGACCTTCTCGCATTGAGCGGAGAAGTTGAAAGTAATAAACTTGTTCTTTGGGTGAATTGCCTTATTCAGAAGTTAATCACAAGAGAGTGAGCCGGGATCGAATCGCGTCGTCGGTGGCGGGCGGGAGAGGTCGCATATTATGTTATTATGTGATATGACGTCGTTACCGGATAACTAGGGACAGTGGACAGCCAGCGAATTAATGCACGCTCAAATAGCCAATTACCGTCAGCAAACAAGACATTGTAAAACTCCCGACACATTCCCTCAGCAAACAAAAACAACCATTAACTAGACTGTTATTTGTTTTGAACTTGTGGCTCGGGTGACTTGTGTACCTCAATTATTATGATTGGTTATGTTTCAATGGAAATACTGACATTTGTGTTCCTACTTTAATTTTCAACCGACTTCCAAAAAGGAGGAGGTTCTCAATTCGTCTGTATGTTTTTTTTTTTTGGATGTTTTTTATCGCATATCCCGTCATTAATGAACCGATTTTCAAAATTATTTTTGTGTTCGAAAAGGTATACTCCCGAAGTGGTCCCATTGTCACCAAATCAGGATCTGATGATGAGATCCCATGGAAATTGAGGGCAACCCTCTTATTTTATACACATATGATGTTTTTCATATATTTTCTAAAGCTGTTTATTGACGGCATGGTTGGCGCAGTGGCTCGAGCAATTGACTGCCGCTCTGCGTGTCGCGGGTTCGATCCCCGCACGGAACAAATATTTGCATGGCCTACAAATAGTTGTTTCGGGTCTGGGTTTTATTGTATGTGAGTTTTATGTTTGTACCCACGATACAGGAGAAATTCCTAGTGTGGGGCAATGATTAACTGGCAATTGGACTGCCTTTGGTCTAGTGGCGGCAAATGCGACTGCAGAACATGAGGTCCTGGGTTCAATTTCCCGTATTGGCCACATACCCCGGATTTGTGCCCGCTTGATGGCAATAGGCTCGCCCCCTGTAACATGAGACTTAAACATAACTGATGAAATATACCTATGTGTACCTACTATTGGGTAAAACCCCCCCATCTAACCCTCCGGGGATTACAGGTGATGTTATGTTTGGAACTATTTTGGTCACATATTGTTCACGGAATTAGGCTGATATGTTCCTGATTCATGAGAACTTTATAAATAAACATTGTATACATACAAGCAGCCTGTGTCTCTTACAAGTTGCATGGAGGATACACCGTATAGTATTCTTCTGTCTTCTTTATCGTGTGCTTAGTGCCTAATCTGGTGTCAGAGTTTTTGTACCACTTTTTTTTTTTTTTTTGGCGTGTAAATCATCAAATAATCCCTGCCGCTCTTGGGCAGAGCGGAAGGGAGTGTCAGACATCTACTCAAATCAAAATCAAATCAAAAGTCATTTATTCAAACTAGGCTGATAATCAGCACTTTTCGAACGTCAAAATTTACTTTACTTTACTTTACTCATTTACAAGTGACAGTCCCCCAAAACGCCCACCCTTCGACACTTCCTAGTGTTTTTTTGCTGGAAAGAAGAAGTGGCGGAACAAACTCCCCAGCAACACATCTGTCTGTTTGGTTAGAAGAACCAGACTCGATACAATAGAAAGGTTTAACTTAATATACTGATTAAAAACCACCCATGTTCCTTCTTAGCCCTTGCGCCGGGGCCGCGGTATCTCTTTCGAACAACCCGCAGCCCCGACGGGGTTTTTGTACCTCTGACTTGGCTTTACATGCTGTCGAGAAACATGTTTCAGTTTTCCTTTACCGAAGCAAGTGATAATTACATAACATCACGCCTGTAATCCCTAAATGGTGAGGCAGAGGTCTATCCATTATTAATAATAAGCAAGTGATAATTAAACAAGTGAAAGTAGATATACAGCCATATTTATTTATTGGATTAATTTTTGTCGAATAACGTTCTATCTTGACTGATAGACATTGTTTTGTTTATATCCATAGTAAACAAAGGGAAAGTTCGATAGATCAATGTTTGCCGAACAAACACACATCCCCAACTGTTTTTATAAATAACGAGAGAGGAAGATATATCAGTTTGTCGTATAAAAATACAGTATTCATTGATTATTTTCTGAAATAAGTTTGGTATGTATTTAAGGATATGAGGGAGAATTATTGTTGTATTTTCTTCGCTTATGTCATTATGTCCATTGTTTTCCTCATTTCTCATTAAATATTATTATGTAATTTCTTTTTAGCTAAGAGGTAGTAAATCTATTTGAAGATAAAATGTAGGTGAATAACATGAATTCGTCGTGTTAACGTAGATACCTAATTACTGATTTTTCAGTCTCAATATACTCACAACAGTAAATCTGAAAACCTCTCTAAAAATCGTAACAACAGGTCATCGTCTGCCTAGCCTTTTCCTAGCTATGTTGGGGTCGGCTTCCAGTCTAACCGGATGCAATTGAATGAGACGGGTTTGATCCCCAGTTCGCAAAGTGTTTTGTGTGTCTGGATTTGGCCGGATTGATGAAAATCGGGTCACCTCTTATTACATAGGACTTTAATAAATAAAATAATAGCTACCTTTCATAAATAAATAAATAAAATACATAACTGGTAAGATGTGGGTTTACCATTAGGTATAGGTACCTCTGCCTACCCTTTTTATTACAGGCGTGATGTTATGTAATTTACAACTAGGTAGGCACAAACTCGTGGTCAATAACGTTGTTATTATGTGATATTAGTTTAAAGTAATTAAACTGTCACAGTACGGACAAATGGAGCTCTCATTGTGGTTACGCTAACCACTATTATCCTATTTTGGCAATATCCGACCGAAACAACGTGTTTATGAGTTCAAACATTAAAACGGGATCGATTCTTTACGTAAAAATATACAGGGTTTAAGGGACAACCCTCCGCAGACTGATGGGGTGAATTCTAAGAGTCAGTATATCTGAATTATTAAGTTTTTGAAATCCAATAAATTTGATTGCTTTATTTTCTCATGTGCAAGTTGTAACCGAAGTGAAGTAGGATACATCTAGGTTTAACCGCATGTGGCCGGTTACACCTAATTCTAACCTCTTAAAATTAAGTGTCGCCGTACCTACTTCGGCTATTACCCGTAACATATAAGTACATACATGGAGTGCTACAGATAAAGAATGTAATTTTACATTGAAATAAAGGAATACTAACTGAAAACTAGAAAATAAAAGAAACATTACCGGAGCACTTTTCCGGTTTAATATGTTTCAAAATATGGCTCTGAAAGCACCCTTTCAGTAGAGAAGCATTGTCTTAGCCCCTTACCCCAGTTTAAGATATTCTAGGAATTAGAATGCCACCATAAATCAACAGGATTATTGGAACCCAAGACATTTCAGTAAGTGACCACACCCTGACCGCTGCGCTATCACTGTTTCAAAGTTATTGCTGAAAAGAAAGGCGTCTCCTTTTCAAGGAAAACACAACTAACTAACAATTTTATATCTTGTTTTTTCCCCGGTCGAGATCCGTATACTCTGAAAATTATTAAAAAACGAAGCTGATGATTTAATCCGATATCAGCTCAGATTCTAGGTAGATTAAGTTCCTTATTATGGGTGTTATTAATTTGACTTAGTTTCTGTGTTTATAACAGATTGGATAGAAACTCCTGCGAGGAAATTATTTTTCTACGATCACATAATTCCTATATATACATAACATATCATCACGACTGTAATCTCCGCAGGGTTAGGCAGAGGTGTACCTAATAGTTGGTACTCCCACATTTCGCCAGTCTTGTTTAAGTTCCATGTAATAGGAGACGAGCCTATTCCCATCAACCGGGCATAAATCCAGACTCCAGACCAATCCAGACAAACCTAACACTTTGTCCGGAAATAGAACTTAGGACCTATGCTCAGCAGTCGCACTTGAGACCACTAGTGACTAGATCAATAAAGCAGTTTCTACAATCACATAAGATCTATGTATGTAATATAGTATTTCTCCGTAAGTAGGTCCGTACCTATTGTAAATGATTATTCAGCAGTACTGAATAAAACACAGGACAATGCGTAAATATTTCCGTCTGGCCTCTATCTTCGCTTGTTATCTTGATTTGTAGTCCACTAGGGGCACTTGCTATAAAAATAACAGCCAGTATCCCTTATAATATGTTATCCTAGTAGCGAAGTGCGCGCTCAAATGGTCTGTACCGTGCTTTATAACGACACACACGTGGATCTTACATGGGTAGGTATAAAACTGAAGGTTTTTTAACGTTGACGATAACAACGATACGATATATAAGTTAAGTTAGATAGTTTTCGTGAGGTATTAGTTGGTAAGAGCTATTACGGTTGGTTAACTGCACGTGTCGTGCGTGTACCTACCTATTTTTGAAACAAGAATAATAATTATTGTTGAGGAGTTAGAATCTAAACAGATATACGTATATTTTTTTAGGATAAACTGAATTCCGAAATTACCAGGTATGTTAAAGACCTGCATAAATTCAAGAGTCGTTAAATATTGCAGAAAAAGATGACTGCCGGTTCGTCTCGGCACCTTTTTCACATTGAACCATAAAAAGGGAAAATCGAAAATGGTAAATCAAAGTAGATTACAAAAGGACTTGGCACGTCTATATGACAAAAACTCCAACTGCTGCCAACATCGACTGAGGCAAAGAATGATAGCGCAAAAATGCTTTGGAAATGTGTACCTACGTGGGATCCTCCTTGCTTCAGCAAGGTAAACCACCATTGAATATTACGAGAAAAATAGCTTTTAGAGATGATTTATAAGACAAAAGTCATGGAATTGATCAAACATGATACTTTTCAGCATGTTGCGGAGTAGGCGAGCTTAGATTTAATAGCCGGGGCTGTGGGTTGTTCACAAGAGATACCGCGGCCTCGACATGAATGGCTAAGAAGGAACATGGGTGGTTTTCAGTCAGTAGGAGTCTGACACTCCCTTTCGCCCTGCCAGAGCGGGAGGGGTTATTTGATGATTTTCCACCCACCAAAAAAAGTGAGAAAATCAGCATGCCTGACAAATATATATCGCAGGCATGTAAAGCGACGTCAGAGACCTATTGGCGTCATAAAAATTCCAACATCATGTTAAGCGCTAACCAGACGTTATAGAAAGAAGAACGATCAACCAAACAATTTCCCCAAAACTCGCTGCATTACCTACACCTCTAGATAAAAGCAAGTGCGAGTGTCCGTTGCTAACTTGGCAATTTATTGCATCACTTGCTTATGTAATCAGTATAAGGTTCGGTAGTACAGGCGCTAGGCGGCTCTGTGGAATATGCAAAGCTTAATCCAGTGAATGCGTGTCATGGTATAACGTACAGTGACGGGTAAAGCGGATAAATGTGCTTCCAGAATTTAGTGTCTGCTTAGAACACTTCATTTGTTGAGTCTACAGTTGCGTTGCATTGTGTTGTTTAGTTTCTTTGTGTAGCTTTGTTGGTGGAGAGTTCTAAGAGGAGATTTTAGTTTAGACTAAATAAAGGGATTGGCAGGCCTCCCACGAGGTGGACAGACGTACCAAGGTATGCGATAAGCACTTGATTGGGCGATGCTGGGGCCTATGTCCGTGTGTGTGTGGATTGGTGGGATACAGTTATTCTCGACGGCATGAAAATCCAAGTCTGAGGACCCACACACCAGGTCTTACATCATCATCATCATCTGCCTAGCCTTTTCCCAATTGTGTTGGGCTCGGCTTCCAGTCTAACCGGATGCAGCTGAATACCAGTATTTTAGTTTATTTTTATTTTATTTTACACCAGGTCATACACTAACCACACAATAAAGAAAGTAGAATCTAGAACCATCTTGAACCCGTCGGGGCTGCGGGTTGTTCGAAAGAGATACCGCAGCCTCGGCACAAGGGCTAAGAAGGAACATGGGTGGTTTTTAGTCAGTAGAAGTCTGACACTCCCTTCCGCTCTGCCCAAGAGCGAGAGGGGTTATTTGATGATTTCCCACACCCAAAAAAAAAATAGAATCATCTTGAACCTTTAACTAGACACAAAAAGAGAAGATTTTTGCAGAAAAAAATACTACAAACCTAAACAAAGATCACTTTAATTAAGACTTCATTAATTAAGAATTTCTCTATCTGAATCCGTAATAACAGCAGTACGAGGATTCTTAATCTAGATTAATACGAACAATGGTTGGTATTGTTAATGTTTGCCTAAGAGAGGTTTCCGAAATTGACCCAATATGCTTAATGGAACTAATAGTGTGATTGTATAAGACAAAGACATCTAATATTATATTATTTGCTAATCATTTAACATGGTTTATTGTATAATTAGTGGATTATAATGACGAATAACATATAATAGACGCTTGAAAATTATCAGACCCTGGCCTCATTTGGTACGTACATACATAAAGGGTGTAAAAGTACCCTTAATGAAGTCGAAAGGCACTTGTTCTCCCCGTCACTGCGATAATTATATTTTTTTTTTCAAAAAATGACGTTACGGAGTTCCAAGTTCCAAAATTTCACAGCTGTTTTTTTTAACACTACTTTTTCAGGTTATAACTTTACTTAAATTACCTCCATGACCCGTTTACTATTCAAAGCATCCACTAGCACAAAGTTTTAAGAGTGCTACATTGAGTTTTATCGTAAAATGTGATTTGTCACCCTCGTGACGTTTGGTTGACGCCTTCGTGAAGGGTTCGTTTACACCCTGTATGTGTGCACCCTTACGCTTTTTTCTCACGGGGGTAGGCAGAAACCACAGAACGCCACCTGCTACGATCGTTACATACTCCTTTGGTACAGTAAGGGAAATGTGCAAATACACGGATGAGAAAAACTTCTGTGTGAGATACATACTCATCCACGAATCCGAAAAGGGAAAAGAGTGCTCCGTATTCCATCACGGAGGCCCTGTGTGAATTACAGAAACTACAGAAAGAGTCACGGCATTTTATATAGGTATCTAATTTCTTCAGGGACATATCACAAGGAAATGGAGTGAGACTACTATGCTAAGTTTTTATAAGTATCCGAGTGTAGAAATAACAGCAGATGTGGTTAATTAGCCACACTTCCACTAGAAAATGAAGCAATTAAGTCTAACCACGAAATAATTCACCGTTTCCTAAGTGCATACACGTAAATTTATGACGCCATTGAATTTTACATGAAAATTTAACAATACTTAAAAGATTACAGCTGCTAGGAACAAAAGGAGGTGACCATTACGCTTCACAAATGGCCGATAAAAGACACCATTAAAGTTTTTGCGGGCACGGTGGCTTGACGACATTGTGTTACAGTTTTTACGCCGCCTCCACGGTTTTTGCTCCGTTATATAAGATTTTATTAGAACTATAAGCACTAGTGGAACTTGTGTCATAACTTGCTGTAACTACTTGTGGGCCACTCGCAACAGTTCCCTTATTTTTGTGGGAGGGTCCGTTATTTTTCATCTAATTGGATCGTCTGTTTATGTATTTATTTTTGACTCAGTTTTGAAAACAACCATAAAAATACCCTGGAAATAATACTTTATAAATACCTATTTAATTTAAATTTTCTTCACGGTAACATGACAATGTGAAGGTTTACAGCGAAGTCATACTGCCAGTAAACCCAAGTCTTCAGAACTCGTTTAAAGGTAGCATTTTCAATACAACTAACTGATTTCGAAGAAGCGCGTCTGTTATCTACTTGATACATACAAAACAAATATATTTCAAAACACCATCAACCCTCTCTCAGTTTATAAGAAAAACCATTCCGGTTTTCTTTGAATAATGTACAAACTGACTTTACATAAGCAGGTGCAGTTTGCAAACTGTTGTACCTAATGTAAGTTTTTATTAAAATGCAAAGTAACAAGAATATTATTTCAGTTGTAAGTGGCTAAGTATTGTTTCAGTTTGTTGCCAAGTTTATCCCGAAATCACTTAAAAGAGTTTCCAAGTGCAGGTAAGAGAGCTCAATTTAATTAAAACTAGTTCTGTTTGGATTCGAATGCGAGCTCACTGTTGCACTTACACTTTCTGGCAGTTGTGGATTGTCTGCATTATATATTATGATTGTACATACAGATACATAATATCGTTGTTTCATTATTTTATTTGTTTCCATTTTGGAGTATTGATTGTGAATAGAAATGTTGAAAGGGTCACTCTTTGGACAAAAAGCCCTACAAAAAGGTCAAGGGCCTAGTCTGAAAACCAGAATGATCGTAATAAGTGGTATTCTTGACTTTACACCAACCTACAAGGGAAAATACAAAATTCAGGACTATGTGCTCAGAATAATTTTAGTACAACTACATAAAGGGGGTACTTCCTTACGCTATGTAACATAGGTTATAGGTCGTATGAGGTAGCATGAGGTACTGGGGTCAATAGGGATGATACTGACTAAAAAAAATATAGTTCTAATTAGTCCGTCTGTTAGATTATCGAAAAATATTGGATACTTACGTATTTTTTATTTTATTAAATCAATAAAAATTGACGAAGATAAAACGCGTCAAAGATTTGAGTTTGTGACGTCACTCACCGGTAAAAAATGTCATACTAATGTCTTAGAATATGACGTCACACGAGTTTTCAAAGCACTGTATCCTCTTCATTGTTTGTTTACGTGAAAAAAGAAAAAATATGTGTCCAATATTTTTTGGAAATCTATATGACGGACCAATTAGATTTTTTTAGTTAACTACCCTATTAACGGGCTGGGCAAAAGTTTTTCCATCAGGAATTTCTTAGTAGCAGCCACGGTATCCGGTTGATGACAATAGGCTCACCACTTATAACATGGAACTTAAACATATCTGGCAAAACGCGGGTGTACTATGAGATAAACCTCTGCCTAACCACCCCAGGAATACAGACGTAATGTTAAGCATATGTATAGTTGACCTAATTCAGCAACTAATTCTGAAGCAGTCGGAGGCTAGTGGACATTACTAATTGACCGTAGTGTAGACAGCTGCAGTGACCGGTAAACCTGGTCTGAAAGGGCCAGGCTAGTCATGAATGAATTCGTCGTGATATCACTAATTTTGATATTTTTGATCTAGGATCTGACCTAACAAATTGCTGCCTATAAAAACTGCTTAAAATTTTCGCTTTCCTTGTACATTCATACTAAGAGGTACAAAGAAAAGGTCAAAGATTTTAGGTTAAATAATGCAAACGGATATGATCCATGTTCAGCAAGAATTCCTAGGAATATTTCCGTAAACTAAAAGATAGGAAACCACTCGCCGTAATGAAAATTTATCCCTCAAAATGATGCTCATTAATTTTAAACCAACCAATCCTCTTACTAATGTATCAGTTTTGTTGAAGGACGAATTATTTAGGTTAATGATATTTCATTCAGCTCTATTATAGTTTTAGGAAAATATTATGAAACAAGATCCGTGTCTGATGGACAAAAATGAGGTTGTCATGCAAACTTTATCCTCTAATTAACTTTTCAGGGGACTAATTTATAATAATGCTTTTACGTGCCTGAATATACCATGCGTGAACTTGTGTAAAATGTTTAGAAAGAAGAATATTCATTTGACTCGCACAGGACCAACAATCAAACATAATGAATTGAAAAGAAAACCACAAAAAAATATGAAAAAAACATGCGAAGTATTTGTGCGTACATAGGTAAATAAATAAAATATACATCCACAGATTGAGATTAGTTTCGTCTGTCAGTGGGTGAATTCAATGTTTTATTAAGTAAATACAACTTTAGCCGAGAACTACACAGTTTGAAACCTACGACTGAGCTAACACTTTAAAATATGAAAACTGAAACAGTACCGTCGCGTTGTTGCAAAGCCTGGTAGTAAATTCATTGATATTCAATTTAGTTGGCAGCCAACGTGTAGACTCTACTCCTTCCATCAATCACCATGATTCAATAAAAGAACTATTTATTCTCTGTGCGCGGGCAATATTTTCTCAACACCTGAATGCCGAGAAAACGTATGCGCCAGGAAATCAATCACAAATCTTGTTTCTACCCGCATATTTGACGGAAACCAAATTTGTTAGGAGCCAATATGTTTCGAAAGCTTTTTGACTTCGCTGTAACTTGGTCACCGTTTATGAATAGACGTATGTATGGCTTTTTATTTTCACACCGTGTGTAATGTCATGTGTGTATACCATACCTATCACATTTAAAGACAGCATTTTTAAGGTAGAGTTTTTAGCATTTGTCACTGAGGTTACTTCTAAAATGTGTAGTTATTTCATGTTTTCTTGCTGTAACATACCTCATAACTTTTTCATCGTCATCATCATCTACTAACCTTTTCCTAACTGCGATATGTTGGGGTTGGCCTTCAGTCTAAATGGATGCAGCTGACATGACATGGAGCGACTGCCTATCTGACCTCCATAATCCAAAAAAAAATTATACCCCGCTTTATTAATCGCATTTAATTTCAACTTTATCGGAGATGAGTTTGACGAGTGATTATTTGAAAAGCAATAAATGCGAGTTGACAAGCGACTCATAAAACAGAGCCCGGGTTCGCAATGGGCCATAAAACGCCATTAAACGATTTGCGGTATCCCTGCTTCGCTGTTAAAACAACAATGTTACTGCTACTCTGCGACTCAGATCGAAAACACTATCTACAGGCGTCTAAGACTCCATAAAGCTATTTTTTACAGTCACAACCAAGTAAATACTATCCTAAGAGATAAAATTCCTAATCCTCCCTCGCAACTTTCTGCGAAAAGTAGTGGATAATCCAAACATATTGCTTTAGGATTCCACGCTCTATGAAACAGCTATGATTGTATGTAATAGAAAATATAAAAGGTAACCGTTTCACGGGTAATGTGACTTAATTTGATCCGTGGTAATGGGAGATTGGGGTTGTAATACACATTTCGACAAGTATAAACTTACAATGAAATCGAATGAGTTCCTAGCGTTGGTACGAAAGTAGAAATTTCCAAGCTGACTTGCCATATTAGAGCGCAGTATAACGTGCTAAAAGCCCATGTAACAGGAGTATTATGTTCAGTCATTCCTTTACCGAGACAGCTATTGTTTCAGTAGATACGCCAATCTTATGCGAGATTACGGCCAAGCGAGATGTTCTCTTGTCTATGCGATAATGGAAAAATATGTACTTTCTAAAAGTGACAAATAAGGTTAGGACTTTAAATGCTGACAGTATTTTGCGTCTAATCATCTGAATAGATGACAAAATGCTTCGTGCAGTCGGACAGTCGTACCAATAAATTGCCAGCCATTCACATGACAGTTCACGACAAATAGGCGGAAAACGATGGCCGATACAATTTTCCGTACAATTTACAAATTCATCATCACAGAGGCAACAAAAAAACAGTTGGAGAGTAAAGATCTGATGGCCCACATGCGATGTCGTGTGCGAAGCCATTTCTTTAGTTCTCTTATGTTTACGACGTTAATGCCAGCGGTGGATTTCCGCCCTTGCTGGATCCGGAAACTGACGGAGCGGAGCGCATCCGGAACGTCAGCTTGTTTGCTACCTTCTTATCTCTGATGTAAGGCTCACGTGTTTATTTGCCTTTCTGATCCTACTTGTTTGTGTAGCATAGGATTTTGAACTCACCTTCAGGTAGGTTATGTAGGCGTAGTGGGCGTGCCCTGACAACCATTAACCAGCGAACAAACAACCATAGATCACTCTCGTAGTTTATGGATATGCGCGTCTTCAAATTAAGTATGCTCGATTTCATTGTCTTTATTCACAGGATTAACGCTTACCCTGGTATCCTGTCTAGACGTTAAATATTATGGCAGTTAGGTTTACCTCTCCCTAACGAATCCCGAGGCTTACTTTGTTATTAATTCCTCTTTTCATCCTGTCCTAACAAACACCAGACGGCTCATAAAGTTGTAACGTAGGTACTTATTTTCGCCAAGTCGGTACTTATACCTACTCAATAATCATAGATCTTCCCCCTTGTTATAGGAAAACTTAAACCCACTACGACGAAGTTAATGAGGTGAATAAAAAAATCTCGCTTATTTGTTCCCAACTTCTCACTTCAAAGTTCGGAAGTGGATCGAGTTTCGGGACAGTCAACACCATAAGATCGTAACTCAACGCAGACATTCAGCGAACTTATCTTGTAATCTCATTTGACGAAACAAACAAAGTTTCCTAACTCAAGTGTCCAATATGACTTGATAGATGATCAGAGTATTCAATAAATACCACTATTGGTATCGGGAAAATCGTAATAAGTAATGTAGGAGTATTTCATTGACACAGATTCGAGTGTGGAGGCTCGGTGGGCCAACATCACGTATCCACGATAAATTGATTTGGTAGCAGATGTGCACGCCACTTACACGACCAGACACACCACTTTCTTGACATTATTATTTTTAAGGTTTATTTTGTACGCGTAAAAAGGAGACGTGAGCAAGGAAGGAGGATGTTGGGAGTCTTTATCCGATGGGGCAGTTTTGTTGCCATAGTTTCGTCATTCAAATAGTGTGATTCTCTCGTTCGACTCCATGAAGTTTTCATAAATTCGTCAATAACTTGATCGTCTTCAATATCAATATGGACTTGGCGCTTTAACTTTACAGAAAGTATCAGCTGATGAACAGCTGACAATGACTAGGCTCTTCCCCATTCTTTGTTAATTAATTTCAAGCCTTGTCATTAATAAAGCCCCCGTTTTATTGCACTGAAGTTGCATTGTCTACATGAAAATCTATTAGGCTTAACGAGAATGATCTGCACAAAAGCATTATGAAGTAAATGCTTAACTTTCATGACTTTCATTATTAGCTTCTTGAGAACTTAATCTTGGGAGGTAAATTGAAAACTACCTTTTTCTCAATCGCCTGTAAAACGGGTCCTTGTACCGTAACAGAAGGCAGACTGAGCCGTAATTTATTAGTGTTGAAGTTTTTTAGAACAACTTAATAGTTTGTGTGCGATGACTTAGCGGTTAGCGGTGCGGGTAGCTCGCTAGTGCTCGGCGGTGATGGATGACGCGACGTCCCTCCAGCCCGGCTTAGGACTCATTGAGGGGGGATTATATCGGGACGTTGACGAATTGCTACTACTTCACACACAGATAGCACTATTCAATCGATTTAAAACTTCACTCGCTGACCAGCGGGGGACATTCGTCGTAGGATTAAATGGTTCTACACGTCATTGGTTGCTCACAACGTTGCTCCTAAATTTTGTTGCAGATTGGATTTGTTTCTGCATTGATCAGTATTTGAAACATCGCTATCATGGATCAATTCGTATGAGTTACATGGACAAAAAACTCATTTTAATAAATCAAATATGCGGGATCGCAATAAAACTATCGTTTTAACGTAATATTCCTCTTTTCAGTGCAATATATCTGTAAAGATCGAATAACGTATTTATAGTTGCTGCCATTATAGTTATTCAAGTCCAAACGAGGCGGCGCGGCGATATGGCAAGAATTAAATTTCATTTTGGGGCTTATGAATTTATATGAATTGTTGGTAGTCTAGTAAATGTTGTAACTTTCGTTTCGGCTCGACCTAAAGGCGGGAACTTTGTTACAAAACAAAATAACAATGGGAGCAGTTTATAGGCACGGTTCCGTCGGGAGCGTGCACCGATCAAAATATAAACGGGATTTTCACTTTGCGCCGAAATCCTGAAAGTTTAACAAAATCCAAACGATTATTGATAATTTATTGCGATGTCGACCTTTCGCGAAGCGATATGGAAAACAATGTTAAGGTCATTCGGGAGCCGGGAACGAGCCACGGATGGCCGGAGAACGTGACTTTTAGCTTGTATTGCTCGTTTATTCGGGTATTACTCAAGTAATTCTGTTGGCCATTTACTTAGCGATTTGATAAACGTTTAATATTTTTCCCTTTTTTACGCAATCAGGGTTCAAGTAGGTGCTTACGTTTGAATTGATGGTATTGTAGGCACTCTAATGTCTCAACATACTAATCAGCTCAATAAAAACTCAAAGAAATGTAACTGTATAGGTACTAAACTAACATTTTCATTTTACAAGCGTATAGGTATCGACCTACGTAAGTTCCCTAAATTAGGGTTTCTTCAACTTTTCCACTCTTGTTTATTTACAAGTTTTAAAAAAAATCTTTCTTGTTTCAGAAACTCTTTCGTAATTTCGTAAATATTGTTATTATGACGAAAGAAGTTGTAGTTTGAATTTGGAATAATATTTTTTATTGCTGAAGTGGAAGTTTTTTATGTGTTTTGCTATTAAATCTGGTATTCCCTTTTAGCAAAAACCTAATATTCATGTGTTGTAGAGGCTATGAAAACTGTTGGTTAGTAAAAAGTGGAGCTCGTAAAGTGAAAAGGGAACATTTAAAGCATGACACGCAAGTTGGGAACACTTGCAACATTTTAAATTAAATAAAAGTAGTTACGATGCAGGTGTATAATTTCTACACTGTAGGTAGTCTTGAGTGGTTTTCTGTTACAGTTTTATATGAAACATGTTACGGAGTAAGTGCATATTTTAACTTGTTTTGCGATTTGACGTCGACTGCGACTTATGTAACAGACGGATTTTAAAAACGATTAAATTATTTAATGGCAAACGGTTGATTGGAAAGACGTGCATTTTAAATGGATATAATTATTAGAAGGTAAGAGGTTACATCTAAAATAATCTACATTTTTGTGATAGGTAGGTAATACCGAGTAGTAACTAATTAAAAAGTATACAGGTAGGTATAGTTAAAGTTTATTTTTTCCGGTTTATCTGCACTGAGTAAAGTTTTTCTCTGCATAAACTCAACGCTCCTGCGGTAAAACCTACAATAAAAACTAATATGAAACGGTTATCGCTACCCTAGAAATTATAAAATTTATTCAAACTCGTGTTATTGAGGTCACAGGTAGTTCTAGACTCGTAGCTTTTATTTCTCAGCGCACCATCATAACGCCTTACGGCTGACAGTTTACGATGCAATACGCACCGCTGCCGCACTTTGCCTGTAATTGAATCGCAGGCGCTTGCTATAAATGTGGATTTGCCGGAGTTGTAACACCAACAAACAATGCCGTGATCCGCCCTACAAAGTTTAAAAGTAAACTGAATGTCTTCTCTGAAGTTTTCTGGCAGTTTACACATTTCGTACTGAGGATGTTTAAATGGCGCTATACATATGCCGCTTTATCCCGAAATATTGTATCTCTGACGTGAACTTGTTAGGTACTAAATAATCCTCTATGTTTCCTTTACTAAGCTCTTTTGAAAACTTTCCCTATTACATGGAAATCCTTCTGTATAAATACATAATATGTAGTTAGGTACGCATTGAATATCATAACATCTTTTAGAGCTTACTCTACCAACTTTCTTCTTGCTTTTAGCTAAATGTTTCACAAAGCGCACCTTTAAACATTTAACAAATTAAGTGCATAAAAAGTTTATAAAATTGAGCTTAAATGTATTGCATAATGGGTCAGGGTAAGTAAGTCGCTTGGCTAGTTGGCCATTTGCGGGCAGACGCTCACCGCGTCCAAGCCGCCAGTGTTATTTAGCAAAGGTTCTTACTTACCCCGGACTTGGGTTAATGTAGACTAGAGTTTAGACAGACTAGAACTTAAGTTTCGTAGCGATTTATTTTTAACTTAAACTGATAAATTAACAGATTGAGTTTAATAATATCTTAAGTAAGCAAAGGTTTTAATTTAAACTACATTAAGATCTTACGTAGACGTTAGTAATCTAGGTCTTCTCCCTAATATTGGGAGGTATCTGATTTCCATAATCAAAGATATACTTACCTACTCGAATCTTTATATAAATAAAATAGGTTAGTAACGCGTTTAATCGATAGTCCTAACTGTAACTATAATGAAATTAGAAACATAATATTATCATTCTTAACAGTTGTAAGCGTACATGGCCGGATTTCATATTATTGTCTATTAGTTCTTCGTATTTACTGCTGTTGGTGTACCAAATAATAAAAATATTGATCCAGGTTAGGTGCCTCTGTCTACCTGCTACTTACATTAGTATTCATTAGATTATAATTTCGCAATTTAGAAACTGATTTCCTTCTATTTCCAAGCAGTCTAGAGAGAGTTTTTTTCAGTGTGCCTGCGAGCTATAGCTCTGAGTGAATTCACTTAAAACTTTTAACATCATATTCCTAGTTCCCGACGCTAAGCAGTTTTGATGGTTTTCATGCTGCTTTTATTTTGCAGCGAAAAGGTAATAATGTACGAAACTATCACTGACATTTATCGTTTTAACCCCTTATTTCAAATGTGAAGTTGACTGCTATGCACGTACAGAAGGAGAACACGAACGTACCCTGTTTAACCCTATCAATAAGTGCAGGTATACATACGTGTACATATATGTCTTGCAGCCCTCGTTAATGTACGGGTTGATATTAACGAGGTGTATTGGGACACCAACTCGTCTGCGCCCTTGCCTTTCATGTGAGGACGTCAAACGGGGGGCGTATCAGAGCTAGCACAAAACATCCGATAGTGTTCTTTACGCTTACAGAAGAAGCTAATTTTGCTTAAGTGGGCTACTCTGAGCGCGGCATCGCGTCAGGGGCCCGCCTCCCCAACGTGGCCTGTGTTTGACTCCCGGGCAACGCTAAAATGGAGCTACGTAACTGCAATTAGTCAATCTTCTCGTTCCGACGAGGTGTTTTAATATGTTTTTCACAATTTTTATGAAGGCTTTTTTTTTTCGAATATATTTTATAACAGTATCATGGACGAATTTTCCTTAGAAAATTAAAGTTTGTTGTTCCAATGATCAGGGAGATTATTCCCTTATGTTGGTAATATACGATCAAATCAGGAGAGGTGCCTACTAGATAAGTACTAAATCAATACATTTTGCTTTGTGTGATTTACAAGTAAAAATGACCAACATCAAGCCAATGATCAAGGCGATCTTTAGGAAGGCTTAAGATAAATGGAAAAAAGAAAAAACAGACACTCATAATTTTTTAGGAAAAGCTTTCTGTGTAGGTAACTAAACGAAGTATCAATAAGAAAATGTCATTTACCAATGTCAGTATTGTCCTTAATAAAATGCCTTTAGAAACCGAGCAGCTCGTCTTTGAGCGCCATATTATCGGCGTTAACACTTGAGTTGCCTGCGATGACGTGTATTGTTTAGAAGTAAGCACGCATGTGCTCTTTGTTCGCGTGTGCAATACTTATGAATTTCCTAGGGGAAGCTTTATTGTGCTGCACTACGATAACAACTCAACTATATAGTTTTAATATATGTACCTCACTTTGAGTGATAGCTGCAGAGGGTTGGAGGCAATGCGTGACTTTTTTATGAAGAGAAATGTGAAATATTAGGTAGTTTAAAGCTTTTGATGTGGTTCTTAAACATGTTTCGTAACTTTATTAGTTATAAACTGAGTGTTATAAAATCTACTAACAAATAACAAGCTAAGAACGTTTCACCACACCAGTTTTACGGGTTGCAGTCTTCAGTAAACTTTTATCTCGGCAAAAAGAAAACTGAAAAACATCAAAACTAAGAAAACAAAAATTACAGACAAAAGACAATCGTTAATGAGTATTTAAACGTAACGAATAGTCTATTGTGACGTTGCCCCACAAACGATGGAACTCTTGATAACGTGTCATACAACTCCCGTTATTTCCACATCACAGGAGTTGAAGGACGCTACTGAAAATACCTAACTCCTCGCCAAATTTTGGCCTGAGTTAATTTGAATAATCATCGAGACGCTAAGAAGAAAAATTATTTATTGACATTTTACCAATAAAATGAAACACAATTTACTGATACAACGTTGCCGTTCTCTAAAGATAAAGACAAAGCTTTCAGAGCAGAGGTTGAAAACGTTCTCAGTCCCACTGGACCCCACAAATGCAGACTTTAGTACAAACTAGTGCACTACACGGCTATACGTTCTCATGTTGCTCAGGTAAATGTTCAGGGAAGTGCCACATCAAGATGAATCGTACCGCTTTGAAGAAGTATGTATCTAGTATAAAACTTTCAGAAACCAAAATATTTTTGAATCTCACAAGCAAGAAGTTTTACTTATTTAAACTAGAATGGTACTAAGGTGGAATTAATGCCACAAGGCTTTCTCTACCAGTCAATCTATGGGTTAAAAAAGTTTTATGATTTTGTAGTTGACAAGGTCACTGGAGGTTGCGAAAGGTAGAGCACAGGGTGCTCTGGTGCAGTATGGGATAGGGTCTGTGTTCAGCAGTGGGCCTTAAGTTTGAGTTGATTGCCAACTAAAATAATTCCCAGGTTTTCCAACCTTTGGAATTCGTAACCAGTATTTTGGATTTCATAAACAAAAATGTTTTCGAGGGTCACGACCAAATCCGTTCTTGGGGCCAAACATTTCCTGAACCCTCAACATTTTAAAGCGCCGCGTAAATATGCAGATTTTACACTCTTACCCAAGTCAGTTTTGTTCGGATTACGGCTAACTTTATGAGACCTAATAAAAGAATACTTACGGGTTTTTGCTGACGTATTTAGTGTTGCGCTTGGAGTTTTCCGCTGAAGAGAAAATAACTCAACTAAACTGGAAGTTTGTTTTTAATAGTATGCAATAATTTGACGGCACGGTTGGCGCAGTGGCTGAACAATTGGACTGCTGTGCCGCGTATCGCGGGTTCGAACCCGCACGGAACTAATATTTGTATGGCCTACAGATAGTTGTTTCGGGTCTGTGTTTTGGTTCGTGAGTTTAAATGTTTGTAAACGCACAAACGCACAACGTTTTTATATATAAAAAAATCGCCTTTATTCTTAAATTAGTAGCATATTGTTTTCAATCGTCTTTATCAATTACGTGTCCGTAAATATAGGTAGATCTTGAAATATAAAACTTTCCTACTAAACACAGAATTTACCAAAATCTCGCAGCGCTTCGTGAAGACTATAATTCTCACTGTATGGCGCTTCTAGAAGGAGCCATTCTCAGCCCGTGACAGGTATAGCTACCAAATATTTTCCGATTAACTAAAGAACGTTTACATTACCCGAGATAGTAGCACTATTTGGAATTTATTGCCCCGTTATAGTGGCGAGTGCATCCCGGCTGCCTTCAGTGCAACTCGCGTTAATGATAAGTTAATTAAATTATTTTATATTTTCAGATTTACTTCAGGTTTCAATTGTAATCCCTTGCGTAGTTAAAAGATTATGATATAACATGTTTTAAATAAAAGAATAACTATTATCGATTTAATTCAATGGTTTCGTAAACTCATTAAACAACTTTTGCTCAAGAGTTTTTTTTAGGTATTATAAGGTCCATCTGTGTCAAAGTGAACAATCAGTCACACCTAGTTATCTAAAAAGGCGTTAAGATTATTCCTGTCAAAAGTACAGACGATCACGTAAAGTTGTAACCACGTTACCTCATATATTTCTGTACATATTCCGAGCATCGAATACGGCGACATTAAGTGAAGTAGTCGACATACTGTCGGGCGGGAGTTCAGCCTGACGCGAAATTGATTCAGTGCGAGACGTGAGCCGCCTTCACAACAGCGCAATTCAAATGTAAGTCAGCGGACGCTGGCAGACGAAACGAAACTTTATGTTGACACCTAACAAATTTAATTAGACACTCCGCTTTAATGCCCTCCCCTGTACGTGTAAGAAAATGTTTCGCGCTCACGACTAGCTATTTTGTTTTAGAAACGTAAAAGGCGCTTTTAATAGCTGCCTTAATCGTTGCTAACTGTTAAATAATTAGCTATCTCATTGATGTGTCAATTGGGTATGTTCCACGTGAAACTATCCGTCACTGTGACAAGTGTGAAAGGTCTCTAAGATACGAGTAACTGAGTCATCGCCTCGGTAAACTTATATAAACATCATTATCGGAAAAATATTGGACGGAAAACCATCGTCAGCTTTATATTGTTTTCTAAATCGGAATCAGTAGTGCCTGTCGCTTCCGGCGATTCAGCTTGTTTTGCGAGAAAATCCACTTTTTCTTCTCTCTGATTCTTTGATTTCTTTTTTATGCCTTCATTGTTCCGCTCTTGGGGTAAAATGTAGTCATTTATATTTTCAGTGGAAATAGCGTGTATCTAATGTGTATTTCATTGTTATTATTACTTACATAGACGATCTGTTTCAGATAATAATATTGGATTGTTATTTAATCCTCTGATCCTAAGCGGCCAACGATCTTGTAGGCACTCGATTGGAATTTGTAAGTAGACGAGCTTCGGGCATTTTTGTTTCGAAAGCTGATTAGAAATTTTCCATTCTTATCAAGGAAAAATCTCATTTTCCTAATTTTTGCTTTCATTTTTGTTTTTAATAAAAATTGGATTACTTAGACATTTAATTTAAATAAAGCAGTTCTGACTTCGTTAACTATACAAGTGACTGACGGATTGCTTGTTCGTACAAATAAATCGCAACAAGGTTAAATCTTGCGACGCGTCTCGCCAAACTCGTCGCATATAGCTAGTCTATATCATAGCTACCGAAGTGTTTATGGGTTTTAATGTTATTTTTGAGGCAGACTTGGGGGAGCGATGGGGCACACACTTGCCGGCTGATTGCCGTCGCGCCGGGCACGGGGGATACGGGGAGAAGGCTTCCACTGCGAGTGCCCCACTTGAGGTAAATTACAGTCTACTGTGCGCACTATCGGATGTTTTGTGTGAGTCGCGAACTGCATCAGGGCATGGTGTGCATCACACGAACGTAATCTACCCGCCTTGGGGTGCGAGTGAAGGAGTCCCGCGCAAATATCGAGGTATTTCGATGGTATTCAAAGCATTCATTCGCGTCGTGTCGCTAATGCATGCGCCGTATGTTTATGCATGTGTGAATCGTTAGTTGCCAAGTGTCCTCTTCACTTGGCAACTTTAGCGCTAGTTATGTACCTATCTGATGCATTTAATTGGCTTGGGGTATTCATAGCTCTAAGTTATTCTCGGCTCTACAGTTCCGGCATTTGATGTAATAGCTTCCCGGAGGAATGCCTTATTCTAAGATGGACAAAATATGGTACCTATGTAGAGCACAATTTTTTGGGCCATGCGTGTGTAAAACCGCGGTATCTTTTCCCTAGTGGCCATTGTAACCTTCACTTTGGAGGCTTGTTTTTAGCTATTGACCTTCCCCACGTGATGGATGTATCTAAGGTCACTTCTGTATAGATAAAATATTGCGTAGAAAATAATGTAAAATATTTCTACATATACTCGTAATATCGTAGAATAACTCCTTAGAGAGATACATGGCCAGCTCCAATTTACACTAACATAATATCTAGAACGAAAATTAAGGAACATATTAAACTCAATTTTACCTTCTACGTAGGTACCTAGATGAGAAATTCAATTTCAAGTTTCCAGGAATAGTAAGCAGCTTTAAAGTAGCGTGAAACGAATTTGTTTATATTATTTGATACATTTCATACAGGTAGCGTTAAAGAGCTAGGTCATACAGGTGCCCCAGTTCATAAATGCCTAAAAAGAAAAAAGAAAGAAAATAAAACATATTTATTTGGCACATAGGTACCACAAGTACACACAACAAAAAAATATAAAAAAACACAAACTAAACAGGGAACAAAAAGAGATAACATCATTGTTGCCTAAATCTAGATTAGTTTGTACGTGTCAAATGTACCCACATAATTGCTAATTCGCAACCATGATTGATAAATAAAAACAAGTACTATGAACCGCTGGACGCTGCAAAACAGAACAAGTCAAACGACAAAGTAGGTCTTCATCTATAATTCCTAGTTTTGAAAGTTGTCTCGAGTTTGGTGTCCAAGTTTCTCTGGAGTGTGACTGCTGACCCAGATATAGAATAGTTGTCCGTAAAGGTTCCCTGATCTATTATGCAATTGAAGACTTGATTTATAAATGCTCTGCATTATCTTTTTGTTCACTTGAATATTTTTGATTTTGTAACTATTTAAAGTCAATGTAAAAATGTAAAGAAACAAAAAAGTATACTACACATCATCATCATCATCTGCCTAGCGTTTTTAACTATGTTGGTTGGCGTCTGCTTTCTGTTTAACCGGATGCAGCTGAATTCCAGTATTTTATATGGAGCGACTGCCTTCTGAGCTTCACTACCCAGTTAGTAAATATAATACGATATCATTTGGTAAAACTAGTTGTCAGACTTTCGGGTCACTGACTTGTAACGACTGATGAAAAGGTTTAACTTCACAATTGATAGACATTCCCTACAAATAACTTCGTAGACTTTCAACAGAACATCTAACACGTTCCGCCAATACATATTTCTTTCCAAGTAATCGATAAAGAATACCGAATAAAATTTTAAAATTCGCTACACCACGTCCGGGAAAAGCGCAGAGTAAATCGCATGAGCCGGCCCGTTTCGCACCCATGGGCGATACAGAAATATTTTCCGATTAACTAACACCGTCCGTGTCACAGTGATCAGAAATTATTTCTAACCTAGCGGGGTGGTGTGGACTGTAATCTGCGGAGCGGGTGGAGCGGGAGAAAGATGAGGATGTTCATGGACTCACCAGTTTTCGGAGCTTGCTTCCTGTGACCTTGCTTCTAATTCTCACTTTGGTTTGTTTTAACTGCCGGCCGGCTATGTTAGTATATTTACACTAGAATTGAGCACTCAGAACCCGAACAGTTTAACGCTGTAATAGTCAAGACGCGCGCGCAGCGATGGTCACAGACTCGCACTCAGTTCTTTTTTCTTCTTCCTTTTTAAAGGTGCGTTGTTGGCGCTGCAGTCGCACGGTGACGGCGAGCTCTGTCCTTTTCTCGCTCGGCGTTTGGTGGTGCGTGTGAGTGGGAGAAGGACAGGAAGGGATACAAATTCCACAGAGAGAGTGTGAATTTAAATTTATAGCCAAACGGCGTAAACATCTTCCCGGCTTTGATAATACATAGTATTATCGAAAAAAAGCGGTCAAATTGAAAGAAATAAAGTTTATGAAATACCTAAATTATAATTACCTACCTAAACTATGAAATTTAATTATTATTAATCTATTGAGAGGGCAGTGGACAAAGTTTGACGATAGGTCGTTTAAACGTGCCCGAAGCAGTTTTGACTAAGACAACGCGTACTCTACCATCCTTACCCGGGTAAACCTCCTGTATAATGCCCAAAGGCCAGCGAAGCGCGGGAACATCATCTTGATGTATCAATACAATAAGACCGGGTTTAACGTTATCCGAATTAGTAAGCCATTTTTGTCTCACTTGTAATGAATTGAGATACTCTAAACGCCATCTTTTCCAATAACTCTGCACCATTTGATCTAGCAGTTCTTTCCGATGACGTAGAGTCTTAGTTTCCTCAGAAACAGGCGCGGCTGGTAGGTATGTCAAGGGAGAAGCCATTATAAAATGAGCGGGAGTAAGAGGCTCAGGATGTGGGTCCTCTGATAAAATACAAAGCGGTCTGGAATTTAAAATGGTTTCGACCTGAGTCAAAACAGTTAACAGTTCTTCATAGGTAAGTAACTGAGATCCAATAACGCGGTATAAATGAAGCTTCATGCTTTTAATATTAGACTCCCAGAGTCCTCCGAAGTGAGGAGCGCGGGGCGGGATCATATGCCATTCGATGCGATGGTCGGTAAGTAATTCGTTTATCTGAGACTTAGCACCAACAAAATTCGTTCCATTATCGGAATACATATGAGAAACCGGACCACGCCTCGAAATGAAGCGCTTAAACGCGGAAATGAAAACTTCAGATGACAGATCGGAAGCTAGTTCGATGTGAACTGCTTTGGTTACTAAGCAGATAAACAAACAAATGTAAGCCTTCTGGCTTCTTTGACCTCGACGTCTACATAGAGTAATATTTATGGGACCGGCGTAATCCACGCCCGTATGAACGAAGGCTTTGGTTTCTTGAACGCGATATGCTGGTAAGTCAGCCATTTTAGTATTAAGGTGAGATGGAGAATTTTTAAAACAAAAATTACAAACGTGAACACGTTGCCTAATCACATTCCTTGACGCTAAAATCCAATATTTTTGGCGCAATAAAGAACTCAAAACATTGGCACCAGTGTGACAATGCATGCGGTGATAGTAGTCAATTAGAAGGTGAGTAACATGGTCATGTTTAGGCAATAATGCGGGATGTTGAGCTTCGTATGGTAAGTTACTATTTGAAAGTCTACCTCCTACTCGTACAGTTCCGTGTTCATCGATGAATAAGTCTAATTTTCTGAGCGGTGAGGAAATAACTTTATTAGTTTTTAAGTCATGAATTAATTGAGTAAAGTGAAAACCCTGAACAGCGCGGATTAAATACCTTTCAGCTATTATGAGCTGAGAAGCGGATATTCGATTCTTCCGAGGTAATATTTTAACAAATATCAAAATATATGCAATAATACGTATAATTTTATTCCAGGATGAAAACTTTTGCGTCAGGTCATAGAGAAAACCAGGAGCGGACTTGGGAGTCGAGCAAACGAATGTTTTACTTTTATATTCAGGTAAGGTCTCACATGCCTCTGGAAGGAAAGGTGTGATCGGCCAGCTTGATACAGGAGCGCAAAGCCAAGGGGGGCCATGCCACCATAGCGGATGAGAAAGTAATTGTTCTGGCAAGAGACCTCGAGAGAGGCAATCACTGGGATTCTCTATCCCACTGACATGATAGAAATGACGCGAATCGAGATTTTCTTGACACTTCGCGACGCGGTTGCTAACGTAAATATCCCATCTATGCGGTAAGGAATTAATCCATGAAAGAGCTATTTTTGAGTCTGAAAATGCGAATATATTATCAATTTTTGTACGAGCACTGTACGTTTCATAAATCAGACGGACTAGTTTCGACATAAGGACTGCGGCGCATAATTCTAATCTTGCCAACGAAACGACTTTGACAGGGGCGACTTTGGATTTGGCGCATATTAAATTGACATGCACATTTCCCTCGCCGTCAGTGACGTGGAGATACACGACGCAACCGTATGCCCTCAGACTTGCGTCAGCGAACGCGACAATGTTGGTAGAGCAACCGATGGTTACACCTAGATGACGTGGGATTTTACACGCGGAAAGCAGCGGCAATTGCTCATTAAACCTTTGAAATAAAGAAAGTATATCGTCGGGTAAGGGATCATCCCAACCGACTTTAAGTAGCCACAGCTCTTTAATTAAGAGTTTCGCGAATAATATCACTGGAGCGGCGAACCCAAGTACGTCCCATAAGCGGGCGATGCTTGAAAGAATTGTCCGTTTGGTATATGTTTCCTTTATAGGAGCGGTTGAAAATGTAAATATATCCTGCGCGGGTAACCATTTAAGGCCTAACACCTTCAGGTTTTCATTATCTGTAAATTCTATTGCGGCGCGGTTAGACTGCGGCACAGCGTCTAATAACTCAGGTGAGTTACTGGCCCATTTAGTCAAATGAAACCCACCAGACTTAAATAAGTCAATGAGTTCGCGGGAAAGAGATTTTCCTTCGTCCACTGTAGGGACAGAAGTGGTTAAGTCGTCCATGTACAGCTCATGAGACGCCACCTCAGCGGCTCGCGGAAAACGATCGCGTTCGTCGATCGCTAGCTGTCGCACAGTGCGCATAGCTAAGAAAGGGCTGCATTTTAAACCGAACGCGACTCGATTGAACTGAAATTCGCGTATTGGTTGCGCGGGGTCAAAGCGGAATAAAATCTTTTGATATTTGCGGTGCTCAGTTTGAAGAAGAATTCTGAGATACATTTGTTTTATGTCTGCAGCTAGCGCTATCGCAAACAAGCGGAAATTAAGTAGCAAAACAAAAATGTCAGCCTGGAGATTCGGTCCTGTATGAAGAATATCATTGAGTGAAATGTCGTTATGACATTTAGCACTAGCGTCGAGAACAATACGAACCTTAGTAGTCTCTTTATCGCGGCGAACAACGGCATGATGCGGAATGAAATATCCTTGCGAATAATCCTCGCTGTCAGGCGGGACCTCGGACAAATAATCGTTCTCTATGTAGTCCTGTACTACCTCATTATAACTGGCTCGCAGCTCAGGATCATGAAGCTTGCGCTCCAATGCGAGCAGTCGGCGAACAGCGACGGAGCGAGAGTCCCCTAACTCGGATGGATCTCGGCAAAAAGGTAAAGCGGTGCAGTAACGGCCAGTCGCGTCACGTGATACGGTAGAGGTGTAAATGTCTTCACATTGACTATCCTCTGGACTAAGAAACCCCTTGACAGGCATTTCCTCCATTTCCCAAAACTTGGTCAATGTTTTATCAAGATGAAGTTCATCGAAGCGATCACACATCTTCACGCCACTAGAACACGTGAAGAAGGTAGCGGTGTTTATATTTTGCAACGTGCAAGCGGTATTATTTTTATTATAATTACTAGTAGGAGCATCTCCCATTAAAATATAACCAAACACGGTTTCAATCGCGGACGGTGCGGGGGGCGCGACAACCCTACCACCTAATAACAAGTACGGAAACAGCTGAGCGCCGAGTATTAACTCAACCTCGCCCGGAATGTGCCAATACGGATCAGCGAGCGGTAAGTCAACCAAATGTTGCACTACCGAAGTGTCAACATATTCGGAAGGCATGCGGTCGGTAATATTATCAACTACCAACGCGGTAACGTTATAAGAATATTTTTTATCTTTCGTGGTAACAAGTAGCGGGATGTATCCATGCACCGTTTGTGAAGCGGACCCGATGCCTTTAATAAACGAATTTGAAAGCGAAATAGGTTTTAGTTTGAGCTGTTCACAACATGCGGACGTAATCAAATTATTTTGCGAAGCATTGTCAATTAAACACCTAACCGAAATATTTTGTTTATCATTATTTAAAATATTTACTTGAGCGGTTGAAAGAAGTACAGTATTACGCGGCGAATTTGTACTATGAAACAAAGGAGTATCATCAGAGCGCGCGCATAACGACACGTTCGCGGGAGCGGTGTTGTTCATATCCGAAGCCTGCGAGTGCGAGCAGGACGGCAACGGCGCGAGCGCGGCGACGGCGGCGGCGCGAGCGCCGAGCGACTGCGCAAAATGCACGGCCGCGGGCGCGGGCGGATTAGGCGGTTGTTGCAATGACGACGCGTTATTATTATTATTACTATCTAAATGTAACAAGGTATGATGGGCCTTTTTACAGGATTTGCATGTGTAAGTGGAGTTACAATGCGAAGCGGTATGCGATAAACTTAGACAGTTTATACATCCTCGTTTGGATTTAATGAAATCGAAACGACCTTTGGCGGGAAGCAACTTAAATGCGGGACATTTGTATAACTGCTGATGATCAGACTTGTTACACATTAAACAAGACTCAACACCCTTGCCGTCACTCGTAATAAACGTCTGTGCTTGGTAGGTATTGCGCGGGCGATTATGTTTGCTATTAGGGTGCGGTTCCACTGCCGAGGCAGGACCGCGGTTTGATTGTGACGACGACGAAGTACGATCTAGTATTTTAACTTGACTCTTTGTAAACTCTATGAAGTTCTTATAAGAAGGAATTTCTTTGTCTCTGACATAAGATTCAAAGGCATGTGCGGCGGCAGAATCGATTTTACGCATTGCAATATTTAATAACATAAAATCTTTTAAATCGTCGAATTTTAATTGCACCAATGCTGAAACAGCGGCGTCGAAAGTTTCAACGAATGTATTTAAAGACGAGGAATTATTCGTCGCGGGTTTGATATTAAAAAGTATAGACATGTAATGACACCCTAAAGCTCTCTTATCTTGGTATTTTTCTACTAAACTTTCCCAAACAGAAGAATAATTTTCGCCTGATGGAATGATGCCCGCAATTATTTTTAATGCGGAACCAGTCAATTTTCCTGTTAAATATTGAATTCTCTGAGAATCATTTAACGACTCGTTTGAATGTATATTAGCTTTAAACGATTCATAAAATATGGGCCAACTATCCATATTTCCATCAAACGAAGGAATGTTTATCGGCGGTAATTTGATCGGTGGAAAAGCACCTTTATTTTCGCACGAGTGCAAGTTTTGATGAGGCGAATTCTCACTGATACGGGAACGAACCCTCTGTATTCTAGTATAAACATCTTCAAATGCATTGAGAGGTTCGTAATTAGGTGTAAACTTAGGATTAACTTCAAAGCCTAGCTCATTCATGGAGTCTAGATTAGAAATGAATTCCTGACGTATGACCGCTAATGTTTCGGTCTCCGCCATAAATGATTCCGAGGAACGGAGATCTGCGGTGGATAAACTTATTTTCTTCGATAAGTCATTGAGACTAGTTAAACGCGCGAATATTGCATTGTTTTTAGCCTGTAATGTTGCTATTTTAGCTGCCATGGTGAGCAAATGATGCGTAGGTAGGAAAAGATAGTTAAATAAGTAACTTTACCAAGGTTAGGTAGGTACCTACTAAGCGGCCAGAGAGCGGTTATGATTATGTGGGTATACACTAGCGAGACGTATATTATGCCTACTAATACGGATATAAGTTTGTCTAGATAGGTAAATACCTGAATATTCGAGTAAATACACGTAGGTAGGTTTAACTAAGTAAGTATGGTAGGTAGAATACGACGTAAGCTAGGTAAGTAGGTATAGGTACTTTTGTAGCGGTAAAATTCTACGTTTTCTATCACGATTGGCGTGTGAAAACAACAGAATAAGTAAGTATTTAGATAAACTGGCTTGAGTAACTACCTAAATAGCGAAATAGAACAATTTAGTACCTAATATTATTTTGCGGCGCGGGAGATCGACACGTGTAGGTAAATAAAAAATGGCGGTTAGATTACGTACTAAGCTATCGGAACTTAGCACCTAAGCGGTATGAAATAAGCGGTTTGAATACGTGTAAACTATCAGAGTTAACACCAATTAGGATGAGAACGCGAAAGGGAGGTTATCCGGTTCGAACGGACCAAAAATGATCAGAAATTATTTCTAACCTAGCGGGGTGGTGTGGACTGTAATCTGCGGAGCGGGTGGAGCGGGAGAAAGATGAGGATGTTCATGGACTCACCAGTTTTCGGAGCTTGCTTCCTGTGACCTTGCTTCTAATTCTCACTTTGGTTTGTTTTAACTGCCGGCCGGCTATGTTAGTATATTTACACTAGAATTGAGCACTCAGAACCCGAACAGTTTAACGCTGTAATAGTCAAGACGCGCGCGCAGCGATGGTCACAGACTCGCACTCAGTTCTTTTTTCTTCTTCCTTTTTAAAGGTGCGTTGTTGGCGCTGCAGTCGCACGGTGACGGCGAGCTCTGTCCTTTTCTCGCTCGGCGTTTGGTGGTGCGTGTGAGTGGGAGAAGGACAGGAAGGGATACAAATTCCACAGAGAGAGTGTGAATTTAAATTTATAGCCAAACGGCGTAAACACACAGGGTACTAACATGATTTGAAATTTATTTCCCGGCCCCGAGTCGCAACGCGATTGCACCTACACTGTGATCTCGGTGAATAAAGTGGCAGTCTAATAATCGTTTTCACCACTTTAGCGGAATAAGGATGTGTCTACGCGATAGAGGTGGCGTGGTGTAACGTTTGTGGGGTACTGTATGTTGTTCACTTAGCTGCAGTGTTCTTTCGCCTCAGTTTTTCCAATATAATGTTGTACATATTTGTATAAATTATACAATTACACATACATAACATCACGCCAAATATCCTCGAAGGATTAGGCAGAGGTGTACCCATTAAAGTCACAAATCCAGAATCTGTGACTGCTACTGTAAAATCCCTAATACAAAAACCCAATCACACTTTGCCCGACCTGTGTGGTGTTTTAGTACTTGTTTGTATAAATTATGTGGAATGTAAATTATTTCCCAGCCTTCGATAACATTTAGGTAACAGACTAACAAGAATCATTATATGTGAAAATGGGCAGTCAATGATGACGTGAGCATTACTAGTATATCAACACTGCGATACAGATTTACTGCGAGGCGCTGGGTGAGGACTTACTTGAAGAGGTGCTACGGAAAATTATCATCAGTGTCTACGCACTGTTATACAAATGTAACAATGTGTTTGGTCGTGCCACGTGTAATTGTCGAGTTGTCGTAAAACAAATTAATCCTAGCAGCAGCAATATTTCTCCAACGTCAGGCAGTAAATTGTTGTTTAAAGTTTATTAGTATCTACTGCATACTGTTAGCTACTATATAGTACGTACATAGTAAGTACTAAAATACCTAACCAATTCGGCAGCGACGGTAATTCTAACAAGTGAATATAACTTGTAACTATTATTAAATTAATTCCATTAAAAACTTGGTCTAACATTAAAAAAAGTACGAAAGTGTAAGACAAAACACGTGAATAAATGAAAAGCTTCCGAGTTCTGTGTTATGAAGTTGTGAAGTTTCTTAGTTCACTTATTTTACCGAGTTGCCTGTACTCCGTCAGAAGCCTTACACAGTGTGGAAATAGGAGTCGGCTGGCGGTGCATACAGATGTACGTATGAATATGTAACAAGCCAGCTGAAAGTGTGCATCACGTAGGATATTTTAGTGCTCGATTGATAGACTCAATTTAAATGGTTAAATTATTGGCGAGACGAGTGCTTTAGTGCATTACCGTGTTCGCACACACGAAGCAAACTTCAAAAGCAAATTGCACAAGCACGGTACATTTATCTCCGCTGGTTGAACGATGAAAGCTTCCATTACGAACGGTATCCGAATGGATATATGCACTTAAGGTTGTCTTTAGTTCGTCAACGCGGCGGTGTTGTGCGATCGATTTCGTGTTTTACGTCGTCGAGCGTGGAGAATGTCGTGTATCAGCGGCTGCGACGACAATGTACCAATACCTTATCAACATAATGAGCCGACACGCGATAACGTAGCACATTTCCCCGGCAACTGATGACGCTCTGGTCACATACCGGATGACTTAATCTTTATCTAACATCGCTTTAGATTCTTGTCGCGCTATCTATGTATCCATGTCGTACAATGTGTTATTTCTCCGACGAATAAGTTTGATTCACGGGTCACAAGATGTTATGATTAGTTATCTCATGTTTGAGTTAGTCGAGTTCTCTTACTGCGGATGGTATGGTTCATACTCCAATTAATTTTGATAGTGGAACTTTGATACTTACGACTTGTTTTGTTCCCAATTGAGATGTTTACTTACTGCATAAAGTGAATAAAAAATAAATTAAATAAATTAATAGTAAGTATATTATGTTTTTCACAAGTCGTTAAACTGTAGTTTGAGGGCTGGTTGTTTGTAAGTTTTGGCCGTGAAAATGAAGATGGTTTTCATGGCGGCAATATTACCACTAAATCTTTTTACTAAACACTTCCTTTAAAACTATAAGCTTCATAGCCTTACCATAAATCACAATAGTTTAGTTAATGTTAACAATAGAGCCACGTCAAATTTAAACTTACCGCCATTTCTAGGGTTGTGCTAAGTGAAACCATTTGTTGTAGCTAGTGATGGACGGGCACGCATGACAACAAAATGTTGTGTCATAAATATTTTCATGTTTGTTACCTTTTTGGACATTTGTATCAGCCGGATGAATACTGAAACGAGCCGTGGAATGGACGTGAGCTTTTTGAAAATTAATTGTATTGTATGCTCAAATACGTTGATTGCCTATATTGTATGTTATATTTATGTAAGCTGAAAATACAAAAGTCGTCACAACCATGGAGCTCTGTTTTGGATATCCGGTTGTTCAAATATTTTTTACTGCGGTATTTCGTTTGTTAACATAAAATTTGCAGTTAATTGTGAAATATTGCTACTACAGTTGACACATCTACAAATATAATCAAATATATGATGATTTTAAAGTACTCATTTCAGTTTTATGCCAACAGTGCAGTACTAATTATTTCTGACGTTAAACCAATAAGGGCTTAAACAAATACCTCCAGCATAGAGGAACATTATGCATGGTGAGGTGAGTGGTGTGAAACTAATGAAACTGCCTCCAGCACATACAGGGTGTTACTTATCAAAGTTAATTTTCTAGTTTCCCCCCAGTTGGTATACTTCGTCAATCGTTGGTTGAAAACTTGTACCCATCTTATTAAGACAGCGTCGAATTGGAAATTTAAAGTGGATATTATTTGGGAATAGGTCCTGTAGACGAATTCCACTCGTTATCAAACTTAATCCAATTTGTCTTTGTGGCGAATTGAATTACTTAACTTAATTGTGAATTTTATTGTAGGTAAAGTTTGAAGTGTCGCGGTGGAGCGGGCTTGTAAATGTTGGAGAATGGAAAATGGATACGCCGTTTAGCCTTTCCATTGTTTGTTTTGGTTAATTCGATAAAGTCTGTTTTGATAACACGTGGAACAGGGAGGACAAGAGAAGACGGGGAAGAATGTTGAGAACCGAGAGACTTGGTGAGTTGTAGATTTCATTATGCCTCATTTATAAACCAGCACTTATTGAAGTACTAATACAACCTTCGAAATCATGTATCACGTGCTATAAACTTAGACATTTTTAATGGCACAAACATGTTTCTTCTGCAATTAGCATATTCCAGATTCACACGTACAGGCGAAAATATTTATATTTTTTACAACGTGGCACTTAAGGTAAATTGAGCTTAGTTCTGCTAAAATATATCAAGGTACCACATCTCCAACCCACGTCAAATAACCCCCAAGTTATAGTAACAATTTTGCATAATTACCGCAGATTTGTTTTTAAATCCGTTTTGAATTTTCAAGAAGTTTGACTTATTTAACTGCATTCAAAACGGGTTTGTGGATTAACTCATTATAGCAGGACAATGTCCTTTTTAGAGTTTTCCAAAATGTTGTTCCTTCCATAAAAAATACATTGATGGTACGCTTCCGACTAAACTCACTTTGATGTAGAAAAAACAAGTAGCTAAGTGACCACCTGTACCTATTCAGCGAACGAGCGCTACTAAATGCACAATTTTCTTCATTCCTGACAATTTGTAGAAACATTTTAAATTTTTCTCGAGTACACTTTTTTTTGTATCATGTTTTGTCCCACTGCTGGGCAAAGGCCTTCCAGATTCCTTTCCTCAAGTAAATATTCAAATAAAAATGTTATCAGTAGCTTCATACAGCTTTTATTTAGTGAGAACTACCGAGAGTTTACCAAGTAGTTTATTTTTGTAACAAAAACTTGGATTGACTATTTCGTAAAAAGTAAAATCATTTATACTACACAGCTCGCAGTATCCAATTTTTCGAATCTACTATAATCCAATTATTTCTGACATTACTGCATAAATATTAATAAAAAAGGCTGCTATATTTATTTTACGATTTTTATTTTTATAACGAGACTTCACAAATTGGGTCGCATTCGTTAAACTGAATGAATCCAGCCTTCATTGATTTCGACGTCAAGTGGAACTATATACCGTACAGCGTACATGGCTTCGCCTACAATTTATTACTTGATTGAATGGTACACAGATGGTGTTTACACGGTAATTAAGAACAATATGCAGTGCAGTACTACGGCTGGGGTAAGCCCGGATATGAGGTCGGTCATCCATCATGTTGGTAGGTCTATATTGTGGAGCAAGAGGGTATATTCGATATGCGGTACATTGGCACAACGCAACAGCTACCGTTATTTGTTTTGAGACGAATAATAATAGGCGTCATTATTAAAATGTTTACAGATTATGAAATTACGAATCACAAAACCGCCGAAATAGGTATGATTGGGGTATATCTCTTGAACAGGTCAGGTTTGACTATGCAACTAGGAGAATTCATGATTACACTGACTATAGCCAAAGGAGATTACACACACTGACCTGATAATTATGCTGCTGAAATAGCTGCAACCACTGGGAGCAATGACCCGGAGTGAACAAACAAGGTTTTTTAAATGTTCACACTACCTAGTTTTCAAATAATCCGTGAGCGTCTGTACGATTGAGTGTTACACTACAAAATGCGTGTTTGTCAAATGGAGTCTCAAATCACAGTGTGATCATATGAGAACAGGAAACAAGTAATTTGACTATGACAAGGACACCTGGCGTTGAAAAGAAAATTGACTGAACCAAGATAGCTTCAATTTAAATTGGAATGAACACATAACAATATAGGGGTGATCAAACGAATAATTAAGTGAACTCAAGACACTTCTCCATGTATTCACTCCGCTGTTTCATTACACATGAGAATTTTCGACTAACAATGGAAAATTAACACATTTTCCTTTTGAAATATTAAGCTTCTTCGTTGTAAATGTACACTGTTGAATAATTTCTATGTAATATGCTTAGCCTTCGAAATAAGTGTCTGGCTTCATAATTCGTTGTAATAAACACCTCAGGGTATGTTATAACTGTGTCTACGCTCAAAATTGAAGAAACGAGAAACCTTTGGGGAAATTACCCTTAACGATCCTATTTCATAACGATTTGAAGTGAATACAATCGAGAATTTATTTTCAGTTGTTTTGTTTAAACAAGAGGTATTGTTATCGTTATTTAGAAATGTAACAAAGTTGAATAGAATATGAAGACATATTTATTTTAGAATAGACCGAAATATCTATTTTGATCACATGTCTTCTTAGCAATGCATAGAGAACAGTGACTATTTTATGCGCAGCGCACAGTTTGAAACAACTTAATTCAACGACTGTGGTCTTACCCGTAAATTAAAGTCAAAATCGCTAAACCATTTAGTTTCTAAAATATTGTATTAGGTACATTCTTATTGATTTCGATTGACTGTCCTGCGGGGCGTTATACAGTCTCAATGGTTTTCATTTAGACAATTTTATAATATTCTGCGCGTTATTCACGTTGTCAAGAACTCAAGCCTGACACTAATTTCAATGTTAAGGTACACCAATGTTACAATGTCCAAGGTACTAATTGCGCTTGCCCGACCATTCAAAAAGTAGAGAAAACGAAATACCTGGGTATTCTACTTGATCAGCGACTCTCTTGGCATAATCACGTTGAATTAGTTAGTGACCGTTTAAGAAAATTAGGCTGGATTTTCAAAGTATTAAGACACGTTGCATCAGAAAATTTAATTAAACAAATATACACTGCCTTAGCCCAATCTGTTCTAACGTATTGCATTCCTATCTGGGGGGAAAAAAATTCCTAGATGTGGAAAGATCACAACGTGCCCTTCTCAAAACTATATACTTTAAACCGTATCGTTATTCTACACACGAGCTCTACAAATTATCTGACCTCTTAAC
Source organism: Diarsia brunnea (assembly GCA_949774965.1). Lineage (NCBI taxonomy): Eukaryota > Metazoa > Arthropoda > Insecta > Lepidoptera > Noctuidae > Diarsia > Diarsia brunnea. The sequence goes on from OX459011.1 coordinate 9,085,015, forward strand.
TGTAAGAAAGTTGTATATTCTTATTTCTACCCTGAAAATGCACAAAACAACAATATTTGTTCCAAATATTCTTAGGAGAAGAAGGAGACACAGTTGTATACCTGTGGTTAGATTCCGTACTGCATTCGCAAGGCGACAATATGTTGCTCAAACTGTTTCTGTTTACAACGCCATAAACAAAAAACTTGCTATCTACCAAAAATCTCATCACGTATGTAAGAAAACCTTGACTATTTGGCTAAAGACCCTTACATATGAAGAAGCAGAGGCTCTCCTACATCCGGATACATAATAAAACACCTATCAGAAACTTGCTTTAGCTTAATACTGAAAATGTATGCTTTTGGATTCACCTTCCTTCCACACACACACACACAACACACACATACACTCACACACACATACACACGCACATATACACACACGCACAACATACACATTTACGACCTCATAAATTTCCCATTTTTTTTTTATTATTATTATTTTTTTTATTATTATATTCTACTCTAAGTTTCCTTTGTATCTTGTTATTTTTGTTTTTTTAAAATGTTTTTACATATTTCATTAATTTATTAACAGGCTATGTAAAATGTTTGCACATCTATAGAAGAGGGTGGTCTTCTGTTACAGGTATTTTTCATACCTAAAAGGAGGCCTCTACAATGTATTTGTTGAAACCTGTTGATTATGAAATAAAAACTTATTATTATTATTATTATAAGAAGAATTTAGCCGCCGCGGGAGGCGCTCCGTGCGTCGGGGGCCACGTGATGGCTTCTGGCCACCGTAGACGCGGGCCTGTGGACGGTGAGTGATGGGCTAGCTCGCCGTCCGTCCGTCTTATGACGACGACAGGCCGTGTCGACGGCGCGTTCGTGTTCCGCGCGCCAAAGAGATGTCAGCAACTTGGAAGGGGCCCGCAAGGGCCGACGCCCGTCGGGGCTGCGGGTTGTTCGCAAGAGATACCGCGGCCTCGACATAAAGGGCTAAGAAGGAACATGGGTGGTTTTTAGTCAGTAGAAGTCTGACACTCCCTTCCGCTCTGCCCAAGAGCGGGAGGGGTTTTTGATGCTAACATAATTATGACTTTTTTTTTATTAATTACAAAGGATTTGGGATTTCCTTCGAATTGTGATGAGTGTGGTGTGCGGTTAGGGAGTCTATGCAATCCCGTAGGGGCAGCGGGTTGTTCAAAAGAGATACCGCGGCCTCGGCGCAAGGGCTAAGAAGGAACATGGGTGGTTTAAGGGCTCTGTTCAATGTTCGTTATTTGATTATTACAATTGACTTTACCGATCTGACAGTGCCTAATGCGTACGAGTGTCAGTGATCTTTTAAATCACTACATATAGTCCTCCGCCGCGTCTGTCTGTCTGTTCGCTATAAACTCAAAAACTTCTGCACCGATTTTCATGTTGTTTTCATCAATGGGTAGACTGGTTCTCGCTGAAGGTTTTAGTATATATAATAATTTGACCGACATCCACGTGGGCCAAGCCGCGAGCATTCTAGTTTTAAATAAAATAAACTTTTGAAAATAAGCCGTTGATCTCCGCTGTCATTTGTAGATTGTTGACAGCTGTTGTTAAAGGTAATCAATCACTGAGCTGAAAGTCTGACAATCAGACTTATCAATGTATATCGCATCATAGGTAGCTACTACGATATTCTACGTTACGTACGTCAGTTAGTATTGGGGTACTTACTTGGTTTTGGAGGTTAGATAGGCAGTCGCTCCATGTAAAATACTGGTATTCATCTGCATCTGGTAAAACTGGAAACCGTCCCCAAAGATGATGAATCTTTTGAAAATAACGTCTGAATTTTCATGGAGTGAAAAGCACATATGGCATAATATATTATAATATTTATATCAGCACGAAGTAACCTCATTCGTTTGTGAATTATGTGTCTACAAACTTTTCATTTGTTTGAGTTCGCGATCAAAAATAACTTTACCCGTATATTTGAGAGATTAAAAGCTCATGCATATCCATTGTCGTTCATTCAATTTGTAGATATTTTAACTTTATAAAGTAAAACGTAGTTTGTGTTCTGGAAAATAATATATTTATAAACAGCTTGCGTTCTCTGTGATGTTAAAAGTATGTGCTCCATTGTAAAATGGAGTCCTCTTTTTTAACTTTTTACAGTTTTATTATCATCTAAGTATTTTAGTAACTTAGTTTAAGTATTCTGAGAAGCATTTTTAATTATATTAGAACTATTTTATTTTAAAATAATGTTGTTATTGTATTGTTGTAATTATTACTTATTTATAATGTTATTAAGGAATGTATTTGTTAGCTGTACATTTTTACTACAAGTTTAATTAAACATACTGAGTTAGGTTAGGTTTAAAACAAGAGGGTTCTTTAGAACAATCATTATTTGTAGGCTACTTACAAACTTCAAGCAAAATATTGACTGAGAACGGTCTCAAACAGTTTCAATTTATTTCGAACTCCTTTAATATTTCATAGCAACATGCATAAGCAAAATATGCACTCTGTTTATTGAATACTAGGTACTTTATACCCAATATGTTGTTGTTGTTGTTTGTTGTTGTTGTTGTTGTTGTTGTTTTGTTGTATGTTGTTTGTTGGTGTGTGTGTTGTTGTTGTGTTGTGTGTGTTGTGGTTGTGTGTTGTTGTGTATGTTGTATGTGTGTTGTTGTTGTTGTTGTTTGTGTTATGTTGTTGTGGTTTGTTGTGTTTGTTGTGTGTTGTGTCTTTGAGTACGCAGGTACTACACGATTCGAAGAATTTGAAGCCATGTCCGAGAACTAATTCTATTGACATAATTATATTTATCATAATATTATGTTATTGATTTTATTCTTATTGAAAATTACTATTAGTTGTTCGTCATTTATTATTTTAAGCTGTAATATATAAATTAATGTACTAAATAATTCAAACACTGTGGATTGTTAGATGATAAAATAAATAAATAATTGTTATTGTCCAATAAAAAAAAAATACCTGCTCGAAATAAAAACTCTTCTTGATTGATTACATTTCCTTTTGATTCCAGGAACGTTCCTGTTATAAATTATGTATTAAATATGTAAATACATATTTTATAATAATAACAAAGATAATCACCGTTTGTTCGTGTTCATTAAGTCTTGAGGAGGGATAGGAACAGTGATCTTGAGTTAGCCATCATTTTCATTGAACGTATTTCAATACAACTGTAGCATTGAGCATTTTCTTTGGAGTCATGCACCGCTATTTATAGTGCCGACTCAAGTCTTCAGATTTTTGAACTGTCGTTGTCATGACAACAGCGAGACATCACCCACCCAAAATTTCTTGGCCGCAATTGACGGATCTTCGAATAAGGTTACTTCCTACGGGCCTGTGGACGGTGAGTGATGGGCTAGCTCACCGTCCGTCCGTCTTATGACGACGACAGGCCGTGTAGACGGCGCGTTAGTGTTCCACGCGCGCCTCAAAGAGATGTCAGCAATACGGAAGAGGCCCGCCAGGGCCGATGTCCGTCGGGGCTGCGGGTTGTTCGCAAGAGATACCGCGGCCTCGACATGAAGGGCTAAGAAGGAACATGGGTGGTTTTTAGTCAGTAGAAGTCTGACGACACTCCCTTCCGCTCTGCCCAAGAGCGGGAGGGGGGTTATTTGATGATTTTCCACCAACCATAAAAAAAAAGGTTACTTCCTACGTATTTGTACGTTGCCTCCTACATTAGTCATCCTTGTCAAACCCATAGTTACATTCTGCTGTAATCAAGCTAAAGGTGTAAAATGTCACTGTAATCAATGTTAATGATGTCTATAATGTCATTCTATATTTAAAAATAAGTGTTCATGTCAAAATCAAAACAAACACTGGCTTTCAAAATGTCTAATGGGGCGGAATGTAGGCGTGTCAAGTCCGACTCAAGTTGAGTCCACGACTAAGGATACCAGTGCTAGTTCATTCATCGCGGCCATTCTACAGTTAGACAATGTTATCTTGAAGACGTAACAAATTTCCAAGTGCGAGTAAGAGCGTTTCTATTTAATTAAAAGTTGTACCGTAGGGATCCGATCGCCTCGACTCTTGCTTTGTGCCAAATGATGAATGGAAAACCTTATTACAAGGTACCTTTGTTTACGAAATGCTGGAAATTTTAGACGGACCAGCAGATGTACGTGTATCTATAGGAGCTACAAAGATCTTTTGGTAAAATTGTGTTGTTAAATGCATTAGGAAAAACAAGATGGTTTATCAAATTTCTTTAACAGATTTTCAACTTTTTAACGGTAAATAAGGTTCATTTGAAAATTTTGAGAGTTTTTGATAGCTTAATGTGTATAAAAAAAATCTGTATCAGATTTGTGTTACCATTTCATAAAATCATGAGGATAATTTTTAGATTATAATTCTAAGTAAAGGAACTCTCATTTGTTTTTCTACGAGGTAACTAATGATTATCAAATTAATGGAGGTAATAAGATTGATTTATGTTTCTATCGGAAAATTCACGAGGGCCAAAATATTATTTAATAATACCAAGAAAATTACTTGTTTAACGTAAGCAGTCTTACTACTTATTAACAGAAAGGAACTAACTGGAACGGGCAAGCAGGATATTATCCTTTTCAGAACGTTACAATACTGACAGGTCATCAAAAGAGGCAACGTTTTTAAAATAAAGAACACTTTTAAACGGTGAACGTTTTCTTTATCATCCACCTACTGTCTAGTGCTGCACATAGGCCTCTCCAATCGCATGCCATTCCTTTCGAAAATCTGCGTAGGTAGTAATTACTCCACCTAGGCTGATGTTACCCTATCTTACATTTTCCGGCTCATGTTCCCCACTCAAGAATACATCCACTCCAGCGGCCATCGGTGAACGGTAATGCGAACTAGCTCAAGAAAAAAATAAAAGGACTTAAAAGAAAAAGAGATGAAACTATTTTCATCTGTTCTGTTGCCTCTAAAATGTCTATCTCTAAAATCTCCGAACATACTTGTATGTCTGCTACACATTACGATATGCAGACAACATTAAACCGGTGCTCATCGTCTCCGGGTTACCATAAAGTGTTGTGTCGCGGAAACTATGGGCGAAACGATTGCCATGGCGATCAGGAACTATCTCGATGTAAACGATATACTTGTACATTCTACTGGAGTGTGTATAGTGCTTAGTGGTGTTTTCGATGAGTCGACAGTTAGGAATAGTGGTATTTTTTATTGTTACCGTGGTTTTCATTCGCTGCTTAGAACACTTAGAAAAGACAACATGCTTGAGTAACAAACATCCCAAAATATTCACATACTATTCCTGCTATTCCTATATTTATAGCTACACAAAGGATACTGGAAACGTGCTTACTCACTGAAGTGGGCTTTGTCCTACTTGTTTGTACTGGACATCCAAAGAAAGTAGAAGTAATTTAAAACCAACGACTCGTTTACGTTTATCGTTCCCACAAATGTAGAAAACCCATTATACATAGAATAAAAGCCTAACAGAAACACCGAAAAATCTAACAAGGAGACATAAATAAGACCTTTCCGTATCGTAATCTTAAGCGAAGGCCGCAATTTGCAGGAAATACAAAAACCTTTGTAATATTCGGTAGGAAAGTTCCATTTGTGAATAATTTTATCGATGTATGTATGTGCCCGAATACAATAACAAATTGTTTATAGTGTATTATCTGTCGGTTAGTGGCCGACGGAAGAGGCGGGAGGGACAAACCTCCCCGTTTATGGCGCTATAGCGGATCAAATGCCCTGGAAGTGATACACCCAGTGATCGTTTAGCCTTTATTACGCTATACGAATATACGCTCAACAATAAAACGGATTTTAATTTCATTTTCTTCATCGACCTAGCCACTTTTTGATAACTTTTACACTTAAAAGTCTTTGCTCTTTTGTCTGCCCTTTTCTTTTCTCGGGATTGCTTTATAAACTTGTAATTTCTTTCTCTGAATTTGGAAACACAATAGGTATCCAATTTTAGATTTAAGGTTAAAAAAGATATTGAATTTGAAACAAAAGCTCAGATAATGACAAATGAGATATTTGCCTCTTTAGGTTCAACTATATCAATTCCAGACTACATTTTTTTATCTTATTTTCCAATTTTGTTTGTAACCTTAGATCACTCATTTACAATTTCTATTTTATTCAGTCAAGTGACGTAACTCGATAGTTTTTGGGCAAAATGAGAGATATATTTTGGTAAATGTACTCTCGTTGATCGATCGATGCCATTCCATATATCGTCGTATCCTACGAATAACGCCGTAACTGCAAAACAGATATTTTTCAGGAGACACATTTTTGTGTTTAATTTAACTAAATATAATCCAATATGTATTGGCGGTTTCAAATAATCTGTATAAATATCTTATGGTTTGGATAGGATTATTTTCAATAAATTAACTTAATATTTTATATGCATTTTGTCCCTTAAATCCTTAATCTTTGTTGTGATAAAGCCAAATAGGGCTGGAGTTGAGTAATAAATAAGTTACGTTATGCCTTTTTTCTCCGGAAATGTTTGAGGCCGTAGAGTAGAGGAAAAGCACTCAAACGTTATTAGGGCATCGTCTTCTATACACACACAAATTAGCTAATCCACAGAACAAGGCCACAATCACCATTAGGGTTTTCTCTATGTACCCAATTATGGAAAATTTAATTTATGTAATTAAAATTCCTTGATAAAGTAAAAATCCCTTGAGGTTTAAAATACCTTGATTTACGAACTTGCTTCAAAAATCTCCGCGTCCCGCCGAATAGTGGCCGAACGGCGATAGTGCGCTCTCCCCGCGCCCGCGCAACTTCACTACTCGCGGTAAAAGAGGACGCGAGGGCGATTGTGGCTTCGTTGAAAACGGAGTTCTTTGTTTGTGGCTTTTGAGAAAATCTAATTATTTAATGTCCTGTACCTTTTTTAATTGTTTTGTTGAACTGGTTACATGTGGTATGATGAACAGAATGTAATTATGCAATAAACGAAAAAAGGCCTTATGTTCGTTACTTATTATTACTACTTATTGTTACTTCCTTATTCGTAGGATACGACGATAAGAGTCTCGGTTACAAAATCAAAATTACTTAGGATAACAAAGGTCCCTTTCATCACGAGCAAAGATATGAATGTTTACCCAATATCTACATCGTAAGAGCGTCTTGACCGGCCGAATAAATTTAAGGAAAGTATATATTATTCATATTCACTCAACGACGCCAATCTCCTCGCCCTTTTCAATGAAACGGGTTTTTACATAAAAGTAAGAGTCACATAACTTGTATATGCAAGGGAATACACGGCATTCTGAGGACACTTCAAAGAGCCAGTAAAGTATATTATCAGGCACTACGTCCTTCGGATGGTTGAATTGCTTCAATTTCCTTTTGCAAGTGCCTCTTACACTGCCCCAATAATATTATCATGCAATAACGCATTCAGCTCACAAAGAGTAAAGTGCATCGATTTTTTATTTGCCTAAAGTGGAAGCTCTCGTGTTTGTCTAGAAATTGGTTTATGGAAGGTAACGTAATTTGTCTCGTCACGTCCGCGTTCAGGTTTCATAACTAAGATTTAATTATAGGGTGCCGAACTAAGTTCAATGTAAAACTGAACAGCGGTGTTGCTCAGTAATTTTGAACCATATCCCAATTTTTATATTAATTTCATACCCACAAGTAGAAAAATGGCAAAACATAAAAAAATCGTGAACGCTGCGACACTAAATAAAGATGACAGAAATTAAAAATAACGCGCAGCCGCGATCCCTTTCAAATGATTGGGGGAAGAAACTAAGATAAAAAAAAAAGATAGATAAGAAAATTATTCGTCTGACGCGAACAGTTTCCGGTGGCTGGCCGCAATTTATTCCTCTCACAAACACGAACCGTGCTGATTCAATATTGACACTGGCTGGAGCCTCGCGTACCTAGCCTATTCCCCAGTGCTTCAGATAGAATCTAACTTCGAAGATACGACTTTGTAGCCGCTTTTTAAGTTGCAAGCATACAGGGTAGGGTATCCCTTCGAATACAGTTTCTCTCCCTATTTGTTTACCTTGCGATTGCTACTGAGACGCAGGCGGTGCGTGCGGTGGGGTGTCGCTATGTTTGTTTTCAAGTTCTTTTGTTTCCTAGAAACTTTGAAACTGGTATGTTTAAAAAATAAACAGTCACACATCCGTTCTGTTTTGGTTTTCGCAGAAATCTTTAGGGGAGTTAATAAGTATTCTTGTCGGGGTTACCAATATTAATTACACGGTGTTAAAGGAATCTGAACAAATAGTAATTGATTAGCGCGTTGTTCTATCTGATCGTCGCCGTTCTCAAATAGATGCGATCGCTCAAAGTCAACGTTAATCCTCTCTTAATGAGTTCAAAAGCAGCAATTGTTGAGAGCGGCTTACGTTCTGTTCCCGACCCTCGGCGGGAGGCTGCTTCAGACATCTCCATGCGGATTGAATGGCATTACAATAAATCCCAAATTGTCCGTTAATTTTGCAATTGTTTGGTTTGTATTTCCATTGCTGTATCGTGTGTTTGTGTAATTCCAATACCCAATTATGTCATAACCAGCCACAATAAATTCACGTCACATAATACAATAATTTAGTGTGCGTCTAACAGAGACAGTAGGTAACAAAGTTGTTTACGACTAACATTCACAAACCTCAGTGACATTTAAGTTTCGTGGAAACAGAGACGGAGTCTGTGTGGTGATTGTGCACAGTGCACACACTTGTGTTATGTTGTCATACAAACGTGCCGCGCGTTCGGGAACGGGGCCGATGTCGGCGACACGCGAAAACTGCATCAATCATAAGGAGGGCAGGACAATGGAGCGTTTTTTATCGGGAATTCCCGTTCCATAGGGATTCGTCTGTGACTCCATTTCACATTTGTCACATTACCTACCCACAAAATCTGTCGTTTGCGCCTTTTTGGGCTCGTTAGAGATTTGATGTCAAAAGTTTCACCCAAATTGAACACGCTTTGTGGCGACGCAGCGGGTTCTTCTATTTATAACTTGATTTCCTTTTCAAGAAGTATGCAATTATTTTTTTTTATTATTCGTAATAAAGAAGGCTATTTGAAAAGAAAATATTCATATGATTTCAATTATTGGACGGTCTGAGAAAAGATAGTCAAGAGATTTGATTATACAAATTCTTGTATTGTTTATTTGTCTACGCAGAACAAAATTCATCTCACAAACGCGCAATATTTTTGTAAATGTGAAATAAAAAAGAGACGAAATAAGTCATCAGATACCGCTGTAGGCTTTAGAAAGGATTTCTGTACATTGTTTATCTCGAGTCCTAAGGGACAGTTGGAAGAAAAGAGGGACATCTCCGAGCTAAGCCGTTGTGATTTAACAACCCATGCTATACCCATACAAAGGGACACTTGCGTGATCTTATTTATGTTGTAATGTTGTAGTGAAAAGATTATTAGGGGAAATAAAGCGTTAGAAGATGTTGAGGTGGGTAGGCTTAAGGGTTCCTTCTTATCATTTCCTGGGTTTAAATCTTAGCTTTTAGTTTAGCTATTTGACACAAATTTAGAAACAGCTGAGGAAGGCAAAGATGGCGGGGTGAGTACGACTCCTGCCATAGGGCCAACAGCGATTTGAAGAGAACAGGAATATGTGGAAAATGGTGAAAAGAAATGTCTGTTCTGCGTAGACATAGACATAAACTATTGAATGTTGGGGAATAAAATTGTTTAATCTCGAAATAAATAGTCAACAACCGATGTCAAGAAACGTTGTTACCAACAATTGTGTCAAATTGTTTTGTCTTTCAGTAAACAAGTTGATTTAAATAAATAGTCCTAGTTATCAAAGCAAGCTTAGGAAACCGTTGTGTTCGCAGTTGACACTTAAGGTTGGCTCATTATAAATCACCTTCGCGGCATACGACTAGATTTGCTAGCCAAACTATGAGAATTGGGACAATCACTTGTCTGTCTTTATAAGTTCTGAACATTTTAAATGGAAATATCACATTTGTAATATAAAATAAATTTTCAAACAATGAAGACTAGATATACTTCGATCAAACGGTAATAGAAAGTTGTATATTTCCTGCAAGTTTACGTCGAATTCATATGACGGAATCAGCTGCATCATATATGACGTCACGCCTGTAATCCGCGAAGGGTTAGGCAGATGTGTACCCATTAGTACATCCACATTTTGCCAGTTATGGAAACGAGCCTATTGCCATCCCCCAGGCACAGATTCAGACTCCGTGGCTGCTAATGGGAAATTCCTGATGGAAAATCCCAATAATTATTTTCCCGATCCGGAAATCGAACCCAGGACCTTATGCTCAGCAGTTGCGCTAGCAACCAACGAACCAACCACTACAATAACAAGCCAGTCCAACCAGGCAATCGGGAATCGAATGTATCATTATCATTACACGTAATTAGCGTCTTATAAGTCTCGTATGTCTCCACTGCAAAGATTATTAACTTCTATTCTGTTCTAATTTGTATACTTTAAAAGCAATGCATATGCATGTATTGTATGCTTTAAAAAAAAAAAAAAAATGAAAAGATTTTTCGCAATACCTATGTTTCTTTATACTCATACTAAAATAAACCTTCTGCCAATCGGGATAAGTTATAAAATTTTATTTCAGTGGGTATAAAACCCTCATAATGCAATTCCATGAAGGATTGGAGAGGTAATAGTAGTGAGCTACGTACTGGTATAATATCGTATTTTAGTACTGTAGAGTGAAACTTTCAACGTTATTCATGCCATGAAACAACACTTCAATCGCTTTACAGCACATGATTGATCCGCTACGTTATTTTAAAAGTACCGGGTTTTAAAAATTCATGGCTGCCGGCTATTTTGGTATTTTTATTTCAGACAGCCTTAAGTAAGAGGTTTTTGTGATACCAGGAATTTTGAATATTGATGGTAGCTATTTTTGTTGTATTGAAGAAAACCTTATTAAATTTGTAAGAGGTTTTCGTTAACGATTTTGTGACAGCTGGAAAAAGTTCTTCACAGTAAATAACTCTTTGTTGTTTTGGTGAATTGATTTATATTATATTGGAAATTGATTATGAAAGACGCCAGTAGTCCTTAAATATATTAAGAAACTCATAATACCTTTATTTCTATGAACGTTTTGAAGTATACATAAACCTCATACCCAAATTCTATGTGTGAGCTATAACAAAATAAAATATGGTAGCATATTATCGAATTTTGTTATAATATATTTCGTTTAAATGAGAGTTATTTGGAGCGTAGAGCACAAAAGCGGCAAAACTCAAAACTAAATTAGATACAATAGCCAATAACAAATTAATTAAAGATACAATCTTAACTGTATGTCTAATGAGTAGTCACGATATTCAACACAAGTATATAAGTCAGTACTACGTATTGCGATTAGAGCCGGGTTTGCGGTTGCGAAGGGCCTGCCCGCTCCAACTATTTATGAGTCCAGATTAGGGTCCCCTACAAACCGACACAATTACTTTTGCACTGCGTTAAATTAGTTAAACTGACGATTATTCCACTGATAATTGCTTTAGCTTTTAGTGTGCACTTATCTTTATGACGGATCTAGTGAAACTAAGCGAGGTTAGCCACGATTTCTGTGCAGAAAAGGGTGTGATATACACGCATTGTTTTAACTTACCTTTGATTTATAGCATCATATTGTACTGTTTTAGAATAAATATTTTGCACTGTCTAATGTTTGTGAAAGTCATAGAAAATCATGTTTCCAAGTAACTAAACTGAGAATGTTTCCAGTTCAACTAACTGGAAAGATGATTTTCATATTTGTGAACAATTAACCTGTAATTATTTCCTCCATTATTCCTAGTACACGATGGTCTGCACTACAAAAGGTAGACCTGTAATTATAACAGTACGCCCCCTACCGAAATATGCGGAGGCCATAATCAACAAAGACCACATTGTACCTCCAACATTGTTGTTGCACATAGTACCATACTAGCGAGAATGGTTAAGTCCCGAGCTCGAAATCAAATGCCAAATTGCCACAAAGACATTCGTAACAGCACTGATTTCCTAACTACAAACAAATGGAGCCGCATTTTAATCCAAAGGCAGCGTGAGTCGGTGTCCCGTAGTCTCGCAGTTAGCGTGTTCCTGCAGTAGTTAGGGTGCTGGCGAACAAAAAATCTATATGATTTGCTCGTGTGGCAGACTTTATTAATAGCGTTAATTATACGATAAGAAATATTAAGAGCCGCGTCTGCCACCATGGTAGCGCTGCGTTGTCAATTTACAGCCCTTTAAAAATGTAAAAAATAATAGGTATACTATATCATTTGCTCGTGTCTGCCTCTAAGGCTGATGTTTAGGAACCTTGTCAAAATGAAAAATATCGAAAAGGCAGACATCTAGGACTCTGACTTTTGAAGTTATGAATTTTTAAAGATTTTTTTATGATTTAAAAAAAATATATGATTTGCTCGCTTGGCAGACTCGCAATGTTCGTTTAAAAACCCTGTGAACAACCGCAGAAAAATAGTCTGCCACCATCGTAGCGCTGCGTTTTCAATTAACAGCGCTTCAGAAATGTCATCAAAAAAAACTGTGCTATATCATTTGCTCGTGTCTGCCTCTTTGACCGTTGTTCGTATTGCTTATAAAAAAGAGAACATAAATGAGGCAGACACCCAGGCCACTGATATTCCGAAGGCAGACCATTTGAATTATATTTTCATTAAAATCTTTTTTTAGCAAAACGTGCGATTCAAAGTACCCTGTACGTACTACGCCCAAGGCTTTGAAACTACGGGTATTTTGTACGTTCGTACACAGTAACTAAAGATGACACTACCATCGAAACGTAAGACGCTAGTGTATGGCGGTCGGCCTCGTCGCAGCTGCACACATGCATATAATGTAACCAAGGTTTTGTAACAATATTCTGATTTAAAAGAGTGTCCATGGACTTTTTGGGCCGTTCTTCTCCATAGACATCTCCGCTAGGGAATGGGCAACTACGGTACATTCTAGTGGTAGGTCGTTGTCGAATTTTTCACGGACGAAACCCAAATGTTTTCCCGACGACGAAAACGGTTGCAGAAAACGGTCTTCGTTGCAACTGGTGTCGTTCGTCAAACGACAGCATTGACGACTGGTAATACAGTCGCTATTGTACCTACACGACGAACGCGCAACCAACTACAACTTAGCGCGGAATGGATAAGGACAACGCACGACGACGCGACGACGACGAGTGACTTTATCAAAAAATATAGTTGAATCATTGCGTTCTCGACTTTATTTTCATAGGCGTAAATTAAAAAATCGTCAGTGACATTTGTTTGTTTCGTTTTTTTTGCTACCGACTTCAGAAGTTGATTTTTCATCTGAAGTTTATTTTTCACTTTTTTTGTGTTTTTGAAGTCTGTTTTTTTTTGAAAAAGGTTTTTTTTTATTTTCCATTTTAAGTTGTAATAGGTATCCTATACAAATATTTACTATGCATTTAACATTCAACCAAGAAACCAAACCCTCAACCTTCTAGATTTCCTTATTATTGCTTTTAACTCCTAACTATTGAGGAGGTGTACCTTCCATCATCAGCGCATCCACATGAGATTTTGATTATCAGACGCAAACAGCTTTGGAAAATATATGGAAAACGTAACAAGTGCCTTTAAAATTTGAGAGTTGTCCTCGATTTCCCTGAGATTCCATCATCAGATCCTGACTTGGTGACAATGGGACCATTTCGGGAGTATACTCTTTTGAATACAAAAAAAAAATTGAAAATCGGTTCATTAATGACGGAGATATTCGCATTAATTAGCCGTAATACCCGCTTTTCCTCAAATTCGCAGACTTCAACGAGCTGTAATGGTTAAAGTCAGCAAGTAAAATGTCTGCCAATTTTTTTTTGTATTCAGGGGGATCTAATAAATCGATTTGACCTAATTAAAGCTACGAGCAAATGATTTAGTAGAGCTTTTTTATTTTACATTTTCATATCTACCTCCTGTGATAATGCAGAGCCCTGGATGTCTGCCTCATAGATTTTCTTCATTATCAAAATGGTATTGACCGCTAACCCCAGAGGCAGACACGAGCAAATGATTTAGTACAGATTTTTTTTTTGACAGATTCAAAACCCTGTAGCTAAAAAACGCAGCAACATAGGACCTTAATTCCTTAAGAAAATTTTGTCGTATTGATCCGAACTTTAATGCCTATCAATACGAAGTACGAGCAAATCATATACTTAAATGCTCGCCAGCCCCCTAGCTAAGTTATGTTAGCTCCAACATTTGCCATGTAAATCTAAGTGTTGGAGGGGCTGCCAAGAGATCGCGTGCATGCGCCGCCGCGCGACGACGTCTGTCTTCCGCACGTTCCCCGAATTTGTAGATTATATCCTGCAAGAATATCTTATTAGAAATGTTTGTGGAAAGCATTTTTGCTGGTTGTGGTTTCGGTATGTTCATAAACCAGTAGGTACCTGATGGCCCAGACTTTGTGACGGTGTTTGCGAAGATGGAAAAGACGAAAATGAATTGAATTGCTGCAAGCTACTGAAAAGCTTAGAGTGAGCTGGCGCAAGACAGTCCATGAGAAAGTAATAATAATAATAATATAATAATAATATTTTTTATTGACACAAATAAAAAAGTTATACATTTAGATTTGAAACCCTGGCTCCTGTGCTAGGTGAGACCTGTGTTACAGGAGTCATAGTCAAAGTCATTCAAAGAGGCTACGACCCTCAGCATTGAGGAAAAATGAGGATGAGGAGGAGACTGAAAAGCTTGTGAAATGTATTTGCTGTTACTAACAATTTATGGATCTCTAAGTTGTCCGAAATAAAATGATTTATTATTATTATTATTATATTCTCAGTCATTGACCCTTTTTTTTTTTTGGCGGTTGGAACATCATCGAATAACCCCTTCCGCTCTTGGGCAGAGCGAAAGGGAGTGTCATACTTCTACTGACTAAAAACCACCCATCTTAGCCCTTCATGTCGAGGCCGCGGTATCTCTTGCGAACAACCCGCAGCTCCGACGGGGCCCGCAGCCCCGACGGGGGAGTCGTTGGCCCTAACATCATAATTAAGAATCGTTTCCTAGGTAGGTATTTCATTTGTTCATGATCATGAGTTCTAAATCCCTTTTCAAATTGCTACCCTTAGTTGATTTAATAAAACATTGAAGTTAAAGTATCCTTCAAGCTGTATTAATACAGTTCCTTACAGTAGATATTGGTGCCCACCAATTTATGCATTGCTAGCTCTATTAATAACGTTCTTAGGCAAAACCCCACAAAAGGGGGTAGATACTAATAAATTCCGTTTCCGTATATCTAGACGAGTATAACGAAGTAGTGTGCTGTGAAACGTTGCTATGATCACACACTTCGTTAGCAGATTGGTCGCTGTATCATGGTATTAGTGCTCAAAGCAAATTCTGAAGGCCTGTAGTCGGCATAGTCACCGGTCCGATGCGAATATTCGTCGCATATAGGCTACTCGTTGAGTACTGAAACATAAACATGAAATTAAGCATAAATTCTTTTACGAGACGTGCTTCATTTGTTTGTATTATGATCATAATTAGTAACACATCATGTATCCCTTGCTGAGTATGTCTGTTATTGGGTTCTAGATTCGATTTCCGGGCCGGGCAAAAAGTGCTATCAGGATTATTAATTACTTTCTCGGTCTTGTAGCCCGGAGTTTAGAAGTTGGTCGTATGATAGGTACCCCCGTGCCGTTGGTCCTGCGCCTGATCTCTTCCAGATCGTGTCGGATTGCCATCTTATCGGACTATGAGAGTAAAGAAACAGAGAGTGCACCTGTGCCTGCGCACACACTTGTGCAATATAATATGTCCCAGGCCGCTGGCTAATCTCCGCTAAGATCGAACGCTGAGACGGAAAACGATGAAGAAGGCCAATAGTGACAATACACATACACTTTTACGGATATAAAGAACGTTGTTGACGTTGCAATTGATCAAGGTCACCTAATGAGCCCAAGTGAAAAAAAACAAAAGAAGAACCATCGATTCGCAAAGAAGACGCTTTAAATAATTTTTATCTCATGTAATAATTTCCATTGTTCTTATTAGTCTCTGTCATCTCATCTTCTTCAAGTTCGAAGCCTCATTTCGTCAAATACTTACAAGAGTGTTTTGTTACGCGTCACACAAACGAAACAGCTCAAAGGTTTTCGAGTACTCAAGGCTCAGGCCATCAAAAGATTTCCCAGGAGCGTGTTTAAGGAACAAAATATGGAGTATCCTAGTAAACAAAACAAAAAATAAGGGCGATCGTTTTAAAATCGCGAGTTAATGATACTTATGCCGATAGAGAGAGAAGGGCCACTCGAAAAATTCGATGTTACAGAGAACACACAGAGGCGAAGTTTTTACGAGAAAATTTTACACATAAATTACGTCACACACGGTCTTATCCCCCATTATTTGGTCGCACTGAAGTTTCCGGCTGCGTACATTTTTACAATGTTTTGGAAGCGGTGTAATTTGTCTGGAGGCATTTTGTCGCGGTCTTGTGTAATTTCAATGTGAGCTCGTGAGTTGCAGGGACTAGAATTGGTGATACAAAGTTGAGAATTCTGTTTCAATGTTTTAGAAACATTCCCTCCAACGGAGTACTCTCGATATAAAGAGGTACAAGATAGACCCGCACTACTGCACCTATTTCAACGTTCTTTATTTGAACTTTTCCCGTCACATGTTAGCGGATTAACAGGAACGTCTTAGTAAGTCAAGCACGTAAGTACTAGAAGCTTTCGATCCCGAGAGGAATAAACAATTCTTTGATACAATTAATTAAAGGAAGTACTTACTCTTTTTGTCAGTACTTACTCAAAATGTATATAGAAATAAATATTTTAATGTCTTTGACATTAAGTGTCCCCTTTTTTTTTGTACTCTATGAATCGGAATCACTATTGTCTCATCGGTCGGCTTCCAGTCTAATCGGATACCGCTGAGTACAAATATTTAACATAGACCAAAATATAACTTATCTGACTTCCGCAACACTGCCCAGGTACTGGGTAGCATGATACCCATTCTAACGAGATCTTTTACAACAAAAATGTATCGACTTAGTATCTAATGCGTCCAACCATGCTTGCTATACTTCTCTATGTAAACAAAAAAAGTAGTTAAAAAACTAAAAATTTTTAGTTTTTTGAAAAGCAAAAAACGGGGTCCATTTCATTTTCATAATTTAATATTCAAATGGACCTCACCTGCTTCCAAGTTTTGTTTAATTTAAAATGTGCTTGTTTTTTGCATTTCAGTTTTTTCAGTTTTTTAACTACTTTTTTCTATTTTTAACTTTTTATTTATTTTTGTGTTTGCTCTTTCGTTGGTCGCGTAAAATTCTACGGAGATGATTAAACTTTTTTATACGATTTGTCACTTTGCACTTGTTTGTTTGTTTTTGTATTCTCCATTTAAAACTCGATAGTAATGGAAGAAAGAAAGAAAGTTTGTATGGAAAATCGTATTTTTTATATTTCCGACATCCACGCGGGCGAAGCCGCGGACAAAAGCTAGTATGACATTAACCGGAACTTTTACTAACCAAAACGGAAATTTTATTAGGTCAAGTTTCCTGCTGTGAATTTACAAGAACAACACGGATATTGCATGCTGCGAATATTCCCTATATAAATCCTTTTATGAAAACAGAGCATAAAACTTCAATAGGGATGTTCGAGCGATCGATTAGTCGATTGAATTGACTCCGCGACGGCTTTTGTCGACTAAAAGACAAATTAATCGAGTTTGCGATTTGATTGAGTTGTGCTATGTACATAGAAGAGTAAACTGCAAAGTAATGGCAGATCGATAATGAAACGGGAACACATAGGTATTGGGATAGTTTGAGATCGGCGGATGTGTGGGTACTACATATAATCGAAAGTCTGCCTTTTTTGTGTACGTTACTTTTGCACATCATGATGTAAGGTTTGCTTGCTTGCCTGAAATTAATAAACATATTTTACCCTAAAAAATTGTTTTGTTTCTATGAATCCTCTGAAAGTAAAGCGTTGAGCGCTAAATGCACCGTGACTTTTTAGTCGTCTTACAACGGCTTCATGTATCTAATAACTAGAAAACGCTCATAAAAAATGTATTATTCATTATTATTACGCATGACGTATATTAACACCCTGTTGCGAGCGAGGTTTGAGCCTTTGGTATCAATGGAGCGGTGACGGCGCTGCTCCATTGATTTACCGTTTCTAACTACGTCATACGTCATAATAGGTACTACCTAATTGGCGGCCGTCTCTGTTAGTATTTCAGTACCTCTTAACAACCTAATTCTAGCCGTGGAACCCTAGTAACCTGTAACACACATTTTTCACTAAAACCAATATCAGACACCAGTCTCTCACACAGGTGAATTACAGCTGAATGTTTTTTTTTATAAAGAGAGAATAAATGATAAATAAGTTCCTTGGCCACCTTATTAACTTTTACAAAACTAATTTGAGTTCAACTACATTAATCGACTAAGTATTACGAATACCGACTTTCCTTAACATTCAATACATCGTTACATCAGCATGAAATGAGCCTCAGTTCAGAGAAGATCTTACAACAAATAGCTATAACATAGCACGTTAAAATGATTACCAAACTCTTTTTTCCGGGTCGAGTCCCCGCAATAAAATGAGGTCGGTACATTTTATTGACAAGTTTAGTTCGCCTCTAGTTAGGTAAAGCTAAGCGCTTTGGGCGGTTTCAGACCTATTTCGGGTCATCGACTTAACATTTATGGACAGATTTATTTCGTTTTTCTGCGAAAATTATATGAGAAAATGTTTTGTTTGTTTGTTAAGGATTTATATACAAAGGATTTATTCGTCTATTGGGATATAGGATATCTACAGTTTTCTTATTCCGATATTGAATAGTGTAGATATGTGAGTTTTCACGAGCAGATTAAACTTTGACCTGCACGAACAATTCCTTAAAATAATCTTTAAACGGAAACTTTAAAATGGCAAGATAAACTCACGGCATTTCGACGTAGAAAGAAGATACAACGTCACGTTCTCTCAGAATATCTTCCATAAAAATACAATTCCCTCAGCTAAGAACATACCGGTCACGTGAAAGGTTAAAACAACGCACTTAGGTATTTCTTTATATCTAGTACTAACTGAATTGTCTTTACTACGAAATCTCGTGCAGCACAACACACCTCGAGGGCCGACGGAGCCTTAACGAGGAAATAGTGGTCGTAAATCACGGGAAATTCGTTCTTATTGAATTTCCTTTTGTCGGCGAACGGAAGCGCCGCCTAGGTTTTTGCTCCAAATGGACGCTTCGAGACATGGACGCTTTTTTGACCCGATCGCCTACAGGTCCGGCCCACTATGTAGGTATATTAATAGTGGTTATAAAATTATAGAACCGTTTCTGCTGTTTGATCTTCTAATAGAATCGGTTGTACTAACAATAGCATGGTTACCGCCCACTAGCTGACATTTCTCTGAAAATACTTCAACGAGTAGTTGAAACGTTTTCAAAGTGTCATTTATTATTACGTACCTACCTACTTATACAAATTGGCTACAAAAAAAACTTATGAAATTGAAATGGTGGATTTATGTTTGTATAACAAGAAATGAAAATATACTATTTCAGTCTTCGATAATATAAATTTTCCCAAACATTTAGTTAGTTTTACCTGAAACTAAGGGCAAAATGGCACCGTTTATGAATGATTGTTTATGTTTTAAAGTAATTCGATTTATAAATATCAGTTTGAAGTTTGTCTTTATTAGTATGTAATAAGTTACGTCTACAAATATATTATTGAGTCATACTACTTAGTTTCTCCAAAGGAACTTTACAACATTGAAAAATTAGGTCATCTATGCCGAAGCGAAGATCTTTATTCGAAAAGTTCGCAAGTTTTATCGACTTTTATTCGTATCTTCGATCTAATCTTAAAGTACTTCACTCTATTGAAGCTATAGAAGCTAATTCTTTTATCTGAGAAGAGAATCAAGTCAGGTATTGATTTCAAAATCCCGCAGTTTATGTTGGTTCAAGTTAAGCGTTGCAAATCTTCGCAAGTGTAAGAAGAGCCACCGAATTCACTGAACTTTATCAAAGTTATCCGGTTATGAAAATCTCGCAGTTTTCAGACGAAGGAAACTAATTACTATTCTAGAAAGTTTTGGTCTCAATCAGGCTCTTTTTAGGAGTTTCATAACAGTGGCAAATCCTGTAAAAGTTGGCCTGTTTAACGTTCGGCCCGCATAGGAATAGGTTTTAATTTTATGCGAGCTACAGGTAAAGTCATACCGTTACTTCAAAGTTCGTTTTCTCTGGAATATTACGAATTTTACACCATAAAAAACCAGTATTACTTTTTAACATTTAGAAAATATTCTGAAACTGAAAATTAAACATCCACTTAGAACGAATTCTCACCAACATTTTATCGTTTGCGTGCGTAAATACATGTTTCACACACGCTTGTAACCCGGCAAAGTTATTAAATTCCTCCTGAAAGTCGTAAGATTAAAAAAACCCTTTGGAGAGCGTAAAATACATTCACAAAATGAAGCACACGTGCAAATCTTAATTGCACGCGCCCGAGCCGCACTAGTCCAACGAAACGTTTACACTTGACGTTTTAAAAATATTACTTTTTCGTTTTAATAACATTTATTTAGAAGGAAGCGAAATAATGAGGCGACGCGACGCGTGAATTTACCGAGAGCGAGTCGAGCTGCGGAATAGTTGAATCGGCGCTTGCGCTCGCTTTTGTGCTCACTCGACCGTGTGGCACCCGCCAGGAGCCGAGCGGGAAATGTTATGATATCGTCACCTTGGCTAGGTGCTGCGGAGAGCTTGCTTCGCTCGTCACCCCGCACCCAAACGAGCGAACAAATTAAAAACTTTCCCGAATTTAAAACCGCACACACAAACTTTCCGTTTGCATATCAGCCTTTCTCCGTGTCGGTCCATAATCACATCCCTTGCATATTTCCCAGTTTTCATACCATTTAAAAGTTCCCTGCTATTCTATTCAGGGTACTCGCCACGGTTTCAGATTCGGTGATTGAAATATGGCAACGGCAAGTTGCTTTGTGTTACCAAATACGTCAAAATTCTTCAATCGGAAAATACTGTACAAAGCCAAACCAACAAGAAACCAAATATTTGTTGTTAAGTTCTTTAAAATTTTGAAAATAAATCAGCGAACTTGCCGAACTGAAGTCTAAGTTAGTATAGGACGTGCATTCGGCGTGTTGGGAAGGGAGTGTGACAGAATTTCAGTAGTAAATCTTTGGTAGACGTGGGTGAGGGCGCAGCGCGGAGGGGGTTACGCGATGGCACGCTATCTGTTGCGACATATTTGGCAAGCGCGCCGGACTCTCAGCCAACTGTGACAATGCCTTCGTAGGTAGGACGCGGGAACTTATCTGATCGGCTGGCTTTTCAGATTAATACCTACTTACGATTCTGCATTTCTTTTTGTATAAGCACATTTCACGTTGGCAGTTTTAACTTTGCGAGGTTTTAGAGCGTGATGTGCAGTTCTCGTTCCTTCGATTTTTCAAAGTATTGTTTTACAACTTTTAGCTACGAAGTTCGTTGATTTTCGCTGTTTGATCCTTCCTGCTACGCCGGTCTGGCTTGAGTTACAAACTTTGGCAGCACACCCACAACCACATACCCACATTTACATTTATACCAATGAATCTACCTATATAGCCTTTAACTTATAAAATAAATAAATAAAGTTACCAATCTGTGTTTATTTATTTACGATAAAGGACGACAACGCAATTTGCCTGGACATTAGTAAAAGCGATCTTTACTTAAACCTTCTAAGAAAATATAATGTCAGTAATTGGTTAAATTTAGGTAAATTGTACTGAGATATTTCGTTCAGTTTAAGCTACGCAGACTTTAATGGTTGTCTTGCGTAAGACATTTTATAGCACACCATTAGATATTCTAAGTTAGGTATTTTTACTTAATGGTGAATTATGTAAGCATCATTTACTATAATTAACGTATGCTTTTAAGTTTAAACAGAGCAAAAAATTTTAGTACATTGAAGCTTTGTCAAAATCGTAGAGAAAACTTCGCTCATTTATGAATACGCCTTGTGGTTGGAAAATAACATTAGAACCGTATCTCAATCTAAGAGGCCTGTATTATAAATCATTGATATAAATCTTGTGACTGTCACCGCATTGTCTAATTTAATAATAAACTCGCCATACATCATACAACATACGCTGCGCTGAAAAGAATAGCCGCGCCGGTCACGAATACCATTATTTAATATTGTAAGCATATACATTATGTTATTTATGCATCTATGGTTCATTTTGATCGTTCATTTCGTACAGATAACCGGTAGTTTTTGTGCGGCCACGAAACTATCAGAGGCGCTCACGCGAACGGGCAATCATGGCGCTGAAATACTGAATGAATGAGTGCAACAAATCGAAATGGTTTAGGTGGGAAAAATAAGCCTACGAGATAGGCGATCTCGTCATTAGTTTTCGCTTTCTCGGAACTATTGTGTTGCTACTTTATTTTTTGTTGTCGATTTAACCGTGACTCGGTGCGTAAAAACCAGTAGGTTTTAGCAACATAGTGGTTTGTTCACTGGTTTTTTTCACAAGGCGTAGCATAAATCGTAGCAGGGAACGAACAGCTGAACGGCATCGTTGTTGCAGTGGCGTAGCAATAGTTTGCTCCCCTCAGGCCTCGGGCAATGACGATTTGGGAAAAAAAAGATGTAATTGTAGGTTTATTTTGTCACAAAAACAAACTTTTGTCATGTAAACTAAAAGCAGCTTTTCGAAAGCGAAACATGTAGCAGTGGTCATTAATCATTTCAGTGAAAGTAGTCCGTATTATGATAATTTATATATATATAAAACCAATCTAGGATAGTGGTTGTGTTGTCCTATTCATAGCCTGGGACGACATTTTAAATCTCTTCAATAAAACACGTTGTACATTCGTCACAGTGTTTCTCAAATTTGTTTTGGCCCGCGCTAGTCTAATTTCGGTTATCGAGGTCAAGCAAAACAATAAGTACCCTCCGGCCAAAACTTTCCTTATTTCTTTGTTTGTTTATTAAAACTGTGAGGAAAGCACTAAACTTTGTACAACTTGACGTTTTCGTTTATTTGCAATTTCATTTAGTGGCCTTTACTTGTTTATGTTTGTTGTCTACTAACTTGGACGAAAATAATATTTGATTGGTGACGGCTAAGTGACTATTGTATGAAATATGAGTTTCTGTTTGTAAATAATATAAGCCATTATTACAAATCATGCTGGGGATACAGTAATAATCTTGTTGCCAACTAAAGGCAGTAATAACTGTCAGAACTAAAGTAGGAACACAAATATTGGAACTATTAATGCCATTAGGATTGCTGGGACATCAAAATACATATTATTAGATTTCTTGGTTTAGGAACCTTGGAAAAGTAGGAATTACTTATGTGTCTGTTCATAAAGCTTGTCACAGAGTGTAACATCAGCGAAACATGATTTTGCAGGCAGTTTTTCTTAGTTACATAACCTAACATCACATCACGAGAGTAATCCCCAAGGACTAGGCAGAGGTGTACTCATTTGTACACCCACATTTCGCCAATTATGTTCTAAGTTCCATGTAATAGGGTGCGAGTCATGATATTTCTTTATAGTCATTATTATATTTACCTTTATGTTTTAAGCTTTCAAATGTTCAACCGTCAGAAGCCAGCTTTTCACTAATAAACAGTTCAATCTAGCCTTAAATCTTGACTGACATATTAAGCTCCTTAGCTGAAATCGGTCTACAAGTATTTCGTCTCAACTTTATTGAATAGCCTACACACAATGCTAGCTCGTTGTATAAACTAGTAAAGCCTTAAGAAATAGTGAAGCTTAAAAATGAACTTTATTTACTAGCGACAAGCCTCTGGTTTTCACTGTGTTTTTGATTTGATAATACATCACGCTTCTGTTATTAATGTATTTTATTCCTTATAGAAGAGGGTTTCCCCTTCTTGGCTGTTTCGCTGGTCTAGTGGTTGCAAGCGCGACTACTGTGCATGAGGTTTCGATTCCCAGGACGGGCAGAGTGTTATTGGGTTTCTCAGTAGTAGCCATGAAGGCTGGATTTGTGCCCGGTTGATGTCAATTGGCTCGCCCATTACTACATAGGACTTGAATATAATTGGCAAAATATGGATGAACTATTAGGTATACCTCTGCCTAACTTTGCGGGGATTACAGGCGTGTTGTTATGTTTATGTTTTGTAAACCCTCTTCTAAATAATGATGTAAAAACAGTATTACAATCTGTTACGTGGAAAAGGAGAATAACGTGGTTCCACAAACGGACATGAAAAACAAGTTCTATTTATTATATGTTAACATACATATTATGTTTAAATATTCAAGTCAATGATTAATATAAAAAGGAGTACAATAATACATTTCTTTAGAAGTTTGCCTGTCCATCGACTCGGCTCGTGGTTTCATTACACATTCTTACGATTTCATTTGCCTACATGATTCGTCCATCTTGGATCTTTTATGCTTGTGACATGTTCTCTCATTTACATTTATACGCTTTATGAATGGTTGTGGATATCGTCTTTAGCGATATTATTCGCTCTATTCTATGTGATTATGGGGTTGTAAGACTTTACTTGTATATTTGTGTTGATGCTATTTTAGTTACAGTTTATGGATAGTGATAATATAAGCTTAGCATCAACGTCTGCTTAATTAATTCCCAATTATGTTAGGGTCGACTTCCAGTCTAACCGTATGTATGTAGCTGAATACTAGTATTTTACATGAAGCGATTGCCTATCTAACCTCCGCAAAACAGTAACTAGCTAATACGACACTACTTGGTAAGACTAGTGGTCAGATTTTTTGCTTCTGACTACTGTCAAACATCTGCAATTGACACCTGGAACCGTCTTAGCCTGCTTTCCGACGTACGGGTGAAACTCGGTATGTAATGATTGTCACCCATCTACGGACAAACTTCGGCAAACACGGCTTAACCTTTAAGATGAAACCCGTGTGGTATTATTTAGCCACGAGCTCATTTGAGGTTAGTATCATTTAAAATAGAACAAAGTCATTGGTTAGTTTGTAGATGGTTTCAAATTATAAAAAAGATGGTTATTTAGCCAAGACATAGCCGAAACGTACGATGATTGATCTTTATAACGCCTACACATTTATTCAAGAGCCCCTGCAGAACAACTGACTGTAATGGAAATATTATTTCAAGATGCTTCAATTCACTAATAAGCAAAGTTTTACTTATGTGAACCCTTCAGTTGTGGGGTTCACATCCCTCCAAACGCGCCCCTTCCGCAGATAAAAATAATAATGGTGACATTTATCAAGAGATATTTGAATATGGCCTCTCTTCGATATGTTTTATGTATGTACAAAATAACGGCTGGAAGTTTTTCCTCTAACTTAATAATACTACCTTGCCAGTTCTTATGTTTTTGTTCTCTGAAAGATAGTAAGGTCTTGCTAGGTCCAGCGCTGAGACTTTTTGTTTAATGTTACTGCACCAGCCTACATAGCGGTCTTTTGGTCTTGTACAGTTTTTCCATATGTTTGCGTTTTAATATAGTTTTGTTTTACTGTTAACTTACCTTTTATTTTGTCCGGTGCGAGGGAAATCAATACTTTTTATTTCTTTCAATCTAAGGAATAGAATCAAAACCAGTCTCTTATTTCGACCAAAACTGCCTCTTAAAACAAAAATACACAGTTCTAACCCCCAAGTACCTCGTAACAGCAGTTAGTATTGTAGCTATTTACCTATAGACGGCAGTAATAAAGTAATTTAGCTGACGCGTCTTCGTCGGAGGCACGGGCTACTTCCCGACATGAATATCAACAAGGGAGCTTGCCGTCATCGCTGCCTTTATGGCACAAACTTGGGCAGACACCCTCTCCATTCACACTGTTAGTGATAAACAAAAAGCTTGTAATTTAACCGAAATATTGTGTTCTATATTCTACAATGATTGTCAACTGAAATAGTGGTTATAAAGCGTGTGTTTAGAAAGGGTTTGGATTATGGGCGTGATGTTATGTTATACAAATATATTTATTTATAAATGTTCAAATTAATCTAAAAACATGAAAGAGATACCGCGGCCTAGACACAAAAAGCTAAGAAGGAACATGGGTGGTTTTTAGTCAGTAGAAGTCTGACACTCCCTTCCGCTCTGCCCAGAGCGGGAGGAGTCATTTGATGAATTCAAACCCCGAAAAAAAAAAATATTGTCTGCCCGACAAAAGGCGAACATTACAATTTCGTTTTGATTGTAACGGTTGGTGTATTTGGTTGTGCATGATAGTTCTAGAGTCGCAGTTTCACGTTATCTCTGAAAGATGTGTACTAAAATAACGTAGAGTTAAACTGATGAGACTGTTTCATGATGCTTATTATACGTTATTAGATGAGGTGAAATTGACATTGGTTCATCAGTTCAATTTTATCTCGTTATGGTGGTTTTTGCATAGATAGCTGTTCTATGCGATATACGGATATTCCACCAACCGATTTTTGGTTTGTTAATTTCTTTATAGCCTTTTAAATCGGATTTGTCCATCGTTCGTTTGAATGCGTGGTACAGGCTGCATAGCTAGACTTTTAGTTTTGAATCTAATCTCCTCCAAAGGGATTATAGATTTTTGTTTCATGGATTAAATTACTCTAATGGAGAAAATGCCAGAAGGATTATCTAAGACATTATGAATATTTACCAATCCAAAAAAAGGTGTGTACTTTTTTGTTTTATTCTAGTAATAAAATAACTTCACGCTCGTAATCCACGAAGGGTTAGGCAGGGGTGTATCCACTGGTGCATCCTCATTTTGCCAGTCATGTTTCTCATGTAACAGGGGGCGAGCCCATTGCCATCAATCGGACACAAATCCAGACTCCGTGGCTGCTACTGAAAAAAATCTTAGTGGAATAACCCATCATTGTAATACTATTTCTTTTTTAAATATCTATAGTATATCCTGTCTAGTAAATAAGTTTCTAGACTCAGATAGACCAACATAATAATAATATTCACAGCCTTCGTCTCGTGTTACCATGGTGTATTACAGAAGCTGTTATCTGCCACGACACAGTACGTGATTAGATTACGAATATGAACATTCTCACAGACGGTGAATATTGGCGAAAACACCATCAAAAATCATTTTGTTTGCGCAACGGATTTTAATGGGATTTCCACTGTTCCGCCCCGTAATACTCCGGTAATCAAATAAGCTATAAAAATCATCATGTCGAGAGGGGTGGATTTTTTATCAATCAAGCGAGTTGCGTACTTGTGTGTAGGTAAAGTGACTGGTGGAAAGAAAATTATTGCTCATCTTCCTTGCGTTTTATGGCAAATAAGAAGTATTTTTTGAGTGCGTGGAATAGCCTAGTATGTATAGTTTTTGTATTTGAATAATTACAACTCTAACGAGAACTGTCAAATGTAGCCAGTTTTAGAGCACGAATTTATGTGCATTATCTTCACTACATAATTTAAAAACAAAGTCCTCCGCCGCGTCTGTCTGTCTGTCTGTTCGTGATAAACTCAAAAACTACTGCATCGATCTTCATGTTGTTTTCACTAATAGATAGAGTGGTTCTCGAGGAAGGTTTTAGAATATAGAGTATTGTTTATATACATATCCTTTCATTGTCAATAACTCTTGAATCTACATACTATGTATTTCATAAAATAATAATTATTCTGTTACAAATCAGATAAACATCCACATAAAAAAATAACTAACCAACGTTTATCTAAATCGCTTCACACATCTCGAAATACCATCCCTACCTGCCTTACCAGTTTAAAGACTACTTAACGATGGTATCCGCGCCTATGTTGAACACCAACTAATCAAGCCTACAAGAAAACTGCACTATTCAAATGTAATTCAATTATGTAAAGTAACGCCGGGTTTATTTTTGCAGCTCGTTTCAACCTAACTAATGAGGTGCTATCCAGTAACACTACTTTATTCACACCTCACTAGACCTTACAGAATTTATACAGGAAATGGCCTCGGGGAATTGCTCTTTTCACACTTTATTTGTGTATGAGTTATTTTATTTGTGCGATTTTATACAACGTACCTGTTTTGAAGGAGTGAAACTAAGGGCCTGTTTCACGGAGGGGTCCTCATCGGCGTCGAGTGTCCTTTGAAGTACCTAGGACTCGTCCTCGACAGCCGGTGGAACTTCGTGGAGCATTTCCGACGTTTGGCTCCCAGACTGGAGTGGGCCGGGGATGCCTTCAGGTGGCTCTTGCCTAATCTGGGCGGGCCAAACTCCTCCTGCCGGAGGCTCTATGCGGGGATCGTGCGGTCCATGGCTTTTTACGGAGCCCCGGTGTGGGCGCGTTCTCTGAGGAAGCGGGCCGCCCACTATCTGAACCTGATGGCCGTAAGGCTAGTCCAGGGGTACCGCACGATATCCCGCGAGGCGGCGAACCTCCTTGCCGGATTGCCACCATGAGATCTGGAGGCGATTGTCCTCGCGCGCCTGCATGAAATGGTGCTACACCAGGGGGTCACTCCATTGCCGCGGCATATGGCCGCTCAGCGGACTGACCTCCGGTGTGATTTCATGGCGGCACGGAGAGAGCGACTATCGCAACCCCGTGCAGGGCACTCCACGATAGTGGCGGTAAGTCCCCTCTTTGAGGAGTGGCTGGAGATGCGCCACGGCGCCCTCACCTTCCGTCTGATGCAGGTCCTCACTGGACACGGTTGTTTTGGGAGGTACCTGCACCGAATCAGGCGGGAGGAAACGCCCGGATGTCACCATTGTGAGGATCGGCCGGAGGACACGGTGGAGCTCACCGTGGAGGTCTGCCCCGCTTGGGCGGAGCCCCGCCGTGTTCTCGTAGTGGCGATCGGCGGCGGCGACCTCTCGCGTCAGGCGCTGGTGCAAGCCATGCTTCGGAGCGAGGAGGAATGGGAAGCCGTCGCGTCGCGTGATGCTAGCGAAGGAGGTGGCGGAACGTGAGAGGAAGAGAACCTCTCGTCCCAGACGCGGCGGGAGACGCTCCGGGCGTCGGGGGCCACGTGATGGCTTCCGGCCACCGTAGTCGCGGGCCTGTGGACGGTGTCGATGGCGCGTTCGTGTTCCACGCGCGCCTTAAGAGATGTCAGCAACATGGAAGTGGTCGACGCCCGTCGGGGCTGCGGGTTGTTCGAAAGAAATACCGCGGCCTCGGCGCAAGGGCAAGAAAGAACATGGGTGGTTTTTAGTCAGTAGAAGTCTGACACTCCCTTTCGCTCTGCCCAGAGCGGGAGGAGTCATTCGATGATTTCTCAACCACCAAAAAGAAGGGCCTGTTTTACCACCTTCGATTTAGTTCCCGTTAACTTACTTAGCAGATAATTTCATACAAATTGTGTTCCGTTATTGAATTTATTCGGTAAGTAGTGGCTATTTGGATATCGTGAAATAGGCCCTAAGTGTAGTTGTTACTTTGTGCGTAAGTGGTAGTATTCGGTTAAATTACCAATGTTATTTTTTCATTAAACAAACAGCCTTTGCAATACAAATTTAATTAAATTTCTCTGCATCGTTGACTGTTATTTTATTATAGTTTAGATAAGTTTTATTGGTTTTAATAATTAAACAGTACCTAAGTTTGTAAGTTATGCTTTGATTTCGATCAGTAAATTCAATGACTTTCAAGTAGTTTATCGAGACTGAATAGTTGTTTTCTTTTAGATAAATTATAAACTTAAATTAAATTAGAGCCACTCTTAGGTGGTTTTAACTTAGATGTTAAATAAATTACGATAAAAAACGATTTACATGTTTTAGTACTTATAGCTTAGAATATTTGATCCGACTGTTTAGAAACTTTTTAAGTTTTTTTTCTTATTTTGATAAATTATTTTTATCCGAACGTCCACTATCTAATCTAATGCTAAAAGATATTCGATCGTCTCTGGTCCATGCTTGTCGAGAAGTAACAACACTCTTAGCCAAATTTTATGTTTGTTTCATTTAGGTAAAGTGTTCACTATTAATTTCTCCTGTATCGTGGGTGCATTCAAAAACATTAAAACTCAAATAAACAAACCAAACACCCAGACCCGAAACAACTATGTATCTGTAGGCTATACAAATATTTGCTCCGTGCGGGGATCGAACCTGCGTCACGCAGCGCAGCAGTCCAATCGCACAGCCGCTACGCCATAAATTAGCATCTTATTTATTAATGTTTGCATTCCAACTATGTATATGGCAATATGTTGTTATAATATATATGTTTGTTGTTAATATTATATTATATTATAAGCCTGTATTGTCCCACTGCAGGGCAAAGGCCTCCCTTCCCTTATGTATTAATGGCTACATATTATTTTTATCATCTTTTATACCACATTTACTACAAATAAATAATTTTGACTTTGGCTCGAATTTCTTCAAATTTTAACTGTTACTAAGTGTCACAGTTATAGTCCGCGGCAAATATAAGAACAGGCTTAGTCGATAAAGGCCTAGTTCTTAAAAAAGGTAATTCTTGAAAGGACTAATTCTTAAAATGGCCAATTGTTAAAAGGACTTATTCTTAAAATGGCCAATTGTTAAAAGGACTTATTCTTAAAATGCCCAATTCTTGAAAATACTACTTTTTTCCATATGAGGAGGTTTATACCATATCCAGCTTTCAATCCTCTGTGGATCCCACCACTGAATGAGGTGATAACTATAACACGTTACAAGAACTAGTTATTACAGTCGTTTGTCGTTGACGTTAATATATGCAATCGTTATTGATATCTGCCAATAAAACTTTACTATAAAATAGACCTCATAAAATTCTATACTATATTCTGATGACTATTATTTATGAAGTTAATTGATACGTTATCTAAAACTGTTGTTTTTAATACTGGAATGGGAAGATAGAGGGATATTTATTACTAATTGAATGTCTTTATCTGTGGGATATTACATTGTTACTGTTAATGCATTTTAATTAATTGGAAATGTTACCGTAAATAGTAGTTGTTTATAACAGCCCAGAATATTTGCTGGCATAAGTTCTGCGTCAGCCAAGCTTGTCGACTTGAATATGATTTAGTATTAAATTAAATGGATTCCTTACGTGTAAAATTGTCACACTTTGTAACTTGAGAGCGTGAGAAACTTTATGTCATTTTTTAATAAAATAACATTTAATAACCACTACAACAGCTACTACCTACCAGCTACAACGACGTATATGATTTTGCAACATGCATTTTGCGTATCCCATAATATATTGTGTACCAGTGCTTGCAACATCCATACATACATATTACCCACTTAAACCTGTGTACAATAATTACACATCTGACCGAGGGACCGGACGGTAACAGTGCACAAGTAGTAATAATTTACGGCCTTCGACCATAATAACCAGTTAGATGCTACAACTTCACCTATCCTGGACTCCTGGTACCTAATAACGTATTTCTTACAACTTTGTGTTGTGTGCTGTTCATTAGTAGCCATGTTTTGTGTTCACAAACTACACAGTACACAGATCCCCATTACGATAATTTGAAAATCAGTCTCTGTTAAACTAATTCGTTGTTTCTAAGTTAATTATGAAAATACAAATTGTGTTTTACAACCTTGCTTTGTTAGAAACAAAATTTTGCATTGTGTGCTAAATGTATTTTAATTCTGAATGAGCTTTCCACAAAACATTGTATTCTGCACTCCATGAATTTTTAACAGGATTTTTAAGCTTGTAAAGTCCAAAAATACGGACTAAAAGCAAAGTTAAGTGAAAAATTAATAAGAACGGAAATGGAAAAATAAAGGCAATAGCTATGTAAAAGTGGTGGAGGCGTCGCGTCGCTTAGTCAGCTGTTAATGGCATTTGTATTTACGTGCAACCAGACGATGCCCGCTCGCCGAGGAAAATTTTGGGAAAGAATATGTTGGATGCGACAGAAAAGGTAAAAGAAGAAGACAAACCACCTAATAGGAAGGTACTAAGGTCTACTTTGTACACAAGATATATGTACAGTCATGAGCACTAACATGTTAACTTGTAGTGACTTTTGAAAGTGGTTTTCTCTTAATATTTTGATTGTCATTTTATGTGGTTTTGAACATACTATTTTGGGACTCATAAAATAAATCTTGAATCAAAGTTGCTTCAGGTATTCCTCGAGAAAATGACTATCGTATTTTGCTAAGTGTTTACATATTAGTGCTCGTGGCTGTACATAGAATTATCTCGATGCATTTTCACTTAGAATAGGAACCAGTTTTCAGCTACCTAAATAAGGTAATGAGGCATGTGCGCTAAATGTCGTATTCCCACAAACCATATCAAGTAAATTCACATTTTCTCAACGAACTCGTACATATCAACAAGTTTGTAAATTGAGTACGGTTCAATTAGCCTTATATGAGTATCACCACAAGTGTACAAAGAATTCTCAATAAAAACTAACTCTGTTAAATAGCTTCTCTTGCTCGGCAATGAACTACAAGGGTGATGCATCACTTTAACAAACCATAAATAATTCTAGTTCATTTTTTCCTTAGATAAATTAAAAAGAAATATTGCTACCGTCCGGAATATCCATATTTTAATAGCAGAGTGCGCTTTTAGCTTAGTTATCAAGTCGGCACACGCAATCCTACAATCAGGCTTGAGACCACAATGAATGCATATCGAAACTACGTTTTAGCACCTCAACAATACATTCATAATGCCTTTCCGTGATTTTACGAAACTTTCAAAAGAAGGAATTGCGTTCTTTTATGTTTAAAGCCCAATTTAGGTCAACGTTTATTTAGCCTTTGTTATTATAATTGTGTTCGTTAGTGACTTTCTTTCTATTGTCAATTCATACGAATTTTTCTTTTTTAATAAAAAACACTGTTTACTGAAAGACTAATAAAATGGTTTATCTCTCACTTTCTCGGAAAATTGGACGCCTTGATGAAAATCCGTAAATTCGCTGAAAGAATCAAAAGTGTTTGGGAGTGCGCTGATTAGTGGCAGGCAACATTTCAAAGTTCTATTTAGGCATCGGAAAAGGAAATTCGGTTGAGTCCGAAAATTAAAAACTATGTATGTTCATAGTAAAAGCAAATTTAAGTATCGAAAGAAGACCACCACCACCACCACCACCACCACCACTAGGACCACCACCACCACTAGGTATTAATAATTATATTTTCAGTGCATTCGGTGTAGTCTATTTTATTCTAAAAGATAAATGCTAAAATGAACGCCACGCAACTAGAATCTGTAAAAACAAAAAGTAGAGAATGAAACGGGAACACTTTTATCATAGAGCCTTAGGGCGAACGTGAATAGGCATCTTTTAGGCAAGCGCGCTGGATCTTAGGCTACATCTTGGCTTACAGATGAGGGTGTGATCAAAGCCTATCCAGAACTAGACAAACACAAAATGTGACAAGCGAAAATGCAACTCAAAACACATAGCACTAAAGTTAAAATCGCAGAACCAAAAATTCGTTTCAATGCCTTACTTCAACTTCTGGTGTGGGTGTATTTTATAACTATTTAAATGTAAATAGAACATAAATGTTTACAGTGCAAGCATTAATTAAACCTTTCTCATCATTAGCATATAATAAATATTCAAGCAATGTAATTTTTATTGACATTAACGTCACACTACGAATGCACAGAGTGGGAAATTTAATATTGCAATCTATTTGATTTAAAGATCGTATCTATTACGTCAATAATAAAACGTTTTCAATAAAAACGATGATAAACTGACAATCTCAGTCAATAACTCGATACGTACACCTAAACATTCATAAGTATTTATTTCACTTCATAATAACTGGATACTGTAACGGTTCGGGTGGAACCGAATGGAGTCTCGTTTTATTTCATCATCATCATCATTCCCTTGTCCTTATTCCAGAATGTATACCTAGTTACGGTCGGCGCAGCATGTCTTGTTCTTCCATACTTCTCCATTACTCATCATTTCAGCAGTCACCTCCTTTCTAGCCATATAATCATTCACACAGTTCAGCAATCATTTCTTTGGTCAACCTCTACTTTTACAGTTATCTACATTCATACTCAACATTCGTTTTATTTCTAAATTAAAATCGATAAAATTGTACAACAATGAGCTTTACAAGCAATTTCCCATCACTATTTCGCGTATCTATAGTTCGCTGATGACATAAAAGACGAAAGCATGGCGGGACGCGGAATAGCGGACGGGGCCGATTGACGGTGCACATGGGAACTGTATGCTAATTCGCTGGGCCGTATTTCGGCGCACTGTCAACGAGTAACACAGCCTTCTGTAACTGTCCTACTACGTGTGCAATGGACGTGGACGAAATGCAAAAACTTCGAACAATCGGATGTTTGCTCACGACCTTCGGTAAAAAAATGCTGTTTTACTTGTGTGAGAATCGTCCGGAACGTAGTGTATAATGTGACTCTGTGTGATGTCTTTTTTTTTTTGGGCGGGTGGAAAATCATCAAATAACTCCTCCCGCTCTTGGGCAGAGCGGTAGGGAGTGTCAGACTTCTACTTACTAAAAACCACCCATGTTCCTTCTTAGCCTTTGCGCCGACGCCGCGGTATTTCTTTCGAACAACCCGCAGCCCCGACGGGTGTGTGACGTGTCTTTTAGAGCTTTTATGTTTTTGTCTAATTTCGATTCAATGTTCTTTTTATGCGGAGTATGTTCGATGTTTTATTTTCATCTAGCCATTTCCGAAAACTAGACTAGTTGGATAAAGGTAAACTAAAATAGTATGTATTATAGTTTACCTTTATCCAACTAGTCCAAGTATACCCAAGAATTAAAAATCATTTAAGCACATTAATTGTAAATCACCTCGTTTTTATCATTCCTTTTCTAAAACTTGATCAGAGCTGATAATTTACAGCTTCAACTTCCATTTTTATAGATCCTATATGTCATATAAATTGTCTCCGAAACGTATCTACGGCTGTTCAAAAATGTCTGATTAAAAGACTGTCATATAACAGGATCCTCTTAATCTTAATTATAAAACAAGTTCGTCAATCCGTCGTTGAACTAAAATAAAATGTAATAGCTGTGCTAATGGGTGTCCAAGAGCTGAGCAATAAATAATTTATTCCGGCAACATTTCCCCACTCAGATTTTATGAAGCAACTAAAAGCTCGAAATAAACCGACAAAGAATAAGTTCATAAAGAGATTTCCTCATAAATTATAAAATTGTTTATGGAGAGAATCTAAAGCATTTTACTTCACTACTGATTTCATAATGAAAAGTCTCTCTCGGTTGAAAAGAGTCGGCGATAAAGTAGTTTGTGTAATCCCATTTGCGAACAAAACAAGTATAGTGGAACTAATATTAAAACATAATTTTAAACTCCTGTGAGGCTCTGTGTAAGAAGTAATTAAAACAAACTATCAACAATTTACCCATCATTGTTCGGTGGAAGTTCACGTGCAAGCAACACTAACACTACATTGAGATTGATGAACAGTTTATGGTAGACGAAAGTATTTTGAACGAGGATTAATAATCTCTCGCTTTGAACATGAATGTCGAGGAAGCTACGCACAAAGCCAACATGGAAAGGGTATTAAACAGTGGCTTCAATAAACGGCCCAATAAGTTATGTAAAGTGCGGGTGCATCGCGTTACATTACAACCCCTACATGGGTTCGGGGTTGGGACGCATGCGCTCGCACCGCCGGCCGCGCACGGCATATGCGGAATATTAAAGGAGGAAAGAGAAAAAAATTAACTTGTGAAGCCATTTTCGTCTATCGGCGGCCCCCGCGCGCGCCGTAGGGTTTCTGTGATGCAAGCAGAGAGGCTCGCGCGGCCGCCGCGACTCCACGCCGACGAACATACCCGACCGCTCGTCGTCGTCTCTCGCCGCACTCGCCGCCGCCGACCGGTCCGCCCGGTCTTGTGATTACACCTTGTGCGACACATTATTATTGTGCAGTGTTATTTGGACATTTGAGAAGCTTTCGCTCTATGGACACAGTGTTACTGTCCAACTAACTAGAACCTAACTTCTTAGTGAGTTTAAATTAACTGTGAGTGAGTTTTTGAGAAGTTTAATTTTCATCTTCTTCAGTGTTACATCCTGTTAAGTGAACTAAACTGTATTTTGAAGTCGTGTTTTATGTGCCGCGTCTGTTTATTTGACAAGTTTGATGCAAGTATCAGTTATTTAGTCGTTTGGTAAAGTGGAAACTTTTACAACTTACTCTGCATTCATATTTGCGTGTTTTGCCCGATTCAAGTTCAACAACTTATGATCGCACCCTCAAAGGTAAATTACTATTAATATTTATTTTTCTTAAATAGTCATTATTTAATTTTTAAGTAGAGGTGAAATTTTTATGTAGGTAGAGGCTACGCACATATTTATTTTTCCAGCGAGATGTAGAGTCGCTTGAACAACAATTTTGGTTAATTTAAGTCCAGTTACATCTGTAGCATGCGTAATTTTATTTTGCACAAACATCTGTGTTTTTATTGATTTACAGTACAGTGTCTGTATATTTTGTTTGAGCTCTTGTTAGTGACAAAATGTTTCACCTGTTCACCGTATCAGCTGTCCCATGGAACCGGCTACGGGTAGTATGTACTTGAAGAGCCCCAAATATTTCAACAATACTTAATACCAATGCCTTCTATGCGAGAACACCATGAAGGATAAACCAGCCATAATAAGGAAGAAACTATCATACGACCTCTCAAAAAGTTATAATAGCATTCTAAGGACATAGTAAATCACATCTTTTATTTATGAAGTAATAACAGTGCGACAGAGTGCACTCTAAAATAGACGTGTATAATAAAAAATCCATACTCCTCCCAATAAATTATCGGAAGACGTTCTTTTTATTGGAGTAACGAATGGTGAGATGAGTAATGGCGTAAGTTTGTCCGATAAATCATGCTTCCCGAAACTGTGAGGAGCTTCCGACGTTGGGGTAGTATTTGGCAAGAGCAACCCTCACATTTTAATGTTCTACCATACTCTTATCGGAACTGCAATCGAGGGTGTAGAAAAAAAAACACAGAGAGGTGTCTTATGGACCTGGTTTGAACGGAGTTTTTTTATTTATATTAATAAAAAAGGGTATTTAAACGATAAATTACAAAATATTTTTTTATTATAATATTCTCAAAAATTACGGCAAGCTAAATCGTTCAAAAATTGTTTTACTTTTGTAGGTAATTGGGACGTGCTTCAAAAATCCCTGCAAGATGATGTCGGTTTTTGGTGACGTTTTCGTTATTACACATTTTTCGGTCTAGCCCCTGCAGACAAATCAGAAGGAAAACGTGCGATAAAGAACTCCATTCCAAAAGACATTGTTATTATTGGATTATAAAAATTAAAAAATAATTTACATATAACAGAAATATACTTCAGAATCCAAATAGGCGATGAATCGATCAATAACGATAAAAGCCTCAAATGACTAAAACAGCAAATGACACGAAAGCAATATTGTAAATGGTACTTGAAGCCCGTTTACATGAATGGAAGTCCACTTACGCTACGCAATTTGTCACAGTTGGGCATGAAACCGGCTGGATAATAACAACGCTAATAGAACATGAGCAACAGCATGATTTTGTAGTAAAACGGTATTGTGAAAGGGTAGTAAAACTAGTAATTGTAGAAAAGCAGTTCTCGTCAAGAAAATGGAAGTGCTAAATGGTACAACGGCCGATGGGCCGTGGAATGACACGTCGAGTGAACCGATACCATTTGATGAACTATTGTTTAGGAATGTAGCGATGCCGATGGGCGGGCGAGGATTGGACTCGCACTTAGATTTTGTGTAGACAGACGTTCGAAACATGAATTGGAATTTAGTTAGGAAATTCATTTGTTTTGATCTCGTTGATAGTGCAGATGAGATGGGAGTGTTTTGGTTGGATCAAGTTGATTTAATCTTCTATAATGTCAGCGTGATACAAGGCAAAGTTTTGATTCCTTGTCAAAATTTAGGAGATTGTCTTAAAATACATAAATAGTCAATTAACATTATGGTAGTATAGTTACCTCCTTTAATTTGACGAGAATGCAAAACGAAAGCCTGTAAATTACAAGTGAAGTTTTCAGAGCAAAATTATGATGAATGAATGAGTACAATAAAATAGATGTTGATGACCATTTCAGCCAAAATACGTCCACTGTTGGACATAGGCTTCCCCGGTTTACTGAATTTAAAAAAAGGTAGAGTAGATTGAAATATTACGAGCATTCAAATTACTTTTAAAAGTATATTTAAGTAATATCTTTATAAGAATAGTTTACATAAACTTAGAGATCAGACCGATATACTTATTTATTTATTAAAACATTATGCACAAATATAAACTGCACAAAGGCGGACTTAATACCTTGGGCATTTTCTACCAGTCTACCTTAGGGTGATGCTGAGACCAATACACAGTAGGTGTCATAAAGGAAAATAATCTAGGGAATATTTACAACTAAAATATAAGAATAAATACAAATACACATAAAACAAAGTATATAAAATCATCAGAGATAAACAAGAAAAACTACAACAACTTATTTCTGAGATTTTTTGTGTATGTGTTCTCAAGCATTTTATCTGAATATACTTAATACTTATTATCTAAACCAAATTGATTGGACACAAACTCTATTAAAGGAGGGGTGGATTATGAATATCGAATATCAGACTAGGAATTATCGATAGCCATAAAAGGCATTCCCACGTTGCCGGAAGCAAGCACTGGATCGCCACGCTCCGGTACTTTGCTCTTTCACTATTGTCCCTTTGTCCGTACTTAGCTCCGTCAGCCCATCAAAAGAGCGCCTTTTTATTCCATGGATCTAGTTTGCCGCACTTAATTCGTATTGCATCATTCGTTCCACACCATTTTCTTTTTTTAACATCGATCGCTCCGATAACTCCCCCAATGTCGTGTCGTGCATTCGTAACAAAATTCTCTACACTACTTACCTTATCATATTTTTCAATCGGCGATTTGCTAGCTTATAATTATATACCCGTACCACAATAGTTTGTAACGTATAATTTAAAGCCTTATTATGGAGCTCTTAATTAGTAATTTCCTAGCCGAGCTTATGGTTAGCCACCTTCATTTAGTTGCAACAGAGTTCAAGAACATAGCGGCCAGCAACACTAGTGAAATTTGCATTCTTGCTTCGCTCAGCCGACATAGCCTAAGGACCACCCGCGTTGAACTGCCTCCGATTCAATACCAGCTTTATAACATCGAGATAGAATTTCGAATCAAGATTCTCGTTTCTCATCATACCTATCGCTTGCAATAAGAAGCTCTACAATCTGCTCTCGTCTACTCGCGCAAATTTCAATATGCGTAGCAGGAGAATATTTTACATCGGTTCGTCCCATTCTGTTGAGAAACAAAATCAGTATTACGTGAACAAAAAACAAAACGAAGGGCTTTAATTTGCGGTAAACATCTTTTCTCCTGCAATACCGTAAATAGAAACTCTCAGCAAGATTTTTTTAATCTTCGTCCAACATCTCGAATAATACAGCTGCAGCATTCGAATCTCATTAGCAAGTGAAACAAGAGAAAAAACTCAGAGCAATAAATTTTAGCAAGGCTCAAGTGGAAACGTTTACGGTTCCTTTTAATTTGGTTGGCATTGTCGAGGCGTCCCGCTGCGCGCCGCCCGTTGGATTTCTTGCTAGAATTCCAGCTGTTTCAAACATTAGTTACTTCTTATTAGTTGATTACGAAAACGAATTAAATGTTACATTTCATTATTACACTTTATGGGGTTGTAATTGTCATTAATTAAACATGTAATGTAACCACACGTGGAGTTGAATAAATCAAAAAGTTTCAATATCCTGCAACCTAAAAAAACACCGGCAGATGCAAAAGCCACTGAGACTGAGGATCACAGAGTGTATCATAAATCAAAGTGGGTTTTATGATGGTATGATGGGACCAATAGCTACCTCTCTCGACACATTTCGAGGAAGGCGTGTTTATTTTAAATGATTGAAGTAATTCCAAGGGTCCGGCGAGGAGCCGCAGCTGAGTGTAAGACCAATGACGTTGCACTTTCTGCCGTCTGCGGGCCCTCAGATAATATTAATACTAGCCCAACTATCGATGGCGGCGATAAACTTGTTTGAGTGTGGAAAGATACTACACTACTACATCAATCATCCGGTAGTAATTGAAAACATGCAGCTGCGGCTTTACGGTAAAACAATAAATAACCTTCACGACCCGAGAACCGTACAAAATGTTCATTTCATAATCGTTATTCAGAAATATGTTCTTTATTCCGGTGTTAAAGCAAGCGTTACTAGACATTTTATGACCACAGCGACACGTGTTTTGCAAGAATCCTCACCAACTGTGGACCAGCTGTGAGGAACAGAACGTGCCGTTCTGGGTGCACATTAAAATTCCCACACATAAAATTCAATGATAAAAAAGGTTCGCCCGATGGCCCCTTTCCTTCTCACAACAAACAAGCAGGTAAGCGAATCTTTACGAGCCCAACAAAGTGAAATATGCGCAATCCAGTGAAGGATTTTACATCTTATTACTGCTGCGTAAAGAGTCAGTTTATAGAAGTGAAATGTAACAGTGAAATGTAACATTTGGAAAGAATAAAAACTTTGTTTTCTTTTCTATTCTCCAACAAATATGGTGCTATGATGTAAAAACTCCTTTCGTTTTAATAGGGCCTTTGGAGGTCTTCTCGGTTGGCAACCCCTTTATTGCGGTTGATTGTACCTTATACGGTTTGCTTCCTCGATGCGTCCGTTGCATTTAGTGTTTTGATTACATAATGGGAACTAATGAAAATGAATGAGTTGGGCTGGTTGGGACACGCATCCGCTTCGGGAAACAAAACAGAATAATGCATTATTTGTGTAACTACCATGATTGTATAAGTCATTGATTCGGAGAACGGTTTTGTTTGCTCTACAACCAGATACTCGTATTTAACGTCACTGACATGACATGTCAAGAAACTATATCCATCTCAACTTGTTTCGGGTCCTCTGTATCGATTCCCATCAATAATAATTCGTGACTGGATTTCGGCTAATCATTGTAAGAGCTTAAACCGGCTGTGACAGCGTACTTGTAATACATTCCATTGTCGCCCGCGCCGCCGCGCCGCCTCCCGTCATACAGCGAGGTGGTCGGGGCAATCAAAACAGAGCAATATGACAAACTGTTACGCATTGCCCACTTAACCTCCACAAAGGTAATGTTAAGGTCGGTTCAGAGGTTATACACCGCGTTTGTGTAAAAAAAGGACATTTCTTTCTTTCTAGTTAGCTAACAATGAACTTTTGTAGTTCTAAAGAAAAATGATAAAAGATATCTCCGATTGATTTTCGGTGAAACGCGTTTGAAGATACCAATTACGTTCTTATACTGTTCGCAGTGGATTGGCATTGTTAAGAATCTTTGGAGCTTTCTAATAAAGCTGTTGTCCCTTCGCTGCACGACTGAACAAACTTTTAGGTGTGAGCTTTTTATTCTCTCTCATACGGAGCCGCATATATTATCGTAACTATGTTATCTAGCAACAAATAGTATTACGTACACCTTTGTTGGTGTGAATTAATTTGTTCAAACACAAGTCCGTTATAAAGAATGGTTAATGCAATGTAAACAGATTTCTAACAAGTTCTTCGTGAGTACAAGTGGTTGCTTTAGTTATGGTATATTAAAAGTGTTTTGTTTGCTTTATTTTTAAATTTCAAATAATGTTGATGGCGGGCCATCTGAGGTTACGTTGGTAACTGGTTCTGGTTATCCACGTCCAGCGCTGGGCGGGCAATGAAAACAATAATGTTATGATAGGAGGCGGCGGGCGCGGCCGCGGTCGCGGTCCAACACTGTTTATTTTAAACATTCGCCGCCAGCCGCGGTAAGATTATATTCCCTGTAATGCTATACCCGAGGGTTCTGTGTTTTACCTCCGTACCATTGTTTGAGGGCCCCGCACTTTGTTTACACAAATTACTTCAAACAATTCGGTAAACATTTCATAACAGGTAGTTGTCTGCGATAATAACTATTAATCTTCCGTTCTACCGACGCAAGCGCAACATTCTCAACGGGACTGTAGTGTTCGGTTGTAAATAACTAAAATGTTATTTATATCTCTTAATACGGAATGAAAGTCGATGAGCAGTTGTCATTAAATAATTTTTACGATTAGATGAGGTGCAACGACTGCTCTGTAAGTAATACTCTCGTTAACCAAATCGTTCAACGACTGCGACTGGTTTCAAATAATTCTAAACGGGTTGCATCAGAACAGTTCTGTGGCCAAACGGTGCAGTCATTTATATTTAAAATAAGATAACATTCACTTGGGAATTTAATGTCAAACATAAAAATCGACGTAAAATGTTTATGGCGTCACGTAAATAATTATTTTGTTATTTAACAACAAACATCGTAAATAGTAATTCTAGAAGGTACTTTATTACATTCTTGACAAAGATTATTGATTCGAACTCAATCAAGTCGTAAACTGTACGTGTTAATGGTATAATCAAAAGTTTCCAAGTAACAACACGAAAGCCGACTCCACGAGAGACACATACTCCAATGTAATTAAATTGTTTACATTGAAAATCGATTATTGAGTTCAGTTCAGGGTGTGTATAAGTTAGGTGGCTATAACTCTGAATTTCGTGCAGTTGACTCCCGAGCCCGACGTGCGAGGGAATCGAACTTTACTGCCTATAAACTCTTTATTGCCCATTGTCGACGATTATTACTTAACCCTCATGACTTATGAACTAATAAATTCGATCTTTTCATGCCGATCGTGCTTACGATTTCAGTCTTACGATCTTTCGGAGTAAATAAAGAGCGCAATTTTGAAGTTTCGTCGTTATCAAGTGAAATAAAGATAGGTGCCGGAGCACTCGAGCCATGATTAATGTGGCCCTGCCTTATTCGGCACCGAGTCGGAATACCGATTGGACTAAATAAGAACATTAAAAGCGTGCAATGCCGCGTGCGTGAATCAATAGATTAGATGGAAATAAGCTTAAAATATCTCCGTATGGTCTGGCTGTAAATAACTTGTTTGTAATTGCGGAGCCGCGATTGTCTGCTACTATAAGGAGGGCGGCGCTGTTTGATAGCAATCTTGCCTGTGCCAGCTCGGCTGGGCTCGACTCCCCTTCCTACCTTTTGCGTATCGGAGTGCTGTTTGCGTGTTACCGTTTTCGGTCCATGCTTAAGTAATACGCTGTCAGTGCGCACAATATGTCATTGTAATTGAGTACATAAATATTCGTAACTGAGTTGCTATTAAACCTTTTAAGCGCAATAATATTATCATGAGGGCACAATAACATTGCATTATTGCACAAAGGATATGAACAAGAGAGTATAACATCTCAGAAGGACCATTGGCTTTATTGAAAGCCGTGCTTGCTTTATACTGTCCCCCGCTTTCTGAGGCTAAAGTTATTTTCACAACAAAGCACGCGGAGCCTGTGAGCTCCTTATATTGGACCTCTCTTGAGCCGACCCATTGTAATCTTAATGCCGTATTATATTAATGCGATAAACATCTCCGAGATCTCTGTGCTCATTTTTTTTCTGTGAATTATAGTGAGTTTAATATTGGCAGGGTACAGTTTGTTAGACGAGACGTTTCTCTGGTTACGAGGTCTTATCTTCAATCGATCCGAGGGGATCCAATTCTAAGAGCAAGTACCTACTCTACGATTCTTGT
Source organism: Diarsia brunnea (assembly GCA_949774965.1). Taxonomy (NCBI): domain Eukaryota; kingdom Metazoa; phylum Arthropoda; class Insecta; order Lepidoptera; family Noctuidae; genus Diarsia; species Diarsia brunnea. Next base: position 9,128,876 of record OX459011.1, read on the forward strand.
GGTTTAATTTCTTTGACGGGCTGTTTTGAAACCGCATTTTAATAAGTCATCGAATTCAAGTAATGCTCGGAGTTGCTCTGAATAGCATAAATAATGAAGATACCGACGTCATCTCATCAATGTCACATGCTATTAAATATGTATAATACGGAGCGCATTAAAACACTTATGTCGGATGACAAGGCATGAAAATCCAAATTTAGTGAGCATTTTAGTATGGAGCGAGAGAACACGGTGAGCCACGCACAATGAAACTTTGTGCCTTGCCTGAATAATTGCCGTATTTAACTGTGGAGATTTAGTGTCCCAGCTAGCATCACAATAGAGTATTTAGTTCGTGAACCAAACTAAAAAACTATTGTTAGTCATGCCCGAGACAAAATAAACGCTAACATTTATTTAATGGAAGGAAATGGAATACGAAGATCTTTTAGTGCATGTATTGGAAGCCGAAAAAGCTGAGCGATTTGATTGGTTTGACTTGAACATACATAAAGCAATAAGGAAAGAGGGTATCTTAATCAAGTTTCTTAACTTTGATCGAGATTTAAGAAACTTTTGCTTTATGTTAATAAGTACAATTCAATAGCTTTTAGAGCGATTGCAATGGACCAGGGGAGAAGAGACTTATTGGTATCAACTCTTGCAGAGGCTCTGTGGCGATTGAATAAAGAAAAAAAACCTTGATTGATAGGTTAAAGACAACATATTGGGCTAAAGATCTACTGAGTTTCGTTAATCTGTTTGTTAGCATTAAAGATTCAGTCTAAACGCTAGACGTGCCAATGATTTAAGACCACAGTAATAACTACAATGTTTTACGGCCAGAAATATTTCATACATCAATTTTAATGCGACTAGCCAACATTAATTTCAAATAAAATTGTATTTCTCACAAAAACTGTTAAATTAGCCTTCATAAATCATAATACGCTTACTTAAAAACTTGGTTCACAGCCAAGAACAAATGTTTTCCTTCAGAAATACAATGGAACATTGAAATCATGACTGTATGGTGTCACACCATATTTATTTTAATGGGAAAGGTCATTACTTTTGGTACTTCCAACTGGACTATAGCAGGGGTGTTGCTTCATCAATCATGAACTATTTGAAACTTCTAAACTTACTTATAAAATAATATCTTGGTACTTACCACAATTTTTATGAAAATGAATACTATTTTTAAAAGCATAATCAGCTTATTGTACATGTGCACATGTAAAGAAATGCGCCTGCGGCCTGCCTGAGCCCACACTCGGTCTAAAACTCAGTACAAAACTAGAAAATATACAGCAAAAACAAAACCAAATGTGTGTGCGGTAGAGCTCCTCTTTGAGATCCTGTTCTACTGAAATGATCTGACAGACTCTGTAACTCTGGACTGCTAGTGCTCTCTAAACTAATGTTCAACAGGCCCAAAAACACTGGCGTGATGATTTGGCCTCGTTCCTGTCTGATGACTTGATGAGCCAGAGAAAGCAGAACACCGACAGATTTGGAAATGAATGGAGGTAATCTTTGCCCAGGTGTGGGGCAAATAGGTTAAAAAACATATTCTATACGAATATTTAAGTCGGTATTATGGAAAACATCCATTCCACCCTTCAGGGGCGCCTTAAAAACTGGGCCAAATCCTGAGAAATGCATATTGATGGCAGCCCTTAACCAGTACAACGTCGCTTTGTGTCCCGCTGAGTAATCGTCACAACTTAGCTCCTCGAATTTATGTCCCATTTATACTTCAACCATAATGGAATATTTAGGGGTGCGCGAAAACTTTTGCACTGTACAACCATATTTTATTTACGGTGACATGTGAACGTTATGTTTTTTGTCCCGAGCCGTGCCCGCAAAAGTTGGATATTGTTCGTTAGTTTTGATACACCTGGGTTTATGTGGCGTGGTGAACTTTTGAAAGTAATTTTTGAGTGGCTAAGAATGTTGTAGGAAACAGAAATCAATTAAAATTTATATTGTGGTGTTTGCTACGAAATGCTACGAAATCGCTACGAGATTTTTAATTACATATTCCTGTACCAATTTGCCAATTTTATCAATTTGTGTATTTTTCTGTTACAGTTTAAAATTAATGGTTGGGTTTTGTGCCAGATACCACAACTAAAAAGGGTAAAATAAAAACTTTAATGCAAAAAATAACAGACTTCCAAAAAACTGTTATCTGACAAAAATCCTTGTCAAACATCAAATACAAATTGTTACAAAGATCAATTGTGACTTCTTCCACATAAATACAGTTGTAAAAATGCATATTATAGAAGATTTTGGATTTTACCAAGAACAGTTTATGTTTAGTTTATATATGTAGTTCGAATGAATACTTAATCTTTGTCAAGAATATAATAAAGTAGAATTACTATTTACGATGTTTGTTGACTTAAAAATTAAATAATTATTAACGTGACGCCATAAAAAAATTACGTAGAATACTTAGCCACCTCCTAGAACTCGGTTAAAAACTGACATTCAACTTTAAACCAGGCTACTGTATCTGGACGCTCTTCAGTAAATTCTATCCTCAAAATGAGTGAAGGCAAAGTGTAGTTTGTAACACCAGATGTTATGCTAATATCAACAGACACTCAAAAAGCTAGAGGATTTCAGTTTCAACTTTGAGTAGTTTTTAATGTACCACCAACGTTCTAAATATGGAAATTCCTAATCTCATTGCATAAGATTACATAGATTAACAGTTTTAAAAAAAAAATTATGCATGATCTTTAAGATTTCACAGATGCGACAAACTTTACGATGATTTTTATTGGTAACGTAAATTTTTGACCAACATTTATTTGTGACATTTATCAAAAATGTGGGCACTACGTTATATTTTAAATAAATTTTCATACCAAATCTATGATATAGAGTCATAAATAAGTTATGAATACGTTTCTACATTAACGATATCGGATAACTGGTCATCTGTTTCTCATTAAAGTGCCTACTGGTTTTCTTCTCATCGTGGTGGCACGGACTACATTGAAATGGATTATGCCGCAGTAAAAATATTAGCTATTCAGATATGGTTGTCAGAAACTTTGCGATTTATAGTTAACTTCTAAGGATCTTACCTACAGGTTCTTTTTATAAATTGCCACGTACACGTACGCACATCAAGCTACCAAATCCTCATAATTAACGTTTAAAATCAATTACAAAAAAATTACAGTTTGTGGTAGATTATTGTGCTGGCCTCTGTGCATTATTTATAACCAAAAAATAGATCTAAAACAGTTCTAGAAATATGTACAAGTATCAAAATAAGAAAATAATTACAGGGCGTCAAAAATTTGTCCACTTTGCTGTTAATAGGAGTGTCTAGAAGGCTAGCATCGTTGCTACAGTGGCTGATGAGTCAGAAAATGGGGAACTTAAAACTTTGTAGGCAGTCTTTCTACATTTAAGACTACATACATAGAAAAGATTGACTGATATCTTGTACTACTTGTGCCAATCGTGATCATAACAATAACAAAAAATAAATAAATATAAGACCATTAATAACAAATAAACGTCAAAGATAAAAAACAAACCTACAAAAAACTAGCAAAAAAGATTGCACACATTCGACTGAATTTATAGCACTCTCAAAAACTTATGAAGTTTCGTGAAAAAGTAGAAGGGCGTTATATGAAGAGAAGACCTATAATAAAAGTACCAAGTTTTCTGCGAAGGTCGTTCTAGGTACTACTTTCTTCTTTGACATTTTTTCCTTTGTATAAAGTACATTTGTTTCTACGTAAGTACTTACTACTTAAGTAATCTACATATATCATTGGTTCGGTACATACTTGAGTGTGTTTACTTTTGATATGAGCGAAACAACGGTCAAAGTTTCGGCAGACAATACCATAATTCATCTTGTTCTGCACAGTTGGACATGACAGGACATTAAACTAAAAGCGAATTGTAAGTAACCGTTGGTAAAGTACTATAGAATAGAAACATAAACAGACCTCCTTCTTAACCTATTATTACGCAGCACAGATGCTGCATATAGATATTTGTTGTGTGTGTTTGTACATTGAAAACTCTTTACTGTCCGAACGCGCCAGAGGCCATATAAATGAAATGTCATATACATGGTCTGTCACAATTAATAAAATGATTTTTACGAAATAACAAGATTTGTTAATGGCGACGAGAAAAAGTCAAATAAACATTGTGTAAATAGATTTATGAAATGGACAAACTAAGAAAATTACGTGGCACCCTACGCGGGATGCTCACACGACTCGACACATATGTCGATCAGAGGGCAACGATGTCTGACGAAGACATTACTGCTCGCTTCCGGGGCCTGAAGGAGACGATCCTGGCTATACGGGAGGTACAAGAAAAAATCGAGAACAAGACGGTCGACGACAAGGACGATGACGCTTATGAGCAAGAACAAGAATATAGGTACGAGTTTGAAGAACTTCATACAGCGTTGACAACTAAACTTTTAATAAAACAGACACAGAATAAAGGTCATCAACAGGGCCAGCTACAGCAAGAACACATAAAACAAAGTGAATCCAGGCATAATACACCGAAGATACAATTTAAACCCCTTCAACAATCCGAAACTTTCAACAATTTCAAAAAAAGACTAGAAATATTTTTTCGATTGAACGACATATCGGAAGCACAAACGAAATCAGATATATTACTGTCAACATTATCACCAGAGCTTCACGAGAAACTTTGCGATTTAACATCACCGGAAGAACCAATGAATATGTCATTTGCTGATATTACTGAAATACTTGACGACTACTTAGACCCAAAACCTAGCAAATGGGCGCTACAACATAAATTCATATCAAGAACTCAAAAAGCCGATGAAACTGTAGCGCAGTACGCCGCAGAGTTGAAGAAACTTACCACTAACTGTCAATTCAATTGCCAACACTGTCAGAAAAATACATCCGAAAGTTTTTTATCTCTACAATTTATAAGGGGATTGAAAGATAGCGATGCACGTACAAAAATTTTACAAGACCGAACAGTATACACATTCAAATCACTGACACAGATTGCGATATCTATTGAAATGGGTAAGACAGAAAACGCATCAATGATTACTAATGAACAACCAAGTACCAGTAGTGACCACATCAACAAAATCACCCCATACAAGAGACAGACAGGACCAGGACCAAGTCCAAGACAAATTACAATTAAAGATCTAAAAGGGAAATGCTTCCGCTGTGGTGCTGCGAATCACGAATCCAACAAATGTGGCGCTATAAACGTTACATGCCATAAATGCAATAAAGTCGGTCACCTAGCCCGTGTTTGCCTTCAACGCCACTCTGATGCGAGTCTTAACAAGAATAAACCGAATACGAACCTATTAGAAGACTCAATAACAAGTGACCATGATGACTGGAATGATATTAATATCATATCTGGAGAATCATCTGAAAAATATATGATAACAGTACATATTGAACACGTTAAGACAAAGATGGAATTTGACACTGGAGCTACACTAACTTCGATGTCATTACGAGACTATCAAAAACTAAACATCGGAAAAAGAATTTTTAAGACAAACTTAAAACTCAGAACTTATACTGGAGAGGTAATCAAACCAACAGGCATGGCATACGTTCAATGCAGATGCCAAGGAAAAGAATTCCACGGAAAACTGTACGTTATCAACAAAAACGTTGATCCCATTTTTGGCCGCAGCTGGATGAAAGAACTCGAGACACTTAACTTAGCAGACATAAAAGCCGTACAACCTACTGAAAACATACAATTAGATCAGCTTCTGGAATTCTACAAGACATCAGTATTCAGAAACGACCTTGGCGAAATACCCAATTATAGAGGACATCTAAACCTGAAAGAGAACACTAAGCCAATTTTTATTAGACCACGTAGAATACCTTACGCTTTAAAAAACAAAGTGGATGAAGAAATAGAGCGACTATGCGCACAAGGTGTCATCACGAAAGTTGACCACTCTGAATGGGGTACTCCAGTGGTACCAGTTGTCAAACCAAATGGGAATATCCGATTATGCGCTGATTATAAAGTTACCCTAAACAAAATTATTCAAGATGAACAATATCCAATACCTGTGATTGAAGATATTTTCACAGAGATGAATGGAGGTAAACTATTTTGTACACTCGACATAACTCAGGCGTACCTAAATATGGTGATGGATGAAGAGAGCGCAATACTACAAACACTCAGTACACACAAAGGAACTTACAGAGTAAACAGGCTCATGTTCGGAGTTAAGGTCGCTCCGAGCCTATGGCAGAAATTTATGGATAAACTGTTACAAGGCCTAGAAGGCGTTAAATGTTTCTTCGACGATATAATTATACAAGGAGCTAACCAAGAACAACTACTACAGAGGCTTAAACTCGTACTCGATAAACTAAAAGAAAGTAACCTTCGAGTAAACAAAGAAAAGTGCCAATTTTTCCAAAAAAGTATAAATTACCTTGGACACACTATCGACAAAGAAGGTCTACACAAAAACAGGGACAAGATAAACGCAATAGTTAAAACAGAACACCCGACCAATACAGCAGAATTAAGAACATTTCTTGGGATAGCAAATTTTTACAACAAATTCATACCAAACCTAGCATCGATCACGAACCCACTAAACAACTTACTAAAGAAGGAATCAAGCTTCCTATGGTCTGCAGAGTGTGAACAAGCTTTTAAACAAATTAAGAAAGAAATTGTAAGTGAAAGAGTACTGATACACTTTGACACTAAGAAACCGTTAGTGCTTTCAACAGACGCATCGCCACTGGGACTCGGGGCAGTACTCTCACATAGACTTCCAGATGGATCAGAAAGACCTATAGCATTCGCTTCGAGAACGCTGTCTGGTAGCGAGAAGAATTATAGTCAAATAGACAAGGAAGCTACAGCGATACACTGGGGATTGAAAAAGTTTTTCTACTATTGTTATGGTCGGAAATTCACCCTCGTTACAGACCACAAACCACTGACAATAATTTTCCACCCACATCAAACGCTACCAGCAATGAGTACGATGAGGCTGTTTCACTACGCTCACTTCTTATCTGGATTTAACTACAACATTGAATACAGAACTTCGGCGAACAACTCAAATGCAGATTATTTATCCAGGTTTCCAGTAGAAAACACCAAGACCAACAAAATTGACCAGAATTACAGTTTTCAATTTCAGCAAATCCATACCATCGATATTAATCCAGATATCATAGCAACAGAAACAAGAAATGACACCGACTGTACATCTTTGCTACACGCATTGGAAACTGGCCAATCACTAAAAACAATCGGTTACAAGGACAATGAATTTACTTTGCACGATGGTTGTTTATTGAGAGGATCACGAGTATTAATTCCAAAAGCACTTCGCGAAAAAGTGCTCGACGAACTACACCTCGGTCACCCAGGCATTGTAAAGATGAAGCTATTGGCTCGCAGTTTCGTATACTGGAAAGGAATTGACAACGAGATTGAGACTAAAGTCAAGTCATGTAGAACCTGTAGATTGCAACAAAATGAACCAGAGAAAGCACCAATACACCATTGGGAACAGCCAAATAGTCCCTGGCAAAGACTTCATATTGATTTCGCTGGACCTGTGCACGGATACCAACTTTTAATTATTGTTGATGCATTTTCAAAATGGACTGAGATTATACCAACCAAGTCAACTACAAGCTCTTGGTGCATACAAAAATTGAAAGAACTATTTTGCACTTTTGGGACACCTCACGTCTTGGTTTCAGACAATGGTCGACAGTTCGTTTCGGAAGAGTTCGAAAAATACTTAAAAGATTGTATGATCATTCATAAGACCTCCGCTCCATACCACCCTGCAACCAATGGGCAAGCTGAGCGTTTTGTTCAGACAGTTAAGCGAATATTACGAAGCGTAGAGGGGGAAGGAGGTAACTTAGTAGAGAAGTTAGTGACAGTGAAAACTCGTCTCCGACGGACGCCAAATGCTAATGGTCAAACTCCGTACCAGCTTATGTTTGGCAGAGAAATACGCACGGCACTACATGCTATGTTTTTAAGAAAAGAAAAGGAGACAGCACCAACGCGTCAGGAGGTCAAAGTCAGAGAGTTCAACCCAGGCGATCGGGTACAGGCTCGTGACTACACGAGTGCCACGCAGCGGTGGCAGTTTGGAAGCGTCATAAAACGTTTGGGCCGACTGCACTACGAAGTTCGCACCGACAACGGTTATGTCTGGCGCCGACACCTCGACCAGCTCTTGGGTGCACCTTTAATCCGCAGCAGCTAGGAAGGGAGAGATGTTGTGTGTGTTTGTACATTGAAAACTCTTTACTGTCCGAACGCGCCAGAGGCCATATAAATGAAATGTCATATACATGGTCTGTCACAATTAATAAAATGATTTTTACGAAATAACAAGATTTGTTAATATTCATCTAAGTTATTTAACCTCCGACCACTGGTCTTTGTTTCAAACCAAAACAATGAATCATAATTATCATCGAGTTTCAACAAAGGCAGTCTTCGCTGAATTGATCAATACTTCGTTATTGGGAAGTAATTATTGCTGAAAAGAGCTTCCCACGATTTTTAAGAACATTGGTATCAAAGCTATCTGGAGAACCCAAGTAATGAAAGGAATTCAGTCAGGCATTGAGAACTGCTCAAATTGTAACCACCTAAGAGAAATATAACTTGTATTCGTACACATGGCTCTGGTGACCAGTTTGAGAAAAAATAAAGATTTGTGTAAATTATGTATTTCATTCTTCTTCTTCGTCGTGTCGATGATTCCTTGTTCTATTACCAAATTACCACCACGGCACCGCGACAGTGTTGGTGGTAGCTTCAGACCGGTCATTCAAAGTGCAGGTGGAATCACACATAGAACAGAACAGGAGGTGGTGGTTTAATTTATTATTATATAAAAACATTATATAAAAACGTTAAGTAGATAATTACCGTTTATCCTTAATGTGTGTTTATCTCCTTTATTAGCAACTCCTGACGCAATCTGCTTATCGACTATGCTTGCACGAAGTAAAACAGGATATGATACACTATAAAATAAATAAATTATAATAAACCTATACAAGTAATGTAATTTTGATCATTACCATGACAAAACAGTCTCGCTTGTTCGATCTACGTCCACGTTTATTAAATCATAGTGTGAAGTTCCTTCACTTAAGGCCCCGACCACCATGTACTGAGGTTTCTCGTTGAATAAATAATGAGTGGGGCCACGTTAAGCCCCTCGTCCACCAGGCAATACTTGACAAACTTGCCTTTAACATATCTAATGTTGTGGAACTAAGTTTGATGTTAGATTCCATTTTGCAGGCTAGGTCTTAAGTTGGCACCAATTTAATTAGCTGGGCTAGATTTTATATAAAAGCTAACGCTATACTGCACTGTTCTGCATAGTGCACAACTGCATAGATTTAAGGTTCTATTTACTAACACAAATTGTATTATATCATATGTATGTTAGTCTGTAAGGTGGCCCCTAAATGTATATCTATGGGCCAATGTTGCCTGAAGTAAATTTTATGTTGTTGTTATTTCTTTAATATTATGTATTATCAATAAGAAATCAATAATAAATAAGGAAGAAATGAAAAAAATGGCACCCTAAAACATAAATTCAACTTTGCAAGGTGTCAAAAAGAGCTTATGATAACATTTATGTACACTTAGCTTAATTACACTCGGTTACATTACACTCAATTCATTTCAATAAAACTTTTCACCTGCTTCAATAAAAACAGCTATAAAATGTTGTCAACACTCAGGCAGGAATGTTCAATGTTATTTTATAGCTTTTTAATTAAGATATCATAAGAAACTTGCGAGCTTCCGAAAGAGTGGGTCTTAGGATGAACATGGACAAAACCAAGGTCATGTTGAATGCCCATGTAACACCCACTCCTATCAAGATCGGAGACTCTACACTCGAAGTTGTAGACGACTATGTCTACCTGGGACAAACGGTCCAGTTAGGTAGGTCCAACTTTGAGAAAGAGGTCAATCGTCGAATCCGACTCGGCTGGGCAGCGTTTGGGAAGCTGAGTAGTATCTTCTCGTCCAACTTACCACAGTGTCTCAAGACGAAAGTTTATGACCAGTGTGTGTTGCCAGTGATTACAAACGGAACCGAAACGTGGTCGCTCACAATGGGCCTCATCAGAAAGCTGAAAGTCACCCAAAGAGCAATGGAGAGAGCTATGCTCGGAGTTTCTTTGCGTGATCGACTTAGAAATGAGGAAATCCGCAAGAGAACCAAGGTTACCGACATAGCCCGAAGAATTGCCAAACTTAAGTGGCAGTGGGCAGGGCACATTGCTCGCAGAACGGATGGCCGATGGGGCCGGAAAGTTCTGGAGTGGCGACCGCGAACCGGAAGACGTTGCGTTGGAAGGCCTCCCACTAGGTGGACCGATGACCTGGTGAAGGTTGCGGGGATCCGCTGGATGCGAGATGCACGGGACCGGTCAATGTGGCGACACTTAGGGGAGGCCTATGTCCAGCAGTGGACGTCTTTCGGCTGAAATGATGATGATGATGATGAAGAAACTTGAGTAGTTGGTACAATTGAATACACAGTGGGTCGGAACTCGGAATGCCAGTTAAATTAATTCAAACAAAAAATGTTGTTCGCTTCCAAAGGCAGTTGAAATTGCAAAATTTCAAACGGTTTAGGATGAATCCTTTAGTACTCTTTACATTTTTATGTTAAAGTATTTATTGTATTTATATCACGAGTTTGATCCCAAAGCACGCACATGTAAATATTTATTATTACTACTTGCTACGGTAAAGGCAAAAAATAGGAGGAAACCATACCAGCATGCCTGAGAGATATCCTTTGAAGACCTGTTAAGCCAAGTCAGACGCCTGTGGGAGCATAATAACTCTGACACCAGTTTTATAAAAATACGACACAAGGTTTGTTTTGTTTGTTTGTTTTTTAAAAAAACGTTGCCCCACACTAGGAATTTCTCCTGTATCGTGGGTGCGTTCACAAACATATAAAGTCACATACACAAATACCCAGACCCGAAACAACTATCTGCAGGCCATACAAATATTTGTTCCGTGCGGGGATCGAACCCGCGACACGCAGCGCAGCAGTCCAATCGGTTAGCCACTACGCCAACCGGTAAGGTAATTATTTTATGGAATAATTTATCAATCAGTACCTACACGTGGATATCTTACCCATTCCAGTATTTTCCAGCGGTAGGTAGAGTACCTACAGCCTAGCCTATAATGTACATTACAGGCTATGATTATTCTTAGCATACCTGGTACACATGTATCTACTTAATAAAAGCTTACACCTCCTAACTATTTTTGATCATTGGTCCCCTCGAATTCGATACTACGTTACCTACTACTTCTTGAATCACTGGCGTGACGTACATTATGTAAATATAGGAACACTATAGTATATCAGCATATCTACACGAACGGAAGTACGGCGGCAAGTGCTAAACTCTAGCCGACCTGATGGATTTATAGTGAGGGGCGCGAGACACGACTACCGACTTATACCTGCTAGGCACTGCGTTATTGTGTAACACGATAATGCTTTAGCCGCTAAATAAATGCGATAAAAGAGCCCTTTTGTACCTCTTTGTATTATTAAGACCGCAAGATGAAATAATAAGAAGGATTGCGAATATGGGGTCTTAATCTCTCATGCAGGCAACAAGTTACAGAGAGAAAAGGAAATTACTGATATCACCCATTAAATATGGAATATAAAGAGTCTTTAAAGTATTTATTAAGATATAGACTGAAATAAATAACTTTCGGCGTAGAAGCAAAGTTATTTTAAAGTGCTAGACTCACTGCAATAAATAATATAGTTGCGTTCAGAAAGCAATATTGAATGCAATAAAACCTATCATACATTTCACACAGTTTAATGCTCACAATATCACATTATGGCACATTCACAATTGAAAATAAATATGCTTTTTACGTGTTAAAGTAACATCGTAGCATGTGGCTTGTGACAGCTAGTTATTGTTTGCGATCAGCCGTGGTGGTAGCAAGTCCGTTTAATTGGCCTGGCACCGCACGTTCCAGCCTGGCGTGTAAGATAACACCACGAAGTAGACACGCTCCAAGAGTGTGCACTATGCTCCAAGTTAAAAGGCTATTTTTAACTTAGCCCGGTTATACTGTACCGTGCTCTTGCCGAAGCATGGCGACAATTATTAAACGATAACACTTCGGATATGGCTTTCCTGTGCCTGGGTCGTGGGCATTAAAACTAAATTACGACAATCGCCCGGAATTTAAGATGCGATAAGGACGTGAATGGGAGATATTGATAGAACTTATTAAGCTTGGACTTCGGTAAATGTACTTTGAATCGGTAGTGAATTGTGTCCAAATAATAAAAAATAATATTTATTTCGCAGGCAATATTTTACAAAATTCGATGTATCGCTGTTATTAAATTTCAAACATTCAATAAATCTTCATGACACATTTTTACGAAAAACATGGCGTATATTGTAAACTTATTTTTTTATTGACATTTATTTAAAGTAAAAATACAAAACTGAAATTAAAATGAACCACAATTTTCTTAAAGACGAAACGACACAGAAATGGTTCTGGCGACGTAATTGTAGAGAAATAGTAACACGGAGTTTGAAGACTGCAGACGGAATAATTTGAATTTGCATAAGTTTGAATAAAACATTCATTATATTTAACTATTATTCAAACAGATGAAACAGTTGTGCACCAGAGTCGATACAGACCGAGTTATGGAGTTGCAGTTAAAGTTTAACTTTAGTTTTATATGTTCAGTCCATACTCCGTCGCTTGGAGACTTACCAACGTGGAAGGTGTTTTAGTGTTAATATATTCTCTAGTTAACACCCGGTGCTACAACGATCGTATATCAAGTTGACTATCCAGTAAATTTACTACAGTATCTGTCTAAAGTATTTTGACCTTTGATAACCGAGCTGTCACCATACAAATCAGTTCATCGGATCAGACAAAGCCACGAAAAAGTCGACACAACGCAACCCGAGTGAGCGTCACGTCAAAGCTCTCTTTGTTCTTTTTGAGCAAGACGTTGAAGATAACCCGTGTTCCTGTTTGAGTGGCATGTCTGGTCGCTCGCGTGCTGTGCTCAGATCCATTAATGTAGTCAGCCGTGTGCTGCCGCCAACAAACAAATTACTGATGCAAACACGTCGCAACACGCGAGCCAGCCTTGAAAGCCTTTTGCTTGCTTTGTCAATTTTGTTCCTCGTTCTCCCTCCTCCCTTCTCCGCGTATCGCCTTCGAGTTACTCGCCCGAATAATTTGATAAATGTTATTGTTATTGGTAATGCCAACAAAGGTAATTGTTTTAGAGTTTGCTCACGCTACTCTGTGTACATATTCGGGGAATCATTTCTGAATACGCGATTGTTTGTTGTGCACTTAGTTTGTGAACGGATCGGACGGCTGTGAATGATTACGTTGTTAGGTTTATTACTCAACAATGTTTGTATTTACCTTATCGTTCTTTGTAAAACTCTCTGCTTTTTTTTCGACTGTTTTTGCGTTTAATTTCTGTCTCGTAGCGCTCTATCTTTGTCGTGGTTTTAAGTTTCAATTGTAAATGTTCGGCTCACTACGTCTTCTAACTAAGTTTTCAACTTAACCAAGGAGACTACTACATTTATCAACCTACACGCTTCCAAAGCTTGTATGTAAGTTTCCTCATTTTTCAGGCTTGGCACACCCTACCAATCATAGCGCTAAAGCTTTGAATATATCTCTGAATCGTAGCAGCATCTCTTGCAGTCGGCCACTTGTAACGAAGGCTTCACGTGCAGGGTGTGACGTAAGCAAGAGTGGGGGTGGGGGGGGGGGGGGAGTGTAACACGGCTCTACTAATTTTGCAGTCTCATGGGCTCGAGCCGCCACCGCGCATTTGCCCGCCTGTTGCGACAATCCCGTCTTACTCAAAGGATTAGTCCTTTTAAGCAAATAATAAAGAAATTACACGAATTGAATCCCTACAGTTACACATACGTTTGTATAATTTAACATTTATAATTTTCCTCAAATTCGCAAAACCAGCGAGTCGTGTTTTTTTGTTTCTCAGAACGTGGGTGGTCAATTATATAGCTAAATTATTATTGTCGGAAATTAACGTTCGCCAAAGAGCTTTGCTGACGTAATCGTCGGAAGATTAATAATTTTCGAATAGTGTTTGCATAAAGGCAATTTTTTTAACGATGCTATTATTTTTCCGTAATGTTTGCAAAATGTCCAATTACTTGGTTAACCGGAATTTAGTGAAGGTATTCTTGACGCTGCGTCTCATTTCCATGGAACGCGACAAAGTAATTCAGAGCCACATAGATGGCTGGTTAGAGCAGTCGCTACTGGGCAGAGTAGCAGACAAAAGCGTCGATCTATTAGTAGCTAGCTAAAATAGTGGCACTGTATTGTGTAGCTGCGGCTGGCCGGGCCTGTCAATTAGGCGGCAGCAGCGCTTCGCCCGTCGCCTGTCACGGACCGAGCCATGCGAACATTTAGTTTGCTCGATTTACGGATATTTTTGGAAAATTTTGAATTCATCGAGCATTGGACTTTCAGCCACTGATTTCATGAAGATTACGTCGTCATTAGCTACTGATTTCAATGTCTGATTGTATTAAAATCAAAATATTTTAATTTCGTGTACGATTCGGGTTGGTGGTTTCCTATGGAGATGAACTAGCAAGAGACTGGTTAGTCTTTTAAATTGATTTGGTTTTACAATATTACCATGTTACAGCATTCGTATTTAGTTAGGTATGGGGGACAACGTAGCTCCGACAGTAGTCATAGGTTTCTACACAAAAAATGTAAAGGAATATAAAAAGTTAACAAGCATCTAGCTATCTAAGAGGCCTAGAATGTTTACACATTCGCACATAATCTGTAAAAAGAATCTGTGTCTATCCAAAGGTATTATAATAAGACTGAATTAAACACTTGGTACAAATCATCAGTGCTGTAACTATTCTTAGAAAAAGGAGTATAATACATGAATTTAAAACTATAATTGAAATAATATATTCACTAATCGATTTTCTTTCAAATTTTCTTGTTCAATATTTGAAACCTAACCTAAGGCTGCGGTTCAACTGAGGCGGAGCGGAGACGAGGTGTGCCGTGATTCACCAGAGATGAGGATTTCAAGCCATGTGATTGGTGAATCGCGGCACAGCTCGTCTCCGCTTCGCCTCAGTGGAACCGCAGTCTTACTCTCCTGCAAACTGTGTAAAAAGTTCCTAAAACACTTACAAAACTCATTCAACATTTATTCCTTTTTTTTTATTTCTTAGCAACAGTACAGCACCATTACTTACACTAACCGTCATTTTGAACATTTTTTATCGCGTTGTATTGTTCCGCTGGTTGATTCGTTAATGTAGTTTTGAACACCTCACAATACGCCGCTTCGAGGCGTCCACTATTACGTTTGAGTGTACTGTACATGATAGGTAGATACGCCATGATAGCTCCGCTCCATAAGTGGTTTCTAGTGTCACTTGGTGGGTCCCTTGCGGCCATTTAGTGTGGGTACTTAGCTTCACCAACATTTTAGGTAATGTACTTACAGATAGAGGTACTTTACTTACATAACAGCTTAATACTGTACGGAAATTACTTTATAGTCTGTGAATTTGTTCCGTAAGAAATATTCGTAGCCACTTAAATGAATAATTACGCGTAGCAATGCTACATTTGTCGTAGCTCGTAGGCCGTAGGTCAAAAACTTTTCCAATGGAATGTTTTCAAAAAATAGCTGTATAAAGATACTTTATTTGAAATCTGTCTCTTCAGTCTTATTGTCACAAACGAAACATTTTATCAAAAGCAAGTACTTACAAATCTGAGTAACTTATACGTTTTTAGATCGTCCTACTTCTATTATAACTTTCCTTACCAGCACGCGGGGGTTTCTGAAATCTTCGAGCCCTCAAGGGAATAGTACTTACTTGTCCAAACGATAACAAACAACTTTACGCGAACAACTTCTGGAAATTTGATCATTTTGTGAACCTCATACATAATAAATAGTATTCTTTCTTTAATCAAAGTATCGAGAATATTTGTTCGGTATTCCAAAATGGCAGAATACGGGTTGAAGAGTTTATTCACCTTCCCGAGGCGTCGCATGTAAGGTTTCAGTATGTGTAATGTAATAATATTGAAAATCAGTGAACTCGTGTAGTTGGTATCGATCTAAATTGCTTGTTATTTGTATTTTATACGGATATCCTTGTGGTTTGTTAGTACTAGTTATAATTCTGTTTGTCGTGTTCGGTTCCATTCGTTAGGTAAACTTTTCTAATTACAGTAATTTGGTTTCTGATGAAGGACATTTGTCTGTATAAAATAACATGGTAGGTCGCTGTTGACAGGGATACTTGAT
The DNA here is from genome assembly GCA_949774965.1 of Diarsia brunnea. Classification (NCBI taxonomy): domain Eukaryota; kingdom Metazoa; phylum Arthropoda; class Insecta; order Lepidoptera; family Noctuidae; genus Diarsia; species Diarsia brunnea. Next base: position 9,145,332 of record OX459011.1, read on the forward strand.
TATTTACCGACGGATTGAGTTACTAACGAACGTAAACTATGTAATGTTTCATTCTATCAACGTTATATTTATAGAACCCTGGCGGTATTTGGCCTGTATCAATTAGGTCCTGTTCCATCAGTAGCGCTTCAGGCAAACAAGTCTTCTCTGGCCCTAAGTATGATTTAATACTCTCGTAAGTAACTATATTTTGTTGGAGTTGCTTATGAACGGCAGATATAAGCTACGGCTTATACTGTAAACCTTACTTATATATCTCCACGAAAGAACCCAAGATGGATAGCTGTAGGCTAAAAGATAAAAAGAAAGCTTAAGTATCCGGATATATTTCTGAGTCAGTCCAAGTTTCAGTACATTTAGGTCAAACGAAACGTGTTTAAATTATATGATTTTTCTAGAGAATGTTCCAGTCATCACATCGAACTCGTGCCAATAAAGAGCCATCAAAGGTTGGCTGCCACCGCAAATACTTGTCATTCCGATCAACCGCGAACGACAAGCGTCCTCGAAAATGCATCCGCGCCATTGAATAAAGAAGTCCACTGCAATCCACTCACGTAGAAGTACAAACGGACAGACGGACTGATGCGTCACGTGCACCCTGGTGCACTCTTTGCCCGCAACTTCAATTTAGTTAAAAGTAGTAGCTGAGTGCAGGCGTGATCTAACTTCTCTCCGCGGCAGGAATTTGGTCTTGCTTTTTCAAAGCCCGAACAACTTTATACCACAGAAATGCGGTGACTGGAAGCGGTGCGCGCTGCTACCGAAACTCCGGCGTGCTCTGTTATTATACGATTTTTATTACTTTGGTTTTCAGTGACGACTGAAATCATTTTAGATAGGTTTGGCTAAGGGGAATTGACAAAAAGAATTAAAGGTATATCGTTTATTTATTTATTTATTTATGTACTCACAAAATACAAAAAAAAGGATAAAAACAAAATAGAAGAGCACAAAGGTACTGCTTATTTTATAAGAAATTTCTTCCAGCAGACCTGCGAGAGGAAAGTTGGATGAGACATGTAGATACAGTGTGTAGAAAAGACAAACAGGAATTAGGACCGTTGTTAGGTAAACGAACACAAAGCAAATGTTTCTCATCAGTACCTATAAGGCTTTCTAATGAATTATTATAGAAAAAAAAGATGCAACATTCCGATATTGATCAAGGTTTTTCTATATGCAATACATTCACCACATACCTTCGCGTGTTCGTGTTAAAAAAGCGTCTAATTTGGAGTGGGACGCATCTACGGCTGCGACCGTCTCTTGTTTTATTTTAGGAGACAACACGACCGACGTGAAAGTTTTTCCACGGCGTATATCAAAATGTCTTTTGCTAAAGCCAACTAAGCAGAGCAGACTGCTTTCGTTTATAATTAATTTTGGCTGCAAACTTTACGCCACGAATATCTTTGTAACTCCAACTTACTATTTTAGGAATTTAATACGTCCTTGTTTTGCGGCAAGCTCTCGAACCGCTCCAATTTAAATATTTTATAAGGGAACTTTTGTTTGCGGCAATTTGGGAACAATTTTTACACAAGCGGATAATAAGCTTACGAGTAAAGGTCAAAATAGTTTTATAAATGTTAACTAAAACATCGTGGAAAAATTTGTACAATGTAAAAAGTAACATGGCACTCGAACAGATTAATAAACACGAAATTTATTCATGAAATCGAATGTAAAGTATGTATGTATCATGTTAAAACGACCTTTGTCGATGTTATCACTAAACCATCCATGTAGCTAGTCGGTTTCGACTTTTTTTCAACAATAGCCGAAGCAACGACATGTGTTTCGTCAGCCGGAACCGCCCTCCGATATTAACATACAGTTACCGACCGTCTAAAAAACCTTTTTTAAAACTGTGACATGACAATGATGCGTTAACATTCTGACAATGCCCTGTTAGAGGTAAAATGGGAAGTGGTGTCCATTTAAGTAGGTATTCACGTTCGAGGCGTGTTCACAACGGGTTCGCTTCTATAGGGCTTCGGGTAATGCTTAGTCACAGCGCTGCGGAACTTGTTGCCTTAACGAAATTTTTATTAATGATCCCCGGGCCTCCGAGCAAGTCTGATGCGCGAGTAATTCGGATGCGGTCTATTTGGTATACATTTGTTTTCTGTTTAACGAACCGCGCGCATAATAATATTTCACTCTGGACTATCAATCACGCGTTGACGCCCGTAAATATTGCTGATAAATATTCATGTGGAAGTTCGATTACTACTCATATATTACCCGTTACATTCTCACTCTCACGGATTATGCACCAAGAATTGCTGATATCTTAATAAATGGCGCTATTAAATATTTTGTCATGACGCGATTTATGAGGAGAGAAGCTTAAGCCCATTCTATATTAAATTAATTCCTTTTTTACGAGTGTCGCCTCCTACGCGTGTCCAGACACTATTATAGTGGTATGTAACTTATAATAATTTAATGCATGGCCGTCCCATTAAAATCCATTGAGTGTCGGCGCAGTATCAGAGAGCATTCAATCGACCAGAAGGTAACCACAAATAAAATAAAAGTTTACTGTCGTTTTATACGCAGAATATTAACTTACCGCATATTAAATATCACGCTTTGTTCATTTATTTTGGGAATAAGCTTTAGATTGATTATAATCCAGTTACCATGAAACTAATGAATGAAGAATTACTAAGGATTCTTATGAAAAGAGATCGTTTACCTTATTCCCGTAACGATAATAGATAGTTCCTACTACGTAAATAAAATAATTGAATATCACAGAGAGCACAATCAGTAACAGTCAGTACATTTACTTTTGAAAATTATCTCGTAAATCTCCTCAAAATTAATTTCGTGAGTTGATAGATTGAGTTTATTTTACAGTTTTAAGAGAAGTTTAAAATTATGCTTAATAAAAATAATCTTTATAAAACAGATAATACGACCAATTTCTTGACCTCTTTCAAGTCATTGAAATACAGGATGTCTCCGTTTTCAAGAGGAGCCGGCAAACCATAGCCGACTGACATTAAATGATTAAATTCAGGGTCATGTTGGGGCCCGTTACAAAATTATTCCTACTTAAAAGCCTTTGCTTAATTAACGCTTCAAAGATTTATCACGGGTCAATCTCGGCCATTTATTTTATGTGGGTTCCGCCATTTGGAATGCCTACTAAATATTCAACAAATAGAAATGTCCGTTTGCAAAATCCCATTTCATATGATTCAGTTAAAATAAAGGTCAGATTGAGTTGATATGGAGGACTTTAAGTACGTTTCAGTGTGTTACATGAACGTTTCGAGTCATCGCTTTCTTTAGGTTTAGATTCGTTTTTTTACTCATTTAATGTGCTTGACTCGGGTTTTCTTGAAAGTTATTTTGGAAAATAAGAAATGCTATCTTTCAATATAACATACAAACTAGTAATGTTAGTAAATAATTTATAAAAGCTTTCAACGTGAAAAAGTTTTATCACGAAACATATGTCAGTCATATCGAATCAAATGTTTACAACAAGATTTTCTTATCATTAATAGAGACATGACATTAACTGTCTACTTACCTAACAAAACCAAACAACTTTATCAACTTTTATATCAAACAATCTTCATATCTAACTAATAAAAATAGAATTATCAAAGAATTACATGTTTGTTGAATTCTTTTAGGGAAAATACTATTCGATGGAAGACATTAAGAATAATATGATTACATTATATTCACCCGAGGCTCGTCTGAAGCAGATGGTCCACAAAATTAAATACCACCTGTAGTTTAGTAGACCGGCTCGTCCAATGATTACGGTAGGTTCGACTCTAATGGTCTACTATCATTACAATTTATCGTCCAGACTATTTATTTGAATTCAAATCGTATGAAGAAACGAGTTTTGAATTGCATTGATTTAAATATTTATAGAGTTTGTTTACTTAAATTATATAATTAAAATTTAAATGGGACTGATCAATGTCGTATTTGACGAAGAAAGTAACACTTGATAGAGAGACGACATGGAATGTTCGATGAGTCGATGAGCGTGGGCGGTGTACAAAAGCCTAGGTGATTATTATTGTATCAGTGAGAAATATCAAAAGTTAATAGCCGCTTGTCCGCCGGTTCACTGCTCTTTGAAATTAATTTAAAGTGCATGGGAGGGGTAATTATGAGGCCAAGTAGCCATTATTGTAATAAACAGATGAATCATCTCGCTATTTGCACGATAATGTTATGCATGCAGTGCTTATTATTTTATGATTAACGAATAACTTATTTGTGAAAGCTTTTATGAGAGCAAAATGAAAAATGAAAGACTTAAATGCAATAAAGTTTTCGATTCTCGCTATGATGAAATTACCTTTTAAATAGAATGCTTATGTTTAGCACAGATGACGTCGGCGCATAAAACTAGGTTTAAATATTTTATAACTGCAGGTTCAGAAATATCTGGAATGAAGTTGGGATTAAGCGCGAGTGATTTAATATCCATAAAACCGTATGCACACTGCTAGGAATCGTTCAATGGCTTTTTTTCTTTGCTATCGACGTATGTTAGGTTTATGGTAGTCATTTAATCCCTTTTATAGTCTATTCGTTGCGATTTTCATAGCTACTGTGGATAAATGGTAGAACATAAGGATAAAAAAATAAAACCGACTTCAAAAACACCAAAAAGTGAAAAATAAACTTCTGAAGAAAAATCAGCTTCTGAAGTCGGTGACATTTGTTTGTTTGATTTCGTTTTTTGCCACCGACTTCAGAAGCTGATTTTTCTTCAGAAGTTTATTTTTCACTTTTTGGTGTTTTTGAAGTCGGTTTTATTTTTTGCAAAAAGTTTTTTATTTCTCCATTTTTAGTTGTTCCCAAACAAATAATAGGTTTTATTTATCCCCAATAAATGGAACATTACATAATATCTTACTGTCCAAATCTGGGTGTACACATCTGCGTACCCCCTCAGATCATACAGGCGTGATGTTACGTCATGATGTTGTATAAACAATAAACATCCAAGCGATTGCAGCAATCACGACAGATTTGCCGTCTATTTTTTGAAGAGTTCTATTGTATATCTCCGAAGATCAGGATCAGATCTTCACCAAATTTAAATGGGACCACCTCCGGAGTATACTCTTTCAAAAAAGAATTTTGAGAATCGGTTCACAAATGGAGGAGAAATCAGGTAACATACATAAAAAAAAAAAAAAAACATACACACGAACATAGAACCTCCTCCTTTTTTGAAGTCGGTTAAATAGTAATCAACATAACTGATTTGTGCTGAATTTGTAGCGTTGCTTATGTATTTGTTATTAGACTTATTACGAATAGTTTAGCTCAATATGGGTAGTGCTTATTTCGTACGAAACTAAGTTTTCATTCACATTCACATTAGTAGTAGATACACTTACGAGTCGTGGGATTTTTTTGAAGTACATAATTTTATTCATTACCACTGCTCTCCAAACGGTGAAGAAAAACATAGTTGTAGGAAAACGGTACCTATGTCCTAGAACCAAACATTCGAAAACAGGCGACATTTAAAAACACTGGAACCGCGAGGTGGATTATAGCCCATTGCTTTTCATATAGAAGAGACCTGTGTCCCAGCAGTAGGAACATTATAGGCTGTATTTTTGTGTAGGTTTACCAGGTACATATTCAAAGTTGGGATGCAAGTAATTCTCGTTTCTTTTCACAATGTGAGGGTTCTTTAGAAAATGCTCGCGTCTCAGAATTCATTGCGTTAATTATTTTCCGTTCCTTTGCGAATTGTACGAGCATGGCTTTGTTAACGGCGTGTAAAGATTAAAGCACGAGATTGGCCACGCCCAGCGCTGATTGTTGGCCGTGATTGGTCGAGCGCACTCTTTGTTGCACGCCGCTTTGTTTAACATCTCAAATTAGCGATTACTTACCTACGTTAGTTAGAAAGTTGCACGAAGTTGCGTGGGCATGGCGGCCAGAGAGCCGGTGGATTTAGTACCTGCCAAGAGCCAATCAGTGGCTGCTCTGTTAGTTTGTTTTCCCAAGATTGTGCCTCTTAACGTCCGTCAGCGGTGGATCGCAGGCGCATTAGTCAACTTCAATTTGTTGCGTAAAAAGTTTAGACTGTGCCAAGAATTAATTTCCCAGTAATGAGAGATGCATATAAACTTGTAGTAACATTTAACTTTACTTCTTTACGAGGTACATTGCCGCAATATTGATGACCATAAAAAGTAGAACATATAGGTATAAATTACGGCCTTTAGTATGTGCAGTTATTATAAAATCATACTCTCATTTATTGAAAAACTAGACTTATAAACGAGAATAACTTTCAGTCGAAGCTTAGCCGGTACTTTATTTTTACTGCGAGGCTCTTTAATAACGTTTTAATTTTATAACCGGCAATATTGTGTTTAAACAATTAACTGTCTGATTTATAATCATAACTTTGTTGATTACGGTATCGTTTAATATTAATCGTTGGTGAAATTCACTGAATTTATGTTTATAATTTGTTGCACGTGGCTTCTGTTAACAAGTATGAATTATTAATTTCGTTTGGACTGATAATTACTTCTGATAGATATTTTCCCAAAGGTATACCGTAGGTATGATGTAAACAGATCATTTAAGGTTTAATTTCGAATTCTAACCGTAGTTTGAAAAGTTTTGATGCACAGTTTTACCAAACATCTGAATCACTCCACCTGGGGTATTGCACGAGTGCGTTCAATCATACAAGGTATTTCTTCAATAACACTAAATATTATATTAGCGATATAAAAACATGCTGTAGAGACAAAGGCTCCCATGTGTCATGCCTGTAACAGGTGCACCATGCGACTGCTTGCTGATTTATTGTAATTTATTTACTTTTTATAATGTAACCTTCGCGGTTCCTGGGCCCAGTTATTCAGGTGTGGCCCCTTGGTGAATAGATTACGTTTAAATACGATTGTCCGGTGAGTTTCAAGCATCCTTTTTTTGGAATCCTTGAAAATAATGGTCTTGTTGGTTTCAGAATAATAAGGCCGTGGTTATCCTAGCCACAATAAATTTGTAACGAATAAAAATCTTGAATGTCCAATGATATTCATCTGAACACAGACAAGAAAACACACGCAAAAAGAAGGAAACTCGATTAATTTATTTTCTTATTCATCATCGATAATACTGGCTGTACGATAGCCTCTGGGCATAGGCGTTCCAATCTCCCATAAAGTAGAGTTTCTCATGCCCAAACAGGTCCTTTGATTGAATAAAACCATGTTTTTTGTTAACCTTTTGACTTCAAAATTGTGTAGGCAGATAGGTAGGTAGGTACTTGTCCTTGCCATGTCTTTCAAAGCTAATTTAGGAAGATAAATAAGTTAATAATTATAGTTAAATGATCGTGGGTGATCTCATCTCGTTCGCTTGGGAGCCGACTCTAATTGATATGAACCATTTAGAAGGCCGTGGGTATTTGCCTGAGATTGAAGACCTACTATCTTATACTCTGAATTAGATGATAACGTCACTTCAACCTTTGAACACATTCTACTATCCTTACATAGATACTTTTTATAGTCTGCAGGACGTCAATATCATTGTCCTTATCACTGTGGCTAGTAAACAGTGGTAGTTAGTTGGCCGAAATCCCAGTCTTACCAAGAGATTATTTCCCAGTACTAACTGGGTTGTAGAGGTAAGATAGGCACTCCATGTAAAATACTGGTATTCAGCTGCATCCAGTTAGACTGAAAGCCAACCTCAACATAGTTGGGGAAAAGGCTAGGCATGTGCCTAGCCTTTCCAGTCATCATTATCATGTGATAATGATGACTGTGGTTGTGAAACGGATTGATCTAGGTCAGATTATATAATGTCGTAGCCACTTTTTATTGCAACGTTTAAAAATACCTTTAACCACATCCTTTTCCTAAAGATACGGACATGTAGATGGAATCAACATGATACGTACCCTGTAAACAAGCTGGACAGTGGATGTCAAAGTCACTGCAGTCATTCATAGTCGCAACTTAGTTTTTGTAGGTACTTAGGGGAGAAAAGTACGCGCTCAGCACATTTGCGGAAAATGTAACAGCTGCACGTAAGAGCGGCGTATAATCATGGACCAAATTACAAAAATAAAAGCAACATAGAGTCGGGTAATTTCATCCCTAGAGTCCCTACATATTGGACATGTCTCTGGAACTACTTATTTTGTATTACCGTGGCAAAGTTTAAAAATCAAGCAAAACTCTTATCCTGTCGTGGTCATGGATCATCATGGACATTAACTTAATAGTTGTAATTCTTGTTATTATGGCTGTAAAACGATTCTCAAATGACGAACAGGCCGCATTGGGTAACTTTTTGTAATGCTTGACGCCTTCACGGCAATGTAATGGGCTGTAATGGATGTCGCAGCATTCTTCTTTCGCGTGACTCGATCGTTACAATGCCTGTTGTGTTACAAATTCGTTTAATTATACTTATCACCATACAAAGGTGGTTTAAAGACGCAAAATGATAGCTGCAGCTGTTGTATAAGGCAATAATTCTACAAGAGAAATGATATCCAGTGGAAAATGTAGTTTTATAGTTCCCTAAGATATATTTTCTTCGTAAATGCTTAACCCTACAATTGTAGAACAACCACGTCTTGGTAGTACAGGCGAATGCAGGCGTCCATTCAATTTTAATAGCAAAACTTAAGCCTTTTGTCGTCTCACACTGCACCCAGGGGAACCAATGAGGTAGACCATTCTCGAACGTACACTTAGGAAAACAGTATGACTCTTACATAAGTAAGTCCATGAACTGTGGACACGTAGGAAACTTATTATTCGTGTATTGTCGGTCACCCAGAAAACCTACCTACGATCGTACCCAACAGAGACTACCGATAAATGAATATTTTATGGGTATGTACTTTTTAAATAATTCATACGTCGGTATCGTTATTCGGCGGGACATAGACCGGCGACTAATACATATTTAACAAACCTTTGCCGTCCCGTAATAAAGACAATGAAGCGCTTTCGTGGCTCAGCAAAATAAATTCCAACTCCTCAACGAAACATTGCAATTACTCGACTCAATGAACGCAAATCGATTCAGACGATGTTTTACGACCTTGTCGATTCTCGTTATTGTTGAAAATTCAAGTGTAAACTTCAATATTTTGTACTGAGCACCGGCAAGAGGAAACACACTCGTTTGTCGTGCCATAATAAGATCGACCACTCTCCACAATAAAAGATAATTTGTTTAGAGTAAAAAAACCTGCAAATGGGCCTTAAGCCTATAATAAAAACAGAGATATGGCGCTGGTGGGTCGGATCGAGAAATGAATTTAGATTACAGGTTAACGCCGACTAAGTGTGGGTTGCCGCTTCACCTGTGCTTGAAAAAACATCGGGTAAAAAACGGCCAGCGGATGACTGCTCCCCAGCCCGGCCATTTTAGGCGGACGCTTGTCAATCTGCCGGCTTACTATGAGTGTTACCGTATTACAAAAAGCATTTCCAACTTCGTAACTGTTCACTTTTTATACGAACAAAGTATGAGAAAACTTCAGATAAGATTAAAGGTTTTTTGTCACTCAAGGTTTCTTTGTATATCGCTACTTATCGTTCTTAATTCAAAATAAACGTCTGGCGGATTCCGATGGGACGGAAAACTTCAGCACGTTCCCAGCAAAATGCAATTACACGTGTAAACCCAATATTCATAAATGTTATTTTCCAATAACACGCTGTAAAATAAAAAAAAGCTGATCGTTCGTTGCAGTGAGCGGGTCGGCCGGGCAGCTTCGTATTAACGAACAGTAAAAATAAAAGCTTTCGACTGAAATTAATAAATTTTAATTGCATAAAAGTACAGGTTGCCGCCGGGTTTAAGTGGTAACAATCTACCATCCGCGTCTATATGGGTCGGAAACTCGGAACACGACAGAATTAAACGATTCGTACAAATAGACGATGATGGATGCGCACCCATTATGTGAGTACCATCTATCCTAAATCACAGCGTACAATAATAACCACTCAACCGGTTCCTACGTAGCATTAACAGAACGTTTAGACTTTGATTATTATTTATGAGAGAGCAATAAAAAAAACACGACAAACTCACAAACTACAATGAAAAACTTCTTTATAGTAAAAAATAAAAAAAAACCCGATAATCCCACGGTGAGAACTGTTTATGACAAGTGTCTCTTAAATCGAATTTTACACCGCTCAGACGTGTACAAGTAAAAAATCAAGTCGCCGATGGTCTTCGACACTCAATAACACGAACATCGATTCACAACAGAAATAAAGGCATGTCCACACTAAGCGGTTATATCGTAGTGACCCTTCTCGGTGCATCGAAACCGGTTGTACGAGAGGAATAGTTTCGACGTGAACGCTATAAGCACGATTATTAAGCGACCATAGTCGCTGTAGGACGTACCCAAGTACCCAACCCGTGACTAAATATGCCCACGCGTATAACTTATGATGCTTCAAATAATTCCCTTGTCCGCGCCGCCTCGTGAACCCACCATTTTCGTTCGGAAGCAACGTTTCATAATTAAATTTAACGCACGGTTTACGTAGACGCCATATAATGCGATTATAATTGACTTATGATCAAGTTTCAAATACGGCGCGTACCATTTTGTAGGACGTGGTCCGTCATCACATAACTCATTACAGGGGTGACTAGCACCGGATTAACAACGACCGATATAGAAGCAGATTACTTTTATAATCTCCAATAACGATACAGGCTTACAAATTAAGCGCATTCGGCCTCGTTCATGTTTTTCAAAGGAAACGCCACCATTTTGATTTAATGTCAGATGGTAAAATTAAAATGGCGTCGATCGCGTATGAAAGTAAATTAAGTTCTCTTTGACATTCATTAGTTTCAAAAAATACCTCTCTAACTCCGAATAAAAAAAGCGGGCGAATAAAAGCTCGTTAAAATCACTCGCTCTTCGACCCTGAATAAAAGTTTCGAACGTACTTTTTACCTACGTGGATAAAAAGAGAGGGGCTTAAGTGAAGCGTATTTAATCATTACAAGCGCGGCAGTCATTTTTTCATCTCCTGAATTAATTTTGAATTTGATTCTATTTAACATAATAAAATAAATGAGTGAGTGCCCTCGGGCAAGAGTGAAGAAGTAATCTTGAGTGGGGATCTCCGAGATTTGAGGTCGAGAGGTTAATGTTGATTTGTTTGTACAATTGTGTACATGTTGTGATACTGCTCGTTACTAACCGACGTCCGCCGTCGTGTTGCGGACTCTTTGAGCCCGTTAACGTTTTTGTCGGTGGTCCGAGACAAAAACTAATAGGTACTGTGGTACCCGAACAAAGGCTCTTGTAATGAAAAGGTGATGCGAACGTCCAAACACGATCTCCTACAGTTCACGAGATTTCAAGTAAAAAATATTACGACGCTTGTTATAGAATTAAATTATAGACGTGAATAATGTTTTCGATTAGCATTTATTTTTGAAAGGGAACATAATCACATAACATATTGCAGATTTGCCTGTGCCGTTATTGCCTAATAACTGTTATTATCTACGGAAATGTTGAGTTTTAATCTTCTTATTTCTTTTACTTCAATTTGAGCTGATTGTCGGACTTTATATAATGCTTATTTATTTTAATTAGAATTCGTTTTGTGTTTCCTTCTTAAATCAATTTTAATATTCAGAAAAATAACAACTGTACATTTCATATGTTTCATGTTCTGGTTTGTTTTCAACAGCAACAATAGAAAACGCTACTAGTTTATAATACGTAGTAAATCACGGAATTATTAGATTTATGTACATTGCGCTGTAGCCAGTGCACGAATCATTTATAAGCTCTGTAGCGAGTGCGATGCATAGATTTAAAAGCTAAATACAGGGAATCGAGCGACCTAAATGCTTTAATACAGAATAAACGGGTACATGAGTGACCAGCGACCACGGCGCAAGTGTGTTGTCAATACAAAACGGTATTTCATATTTACATGCGATGGTACGAACATGGCGGAGGAAGCACCACGACTATTCAATCATGGCTGTTTCAGCAAACAAATTGTGTTTACTTGTAGCTTGTAAAATTGAAGCTGCTACCCACTCTGTCTATTTTAGTACATTTCTGGGTATATTTTTTCTTCGGAAATGGAAAAGCGTACTTTAAAAGAACGGTAAGGTTTATAGATATATTTTTGTGTATAAGGAATATTTCCAGCTGAAACTCAGCCTTATATCATAATATAAACCTGTGAGTCTCCGATTACATGATTGAATCTTAACAATCATAATCTTATTAGTATTTTTTTTGTTTTATATTTCGAACCCAATTTTCCCAGTAACCTATTTTAATTACTGGCAAATTTTCATGAAATAAAATGTACTTTATGTATCCCAAAATTGAAACAAAATTGTCATATAATATTGTTATTCTGTGGTTACAATGGCGGTCTTATCATTGATAGCGATAAGGCTAGTCCCAGGCAACCTTTGGATGAAGTGTATGAATAAACATAAATTATAAAAGGGGGTAGACAGTAATGTGCTACTAATATGGTGGCTAATATTTTCTTCTATGCTACTCTTTATTCAAAACAAGAATATTATATCGAAGTTCATACTTTGATAAAAACTCTAATACTACGTTGTCGTGAATGCAAAATCGTGGTTGCAAGTTTCATCTCAAGCGATAGAATATACATGAGTTCAGTTGCCTTCGTCAATAAGTAAAGAAGTCTTGGTTTTACAGTATCTGCCATGACAGAGGAAAATGAAAAGTTTGGATGTATTTTTTATTCTAACAAGTCTTGTAGAAGCTCTAAACTTTTGGTTGGAGTATCGGATATACCTTTTTTTTGGAGAGTGTAAAATTATCAAATGACTCCTCCTGCTCTGGGCATAGCGGCAGGAAATGTCAGACTTCTTCTGACAAAAACCACGCATGTTCCTTCTTAGCCCTTTGTGTCGAGGCCGTGGTATCTCATTCTAACAAGCCGCAGCCCCGACGGGTATCGAATATACCTCAGAACATTTCTTCTTCTATTCTTCTTGAAACCAAAATTAGAAATTTGAATCATGACATCATCTGCCTAGACTTTTCCCAACTATGTGGAGGTCGGTTTCCTATCTAACCGGATGTCAATACTCAATACTTTATTGCATTCCACATGTAAACTCAGGTGGTAAAACATATAATTAGATCACATGGACCCTGTCGGGCACAGCAAAAACAAGTGAGTTAGGAGAGCGGAAGCATTTGTAAATTATATTATGTAATGTAGGTATAACCTAGGTAGGTACTTTCTTAGCTAGACTAATAGAAAAAAGAAAATACAATACATAAAACAGGTGTCTATTGTGAGATGTAGGAGTAATTAAATTATAATTATAATTTTAAGTCTTGAGTACTTAAGTTATGACTTCATAAGTCTATCACTTAAATATTCGTTTATGAAGCAGTAAGTTTTATTTATCAAAAATTGTCTAAGTTTTTTTTAAATATGTGAATTTTCTGCATCCGGTTAGACTGGAAGCAGATTATCAGTATTTTACATGGAGAGACTGCTCATACCTGACGTCAACAACCCAGTTAATACTGCATAATATGAGACTCCTTTTTTATTTTTTGGAGGGTGGGAAATCATCAAATAACCCCCCTCCCTTTCTTGGGCAGAGCGAAAGGGAGTGTCAGACTTCTACTGACTAAAAACCACCCACGTTCCTTCTTAGCCCTTCATGTCGAGGCCGCGGTATCTCTTGCGAACAACCTGCAGCCCCGACGGGATACCCCTTGGTAAGATTGGTTGTCTGACTTTCAGGCGACTGACTACCTGTTACGAAGGTCAACTATCTACAATGGATAGCCGGGACTAATAGCTTAACGTTTTTTCAGGCACGGAGTAAACTTAGTATGTATGGAGTGGTCACCCACCCACAGACCAACCTAGGTAAATGTGGCTGGACCTGAACATTGATCACGAGTTCCTTTAAGTTTTGAATCATGCCATGGGTAGTTAAATAAGTAGCTGTTTTTTAAAGAGTTATGTGTGTGTGTTAAATAATATAGAGGCATATACATAATTATATATTGTACATTACTATCACCTCCATAGTTTAACTATCACCAAAATAATCACAAAATATTCAAACCAACCTCTGAAATGCCATAACTATTTAGCGGTTTATGTGATCAGCGCGTCAATACAAACAGAATACGTAATCACTTGTTACATTAAGAATTTTAGATTGATAGTTAATTGAAAATATCAACAATGCATTGTTATTTTAGTCAATAATGTTGATGAAACTTCCGATTAAATTATGAAGCGATATGTAAGTTGATAACGAGGTTAAATAACAGTTTGGTAAAGCTAAATTATTATGATGGTATTATTTGGGATCAAAATGGAACCCAGCAATTGGCATTGAGTTGCACTGATAATCCTTTTTACCAGGAATATTGAATTAATATGTATAAATGTTTTTGTTATCTGCATTATAGCTTGAAAGCGTTATTACAATCGGTTTTACTCGATTTTAAACTGTTTATTTTGGAATTGGTTGGAATATTATAACAAATTATGACATTCACAACGTTTTAACGTTATTTTAATTAACGTTAACGTTTTGCTGGTTTTAAAATGTAGTGGCTTAGAATAACACACAATATTAACAGCTGTTATATGTGTGGAATAAAATGAAAAAATAAACAGTGTTGAGTGTAGCAGTCTGAGTGAAATCGAGACAACCAGTTTGCGCACATACAATAATCGCTCCCTTTTCCTAATTCTAGCCGGGAAATCTAAAAATAAATGGACAGAAGTCGATTCCATATTATTCCTTACTTACAGCCCATGTAAAAGAAAATAAGCTCAATAAGTAGGCACTACTCTACTGTTTTTATATCAGCAGTGAAATGCGCCATTAATAATTTCAACACCACCAAGGAAAACATTGCTCAGCCCATAAATATCCCCCTTAATGGCAAAGCCCGTAATATTTCTTCCCTCATCTACATTACTTCTGCAAAAATAACAAAATAGTGTTCGCAGATTGCCACAGCTCGATAAGCCTTGGTGGACTGCATAGAATGAGGCACTTCAGGAGTCTACCTTTGTTATCTGATACGGACAAAAACGAATCATAATGCAACGGATTAAGAATGCTTTTTGTGTTTAAAGTTTTTATCTGGCAGTTCCACAGAGGTACTGATTTGTAGTCGAGATAGGCACGCGAATGATGCTCTCGGTGGCCGCAACAAGGACACAATAAAACTACATATAACTACGTACAGATAAGAAATGTCCGCCTCTTACGACTCCAGTTATTTTTATGAACATCACGCTCGGTCAAATGTAACATTTCACAACCTCGACTTACGAACTTATGATGTGTTGAAAGCAAATATTAGATGTCATATTTTATTTATTTAGGACGCACCGGAATATAAATATATGGGAATTAAGAATAAATGCGGCCGTTTTTCGTTGCCATAAATCTACGAGGTATATCTGTGAAGTAACTCATTAGTCGTATGTAGAAATACAGTAGGTAGTAATCCGAGCCTACACAGATACAAAAAATCTAGAACATCCGTTTAGCGATGTTAGTCATTGCGGTTTACATGCGATACGCAGCGAATGTTTTGTATGTAGATAGCTAACAAAATGATTAACATTACGGATTCAAATTAGCAGTCGCAGCGCAAAATAAACACATCACCGTGCAGTGTCCGTGAGTGCGTCGCACGTCGCGCCAGCTCCACCATTACATATTTATAACATCTTACATGGACTCAAATCGATGTTAAATTTTCATATCCAGCCAACAGCGGGGCTAACGTACTGGCAATCGCGTCACGTACCACCATATTAGACAAGTTTTCAATGAATTTTAATGCGGTCCAAGATGCCTCCGACTTGCGACCAGCCATTCAGTGCGGTCGGCTGCAGTGATTGATCGAATGTTCAAGTAATCTGACCTAACATCGATTTAATCGACGTATTTTGTGCTTTTATTCGGTATTCTATCGGTTTCTGCCTTTATGTTGATGATAATACAGACATGTTTACTTAAATCAAGGACTGGAAAGGTTTGTGGCTTATTAAATAATGCTTAAACTTATTTTTGAACCATTTTCCTTTATGCTTTGAACGGTTATAATTAGAAAGGCAAGGCAATTAGCAAGAAAAACAAGCAACCTCAAAAACATTGAACGTAATAACATTCGTTGCTCTCTGACGTCTGCACCCCATAATAAAACAAGCTTTTCGTCGTAGAGGGGATTCTTGCCGGAAGCCATGATATAATAGTCTTAGATGTCTCAAATGTATCTTACTTCTCTTCAGGATCAAGTTGATTATATTATTCAGTAACTTCTGTAGTGTTTCCTGGGTTAAGCCAAAGTACAATGGTGTTTTCTTGAGATTCTTATAAGTGTCAACAGGTACGTGAGCGCAGTGGACTTACCTATATTATATAACTTAAGGCAATGTGCACTATCTATACATCTGTGTCCTGTCTCTTCAGGGAACACAGGCGTGAAGTTATCGTAATTTGCTTGTTACCTATAATTTTCTAGCTACTTAGTGAGAAGCGCTTTGTTCTGTTTCAATATAATACTTTAAGACCTATAAGTGCAGAAAATGTTTCGGTTCGATAGAACTATAGAATCGGTTCGATGAAGAATGTATTTATAGTTAATAGCAGACCTTCTCGGAATTAGCCTTCTTGCAGAACACAAAATTGAATAAGATTTCTTGGAAATTACACTTACGTAGCATATTGGAATGGACCTAATCATTTGGTATTTTAATTTACGGGTACTTATTTGTTTTTTATGTTTTATTTAATTGGAATCGTTTAGATTGTGTTTTATTCGTATTAGGTAGTCCGCTACCAACATATTGAAATAAATTCAGACACATGTGACAAAAGTATATCGTATATCCATAATGCTTTTCCACAAAGTAATAATAGCGATACTTACAAGAAACTTATAAACGTTTTGTTTATGTCCATTTTATGGTTAAGTAAAAATTTTACAGCTCAAAACAATAAGCGGCTTTTATAATAAAACACTGAATGTCTTAAACAAAATCCATTTATTTTTAGTGACATATTGTCCTGAATGTGACCCATTGTTTGACGTCGTAAAGTGCGCGTGTGTGCGTTTGTTAGGGTTAGCGAGCCTCACGGTATGTATGCACTTTGTAATTCATGGGATAATAAATACATCGTGTGCCAAGGATTGCTCGTGAACGACTTGATTACTGATTCTAAGCTTAACTGGAATTCTGCGTTGAGTAAGCTTTGTAATTCTACATGTAACTCGGTTTTAAAGTATAATATACATACCGGTGTATTTCGAATGACAAATCAAAACATATAGGGACGGAATTCCGGTCTCAGTCTCCGGGGACAACCCTGTGGTGAGCGTGTGTGAGTGGGTCGTGTATGCAGATACTAATTTCGCTCTCGGCGACGTCGACGTTTAACATTTGGAACGCGGCGCGAGTTTTAATTTGTGATCAATTATGCGAGGGCACTGTTATTTATCGTTGTTTTATTTCATTTGCCTTCTCACAGCGGCCGTGGGTGGTCCGATCACGATTTTCGGGTTGCGATGTTCACCAATAAGTTCCACTGATTGCGCCATAGAGTTAGCAATGTGATAACAAGGTCGTACGTGGTTGGTTGGTCAAAAGGTTATGTTCGTCCTTTATTATTTTAATGGAAATTAAAGGTTTCGAAATGACTTCTCCAGTTTCATCTAAATAAGTACCTCCATATTTTAATGGAGATTAGCTTTATGGGGACCAAACTTCGTAACTTCTCACATTATAAATCAAAAGGGATACACAGTGTGTTTAATACCTGAGACCATATATCTTCCCCACACTTAGGATAATTAACCGAAACATAAAAGGCGAGTCGAAAATGTATTTATGGGCAAAATTTTCGTGTATGAAATTTTCGCGATTCCAGTTAATTTTATCGTGAGCATTATACGGTAAACACAAGAAAATTTAATTTCCTTCTGAATTATTCGGCTTTTTGCTATACAGATAAACAGCTAATTTCCCAGAAGTAAAGTAATAAAGCAAGAACATGTTATTGTGTTCTTAAATATAACTCGGGAGAATTAACTTTTGCAAGGCTTCTTGTTGTTGTTATTATTTTTTCAGTTTTATTGTTGTTTGGTGAGATGGAGATGGTTTTGTGTTCTTATAAAGTATCTATAAAGCCAATTAATAATAATAAAGTGCTTGATTTTGAAAATAAAGTAAATACATTCTGTTGGTGTCAAAAACAATTCCTCATAATGAAAGGCACTGGCTAGCAATCAATAACAGGCTGTATAGATTAAATTTGCTTGACTCTTGTATGATTCTAGCTATTTATTTTTAATATGTTTCCACCCGTTCAAAAAAGAGCAAGATGCTTACACTAATTCGAAAACCAATAACGAATAAAATGAGAAACAGGAAAACCGCTGACATTCCAATATATCTCCAATAACCCTGTTAAAAAGATCGATACCATCCAATAAATATCCGAAGCGTCAATTCTACAATCTTCTTGATCTCGTGCGTACAGCCATTTTGTTATTCTGAGCGCATCGGGCGCCCCACGACCGGTTAGCGGTAAATTGTTCCACGTAACGTGATTCTAATTGAGCAGCTAATTTCTACTGAGCATACACTCAGTTAATTACCCATTGCCCTCACTGAGACCGCTTCTTGTATTGTAGAAGCCTTTTTGTTGCCTTACTCGCTCAGAATCTCTGCAGATTAGAGGTACATACTTATATAATCAGCGGAACTTTTGTGCAGTTTAGGTTTCAGTGTGCTTTAAATTGCGCTGGAAGGAGAAAAAGTATCTGTTTGTACGCAGTCTTCTTCTGTAACGGGTCGCTGAAACGATATTATATTTTAGTGGTCCAAAACTTTACAATTATATTATTTAGTACGTTTTGGAGTCCAGCGGGCAGGATAGGTTAAGCATATAGTTTGAGGACCCCAACGCTGAACCTTCAAGATAGCTCCACAGTTTACTAGGTTGGAGTTACATTTTCTAACTTTGGCCCGCAGACGCTTCAGGGACTTCCAGGGGGGCCATTGAGAGTTGGACCTGTATGAAGTGAATTAAACAGGTTTCTCTAATATATTAATGAATTACTTAAACGACTGCACAGTGATGATGGACGATAGGAATGTGTGGAAGTAGATAACTAGATGTTTTAACCCCAAATAAATGGTAAGTACAGGATGTTGCAGAGCTGATAACAGCTTGGTTTTGTTTAAATTATTAGTAAATACTGAACGTAACTGTGAAGTGTGAAAATAACTCTGTGACTGACACTCATACCGTTATAAAAATTAAACGCCTATCACGCTCCCTTATTAAATCAAGCGTAAAGTTATGGCAACTTGAATCCTAAGATGTGAAACTGCAATTGGTATTCTTCTCCATTTAAGATACCATGAAGATGACTGATATTGCAAACAACTAAATATGTCTTTACTACTTTTTTTTTCGGCATATATACGCTTTAAGAAGCAGATGCCAACGGCTTTGTATGTTTAAATGAAAACAACGAAACCTTCCTAGAAAAAGTTTTCGACATTACCCCGGCGACGAGCTTGTTTAATAATTATCTCGACAAAACATAATGAGAAATGTTTTAATCAATGTTATATTTTGGCAACTTCATTTATGCATTTAAAACATACCATTTTATGCATTTTAATGTGAATTCCAATAATATAATAGATGAGTTCCCTAATTGCTTTGTTCAGATAAGTAATAAAATTTCACAGATAAAGTCCTTGCGTGGCTTGATTTGTTCCAGACAAAGCTCTGGTCGGATAAAGGCTCATCAAAAATAATTTTTCCTTGTGTTTTATGGCTTCAAATTACGTCGATTTTATTGGAGATGTTGTAATAAATTATCGGTATATAATAATTGCGCTATGTTGCCTATGTTCTATCGTTTTTCCGCTTATTGTCTGGCTGAGTCCAGTCCGCTCAATAAAACTGGTCACGTGCTGCATGTTATGCGCACGTTTGGTTCTGATTTGGCGAGCTCCTAGTTTTACAAGGATCGACTGCCGATTGACCTCCTTTAAGAACGCCATGTTGCAGAAACTATGACTTTTAAAAATACAGGTGGAATAATATAAAAATTTTCCAAGTTTTTATTAAGCTTAAGAGAATGTGGTGCGAGATTAATTCAAGTATTTTGAATCCGTTTTAGAACAGTATTGTACCTCATCAAGAATTTACAATAGTTCACTTACTGAGAAACTTAATATAAATAAAATGTTGATAAGCGTACAGTTTACGTTCTAACAACAGAAAATATACGCAACAGTAAAACCGCGTAAACGCAACGCTACCAACGCAATACGTCACGCTTAAGCGCTACACCAGCGTACCGCAGACTCGTAGCCGCCTACGCAACCTCTACGAAGTTCTATCGCAGTAGCTACGACGCGTCTACGCCGCGTAACCGCCTACGCACTTGAAAACGCTCGGTACGAACTACGAAGACACTATGGAAATAATTAACATGGTGTATTTTATGTGCGATGTGAATGGCTTATGTTATGAAGATGGGATGACTGGGAGCTTAGTGCTGCTTGAAAACGTACGCGGCAGGTAAAGTTCTGTTGTAAAGTGTACAATTTAGAGGGCGCAATAGGATCTAATGAGCGGTATTCCGTACACTGAAGAGCACTCGTCACTGTATTCTCTCAGCGTTTTCTTGTTAAGGTGGATGTAGGTATAAATAAATATAATATACTTGGATTCCTTGTTATAAGCTTTTTTTATGTTTGTAGTAGGTAAGTAGAGTATTTTTGTTTTACTTTATTAAAAATATTAAGTAGGTATTTGAATGTGTCCTGGTTTAAGTTTTACATAATTATGACACTTAGTGCTGCTGTTGACACTAACTACTGGATAAAAACAATAAATTAACAGTTATTTTTGTGAAATTCTTAGAACATCCGGAAAAAAATTCTGGAAGTTTCAAGATGGAAAAAATAAAAATATAACTGAATCACTTTCTAGTTTTCTATGTACACTTTCTAGTACTCAATACATAGAAGCTTCAAAAGGTATCATGTAGTTCAACAATATCTAGTTCTTATTACTTCGGCTCGTAATTTATTTGGTTAGCGCGACTATACTAACGAACCTACACAATAATACAAATATAATAATGAGATCACTCTAGAGACTTCACGTGGCCTTTTAAGCTCTAAAAACGAAGTTGCTCAAGAATTTGTAGATTTCTTCACTAGTATCCCACTTAAAACTACTGAAACCTTAAATTCGTCACCCTTACTTTCTATTGAGTTATTAAGAGCGAACGTTTCAGCCTGTCCGGTTGAGTTTCAATTTAAACATATAAACCCCATAGCAGTCATTAAAGCTTTTAAGGAAATTAAAGTCAAATTAACCGAAGATCTATGGGGGCTGTCGATTAAAGTTTGTCAAGCTATTATTGAGACTGTAGCTCCGTACTTAGCCTTAATATTTAATTTATGTGTGGACCAGGGAGTTTTCCCGGACCTTATGAAATACAGCAAGGTAATACCACTTTTCAAATCCGATGACAGCAAAGACACCAATAACTATAGACCCGTATCCGTTTTGCCAGTTTTCAGCAAGGTGTTTGAAAAGGTAATGCTTAATCAAATGCTCGTCCACTTTAACACCAATAAAATCTTACATGAGAAACAGTATGGTTTCACGAAAGGACGTTGCACGACTGACGCCGGTGTCACCTTATTAAAACATATATTTACTGCGTGGGAAGAGTCACAAGATGCCATAGGGATCTTCTGTGACCTCTCGAAAGCATTTGATTGCGTCAACCACGAAACCCTTCTCATAAAGCTTGAACATTACGGTTTAGGGAAACTCGCGCTCAGTTTAATGAAATCTTATTTAACCGATAGACATCAGCAAGTACAAATAAATGGTATCAATTCAATGGGCTTAAAAGTAAGTATGGGTGTGCCACAAGGCTCGATATTAGGTCCTTTTCTCTTTTTAGTCTATATTAATGATCTACCCCATTTATTTAAAAACCAACCTGAAATGGTATTGTTTGCCGACGATACTTCTTTAATATTTAAGGTAAACAGACGTGCCACAAATCTTGACGACGTAAATAACGCCCTACTGCAGGTTCATAATTGGTTCACCGTTAATAATTTAGTATTAAATGGAAAAAAACGAAGTGCATAAGATTTGCTCAACCAAATGTCAAAAGTACTGATTGTGACATAGTATTGAATCAAGAGAAACTAGAATTTGTTGATGAAACTGTTTTCTTGGGGATAACGATTGACTCAAGACTACAATGGGGTCCGCATTTAACATCTCTTGCAGGACGGCTGAGTTCAGCAGCATAATATGCTGTTAGGAAAATCCGTCAATTTACTGACGTAGATACCGCGAGACTAGTCTATTTTAGCTATTTTCATAGTGTTATGTCATACGGTATTTTACTATGGGGACGGGCTGCAGACATCGAGTCTATATTTATTCTGCAGAAAAGAGCCATTAGAGCCATATATGGTCTACGAAGGTGCGATTCTCTGAGAGAGCTGTTTAAGGAAATTAACATCATGACAGTACCTTGTCAATACATCTATGAAAACATCATGTACGTTAGGAAAAATATACATTTATTTAGCAAAAGAGGGGATAGACACCACTATAATACGAGAAATAGGGACCAACTAGTTCAGCCAGGTTTCAGGCTAGCTAAAGTAGACTCATCTTTCATGGGGTACTGTTTAAAATGTTACAATAAAATACCCCCTAACATTCTTCAACTGAATGAGACGAAATTTAAATCTTGTATAAAACGCACACTATGTAGGCAAGCATACTATAAGTTGGGGGATTACATTGATGATAAAAATGCTTGGCTCAATGCTGGTCCTGCTCCACAACCATAGCACAAATAAATCGATTACTTATCATGTGAAGTTATTGTAGAAGCTGATTCAATATCTTAATATTGTACGATTGCATTGCACATGTGTGAGTACTATGTACCATAAATCCACTTTTTACATTTAGTTATTTTTTAGTGACTTTGATCTAGTGGCTGAGAGAATGTCATGCTCACTCAAATGTCTCGCTGATGGTGGCGCGTGTGTCGGATCATTTAGCTCCCTTCAAAATGGTTGAGCTGAATGGTGCTGATCCATGCGTCATGTTCGTGAACGAGCGCTGTCAGTAGAGACTGGTCATCTCTTAGTTGCCATGTTATATTTTTATTGGTTTATTGTATCGTCTATTCTGGACGCTTTTAACTTGCACGTATTTTTACATCGTTCTCACATATATGTAAGATCTCAACATTCAGGCTAGCTAAAGTAGACTCACCTTTCATGGGGTACTGTTTAAAATGTTTCGATAAAATACCCCCTCACATTCTTCAACTGAATGAGACGCAATTTTAAATCCTGTATAAAAATCATGACTGTGAAGTTATTGTAAAGGCTGCAGAAGATTGTAAAAGTATCTTTGCATTGTATAGAGTCAATTTCTTAATCACTACATAGTATAAAACAAAGTCGCCTTTTCTGTCCCTATATCCCTATGTGCGCTTAAATCTTTAAAACTACGCAACGGATTTTGATGCGGTTTTTTCCAATAGATAGAGTGATTCAAGAGGAAGGTTTATATGTATAATACATGCATCATATACTAAGGCAACATTGCTAATTTTAGAGGTTTCTAACGTGATGTCGTAAATTAACCTATTTTTTGGGCTTATTTAGCAATTTAGCAAAAACGCTGCCTAAACCCTACGAGTTAGATCAAATTAATGTACTACAGTATTGTACACCATAAAAAGGTCTACAAAAAAGTCCGCGATGGTATATGTTTATATTTTAGGGATAACCCACATTAACCATTTTTATTGTTTACTTTTTACGTGAAAAAATGGCTTATTTACGAAGCTATTTTAAGCAATACGGCATTAATCCTTATCGAATTAAGTACCTTAAATACAGTGTGCAATTAATATAGATCAATATGGTTCCTTACAGCATGTAAATTAAACAAATATTTTCGGAGATATTACAAATTTAAAATTTGCGTTTGCGGCGGGCGGTACCGGTCGGACGGGGTGCGGGAGGCATGCCTATAAATAGCGCGTCGGAGGCCGCGGTTCTCCCCCCCTGGCTGGAGGCCTTAAACTCAAGGCATCCACAGGGATTTGTCCGGTTATGCAGAAGCCAGTCTCATAGACTGAACTGCGAGATGCCATTTCGAAACAAAAAAAAAAAAAAAAAAACGCGGTTCTCCCAAGTTCGACGGTAATTATACTTTGTTGCATTGTCCGAAGATGATTGGTCCCACCCGACCCAAAATCTCCATGCTATTTATTCGTATGAGCATGAACCCTATGTTGTAAAACCAATAAATTGCTATGAACTTAATGAAGATATTTACAGAAGCCGGTGACAGAAAGCTAGCACAGATAAACTTTTTTCTTTAAACTTATGTGTTGGCGCCACAGACTAAAGCCGTGACTTACTCGCACTTTGAATTTAGCAGCAATCGGACGCGTTTATTATCGGAGCTCTCTAGCGAGGAAAATAACAGTACTTGATAAAAACGTGCTTTTCAGCGCGACAACGTATCAGTTAATAATTATAAGTTACGATAAATAATAATCAATTAATTTAATAATAAGGAAATTATTTTCAAAAATCTTAAGTAAGTTCAGAAAAAAAACTTAATAGAATATAGCTATCTTTTGTTCTTGATGATTGTAGATTATCTTTTGTTTTTAGTCACACGCATGGCAAATTATTTTTTAGGTGTTTTTAATTTAATTAAAATCGTATTTTAAGTTGATTTCATTAAAATCGTAGTTTAAGTTATTTCAGTAAAAAAAAGAAAAGAATAGAATAAATATCTTTTGTTTTTTATGATTGTTGATTATCATTTGTGTCTAAATGGTAAGTATTTAGATGTTTTTTACTGCGGCACATAGGTACCAATAATATGGCAATTTGTTCATAGGTAGGTAATCATACATAAGTCTAGAACTGAGTCAACTTTGTTCAGAAATTATAAAGTCATGTCTGGAAGACGTTGTTCGAACATAGGTCGTAGTTCAGTGAATGCTAGAAGAGTACGTTCACACAGAGATGAAAAATCGTCAACAGAACGTGAAGCTCGACTCAGTCAGCTTAGGGATAGATATAGAGCTGAGAGAGAGAGAGAGAATCTTCAATAGAGCGTGAGGTTCGCCGCAGCCGGGATCGAGATAGGCATTCGGTTCAGAGAGATAGAAAATCGTTAGTAGAGCGTGAGGCTCGACTCAGTCAGCTTAGGGATAGATATAGAGCTGATAGAGAGAGAGAATCTTCAGTAGAGTGTGAGGTTCGCCGCAGTCGAGATAGGGATAGACATCGAATACAGAGAGCCAGAGAATCATCAGCACGAGTTACTAATTCATGGGTAAATAAAGAAAATTCTGCCATGAATTACGATCCTTCGATTTCTTACCAGAGTTCTAAAACTTTTCAACGGCGAAAACAAGGTACTGCGGTTGATGGTTTCCCCGGAGTAAAAAAAACGGATGCTCTTGGCAGAGTCTACACGATTCATCCCAACAACAGTGAATGCTTTTATCTGAGAATGTTACTGCATATTGTAAAAGGCCCGACAACCTTTGCACGCCTAAGAACTGTACAAGGTGTTGTTTACAATACTTATCAAGCAGCATGCAAAACTATGGGGCTCTTGGAAGATGATTCTCACTGGGAAAATACATACACCCGTGCGAAGCCGGGGCGGGTCGCTAGTATTATATAATTGCATGGCACATGTGTGAGTACTATGTACTATAAAGCCACTTTTTACATTTAGTTACATTTTAGTGACGTTGCCCTGGCGGCTGAGAGAATGTCATGCTCACTCAAATGTCTCGCTGATGGTGGCGCGTGTGTCGGATCATTTAGTTCCCTTCAAAATGGTTGAGTTGAATGGTGCTGATCCATGCGTCATGTTCGTGAACGGGCGCTGTCAGTGGAGACTGGTCATATCTTAGTTGCCATGGATTATATATATATATATTTTTTAATTTGTTTATTATATCTTTTTACTCCGGACGCTCTTAACTTGCACGTCTTGCTACATAGTTCTCACATATTATACCATCGCAACATGAATGATGTAATGTACCTACCAAGATTTTTTGTAAAAATATTCTGGTTTAAAAGAGTGTCCATGGAGTTTCTTGCCCGTTCTTCTCCATAGTGATCTACGTTAGGGAATGGGCAACTACAGTACTTTCACAAGTTATTATGCCTTGTGTCTGTGACTGTAGCTTAGGAGTGCAATGCGTCATCCCGGGGGTTGCTGCGTCGAGTTGCGCGTCGCCGGATGTCCGCGGCGGCGAGTGCTGTGGGTGCGGGGTTGCGCGGCGGCGCGTGCCGTGGCGATGGGTGCGCGGGGCTCCGGGTCGCGGGGCGGCGGTTGCGCGTTGCGGCGTGCATTCGTTGTTCCGTGATTTGGAGTCTCGTGCATTCGTTGTTGCGGTGTGCGTCGCTGCGTGCTTTCGTGCTCGCAGTGTTCGTTGTTGCGGGCATTCGGCGGCGTGTGGCTCGGCGTGGTGGCTTTCGGGATGACGTATTGCACTCGTAGTTTAGTTTTGTTTTATGAATTGTTCTTCTGACATTCAAAAATGCCTGTAATGGTTTAATTGAAATAAATGCTTTGAGTTTGAGTTTGAGTTTGACACGGGTACAATATGTGGTAAAATATAGAACCCTAAGTCTAAGTTTTGATACTATTACTGCTACTGAACAGTTATAATAAATATGACCTGGTTAAAAAGAAACCAAATTGTCTAGTATTTAGTAAGAGTATTTAGTTTATGTCCATAATTTTGTTTAGTAGGTACATATACCTAAGCAAATGATGGATCAGTATTAGGGAAAATAATAAATACGGTTTTGAAGCTAACTGTCGGTCGTTGAATTTAAGCCTTGTGACATCTATTTCAGCCACGCAGTAAAAAAATACAATAATCAAATTAAATGCATATTTCTTTCTTCACATTATTATTCCTAGTCTATTATGAAAAATATTGCATGGTCTGAAATTCAAACCAAAATCACTAATTTAATCAGACTCAGAATAGTTTATGCAGCTCTGACAACGCCTTGAAGACAGCGTAATATTTTATTTATAATCCTATTCACACTCATGAAAGAATATCGACTTTTTGAGGTTCTGAACTGTGCAAAACAAGTCTTTGAAGTTCCCTTACTGATTTCATTAAGAATGTATTCAAGGTCTGTCTAATAAGCTTGTTACCATTATAGTTAACAAGAGGAAAAGCCGACGACTTGTACTAGCGTAATAAACTAACATTACCCTTTGTTCTCGGTTACCACGAGAACTTAACCTAATATCTGTTCCTACTTGTATCGATGGGGGTCAATCAGGGGTGCTTTTATGGAATATAAAATAAATCGTGACCTTCTTGGCTAAAATGATTAGTAATTATTATTTTGTGTACAAATAAAAAGCGTATCTTTAATTTAAAGTTAGTGCTCTTTAATGGAAAACAAAGGCCTACATAATTCTTCAAAACCATTCTCAAAGGGTGGAGTCGCCAGCACATTTATTTTATTTTAATCTGAACGTAAAGTAATAACTTTTACTTACAAAATGAAGGATTGCGTGTTCAGTTCGGTCGCAATTTTAAACAGAAATAATTAATTATACACGAGCAAGTTGCTATTATTTATTAAAATTTGATAAATTTCTACAGAAAACTGCATGTTGGCTTCATATTTTAAACTTAAATATACAAACGGTTCGTCGACTTTTCACGTGATCAGAGGGCTGGCCTGTTTGTTGGTCAAAGAATCAGTATTGCTATCCAACGTGGCAATACTGCCAGTCTTCTGGGCACTTTTCCTGTTGATACCGACGTGGACGATTTATTTGACGCCCTATAATTCTTCCCTTTTTTGTCTTGTACATACCTATTTTATTATAATTATAGATAAAATTATGTAAATTGTTGTTTGTAAATATTGTAAGTATATGCAAACTCTTTGACAAAATATAAAGAGCCTATTAGGCTGTTAAGTATAAGTCAAAATAAGGTTCCAATTTGAACAGATCAGATAAAAACTGTGTGGGAATGAAGCAGAAGCCACAGCCGACCGGTTACGTTCCGTCCTTGTAAAAAACGAACAGTTACCGGTAGCCGGTAGGAAGACGGCTAAAAAACCGTAGCAAATGTGAATACGATCTGTGAGCCGAGGGTGTAATGTATTCTGGGATTAACATGAATTGCTTTTCTTCGTAACCCATGGGTCGGCTCGGTTCGGCTTTACGTTTTGCTGGTCATCATTGAAGTCAAGTTGATGAGTAAACGGTAAAATATATTATTAGACTGCGGTTTCATCTATTTTGGCTAATGGTCAGTAATTATCTTAACTACCTTACTTTTGTAAAAACTGTCAATTATCGCCTCCTTATAGTTTTGTTAACATTCAGAGTGTGCTTAAATAATTGACTATTGAAATGTTGTATTTACTTTTTGGATTTTACCCGCATTGTTACATTAAAAAATATTTATAATTAATCAGTCAAATAATTAAACAGTTTCAATAAATATGGTTTAAGCAGAACTGCAGCCATCAAAGGGGATAGCTGAAATGCGTTAATGAATGTAACCTGATTAAAATTAATTTAAAGTAGTACGTTTTTTGCAGAAAATAAATTTTAAATGCAACGAAGTCGTTGACATGACCTGACATGCGGCTTCAGCTGCGTTATATTTACGCAGGATATTTAATTAAGTTATTAATCATTTTCAGCTTGCTATTTATGTATTTTAATTTTCATTGTTGCATAACATAACATCACGCCTGTAATTCTTAAGAGGTTTGCACAGAGTAGTAGTTAGTTACAGCAGTTTATAGTACACGTATAATTTGCCTTTCAATGTGACATTAATGTTAAGTTTCAAATAATGTTAATTAGTGAGAAATGAACTGTTGCTGGGGTTGCGATAAAAGGTAGAGGTTGTAAATCAAAGTCCTAACAATGTTTGTCTTTTGTTTCAGATCATTAAGCGCGATTTATCTCTTCGCTTCTTGGACCAGGTAAATATTTACATAATTTTCATACAAACATTACATTATGAAGACTAATACATAATTTCTAAAAAAATAAAGTTAATTTCTAAATATTTATGGATAGTTTTAATAGTCATATTTTATACAGAATAAAATATGACTATAAAAACTCTCCATAAATATTTTTCTAACGTAATACCTCAAAGTGTGGTTTATTTATTTATTTTTCATATCAACACGTATACGCTGTCAACAATAATTTAAAAGAAGATAATTATCTCAATATAAAGTCAACGTGTGTCGGCAATCACTTGTACGTGACGACTGTGTTTAACTTCACTTTTTAGTTCTCACCAATGGCTAGAGGTGATCAACAAATGAATTTATCCCTGAGAACTGAGCGTCGTACGTGTTCGTTTGTCAGTCGGGTGACATCGCCCACGCCCCCGCCCCTAATTAGTACAGAAATAACGTCAAGAGATTTGTCAACTTCCGAGCCTTTATGGCATTCCTTTGAGGTTAACTCCCACCGACGAAGCAACGCCGTCGAATGCACACTGTATCTAACACAGGTACCCAAATAGATCGTTAACTGACTGTGAAATATTATTTTGAACTTTGGGGTGGTCCGTGTTAATACCTCATATTATTTAGTAACATCGCCAGAACAAATTAATCTTGATTGCCGAATCAAGTTCTCGTCTACGAAGTTTTGTTGTCCAAACTTCTTGATGGAAAAAGTTTAAATATACCTAAGTGCTTTGTTTTTAGAATCAAATTGTTGCCAATAGTTTAACTCAATTGCTTTTCGCATCGTTTAATCTTTGTCACTTAGCCTTGCATTTAAATCTATTTAATTAACTTTAAAATTACACTGTAAATAATTGTTTTCTTCTTTGTTAATATTTCCAAAGGTTTATTTATTTTTGTAGCTAAATATTCATACGCTGTTAATATTGGTAAACTGTGTTTTTGTTCAATCCTTCCACTTCTCTTCGCTTGTGAGAAAGATTTGTTGTTCATAAAACTTTGAACTCAAACTTTTGCACTGAAACTGAAAGTTAGTCTGGTCCTTTACATTCGCATTATTCAAAATTTCGTTAAAACAAGAAGAAGGGGTTATACAAAAATGATAAAACTAAGTTTTCCAACGTCAATATTACCGAGAGAAATTAATCTGAAGCTAAAAGGGAGCCCTCGAAAGTTATCTGAGGAAGCTGGAGCGGGGCATGACCTCACAATCAAATGTCAAACAAAGTTTTATCAGCGCAAAGTTGACAAATAAATCCCCCGTCCCGCAAGAGAACTTTTCTCATAGTCGAGGCGACGAGACGTGATCCCGCAGACTATATCGACCTCGTCTTCTTGACGTACGCAGAGCTCTTGTTTTTTGTTGTCACAATAATAGCTGCAATTTATTGTCATGTAACTTTTACTTTGAGATTTTTCCAAAAAAGTCGACTTTTAACTAAAGTAGCCAAAGATAAACACTTTTTACATGTGACAAGGGCCTAATTTGTGGATGTCTTCAATTATCTTAAAAACATATCATCTTGGTTATTTCGATAATTCACTAGCCTGTCTTACAAACACGCACGGCGCGTGGGGCAGCCGTGTCACGCGACTAATCCGGAGCCCCATAAAATGTGTTAGACTGGAGACCCCACTCGGGGCGTCGAATGAGGAACGAGTCACAAGTACGCCCACCTTGTCTCACTTGTCTCCTGTGACAACGTGTTCCCGAGGCTCTCTCACATATTATTTGTTAAAATTCTTTTGGTGAAAACCTTTCGGATTACCTTGTTAGGTCTCAATCTGGAAGGAATAATTGATTGACTACCTGTTTTAATGTTTGTCGCTTTTGTTTAACACATTTTTTAAATCTTTATAGATGTCTACAATTACTAGTCTTACTAGTTTATTTGATCCGAAATGCCTAATTTATTTAGATATTATAATGAACACGAACAAGTTGAACAAAAATAGAAGGTATATTTAAAGAATGCCGAGACAAACAAGAACATTCTTATTTGTACGGAAAGACGTCGAGATGTCAAGAATCCGAACTTGAAACATACTCGGAGCACCCTTTCAAACCGCTCCCTAACGAGCCAATGAGCAACTCTGCCCGGGAAGAAGATTCAGTAAACAGTAACTTACAAGTTTCGTGTTACATTTGAAGAGTTCATTACGTTGTATTGTTTAAACTCGAGTTAAGTATGCTTAAACAGCTGTCATTTGTCAAGTGCTGGCCAAAAGTGATGGATGGCACGGGCGTTTCCGTTCGACTTTTAAAACTGGGGACTGTTGTAATGGGCCAGCATTGTTATTTCAGTCGTCGGAAACGTAACGAACTAACGTAAGGGAATGTTAAAAGTGACGGGGCACATATATTTTATAAGCGTCCATTTGTCTGGAGGCGCATGTGTGTCCGCCTTGCGCGCTGAAATATTTACGAGCTATTAGCGCAACAAGAACAAATACGCATTCAAGATGCGTCTCGGAAGCCGGATCACAGGCGTCTTTTAGCGCATCACTGATTTAACACCACTACAGAACTAAGCCTAAGTAATTAATGTCGCATCTCTTGCTATATTCGTACCTTTTGAAGTTAAGACACATTATATCAGTAAATTATTTTATGTTAAATAGTGCGTTATTGATATTTGAATTGAAACATAACGTTCAACATAACACGTCCATTATGACATTAGCTAAACGTAAACTGTTATAAACGATACAATTTCCTCCCATTATTTCGCTGTTAAGCTTGAAAATAGACGGCGTAAAATATAAGTCCATTGTGCTTTTTATCCGAGAGAGTTCGAAGAAAAACAGCGCATGTTCGATGTAAGAGCTTATTTGCTTTTTAATTCGACGGACAAATGTGAGTGGGTACGAATTAATCCCTGACGCCTTGTTAAGGGTGATGTACGTCCGGTATTAACGCAGTAAGTAATTCAATTTCACGATGAAAATCTGTTTAATGAGCCTAAGTTAATGTGTCCACTGTTAACAAATAAAGGCGCAGCGCACTGACAAATTGCTTAATTTTATTAAGTGGCGGTACACTTGGGCAGAGTGCAGTGTTTGTTTACTGGGATGTGTTTACAGCGAGACGACCCTCGCTCTATCCGCGGTTCATAATGTACAAATTCACTGAACTGCTGTATTAGCCGACTGCGACAAAGAAACGGTAATGGACCCTCATATATATGCTAATAAACTTTCCAAATGCGTTTTAAATTAAAATAATCCCGAATTTATATGTAAATTTGTGACCGCACTTAGTCCTTCGCGGCTTCTCGTTCCGAAATCGATTACATTACACGGATTCGAGCTTAGATCCAACGTAGATAACTTTAATGAAGGGTTTTACTAAAACGGAGAGATCCTTTAGTACAATCCACTCGATTAGTGATTCTATCGGCTCTCGATATCACTCTTAGCTAAAACAAAAGCACGAAATATTATTGTTGTAACGTCTAAAATATTTGTTGCCGTTGCGCGTTATGGCGTTCTATGTCGGCACGAATGTAGTTCTATAACAGATAGTATTAACGACGTTTTTATTTAGCTTTCCATTAAACATACCTGTATTATCTTAATTTTTATGTGGTTAAGCTTTTAGTCGCGTATTATCTTATAATATAAAAGCTCAAAGGCTGCATTCATGAGACCACCCGCACATTCCGGCTAGTATCGATCTAGATGTGACCGTATCCCCCTTGTGTCAGTCCAATTAGTCATGATTAACTTAAATTTATAGGGCTGTTTAATGGTCCATTAACGAACTCACTAGTATCTAACTACTTCTTATTGTGAAGCTACAATTCCATAAAACACTTTCGACCAATTAAACAAGACGTTGATATTTGATCCCAATACGTTGATTGTCACTCTCTATTAGAGTTTATTGCTTAAAAGTAATTGTATCAGAAATATGGTCGGTAACACGAAGCCCTTATCCCGTAAATCACTGAAGACGCAACATTAAAAGAGGGAGGTGTGTTTTATATTTTTCTCAAAGAGAAAATGTTTAAGCTTAATTTGAGCAGACATTCAGTAAGGTTTCATTTCGTTGAGAACGTGAAGTGGGGCGTTTTGTTTGAGATATTGCACATTTTGCCACGCTCGCCTCTCTGTTTGTACGGATGGTATCTCACTACATTTTGAAATGCCGACTGTTAGGTTTTTGTATCAAATAACAAAACACGCGATCGCAGGCTTTTATTCTCAAGTTTAGCTGTTGTGTTTCGCGGAAAATGTTGTTATTTGGTTCTAGTACCATGAAAGTGTAGATTTTCTGGTATTCATCAACCACGGTAACGAGTTTTCTTGATATTGTTTGTGTTAAAGTTTAAAGGTAGTAATAGAGAGCACAAGTATTAACATCATCCAATAGGCCTCTCTTTGCATGTGCCAAGCTCCAAGCTTGTCTCTCTGTCAGCCTCATACAGGATATGCCCGCAATGGTAACAATGTTGTCCGCACATCTCGGCGCTGGACGAACAGCACTTCTCTTTCCTTTGTTTGGACGCCATTTTTGACACAGCTTTACCCCACCTGCCATCACCGCACCTTGCTAGGTGTCCTGCCCAACTAAGTGCCAACATACATTTGGCTATTTGACTACTGTTAAAAATACACGAAAATGTAATGTTAATTCAAAAAACTAACAGAAATAACACGATGTGTGAAAAAAGTAATATAAGAGACAGCGCTACATAGATGTGACGTCATATTTCATACCGCCATAGTTACGTAGTAAAAATAACCGTTTCGCGCGACAAGGATAGATAGTGCCCTCACCAAAAACTTAAAGCATGTAGCTACTCCATTTTTTATCGATTTTATTACTTTTTCACACATCGTGAATTATTATTTCCAATTATTGAATTTTCCAAAGATTGACTAAAAAAGTGCCAATTCAAACTAATAGGTATTGCACATATCATCATGTTCATAACCTCCAATTTTTGTTAACATTTATTTCATTACGACCTTTAACATTTACGCACCATATAAGAGATAAAAAATATTTAAAACTCACATCTAACGATGTTTTTCATCGAAAATCTGTCTGACAGCTAATTTTATAAAATGCTAAGCCTTTATTTTGGGTATGGTAGATTCATGTTTAGACTTTAGTATAAATAGGTGCTATAATCGAATATTGTATTAACCACATAAATGTTGACATGTAAAAATATGATAGCGTTGAGCTCCTTATATATTGCATGATAAATGGTTTACAATTTATCCAGTGACAGCCAGTGAGGAAAGCTTTCGGTAACAAATGCTTATGTTTCGAATGCACGCGACGTATGGTCGCGGCCTAGCTGAACTAGTGGGGATAGTAATATACCACTGTATGTACTGTGAAACGATTATGTAAAATGTAAATTAAGCCCTGCTCTAGTGACGTCACACAGTAGTTAACAAATTAATGATCGTTTTAATTGCAGTTATATGAGTTAAAGTGGGTCTACATTGCTGATGAATTTTTATTTCAATGTTTAAATTATTCAATACGAATCTGGGGGCACGGCCGTGCCCCCACCAAGTCCAGCAATAATGCCGCTACGGATTACCTAACAGATAATGAAATCATTTTTACAAAATTGTAACCAACTGAATATGTGACTGTCGGTACAATAGATATGTATTTCTTATCAACAAATGTGTTTTCCGTACCTACTTATTTGTTGAAATGAAGAAATAATAATGCCTTGCCGAGAACTATTTTTTAAGCAATTACAAAAGTTATGGCTTCCATGAGCAAACAAACAGAACCAAGTTATAATTTATTACAGAATAAGATTAAAGCTATCTTTAAAATCTCGAGCACGTAAAATTGAAACGGCAGCCATAACTAACAAAATATTTGAGTGTCATTTATTTATAAGAGGAAGGGTGGCTAGGCGCAGGCACCTTCGAGCTATGGTTCATTAATCACCACCCCTAATACCTCGAGCTAAACGAATATGTTAAACCGGAAGACGCCGAGAAGCCACCGACTTTTACGTTTTCAAACGTTGCCATAATCCTGATTCACTGAAACGACTTGAGACGGATATAAATCGTACCTATTCTGGAGTCCCGAAGGTCATTTGTACGACGATAATTTATGGAAGAACTTGTATATGTAAATAGGAGTGTAGGTATTTCTTAGCTATTTCGTTATCGGAATGGATTATCTTTATTAGGAATTCATTATTTCTGAGAAACGATTTTGTGTCTGAATGTGAAGCGAACGTTCGCTGTTTATGTGTCTTTAATAAATAGAAATATCTAGTAGGCCGATAAAAATATTTATATTGGTGCTTTTGGAAAAATCTAGTAGAAATAGATAAACGAAACCAGTCATGTAAATAAATACTAGAGAGATATAATTAGTTTTAGCTTGAGTGATTTTCAGTGTAATCTATGAGAGAAAATAACCAATATATTTTGCTTATTGAAATACAATCTAAGTACAAAAACGAATGGCTACAAAGAACCCTATTTATTTACTTACCGAAGTGTAGCTAGAATTTCATGGTACAAAAGAAAATCAAGTTTCAAACAATCGTTCTAAAATACTCAAGATATAAGAAACGCTACGTTAATTAAATCCAGAATAAGAACACGCTCGGGCATTATTCATTAAAACAAATGAACGGCGCGCGACCGTTGACACATCGCAGCGGTCGCCGATCGCTAACAAATAACGACTAATATTACTATTAACTACTAGTATTGTGTTACGAAAACTAACAGTCGGTAGTTAATCATACGTAATCTGACTGCGATCTAAATCTAGTAGAACGTTGATCATAATTAATGCGCTCAGTGGCCAGTGAGACGCCTGGCAGTGGTCAGGAAGCGTTTTGTCCGTATCGCGACCACCATCTGCTGTAACCACCGTCAAATGTGTTTAATCACCCTTAATTACCACTGATGCTAGAAAAATGGAATAAAAATTGTGGTGATGATCATTAAGGTGGTTATCGATCCATCTCCTTGTATGGAAATTAAATATTAGGTTGGATGGTTTGTTTGGTTGGACAGACGGACAGAATTCTGATGGGCTAAACATGTAAAGTATTTTTTGCCGTGTAATCATATTTTGTACAATCACCAGCACATTAAACTACCCGAAACTGACAAATTTTCCCAATCAACACTGAACCTAATTTACTTTAGCAATAAAGTGGAAAATCTATTAAAGAAGCTTTACAGACCGTCGTAACTTGATGTGCTGTCGTCTGTACTTTGGGAAAGATATGACAGCTTTTTTCAGCATCAATAAAACTTCTCACTATCCACTGGGTAGAGGTACTCAATCCTTTATATAGGTAAGTACCATAATATTAAAATTCTTAACCTTCAACACTATCGCTACGAATATTGCTTACACCTAAAGGGCCTTTGTAGTTCTCAAGTGATCATAAACATCAGAGAAGTAAGCTCTACCCGAAAAGGATATCATCTAAATTGACAGGATTCTTTGAATGAACGATAAAATTGTATTTCCTCACATCAAAGCGTGAACAAAAGTGCTGTAGTAGGATTCTTCATAAGCCCGTAGTCGGTTCACCTCGAGTTTCTGCTGTACACAGGATTCCACCCTACTAAGTTGACCCTTCGTATCTTATTCGAGCCGTCTCGACAACCCCTGCCGTCAGGGGTTGTAAATCATAATTTATTTCACAAAGAAATTTCTTGAATAAACAAAGTCGTAGGCGCAATTTTAAACAATTACTGTCTGAGATTTCATTTTAAATTATGGGATCATTATTTTGCATGAAAGATGATTTCAGGTGTAAAGGCCCGCAATAACACTCATGTTAATGTCGGCATTTTCCGGAACATTTTCCTTTTATTTTGACTTGCCTACACGAGCGTGGCTAAGGAGCGTTAGAGCCTGGATCTGGTACGAGGTAGAAAAAAGGGTTTTATTTTCTAGAAAATTGTAGGGCTTGGGAAAGGGATAAATAATGTCTTGTTCGATATAATTAATGAACAGTGAGCCACTTACTTACTTTTTGGAGTTGATAATACAGACGCTGTTTGTAAAGACTTTCATTAGATAGGTAGATCAATATAAAGATATAATACAGGGTGTAAATCAACCCATCACACAGCCGTCAACCAAGCATTCTGTACATTAAACTAAGTTCCCCTACACAATTTTTTTTTCTGGCGACTTTTTTTTTGGGGCAAAAATCACATTTTACGGTAAAACTCAATGTAGCACTGTTAAAACATTGTGCTAGTGGATGCTTTGAATTGTAAACGGGTCATGGAGGTAATTTAAGTAAAGTTATAACCTGAAAAACTAGTATTTACAAAAACAGCTGTGAAAAATTTGGAACTTTGACCCCCAATATCTCCGTAACTGGGGGTTCCCAGGTATGGTCTAAAACCAAAAAAACCGGCCAAGTGCGAGTCAGACTCGCGCACCGAGGGTTCCGTACAAACCTGTAGGTATATAAGTGTCAGCTAGTAAGTTTATGATTATTAAAAAAAATATACTATGTGATGTAACTAAAAATTTAAGATTTTCGGAATTTTTCCTATATGTGTACTTTATAACGTTGCTTCATGCCAAATTTCAAGATTCCAGGTCGTCTGGAAGTATCCTTTAGGTTTTGATTCCCTTGCGAGTAGTTGCGAGTTTCAAAATATGCGGCTTTAATTGCTGTATCTTTTGATTGCGTTGACGTAGAAGTTTGATTTTGTTACAGCTTAAAGATATTATAGACTTGAGTATTTGTTAAGAATTTCAATATAATACCACTACGCGTTCATGAGTAAAGGGGTAATAAGTTTAAAATTATTAAAAATGTTTTTATTATATGATGTAACTAAAAATTTATGCTTTTCGCAATTTTTCCTTTATCTGTGTTATAAGACGTTGCTTCGTACCAAATTTCAAGATTCTGAGTTCACGGGAAGTACCCTGTAGGTTTTGATTCCCTTGCGAGTAGTGGCGAGTTTCAAAATATGCGGTTTTAATTCCTGTTTCTTTTGATTGCGTTGACATAGAAGTTTGATTTTGTTACAGCTTAAAGGTATTATAGATTTGAGTATTTGATATGAATTTCAATATAATACCACTACGCGTTCATGAGGAAAGGGGTAGTAAGTTTAAAATTATTAAAAATATTTTTATTATATGATATAACTAAAAATGTATACTTTTCGCAATTTTTCCTATATCTCTGCTATAAGACGTTGCTTCATACCAAATTTCAAGATTCTGAGTTCACGGGAAGTACCCTGTAGGTTTTGATTCCCTTGCGAGTGTCGAAAATTTGCGGCATAAACGGGAGTATCTTTTGATCGCGTTGACTTAGAAGTTTGATTTTTTCACAGCTCCAAGAAACCATAGACTTGAGTATTTGATATGAATTTCAGCTTGATACCTCCACGCGTTCCTGAGAAAAAAGGTCTTGACAGACAGACAGACAGACAGACGGACAACAAAGTGATCCTATAAGGGTTCCGTTTTTACCTTTTGAGGTACGGAACCCTAAAAATGATCGCAGTGGTGGGGAGAACAAGTGTCTTTCGTTTGCGTTAAGGGTACTTTTACACCCTTTATAACCTAAAGGTCGCAGCAGCATGTCTTCTTTCATACTTCTATATATAACTTTTCATCAGATCAGTCACTTCTTTCTTATTTTAGATATCAAAGTCATTTGTGTATTGTATGACTAACTTTTGCAAAATGAAGATCCAAAAACAGGGATTTGAACACGGTTCTGGTCTGTTCTTGGTTCTGGAATATTAATTCTTGCATTTTTTCTTCTTTTTACAGAAAAAGAGAGAGATATACGCATGTCAATATAGAAATATGCGCAAAACCAACGCATTACGTATCTCTAACATTCCCGGAATTGTGCTGCACGTGAGTTGGGAGACAAATTTGTTAGCGCACACATTTTCCCCGAGAAAGGATGTAGGAGAAAGAAATTTTCTTAAAGAGAAAACTTTTTGTACAAGAAACATGATTAGGTATGTAGGTACTTTGTCAGTTTATAAATTGCGTGCCAATTGGGAAGAATGGTAATGTCTCTTACACGTATGTACGTAATTCACATAAAACACGCAGGAACGTAGGTTAGGATATTGAGCTCCTTTAATATAAAGTACCCATAGTAAGCCTGTAGATAAAACCGGTAAATATTGAAACACATCTAAGATCGGTATTATTGGGACCTATCCCAATAATACCGATCTTCATAGTTTTATGTTATTTTTTCATTACTTCGACTTGACACATTGAACCATCCTTTACCTCACTAGTATCCAACTCACGAATTGCCTATGGTTTGCGAGAAGCTTATATCCATATGAAAAACTTATAAAAAGAAATGTGGGCAGAATTTCAAGTCTACGGAATATTCGGTGCGATATTTACATAGGATCGTCAACCGTCACTACGTAGCAATATGTCAAATATTTTCTTCTGGAAGTTTCCTTTTACATATATTGTTACTACTTGTGTCCTCTTGCTGCCCCATTTTCAGCCAGCAAAAGTTTTCTCTCAAACAAAAAGCGGACTAAGAGCTAAGAGTGCTTTATTATTTACTTTCAGAAATTGCGTGCAAATTCAAAGGTACATAAACAAAAGCGATTTTTATAATTCATTTGTTTCTTTGCGACAAAGGGCCAGTGTTACCTGCGGCGAGTAAATACTCGGATGTGAGAAATAATAATTCGCTTTTCATTCTGTTTCTTCATTGCGAGCCTGCTCAAAGACTTGAGGGCCGTTGATGGTGAAGTGGCTCATACTTTATTATTGGCTCGCACTGAATCGCACTCGTGGGGGAATGTAAAATGAGGTCGCGATTTATTGGTACACACTCGGTTCTTTTGCTAACTGTAGGCACAAACAGATAAAGTCACTTAGTCATTCATGAATCATTTATAATAAATACCTAAGCTTGATGGATAAGTTCTTGGAATTATGTCAGTGTAAAATAAGCTTAATTTGATTGACCGTAAATTACTTTCACATTAATATTTTAAGTTCAAAAGTGCAGTTAATTTCGGGTACTTAAGTATTTATTATTATTTATTTCTAGGTACTTATTTTCTTTTTAAAGAACACGAGACATAAAGGCATGAGTAATATTAATAAGGAAAAGTTGAAACTTTATTCAATATAATTATAACCGTTGACCAACGGATAGAGGCACTAGTCACAAATATCTTTTAATAGTTCTTAATAGTTCCTATTCTATAAATATTAATATCGAACAATGACCGGTCCACTCCAATAAATAACGATTGATATTTTTTATACATATTCAATTAACTCTCAAACTATCAATTACAATTGGAGTATCCATATTTTTTGTTTAGACAACCGCAAAAAAAACCATAAAAAAGAGAACTGGGTCGTAACCGGATCAATATAATAACAGACTGGCCTTTCGCTATAATGACAATTAATGCGGTTATTCAACATATGCCTAGCCTTTTCCCAACTATGTTGGGGTCGGCTACCAGTCCAACCAGATGGATGCAGTTGAATACCAGTATTTTACATTGAGCGACTGCCTATCTGACCCCCACAGACAACCCAGTTAGTACTTAGTAATACGATACCCTTTGGTCAGACTGGCTGTCTGACATTCAGGTCACTAACTACCTGTAACGACTATCAAATAACGGCTTAACGGGCCTTCCGAGACACAGAGGCAGCTCGGTTTGTAATGGACGGTCCCCCATCCACGGACCAACCTCGACAAGCACGGCTTAACCGTAAGATCGACCCGGCGAGCCGTTATTATTAAGCCACGAGCTCCCAATAAACACGGTTATTAAATAATGCAATTTCATTTGCCTGACATCTATAAAGTGAAAATTACAGGAGCTCGTATATAAGCCGCGTGACACAAGTGTCAACGTGCCGTGACAGTCACTATCATGTGTCGCTGACATTTCCGTGCGTAAAATCCGTTACAATATTTTCAGAACACGAAACATTGCGGAAAAATTCCGTCAATATACCGCGAAACATCACAGATGTATATTATATCGGCGATTTACATATATTAGGACTAACGTGGATAAGAATAATTGAAACAAAACGAGTGACATTTTCTTTCGTATCACGCAATTCGTACAGATTACGGTGGGCTCTGTTTCGTGGAAAATTACGATGTTGCCCCCTCACTGTTCTTAACGCCACATTATGTTATGTATTTTATTATTGTGAGATTAACTAACGGAATACATTAAACACCTACATTATGCATGCCACCTGTTATTTGAGAAGTTATTGCAGTCAATTTATTAAAAAGTAGTCATGCTAACAGTTATTTTGTGTATCCGATATGGTGAGACAAGGCGCTAAGCTTATACAGCTTTTAATTTGTAAAACGTAACTCACAGAGATACTATTTACATTTTATGAGACGATTAATTATTCAGAATTAGGAAACTATTAAGTTAATTACAAAAAACGAAAGTTTTAAACTGTTATTAAATAAAATATTTATGTAACTAAACGGTGAGTCGTTCATCAGTACTGTTTTTATTTAATAATAAAAACAGAACATTAATTTGGAAAAACGTAAACACACATAATATGAATATAAAACACAGATGTAATTATTACTTAACGTCTTGAAGCAACTATACTTTTGGATACACTATCTAATTGCCCCACAAATAATAATCAAACAGGAAATAATATGATTGAAATACTCTATCACACACGCTGTCAAGCCTATAAATCTAATGAGTGTATAATTAGAAACGTTATCAAGAGTTCAAGAGCCGTTTAAACATCAATGTGGATACATTACTCACCTTGTTCTAATTCAGCAAATAAAGGCCTGCGCAGACGAGGAACGTTTGTCAACTGCATGGAATAAAAGCAAAGAATGAAAGAGCAGTCCTCCAAAAACGCTGAAGTAATGGTGCCAAGGTACATCAACTTATCCAGGAAGTCAATGTATGAGACACTTAAGAGAATGCCCTAGGTGCGATGCGATCACATGGAAAAATTCTAGCATACCGTGAGCTTGAAGTCTGAGGGAAGTCTTTAGCGGACTAATAGCAATAATAGCCTAGTGGTGTAGCCGTTGGAGTACCAAATTATAGCTCCCGAGTTTGAACCCAAGACACGCACGTCTGATTTTTTGGAATGCTTGCTTGCTTGCGTAAATATATATTAGCACGCCTGAGAGATATGTCTTGTCGGCATGTAAAGTCAAATCAGAGGCTCATGGGTGACATAAAACCTCTGGCACTACGTTAGACAGTAACCGCACGATAATGAAAGAAAGCGGACTAAAACCCGAGCCCCAAATTTTTGTCCTCCGCGGACAAAAGTCCCTCGTCTGCGCAGGCCTTAAGCCAGGAAACACTCCGGTTGGGTCACGTAAGGGTATTCAACATTCGTACCTTACTTCGGGCAATAATTGAAATAAAGCAGGTGACATTACTATGGTTTGTCACGCACCGCCTAATGTATTGTGCAGCGTTACGCAATGTTCCCGGATCTGGTAGATTATCGCCGCTGATGACATAATTTATAGAATTTAGACTTGGTGCAGTTTGTTGTTGTTTTTATTTGAAATACTCTCTCAACAACATGAGAGCTGAGATGAACAGCTCGGGGTTAAATAATATTAGGCGCTTCCTCGCTCGCTCTATGTGAAATACTGACTAATTCAGCTACATCTGGTTAGACTGGAAACCGACTCTAACGTAGTTGAGATAAGGCTAGGCAGATGATGATATCTCATCATCAGTCTCCTGCCCTTATCCCAATTAATTCTCTCATTTCGCAATGTATCTTCTTGTCCAATACTGCTTTATTACTCGCCATTTCAGCAAGCAAATGTGTCTCTAGTAGACAATGCTTTCTGTACATTTGTGTGCTTGAAGTGGTAAATAAATTACCTTACTTAGTTCAATAATGTTGTTTTTGTGGTCAATTTTCGGCTTCTGAATTCCTAGAAGTAACCAGGCTGTCGCCGACGACTGTTACTACGTGGCGTCCTTCTCACTTTTCCCACTTCTGATAGCAGAAATAATTCCTTTTACCCACAAGTTGCAATCCCCCCTAAAAGCTTTAAGCCGTTAAAACGCTGTTATAACATTACTTTCAAGAAAACACCAGATTATAACACAATCGGTGAACATAAAAAGAATATTTGCGGCCGATAAAACTAATGATATCAATTAGTATTCCCCATCAGCGATAGCCATTCGATTTTTACAAAAATTCATTGGGATTTTCTTATCTTGAAGATATCTTTAAGTGGTAAAACAGACCTTAAGTTATCTCACATATTAAGGTGATAAGATAAGGTAAAAACACACCATTAATTATGGTGAAAGAGCTTGTAATCGTATGTGATGCCGACGGGACAAGCCTCTTACTGGCGTAATTATTATTTCACGTTACGACTAATGCAATGTGAGCCTAAAATAAGGCGTAACTTAGTCGACATAAGTCAAGAGTTAGCGACGGCGACGTAAACCTAAAAGTACTTAATGCTTGTTATGGCAACATTAAACGTAATTAAGTTCTGTGACATCTTTGAGAGCTTCAATCTAAGTAACATTTTCTGGATACTTAATGGAGACAGTATGAAGTAGATATGTAATTATATGCCCATTTCACAATCAAATAACTACTTGAGCAATCAAATAATTATTTAAAGTGTCAACACTATGTTTGTGCTCACAGAATGTGATTGCATGCTACCTTGTATGGTGAAACGGCACCAACTTACCTGCTTAAAGC
The DNA here is from genome assembly GCA_949774965.1 of Diarsia brunnea. Classification (NCBI taxonomy): domain Eukaryota; kingdom Metazoa; phylum Arthropoda; class Insecta; order Lepidoptera; family Noctuidae; genus Diarsia; species Diarsia brunnea. The sequence goes on from OX459011.1 coordinate 9,189,237, forward strand.
TTATTAAAATAAAACACTTAACTGACTGGTCTAAAAGCCATTAAAGCTAAATGTTCATAAATATTAATCCCAATTTCAAATCATTGGAATTTCTAAAACCTTCCATTCAAGGATTATCACGAACACTTTAGAGATAGGATCTCTCTTCGGTACCACATCCGTCGCAGACATGAAGCTTGACAGCCTAAATAATGGACCCAATTCATTAACCGATCTCTCAGTAGAAGACACGATGAAATTTTAGACCTCTTATTGTTAGGGCCCGGTGCCATTGTCGACGCCCCCGAGCAAGTTCACATGTAGCCAGGCCCTTTGTACTTCAGATCTGTCCCTGACGTCGGCCTGTTAAGATAAATGAAGCTTTCACAATTATATTCAATCTAAATGACGAGGATTACGTGCTTGCAGTTTCTGATAGTGACATTTTTCAAGCATAAAATGTATTACTATAAACTTGGCTGGCAAGAGTAAAAACTCCTCGGCCATTTAAATTTCTTTTGCAACTATTATTATAGTCGTAACTAGGTTGTCTCAAGTGACATTCGAATCTTGAACTTCGATATTGAAATACAGACGAAAGACACAAAGTTTGATTCGAAACCGAATGATTTTGTAGACTAAAAATGAGCAAAAGTTGGTCGTACTTCAAACTCGGACTATTGTCTTAGGTTCCAGAATTTGTAAGTCAATTTGAATTGATATATATTCGCTCTATCAACTGCTTTATAAGATTTATTATTATTTTGATCCACTGTTCGACTACAAAGACTAGACCTAATACAGAGCCTAAGTTTGACTTGATTTCAATTCAAAGTAAATCGTAAGTTAACGTGACTCAGTTTGTGAAAGTAAAACACGAAATACAAGCAAAGGCAGACGTATCAAAGAAAACTTAGAAGGGAATATAAATAAGCTAATTATTTCGAAACACTTTCAACAAGTATCACGAAATATTATAATCGTTTAGTCACCTCGTTGAATAGTTAACGAGAACTGGCCGTTTAAAAATGTGGACAAAAAGTATAAAAGCTTGCTCGTCAAGAATGTTGCCAGTTTTTGAAGGTCTCAAAGAAATTGTGGAGCTAATAATGTGCTACAGTTTTATGGCGGAAGCAATAAAAAATAACAAGCAGAAAATATATCTAGATGTAAGCTTACCCAGCAGGTGGCAAGAAACAGTATTAGTTGTTGAATTATAAACATGATTCACACCAGCTTACGATTCCTAATTGATGATCGACTGAGACCGGCGCGAGTCGTCTCAACGGCTTATCCCATTTAAAATCAATGGCGCGATAACGTCCTCATGCATATTCGTCTACATAATCGTAATCCAAATGAACGATTAGAGTCTCGCGCGCAGCGTGGGCGCGGATTAACCTTCGCTCGAAATTTACTCCGCTCGCCCTACAAAATTAAAAAAAAAACCTTTATCTATGTACCGCCGGCGTAATTATAATGCCGTAAGTCAGGTGACGGGGCTTTTTACAACGAATTAGGGCGCTATACAAACACTTATTATAGATGTGTATCACGTTCTGGCACAGTTTTTTTTATTCATATTACAATGCTACGCTCACCATACAATAATTTTTGTACGCGAATCGTGTATTGAAATTTTGTGATTGCGTTGCGATCAAATATGTATACGTTAAATGTGTTGTGTGTTACGCGTGAATAAATAAAGGAAAACGTACTTTCGAAGTTTGATATAAGATTTTTACAACTGCTGAAACCTTTATGAGTAAAACTGCAGAATTTATTATTTAAAGTTGAAACTTGATTGTTATAACAAAAGCTGCTTCAGGCATCTACAAAATATATGTATGTTCTACAATATACTTTATATACCTGTTTAATTCCGTCCGTATGTACAGTTTTAAGTTTAGGCCGCCTCCACAGGTCGTCCGCCTAGTAAATTCATTACTTAATTTAAAATGCTAATGGACTGTCGTCTGGACGCCGAGCAGATGAATAATGTAATGTACAACCGATTCCGATCTAGAATTCTACGATGATTGAAGTCCGTAGTATTTATAAACAAATGGATTGCGTTCCCAATGAGTAGAGCAGTAATCTACAAAAGCCTCTAGATTATCTGAAATAGGTCGCTAAAGAGAATTTCCGATGCCCTAGTAGTAGGTACTTCTAATATCAGAAATAGGAGAGCGAGAGCTCGACTCAACAGAAATATTTCTTTCTTTTCGAATTTAATTATTTTTCGACGCATTTAATTATATTTTACCTTTTATATAATTTTATTATACCATCTAATGAATAACATTAAAACAATATTTATAATGATTATTATGGCTATCAGGTTTTTAATTTCCGAACAATAATAAATTCGAACGTCCATCATTTTTTTTCCAGTTTGCTTGATATTTCCATAATATTTTAGCTTGATACTCTCGACAGCCAGTCACATTAATCGTGGAACTTTTAAACCCGTCTAGTATAATCTGTTGAAAACAAACATTTACTTCATAATTGGCTGAATATTCAATAAATTATCTGTGGTGAGTTATTATAATATTTATGCTACAACACGTAGACGCAATTATAGGCGATGTGACAGTAGGTTATCAAACACGGGACGTAAATAAACAGAAAATAGGTATGAAAGCTGTGATTTATTTGCACCTTGTGTAGGTGTAATTGTGTGTATTGGACACGTAAAGTGCTATAATGACGGTTGCTCACTGAAGCGGCTGTCAACGTCGTCACAGTGACGCTCGTGTTTGTTTATTAAGAAATATGTGACGTTTATTGTAAGTCAATAATCCCGCATGTGGGTGTCGGCTCTATTATCGGTCAATTGAGCCGGTCAAGCTCTCACACGCTCAGGACACACTAATCAGTTGACGTATGCCTTCCTCGTCATATTAACATTACGACATTTTTATATCACTTTTATTATGTCGTCGTTGCTTCCATTATGTCTAATGTTGTGTTTTCTTTTCTTTTTCAGAATTGGACGGATAGAGTGCAGTTTAAACATGTCATAAGGTAGTTTGTTTGTTTCATTATTTTCGATTTTAGAAATTAGACCCAATGTGGGGTTTTATTACAGTACCTATACAAATTTAAAAAAATAATACACATGTGCTTCATTTATAAATGCGATGAATATATCATTAATAACGGCTAAATAAATAATCAAACTAAATAACCCATTACTCAGTTGACATTGAGTTCAAATTTAAAAAATATCATCATCTTACTCTTGCCCATAGCCCAATTTATTTGGGGTCGGCGCAGCATGTCATTTTCTTTCATACTTCTCTATTACTTGACATAACATAACATCACACCTATAATCCCTGGAGGGTTAGGCAGAGAAGTGCATAATGGTAGACCCACATTTCGCTAGTTATGTTTAATTCCATAATTCGTTACTAGAGTAAAGAAATATTCGCCTCTGACATAAAAAGTCACAAAATATCCACATTCATTGTCATGTCCCTAAAACACAGGTAAAGTAAACAACTTTTAAAAACCCATAAAAGTTATAATGGTCCTTACGGGTAATTCCCGACAAAGTTATCCAGGTATTTTATTAAACCCGAAACAAGAGGATTTTGGAAAACATAAAACTTTCAGCTTCATAAATAATAAGTATTACATTGAAGTCAAACATAATGGAGAATGTAGAATAAGTTGAGAACAGCCACTTGATATTGATGCGGAGCAAGTGCGCAACTTTGATTTATTCGCAAACTCTCTGAATTATGTTAGTCTGGCTCTTATTAAATCACTTCATTGTAGGATCCAGCTATCAGTTCATGAAATTTATGAGGTCCTAGCGATTCACTTGAGATACGCATACTAGTTCACGGTAACTGCGAATCTAGAATGGAAATTAGGTGTAAAGACAATTACTCATTTTATTATTATCTATGTCGGAGCCTGGTCGCCACGGAGACTGGATTTGTGTCGAGTTGATGGCAATAGGCTCGCCCTCTATATTATATGGGACTTTTAACATAACTGGCGAAATGTGGGTGTACTATTAGGTACACCTTGCCTTACCCTTCGGGATAACAGGCGTGATGTTGTGTTATGTATGTAGAATATAGATTCTACAAACATAACTCACTTCACTAAATACATACCTACATATATGTATGTAGGTATGTATTTAGTTATAATAAAGTCACCATTACTATTAATTTAAACAAAAAGACAGCTCTTAGTAATCCCTTTATTCAGTAAAAAATCTTATCGAAACATTGAATATTAATAACATTTAATTACACTGCAATAAGTATAGTTTAAATAGTACCCATAATAATTTAATATTTTAAATAATAAATTAACTGTAAATAAAAACGCCATGACCACAAAAACAATTCAATTAATTTGAAATACATACTACATTTTATTACAAACAATACACCTAATGAAATAGCCAATCATACAGCTAATACCGATAATAATAAAGTAGCAACCACCATCAAAAACCACAAAGCAGTCCTTTCAAATGATTTTCAATTTAATTCAATTCAAATCGTATATAACAATCCATAATACCTGGCATTAAAACGACCATACAAACATAGAATCAAAGACTAAAGTTCAATAGTTTATTCTATGACTTTACCCTATTCTCTTCTAGTTAACTAAACAACCAAATAATTATAAATACGCACTTTCAATGCATCAAAATCAAAATCATGGCATAATTGGCCTATAACATTCCCACTGAACGGACACAGGCCATCGTTCGAGTAAGCTGTTGTAGGAGCTCAGCAAAGCTATATAACCGAGTCATATGTTTGAGCTCTGTTGTTAAACAAAAACAAGTAGAGCTTCTCTTCTAACACTATTCGGAAAAGACAATGGAGTCAATTGTCTCGTCTGTGTGCTTCGATAACAGTTATTGTGTGGTTGTTGCCGCGGCATATTTGCCGTGGACACACGGCTCCATGGCGAGCCTCCACGCCGCCGCCACCGCGCCGCCTCGCCTCGCCTCGCCCCGGGCACCCGGCCGTATGTCAACCGCTCCACTGCAGATTATGCTCTAATCCCCTTTCTCTCAACTAAGCCGCTTTCATTGCTTTGTGCTGAGAATGTTGCCGAAGCCCGTCAAGTGGCCCGAATCTGTTTAGACCCTGTGATGTATATTGTACGCGCCACTACACAGCTTTATTGAGTGATAGTTATACGCTTCGCTAAATTATTATCATTTCTGCCTTTAGTACCTTTTGCCTCAGGGCCAGGCCCAGGGCGAGGCCCAGGCCCAAGCGCTCTGTTTTCGAGATTATTTATTGTTCAGTAGGTAATTTATGGGCAGGATAAAATATATTCTATTACTGGACCAGGAGATAATATATCTACAACTGGCAAGTCCCGTTAATTGATTCAGTCTGTATATTGATATTGCAGACAAACAAGCGCGCTCTTATAATATTACAAGTGGATTAATAATAATTTATAGGATGCTTGTGCTCTGCTCGTCTTTCTACACGCAAAGTGGTAATTAAATATTTTTCAGATTGTTGAACGTTGAGAATACTTCATCTCTTCAATTAAATAAAAGTCTATTATTATGAGATAAAATAAAAGGAGTTTAAAGAACTTTGTACTTGAAGAGTCTTAACTCTAAAAACATTTTACCTGACTGGATTTCTCCTAAAACTTCAGTATTATTCTTTCGATACCTTTATCAATAAAGAATCGAAATGTAGCCGATAAAGTGAGGATATTATTGGAGTAACAATTTCAATATTTGACTTTGGCATAACAAGTAACTAGTCGAATTGAATTACCTGTCTACTTGAAACGCAAACAACTGACTGCTTATTTAGACTCAGTTCTGTAGACCAAAATTTGATCATCTATTTCTAAGTTACTATTGTTTTGTCTAGTTACAGTACGGGTTCAAAATCGAGCTATTATTGTTTCAACTGATGCGTATTTTAGCAGTTGTAGAGCTAAGGCATGTTATCTCAAATCTCACACTAGCTTGTTCACAACTGTTCACGTCTAAACTTACACGGTCACTTACGTGATATCATCCGTGATTTTCAACTATTGTGAACTATAACTATTGCGAGCTCACAATAGTTGAAAATCACGGAAGATATCCTGTAGAAACCGTGAAAGCGCTAAACAGTGTTTGTTTCATTTCTGAAAATTGTCCTAATAAAATCAAGTGATCTAAACCAAAAAGCCAGAAAAGATCAACGAAACAAAACGCTAGCACAAACACGAAAAAGACATTTTTCGCGACATCACGTAAAATAACCTTCGCGTAACAAAATGTCAAGTCGTAATCGATGGAGACCTAATGTGGGTTTAATGTGGGCCGGAGCCGAGACGCGTGCCCCAGCATCGCCGCTCGAGATTACGCCATAAACCGCTTTCTTTGTGCCTAAGTCACTCCGGCCTTCCCTGACTAAGCTGAGGACGCCATTTGGCGAATCAATTGCGATTTATTGTGCTTTGGGCGCATTCCACATGCCAGTTTATTAAATTCTTTGTTGGCCATCCATCCGTATACGTATACGCAAACTTACTCCAATAAGCAAAGATTGGTTCTCTAAGATCAATTTTCTAAATGTTTTCTATAAACACAGAAAATTGGTTTAGAAATCCAACACTACAGTGAATTGTAATAATTAACCTTTGACCTATCCCAACTTTAGTATTAGCGTAGGAAGTTTTATAAGTTTTACTAGGTAATATTCAGTTCACAAGGTTAAACAAATCTAAATAAATTGATTAGTTCATTTTGTTTAACATAAGTTTTTCTTATCTTCTGAAATTAACAGATTTTTGTTTTATTTCTACGTAAATACATCACTGTCGGCTTAATTGTCTCCTTTAGCATCGCTAAGTCAGCTTACAGTCTAATTCACAATATCTACAACCGAATTATCAATACTTATTGTAGTTATGCAGCGACCTCATTCTGACGTCACGACATACGCAGACATGACAGTTGCGGCTCTCCGATAATCCAGACATCTGACAGAGCGAAATCCTCGATCACAATCCGGCCTGATCCATTGTCACTTGCACCACAATATTACTTAGTACTGACACTAATAATGGAAGCTAATATTATTCGAGAAGCAGAAATGCCTCAGGTAATGTTATCTGAGATTTGCTGATCTAATCTGGGCTCCAATAATTGTTATTTCAATACCATTATTCTTGCAGAATTTCGTACATTAATATTTTATACGAAACTTTTTTTGTTGGGACTAATATTTTGTGTTTCAAGAATGACGGCGATTTGGTCTGCGGTAGTCGATTCTACGAATTGACGAACCTCTTGTTAATACAATGTGAAAAGGAACATATACTTATATATGTAGTTTGGGAAATTAGAGGAAAAGGACTTCATAAATATGGAATTAAAATGAAAGTTATTAACAAACATGAGTAAAATGTAAGAAATCAACATCATATTTTCCACAGCATAGGTTTTGTAGAGGTATCCAATTTAAAAAGCACAGTACGAATTTAAAACGAAAGTACCTAAAAAAAAACTATTGTGAATGGTACCTACACCACCTTTTTTTTTTGGCGGGTGGAAAATCATCAAATAACCCCTCCCGCTCTTGGGCAGAGCGAAAGGGAGTGTCAGACTTCTACTGACTAAAAACCACCCATGTTCCTTCTTAGCCCTTCATATCGAGGCCGCGGTATCTCTTGCGAACAACCGTACCTACACCACCTGTAATAATATTAAAGGGTTTATAACTACTAGTAACGAAATTCTCATCAGCCTTCAAATGTATGTTTCTGGAGTTGTTTATCGTACAGTTTCGAATTTTCGCGTACTCGCATACATAAATATATAGATATATAACTGAGTTATGATGACACACGACCTATCATCACCTCAGTCGACAACTTGTTGGGTGATAGAAGAAGCTATTTGTTTACTGTCTTGACACATCTGGGCATTTCCGTCGTGAGAAAGAATAGCATCAACGAGTAATTCTGTCAATGCAAACAATAATTTAGTTTCTGTTTTTACAAAGCTTAGTGAGTTGTGAAACGGCTCCATAGGCACACGTGTATGTTATTTTCACAGAAAGTTTATTCTGTGTTTTGTTATCCAACAAAATTTAAATAGAAATAACACCACATGTTGGACTCAGGGATGCGTATCCTTAAAATTTGTTTGTCTTAGTCCAAAGCAAAACAAAGAACATCATGGACCGTTACGTGAGAAATTTTATCTGTTATTCTGTGTTCTGTAATATCCAAACAGTAACAGTAAGTTCGTGATGAATATTAATCATTATTTTAGTGGCTTGTCCGTCAAACTGTAAAACAATTTCTCTGTTTATTGTTAGTGAACCGTTTGGTAGCCAATGGTTTTATGTAATTTATTGTCGGTCTATTGTATGTATACAATTGAGTGATTGATTTACATTAAATGAAAGTGAACGACCCACGTACTCAATACCGTGTTGCTTTTCAGGAAGAATTTACGAAAGTTAAATATCTAAGGGACATCGCGATCGCTGCAAAACCTGTGATCATAAAAATTTAATGGTGGATCTAGAATTATGTACTGAATTTATGGCAACCGGTTCACTCGGTATAAATTTCTCACTTTGTTGTTTGTTGTTCACCATAGAAAACAATCTCTTACTTGGATGGACTGAAATAAATCAGAGGATTTCACTTTATTTATTTTATTTATTTATTTATTTATGAAAGGTAGCTTCACAGCTTACAGTAAAATAACTTAAATTTGTTACAAAAACAATACGCCAATTACGAAGTACACAGAAAAGTTAAACAAGGTAAGGTGGCCAAGAGTGACTCTAAATGTATTGTGTGTGCGTGTATGTGTGCGGGTGTTAGTGCGGTGTGGGTGTCTGTGAATGTGTGCGATGATATTGTGTATGTCTAATTGTGACTAACTGCCTAGCTGACACTAGCAGGGGGTTGGAGCAACACGCGTTTGCTCCAGGATTGTAATTATCTCTTTTCTCTCTTTCTCTTTTTTTTTCTCTTTTATTTTCTTTTTACTTTAATTTAGAAGTCCGGTATTAGATTCCGACTGTCGAATAATATCAGACAGACATAACCGTTGCGATTTAGACTACAACACCATTACAACACCATTTAGACTTCAACACACTACTACCACCAATCGCAATGTAGACTTCATACATCAAGGTGTTGCTTGTTGTTGGTGTTAGTTTCAAAGTAAAAAAGGAAAGTATCACTGATTTTTAAATGAAATAATAATAATTACTGTAACTGTATAAAGCGTTGGAAGTGGACTTAATGGCGTAGCTTCCGGCGTGCGCCCGCGCGCCCCCAGCCACGGAACTTCAATTTCCGCTCCAAAGCTGATTTTCCCTTTATGACAGCAACACTGCTTCTATTTATTTACTTTTTATTAAGATGCTTATTGACAGAATTTCGTATTCAATGCTTATACAAATTGGGAAGGACCGAAATAATGAAGAGGACTGCCACTTCTTTGATCTAAGAGTTGTAGACAGAATTCCTGTCACTTTTGATCGGCATTTAGACATTTATCGATATTGTTTTAAGGCTTCGCGGTTTATTATTGATGTTTAAGTCAGATTTATAGTTTAATGTTTATGTTAATTGCTTTTTTATTGTCTTATTGTATGCTCGTCATGTTTCTGCGACAAATAAATATTTTTTCTTTCTTTTTCTTTTCTTACATACTAGCCCAGATTTACTTGTCTTCTAAATGGCCCTGCGGGAGCACTGGTAGATCCATAAGATGTTTTTAATGAGGTTCTCATCTCAAGTAAACCTAATGCAGTCCAGAACCGTACAAAAGCCGCGTAAACGTTCTTCTATGACACTCGACCGGCGAACTGACCTGATCATTAGCCTACAAGTATACCTTAGTAATGATTTTTTGAGATTCATTCCTATAATTGAGAAACGTGTTAGAAAAAACTTACCAAAAACACCTTGGAAGATATTTTCCTTATTAAAGAAAATTGAACAAATATTAGGTAAGTACCAAAGATATGGGTAAGGTTTAAAAATTACTTCCCTGGATTAAGGGGTGATTATAACAGATGCAACGTTAAAAACGTTAGAATTTAGTTCAATGTACGTTCCGTTTGACGTTTAGCTCCGACAGCTAAAATTGCATGCTTCAGATAAACCTCCTTGACAGAATCCTCAAATTCAGGGAAGTGATCTCTAAACCCAGCCCAAGATAATTACTTTCACGAGCTCATTGATTTATCATTACCAACACTATAACAAGCGTCTGTCCAAACAACTCGACCGTTTGTCACGCAACGTATCTACTAATAATATTCGTGGTAATGCTCCCATAGTCGTCTGTATATTCATTCTTCTGGGCACGAGTATAAATCTGTCGTGAGATCGTGTATTAATCGTCGTATTTGGTGAATAAATTTACTTTTGTTTGAGTTTGCTTTTGCTTTGGCGTTATTTATTCAGTAGGACGACCCGGGGCCACAGTTGAGATATACTCCGCTGTTTACATAACATTTTCGTGCTGCCGACTGTTCGCCCCACGTTTCCACCGACTTGAATTTATCAAGTATTTAGTTTGGCATTATTGAGGGTACCTTTCTTATTGATTTTTCTTGTCTTTCCATTTATTACTTGATGTTTTTAGTAGTTCGATTGGAGTATTTTACTTTTGTTTGCCAAACTTCATTACGGTGCAAAATTCACATGAAAATTACAAAGGTAAATCGAATTAAAACAATTTTAAAACAGCACCGAACAAAGAACAAAAGCAACGACTATTTCGAAAAACGTAGCACATAAAACAATTGACCTGTTTCACGCAAATTCCGCTAGAAGTTGCAGTGCGGCGCATAGCACACGAATTGTAACAACTTTATTTATTTTATTGACGCCCTCACAATGTGGCGTATAAGTTATGCTATTGATGTGTTTACGATTTGTGGTATATTTCGCTGATGGTCGTATTCCGAGGCAGCCTGTTGCGTGGGCTCTGATTTACTGCGATCGATCGCGCGACAATAGGCATCTCCTGGCTACAGGACTACTGCCCACACTGCGCTTGTTTGGCGTCGTTATAAAGCGCTGAGGTGTCTACATTGTCGTCTTCACGTCGCGAGGGAGTTGAAACTCACATTTTATACAGCAAAACTACCGAGTGAGGTTGTGAAAGGAATACTTTTTTAAAAGAAAACTCTTTAGTGTTATTTTTACAAGAATGGACCACCTCAACGTGCCCTGTGGGTGTCCTGAAATTACTAGATTATTCACGGGTACAGCGGCACCTGTGTAGTTACTAATGCTATCATTCTGCGCAGTGTATGAGGCATGCTGATTATAGCAATATTACTCGGAATGGCCGGCAGTAGCTTATAGGAACGGTTCATATTCAACAGTAATCAATTACATGGCGGGTTGATGATGATAAATTACCATATCTAGCTAAGTTATTGCCTTATATAACAAAAATAATATAAATTCATAATGTGGATGAATAGACAAAATATGAGTTATGTAATATTTTACGGCAACTAAAAAGGTTTACGGAAAAAGTTCAAATAATGCATACATAGTATATTTGATTAGTGCTTAATCAAATTACTTTTTTTATTGTTGTATTCATTTACATATGAGGGGTAAAGTAGTAACAAGGTTATATAATGCGAGTTCTTTTATATTTCCTACATAAAAGACAAAAGTAAGAGGTTTTACTTGACTCACGAACTTTAATACGAGTATGTTTCCGACGGTACAGAAAAATTTGGTGCTCTTTTATTTTGTTAGCTTTATAAAGTACTATGTGAGTTGGAACAACTTTTCCTGTCAGTTTAACAAATCCACGGAATCCTAACTGCATCACAAACCTGCAAGTTGGCTTTAACTGAAGCCACACCACCATTTAACTTCCCCCTGGGAATTTCACGACAAAAACAAAACAGAATCAACATAAATAACTGTACTTTATATATTTACATATTACATTCCCGCAACAAGCAGACAGAACACTTCCTGTGTACTCCACAATGAATGCATTTCCATAATAAAGAAGTGGACGAAAACAATAAATAATTGGCAACGTTTTATATCGCTCATAACGTCGAATATAATAAGGAATTGCAACACCTATTTCGCATTCGAAATTAAGAAACACTCTTACTGTAATGAACGAACGGGGACGGGACGCCATTAAAATAGCGGATCATAAATAATTCAAGCGCGGGTTTGGCGTCGTTTCAAGACATTTCCACATTAAATTTCATGAGAGGTTCATTTTTCCGGTGAGCGACGCGTGCGATCGTGCGCGCCCTGTCGCCACCGCCCGCCAGCCCGCCGCGCGCCGCGAGCACAGCGACAACTCCACTATTTCACAAGTAATTGACCATTTTGTCTGATTACCAGACCCGTTGCCTCTGAAATTTGTTACATTCCAGTGCCATACAACCTGTTTACAAACATTTTCGGACGCAGTCAATACCAATAAACGTTAAAACAACGCTTAACAACGTAACCTTAAACATTCCCCGATTTATTTATACAAACGACAACAATGCGCAATTCTCAAACAATTCCGTCTTAAGTATTTCCAGTCGTGGTGGAAGAAATCTTATTTGTTCGTTTTGTGTCGTCGCTTGAAGCCGCCGGGAGCGGTGACGGGGACCACTCGGTTCATTTTTATTTTTACGTCGTAAACCAAAGTCTACGAGTTATGAACGTTGATTTATATGTTAATGGTCTCTACAGAGACTGTCGAAATTTCATTTAGTCTGGAGCAGCTACTCCTCATACGAGTGCTTGTTACTTCATAACCGAGGGTTCCTCGGCCGTGCGGTGACATTGTGGAAACGGCCATCCATCATCCTAGTATCAAAATTTGAAGTTGACATAAAGTGGATGAGAAAATGATTGATGCGTCGGCGACTCCCCAAAGCCATTGGCACTTACCGAAACTAAAGCATTAATTGAATAAACCCTTCGTAATTAGGTATGTGAGCACAAGAAATAAATAAGGTTTCAGAGGCTATTTTCGTTCTAAGGTTAATAAAGGGCATTCCTAAAACTTTCAACATTAATATCGTGTCCATAATTTTTGTTAGCAATGTTCGTAGGAAAAATATAATTAACACATTGTACCAAAACGAGCCTGTCTGTTTTCATTTATTTGTAATGTTACTAGCACGCCATTCAGTAATTAACAAATTAAACCTTAACGGAATGCCTTACTAAACGTAAAGAATGAAAACAGCACACAGTTAAAAAATGTAACTGAGTATCGGGCAAAAATAGAGCAGAAAATCTAAGAAAAATGTTCAAAACAAATTCACTCAATTTATGTATTTTTAGAGAAGTACAGGCGTTGTCAGATGAATCGCTTTTGTCTGTCTCCTGTCTGAAGTCATAAATATATTTATATACGTAGGTACAGCCGGCTTCCCATAACTCTGCCGATTGATATACTTGCAAGATCAAAAGGTCAATGGAAAAGGCGATCTTAAAATAGGAACCCTTCACGGTATATTATTGGAATTCCATTGAATACAATTGGGATCTTCCGTATTTCATATGAATTGTTTCGGACAAGCTTTCCTGGTTCTGTGAGGGATTTCCGATGGCATGCGTGAAATGAACAAAATATTTCCCGAAAATAGGCTTGCGAGTTTTAACAAAAAAGCGAATGAAAGTAGCGCGTAGCAGTAGTAACGAGAAGCAGAGTACATAAACACATAACATCCCGAAGGGTTACGCAGAGGTGTTTCTAATAGTAAACCCACTTTTTACTGGTTATGCTTAAGTCCCATGTAATAGAGGACGAGCCTATTGCCATGAATCAGACACGAATCCAGACTTCGTGTCTGCTACTGAGAAATTCCTAATGTTAAAACTCAATTACGATGTGCATGACCTGGGAATTGAACCCAGGACCACATGCCCAGCACTCACGAGACCAACGACCACTCACGACCACTAGACCAACAAGACAATCACAACAAAAGAAGCAAAAATAAAAGATGAAGAAGCAAAGTAAAACAGTAACATATATATTTCCTAATGGAATATCCAAGGACCGAATTTCTGTTTCCTAGAACAGAAAACTGAGTACAAAGAAAAGTTAAATAAATAAACCTCAATATAATTCACAGAACTGCCAGAAATCATTAAGACGAAATACTTCAATCTAAATATTCCCCGCGGACTGCGCTTCTACGAAAGTAAAATGTGTCGTATGTTAATGGTTCAAACCGTACTTTGTGTACGTGCTCGCATGGTCTTACAGTCATTATGAAATGTATAGTAGTAGCTGGTGCTTGTTACCAGGGATGTTATGGATATGGAATTTCGGATCTGGATACGGATATTGATACTAGAATTTTACCGGCTTTGGATATGGTTATGGATATACATACATAAACTCACGCCCTTTTCCCATGGGTAGGCAGAAACCACAGCACACCACCTGCTACGATCTTTTCATACTCCTTTCGCCTCGTCCACATTCAGATTTATGAACGATGTATGAATGATGTGGACGAGTCATACACGCACGCCGATTACGAGTACTACACACCTGTCTTTTCTGAAGAACGTCACCAATAAGATCAGTGTATGTCTTTTTAGGGCGTCCCCTCCGGCGTTGGCACTAACATCTGCCTTGTATTGTAAATACCTTTCGTTAATCGACTTTCACTCATCCTCTCCACATGACCAAACCACCTTAGCATACTCTTTTCAATTTTTGTCACTACATAACATAATAACATAACATCATGCCTGTAGTCCCCGAAGGGTTAGATAGAGGTGTACCTAATTACACTCACATTTCGCCAGAAATGTTTTTAAGTCCCATGTAAAAGGGGGCGAGCCTATTGCTATCAACCAACCGGGCACAAATCCAGACTCCGTAGCTGTAACTGATAAATTCCTGATGGAAAAAGCCCATAACACTTTGGCCGACCCGGGAAACGAACCCAGGACCTCATGCTCAGCAGTCGCGCTTGCGACCACTAGACCAACGAGGCAGTCCATCTTAGCATATTCTTTTTAATTTTTGTCACTACATCTTCTTTTAAACCGCAACCGATATTTATTAAATTATTTATTATTTATTTTTTCGGATAATTTCGGTTACCGATACACTGACAATACAATCTGACAACTGGCAAGGCTTGGCCGAGCAAAACAAGCACAGTGTTACCAACTCTGAAAGTCCAATTTAAAAAAAACCGAAAAATATTTTTTTCCGAAACTATTATATCGGTTTCGGTTACAGCCACGGATTTTTTTTTATTCGCATATCCGATAGTTTCGGTTATGGTTACGGAGCTCCATGACATCCCTGCTACCTACCTACCTACTGCCCGTAGTCCGTAAAATTTTCCCCGAAGCCATTACTTTAAACTCCATATGCAAAGGGGATGATTGCAAATTCACGTCGAACGGTCTAAAAACTGGGCATTCATTAGTTTGGTGACTTGCAGTGTGGGTCTACGATACGTTAATGGTTGTAACGCTTACTAGAGCTAAGCTGTTCGTGTCGGAGCAGGTCGCGCGTATGATGCGGGTAATGCCCACGCTGGGCCACGGAGTTTTTAATGCGATAAGTTACTGTAAACTGTGGACTTCGTAACCGAACTGTGTTAAAATAACTAACTACCTACCTATAACTTATTTAATACCAAGTTATTGATGTTAACTAAAATTCCAGGTGTTCGTTTACCTGTACTCTTGTCGACCCGAATAGCGCCTCGGCTGCTGCAATAAACGTGACCATCTACTGGTCCCAAACCCTGTAATATGGAAGTAACGTCTATACGAAAAGAATAACTAAAAATTCAATTACTTGTGTGAATCGTTACTATAATCACCTCGCCATGAATTGTTAAATAACCAGAAACATTATTTTTAATTACATTTAATATCTCTAAAACGGTCATTTATTTACAGCGATCGTTATCACAGTTTTATTACAAGCCCACAGTCCGTAATAAATTCCCCACACATATAAACATTTACCCCGTTGGAGGATTTATTTGATTGTTTTCATGACTTGCATGCCTCCCTTCCTCGACTGATAACATTTTTTATGTTCAAACTACGCGAAAAGAGGTTACGACGACCCTTTCGTTGATCCATGAATGACGAAGTACTTCTACGGGATCTAAATCTTCCCCTGAAAATATTATCGACGTGAGCTTAAACTGCCGCGTCACTGAGTTCAGTCGCTTTCTTCATTTGTTTGGTAGTAAATGCGACTTCATTCATAATTTATTGAATGTAAACTTAAAATACTTAAAAGCCTGTCATTCTCGTGACGTTTAATCAGCTTGTGAAGCATCACCGCTTAATTTGTAAAGTGTCAAAATAAACAGATTGATTAAATTATTTACAAAGGTGGGTTCGGACGTGAAGGTGAGTGGATTCATTAGTCCACGTGACTTGCAGTGTAAAAGCGAATGTCACCGACCACCGCCGACCACTCCCGAGTCCGACCTATGGCGACCGCCCCACGGTTTTACGGCTTTTAAAATACAACCCGGATTCACCGGCTCCATTACACTAATTACGTTTCGAATTTAGACCGCTCATGTTTATTTATATTGTTTGTTTTGTCCAAACTTTACTACTCTTATAAAACTTAAAGTGTCCAAATTGACTCATTTTGAGTTGAGCCACCAATAAAAAAAAACACTCCGGTTGTTAATTGACTCAAAAATCGACTAATTAATAATATTTTAACTTTTAATTATGCTATAAAAATGAAATTAACCCACTACCGTGTTGGTTATTAATTCGAGTTTATCAAATTAGACTTGGAACGAGTTTACGAAAGTTTTTTAACGCCTGGGCTTTATCTGATATAATTTAGCAGGCTTCGTACAAAATATTGTCCTTATTGTTTAACTTTCGTTGTCATTAAAATGTAGTACCTACTTTGTGTAAATAGTCAGCTCTTCTTATCTTTACAGCTTTATCGTTGTGAGTTATAACGTCTATGGACTTTCACCTACTGTCGCATGCACTTAAAATTAACGGTATCACCTAAGTACACCCGGGGGTATCACCGGCACATCGCCGATAGCACTGCAATAAACTCGGCCCTCATCACACTATTTCGTAATTGGATCGTAAACTTCTGTAAAATTATTACCTGTCTTTTACTAGCTTACTTTCATGACCATTTTATTTGCCTACTGACTAAATTTTCTTTACAATCGTATGCATGATACTGTTTAGTTCATCATTTTATTGCATGTTACTTATATAAAAATGTTTCAAGAATTTTTCTATCATGTTAAAATATTCTGAGCTTTCTTTTCTTTACGTTCAAATTATAAGCAGTAAAATGTCACCATATTTTTCAATTTAATATGTTTTAAAATATTTTATCAGCGTGCTGGGGCGTTAGACGATATTTTCTTCGATAACTTTCAATGTTAGCCTATTTATGAAACATGAATGGTGTTTTTCTCGAAAGCTGTGATGGTAACGGAAGATTGGGCAATATATTTCAACATATCGTTTATCGGGCAAATGTGTAATAGCTGTTATATTTCAGCTTGATAAGCTGAGACCCAAAAGCTGATGACGTATTAGGTAGATAACTTTCAGCTTTGCATTTTATACAAAACTTTTGAACATTTCTTAACAAAAAGACAGCTCTACATTATGCTAAAGAATTTGCGTCTAATTAGTTCAAGTTGGCGGTCGCAAACATTAAACCCAGGTAGACTATGTCTGTCTCAGAATTTAGTCTTATGACGTTTACTTGGAAACACATTTCCATCTCCAAAAAACTACCCTAATGTAAATGGACGATATTAATATTAGCGTCATCATCACACAACAAATATTGAACGCTCCACGTGACAAACATTGGAATCGCAGAGAAGCTATCTGAATTATCATATTGCACCGACTGATTGATGCCAAAGGTCGCCAGCCTGAATGACGTAACGTTCCTATCTGTTATGATGCGGCACTCATTTCAGTACGAATGTAGCTTACATCGAACGAGTGAATCACTTTTAAAGCTCTTCATATATCTCTTTTGATACCATCGTGTAGATAGGCTAATTGTAAAGGGTCGGGTAAAATCATGAATATTGCGCGCTTGACAATTTGACATCGCGTAGGCTTCGCTCTGATTTATAACCGGTACAGCAACCAGCGACATCGTGCTGAATTCCACACATTTACAATTGAATGAACTAGTCAGTTTCTCAATATGTGTGCACTAAGATAACGTCATTAGACAGCTTCGTCTGTCAAGTGAGGCGTGACCGCCGACGTATCGGAGACGCATCGAATGCCGGCCATTCGAGGTGACTAATACTGGATTAATTAGCTCTGTTTACTAAGCCAGCCAGTCGAGGCCAATGACCTCTCATTTTTGCACCTCAACTAAAATGCTGATTTGATGGTAGGTGCCACGTCGGCAAATTGACGCAAGCTAGACGTTACAATAACATTACTATTTTCAGTCAGCTGTTTGAGTTAGTTCTCATCCAGCGCGCAAACTAATTTATTCAGGGCGTGAGTCACACAGCCGGGATCACGAGACTCCGTTTGTTCGTCGTGACTTAAATTAAAAATGTCATGAAAACTGGGAAGATATGAAAGGATGTATGTGTATTTAAAAATACAAACGTCCATGCAATCTAAGCGCCATGATGGTTACAGTATCTTGTTATTTCTCAGTTTAATTTAAATATGTAAATTTTATTAGGCATAATACAGACTGAGGACTCTTGAATTGCAAATGAATGTGACATTACGTTTTATAGGCTGGTAGCCAATTCGCCGGGTCGTTTCCTTGGAACTGACGGCAAATTTTCACTTAGAAGTGCCCTCAGATTTAGTGGTATTTCAATGGATACACACTGATGCGATTTAACAATCGACACCAATCGGATTAAGTGATAGAACATTTAGGAGAACCTTTGAATTTAACAAAGTTTAATTTTAAACATGGCTGCCACATACTATCGGGCTATTCGTGTAAGTAATTTTGTCTGCGTGTAGTAATTTACGATACGATAGTCTGAGTATGGGAATACTACTGGAATAGACAATTGGATTTCAACAATACGGATTGTACATACAATGAACCGTTTTGGAATTAAGTTCTCAACATAAATAACAAACATAATGCTCTTTAATTTGTGGTTTGATGTCTGAAAACCAGATTAACATTAAAGTGAAATGATCGCACAATATAATATTATACTGCGATTTAATAGCTCGTAGTGGAGTTATAAATGTTGTAATCCTCTGAAGGCAGACGATAATCGCGCTAACATTCACCCAATACATATTTAATGTTAAAGATGAAAGACAGATTTTGTAAAGCTTAATTCCATCGTTGAGCTTCGGAAATATTTTCCCTTTCATATAAAATGATCCTGACACAAATCCTTAAAAATGTGTTATTGGGAGCCACGGGGACGGAGCAATATTGAACGTAGTCACGCGTCTCACCTTAGGAAAATCTCGCCGTAAAATAAATGGACGATTTCATAATCCGAGACGTTATATAAAATGTTGAAAAACTATTTTAGGATCGAAAAGATTTTGCAATGTTCGTGGCTATAATTCTTTGATACTAGGGATTTGAAAATGCTGTAAGGTATTTTGCGAATTAAGCTCTGCTTTATTGAAATTTATTTTGTTACAGCCGTGACAGGTTAATCCCTATATTGCTAGATAGGTACAGATGTGAAAAGCGACTTTAATTTTATTCTAAAACAGATTATTATTAAACAGCATAACATAACATCACGCCTTTAATCCCCGAAGGGTTTCGCAGAGGTGTATTTAATCACATTCTCATTTTGCCAGTTATGTTTAAGTTCCATGTAATAGGGGGCGAGCCTATTGCCATCAACCGGGGACACAACAACAGCAATTAAGATATTAAATTTCGATTCATCATTTCAAAATCTCTACTTTCTTTTCAACGAAGTTTCTAATATTATTACTATTCGGGACTACTTAATCCAAAAAACGAAGTATCAAGATTTTACGTAATTTCTAATTCCACACATGAAAGACCGCTACCAGCCTAGATATCCATGTTCCCTAGAGTGTTATGGAAACTGCAAGTAGGAATATCACTTGAACCACGTACAATAATAACGTGTTGAGTGAGAATATCTTTTCTTACTTAAATGTTAATATATTCTACAGTTACCTACGTACCATGTAAACTTTGCTCTTAAACTCCCTTTCATTGAGTTGTTTGTGTTGCTTACGAACGGTGTATGAATATTTACATCGTAGGTACCTTTATAGGGACCTTATGGTGTGTGTGGCCTCTAGTAATTTCTATGAGTTAAAACAAAGATCCGGCTGTAGACCAACAGAAATAATTATGTATGCCAAAATTCACTATACATTTTTGTTTCGATTAGCTTCGAATTGTTTAACATTTAATTACAGCCAGGTATATTCATTCATGTTACAATTCTGTACACACGCCGGCTTCATACTAAATAAATTAAAACCTTTTTACGTGGGTGTCTCTCCTTCCCGCTGCGCAAACAAGTTACGGGATCAAGCTCAAACAAAACACTAACTTAAATCAACCAAGTACCTACTAGAGAAACGTTTGAAGAGACTTTATTATAATAATTACACACCCAATTTCGTTAAACAAATATAATAGCTCTTCTTACATATCAGTATTTCGGGGCGGTCCCTAATTTCGGTTGCAAAACGTGTATAAACTGGGGCTATAATTGTTAAGACGAAGTGGGCCTATTCGTTTGTAATGTGTTCTTAGCTTTACTGAATTTTAACGAGGAACCCGACCTGGTGAAGGATCGCGAATTCACGGAAACAAGAATGTACAGACGCCATCACATCAGGCTACTACAATCTGTGAAATTTCTAGATTTTCAACTTTATATACAAAGCAAGTTAAATTCAAGATTGAGTGGCAAAATTTGACAGTTTTAGGTTGTTTGACGTGCTACTTTGAAGGGCGAAAACATGGACCAATACCTAAACTAAATTCAGATATGACATTTACTGCATAATTCTTGTAAGAAATAGGATTCCTCTTTTTTGCCACAATATTGGGCGTAAGTAAATCTGTGTATGTGTTGTTCTTTAACTAAGATATCTGACAACAAAAGGGCAATTGAAAATGATTTTGATTATGCATATTATTAAATTAATCTGTTTATGTTCCCAAAAATATGGATTACCTCAGATTTCCACAATGTTCCGATTTTATTTTTATATCCTATGACATGACATATATATTTTTTGCGCTCACTGTACCTGATGAAATTGAGTTTAAATTTTCACTCGCTTGATTAGCGAGTAAATTCTGGTATATGAATCCAGAATTCAAATGTTGATGTTCATTCCATCTTGCGTTGGATCAATGGCGTCAATTTACATGACCAAATATTTGTATTTTATTGAGTTTTCTTATGTTGTGTCTTCGTTTTGTTAACATTTCGAACTGTGACATGGTTTGTTTTACTACAACATTTGTTTATAAATGTTTATGTGAACAAAACTAAAAACATGAATTTTATTTATTTAATTTCATCTACAAGAGTAGTACATAGGCGGAATTAAAGATCCAAAGCATTCCCTACATTTTTAATTTACAATTTACACACAAACCCGAATTACAGAAATAAATAATTGTGTGTCTTTGTCTTCTACATAATTATATTGACAGCTACCAAAATACACAACATCAACACTCTACAATAAAAGTTATGGTTAGTTTAGTTATGTTTAGTTTTGTAGACTTTCCTTTTAAATTCAAAGGCTTAAAGAAACACAGAAAATTTACATATCACAGTCGTTAAATCGTCGTCAGTTCATAAGAATATTATGCAGAACGTTTTGCCACAACATTTTACTTCTTGCAAAAACCACGAAAGCCAGACAAGCGTGACGACGGAAAAGGGAAAAGCGAAACATTTTATTAGATTTAATGTATTACCACAAAAAAACACTGTAAGTTTAAACGCTACAACCATGTATTTACATTCATTACAATATAAGTATCAAATTTAATTTTAATAACAACAAAAAATTTACTTATAAATTTAATTAATAACCTACTTAAGCTTAATTACATTCTGAAAGTACAGTCTTAGATTACAAGTATGACATGTAATTTTCTAAATTAATTTCTTAAACTAATATGAATGTGACACTGATATTTCAAGACTCATCTTAAGTCAATTGCTCAGCTTAGCAAGACTCATTCATCATGACAACGGTTCAAAACGCCCACCAAATCTGTTCTTAGCTGAAATTGGCGGTCCTTCGAATAAGGTACCCCGTTCCTCGGTACGTGTACATTGCCTCCTACGCAAGCCATCCTTAAACATTTAATTCATTACATTCTGCTTAAATCAATACTATACTATTTATATTTTACATGTATTTTTATCAAGTTAAAAGATGTTTTTTTTTTATATAATGTCGTTTTACTAACTAAACTAAACTTACATCTAAAAGTAAAAGTGTAGAAAAACAACAAAGACTAATATAGATACAAATCTAATCTTCTAATGAACTATTACCCTTACTTAAGGGCAGTATTAGTAGTCAAATAAACTGTGAATGGTTACGTCCTGCAGAGATATTTTCGCACATTTTATTAACTACTTTCTTAGCAATAAAACGTGGAGATCTCTCTCAAAGGGCACTTAAACCGTTCTGCGTTGAGTGTCGCATAAACCGGCCGATAGGTACCGGAATTAACTGTTCCCTATAACATTTGTAAGTAATAGTTTCGAAGGCTCAGCCCCAGTCTCTTTAATTACATTCTGAACGAACAGCGGCATGATATGGTTACTATCGTGCCGACATAAATGAAAATACATCTAATTACTTATATACTACGTAATTTAGACAAATAGGAATGAATACGGGAAGAAATTAAACTCAACGAGGTGGAATTTTATGCACAAGCGTAATAATAAATTTCGTTGCTTACCCAACATCCCTAATTACGGCCGCTGCTTATAACTAATGTAAGTAATTACATCGGCCTCAGAATCACAAATAAGATCATGGAATTAGTGACTATTAATAGACTCGTCTTAAGAATCATTAACTTTATTAATGGTCTCTTGTCGACCAATCGGCTTGCCGCTTATCTCGGCTTTACTTCATCTTAGCTTTTAACTAAACTTTCATTTGTTACTTATTTATTTCCCGAACTCAAGCACTTCGGGAATGGAGCATAAAATAAACAGAATCGTCGCGAAAAAGGCTAAGCTCGTTTTGAATTCAAATCTGTGAACGACGGCGTTCAGTGTAATAGCTTTCTTATACATGTTGTAAAATTTTCCACATTGGGCACTAACTTTATACATGTGGATAGGTACTTATTAAACATTCAGATCGCAGATACAGAAATAACCCACACAGTAAAGTTTCGAGTCCCATACAGTATTGAGTGTAGATATTTTAGCGATGAAGTCAACTAGTTATTAATTAAAAATTGAGCTACATATGTAACACAAATGAAATGATGAATTAAAAACTAACTTACCTACTAGAAAAGAAAAACAATTTGTCATTCAAATTACTAAACTACACAACAAATTATACAATACGTTGGAATCTGTTCTAGAAAACTGTGTGGTATTTCATTTAAAATATAATTATATTTTTTAGGTTAAAGTACCTAAAAAATATAATTAAATTTTAAATTAAATACCACACAGTTTTCTAGAACAGATTCCAACGTATTGTTCATAATATTTACGGTCTTTGTCGACTTCTTGAATAAAAGTGATTTAACGAACATTTAAAACGGAATTTACTGCGTTTGTTTTAACGAGTCATCTTGGATTTCATTGCACCCATTATGAATGGCTTTAGGAGGAATGAAACAGTTCTTTTCTCTCTTTATTTTAAGTACCATAGTAGTATAAACTTTGGATGATTATATTTTTGTCGAAATACCTACGTCACATAGTTATTATGGTTTTCTTCCACTCTGGAAAGATACTTTTTTTGATTTAATAAAGGATGGGAAACCATCAAATTTCTATCGTTCCGGACGGAGCAGGAGGCAGTGTTTGACTCATACTGACTTAAAAATACCCTTCTTATGCCCTTTGCGTGCCAGGGCCGCGGTGACTCTTTCGAACAAATCCCGCAACCCTTGCTGAAGACCAGAGGGTTTGTCAGATGATTTTACAGTGATATGCATAATTAAGGTCTTCTGCCAGCCCGCCGGGGCTGCGGGTTGTTCGCAAGAGATACCGCGGCCTCGACATAAAGGGCTAAGAAGGAACATGGGTGGTTTTTAGTCAGTAGAAGTCTGACACTCCCTTTCGCTTTGCCCAAGAGCGGGAGGGGTTATTTGATAATTTTCCAACCGCCAAAAAAAAAGTAAAGGCCTTCTTCTGCCAGTCGTTTTACACGTGCAGCCTGTGGACTAAGTATACCCAGCGTGCATACAGCGACCTGCGCGTACAGTACAATAACGCATTCAGGGTGCTGTTGGGGTTGCCATGGCGATGTAGCGCGTCAGGGATGTTCGTGGATGCGTGCGTCGACGGGTTCACCGCGATCATGCGGAACCGATGTGCTTCCATGATGGCGCGCTTGTGCTCCTCCTCCAATAGCATCTTGAATGTGTCTTCAGACCGGTTGGACTAACCCCTTTTACGTAATTGAATAAGTGTTCAGACACATTTATCCAAATAAACTTGTGATGCAGTGTTATTTATTATTGTAAATATATTTGAATACTAACATTAGGCGAAGTTATTTTATTAATACTAACAAAATATATTCGAATTTGAAAAAAAATTAATTAAACTTGGTATATATAAGTTTTAGAAAATGCAACGTATATTCATGTCCTTAGAAAATAACAATACATAGCCGATGATCTTTAAGTTTTTAAACAATTCCTGAATGGAAAACTGAAGTCAACTGAAAATCAACTACAACTAATTGTTTTAAATTTGGCTTCATATTAATATTGAATTAATATTTAATTATACATTTCCTATAATTCAAAAATTAAAGGAACCACAATTTTACGTATTAAATAATAAAATATTAATGAATATTTCCCTTTATATTGAATATGGAATCGGATAGATATTAAAATAACATAAATGAATCGAAAATATTACACCAATTAAAATGCGAATGGGTAAATAACTTCATTGCTGTCGAATGTACAAGAGATTATTTCTGAAACAACGCCACGTCATTACGTAGTAATATTCAATCAACTGCAAAAGTTACTTCAGCACAACCGGGAACTATACCTTATTTATGAGTTAATCTCTTTTATTGTACGCACGAGGACCAATCAAGCTATACAAAACCAATTTATATATATCTCTTATTGTTCGGGAAACTTATACAAAGCAAGGCCATGTTGTACTGAAAATGTATAAATTGATGTGTCGCCGTATGTGCCAGGTATTGTGCCAGTTTCCAGTGTATTTTAAATAATACTATGCCGTCTTCATAATTTTGAATTTGATTTTTTTTAACGAGAAAACGCACTAATTTTGTTTTTTTTTTTTAAATTGGTTTTATTGATCGATTTTTTTTTTGTTTGAATTTTAAAATTGATTTAATTCGATGCAGTTTCTGATTTTCGAAACGTTTTGTGAGAATATCACGCCTGTTGATAATCCCCGAATGTCTTTAGTAGAACCTGTAGAACACCTATAATACATTTTGTCAGTTATGTTTTGAAGTCTCATGTTATTATATATAGCGACCCTATAGCCATCAATCGAACCCAAATTCGGACTTCGGGGTTGTTACTGAGAAATTCCTTATGGAAAAATTCAATAACTCTTTGCCCGATCCGGGAATCGAAGTCACGACCCCATGCTCAGTAGTCACGCTTGTGACCACTAGACCAACAAGACAGTCACTTCTGCTCCATCAGAATAAATTAACTTGGTCAAACATCTCGAAAACTTTCTGTATCAGCCATGGTATCAATAAACAAAATATGAATATCTGCTAACCCAAAAAGAGGGTTTTTCCAAACAAGTAGAACGTGACCTATCTTTCTGAGGCAATCAAATTCAACGCCGCATCTGGCGTAACGATATAATATTACTTACCTATGTAAATACACTTAGGCTAGGCCTTATCTTATCATAAAAAGGTTTTTGTAAAAAAAATACTTACAGAATTTGAATGTGAATTTGATCACGTGCTATACAAATATGGCAGGATTCCGCTAAATTATTGTTTTCCTTCATTTTCAAACAACTTTAAGTACCTACTACCTTTGGAAAACGTTAGAGTTTGTATCTTCGCGTAATCCTTTCGGTAATTAAACTGACGTCTATACTTTCTAATCATTATCATCTAACTAGTCTTTTCCCAACAATGTTAGAGACGGCTTCCAGTCTAACCAGATGCAGCTCCATACCAGTATTTTACATGGAGCGACTGCCTATCTGACCTCCACAACCCAGTTAATACTAGGCAATACGATACTCTTTGGTAAGACTGGTTGTCAGAATTTCAGGTCACTGACTACCTGTAACGACTGCCAAAGAATTATATATGGTAGCCGGGACCAACAGGCACGGAGTAAACTCGGTAAGTCGGGCGGTCACCCATCCACAAACCGACCTAGGCAAGCACAGCTTTACCTAAAGATCGACCCGAGTGCAGGCAGTTCTTATTAAACCACGAGCTCTTCTTCATCATCTAAATAGTATTTTCAGAACTATGTTAGGAACGGCTTCCAGTCTAAATAGATGCAGCTGCATACTAGTATATTACATGGAATGACTGCCTATCTGTCTGACCTCCGCAAACCAGTTATACTTACTGGGTAATGTGAAACCCACTGGTTAGACTGGTTGTCTGAATTTCGAGCCACTGACTACCTGAAACGATTGTCAAAGATATACTTGAACGACAGCCGGGTCCAGCGGCTTAACTTGCTTTCCGAGGCACGTTGGAAATTTGGAAGGTATCCAAAGGGTGTTTAACCATCGGGGCTGCGGGTTGTTCGAAAGAGATACCGCGGGCTCGGCACAAGGGCTAAAAAAGAACATGGGTGGTTTTTAGTCAGTAGAAGTCTGACACTCCCTTCCGCTCTGCCCAAAATAAGTGTTTATCCATCTACGGACCACCCTAGGCAAGCACGGCTTAACCTGAAGATTGATTAGTGAGGCTGTTATTATTCAGCCTTTCAACTACCTATTCATAAGCTTTTGAAACCTGCACTGGTTTACCACAAAATAATGTTCAAACAGTACTCCATCACCATCATCATCATTTTATAATATTCCCTCCAGGAACAAGCGTGTGGTGGCTATAATCCACCACGCGGGCCCATTGTGGGTTGGTAGATGACGTCACATGTCTTCGATTTTTTTTGGTTCTAAGACATGCTGGTTTCCTAACTATGTTTTCCTTTACCGTTTTGAGAGCAGCGGTGATGAAATAAATTACACAAAGTAATGCGCCTGCCTGGGTTCGAACCCATGAACCATAAGTTCATACTTATGTTAGTCCAAACAATAGCTCAACAAATGTAAAACTCGATTTTCCTGAAAGGCAGTTTCGTTCTCAGCTGACAAAACATCACTTACACAACAATTGACTAATAACGCCTGTATGCACCATTGCACCACAGCCGGTCAACCGTAGATCAAAGTTGAGTCATCATCTATGTAGCCTTTTCCCAACTATATTAGGATCTGCTTCCAGTCTTACCAGTATTTTACATGGAGCTAATGCCTATCTAAGCTCCACAACCCAGTTAGTATTGGGTAATACTAAACCCCTTGGTAAGATTGGTTGTTAGACTTTCAGCCTACAAAGCAACTGACAAAACATCACTTACACAACAATTGACTAATAACGCCTGTATGCACCACAGCTGGTCAATCATAGATCGTAGTTAAGAAACGACAAATTAAAACGTGACAAGCTTTCATGAGGTCGTCACCTAGTGAGTCAGCAGCTCAGCAGGCAGTTTGTGACGGTACTTGATACATAAATAATTGGTTCCCAGTGTGGTGCCACTGAACTGTGCAACTTCTTGGAGATGTTTCGGTAGACTGACTAAGGACTTGAATTATTTGGCGATTCTTGATGAAAAAGATTTAAGAAAAATTTTAAGTTCTGAAGATTTTGCTTTAGTTAGTTCATAGTTTTGATCAAGAGAGACACACTACACATACAAAAAGTTTTGTTGCATAACATCGCGCCTGTAATGCACGAAGGGTTAGGCAGTGGTGTACTAGTACATCCTCATTTCGCCAGTTATGTTTAAGTTCTATTTAACAGGGGGCGAGCCTATTGCCTCACACTAGGAACAAAATAATGAGGACTTCGTGGCAGTTGCTGACAAATTCCAGTTGGAAAAATAAAAAAATAATAATTATAAATAACAGTTTGCCTTTTTTTTGCCGGGTGGAAAATCATCAAATAACCCCTCCCGCTCTTGGGCAGAGCGAAAGGCAGTGTAAAAATCACCCATGTTCCTTCTTAGCTCTTTATGTCGAGGCCGCGGTATCTCTTGCGAACAACCCGCAGCCCCGACGGGGAACACTTTGCCCTTATCCGGGAATCAAACCCAGGACCTCTCGACTCGACCAACGAGGCAGTTTTTCGTGCAATAAAAGGCATTGTGATTTTCTGTAAACCGGCAGATCAATATTTTTTTACATAATATGTGTTATTTTATTATACCAAACGAAAAAAAAACAAATACTTATATTATACAAGATGGATTATATGTTAGCAATGCCGAAAACGATCTGCTTAACAATATTTACGGTCTAACAAAAATGTTTACTAATGAAACACCAGACGCGTCCAAACACAAACCACATCCATCTAAAACTAATCCTAACTCACGTATTCTATAAATATTTAATCAACAATTTGTCAATAACGCCATCAAAGTAGAAAAAAAATGTCAAGTCAGACATGAAATTACAGTCCCTTCACATTTATTTTACTTCTGATGTAAACCTTATCACAATGAAAATAAAGATCACTTTACTCCGACACCTGGGGCTAAGCTAATATCAATGGCAATAGTATGGACAGTGCCGACCACATGAGTCCATAGTACAAAAAACTTATCTATATATATAAAAATGGAACCCGTTTTCCGTTGTCACGACTTGGCATGAAAACGGCTTGACCGATTTGGCTGTTTTTTTTTTACAAATGTTCGTTGAAGTTCAAGGATGGTTTTTACGGCGAGAAAAATTCGAATAATGGCCGGAAAAGCCCTAAAAACAGCCCTTTTCTTTTTCCCATACAAACGTTTTCTAACTAAAACGTAAAATCAATTTGAGCTTTAATACCGTACCCATAAAGTTCAAGTGTTAGTGGAGAGGTTCCGGGAAGGCAAAACAATTGAGTGACGTTCAGTTGTTCAGTCAACGAATGACAACTTCAAACGGACCATACGACATTATCACAATAATCACAAATAATAATTACTGTTTCTTTCCCAATAGAAAAACGATTTTTCAAATGGTGTTTGCGTTTAATATAAAAATGAATTGCTGTTCGTTAGTCTCGCTAAAACTCGAGAACGGCTGGACCGATTTGGCTAATTATAGTGTTGAATTATTCGTGGAAGTCCAGGGAAGGTTTAAAAGGTGAGAAAGTGGTAGGTAGGTAGGTAGGGTAGTAAGTAGGATAGTAGAGTAGGTAGGGTAGTCGGTAGAGTAGTAGGTAGGGTAGTAAGTAGGTAGGGTAGTAGGTAGGTCGGGTAGTAGGTAGGTAGGGTAGTAGGTAGGTAGGTAGGGTAGTAGGTAGGTAGGGTAGTAGGTAGGTAGGTAGGGTAGTAGGTAGGTAGCGTAGTAGGTAGGAAGGGTAGGAGGTAGTAGGTAGGTAGGTAGTTGGTACACAGGCAGGTAGTAGGTAGGAAAAAGGGCATTGCAACGCATGCCGGGAACAGCTAGTTATTTATAATGATGGTCGTGCAGTGCATAGAAAATGAAAACACTTAGTATTTTATCGCCTCCTGCCTGATGGATAGTGATTACTGTAATGTTGCAAAATTATTATTGTTCAGTGTTGTATACAGCCGATGCTTATTTGATTTTAATATCGGGTTTTCTTTGTCTCTTTCTAACAGTGAATAAATTTTTCTTTTCTACCTTAATGAAATCACTTGTTATTGTCATAACTGTGGGATTAATAATATTTTTGTTCACAACTTAGCACTATAACAGACACATAAATTTGTTTAGGTAGGTAATACTTTACCAAAAAATCCTCACAGGTCAAGGGGTCGTAAGCCCGGCTGCTGGGTATGAGGTCCTTTGTTCGATTCCCGGGTAGGGATTCCTTTTGGATTTTTTCATCAAGAATATGTGGCCTAAAAAACATCCGCCTTACTCTTCGGGGATTACGGGCGTGATGGTATGTATAAATTCACCAAACCTAAAACTACAATCTCATGCTGTACTATAATCAACATAATTATAGTGCTGTACAAAGTGCATTAGTGTAACCAATACAGCGCAATGTCAAGATTTTAATACGCGTTTTTAATCCCCTAAATTAATGTAGGCAATTAGTGTCAGTTATACAGTGTAAAAATAATAAATTTCATTGCAATTACGACGCTGTTATGTGCATTGCATGATTTTTTAACCCTCACAAAACGTAATATATTCTTAAGCTTAGGGGAAAGTAGGAAGGGGAGCTAACTTGTGCTTACAACGCAGTATGAGAACGCAATGGTAATGTATCGTTCTGTCACAAAATGTATTCCACATCGACAGTAAAATTCATTTTTTATGTATACTACATTGAGTCGATCAATATTTGGTTTATACGGAGGGTGACGATCGCACCTGCAGCGATCACGAAAATGTTCGAAGTCAAACAATATTTTGTTCACGAGGACACAAAACTGTCCCAAAAATTGCCATAGAGCGAAAGTTAGGCCATAGACCGTCGTTTGGGCAATAGATCCGAGCCCAACTCCGAGCGATGCGATGGCACGCTATGTAACAAATTATAGCGGGCGGACGGTCAACGGGCTCTTTACGATCCGCTTCCCAGCGCTGATGATGATTTAGATGCAAGGAATATCGGGCGGAAGCGCGATAAACCGCGGGGACCCGTCGCCATGGCAACCGAGGGTGTCGCGTCCCGACGCCCGCCCTTGCCACTAGTTCACGGACACTTATCGTTATAGTAATAAATTGGTCTGGAATTCGTGCAATAACACCCGAGCGAGACGCAATAAAAATGTTGATTTTGAATTCGGTTATTATAGTTACTGTGTTTGTGGGCGATAAATCGAATGTAGTCGCATAGAATTTGCATTCTAATGTGAAAAATATATGTTCTACACATTGATAGCAAGTTTTAGATGTTTTATAATGAAAAATATACAAAACACAACTGCAATTTGTCTTCTAACATATCTTCATCACTCTTAATTCCCATAACAAAGCAGACGTGACATTACGTCACATATCACCAAGTAACAAAGCTTCTAAAAATCCGCCATATAAAATGTAAACACAACACAAAGTCCCCGATTTATTACCCGGCGACTGATGATGATATATCGACGTCGGCTGCTGTGTTGATCGTCACTTACCCTACCCTTATCACGCAGCACGTAATTTCGGATTCATTGCCCTCGGCCCCGCCAGCGGTGTCGGTCCGTGGCTTTTATTAAAAAGAAAATATTTCATATTTATGTCTAATGTTCCGACAAATAATAATGGTCTTTCATTTTTTACAGGTACTAATTGGATATGAAACGATGAACCATGGAATCACGAAGCGCGCCGCCGAGCCCCGACGAGTCCGGGGAGGCGGTGTACGACAGTCGTTGTGGACGGTACCCACACGCCCCCGCGCTGCAGCGGACGTTCGCCAGCTGCCGCGAGAGCACGCGGCCGCGCCCGCACCACCGCCATGCCACCTCCGAGCCCGCGCGACCAGACGACCACGTGCAGCAGTCCTTCGTCACTGCAGAGGTTCACGATTACCCCTCTTCAGAATCCGGCATCGCAGCCGACTGCCCTCATGCTCATACTAGCAATGCCGATGACAGCCCTTCTTACGACCGCTCAGACTTTGAAGGAAACTCGAGCTACAGCCTGCGGCATACTCCTGATTATCACCATACCCTTGATTGTAAACATAGGCCTATAGATTACAATCGTAGCCACACACCTGATTATAATCACGGTCATGGATCAGATTGCGACCGAGCGCACGCGCGCTCCCAAACATCTCGTCGGCCGCATAGAAAGCACAGACGAGAGGAAGATGATGGCGCGCAGTCGCTTGATGAAAGATGTGCCAGGGATCTGGATGAAATCCTCCCAGCGAGACTAGCCGCTGTAAATTTATCGAGGGAGCCTCCCCCTCAGACTTGGAACAGGAGTAATATCGCAGCGACTATGGAGCGATTTGAACCTGTTGACTACTCTTATGCTTACTACGACCATCACTTATCAATGCCTTCATCATCAAGGAAGGTAAACCGTCAACGAGGAAGGGGCGGTATACCGCGAGATCGATCATCTCGACATAATTACGTGACGAGGTACGGCACTGAAGAGAACATTTATGAAGAAATTACCGATGGATCTAGGACGTGCCCCAAACACCGATACGCTCCACGACAGTCACTAGTTTCTTTAGATCGAAGCGTTGTAGAGGAGGAAGTTCGTCGAGTGGAATCGAGACACAAACGAATTTTGGGAGAGTTAAATCTTAGTGTAGAAGCAATGCTCATGCCGGAATGCGAATCTCCCGATTCGGAGCGCGCTGAAGACAGAGACAATATCGAGGAATTGTTGCGAGTCGGTCCAACGGACGAGTTACTTTCGCCGGCAAGTTGTAATCCACCAGACTTAGACAGCGGGTTTAGTGGCAGCAGTAGCGGGGCAAGTTATGTAGGTAGTTTGCGTCGTAAACCGACGGGATCAGTGCCGCATTTGCCCGCTGTGGCATACGGCACGCGCGGGGCTGGCGTGCGGATCTTAGGTGCCGATGAGTGTGCGCTTCGATGCCCTAAGGATATCCCTTCACCGCGGAGCTCCAGCTGTGGAGACGCAAAAACAAGTGGGTTTTGGAACAAAAAAGCCTGGAAGAAAATATCAGGTTTCTCTAGTTCCAACAGCATCAACAAAGCAGGATTAACTGGTAAGATTATAATCACTTCCTTCAATCATTTTTCTTCTTCTTCATCTTCTAGTTCTGCATGTAAACGTTTAAGTAGCTGTTTTACTTTAGTGTGTTAGCATTGTCTTAGTTCATAATGAGTTCATAACTTCTGTATTTAGCTCAAACTAAACTTAAAACATAAAGCACATACTCCAAACATTCGTCGTCGCCACTTAGGAAGTTTCACGATACACAGCGTAGTATGAACATAAATCCTATACAGAAATGCATAAAGCATAAAATTTCATTCTCCCATAAAACGTGAATGAATCCTAGCGGTATCAAGTCATGAAAACCCTGAGAGCATCATTTCTTTTTGTTATTTTGGCCCGCTTTCGTCCGCCCATAGGCGTTTTTCAGATGGACGCGCGCGCGTGGCTCTGTGTTTGTTGTTTTCATTTTGGTTTAGTTGTTTGTTTTGTTAACGGTGCGGCGTTTTGCATTGCAGGTCTGCTCGTTAGGTACACTTTCCGGCGTAAGTCCGGCTCGCAGGGCTCTCAGGGCAAGCGGCGGGCCGAGCCCGTCAAATGCGATGCGTGCCTCTCACAACGATGTTAGCCGCTCTATGGTAAGGCTCTCCGCCAACACACTTGTCACTTTGCTGGCAGAAAGTACACTGGCTTCCTCCCTAATTAGCTGGAAATTCAAATAACATTCGATACATAACTTTCTACCAGTAACTTACATGATAAATTATTATGACTAATCCCTGGAATTGGCAAATGCGCGTCCATTTCAAAATTTACCTCTTATAGAGAAATTCATACATCTGATTTTATTTAATTTTTCATTTTATATCACAACTATACACAGCACAAATGAACACTTAACAATGTAATTTTAAACAAACAAAACTACTTAAAATGATAAAGGCAGAACAGATCGAATCGGTCGGGTCAGAAACGATTAACGAAGTCGATACAAAGTTCCCTCATTAAGGTATCGCAGATATTACTTCTGCTAACTTCGGCTTAAGATAAGTATTGTTCCGCAAGAGCCGAGACAATAGCGTGCGCTACCACTTAATTAAACCTCGTCGATACGATATAAACTATGAACAAGCGGAAAGTTTCCGTTTTATCCGCCAAGACAAACGCTCATTACAAAGAAGACCATAGATACAATTTAAATCGTTCACATTGAAATGTCTTGGTTGCAGATGACGCGTGTAGGCCAAGCAGAGCTAAATCCAGAACAGCCACTATACCATACAGGTTAATAACTATTATTACTTACTGTTCGTTCGTTCACCTAACTTAAACATACATAGCAACTAGTTTACAACTTTTATAAACAAACGCAAGCTAAATGTTAAAGAGGAAAATGTTCGCGTTATTTCAATAGTTATCCTTTGTTATAGCTACTCCAACGGAAAACTGGTGGTGCCGCTGGATTCCCTAGCACAGAGCTGAGGGGCCGGGCCCCCGCGGAATTCCCGCCTCCAACTCCTCCGAGGGTCTCCTCAACACCGCAGGACAACGCTGAACACCAAGCTAGTGACGTAGTGCCACTGGGAAACCTTTCGTGAATCTCTCGTGTTATATATTCAAGAAGAAACATTCCATTTGAGCCCAAAAATGGGCAGCATTAAGTCGTCGACACCTCAGCGAGTCTCAAAGACAAACTGTTCGTAGGTGTATCCAGTGTAAATATAGTGAACAGACGTTGGTAGGAGAAATGAGGAGAGTATACGTTGAAGTGATAGAAACGCCTAAATTAATTATTTGTATTGTTATAACGATCGTTTCATAGAAACGTAATGACTACGTTGTTGTTACTTATCAATTTTTAGTAGTTAATAGGTACATGAAAAGGCTGACGAAGTTGAAACCGATTTTGTACTTGATATGAAGCTGCCATGTTAGCTAATACTTCAGTTTTGTCTACCGATTTGGCGTTTATCTGCGACTTTTCTATATCAGAAATATTAGATAAAAATGTAATTCGATCTAAGAAAATTTATTATTCTAAAAGCTACAGATTTTTGCCCAAAACATGGTGCTTTACATAACATTACTGTAACATCTGTCACTCTTTCTTTACCGATCTTGTAAATAAATAATTTCATGACCCGAGCTACGAGAATTGTAAGGTCCAAACTACCTATTTATTTCCAACAAGAAAACATAATTATGTAAAATTTGGTTTCATAAAGTTTTAAACGTTTATCTCATTCGGTAAAAATATTGTTAATAATTGTTAGTACATAGTTGTATATTTTGTAAATACATGCGAAAAACATGGTGCACTACTTTGGTTTTAATTTATGTAAATAGATATAAATGTATGTAAAGAGTCACAATCGCTTTAAATATATTTTACACGCATTTCTCGTAAACAGTTGAGTGTTCTCGTAATAAGAGTTTGAAATAAAAATGTCAGTCAATATTGTATTTTGTTTTTGTGGGATATTTATTGTATTAAAACTGAGTAATTGATTCATGGATGTCTAATGCTGTGTTGAATTGAAACACATGCCTTTATAGTAGTATTTTCGTATGAAGTCGCTGATCCATTACATTTGCGTACTCGGCACGAGACGCGAGGTGTCGTTTGTATTCGAGGCAGTCGCTTAGCTGGAGCCAGTCTCGGATGGAGCACCGGCTTTACGTGTACAGATTTGACATATGGGAATTACTATGCGTGCTGATTTACAAACATAAATAAAACTGAACGGCTTTCACTCTACGCCACATGCTACCCGTAATTGTTCATGATTTTGTATTACTTTTTGGCTTCCGATTTACAGATGTTACATGTTAAAAAATACCTTTCCTGTAATATGGTTATTACCATAAATTAATTTCAAGAACCAGACCACATGCTCGTTTAAATTAACGTTTAGGCCACCACTTAAATTATTATTTTAGTATGTGTATTTGGACAAGACCGTCGTAGAGTGAAATGATTATATCGTGATTAAGATTATAATTTTATATATATTATTCACCAATGTCACAAGAGCAATGTACATAAGTAGTAATATAATGTAAATTTTCATTTTATCAGTCAGTGAAGGAGTCTTACTTGTAACTATTATTATTCTAAGCTCGACTGATACGACGTAAAATAATCTCAATGTTACATGAAATAATATTTCTTTAATTGTCTGTAATTTAGTGATCGTGTTCAAGTCAAAAGAGATTTTTATTAAATAAATTACAAAAAGTGTTTGCTTTTTATTTCATAAAAACAGGAACCTCTTCATTACCAAAGGAATACAGAAAAGAGACGTGCGGTACACTCACATTAGCAAAATATACATAACATGAATAATACAAAGAGTGCACATACGCGACCTAATTTGGGTACCTATGTAGTATCCAGCTGTGCTGCGTGTTCTGCCTTATTTTTATTTTATTATATATTATGGGAATACTCATTCACGGATCCAAAGCTTTCATCTCGCGAACCGGAGAACAAACCCTAAATTCACCACAATACGCCTTCAATGAGTATAAAATTTCGCCCCGCACAGTGGGGAGCCTCCATTCCTTTGTGCCTCTCGACGGGTTAATTGTTTAATTGCCAATAAAAATAAAAAACAGAGCACACATACTCTTTGTTCGAGTACATGCAATATACAGCTGCTTGTAAAATTATTGTTTATTAAATCGCGAACGATGAAAGGTAGAGAGTATAGGTAGGTGTTGCTAGGTACCATGTAAATTTGAATACTGATGAATTTGAATAATGAGAACGACGAATTTGGTGTCAAAGAGGATTCTGGAAAGTAAATCAAGCACAAGTTGCTTCTTGAACTAGAAATAGTTTCGTTGAATGTTTCAATTGAAATTACAAAGTCAAGTCACAAACGTTAAGATGTTAAGCGTCTCTGTAGCATTAAGAAACAAAAAAAAAAAATGCAGGTTCAACATTCTGAAATTCCTCGTTGAAAAAGTTTTGAGTGCAAGGAGACTCCTGCGCCCTTGTTTAATTAAATTGCCAGCAATACAAAAGGCAATACTTTTACTTGAACTTATTGCTGGACCACAGTGAATAATGATTAAACTACCAAGACCACTTACCTACGGACTTCAGACCACTTTAACCAGTGTAATAGAAAATTACTTCACTTACAAAATATCGGGCAGGTCGAATCCAAGTCTGAGGGCCCATCGATTATTTCTTAAGTGAACTTGAACACGGTTGTTAGTCATCTCATTTGACTTTATAATATAAACACAACAGCGGAGCACGAATCAAAAATATTCAATTTGATCAGGTGAATTATACCGAAAGATATAAAAATAGCTTAAAATACCTTGCTTCATTTGGATTTATTTGACGCGTGTATCACAAACTCACAAAGGGAATTCCTACAATCGAGCCTGTCCTTTATTAATCTGTTGTTAGTCCCATCCGAGCGGTTTCTGTGTCGTCCAATTAATATCAATATAGCGTGCAGGGATTTGAGCATACCATACAGATGGCGGGCATTACATGTCTGGAATTGTTTGTTTGAACGAATGTTCGGCTCTATAAATTAGAGTCAGGCACACAGGGAACCTCATGTCGGATGAATTCTCGCGTCGGATGGATCGCGTATCGGATGATTGCCGTATGTATTGACATTGATATTGGCAGTGCCTTGATGTATGTACGGAAATCTGTTTGCTCTGCCGTATCGTTTGTTAGCACTAATAATTGTCTGTCACGGATACGAGCGGCACACTTATCGTGTTTGTTTAATTGAAATGCCTTTGTTGCGGCTTTTATTATGGATTTGCGGGATATGTTTATAGTTTCTGCAAATAGATTTGCGTAGGGACTAGCGATATAACGTCGTGTACCTATATAAAGAGATTAAAGCTGAGCAAACTAGCTGTATTGCTTTTAGATATTGTTATATCTAAAAGCAATATAGTCACTAGTCTGAATTTTTTACTTGAATAAGTAAAGACTCTGCTCAGTTTCAATAGAGTATAATGTTACACTCTAATTATTATCTAGTAACTCATTTCACAAAGTATTAACAAACCTGTAAATACGAGGATATACGAGTATACCACTGCTACACAGAATTAACAAGCTCCAATTTACCAAAGCCAGCGCGTAGTCTAATTAATTACCACTCAGTACATCAAAAAATAATTTCCAGTTAATTAAGGCTCCAAATTAACGGGCAGCATAAGCAAGTACTCATTGCCCACTAATCTCCTAAACAAGAAGGAACAGCAGTGTTAAATAACCTTAAATATAATGGAGCATTACCATTAAACTGCTCCGCTTCGGCCCAAAAACCGCAACACGAAATTAATATAACAAAGTAGACATAACTATGTATAATGAACGGGCTTGTAACAATAAACGCCTCCGGGCGTTGTTTTTGTTCGGGAATCCACGGAGATAGGCACTATCTGCGCGGCGTAAGTTGGCCTTAAGTAAACATTATCTGACTTGCGATAGTCCGACCTCTGTCGACCTCTCCCGATCTCTCCCGACCTCACCCTCGCCGCTGGCCAAATTAGTTTTTAACACTAACATCAAAGTAGGCAATAACAGTGTTCGCAAGTTGATGTGAGTTGCCAATTTGTTCTCTGTTTGTCAGTTCGGGATGTGTGTCCAATTCGTTAGTTTTTTTAGTCTTATTACGAGAGAAAATGGAGGATTAATTTCATTATTGGTTGTCTTTTCTCCTGTTACTAACATTCTTAGAACAAATGACTAGAACTCCAAGCATTCGTGAAAAAACTGAGTAAGATGAAGTTGCATAATATGGCTCAAGAGATGGTTTGCTGGAACTGGAAAGTTTTAATTATATTATTACTCTGCATCAGACACCCACCACCTGCGCGGGTATACTTAGGTATTTCTAAGAACACAGCTGAAACTAGCTTGGTCTAGAAAATATCTAAGAATTGAAACTTTAGTGAACCTGTTACTTGATATCTCATACAACATTGTGAGCGAAACTGAGATAAAGCTAACAATGATGAGGAAAACAAAGTTATTCTCGTAACAGGTGGCTGTTGAAACAGTAATTAGTTAACTTCTTTCACTGAATTAAAAAGTGAGTTATTTTAGGACTGCCCTATCTATTACTGCTCAATTAAATAATGTACTATTAACAGGTAATAAGACTCAAATGGTAAGACAAGAAACTTTTAATAACGTATTTGGTCAATTACCTATGAATTAAGTTAAATAAACCACTAGACACACACAAGTTATTTTTGCCCTTAGGATAGGAGCCGGAGTACCGAGTAAGTCTGGATTCGTGCCTTTTGATGGCAATAGGCTCGCCCCCTATTTCATGGGACTTCAACATAACTGGCGAAATTTCAATGTACGATTTGGTACGCCTCTACCGAACTCTTCATGAATTACAGGAGTGATGTTGTGTATGTGAAAAGCACCTTATTGGGCATAAATCTGCTCAACCCTATAAGAAGAAAATCCCTATGAAAACTGCGACAAAAAGCAACACCAAACAGAATGTGCACAACTCCTCACTATCAGTCACTTTAAGTTAAATACTTTAAAAACTGAAAGCAAATTCAAACAGGACGTCAGCAACTCAGCACAAGCTACGTACGTGAGGTGGCTTAACTATTCTCCACAAATATCCTAGCTACATCTGCTACATTTTTGCTGACAGGAGCATAAAGTAGCTCTAGATACACTTGTGCTGGTATGAATTACTGCTAGTACGTGAATGCAGGGATGCAAACACTAGAGGGGATCTAACTCGCACGGTTCGGTACTTCTCTGGTGGTTTATGACCGGGTAGTGTTGTGTTAGATGCAAAACATGCAGTCATTAGTAACATAACATTATACCTGTTTTCCCTGAGGGGTAATGCAGAAGTATTGTATAGTACAGACGCCAGCACATAAAGCTACTACAATCTGTGAAATTTGTGTAAAAGATTTTCAACTTTATCGCTAAACCATTAGATTCACGGTTGACTGTGAAAGTTTGACAGTTTCGGGGATGTGCATATCTATACATTTATGATAAAACTAAGGAAACAATAATGAAGTAGCAATGTCTTAAGCGATTTTAAAGAAACAGAGTTTGTCCAAACTCATTATAGAGACAACTATGATCAAACAGCACATTCAAAGCTCTGTACAATTTAGTAATTTTGCTATGACAATATAGATTGAAAAGTCCCTCAATATTTGTATGGCCTGCAGATAGTTGTTTCGGGTATGGGTATTTGTGGATGTGACTTTATATGTTTGTAAAGGCACCCACGATACAGGAGAAATTCCTAGTGTGGGGTAACGTTTTGTAAAAGAAAAAAGAAGGAAAAGAAAAGAAATGTTAACCATATTATTTCGAGTTGGCCCCGTTCAAATTTGGAAAAGATCTGATGCTGATCTTCGGAGATATACTCGTATAATAGAAGTCCTCAATAATAGACAGCCATTTTGTCGGGATTGCTGTAATCGCTTGGATTTTTATTGTTTGTACATAATAACGCAACACAATATGTATGCAGTGAGACGCACTTACAAAGCATTGCTATGAATACTCAAATAAATCTTCATCATCATCATCACCCTACAGCGGTACACACATAAAGAAGAAAACAAAAAAACTCTTTGAGAATTTGTGATGTAAAACTTTGAAGTTCAAAGTCGACACAGAGCATGTCATACAACCTCTTAATTTTGCAGTCACGTAATAAAAGCTAATGAAAATGGTGGAGTTTCAGAGCATTTTGTTCCGTGTTATGCACATCAAAGGAATCTAATTGGACTTCCGTCTGTTTATTTACTGTTCAACAAAGGATAATCAAATTTTTGTCCCAGTAGTAAACAACTGTACTTATTCGGTTTTAATTTCAGTTCTCAAAAATTAGGAAGATTTGTTTACGTAAAGTATTCGGTTAAGGGGGTCAAAGATACTCTCATGCAAGGCTCATCGTGTGCCTTGCCTTTTCCCAACTATGTTCAGAACGGCTTCTAGTCTAAACGGACTCAATTAAATACCAGTACCAGTATTTTATATACATAAAGCGATTGCGTTTTTTTTTTATTGGGACAAGCCCGCCACACTCCCCAAACCACTGTAACTCCTGTTAGTCAGAATCAACAGTGACGACCACAAGAGGAGCGCCGAGACAATGAAGCTAGACGAAGTCCCAGAGAAACGATTTAACTGCCTTGGATCAGAAAAGAATAACGGAGGAGTAGGAAAAACAAAATTTCCACTTCCCGATTGCGTTTCTGATGGATGGAGAGGGAGAGGAAGGCCAAGGAAACGATGTATGGATTGCGTGAGGAATGGAAGAAAAAAACATGTTGCGACGACCACAAGTAACATGTGACATGGGCAGGAAGATGATGATGAATGCTTGTCTGACCTCCAGAACGACTTGTACAATACGACTCAGCACCTACCTTTTTTTTTGGCGAGTTGAAAATCATCAAATAACCCTCTTGGGCAGAGCGAAAGGGAGTGTCAGACTTCTACTGACTAAAAACCACCCATGTTCCTTCTTAGCCCTTCATGTCGAGGCCGCGGTATCTCTTGCGAACAACCCGCAGCCCCGACGGGCTCAGCACCTTACAAAATCATCACGCTCCTAATCGGCGCTACTATAAGTCACTAATAAGTAACAACATGTAACCTAAATTATGGAACAACGAGAACACGGTAGAGGAAAAGTTGAGTTGAAAAGCTTTCACATCGTGAAATTTTAATTGTACCACAAAGAGTTACAGGGATTCACAGGTACCTCTCACAGTTTGGATTTCGACACTAAATTAAACTGTCTGAAATGCTTCAGCGTGCTCACATTTATTTAAATCTACTGAAAAACAATTACGACACAGCTGAAAAAAGAAAGCGTGTACTAATTCCACATTGGTTTCGAAATATGAGAAATATTTCACAAACCATGTTATTAATTTTTCAGGGATTCTAAGGGCTAGGCTGTATTTTTTTGTTATATAACAGAAACAACCTAAATGACAAATATACAATAAGTCCAATTTTGCTTATACTCTTGAAATAATTCGGATAAGACGGCACGGTTAGCGCAGTGGCTCAAGCAATGGACTGCTGCGCTACGTGTCGCGGGTTAGATCCCCGCACGGAACAAATATTTGTATGGCCTATAGATAGTTGTTCCGGGTCTGGGTATTAGTGTATGTGAATTTAAATGTTTGTGAACGCTCCCACGATACAGGAGAAATTTCTAGTGTGGGGCAACGTTCTTCTTTAAAAAAAAAAAAAAAATCCCTAATCGTCATTTGCGCAAAACTCTAACTTTGATTCCACATCCTCTACTTAAATATAAAAAAAAACTTCTATAAACCGTTTACGGCAATGACAATCTCATTGATTCTATTTATGCATCCGCTAGAAACGATAATGTAAAGCAAATTAACATCGATAAAGATACGAGATTTAATACTGAAATAGCTACAATAACTTGTGCTATCACCTCGCATAACTTTATGGTCGGTTCCTCCGCTAGCTCACGCAAATTGCAACCACAGTGAGCTGTGTAATTGTGTGTGTGTGTTTAAATGTGCACCTGTGGGGAGTGACGGTGTGTGTGTTTGTGTCAGTGTGTCACACAATAATACCCGATATCAAGCTCCAATAAACAGTTCAATCGGGAGATCTTTTTTTGTTTCATGCCATTTTCACGACTCTGACAAGACTACATTCGGATGAAAGTTCATCTGCCCCGTTAATTTAATTTTTCGATCTTTCGGTTAATAAGTGAAAGATGTCGAATGCCGAAATCCAAAATCATCTTTCACTTTGAATTCATTTTGTATTCAGACGATTAACTTAGAATGAAAGATACTGAATCACAGGCAAATATGAACGAAAAATGAAGCGTCATCATCATCTGCCTAGCCTTTTCCCAACTATGTTGGGGTCGGCTTCCAAAAATGAAGCGTATGGTATCGCTTTAATGATAGACTATTCGAATGTGTGTCTGTTTGAGTGCGTCTGTGTTCATGAACGACTTACGATCTCATCTGTATCACCTGCTACAGATCACTAGGCCGCAGGACATACTTTAAACTAAGCAGCATCCAGTCACATTACATTGATTTATTTTGTAACGTCTTGTCGCCATTTGGAATCCTAATGGTAGTCTTTGAATTGTTGCCGCCCATAATGAACGAAGTTTTCAAACTAGGATATTATTTTAATAATTTACGTTGTTAGTTTAATGGTAAGTATTAAATTCTGTCTAAAGTACAATTGTAAATTATT
Source organism: Diarsia brunnea (assembly GCA_949774965.1). NCBI lineage: Eukaryota > Metazoa > Arthropoda > Insecta > Lepidoptera > Noctuidae > Diarsia > Diarsia brunnea. Next base: position 9,232,554 of record OX459011.1, read on the forward strand.
TCGATTAATATAAAACCACACAATTTGCATAACATCAGATACGTTTATTTTGACAACAAAAACATTTGGTTTGGAATTTTCAATTAAAGCTGACCAAATAAATAGGTACCTGTCAACGCACATTTTAACATTTATATAAAATAAATTCCCTTAAAATGTAAACATAAAACAAAAGTAGGAAACTAGGTCATTTGACTTGTTGATATTATGATCAAAGTTGTGTACCCCGTAAACCCTTTGGATAATAAAAGCTTCAACTTAAGACCTCCGAATAACTCCAAGGCACAAACTGAAGATTAAGTGGACTCGCTGACATTACGGAAATGTTTATAGAAATAAATTTATTACTCACTTAACATTTCAGAAATATTTCCGCTGGTAAACAGCAAAATATGGACGCTAATACCGAAGTAGAACAAAAATTTCGAAGGAAGTGATATCTACCGCACTGGGCTCGTGTGGTGTAATACGGCATTTTCTCTCACAAGGCATGCCTGCAACGAAGCAGTCAAATCAAGTCTACTGGACACATGTCTCAGTAGACTTTACTGCTGAATTGGTCTACTGGTCCCAACCGTGACTGCTGTGCACGAGGTCCTGGGTTCAATTCCCAGGTTAGACAAAGTGTGTTTTTCCGTTAATAATTTCTCAGTAGCAGCCACGTATTGTCTGTACTCGTGTTACATCTGTGACCAGTTGATGGCTATAGAGGCCCCCTATTTCATGGAACTTAACCATGGGTGTACTAATGGTAAACCACTACCTAACCGTTTATGTTATGTTTGTACAAATATATTATGTGAGTTTGCAAAAACACCCCTTTAAAAAAACTCCACACACCCCTTCAAGAACGAATGACATGGCATAAAGTTTATCTAGGTTATAAAAATTCCATAGGTGGATGTATAGTTTTTCGGTCGCTAGGCATATTGCTGGCTGGTTGCCAGATCAAATACCAGTTCTGAGGCAGCGGAGGCCTGCCTTGGGACGGGAACGACACTTAAATTTTAGATTTTTCCTACGTATTCGTGACGTGTTCTTTAGAATCATGAATGTACCAAGTGTGGGTGATCCTTTTGTTTTGATAAAAGATGCGATCTCTTTGTTTACAGCCTCGATTTCCTTATTAAATGGGAAGATTAACAACCAAAATAATGTTAGGACCACATAACCTAAACAATCCCCGAAAAATCCCCAAAATGGTTAGGCATAGGTGTGCCGAATAGTACACCCACATTTCACCAGTTATGTTTAATTCCCATGTAATAGGGGACGAGCCTATTGCAGACACAAATCTACACGCCGTAGCTTTTTTAAGCTATTGCATAGCTTCTATCGCGGGCCTTGAGACCGAATCCAGAAATTCCGTAACGAAAATAAAAACCTAACAAATTAACACTTGACAATGACTTTTTGAAATATCACGCTTGTCTCTTTAGTTCAGCAACCCGCCTTTAGGTGGCATTGGTTGTATTGGAAAACTACCGTAATCAGCTGTTTGTGAGAAAGTATATAGGTGTATAGGTATTTATCATCTATGTACAACAGTGAATATCTGTACTCGTATAATTTGTGTACAAAGTGTTTTAAATATGAATAAACAAAGTGCATTTATTAATGAAGAAAGTCACGAAAAAATAGTGAAAGAAAATGAGTTAGTACTCTATATACATTCATTTTATTATTATTATAACAAATGCAGTAGGTATCATTTTTTGATTTGTTAATTTATATATAATACTGCTATAAAGATAACCAAAATGTTGGGGAAATATAGTATTTATACTTACACTTTTACTAATCATCCTCATCTTTTATAAAATATTAAATCTTATAATTTTTCAATGTTTAATTTTCATCTGACATTACGTCAGTTGTCAAGATGTCATTTACTTTTTCTTTTAATTTGTGTCATAGTTTTTCTTAGTGGTTAGAACTACGAAGGTTACATTTGATTTATACAATTTAATTCATTTTTATTAATATGTTAGCTCAAATAATGTAATTTATTGATAATTTCTATTAATAGTATCTTATCTTACGCTTATAAAATTAACTAACAAAAAAATGCTATGCAATAGCTTTACCGCGGCAGTCTCCGAGTGCCACACGTCTTTTTTTTTATCATCAAATAACCCTTCAGCAGAGCAAAAGGGAGTGTCAGACTTCTACTGACTAAAAACCACCCATGTTCCTTCTTAGCCCTTCATGTCGAGGCCGCGGTATCTCTTGCGAACAACCCGCAGCCCCGACGGGTACACGCCGTAGCTGGGCTAGGAACCTAAGACCTCATTCAGCAGTCGTGCTTACGACCACCATACCATCGAAACATTCATTTGTATTAACACCTGTCCTCAAAACATCCTAAGTACTCCACATACTGTCAAGAAACAGCACTTTCATCAGTCAATTAAATATAATAGCGTGTAAACTGCCTTTAGTCCGTATCGAGCTACTGCAACCTGTCAGCAACGCAACAGAGCTACTTCAAACCATTCGGATGCAATTGTAACGTTCCCAAGTCCCAATACACGGTTAGTGAGCTCGTTCTAACATGGTATGCAAATATAAACGTATAAATAAGGTTGCGGTTATAGAAGAGCGGGGCGGGAAGCGTTTTGCGTGCTTCTTCTTTTAGGTGGAGTAAAATCAGAAGTGGATGTTCGATTACCGGCCTGGTTTGAACGTACTTTTCATGATGGGTTAATTTTTGTGCATATTAAAGAAGTACATAATTATTGGGTAGCTGAATACGGAGGGCGGATCTCAAGGCTAGGAATGCTAGGAAGCGTTTTCTATAGTATAGTAGTATAAGCACCACATATTATCTTAGAACCATACAGTCTCATCTCGCCTTTGAAGTTTGTCTTTTTTCCTGTTCTAGGCGCCCATTACACACGGTGACATATCAAGATATACATATCCAGTATAACCTAATCTTGTTTGTATGAGCTTACAGTAGAACGAGAGATCAGCTAAATTTGGTGTTGTTTAGTTTGGATTGGGCGTCGTAGGTACAACGCAAAACGCTTTACCTCTTACTCAAGAGCGTCATAAACGCAGTCTAACAACGACATATTCCGACAACCATTCGATAATTGACTCAATAGGGCTACGTGTCATTAGCGTGTAAAGAACGACAAAAGAAAATGTCACTTTATCGCGTATGGTCGGGAAAGCAAATAGAACGTAGTGGAGGTCGGTTGGTCCTCAGGGAAAATGGCGGTAGATAGAACGGTTAGCTTATTTTTTATTCTGCATATTTGTTGACTGTGTTCTTCATTTTTGGTTGGGTGCATTGTGGATACTGCAATGGAGAAGATAACATCACGCCTGTAATCCCCGAAGAGTTAGGCAGGTACCTTATATAGAAACACCCAGGTTTCGCTAGTTATGTTTCAGTCCCATGTAATAAGAGGTAACATATCCGGATTTCGTGGCTGCTACTAAGCAATGTATAAAGGAAAAATCCAATTACACTTTGCCGACCTGGGAGTTGTACCCAGGACCTCTAACTCGTGGACGGTGAGTGATGGGTAAGCTCGCCGTCCGTCCGTCTTATGACGACGACAGGCCGTGTCGACGGCGCGTTCGTGTTCCACGCGCGCCTCAAAGAGATTTCAGCAACATGGAAGGGGCCCGCAAGGGCCGACGCCCGTCGGGACTGCGGGTTGTTCGCAGATACCGCGGCCTCGACATGAAGGGCTAAGAAGGAACATGGGTGGTTTTTAGTCAGTAGAAGTCTGACACTCCTTTTCGCTCTGCCCAAGAGTGGGAGGGGTTATTTGATGATTTCCCACCAGCACCACAAAAAAAAAAAAAGACGTGTGGCACTGGAGACTGCCGCGGTAAAGCTATTGCATAGCCTTTTTTATCAACTTATGCAATTATAATTATTTATTTTATTAATGCAGTATTTAAATATAGTATTTATACTTACACTTTTACTAATCATCCTCATCTTTTATAAAATGTCCTTTTACGTCTCATGTCGCGCCTTGGCGACAACTATTTTTGTTGGCAGCCTTATAATCGATCTTATTCGATTTATTAACTTTGATTTTGCTGTTTTAAAATATTAAATCTAATAATTTTTCAATGTTTACTTTTCATCTGACATTACGTCAGTTGTCAAGATGTCATTTACTTTTTCTTTTATTTTGTGTCATAGTTTTTCTTAGTGGTTAGAGTTATGAAGGTTACATTTGATTTATATAATTTAATTTATTTTTATTAATATGTTAGCTCAAATAATGTAATTTATTGATAATTTCTATTAATAGTATTTTATCTTATGCTTATAAAATTAATTAACACGCTCACAGAAATTCTTTGAGGAAGTTTTTAAACATAAACATAAACATAAATCATTTATTTGCATAAAAACATGGTATACAATGGTGTTAAATAAAATTAAAATAGTTCAAAGTTCAAAGTTCAGTTTTGACTGAATAATACAGGCCGTTTTAAATACAGGCAACTCACAATTTTTGATTTCAAGAAATTGTCAAGTGTCAATTTGTCAAGTGTCAGTTCGTTAGGTTTTTATTTTCGTTACGGAATTTCTGGATTCGGTCCCTCAAGCTCAAGGCCCGCGATAGAAGCTATGCAATAGCTTAAAAAAAAGGACCTCTAACTCAGCAGTCACATTTGCGACCACTGGACCAACGAAACAATGGAGAGTGTCCACTTTACAAGATGTAAACGTACCCATCACGAAGCCGTAAACCAAGCATTATGTGCTTACATCAAACTAAGTAATCCTTTCAAAGTTACTACTCTGAAAAATCCAAGTCCGTTTAACTTAAGCCACAGAAGCCTGCAATGCGATTGCAGGCTTCTCTGAGAAAGCATCTACGTCTCGCCTACCTACCTAACCTTTTACGAGTAGTTCGGTTTAAATTAATATTCATCGACGAATAAAACTAGACGTTAAAAAGAAACCAACCTTTATTACCGTGTAGGCTGCACTTAATTAAATAATATAGGTACCTTCTCAATAGAAAATCCTTGAAAAAAGCTCAATGCTCGTCCAAAGCTCAAAAGAACTTAGAATCCTTACAAAAAATCGATAGCTACCAACATCTTTTTAATTACAAAGTTCATTATACTACTTATTTAGCTTCCCGTACATTCTGTCCTGGATTTCACATAATGTACTAAGACACAAGCTTCATTAATCTTTTCGATACCGTGCCTAAGTTAGTACATTGTACAGAGGAGCTTACTGTCTGGATTTCTAGACAATGTTTTATAAAGAAGCGAATTTAATCTCTATATTTTGCCTTATAGGTTTTGTTTTTAATTGAAGGGAATTTAGTATGTCTGATGTTGATGGAAAGCTGAATATTTAATTAAATTTCAAATCAAGAACAGTAAAAAATTGGCTGCAGAAACCAATACAGAATGTTATTACAGGATAGTAGTTACAATAATAATATACCTAGCTGAGGAGATCTGAAAATTTTCACTGTTTTAAATGACAATCTATATTTCCCAGACCAAAGTTAAATAAGTATCTGACCCGATCTGGTACGGATTTATCTAAATAAATCGAGTATTGGTGGTCCATTAGTGGCGGCCCATACTTACGAGCAGTAAATCGTGGATTCGAACACAGGTAGGCGCATTGTTTAATTTGCACTGCTCTCAAAACGGTAAAGAGTGTCCTAGAACCAAAAAATCGAAAGAATGTGTAATCTGCCAACCCGCTCTGGACCCTTATGCATTAATAGCCCATTTCCTCTCATAAGGTAGAATCCTGAGTCCCATCAGTGGGAACATTATAGGCTGATAATGCAGGTTTATAATACAATTACAGAAAATTCCCAGTTTAAATATTTGAAAATATTTTCCTCAAAATATACAAATAGTCAATGTCTTTGGGAAAAAAGTAGTAGTTTGTACAAAGTAAACTAGCGATGTTAAACAAAGAGTCAATCAAATAAGACATTCAATAGAACTATCCTAATACAAAGATACAAAGGTTTATTCAATACAGATTGAACCGATCATTTCTTTGAAATTCGACATATATCAATATATGTTTAAATATACAAACTACAATAATACTGAGAAAGCTCTCGGCTTAAATAAGGCCAGATGTAGTACTCCATTAAGATAATATAATCGTTTTGTTTTTATAATTTCTGCTAAGTGGATTTGGGGTTGCCATAATTGTAACACTTTATTTATAATTCGGTATTTATTTTAAGCTTTATTTCAATGGTAGCAATTGGGGCAGATAGTACAAGCCACCAAGATTCACAGACACGTTTTTGAGACAGTTAAATTGTTCTCTGGGACTTCGTCGAGCTTCTTTGCTTAAGCGCTTTTCTGGTGATCGCCACTGGTTTGGGGTTCTGGGTTTCAGGAGTTTCAATGGTTTGGGAATAGTGTGTGGGATTGTCCTGAAAAACAAAGATTGTACATCATCACTTGTTTCATATTTTAAGACGAACTTTTAATTTGGAGAAGACCGACGAAGATCTAATTTTAGCAACACTAGTTGCACAAGGAACAGTCTTTCGGCACAATGTGGAAAAGTCCGTAAGTAATCAAGCGAGCTTTCCGACATATTTTTTTCCGATTTCTTTTTGTACCTACATATAGAAGTTAAAAATAAAACATGCTAGAGCTAAAAAATACGAGTGCTCCAAAAAGCTACGACCCAGTTTAGGTTTAACAATATGTAACAGCGATACCTACAACGTTCGGTCCCAACAGCAATTTAGAACTCATTATTTATTTAAAACGCGCCATCCACACACGAGCGAGTTATGTGATTAATGATTCTGCTAAATACCATTTCCACACTAGTGGAGAACTGGGTTCTTAAAACGCCAAAGTGGACGGCCAAGTGCCGAAATTTGGGTCAAACGACGGCCTGTATCGCAGACTCTTCTCCGACCAAATGTCGCACCTCATTTTCCGTCACTTAGCACCGCGCCGGCTTATATTAACAGAAAACTTATGTTCCCCCTACGTCACACTTAAAGTCAACTTTGTGTTGTAAGTGGGAAGGCTACATTTCCAATACAGCTGCGAGGTATTGTGGGGCAGGAAAAATTAAGGCACTTTCTTTGAACGCCCAGTTTTGATGAGTAGCGCCAAAGAACTGTGTTTTTAAGAGTCTCTAATACCTATGTATGAAAAAAGCTACAAAGGTTTTTAATATTCAGACGGTGTAACGTACTTCGGGTGGAGTGTCGTTGGGTTCCCGAAGTTGCAAGTGAAGGGCCGGCCGTAAGGACATTTTCTGCTCAAGATCCTTTTTTTATCCAATTGTTACGAAGCGACGACAGAAGTAACTAAATATGGGTTTCGAGGAAATTCACCTTGTTTACGCTATGTTTTTATTGCCTTTTGTGTTAAATTGAAGAAAACTTGGAAAAATTACAAGGGTTTCACATCATCATCATCATTCTCTTGCCCTTATCCCAATTCATTTGAGGTCGGCGCAGCATGTTTTCCTCTTCCATACTTCTCTGTTTCTCGTCATCTCATAAGACACCTCCGTTTCACAATTCTTGCAAATTAAATAGAAGTATTATAACATGCTGTTTTAATTAACAATGTCAGAAATAACGGCTAAAATGATATTTTTTAAGTATAATATTATGGTTCTGCAATAAGTAACAACCTGCTTACAAGGGTACCTACTTACCTTCCTACAAGTGGAAAAACGTGAAATTTACTAAAAGCCAACAAAACTAACACAAACACCGGTTTCAAAAAAGTAAAAAATAAAATCAAAGTAGGTATTTAGGTGTTAGTAAGTGCGACATAAGTATCCATGTTGGTTTAGTCAGCCGCTCAGTGCTAAGAAAACACGGCTAATGGAGACGCACGGTGTGCAAATAAAAACATCCTGGCATAAAGAGAGCATTATTGAATCTTAAAACAGGATCGTGACTTTTTGGCTGAGCAAAAGAAAGAGTTTTTGTCATTTATATTTGCATTGTCCACACAAACTTTTGCCACAATCCACGTTTCAGTTTCAAAAAAAATTGTCCAGATAAATGTAGGTACATAATATAAAATCACGCCTGTAATCTTCGAAGGGTTGGGCAGAGGTGTACATACATAATTCGCCAGTTTTTTACTTTAACAGGTGGCCAGCTTACTGTAATAAACCGGACACAAATCCAGAGTAAATACTTCTGAGAAATTCCTGATAGAAAATCCCAGTAACGCTTTCCCGAACCGGGAATGGAATAATAGACCACAAGCTCGGTTACACTTACGGCCACTAGATCAACGAGGCAGACTATACCAACACATGCAAATAACATTTGCGAGTGAACACGAGCGAAATTACCACGAGTCGCGTTTAAAATAGAACCCGGGTACATTATACTCGGTTTAAACAACTTACTAATTCGATCACAACATGTTAGCAACTGAAAAACTAATTACAGCACGAAATGTATGATTATGCATCTGTGTTTCCTCCCATATTTGACCCATCTGCCTTCAAAACAAGAGTGAACGGCACGTTCTAGGCATACACGTCGCATCATAGACTTCATCACGTTCCATTATGCGTGATCGAGGTCAAGAGCAAGTTCATTTTGCAATAAAAAAAACCGACAATCCGGACCACAATAATATTTCATTTAGATGTACAAAAAACCATCATGAGACTACAAGTCTCATAAACTAGAAAATTAATAAACGACGCAATATTTCAATAATTTATAGAAGGTCTCTTCGTTATTATAAATCTTATTTAATTTCTTAGGAAAAATGTAATTTTCTTAGCATTCATTTGTTTAATGTTAAGATAGATTGCTAATATAATTTTCATAGATATTAGGTTAGCAAATATTAAGTTCAAATGGAAGCGTAACACGAATATTAATTACTCACTGTTGCTAAGAGGTATCAATCAAAATATTTTATGTAGCTTTTAGTTCAGCTACGATTTTCTAGTTACTTTGGAAAATTATTATGCATTATGCTGCTCGCCGAAGCTTATAAAAGCCAATAAGCTGCAGGCAAGTACCAAGGTGTCTCCCCTCAACATCAAACACAAACAACACCATAGATATAGCGTAGGGTGTTCGTGCAGAAATAATTCGATCTACCAATAAAAAGATGGAAATATAAATGCATTTCGCAAAATTGTTTAAGTTCAATCGAGCGGTACACGACAAACCTTTCTCCCCCGTTGTCAGTCAAAAAATAAATGCGCCATCGACAGGCATCGCTACTTCCGGTAGGTACTGGCGAGCGGCTTCCGGCATCGATCGTCGACGGATACAGCTATTGACCCCCCATAATAGTGCCGGCGGCTGTTACACCTACACCAATATTGCTCCACTCTTTGCCAAACACAAACCCTTAATCAAAACACTCTATCACGATAGCAATAAGAACTATAATCCCCCGGCAATATCCTCCCCTATGTGACAACTTGTGCCCCGTGAAAACTTTCATAATACCGCTGTTATGTGCTAGTACGCACACCATAGGTATCATTTTCGTATGCAACAATCGTGTGAGCAAGTTTGTTGCGGCTGTGTTATGAGATTGCGCGATCATGTGTTCCAAACATCTCTGTAGGGTAGAATGTGGCAGGAATCCTCGACAGAACGTGCAACATCTGTGAGACGGCTCCGGTCTCCGGCGCCGGTATTACCGGCCACGGGCCACGAGCCGGCAAACAAACGACTGTGTGTAACAACCATTCGGGGCTTGAAACTTTGGAGCCCTAGGGGTCCCAAACATTCGTATTTCTCAGGAAATCCGTTGTTATTTAGAACAAAAAGCCAAGATACGTCTTAGAATAGGATATTCAGCTACCGAATTCAGCGAAACTGACTTTGTTGAGCAGACTTTACATTAAAACCAGACTTTAATTTTACCACAGCTGCTATAAATTTTATATAAGAGTTGTGACTGCTTTATTTCTAAAGTGAAATAGAAACGCTGTAGGTACGAGGTATTACAAAAGTGACCTCAGCGATTGACACACTAATTGTGTAATCATAATATTTTAAGCACAGCATGAGCGAATGTTTCAATGTCCCATTTGGCTTTCAATAGGATTCAAAAGTGTTGAGTAACTGATAATGTAATAGTTGAATTTCCCATTGACGTTCCAAGTCTTTCTGAAGTAGCACCGTCGACCTTCGAAAACTAAAGTTTCGTACATTTCCAAAGAAATAAAGAAATATGCGAGACGAATTCTCTTGGCGCGGGTCGTTGGGTCGTGTGTCAGTTCCCAGCAAGACGTAAAATTAACAAGCCTTGCACCCGACCCCGTTTGTATCAGCTACCGTCTAAATTATAGTGCCAGTGTCTTTGACTTCACGGTTTGCTTGTCTTAGGAACTTTAGTCTTACTTTTACAACAGAAGCGAAAGAAAACAGAGACACAGAAACGGAAACAGAGTTAAAGAACTTTCGTTTTCGAAATGCAATTTAATTACAACAATATTTCAGACTGAGTACTCACGACGTAAATAAAAATATAGCATCATTAAAGCTTTCTTCTGATCGTCGAATCAGACAACAAAATCTCAACACTACAAGATAATCACAAAAGTCTAAACCGCGAACACAGACCATTAAATACACTTACAAACTCAACTAAACACACTTTCAAGCAGATTAATATCAGACATTAATCAGAAATCTATTTTCTGTGTCCCAACACTGGGTGGTTTGTCCCCGCACTAATTTCCCGCGCTAATAAGCCGTGAAGGAATCGGCGCGCGCGCCGCCCACGTGGCCGCCGGATACACCAGCCGTGCAATATATTAGGCCCGTCATGTCATAGCCATTGCCTTTTTATCCTTTTACGCGGTTATAAATTTGTACTAAAGCTCACGACATATTGGAATTCCCTTTTGATGAATAAATGTATTTATTAAAATGTGATGAAAGAGGTCGTTTGTAAAAGTAAGTAGAGCATGTCCGTTTCGTGTTTTCGGCTTTCAGTTTTGTGTGTTCTTCCTGAATAAAATATGTAAATCATGTTTTAATCAAGCCGATTTAGGAAATCAAACGCAGTGTTTCGGACAAGATCATGAAATACTGATCTAGCTACAGCTAGCCTTACTCACAGGCTAATGAGAAAGGTTTAGGTAAGGAAAATGAAACGACAAACTACATATTATACAGATTTTTAATTGCAAAGAAAATCGATCCGTTTGGTATCTAAAACTTTTTAACGACTTTCCTGCGTTTTCCAAAGTAAACAGTTTGATTATTGACATGTGAAGTGCAGATGACTGTGGCTTCAGTGACGTGGCCTCTACCGTGTTCTCAGTGACGCGTGTGCTTTCAGATGAATGAGCGACGGCCGACGAGCGTACGTCACTTGTTTGCAACACAACTCTTCAACTGCAAAGATAATCATTGACCTACAGTTATACAAAGATTTTTTTTATTATTTATCAAAACCAAGTTTTATATAAATGTTTATAGAACTATGCCTCACAAAACTTTTTCTACGGTTTGCCTGTAGGAACGGGACAAACGGCAACGATATAACAAACTTATTAGTGCGGACGCTTAACCTATACCGTTGTCGCAAGTGCGACTGCTGAACACGAAGTTCTGGGTTCGATTCCCGGGTTGGACAAAGTGTTTTTGGATTTCTCCATCAGGAATTACTCAGTAGCAGTCACAGAGTCTAGATTAGTCCCTGGTTGATGGCAATAGGCTCGCCCCCTATTACATGAGACTTAAACATAACTGGCGAAATGTGCGTGTACTAATGTGTACACACCTCTGCCTAACTCCTCAGGGAATACAGGCGTGATGTTATGTTATATACATATGTATGTCCATCAATCAACTTCCCAGCGTTTAGTGGTATAAATAGACACAAAGTCAAAACTCGCAGCATATATGCAAACAGATTTGTCGAAAAACCAGCTCAGCATTCACGAAGCATTTCACAAAAGCCCAAACAAAGTGTAATGACACATAAAGGATTATTTCAATCCATTATAGATAGGTACATATGTTGTTTATTTTATTATAACGTACGACAAACAATATAGCACTCATGAACGTCAAATTAATTACGGAGCGACCAGTGTAAGTTGATAGTCTGTGTTGGCGCTAGTTGCAACGGGAAGTGTCAAAATCAGTACTTTAAACTTTTAGTTCCTCGTTTCTCCGTCTGGTTACAGTGGACTTTCGTTGTACTGTGAAGCGCCGACCACCCGCGACTCCGAATATGATTAACAATCGGTCATAAATGATATAAATGTGAGAGCAACATTTATAACTTTAGTTTGAATTGATTATTGTAGTAACGCGAGATGAAATAAACGTAAACACTGCTCTTTGTTTCACTTTCATGGACACATTGTAGAGTTGTTTTCTCTACAACTGTATGAGAATTGGATAAACATTTAATTGAAGATGTTATTTTTACAGAGAGGTACACATACACACTACCAATCCAGTATAGGTACGCTGATCTGTCTTAGTAAGGAAAGTTCATACAAAGCGAGGTTGAGTTGTATTGGAAATGTTTAGCTTGATGTGTAGCCGTGTGTACAATGACACATCGTTTGTATGAATAGCTGTCGTGAGACACTGTGATAAAAGACATTTACCCTAACAGGTGTCTGTACCTTTTTTTTTTTTTTTGGGGGGGTGGGAAATCATCAAATAAACCCTCCCGCTCTTGGGCAGAGCGAAAGGGAGTGTCAGACTTCTACTGTCGAGGCCGCGGTATCTCTTGCAAACAACCCACAACCCGCAACCCCGACGGGCGTCGGCCCTTGCGGGCCCTGTCCTTGTTGCTGACAAATCTTTGAGGCGTGCGTGGAACACAAACGCACCGTCGACACGGCCTGTCGTCGTCATAAGACGGACGGACGGCGAGGATCACTCACCGTCCACAGGCCCGCGTCTGTGTGTGCGTCGCGTGTCTGTACCTATAGTTTCCTTTGGAACCTCGCTTCAATGTATAAACGTTTTCTTTGCCTTAGTTTTTCCTTTAACTAGTAGGTGTAATTATGCTAAATCACCATAAACAATAAGACTTGCACAAGCTAGGAAAGCTACAAAGACCAAGGATTCTCTTACAAATTTTTATTTAGTATTCGGTTAGGTACTAACCACACAAAGTTAAGATAAAGCTTTAAAACTAAAATAAACGGCAAAATGTGGACACTGGACGTGTTCTGTACTTTAGTACATCTCTACCGAACCTTTCGGGAACAACAGACGTACCTAGCGTTATGCGGTATGCTGATTCAAATAGCATTCATCACATGAACCTACCTGACTATTGTTAATGAACTCATGCAAAACAATCATTACAAAGCACGCGAGTTTCTGAAATACTGAACATAACACATTTACAGTGACATTGTCGGTCTGCATTCATTTCGCTTTGTGTTGCATTTCAGTGACTGCAGCCTTTCGCGTCACACCGAGCTAATCCAATTGATGTTTATAGAATTTTCATATTAAAAGTTAGGCCTGTTATACACGGACTACGAGTCTAATGCGGTATGCTGAAAGCCCAAACAAAATGGCAGTATTATCAGTGATTACGATATTGTAAAAGTAAAAAATTCACTCAAATTCATTATTGAAATAGTGAATGCTTTGAATCGTCCCTTGATAAGGCACCGTTGCTCCTAATTACAGTAACCTGTTGTTAAATGAACGCAGCGACTCCTTATCGGCTAGTCTTTCAAACATTTCCTATGTTTTAGACTTCCATCAATTATTGAAGTAATTCCAATAGGTGCCTTTTAGGCATTCCTTGAAACGGATATACAAGGATATTTGTAGCGCAACCGTAGACAAAAAACCTTCCCAACAAATAAAGGTGAGTGGAGAAGAATGGTTGCAATCTACTAAATTAAACAAACAGATTTGTAGGTCGAAACTGTTTCTATTTCTTTTACCAATAACAATACACTATGCAGTCAAACTAACGAAACATATATCCTGAAAACAATGGTGGTGTTGCTATCACAATAAATTGGCTAAAAATGTGAGAGAGTGGTGTTTTCGATCCACAATCATGCATCACGTTCGCCATTACTCTGTTAAAATATCCTATATTATTATGTAGGTAATATTATGTATCAATGGGATCAGTAGACAGAGGATCGAAACTGACAACCAGTCTTACAAAGGAGTATCATATTATACCTAGTACCCAGTAACTGGGGCTGTGGAGGTCAGATAGGCAGTCGCTCCATGTAAAATACTGGTATTCAGTGGTATCCGGTTATATAGACTGGAAGTCAACTCCAACACAGTTGAGAAAAAGCTAGACAGATGATGATAATGTTCAATGGAGTCCATAATGTTCCACAATATAGAAATAATTTCAAAGTTATGACAAACAGTGTATTTTAGATCCAAAAGTCTTTGCGATTGCTTATGGGCATTTCAAAAGTTACCCGATCAAAACAGTTTATTTTGTGGTGGTTACTGTATAACCAGTTAAACTACGGGGTGATTTGTTTACTTAACAATAACAAGATACTTTACCGAAGTATAATAGTTTGTTTACTATTTAAGCCAAGTTAAACAGAACTAACTAACATCAGTACAATAGTATTAGGATTTGAAACCACGAACTACCCGTTACGAAGCCACGGTTTACCTAATGCATACAAAGTCGAGTATTCTGGAGTCAATATTTTGTTTATGTAACCAGAAGCACGTACCTACGAGTTAAATAATATTCGCTAGGTGAGGGATTTTTCTCCTATACGGCTAATTGATATAGTTGCTGCCAGTTACGGCGTCAATAGTGGTCATTGACCCAACTACATTTAATAAAGTTCTTAACTTTGAAATCCAAAAATAAGCCTGTACAGTGATAATATGTCTTGAAACGTTATCTATCGTGATTTTCAACATTTTTCTAATAAAAACGATACATGGTTCATTTGTTTTGGTTCGTACGAAGAGATATTATGAAAAGGGCAATGACCTCATGTACTTAATTTACAGTTTTCTTTTTTGTATAGAAAATTATTCTACTATGAATTTTTGAAGATGAAAATTAATTCTTGATCATCATCATCTGCCTAGTATTTTCCGTACTATGTTGGGGCTGGCTTCCAGTCTTACCGAATGCAGTTGAATCCCAGTTTTTTTTTTTACATGGAAACTGTTTTCTTTCCAAAGAGAATTTATACAAACTAAAGTGCAAGTACTTAACTATTGTCAAGATTTCAACGAATTCTTGAAAAGTTGCTAATACTTGCTTCGAAAAAGTTCTCTTTTGCATTCTACCATTGTCTGACTTTTGCATGAGTTCATAAGGCACCACATAAAAATATCACTAGAAAAATTCCGAACGAACCAAATGAGAACATTTCCAGAGCAATATTTTCTTAAAACGGTTCTATTTTCTAAGCATTACAATGAACCAGAGCCAATATAAGTTTATTTTAGCTCGCGACAGTCTGTCTGAAGCACCCATGTCCTAGGTACCGTTTCATTATAAGGCAGACATTGCACATACCAGGAATACCTACCCGCTGTACCCCCTAACAAAATGCTTTAAAATGAACATTCTTTTTGCTGGAGTATCCTTGTAATTAATTTTAATAAATAAGCCTGAGTGTACGTGCATTGTTAACAAGGGTAGGTATCAAGGATAATATGTTACAACAAGATTAAAAGGATACAATTTCTTTCCTTGAAACATGATTAATTCTCTTGGGTATGAAGGTTTGTACAAAAAGGCTTAGTGTAATTAGATCTGTGAATACAATTTTGAGGATTATTTCGATTTTCGGAGTTAAGTTCGAAGAGTCCATTTGCCCTGCCCACTAACATTACTCAATTAGCTCTAAAATATCTAAATAAACTACAAATTAGTTTTAAAGTTCAAAATGAAAATAGAGGAACTTCTCAGGATAAAATTTACCAAGAAATTTTAACGACTTTATCTAAAATTAGTTGCACAAAGAAGGGGCAATTATAACTAAGCTGCGTTGGTTTCCACTTTCCGGAATAGCATGTTTACAATGGCTTAAGTCTCATCTGCAAATGAGCTTTCACCTGCGAAAAATAACAGTAGGGCACGATGCATTTTCTTTTTAAATCACAACATTGCAGTTCCATAAATTCAATTTAGTGTGGTACGGATTGTTCAATGTTTTTTTTTTGTGTTTTACACCCGTGTAAAGAATTTAGTACTTTGGTAGATCGTCATGGTCATCATGATCTTGCTGCCCTTGTCCCACGTTACTTCGGGACGTTGCAACACATTTTATTCTTCCGTTCTCCTCTGACAACCGTTACGCTGTCATTTGCTCCTGTAGATAAGACCGTATAAAACGAAAAAAAAGAAAACTTACCGCAGTCGAAGTCCATAAATTTATTAATACTTTCAGGACCATAATGGTATTATTTCACTAGTACAGAAAACTTCATACATGGCTCACGGCGATTTTTCCAATTTCAGTTCCATTCCACTAGCGAATTGGACGCGTCCGTCGAATCGAAAAGGCTTGTTGAAAATTTACATATGCTGGAAAATAGATATATGTATGGCGAGCTCAGTCGGGTGGAGGCAATCAACCCGACGCAAATATCACTGGACACTGGACTTATTTACATTCAACTTTAAAATAAACAGAAGCTCTAATTGTCGTCCATTTACATGTTAAAAAATCCAATAAATCTGATAAAGCTCTCAACTTCCAACAAGTCACAATTTATGTTTGTTCTTTATTTATTAATATCTCTTGTAGACAAAGACTTTCATTATTATTATACTAAGTTAAATAACACTGATTACAGCGTCCTACCATTGACAGTAACGACTTGTGTAATACGAGCCATTTAGCAATTACGAATGAGAAGGAGTAACGTTTGACTGGGGAACATAACAAAAAGCCGATTGCTCATACCCATATATTAAGTTAATGGGTTCTGGCACTAAGCACGCCCTTGACTTTAACGATGCGGCAGAAGAGGCACGAATAAATTTAAATTGGTCGGGCGTCGGGCGCGGCTACAGCGGTCACTCCGACTGACTCTGACAATGCGCGATGCAGTTTAATGCACACGTTCACATACACTTCAACTTATTATTGCTCCACAAGAATTATGGGCGTACCTACAACGTCCTTTACTACACTATTGATCCAGAATTCACGTTGCGTACAAAAAAGGTCGAATTTCCATTGAATTAGAGTTATGTGGAATCAAAATAGCATATCATAACATCATGGGTGTAATCCCCGAAGGGTTATAATAGGCATTTGTACACCCACATTTCGCCAGGTATGTTTAAGTTCCATGTAATAGAGTGCGAGCTTATTGCCATCAACTGGGCCAAATCCAGACTCAGTGGCTGCTACTGAGAAATTCCAATTCTGAAAGCATAATATAAACATAAATTTATAGAATTTTCTACCAATAAACGTCTATTAATAGCTTAAAGAAACCCTTAAAAATACGTAGCATTTGATATAAGTAAAAATAAAAATACATTTGAAGAAACCAGTCATCTGAAGTAGAGTGTACCTATATATTCGCAGAGACGCTTAGACGGTGAGAATCGGTTCCAAGATTGGTTTGCTCTTACATTTGTTTCTGTGAACTCTAAAATGAGTGCCACGCGAGGTAAAACAACGAATTGCTGAAATATTCATGTTACCCTTCTGGTTTGAAAATAAAATGTTGTGAACAAAGCCACTGTTCCGAATATTCCAAACGTCAGGGGCAAAAAGTCGAATATTGGTGATTTTTTAAAATTCATGTGTGAACTGTTTTCATAATGACCTAGTTGTTATAAATAATTCAATGAGGCTATTGCCAATCTGCAGTGAGCATTGGTTTCCTAAATTAATAAATAAAGAACTAAGAAACTGTAATCCAAACAGATTGGATTCCTGGTTTCATTTCATCGGAAAACCTCCAACTCTGGATAAGAATAATCCTCACAATTCCTGGGAAAAGGTTGAAAAACAAAACCCAGAATTTTTCACCTCAGCTTCTGTAACCCGCTTCATTTATATAATCCCAAAACTTTGTAACAGTATTAATTAAGTACTTTCATAAAATACTAAACATTTCCTGTTTATTGTTTTCGTTTCATTCAACTTTATTGTCGAATTAATGTTTTAGCCTTTTATAATTAAGCCGGACGATTGATAAGGGCAAACATTTGTTTAATTTTAATTAAGTAAGTTGCTATACAGGAAAGCTTGGACAATATTCACAACTCATGTTTATGTATGAAATGTTTCATCATCATCAGCCCAGCCTTTTCTCAACTTTATTGGGGTCTACTTCCAGTCCTACTGGATGCAGCTGAATAGCAGTACTTTACATGGCGCGACTGACTATCCCTCCTCCGCAACCCATTTAGTACTGGGTAACACGGTACTCGATAAGACTGGTTCTCGGACTTTCAGGCCTCCCGTCGGGGCTGCAGGTTGTTCGCAAGAGATACCGCGGCCTCGACATGAAGGGCTAAGAAGGAACATGGGTGGTTTTTAGTCAGTAGAAGTCTGATACTCCCTTTCGCTCTGCCCAAGAGCGGGAGGGGTTTTTTGATGATTTTACACCCGCCAAAAAAAAAAAAAGGTTTTCAGGCCACTGACTACCTGTAAATATGAAAATGTTGACCAATGTGGATAATCGATCGAGGTGGACCTCGTTCGTGACACCTAAAGTTTTGTAACTTCAGCTTAGAGTAATGATAAAATTACTTGATTTTATGGTGTTTACTTACCCAAGCCAAAGTATAACTTTAGAAATCCTGCAAAGTGCTACGAACTATAGCCTGAAAAACGTACAAAGTAATTGAGATAACTCAAGCGGAATCTTCTTCTTTTCCAAAATGTAGACCAATTTTTCTTTTTCTAAGTTATAGGGAAAATTGTAAAAAAGAACACAAAACACGACAGCAGTGATAGTTCCCTAACTTGTTAAGTGATTATGTATGATGCATCACTCCCTGTATTACTCGTCCATCACACAGCCATCATACATCATCCCGCAGCGTAATAACTTATGAATAAATAACACAGCCGCTAAATACACGGCATGAAAGGGTCTAAAAATATGCACCGGGAAACTCATTTGACTGGTCTGTTTTTAGGTAGTGTCCACGTTCATGTCAAAAGTTTCAGCAGTCTAAAATGAGTTATTTTCTGTGATTTACTCTTTTAGCTATGAACACGAACTTGCAATGAATTGTAAATGTATTAAATACCTTACATACTATGTTCAGCTTATTACAAAACAATTACTGCGGTAGTCAGAGATATTTAATGATTACTTAAGCCGTCACTAAGCAAAGATTTGACATACTTTCGTATGACAAAACTGTCAAAACCTTTACTAAGTGATGGCCTAAGAAATCATTAAAGCTCTCTGAGTGCGGCAGTTAGACGTCTAGTTAAGCGAAATTATTGCAAAAACAGCGCTCGCACTTTAGGAACGTCTTTCGTTTACTAAAAAAGAACACAAAACGTTTTAATACATAAACCTACCAAAAATTCTACCACACATTTCAAAATAATATTTTTTCGTGCACAAAATTATGTCGTTTAGTCTTTTGGCCGTAAATAAAACAAACATACCAAAAAGCAAAAGTTACGTCTATGGAAAATGAAGCGGCAAAAAGGCTTCCATTTTTAAACTCGCTCAATTACGTCAGTCACCCGAACCGCGCTAATCCGCACGACCACATAAAATGCAACAGAAAGTTTCAGTTAATGAGCGACTGCTAATTTCTTTTAAAGTCTCTATTATGGTGCGCTTATCTGTGGCTGGGCGGCGTCTGCTGATTTTTGTTCTCTATCTACGGAACCCAGGTACGGTAATTAACCACGACGCTACTTCAATTTATTGCGGGAAAATTATCTTTGTTGACCCACGCGCCTCTGGTAAGGTGCTTAATTTTTTTCGCTCTTTGTAAGCGTTTTTCATATCCCTCCGTATCCGTCCTTTGTTTGCAGTGTCTGTTTATTAATTTGGTAATGGAACGTGAAAATGAACGGTTTGTTTTAATACGATGATAACATGTTTCATTTGTTCCGCCTCGATTAGTTTTGTTGTTTGATACATTTTGTTGATTGATCATTTGCTGTGTAAATTGTGTGGGTGTACCGTTCTATAATCGCCTCATAATTTAAGTGATAGTTAACATTGGCTCATAGTATTACGGTTATTTTGTAGTTTGGCTCTCTGAGTAGTTTGTGTACTTATACTTAGGTACAGTTCCGTAGAAGTTAATTTACCTATATACAGTCTAACACAAGAGTTCTGTAAAATAAGCAGCAATAGTCTATCTTCCTGTCATTTTCGGCCTCAAAAACGCTAATAAAGCAGGGGTTTATTAAAGTAATCACAATTTACCTTTTGAGTCCCTTTAGGGACAACCGCCAGCTATGTACGTCATCAACATAGCCCAAATCTACTTGTGAAACGAGTGAATTGAGGCCAGTCTTTTATTAGGCGATGTTGCTAAGTATAAAGCATTTTCATCAAGCAATTGCGGACGTTTCATTTTACGGGGGGGATTCTTTTCTCATCATTTTCGTTTACATTGGCAGCCATGTTTCACATATTGAGAAGTGTGGGTTTCATCCCCTTAACGCCATGCTTCCCAGGTCTGTAGTGAGTCTCATTCAGGTGGCCTACCATGCCGTCTTAAAGCAGTTATTTAATTTGATTCCAGTGTGGGACAGTGATGGCGCTAGATATCCTGCATAGCGCAGTCTTTTTCCTACACCAGAATGACATTCAAACAATACTGCTATAAGACGTCATGGCAACCCTCTGGTCAAACTATACGTCATTTACTCAATTTAGGTTACTGGAAGGTGGGTCAGGATCACCTTTTCCATTAAAAAAAAACTTGATAGACGAAAACGCAATAGTTACAAGCCAGCATTAATAGATCAAAGGCCGGGCCCGAGTAGCGAACGACATGACACGAGAGTAGCTTCCCGGTCCCATTTCACATGTGCACTGGGGAGCGTATGGAGCGGCCCGCCATTGGAACACTAATGCAGCGTGCATTTTTAATTCATGTCAAGAGTCCCGAGGCGGTCGCTCTAAGTGCGGCCATGCTGGAGTGCCGGATAGCACCCGTTTATGGCTACTGAACATGTCACGCCGGTAAGCAGCTTCAGTTAAGCTATTTTTATACTTTGTTCGCGAGATCGTCGAACTAACCCTTTACAGTTTTAATTGTGGAGGGAATGCGTTCGTTTTTTTTAAAAGCTTTGTAGGTAGTTTTTCCAGTTTATTTTATTTCTTGTGTTTGAAATAATAAGTGAAGCTTCAACAAGTATCCCGTCGGGGCTGCGGGTTGTTCGCAAGAGATACCGCGGCCTCGACATGAAGGGCTAAGAAGGAACAAGGGTGGTTTTTAGTCAATAGAAGTCTGACACTCCCTTTCGCTCTGCCCAAGAGCGGGAGGGGTTTTCGGTTTATGATTTTCCACCCACCATAAAAAAAAAACCTTTAACCTTTATTTTATTTTAGTTACATTCGCATATTGTTTTTCCACGTCGGAAATGGTTGAATAGGTGTTTGTAATCTATGTAGTAGATAGATTTATGTTCTGTCAATGTAAAACTAATTTATTTACGAACATAATAACTTTTCCTTGTGCTTGACTCTAAGCGATAGAAATACCGTTCACCGCAGAATGTAGGAAAAATACTTCTAGGAAACCTACATCAGAACCTAATTAGATAGTTAATTACGTGTTTTCTTACAATATATAAGTACCTACGTATTCTAGTAAGAAAATACAAACAACATTATTCATCACTTCCCTCCGGGCGTTCCGTGCGAGCGGTTTGAACTTTTTTCGCTGCTGCTTTTTAATTACGATTGTCGTGTTTCGCGTTCGAATTGCGGCTCGTGATTGATTTCCAATTCTGTGATTTAGTGTTGAGTGCTCGTGTAGTAAGTTTTTCTAGCATTTTATCGTCGGTTTTATTGGTAATAAGTTAATTTCGTTAACATTCGGTGAGTACATTTATATTTTTGGGTGTGTGGGTACTTTGTCATAAATTTGTCGTCTGGTATTTCTTTTACTGTTTACGATCTAATTACGTTTTGGTTTGGATTCCGTAATTTATAATATGTTGACCACAAACGACGAACCCCCGGACCGCGGGAAAGAAACAATGCGCCGGAATAATAAAACACCCACACCCGGTAATTCTAAACGTTTGTTCAGTGAAATGTCTCCGACGTACATTTCGCCCGACGATAGATCAAAACGGCTTCAAACATCCAATTCCATTGAAAAGTCTTCGCCGTTATTAAGTGCCAGTCCAACTGTGAGCCATGACGACTATTACGATTTAGTTTCTCAGGCGTCTGCATATTTAACAAAAATTAACGAACTTGTTAATGACCAAGGTTCCCGCATTAATGTTGCAAATAAATCAGCCATCATGGACATGACTCAGCGCATAACATCAATCGTTTCTTTGTTAGCCATAAAATCATCCTCCAATGAAACGAAATTAGCCAATACGGAACGCGAATTGGATAAAATGAAATCAAATAATAATATCAATACAAGTAACTGTAACAAAGTTTCGTATGCGGATTCCTTAAAACTTCGACTACCTAAAACTAAACCTGCGCCGGTTGTCGACTCGCGCGCACCCGTACCCTGTGTCGTGGCTTACCCCACCGCTGAGCGATTAGCCGATTACTCATCCTCCTCTGCTACTAAGCAAGCACTCATGAAGGTGATCAAGCCCAGTGACGACGGGTTTCAAATTGTAGGCGTTAAAAAAACCGCAAAATCTGGCGTCGTATTACGTGTCGCTAATGACAGCCAAATTAAGAAGTTACAATCGGTCGACGCTATTAGGTCCGCCGGCTTGCGACTTGAAAAACCAAAAGGCCGACAGCCTCGTATACTAGTTAAGGACGTGCCATCCTCAATGGAAGACAATGCTTTTTTGCACGCGCTATACCGTCAGAATATTCAAGACGAGCTGCCAATAAAAGAGGATGATTTTATTAAATCCACTAAAATTTATCGTCGGCGTTCTTTAGATAACGGTCGCAAGTGGATAGGTATTGAAATCGAGTCCACCGTGCGTAAACATTTGGTGTCCACTAAGGAAAAATTATTTATTGATTGGGCGACTTGTCGGTTCAACGACGACGTTGATATAGTCCGTTGTCTACATTGTCAACAGTTCGGTCACGTTAAGAAATACTGCGTTAACAAGTCACCTACCTGTGCAAATTGCTCCGAAGCACATGAAACAAACAACTGCCCGCATAAGGACAATTTAAATTTTATACCAACTTGCGTGGCCTGTAAACGTTTTAAAAAACCATTTGACCATCGTTGTGGGTCACCAGAGTGTACAACCTACAAAGTTAAGCTCGAACAGTTAATCCTCAACACAAACTACTAAAACAATGGATAGTTTAAACATAGGACAATTAAATCTCCACAACGACAGAGTAGCGACTTCTGAACTGGACAAATTAATTATCGATTACAGCTTAGACATAGTGCTTGTGCAAGAACAATATCAAAACGCGCGCTTACGTCATAAAGTAGTTCAGCTGGATTCAAAATCACGAGCCGGAATTTACGTGGCGCGTTCTTCTAACTTTACAGTAACGTCTTTGCGTAACCTCATGACGCCGCACTGTGCCGTTGCGGAAGTCTCCTCGGCTTTCTATAAAGTTTACGTTGTGAGCTGTTACTTTCAATATTCAGACCCTGTTGGTCCTCACATACATAACCTCCGTCATGTCTTGCGGTCACTCGCGGGCTGTAAAGTTATCGTTGGCGCGGATGTTAACGCATCCTCGTCTCTGTGGTATGGCAAGGTTCGGCCTACGGATTCCGACCGACGTTCTGCTGTTGAAGATTTCATTGCTGAAATGAACCTATCGATTCATAATACCCCAGATGCACCACCTACCTTTTGCAGCCAAATGGGCGAATCTTGTATTGACGTCACACTTTCTAGTGCAGACGTTCGTTTGGATAGGTGGCGTGTCCTACCGGATGCGTCATGTAGCGATCATCGGCTTATCGTGTACGAATTTGTTCCGACGTTTACTCAAGGTCCGTCACATATCATTGGTAACTTTAGGTATAAAAGTAAACTAAAAATTCGTGGTTGCCCTAAAAACATATACAATCTTGTTTACTCGTACTTCTTAAATGGTTCCGCGAAACTAAAACTCGGACATCATTCTATGTCAAAGTCCCTTACCATGGGATGTCCTCAGGGTTCGGTTATGGGTCCGAATGTATGGAACGTAGGCTTCAATGACTTCCTCGCGATTCCACTTCCATGCGGGTGTTCATTAACCGGTTACGCGGACGACGGCCTGCTGCTCATTCAGTCAAGTACTCGGGCTGGACTCGAAAATTTGGCAGATACTTGCCTAAAATTAATATCCCAGTGGGGCGATCGTAACCGTCTGTCCTTTGCACCACACAAAACTTATCAACTTCTTTTAAAAGGTAATCTTAAATCATGGCCTAGTATTAAATTTAATAACGTCCCCGTGAAAAAGAAGGAGTCCGTGTGCTACCTTGGGTTTGTCTTGGAGAGGAATTTTTCATTTATTGAACACATAAAAACCGTCGGTGAAAAAGCTAAAAAAAACTTTTATGCCTTAACGAGAATATCCAAATCTACGTGGGGTTTGTCATTTTTAACTCTAAAGACGATCTATGGGGCTACTTACTTGGGGTGTATGTGCTACGGGGCACCAGTTTGGGCCGATAGGGCCTCCATAGGAGCGGTACGACGTAAATTGCTTCAAAGCCAGCGGTTGGCCTTAATTTTCTTGTGTAAAGCATATAGGACGGTTAGTACTGAAGCCTTACCGGTACTGGCAGGGGTACTTCCAGTCGATCTTGAAGTGCAGCGTCGTGCTTCAATGTACTACTGCGCACGAGAGACCGCAGACGCAGACTTTTTAACGCAACGCGACCGTGCTAAAATAGCTAGATTACTTAAGCCACAGGCTGACGTCTGGGAGGAACTTTTGTCCGAATGGCAATGTAGGTGGGATAATTCCATCAAAGGCCGACACCTCCATCAGTTCTTTCCATCCGTTCGTGAGCGGCTGGCCAGGACATGGCTGGAGGTGGATCACTGTGTTGCCCAATTTCTCACAGGTCATGGTAACTTTAAGAGTAAATTGTTTTCCTTCAAGCTTGTTGACTCACCTTTTTGTCAATGTTCTACATCTGACTGCGAATTTGAACAATCTGCACATCACATTTTATGGGAGTGTAGTCTTTGGCAGAATGAACGTAATATTATGTTAAATAGTGTACGGGTTACATCCGGAGTTATTTACTATACGGACCTTGTAGAAACTAGAACAAATTTCCGTGCGTTCAAGCATTTTTGTCATACCTATTATTGGAATCAAATATAACAGCTCACAACTTAGGACCCAGTAATATTAATGACAATAATATCCGTGGTGCTAGGCAACTGGGCCTATCCCAGTTGTATACGTCCCTGTATGCCTATTGGCCTTGTTCTGTTCTGTCTCCTGCTGATATGGAGGGAAGTGGAAATTATGTTTTTCCTACTCCTCCGCTATTCTTTTCTGATTAATTTCGTTGCGGGATCCAAGACAGTTAAATCGTTTCCCTGGGACTTCGTCGAGCTTCATTGTCTCGGCGCTTTTCTTGTGGTCGCCACTGTTGATTCTGGCTAACAGGAGTTACAGTGGTTTGGGAATAGTGTGGCGGGCTTGTCCCATAAAAAAAAAAAAAAAAAAAAAAAAAAACAACATTATCTCTTAATTAATACTAAATTACGTAGAGCTTAGAAAATCTATTTGTTTTAGTAATTTACTTCACAAAATACCGAAAGAAAAGTTATTGAATACCTTTCTACTTCATAAAGAAGATCAATGGAATCAGTCAACCGAAGGAAAATAAATTAAGTACGCAGAGACTTGTTGCCTTTAAAGTATCATTAATTTAACTGTCATGAGCTTCCATAGTATCGCGGTGATGCGGTAAAAATTATATTATTTCAAAGAAACCAATAGGGTAGGAAGGAAAATTAAATTGCTACTTTTTTTATTCAAACGATTGAAGAAAAATATTGCATATTTCTTTTTGTGAGTAGTAGTTGAGTTTACTAGTTGGGAACAGTTTCATGAAGGTTCTTTTTTAACGTAATCCTTTCTAGGAAAGTCTCCTGTATCGCATGGGTTCGTTTACTTTTTTTTTTATTTGAACATGCACAAGTAAACAGCCAGACCCGGAACAACTACTTTTATGGCATTCAAATATTTGTTCCATGCTTGAATCGAACCCGCAATACGCAAGACAGCAGCCGATTGCACAACCACTGCAACAACATTGTCATCAAAAATCTTCCGGATAGTGGTAAAAAGTATGTTACGCATTAGGGGTTATTACTAACTTGTCCTTACCCCTAAGTGAGAAAGCAAGTCGACCATATCCGAGAACACATAAACCAGCCATATTACGAGCAAAGGTCGCAGGTTGTCTGAAAACTTACGACCTGGTCGATGAGGCTCTAAAATGTTATAACGTATAACGTGACGGTTTAAGGGTTAGAGAATGAATAAATTGTCGCATGTTCAATAAATTTCAATGTAGTATGTAATCGTTGAACCTTAATAAGATACGTCGACCTCTGAGCTTGTGGGGACATTACTTCTCATAATATTTCGAACCTCGCTAGCTTCTTCAAACTTTAGCAAAAGTGATTCGAATTAGGTAAAGTAGGTATAGAGGAAAATAGTTAATCTCATTTAATGTATTTTTACTTAGTCGTGTTTACGGCCTATTCTTGGAAACAACTCAAACAATAGAATTCTGTAAAATCGAAACTGACACTAATATTTTTATTCCTGAACTAAACTTAAGTTGGACTTGTCACGCCTTCTATCCTTCTCATTAGACACAATGACAGCTACAGCAACGTATACGGAGGAAGAGCCTTATTCGAAGATCCGCCAATAACGACCAAGAAATTTTAGGATCGATATGGTATTTTCAACTGTTGTCTTGACAAAGACCGTCGACCTAAGTTAAAAAATGTACTAGAGTCAGCTTCTAGAGGGTGTAAATGGTATTTATTTTAGAACAATCAAAGTACCAGAAAACAAATTCAGAAATAACTACCTTGCCTACCATACACGAGCACTTGAATTTCGTAGAAAAATAAACTCGAATGTTACGATCGGTTCCAAGTGCCTGAAAGTTACAAGTGTGTAAGTAAAATGTTTTAATTGCCAAACTTGAGATTTTTTTTTACGGCTTTAGTGCCTAATACCTACTCTGAAGTTACATATAAAAATGTAACGATTTGTGCGTTTCAAAAATCTGAGAGGGTTTTTTATTTCACTGTCCGGGACGCGTCCGTTCAATTTTGTATATTTTTTTCACGTTCGCTTTACCTTAAAAAAAATCTACGTAGGACAGTGAAATAGTGAGTTTTAAACGCATTTTTTTGACGTACGTGGAAATATTTTAAATGTAAATGTTACACGAGTTTAAAATATGGGTCATGAGAGCAGTGAGAGCTTGGCAAAGTACTTTTTTTTTTAATTTGATATGATACCAAGGAGGTGCAATACTTTAAACCGAATTAAAAAGGTTTGTTTACAATGAATTCATTACTTTACGGAACAACATTTTCATAAACAGAGATGGTCATGAAATGCAGAAACGTGGAATGATTTTCGGTTTATAATTTTATTTAGGCAAAAGAAGACTTCTTTACTGGCCAAGCAGCCGAAATGAAATTCATTGCGCGGAAAATCCGTTGACTTTGAGCACGCTGAAAGGGAACAAGTAGAATAAGAAACGGGCAACACCGAGCTCTGAAACATTTTGTCTTATTTTCCATTTACAGTTCCTGCCATAGATTACAATCTGAAAACTTTATAAACGCCGAGTAGTTTGAAGATTTCGTAGATACAGAAAAAAATACGTGACCACCTCAAGTTTTAATTAAAAAACTTTCTTCTTAAGTTTTTTGCGTGTTTCGAGGCGTGTCGGTTGCGGCACTAAATTGTTTCTTTATGTGAACCTGCTTAGGTAAATAACTGAGCTGACTGCGCGACTCCTTAATTAACCAGCTCGCTATTTGCTGTAAAACCCGCCCTTTGTTTCAAATAAGTATTTACAGAAAGTAATAGAAGAAAGACAATTTGAATAAATTTGTCAGCCTAAGCATACAATAGAATTTACTAGGTTTCATAAATCTAGTTGTCTATTTTAGGTACACGGTACCCTTTACTGTTTTATTCAAGAATAATAAAGCCACGTTTCACAGTTTCAACGCTTGAAATCATGAATTATAATATCAAACTCGAAATCTTCATATTCATAAATAAACCCTCATATCGGTTTAAGTAAATATTTTGCCTATTTTTTTAAGAAACTAACGAAATGCTGAGATGGCTAGTAATAGAGAAGTAGGTATAGAAAAAAAAACATACAGACAAATTGAGAACCTCCGTTTTGGGAAATCGGTTAAAAAGAAGACATGCTGCACCGACTTCAAATAAATTGGGATAAGGGCTGGAGAATGGTGATGATAACCAT
The DNA here is from genome assembly GCA_949774965.1 of Diarsia brunnea. NCBI lineage: Eukaryota > Metazoa > Arthropoda > Insecta > Lepidoptera > Noctuidae > Diarsia > Diarsia brunnea. The sequence goes on from OX459011.1 coordinate 9,261,090, forward strand.
CATCATCATCATCAGCCTATAATGTTCCCACTGCAGGGACTCAGGCCTCTTCTCTAGGAGAGGGATGGGCTATAATCCACAACGCGTGCCCAGTGCGGATTGGCAGATGTCACATGTCTTCGAATTTTTTGGTTCTAAGACATGGCGGTTTCCTCACGATGTTTTCCTTCACCGTTTTGAGAGCAGTGGTAATAGTGATGATAATGATGATAACTAATTATTTAATTTGATGTAAGAGATGACGATGATGATGTTAAGTAAGTCCAATTCGATGAATCCTGAAACTGCTAACTGACTTCATCTACTAGGCAGCTCAATTACTAATTATATTATCAGGTCATGATAACTTGTAATTAGTAGAAAAAACTCTCAGACTCCTCAATGCAACTGATAATATAATATAATAAGTAGATGCCTTCACTAGTAAATAATTGATAGTCTATTTTTTTGTTGTTTTAACGAAAAAGCCTCGTAAAAAGAAGCCCTTTTTTTGGAGGGTGGAAATCATCAAATGACTCCTCCCGCTCTGGACGGAGCGGAAGGGAGTGTCAGACTTCTACTGACTAAAAACCACCCATGTTCATTCTTAGCCCTTTGTGTCCGGAGCCGCGGTAACTCTTTCGAACAACCCGCCTGACGTGCTATCACGTTCATAATCATGTTTCGTGTAAATCAAAAGCAAGCCAGATAATAACAAACTCTGCATCGCAGTAACATTTGTAACCGTGTTTATGTGGGTATGTGTATATATATACCCAGCATATATATTGTGACAGCAACTGTAGGTATGCAATGAAGTGCAATAGCTCGACAAGGTAGCAGCACACTGTAGTTGAAATGTCAACAGCACGCCACGTTCACCGAGCAATAATGGACTGTTTACACTGTCCAATACACGCCCTTGCTCCGACTAAACGCTGCAAACCCATCCACCTGCCGGCTCCCTAATGGATTACTGCGATATTGATAATTCACTGAACCACTTGACAGTTCTACCCAATAGTTAACACGAGTACCTACTTGCCAAATACACTCCGTTATTAAAACATTTTTTTCGTTTCGGCAAACTCTGTTGAGTCAATAGGCTAAAAATGGGAAAAAATTGTGTGTTTGACGTTTAATTCAGAATTCATCAGACTGTAAGGAAAGTAAACGAAATGTCGGATTATTCCAGGTTTAAGTTAATTACATTTCAAGTTCAAAATTCGGTCATGGAAAAAATGTAGAGATCAAATCGGTGGAAACAGCAAAAAATGAGAATGTCTATTTTTTCAGTATCATTGAAATATAGCGCTGAATGTGACAAGACATAGTACACGCGAACTTTGTAACGACCTGTGAGCGAACGTGTGAACGTAGTCGCGATAAATCCAGATCATTAGACCGCATCAATCCGAAGGAAAAAGAAAAGCAGAAGTTATTTTGTTCTAAATAAAAAGATATGTGTTGTCGTGTCCCTTTCTTGAACAAGAGTGTCTGGAGTCTGGTATGTTTGTTCCATAAGCTGGCAACATTAGAGCGTGGCCGGCAGGGGGCGCTGGCGCTGGGCGAGCGTGAGACTCCACACAAACGATGAATTATTGCGTGTCATCAATTACCGGACAGACACGACTCACACCGATGTGCGACTCGTGTTTCTGGATACGTCTTGGGATAAACGAGCACTCATTCAAGTATAATAAAAGGTATCCTTATGCTATTGATGGAATCTTAACTTAGTACTATTATAAATGCGAAAGTTTTTGAGGATATATGAAAGTTAATTACTCTTTCACGCTAAAACAACTTTAACGAATTTTACTAAACGATGCCGTGGGACAATTATCGAACTACACGTTGTGCGATCCCGTGGGCAATAGCAAATTTATTGTCAAGGAAACGGTTGAGTAATCTTAGCAGGAATACTCAACTTTATAATATTTGGTTTAAGATGATAGATACCTATATGGTGCCTCGGAATTTCATACATATTTCAAGAGACGACAAAACTACACTAATGAGAGAGCTATTCAAATACGGGTCATAATACCGTAAAGTTTAGTTTCTGTTTCATTTACACAAAAACTTTATCGGGAGGACACAGGGTGAATTGTAACAAAAAAATAAAGAGTCTTATAAAAACCTGGTTGGGAACTTGGGACGGAGCGCGAAGCAGCGAGCTAGTGCTCGCATTATGATTTTTTAATATTTATTTATATTAATAAAAAAGGGTATTTAATCGTTAAATTTATACATCATTTTTGCATATTCTCAAAATTGATGGCAAGCTTAATCTATTAAAAGAGAAGAAAAAGTTTTAGTTTCCGATGTGATTGAGGAGTGCCTCATAAACCACTGCAAAAGGATGTCGGTAATTGGTGTCGTTTTCCATTGTTACAAACAAATCAGTACGATAACGTGCGATAAGAAACTTCGTTCCAAAAAAGCACTTAATCAATGTAAATAAAACCAATTACGCCACATTCAGTAGCTCTATACAAGTGACTGTTATTGTAAAGCGGTGTTTACATCACCCTGCTTTATAGAACCTGAACGGCTTTGGCACGCAAACAAACACGATGTTTGTTCTATTGTACATCCAATACGTTTGTCTTGTGACGCCATTAATAAGGCGAGTATTGGCAGAGATAGATTACTATTATGAAGGCGTTCGTTCGGTGTGCTCTTAGCCTTTGATGACGAGTACTATTTTTCTGTCTAATAAATCCTTGGTATCAGAGAGTAAAGCTCATCATTGATTTTATCTGGGTTTTGAGGTTGAACACATTTTATTGGTGTTTGTAAACGTAACGTAAATACGACTTTTTATCGAAAATACAATTACTAAAATGCTATCATAAGATACTATACTACGATATACCATTTTTAAATTGTATTTAAAATGTTTGCAACCGGCTTAATTTTCATCATGTATTTATGAATATTTTTTTTAATTATTTAAATAATTATATTTGGAACGAGTAATTTTACACAGAGCGCTCGTTGCCATGGCCTCATTTTACTAAGTATAGAATGAATTTAATAAAATTAAATGGTTTTTAAACTAAAATATTTATCCATACATTATACAGAGAAATAATATATAAATTGTTTGTAAGTTAATCTTTGTTATATGCAAAATGTGTTTTACTTTTTATTACACATTCCTGCACAGATTTACATTTATACATTAATTGTTTTAACTTTATTCATTGAAAATATTTTCCTACTTAACGCTGCTGAAACTACGATATGCTTCAAAGTGAAGTCGGAAACGCCGACATGACGACACAGTAACAGTATGATTGTTCTTGACAGGTTGAATTTTGGCGTAAAAACGTAATGGCAGCGACCTATAAACTCTTAAATTCAGAATCATTGTATTTACTACCATGAAAGTGTTCATGCACAACACTGTAGAGTGTAGGTCGATGGTTTGAACCCCGGTAGGTGAATTATTTTGTGTTTTATTTCACCATTACGACGCTGCGTTGAAGTAAAACATCGTGAGAAAACCGACATAGAACGAAAAGTTTCCCAGCCGGATAGCCCAAGTTCCACTGGGCCCGCGTGTTGGATCATAATCCAGTTCCTCACATAGACCGGACGCCTGGGTCCCAGCAGTGGGTACACTTTGGACTGATTAGGATCTTCGTGCACATTTACAGGCACACTTTTTGGCAACTTTAAAGCCTTTCTACAACGTGTACGTAAGATTGGAATGGCTGTTCTGAACTTCAAAAGCAGATAGATACGTTTGATTTAACTGGCACATAAAACTTCACGATTCAATAACTAACAACAAACCCATTTTAATGTTTCATACATCAATATTCTTTAAGTCAACCTGTAGTCGACACATTAAATTAGAGTAGCGTCGCACGTGCACATAGATTTAAAACATACTTCCACATTTATTTTAGAATTTTTTAAACTTATGTAATAAAAAACTTTAGGATCCATGACGCAGATGACGCTGTTTGCATAGGTAATATAGCACTTACCCAAATCTTTTTGAGAGCAATCAAATTCCACCTACACAGTTTTTTATTTTCATCTACTGCCTTGTCGTCGGTCGGCTTCCAGTCTAACCGCTGTCATGTAATGAAGAATGTAAAAGCGCGCTGAGTTGACGATTTCGCACAGAATCGAGAAATACTGCAGAATTGGTATACGAAATAAGAGACCATACCCAGGGGTACCCAGGGGTGGGTGGTTCTGAGCTGTAATAATGAAACTGCTACAGATAGCATGCATCTTCCCACTGCTGAGCAAAGTGATCCATGATCCAAGTGATCCACATTGGATCACTTGAGAGGCCTTTGTCCAGATCGTCCCGCCATCTTCTTACAAGGTCTGCCGGTACGCGTTTTGACTGTGTCAGAACTCCAGAAATTGGCGTATACAATTTTAATTTAAAGTAATAAAGAGTGTCATCATTATTATTCTCTCTCTTTTAAGTAATAAAGAGTGAATGAGAACATAACTTTATTCGCATATTGAAATATAGGTAACATACGTATTTTGTTTTGTAATTTGCTAATAATATCAACACAATGAAAACATTATAAAGTAACTAGACCAAGCAATTATCTCTGAACCAATAAACCAGGAATACCAACAGTCTAACACGCAATATGTTGTTACAACTTGGTACTACGTAAACAATAAACCGCTTGGTATTTAAAACTACACTATAAACAAGATTGTAAACCAGGGCCACAAGCACCCATTTCCCTAGCTTTACTTTTACAATTTGTGGAACTATTAGCTGTTCGTTTTCTTTCAGGGTTTTTTAATTGCAAATCGGTTTGTAATTTACTGGGCGTATTTACAAGAAACTATCGTAAAACCACATTGCTACAGATTTCGTGGAAAGCGTGTTGTTGAGCGGTTGCAAGACCGACTGCTAAGCATGAGGTATTGAGTTCAATTTTCAGGTCGGGCCAAGTTACTCTATCAGGAATTTCTCAGTAGCAGTCACGGAGTCTGTGTTTGTTTGTGCACGGTTTATGTCAATAGGCTCGCCCACTATTCCATAGGACTTAAACATAACTAAAACATTAAACAACAACAACATACAACAAAAACAACAACAACAAAAACAACACAACAACAACAACATTAATAACTAAGTATTTTTGTATTTTAATCTAATGTATCGTAATTTGTATTTGTAAGTATTTGTAATCGAATTTTATGCTTATGGGAAATTTCCTGAAATAAATGACTAATAGTATAATGTCCTTTATTTTTTTTTTTTTTATAATTATTATTATAACTAACAAAATTTGGGTGTACTATTAGATAGAACTCTGCCTATCTACGCCTGTGTACCCAGTGAGTTTTCATTGCACGAAACCCAGTTTTTTACTCACAAGATATACGAGCCTTTTATTTTTTTTGGCGTGTGGAAAATCATCAAATAACCCCTCCCGCTCTTGGGCAGAGCGAAAGGGAGTGTCAGACTTCTACTGACTAAAAACTACCCATGTTTCTTCTTAGCCCTTCATGTCGAGGCCGCGGTAGCTGTTGCGAACAACCCGCAGCCCCAACGGGAAGATATACGAGCCTATCGGTATAAATCTAGACAATCTGACAAATATTTTATTCTACTCTAAGTACCAGGATTACACAAGACCACTCACCCAAGGTCACGAGGTCACCAGACGTGAATAAAAGGTAATACTATTACATCAAAGGTCGCAAATAGTCACATAAAATGTACTAACGTGATCCCATCGCATCAACTCAAGTGCGAATTCGTCGCAATAAAAATTTCATTACACGCATGGCTGAAACGCGTACGATGCGAGCGATACGACCCGTTACATATATTTAATATTACGGAGCCTTTATTAAAATTGTATCGGGCTTGTCCATAGGAGATCATCGTGGATAAACTGATGTTCGATGGATTTTTTGTTGTGTTTACTTTGATTGTTTGTTTGGGTGAATGAATAAGTTGTTGAACTGACTACCCTGTTGGTCTAGTGGTCGCAATCATGGCTGTTAGGCATGCGCTCCTGGATTTGATGCCCAGTAGGCTTAGCCAAGTTGACAATCTACAAACGTTGACGCTAGTAGAAAACGGCTCAAATGTATGGGGATGACGTCATCTCAACGCTAAATCACGTGGTCAGAACAAACGAATAGAAAATTCGTAGCCATGTTTACAACGTTCAAAATGATAGAATGAAATGTGATCCTTTCTACAACGTTGATCGCTACATCCCATATAAATGCAAGCCATGTCACACTTTTGACAAGTGCAAACGAAACGTTGGCGAAGTATTTGAACGATACCTTAGCGTTTGCCGAGACCCTGGAGATAACGCTTAAAAATGGCGTCTATATATGATACAGCTGTCTTGAGACCGAGAAGTGTTTTGTTTATTTCTCATAATTTTGGATTCTATGTGCCTATTTAGCATTTAAAATGCATACTTCAAATATATTGTGGTGCGCTAAGGGTCAAACACAATAATTATTTTGTTTGTTTCATAAGAAGTCCCTTTTATAGGTTCATGCCGCGCAACACGTCATTGTTTATATTGTAAACTTTCAAGTGCCCAAGTATATTAGATTCTAACAAAGGAAGGTCACAAAATAAGTAATAATTTACGTACCTTCCCACTAATTCCAATCTACCTGCGAACTGTTCTGGGTCTGGTCGAGATCTCGATCCAATATTATAAAAGTTATCACTTCATTTAAGTATCTTTTATCGAAATGCACAATATCATATTATTTCACGACACAGTAATGTCTAAAATTACGCACTGTGATATCATATTAAACCAATTGTAAGACGAACTTGTACCTTATTTCACTTACTTTTTTAACACCTTATACAATTTATTCCTTTCATAACAATTCAAAACAAAACTTCAACCCGCGCATAAAGTAAACAACTGCGATTTTGACATTAGTTTGACGTTAGTAGAAACGCTCACCATAGACTAAAGTGTAGGTTTTTTCTATATTTATTAGAGAATGAGCGATCGACTCAGTTGTGTGAAGTTGGCTACCAACTTAGCGCTTTCTATAATCGCTTGCGTCGAAACGTTATCTATTGTAGAAAGAGAATAGAAACGAAGCGGTTGTAACTTGGCTAGCCCTACAGGCCCCCTAGACAAAATCCCTTTTCAAATTGTATTGAGTTGACATTAGCTTTACAGATGACATCACGTGACATCTCTAAAGCTAATGTCAACTCCATACAATTTGATCTTTCCGTTGGCGTTAACGCTTACAGAAAAGGGATTTTGTCTAGGGGGCCAGGTCGGGCAGAGTGTTATTGGGTTTTTGCATCAGGAATTTCTCAGAATCGCCACGGAGTCTGGATTTGTTTCCGGTTGATGGCAATTGGCTCGCTCCCTATTACGTAGGACTTAAACATAACAAATGTGCGTGGATTAATGGGTAGGTACACCTTTTTTTTTTTTTTGATGGGTGGGAAATCATCAAAAAACCCCTCACACTCTTGGGCAGAGCGGAAGGGAGTGTCAGACTTTTACTGACTAAAAACTACCCATGTTCCTTCTTAGCCCTTGCGCCGAGGCCGCGGTATCTCTTTCGAACAACCCGCAACCCCGACGGGATGGGTGCACCTCTGCCTTAACCATCGGGGATGTTATATCCTGTAAATAAGTTGTAGTTGGAGATCTTAATAAGCTCTTATTCCATGTAAAACAGGAACTGATATTCAGCTGCATCTGGTTAGACTTGGAGGCGATCTCAACAATAAAATTGGGAAAGGAGTACCTATAAAAATAAATTGTTGTGATAAGGATTCTGTAATAATAACTTGAAAAACTGATTTGCCACGAATAGATTGAACCTGACTGATATGAGGCATTCAAGAAGAAAACCAGCAAAACTCAGCACCTGAATCCTTCTTCAGCTTTCTTTTCATTTGGGTGAAAAGTATTGTTTTGAAAACCTGATTTTTTTCTTTCTCCTTTTCTTTTTTTAAAAATCGTTCCCCCACACTAGGAATTTCTCCTGTATCGTGGGTGCGTTTACAAACATTTAAACTCACATACACAAATACCTAGACCCGAAACAACTATCTGTAGGTCATACAAATATTTGTTCCGTGCGGGAATCGAAACCGCGACACGCAGCACAGCAGTCCAATCGCTCAGCGCGCTCCGTTTTTTTTATTTTCAACATCAATTCTTTTATGTAACGAACACATTGTTATTAATTTGAAATCCATTAAAAACTACGGCTACAAACAGTAAACAGCTCCCAAAAGATTTCAAGTTTTATTCTTTACAAATAAGACGAATTTTAATTTGTCTGTACGCAGTTAACTATCGGACCGAATCCGAGCTTTTAAAGTAGGTAAAGGATACAAATGGAATCGAAAAATATATCCAGAATATTTTAAATTGAATGCTGCAAAGGAAATTTTTCGATAACGTATTGCATATGTACTGAGTTGTATCAACATACTTATTATAATGTTATGTTATGTTACTCTGGAAGTTATGTATTTGAATAAGATATTCAGGAATGAGTTGAAAGAAAGGGATTTAAAGTCAATGAAGATCATTTCGACCTTTCCAAAGAGAACTACCAATAAATCATTTAATTTTCCTTAATTGTTCAGTTTCGAAGAATAACCAGACTTAAGTGGCAATGGGCTTATATTGCTCGCAGAATGGATGGCCGATGGGGTCGAAAAGTTATGGAGTGGCAACCGCAAACCGGAAGACGTTGCTCTGGAAGGCTTTCCACTAGGTAGACCGATGACTTGGTGAAGGTTGCTGGGATCCGCTGGATGCGAGACGCACGGGCCCGATCAATGTGGCGACAGTTAGGGGAGGCCTATGTCCAGCTATGTCCTGTTTCGGCTGAAATGATAAATGATGATGATGTTCAGTTATTCCTGATTTATAATATGTATGAATTGACACTGACACAGACTGCCTCGTTGGTCTAGTGTTCGCAATCATTATTGCTGAACCTGGCTTCGATTCCCGGATCGGGCAAATGTTATTAGGTTTTTCCATCAGGAAAGAGTGGAGTCAGGGGTCAATTAATGGTAATAGGCTCGCCCCTGGGTGTACGATTAGGTACACCTCTACCTAACCCTTCGGGGATTACAGGCGTGATGTTATGTTAATATGAGTAATCGTTAATGTCGACTGAATGTGGATTAAATAAGGATTAATCTTAAATTGCAGTGTCAAGATCAAACATTTCTCATCAACATTAAACCATGCTTTAAAGTTACAATATAAAATGTAATCAATGTTTTAATTAAAATTTTAATTGTCAACCGTAGACAAAAGCCCTCAGAGCCCAACTAAGGCCCGGTGAGTAATTAACTAATGGGCTATTAAATTCAGTCAGAAGTCATTAAACGTACCGTATGAAGTGTCAATGAGGACGCGATTATGTGAAAACATGTTCGCGAAAATTTTATCAAATTCAATTTTGAGTTTGATGACATAGCTTCACGCCGGCGTTACGACGCATGAGTGCACATTAATTACTTTTGTAAGTACTAATAGGTACTTGGTTAAAGTACTTACTAATTGTTAGGTAGAGTTGGAGTTACGTGCACATTTTTGTACGGGCTGACGCTATTCAGGGGAAACTTCCCCTGAATAGCAAGAATAAGCCGTGCTTGTTTTCTCTGTGCCTCGGAAATAACGCTAAGCCGTTAGTTCCAGTTGTCATTTGTAGATCTTTGGCAGTCGTTCTAGTCAGAAACCGAAAGTCTGACATCCAGCCTTACTGCGGTACTCAGAGATATTTAATGATTACTTAAGCCGTCTTGGCCTAAGTAATTATTAAAGCTCTGTGAGTGCGGCAGTTAGCCTTTAGTATAAATAGTAATGTTGGAGGCTTTGAACGACATTAATGTCTACCATAAAAACTGGCCAAGTACAAGTCGGACTTGCACATGAAGGGTTCCGTACCATCCCGTCGGGGCTGTGCGGGATGTTCGAAAGACATACCGCGGCCTCGGTGCAAGGGCTAACAAGGAACATGGGTGGTTTTTAGTCAGTAGAAGTCTGACACTCCCTACCGCTCTGCCCAGAGCGGGAGGAGTCATTTGACGATTTCCCACCCCTCCAAAAAAAAAGGGTTCCGTACCATCTTAGAAGGAAAGCCTCCTTTAATTTGTATTATTTCTTGTTTTAGCGGCAAAAATCAGAAAGCGGTTCACAAAATACCTAGTTTCCGAATAAAGTGGCTGTGAAATACGGATACAGACAGACATGAGGAATCTATAGGGTTTCGTTTTTTGCTATTCGGCTACGGAACCCTAAAAAGATTCTATGCTTTTGACATATTTATTCAGACAGTCGCGATAGTCGGTTGATTTCGATGTGGTTGCCAATACCTTGTTTTTATTTAACGAAGTTAAAGTTATGTTGATTATACAAAACTCCTCAAATGTGTTTTTCCTCATTTGATTTTAACCCCCAACCAAAAATAGAAGTGTTATTATTGTTTCATTTGTGATGAGCTAAGGTTACTAAACCAAGTGATTTTATTAGTTAGGTCCTATACTGCAAAACAAAAGAACTCGCCCTTTTCCATGGGATTTTCCCTTGCAGCTAGAACCCATAACTTAAACCACCAGACCGGTAAAACTTAACCAAATAAAAAGAATAATAAAAACAGTTTTACCTATACAAAGTTGCGTCACGCATTATAAACTTATTCATTTGTTTTATAGGTTAGTTACGACCATAATTAAAAAGTTACTTTTGCTGCAGTAACTGGTACCGAATTTGAACGACGTGTGATTATTATCAAAATATAAGGTAGGTATACATAATAAGGTATAGTATTACATGATGAGAAGTATATAAGAACTGTAGCGGGTGGCATTCTATGTTTTCTGTTTAACCCCATGGAGAATAAGGGAGAACGAGAAAAATAATAGTGAGATAAGAGTTTGCATAGATAATTATGTACTTAGTCACAGCACTTAGGCAAAGCACTAATTCTCGTATGTGTGACACGCAGATTCGAGAGCAATTTTCTCGTGGAATATAATAGCGCTTGTGACTTCGATGATATTCTATTTTATAACAGGATGGGTACCAAAATAATATATTTAGAACTACTTAGAATTACAATCAAAACGTTATTAGAAAATCACTTAAAAAGTTGCTATGAATACTTGTTAATGCTCGTTACTATATCTCTCGTGAATAATATTATGCTTATAAAGTGCCAATAAGAACGTACCAATAAACACCTAAAATGAAACCGTCGATACGTTTAATATCAAGTTAAAGACTAGACTAAAAATATTGCTAAAGCAACAATTTGGATCAGGCGTGGAAAGAGTACCTACCTACACTTCAAGCTCATAAGTTATATCACTATCATCGATCACATCAAAGTATCCTGTATGATGTAAATTTGGCTATGAAATAACCGACAATATTTGCACGCACTTTCGTAAAAAATTTGATGTTATTTATATATTCGAGACAAACAAGGAAAAACTTACAACAGCTGAAGAAAATATGAAAAATCTGTCGTAGAACAACGGCTTGCAAAGAAGCCATTAGTGAAACACAGAACATCTTATTCAGCGGCAAACACGAAAGGACAAACATAAATTAGTTACCTATCTTCGCGTAACCCGCCTGATAAGCATTACTCTTCGCTTCAACGTCCTCCGATCAGAAAGCAACGGATATCTCCCCTTATCCGAAGCTGAGCACATAAAGTATTGATCCATCGCCTTCACGGGATTGTGGGATGGTAATAACGAGACATTATTGCCTAAATAAGGAGCCGTATGCCTCATAAAATTCAACTACCTCGAATCTGTGAAATAATCAAAGTATTATTGAGTCATAAATCCTTATCTTCGCTTTCAACGGCGACGTATCGCGCCGACTATGTGAATATTTGATAAGTTTTCAACTCACTTTTACGACCCACTAATATTAGGAATTTCGAGTATGCCTCGTACCGTGTAGGTTGGGTTACAGAAGAAGCTATAACCCAGGTTCTCCACGAGAAGTATTGATAGAAACAACGACAGGGTTATTTTAAGTGGATGGGCAGCATCCAAACGCTGAAAACAATATAAACACCTCTATCGCCAACTCATCTCAGCAGGAATGCCTTTGTCGATAATCTATGACAGGTCCATAATTGACTATCCTGCAAGCATGCTGATCAATAGGTACAAGTTTAGTTTAACAGATAATATTTATGTTAAAATATGCACAAAGTTACAGTAACTGCCATAAGGTTCTATGATATCAGATCATTGGTATAGAATTTCATGGCACAGTAATAAATCAATCAACCAAGCCATCGAGGGCTCGATATAGTTATGGCGTGTTTGTACCCAACGCGGGACGGACACCAGTCTCCCAAGAGATTGGAGTCACTAGCGCTGCAGATTTTGGACGAGACTTAAGCAATATTTAGTGGCGACAAATTGAAAGGATGTTGTATTCTTGTTCAGTTCTATTCTTGAATTGTTGGAACAGATTTTTTTTCAGTAGTAGTCTATGTTTAGTGTGACTATCGAGACTGGGTTTTAATTGGTTTCAGAGGTGTCATTGTTAAATTATGGTTTCCAATCAATGGACTGATAGAATTTTCCGTGCCGATCGTATGATGAATATGGCCGAGCCTTGATTTCAAATGAATATTTATGTTAGAAGGTACTGTACTATACAATGTACCTTTTCCCAATCCTTCTAAAACTGTAGTATGCTCTATTGTGTAAACTAATCACATAACACCGATAAAATAAATAGAAAATATAATCACAAATTTCATTACCCTTTTTTTTTTTTTTTTGGGGTTGGGAAATCATCAAATAACCCCTCCCGCTCTTAGGCAGAGCGAATGGGAGTGTCAGACTTCTACTGACTAAAAACCACTCATGTTCCTTCTTCGCCCTTCATGTCGAGGCCGCGGTATCCCTTGCGAACAACCCGCAGCCTCGACAGGCGTCGGCCCTTGCGGGCCCCTTCCAAATTTCATTACCCTCACGCTAAATAATAACTGAAAATACCGTAAGAATAAAGAACGAACGAAGAATTTCACAAATTACAAAATTGGACATCAATCTCGTCAATATATCCATATATCTACGAAGGGATCGCAATTCCAATATATTAAAGTCACATATATACAGCTACTTACTTTTAAATACTCTCAGTGGTAACGTTGTCCCTAATGAAATTTACGGGCATGCCGAAACATCTCCATTTTGCCCAGCGCTGCCCGTGCCCGCGTCGAGCCGGGCAAGCCCTCAGGCAGGCTTTTCATCTTGCAGATTAATTTTAAATTAGATTAGATTAACATCCTTCGAATCTGTATCGCTGTCGTTTTTATTTAGTCGACTTTCTGACTTGAGGTGGCTTGTTGTAATTTTTAAGACTAAGAATTTTTATCCCAACAAATGATCAAGTAAACGTCATGAAATATAGGTATCTTAATAGATTTAGGAGTCTAATTATTGTTTAATAGTACAAAAGGTAAATTGGTATAATTAATGGTCACAATATGGCTACACACTCTACACAGCTCAGCAATCGCAGTTCTTTCCATAGCGCCTCTATTTGAATTTAAAACATTATCGCAGCTTCATAGCTGTCTATTACTACTGACATAATTCTTTAGTCACCTGCTTATGTCATACTTTTTTTTAAATATTTTTTATCTTTAAAGTGGGTGAGCCATCTACAATGTTATTTATTTTGAAGCCGTAGACTACACGAATGTGGACGTGTAAATTTCCAGCTCAAAAAAACACTATCTGATACCAGTCTCGCCGAAAGCTATACACGGCTATCTACAATCAACTTAACGCGAATAAAACGTATGCGATTAAAATTGGAATAAATGTAGTTTTGTTGCTAAAACAAGGGGATTACGAACATCCGCAGTGGAACGGTTGTCTACCAATGCGCACAAAAATAAACTAAACAAACAACGACGAGCAATTAGCACAGAAAAATAGCGTTCAATTTTCCATGGCAAACATACCTAAATTAGGAACTTCCATACAGTAGTTGCTTAGTAAAAGATGGAATGGATGTTTTCAATGTATTAGGTACGATTGGAAAAAGAGGCCTTTCATTCACAGACAGTGAAAACCAAGGCGCATTGACCTCTGAGTTTGTTTCAGGCGTGGTAAGCGAGCCAGACTTTAAAATAGGCGTAGGTTTAGGCTACAAATAACTCAGTAGCATTACAAATTAAATTAAAAAAAAGGTTCTTAGAATAACCGTTCTCATAGACACTGCTCTCTAAAAAATCATTTGTCCGTACCTAAACAACTCTAAAAATATCGAAACCAAAATATGGCAAAATAGACTGCGATCCATTACGGCTTCAGATATTCCCGAAGTTTCGACCACTATTTTCGCGGAAAGAGCTTTTGTGGACGAGCTCGACCCGAACAGATTGTCCGTGTCGCGATTGCACTGGATTACAAACCGATGAAAAATTCCGCGAGTACAGATAGAAAATCGCAAATTGAATAGAAACGTAGTTTTGTACAGTCTGATACTGGCTTTGTTGCGCACATTGTTCCAGCTGCTTTTGCACTGTTAGGCGTGCCATAAATAATTCATTCGAGTTATAGCTTCTATTTTGAAGGAGTTTTTTGTTTTACCTTTTGGTAAGATTAGGGTATTACACCAAAATAATCTAATTAGTCCGCCAGATAGATTTAAAAAAATAATGGACACATATTTTTTTTTTTCACCTTAACAAAAGATGAAGACGATACAGCGCTTCGAAAAGTCGTGTCAAGTCGTGTGACGTCACAAGCTAAGTACTTTTTTACCCACAAAGTGACGTCACAAGCCCCCAATCAAGATCTTTGACACGTTTTATTTTCGTAATTTTTTATTATTTGATAAAACAAAAAACACGTACCTATACAATATTTTTCCCAGACGGACTAATTAGATTTTTTTGGTGAAAGACTCTATTACGTGGCATCTACCACTTCTGTTAATTATAAATATTGTGATAGGTGAGTCATCAAATTACTCCTCCCACTCTGGGCGGAGCAGAAGAGAGTGTCAGACTCTTATTGTCTAAAACCCATTCATGTTCCTCCTAATGCCTTTTGCGTTCCAGGGCCGCGACGTTGACTCTTTCGAACAAATTCCGCGCGTTCATCCTGCCTATCAACTTTTAAAATGTTTCTAAACTCTAAAAGATATCACTATGGTTCATTATAACAACCATAATGCTTGCTTTCTTCCCTTTAACGAGTACAATCACTGCTAAGCTGCGCGATGCTATTTGCGTGCGCGCATGTCAATAATCAAACCAAAGTGCAAATTGCGCAATTGGCATGATTTACGGCCCAGTTAATGTAGACTAGGGCTAATGTAGCTGCATCGACACCTAACATTCAGCGGCTGACATTAACACATCACAGTACATTAATTCTCCTCTAATTCGCTAAGCTTGCTATGACCCGTCACCTACTGGCTGTGATGATATTGAATGCAATCATGTGATAGATAATTAGATAGCTAAACAGGTCATATTATATAATAAACAAAATCACAATAATTTATTTCACATAGGCCTACATGAGCACTTATAAAGCGACGAAAAAAGGTACCGGTTCGTTTCCTATGGAGAAGAACCTGTAAGGAAGTCCGTGGTTACTTTTTCAAAATGATTTAACACTTACATAGAACTTTTGTAACGAATATTGAACCTCTATGGTTTAAAAAGGTGGTTCATATAGGCCTTATTTAGTATCTACCACCTATCTTTTTTGGAATCAAGCATTTCTAAATTGAAAAGCTCACGATAAAAAAACCACTGTTATTCTCCACACCCACATCCATATCACAAAGAAAGATTCCAAAAACAAACTGCAACTTTTTTTTTTATTCGATGGGAAACTCAATCGGTGCACTATTCATTTAAGCGGGATCGCGTCATGCGCCAGGGATCGGGTGAAATCGGGTAGACTCGGACATCTATTCCAGATTCAAAACATCGCAGAAGGTTGGATTTAAACAACAAACGAAAACAAGAGCACACACACAGACGTGTACGTACTGCAAACTCGAACACTTGTCTTGCACTCACTGCACAGCACCAGTGTCCATCATTACCTGCCCCTCTTCTTACACCACTTGACCTCTTTTTCTTTATACGAAGGGTCAGATAATGCTGGGCACAGACTGTACTACGTGAAACGTGTCTGCCTGTTGTCTCACTGTATGACACCGGACTTCTGTACCTTCCTATCATGCGTTCAGGAGCAAAAATATCGGACCGGGAGCTCACTCCATTAACATGTTGCCAATAAACACGCTTCGAGTAACACGGCCGCGTTTGCACAGCACTAATTCGAACATAAAACAGTGTTAGAAGTGATCATTGTGCTGGTATTGCGATTTTTTTAAGGACGTTGTTGGTTTTTTGTAGTGCACTGCGTTGGTTGATGAATCAATCGTGTTGGATTCCAGAGGGATAAGTTTGCCTCAATACTAAACGTTTTATTTATATACAATATTTACAAACTTCAATTTACAAATCTATAATTATAATTAAACTAGCGGACCTGGCAGACGTCGTCCTGGCCGGACAGCAGCGCCACCTGCCGGGTCCAATAGTGTATTCAATCAGACCATCCAAGAACCCATTGAAATATCCCCAGAAAGTTTCATCCAAATCGGTCCAGCCGTTTAGGAGGAGTTCAGTGACATACACACGTACAGTAGAATTATTTAAGAAAGATATGTACAATCATCAAAAAAGGAAGAATTACAGAACTTGTACACCCACAAGTTCTTCCACATTGCTGTCAACAGGAAAAGTGCCCAGAAGACTTGGAGCATTACCACGTTAGTAGCACCTGCAGCAAAAGGTGACTAAACGTTGCACAGTTGGGTAAAAATATCTGAAACAGGCTTTATTATTTCGGAAATCTATTAGGTGAATTTCTTAGATGACTGTTTTCCTTCATTCGGTAATTCTTATTTCTTGTTTTATGAAATTCTAACTTTGGAACTTCACCGAAGTTTTGGTTTGACTTTTGAGCACACCATAGATAAAAGTAATAAATACAAAGCTTTCAAACAAACTGATGCCAGATGCATTCGTTCTCACCTCTACAATTTTCAAATTACTCAGAATTGAAGAAAAAGTTAAATTTCTTTTAATTCAATGATTGAGACAATCAATGAAATAAGTGGGAACGAATTAAAGAAACAACACGAACAAAGTTACACAATCAATCAATTAATTAGAGTTACCTCTACATTGCGATGTGCTATTATGTGTTAATGATAATTTGTGTTACCCGGATAAAAAATAGCCTTTGTCCATCTGGAATAATGTACTTTTCAACTAGTGGAAGAATTTTTCAAATAAGTGCTGCAGTTCTTGGAATTATCCTTCGTATACGTAGAAACTCACAAAAAATTTGTACTCCTTAGATTATTAATATTATGATAGATAGTGAACTCTCATGAAATAGGCTTAGTCTCCACATAATAACAAAATAAATATAAACTAAACTAAAAATACAACAAAATAAATATAAACTAAACTAAAAATACAACAAAATAAGTATGAACTAAACTAGAAATAAACTGTGTATAAATTGGTCAAGTAAGTAATAGTAATTACTACTTTGTGTTTTAACCGTGAAAATTGTTTCTAGAATCTGTCTTATGAACGAATGTACACGACTTCTAACGTTAGTAGTGAACTTAACCATTTCTTGTACATCTTAGCCTTAATCGAGACTCATTTCTTATTCTTTCTGAGGAGACGTATGTCCTCTTCAGAGCCACAGCTGTAAGCAGGCGAGTACTTTCTCTTACGACTTTACCAAAAACAACGAAAAAAAACACATACTTTTAGGTAAGTTCAAAGGCTTTTATCCAAATACGATACCCTAAACGCTCTATTTAGGCTAGTCAAGAAAAAATAACATTTTAGGCCCAGAATACACTCACAATAGGACCGGCTGCCGATAGATTTACTATGCTAACCCTCGGAATGTGTCAACGCTTATTTATTGTACCCTTTCATCTCAAATATACGTTGAGAAGGCCAGGGTTACGTTCCACTTGAAGCATGGATCATTTTCGAAGATGGTCTTGATAGACCATCTCACCGATATTGTAAAACGTAAACTGGGAAACTGATGTTTCCCAGTTTACGTTTTACAATATCGGTCTACGAAAAAACAAAGTTTGTAGTACGGTCGAACAAGGTATTAAGTATACAGCCAGCTAACTTGTATTTACTTATAGGATTATACAGATTCATTGAGAGACTGATGTCAAACGATACAGCGTTTGTCATCAGTCGCTTAATGCCAAACGCTTTATAAAACAAAATTTCAATCAATATTGTCAGTGTACTAGAATTATAAAGATTTCTGCGTGTATACCAAATAGCTTGTTCAACAGTGCTTCAGCCTTCCCACAAGTTGTAAAAAATTCACCGTAGCAAATGGCTCGTAGGCAGAAACTCGTGGACGATGAGGTAATAGGCTTATGCTCGCAGCTGCTACGAGCATGAACGATGCTCAAACGTGGCTTAAGTAGTCATTTTCGATTCACTGGCCGTGACTACGAAACTGTTGAAAATTAATAAAATGTAAAATCAATAGCTGTGAAAGATTTCATATTTTATTAATTTTGGGTGATTATTCTTTCGGTCCATTTACCTGTCTATTTGAAACATTTAATCAACTATGGTGTTTCCTAGTCCACAGTGGTGTTTCCTAGTCTACATTGTATGTTAGTAAGTTATCCTTTTCCCCATAACTAAATAGAAATGACTTTTATAACAACTAACTTTCAGAATAATTGTTGATATGACTAGTTTATTTTTTCAAGAATTATGAAAGATTTTTTGTTATGTTGAGGACAAGCATCATCTTGGTTTAGTTTTGATAGGAAAGCCTGCAACAAATTATATTTATTCATCAGAAACAAAGTACTAGGCTTTCATATCTCGAGACACATCGGCGTCGACGCACGAAGAATTGCCAGGCTTACCGTTATAGCGATCGCCGACGCTGATAAATCTATGACGATAACATTGTATGGAACTGCCTATATACACAGTACGATACCCTACTGTAGGTATAAGATAGTAAAATGTCATATTGTATAGGGAATCTGAGAGAACGATTTCCTAATCTTTTTCTTTAGTATTAATTAAGGAAAAAGATTAAGAAATCAATTGAAAAGGTCTTGTTATTTTAGGGGTTTCAATATGCCTGAAACTATCTTGAAAAATTACAATCAGCTAAATTAATATAAATGTAGTATGTCAGTTGCTGTATGGTTTGATTGGTAGAGTACATGAACTGTATTCTGAGCTACATCTTGAATAAAATACCGTACGGTATTTTTATTTATTTTTTTATGGCTCGGTAAAGCAGTCACGAATCATATTTTAATCAACATACAAGCCGACACTGACCTTGCAAATTGCAAAAAAACGTAAGAATATTTGAATATCGCGGGTTACCGGTTAGCACCTCCACCTTAATATACATGAGCTTACGACTTTTTCTCATGGAGGTAGGCAAAAATTACAGAATGGCTCCTGTTGCGATCCTTACATAAGCCTTTTGCTTTGTCCACGCTCATACACGCACAGAGGCTGCGAGTACTGATAGACGCGGGCCTGTGGACGGTGAGTGATGGGCTAGCTCGCCGTTCGTCCGTCTTATGACGACAACAGGCCGTGTCGACGGCGCGTTCGTGTTCCACGCGCGCCTCAAAGAGATGTCAGCAACATGGAAGGGGCCCGCAAGGGCCGACGCCCGTCGGGGCTGCGGGTTGTTCGCAAGAGATATCGCGGCCTCGACATGAAGGGCTAAGAAGGAACGTGGGTGGTTTTTAGTCAGTAGAAGTCTGACACTCCCTTTCGCTCTGCCCAAGAACGAGAGGGGTTATTCGATGATTTTCCACCCGCCCAAAAAAAAAAAAAAAGCTGCGAGTACCACGGACCTGATCATTCTGAAGAACATCACCGACAAGGTTAGTATTTTTTATTTTGCCGAGATACAGGATCCGTCCTAGTTCGGCAACAAAGGATTCCATATTAAAAATTGTATACTAAGCCTATCCAGTCATGTAATACGAGTATGTTATTGTTGAATTTTTGTGGTGAAAACAAATATTAAAAAAATATATAAAAATATAGTATAATTATGTCATTTTAGGGCGTCCCCTCTCGAGCCTAATACAGTTTTGAAATACAAACTTCAATTTACTATTAATCTGAAGTACTTACCTGAAAAGTCATAGATGAAGTAAGTACACAGTAGCCTAACTGCTTATGCAAATTTATTCATACGCTAGCCGACTTAGAGAAATATTATACTTTGTAATGTTAACTTGAGATTTACTTTAACTTGTTAATGTTTAACTTCATTTAAGTTAGACAAAACACCTTCAATTAAATGCTGTTCATTTTCAAACTGGAATCATCGAAAACAACAAAGTTGTAACTTGCATACCAGGTTTTGAAATAACAACAAACAACACCGTTCTTCCCGGAAATTAATAGATCACCTTTTAACCCCAAGGAAAATTAGGTATAACTCCTCAACTATTTAACTAGATAAGTAGGAATAAGGTAAAATGGTTGGCATCAGTCTTACACATTTATTCTGGCACCGAGTGCCACTTCTGCCCTAATTCTGTAGAAGGTATAATAAACGTACCTACGTGACGAATAGCTTTGATTATACACCGACATCTACACCAACAGGTTATGTCTATAGGTATTAGTCTTAGTCTATAGGTATTAAATTATGAAAATAATCCCACTGTCACACTCTTCTGGGATAAAATTATCCTTAGGCTGGGACGCCCAGGCAAACAGACAGAGTTAGTCCGCATTTATAATATGAAACAAGGTTAGATTAAACGCCCGTCGCGGCTGCGGGTTGTTCGCAAGAGATACCGCGGCCTCGACATGAACGGCTAAGAAGGAACATGGGTGGTTTTTAGTCAGTAGAAGTCTGACACTCCCTTTCGCTCTGCCCAATAGCGGGAGGGGTTATTCGATGATTTTCCACCCACCAAAAAAAAAAAAAGGTTAGATTCAACATAGGTATGATGTATTTTTTTCGACGTAGGTATTCTGCTCAAAAACCCTTTTAGTTGATACCCATACCATGGAAGTGCATAAAAATAACTAGTCCGCCATCTTTGGGTGAACGCCATAATTGTATTTAGAAATACGTCACTTGGCGAAAACTAAAAGTGCCACTTGCCGAAAATCTTTCACCTGGACACGAGTTGTCGTGGCTGACCAGGTAGGCAGGAAGTCTTTAAATAGACTCCGGACACAGGTAGGCCGAAGCAAGGAAAACCTGTTCAGGTGGCGATTTATAGATGACTCTGCTCTGGAGTGTAAATGTGGTTTTGCCCCACTAACTATGGTGCACTTGATATCTTGGTGTCCTCCCTGCCCTGTTACTTACTACAGGAGTTACAGTGGTTTGGGAATAGTGTGACGGGCTTGTCCTGTTACTTGCACATCTCAGGAGCTGATGGAGGCCATAGAAAGCCCCATCGGGGCTGCGGGTTGTTCGCAAGAGATACCGCGGACTCGACATGAACGGCTAAGAAGGAACATGGGTGGTTTTTAGTCAGTAGAAGTCTGACACTCCCTTTCGCTCTGCCCAATAGCGGGAGGGGTTATTCGATGATTTTCCACCCACCAAAAAAAAAAAAAGGTTAGATTCAACATAGGTATGATGTATTTTTTTCGACGTAGGTATTCTGCTCAAAAACCCTTTTAGTTGATACCCATACCATGGAAGTGCATAAAAATAACTAGTCCGCCATCTTTGGGTGAACGCCATAATTGTATTTAGAAATACGTCACTTGGCGAAAACTAAAAGTGCCACTTGCCGAAAATCTTTCACCTGGACACGAGTTGTCGTGGCTGACCAGGTAGGCAGGAAGTCTTTAAATAGACTCCGGACACAGGTAGGCCGAAGCAAGGAAAACCTGTTCAGGTGGCGATTTATAGATGACTCTGCTCTGGAGTGTAAATGTGGTTTTGCCCCACTAACTATGGTGCACTTGATATCTTGGTGTCCTCCCTGCCCTGTTACTTACTACAGGAGTTACAGTGGTTTGGGAATAGTGTGACGGGCTTGTCCTGTTACTTGCACATCTCAGGAGCTGATGGAGGCCATAGAAAGCCCCATCGGGGCTGCGGGTTGTTCGCAAGAGATACCGCGGACTCGACATGAACGGCTAAGAAGGAACATGGGTGGTTTTTAGTCAGTAGAAGTCTGACACTCCCTTTCGCTCTGCCCAAGAGCGGGAGGGGTTATTTGATGATTTCCCAACCCCAAAAAAAAATAAAAGGCCATAGAAAGTGCCAAACTCATCGCCAAATTTTGGTTCGACTCAATTTGATGAGATGATGATTTGCAAGATTTGACCTAAACAAAAAAACATATACCTACATACATTCAAAGTTAAATAAAAGCTTGAAAAAAAATTGTACACAAACTTATGACACAGTCAATCTATCAAAGGCCTTAAACTACAAACGATAGAGAACATCATTCTGGGAAATGAGGGTGTGTCACCTGTCATTCCTGGTATTAACCACCGATCCGGCAGGAATTGAACATCAATATTTAGCAAAGGGGTTCTGAGAAAAACCCCTGCTTACGCTGGAAAGGAAAACGTGCGTGAAAATACAAGATGATGGGGGAGTTGTTGTACCTACCCGTTTTTCTATAGAACTGCTTATTATAAAGGAGGACCTCTGAAAATACTTTGATTAAAAAATTTACCCGCTTAAAAGGGTATTTTATTCATTTCATAAATTATGGAAATTAAATGGTCTCTAGATTTTTAAACGAACGTTCAAATCAGTTCAATGCTGGACAAAGTTGCATCAACTGTAGTTTGGTGTCTTGAACGCGTGAAAACGGCCTTCCTTTTCAACCTTTCAAAAATAAGTTCAGGAAAGAGCTATCAACAAAATGGTAAAACCTACCTACTTATCATCATATTTGTCATAGATACTCGCAATTTCCACGGAACAAATTCTCATAATTCTGACATACAACCCAACTTGACCTGGGCTACGGAAAATTCATAGTTTCCTCGCTCGACCGGCCATAACCGAGCACTTAAACCCAGCAGACCGAAGACGTCATAACAATGGACATATATATAATTTCCTACGTGTATATAAGTAGGTAACATCATGTATTTCTCTTGAAAAGTTTTCAAGAAATATTTCTAGAGGTACCGCAAGATATATATGAGGTATTGTCATGACGGTCGACAGCAACGCATTTGTTATTCCATTATGACCCTTATTTAATACCGCCGTGATAAATATTGCCGTATTTCCGAGGCTCGGATTAAAATACGAAAGAGTTGAGTTTTGTGAAAGGAAATCGTAGGAAAGTACCGATGACATAAAGTTATTTCGGTTTTGTGTTGTTGACTAATGACTTTATTACGTATGATTTTGTAAACGCGGTACGTTTACGTTTTATTGACCAAATGCTTATCTTTTGGAACATTGTGTTGTGTAATGAAAAGGCAAATATAACATAACTTCACGCCTGTAATCCCTGAAGGATTAGGCAGAGGTGTGTCTAATAATACACCCACACTTCGCCAGTTAGGTTTAAGTCCCATGTAATAGCGGGCCAGTTTATTGATATCAACGGGACACAAATCCAGACTCCGTGGCTGCTACTGAGTAATTATTTATGGAAAAACCCAATACCACTTTGCCCGTCCCGGGACTCGAACGCATGCTCAGCAGTCAAGCTTGCGACCACTACACCAACAAGGCAGTCGAAAAGGCAACAGCATCCAACAATATTAATGGAAGAGTCGTTATGAAGAAATTGTTCTAGCTTTTATCGTTTGGGACTCCAATAAGATACCTCAAACAAACGTTCCCAAACCCGTATTCAATATTAAAAACAAATACAAACAATCAGAGACCATCAAATCTCAAAGATTAGACAGAGAATACTCGTAATTGCATTAGATATATCCTAATACAAACAGGGTCCCTTTTGATTTCCCCATCGCGAGCACTCGCTCCACTAGATGTCACATAATACGTATCAATCGCGAGAAACAAACACCCTGGGGTTGGGCCATGTAGTGGAAGAGATAAAACGTACCCCTCCGAGGACTTACCCTCACCTATTGATAAAACAAAATGTTACGCAGAAATGTGGACAAATTTTTCTGTTCTATATGTGAGGTCGTTTGGAGGTTTGGTAATAATGCTTGTTGATGGCAGAAAATAAAGGTAAATATATAAACAAAGCTTAAGTATACGAATTATTGATCCGTATGGTGTCGGACGTAAAGAATAGCACGATCCCATTATCTTCCCGTGGGTGTCGTAAGAGGCGACTAAGGGACTTACCAGAGAATGGGCAGCAGCGTTCTCTGTGCCTTTGTAACAACCATACTGCGATCGCCAACCCGCCTGCCAAGCGTGGCGATTAAGGAAAATCCCCCCCTTCTGGGGGAGGCCTATGTCCACCAGTGGACGTCTTTTGGCTGAGATGATGATGATGATGATACCAATTATTATGAATGAAATGTTTATGGCAATAAGTTCGGCCCTCACATATATTACATGAATCTTAAACATAAATGTGGGAATACTACAATTGGGTACAACTCTGTCTAACCTTTCGGGGATTACAGGCGTATTGTTATGATAATAATATTTACTCTATATGTCAAATCCAACATTATTACATGTTTAACTATGAAAAGATAATATAGATATAACCTATACACAATTTTTCGTTAAGGATAAACCTTGCAAAAACATTAAACCAAACAATAATTAGTTAATTAAATGTCGCAAACAATAACAAAACCCCGTCGCTTTCATCTTCCTTTTATACCGAATCGAAATTAAACCGTAAATCTCACATTAAAAAATAATCTTTAATCAAAAATATACCGTTTTAAAAAGGTGTACCTACTTCTAATAAATAAACACGGAACGAAATTATAGCTCCGGGCTCACTCAAAGAAATGAAATTCATTTTATTGCGGCGACTGAAGCTTTCATACTTTCATTTAAATACAATTTGGCTAATGTAATTGCTGGGAGGTGATTCCATTTCACCAACGGATATCACCGAAACGAAATATCTATACATTTTAGGATAAGTTTATCGTAAAACGAATTAGCGGACATAATTTCTTATTGCGCATTAAGTGAATTAAAGGCTACAGCGATAAGATTATGTCGTAATTTAATTTTAATATAATTTATAGGTACCTTCCCTTGCTATTAAAGTATTTGTGTAATTATAACCTGAAATAAGTATTTAAGCAAAGTATCACACTTTTGTGAAACAACAAAGATCATCATCATCTGCCCAGCCTTTTACCAACCATTTTGGAGTCAGCTACCAGTATTTTACATGGAGCGACAGCCTATTTAACCTCCACAACCCGGTCAGTACTGGGCAAAAATAAATTGAATGACCAAATAAATTAAATGTTGACATCGACTGCACATCCATGAATGAATCACCACATATCTATTTAAATTTATCCACTCACCGATAGATTAAAACATGGATGGATAAAGCAGGATCGGCAACCCACTCAGCCTAATCTGAAACCCCTTCACCACCAATTACAAGATACAATTCATTACCTAAACCTCCAATCCACTAAGACACCTCTATGAACAGTTTGCACACATAATAATAAACTCATAGATTGGATTACCAATACACGAATATACCCGAAGTTAGCCGACTAAAGCCGAAGTGGTTCAGTTAACAAGTTAGTTTTCGAAGACTGCAGTTTGCAGTCTGCATAGGATATTGTGCCACCCTGGTATATTGCTACAATAATTGCATTACGTAAAGCTGCAATGCAAACTGTAAGCTTTGCGTCGTGACCTAGGAATCCAATCTGGAATTATAGCGGGGCTGACAGTCTGTGACAGTGTTTGGCTTTCGAGCGTTAGTTTATGTAAGCAATGGTGATTCGATTTTGTTTAAGATGAGAAACAAAAGCTACTAGTACTTTTGTGCAGAAGCTGCAGCTAAAAATAGTAGCAGTCGTAGTTCTACACTTACTTTATTTAAATATTTGTCAAATGTTGCTGCAAATACATTATGAAGCCTGTAATTCCCGAGGGGTTAGGCAAAGGCATGTAGTGGCAAGCCCATTGCGCTATTAACCAGGCACTAACCCAAACTCTCTGGCTGCTACTGAGAAATAAATACGTAATGGAATAACGCAATGACAGTTTGGCCGACTTGGAAAACGGCTACGACCACTAGAACAACATTTATTTTACAATAGTTTAGCCCTAATACAAAAAATCGCCTAAAATCTTACACATCTTTGTTGACTATCTACATAAAAAAGAAATTGTGTACCTATCTACCTATTCAAGTGTAAAAAATGTTTTCCGACGACGACGGTTGGCAGGTTTTTGTATCTAGGCCGCTAGGGACCCTAATCTAACGGAAGGTACCTCTATCACCGTAATCCGTCAAGTTTTAGGCCGACGAGAAAATAAAACGTTGGTCTGGAGACTCAGGAACGGGTCAATATCTAAATCAGGTATAAAAGCCGGATCATTCCAGTTGTCTCTTTATTGCTTGAGGACTTAACGGGTGCGGATCAAGGGTGAGATTTATAAATGTTACTTGGCAAGACACGACTTGTTACATAGTTTGGAGTATGAATGTGGATGGCTGTCAGAGCAGAGAAAGACCAAAGAAACAATGCATGGACTGTGTGAAGGATAATATGGCAAGATTGAAGGTGTCTGATAAAATGAAGAGTAATAGAGAAGTATGGAAGAAGAGGACATGCTTCGCCAAACCCAAATGAATTGGGATAAAGGCAGGAAAATCATGACTTAGCATTGAATTCGCCTTAAGAATCTTCCTGTCTGAGACAGCGACAGCTTTCAAACTAAAGTAAAAGATAGAGACGGGATCATGTCTGAGTCCATGCATGAGCTGAGTTACGTTTATAGATCAAAGCCTTGGACTAGCTAAATAAACTTCTGGATTTGGTCGAGTAGGCACGTAAAGTAATTTTACGATACTACACTTGACAAAAGATATGTGCTGTTACTTTCCTTCCCTATTTGCTTTTAAGCTAAATCCGTAACATTCAACATGAATATCTACCTTCCTCATCATCATCTGCGTAGCCTTTTCACATCTATGTTGGGGTGGTCTTTCAATCTAACCGGATGCAGCTGAGTACCAGTATTTTTTTTACATTAAGCGACTAGCTGACCTCCACAACCCGGTTAGTACTGGGTAATATGATACTCATAGATAAGACTGGTTGTCAGACTTAGTCTCAGACTACCTAGTAACGACTGACAAAGATCTACAAATGACATGTGGTACCAATGGCTCAACATGCTCTTCGGGGCACGACGAAAATTCGGTATGTAATGGGTGCTCAGGCTCATGTCACAAGCGCGAGAGAGACTTGTTATTATTTAGGCACGAGCTCCTTGAGTAAGTACATGTCAATCACAATAAACTACTGTACCCGACGATAAATATTGCACATCGATCTTTGGAGACACTATACGAAATGACTGTTCGAGACATCTCTTTTCCGCTATGCTTTTATATAAAGGGTGTAAAAGTACCCTTAACGCAAACGAAGGGCATTTGTTCTCCCCAACACTGCGATCATTTTTTTGTTCTAGACCATAGCTGGGAACCTCCTAGTTGCGGAGATATTGGAGTTCAAAGTTCCAAATTTTTCACAGCTGTTTTTGTATATACTAGTATTTCAGGTGTTAACTTTACTTAAATTACCTCCATGACCCGTTTACTATTCAAAGCATCCACTAGCACAATGTTTTAAGAGTGCTAATTTGAGTTTTTACCGTGAATTGTGATTTTTGACCCCAAAAAAAAAACATTTCCCAGCAAAAATTTTTGCGTAGGGGTACTTGGTTTGATGTACAGAATGCTTGGTTGTCGGATGCGTGAAGGGTTCGTTTACACCCTGTATATAACTGCCGCAAGCTAGGTCGGTTCGAAAATGTTTCTAAACTAAATACAAAATAAGAACTTAATTAACGAATAAATTGCATTGATTTTTCCAAAGGTCGATGTACAATATTTATCGCCGGTTACTCTAAACTAAGTACGTAACACTAGTCTATACACAACAGATATAATATTCAACACCGCGACGTGTCCGCGTAAATATATAATGAGCAATAGGGAGTAAATTATCGGGAATCCCCCGACGAATCAATGTTGAATTGCAACAGCACTCGCCAATTGTGCTTTGATAAAACGAGCCAGAACAAATAAATATTTGTTGGTATTTCGTTGATTCAGGAGCGGTTAATGAGGAGCGGCGATGGCCCCAGCGGTGGCGGCCTCCACTTACGAGCAGTAAGTCGTGGCTTCGAACCTAGGCAGACACATTACTTTGTGTAATTTATTTCATCACCGCTGCTCTCAAAACTGTGAAGGAAAACATCGTGAGGAAACCGGCACGTCTTAGAACCCAAAAATTCGAAGACATGTATGACAAGTGTGTGGATACTGTGGATTATAGCACATTCCCTCTAATAGAGAGGAGGCCTGAGTCCCAGTAGTGGGAACATTGTAGGCTGATGATGATGATTATGAATGAAAATAAGGAAGCGTCCAAATTAGGGTGGCAAACCCACGCTACGCCACTCGTGTGGATTATAGCCCATTCCTTTTAATTAAGAGGAGGCCTGAGTTTCAGCAGTGGGAACATTTTAGGTTGATTATGCATGCACGTTAAATATGCATTGATTCAGAAGGTGTGTAACATAATATATTATAATATCACACATGTAATCCACGAAAGTAAACTGAGGTGAACTACTTATCCCGTCGGGGCTGCGGGTTGTTCGAAAAATATACCGCGACATAAAGGGCTAAGAAGGAACATGGTGGTTTTTAGTCAGTAGAAGTCTGACACTCCCTTTCGCTCTGCCCAAGAGCGGGAGGGGTTATTTGATGATTTTCAACCCGCAAAAAAAAAAGGTGAACTGCTTATTTGATACTTTGAGTTGAGTTTGTACCCGTTTTTCAATAAGCTGCCCCAGCTTATTCTGAGTCCAGAATCCAACATGCTTGCTGCTACTCAGAAATTCCAGATCGAAAACCCAATAACACTTTGCCCTATCCGGGAATGAAACCCAGTAGTAGCACATGAGTAGATAGTAGTGCTCGACAAAGGAGGCCGTTCTGCTTCTATTATTCGCTTTATAAATGAGTTTAAACCTAATTCCGTCCAGCCAGCCTGAATTAAACCATAAAAAGATTTTACGGTCCGGTTCTCACCTCCAATTTACTTTTAATTCATATGGGACAGGTAAATTATGCTGTTAGGACTTTGCATAATATTTGACTATGTACCTACTGTACTGACGGCTCTTTATAACGTTATACGCGGGTTGACATTTAAATTAGGTAGGTTGGTTGGTTGGTAGCTATTTCCGTGGAAGTGCATGATAAATATTAAAATAAGCTGCTATAAAGTGTGGTGCTTGTGGTACGTGCCTAACTCTTTTCCCATGATCCCCGGTACAAGTGTGGGAAGGGAACGCCAGGTTGATTTTCAGTCAGTTAGAGTCTGACAGACCCCTCCGCTAGCCCAAGGTGGAGGACATTGATGAGGATTTTCCACCCGATACTAAAAAAAAAACAGTCTGGGCTGGTCTGGTCTGGATTATAGTATGACCACTTTAAGTGTGCAGTGCAAGGGGACGTTGCTTGTCAAGATAATTTGTATCGATATGCCAAACTTGGTAATTTATTTTAGTTTTGTGTCTTCCCACCTGCTGAGGAGGAGTCAGGAGATCAATAAGAATCTTATAGTCAGTCTTACTTCAGTAGATACCTATAGATTAGATAATGAGACAGCAACGAGCAGTCAGTACAAAGCCTTCTGCACAGTATGACCAAGTCAATTTTGCAGTTCATACGACCAAGTTGGCACATTCCACGGACCATTCATAGTAAGTAGCTCGAACCACCAAACAAATTGTCTCAATTTAATGCGAGCTTATATACATAACATAACATAACATCACGCCTGTAATCCCCGAAGGGTTAGGCAAAGGTGCACCTAATAGTACACCCACATTTCGCCAGTTATGTTTAAGTCCCATGTAATAGGGGGCGACCCTATTGCCATCAACCGGGCACAAATCCAGACTCCGTAGCTGTTACTGATAAATTCCTTATGTCAAAACCCAATAACACTTTGCCCGACACGGGAACCGACCTAGTAGTAGTAGTTGGTCTAGTGACCAACGAGGCAGTCCGAGGCGAGCTTATATTTAGTTATAAAAATGTTCCGTTTCAATTCTTAATAAAACATAACGACTAAAGATTTCCTTCCAGTTTATATGAGATAAAATCTGGAAACTTGTTATTCAGAAGAAACTTAACTGCTACCGCTAGCCTTTTTAGCAGCCATTTAAACGTTATCTAGATGTCTGATTTTAAGTTTTAGTTCGCACAAAACTAACCTAATGTCGTATTTATCCAGCACTCACTTTATTTCCGCATTTCCACACAGTCAAGCCAGAGGTTTACAACAAACAAGCGCCTGTGACATATTAATAGCAGCGGCCCGCATCGACGTCACAGGTAACTACTACAAACTATACAGGAGATGATATCACGTTCGCTGAACATGTTAGTTCCATTTAACACCTCGGAACCTAGCGAATGGCACAGTAAACTCGAATGGTAGTCACGAAATGGTATCATTAGCCGAATTACACACGTGACCGCATAATTGAAAGGGACCCCAGTTGCTTATGAGCGGGTCGACCCGGGTGCAGGGGCGATGTGAATAATTTGCGAAACAATTGGCCCTCAGGTGTATCGCTGGCTGTTGACTGAGGAAGCCGGCGGTAAATGAAGATGTATTGAACACATTTCGAAGGGCGACTACAGATTTAGATGGACGGTTAAATGGTTCCGTTTAGGTTAAGAGAGAGATTTTATTTTCTAGTTTGTAAATAATGGTGTCGCAAGCGTAATAGGTAACTAGTCAGTGGCCCAAATATTCTGACAACCACTCTTACCGAGGGGTATCGTATTACCCAGTCGCTTCGTAAAATACCTACTGGTATTTCGCTGCATCCGGTTAGACTGGGAGTCAATCCCAACATAGAAAAGAACATGGAAAAGGCTAGGCAGATGAGGATGATGAAACAATGGTCTCGTCACAACTGGCCTGTATGATCATCAGCTGTTTTTTGTCCAGAATTTTTGTTGAGGCGAAAATATCTACTTTTATTGTGCAAGTAAGTTACTAAAATTGTGGTAAACGAAAACACTTCCCAAACGATGTTTGTAACAAACTCCAAATCCCTCTACAAAATATTTTAGGACAGTAAACTTTTCGACAGCTTATTTAATTTCCTTGTTCATTTCACGTCAGACATTTGGAGAATCGTTCCTGGTCAAATTTCTACCGCTTTTCTATGCGTTTAAAACTTATAATTGAAACGTTTTGTTGTGTTTGATGACGTCATGACGATGACGCGGTCCAATCGTCAGCGACACAGGAAATTACATCTCTAATCTGATTATTCCTCATGAATGCGGACAAGTGACGCGGTGCTCGATGCAGTCCACATTTCCCCATGTTTGATTCCGGATTCATTTATTTACATTTCACATTTAGTTATTGATGTCTTCCTTTAGTTTAAAATTAATGCTAATGTGTTTTTCGAACGTAAATATTAATGATCACGATGAAATCTTTGATGGTTTTCCGTGTGAGGATTATTGGTTTTCAACACAAACGTATTCTTAATTGATTTATGAAACACAAGATTTGGTAAGGTTTTTTTTTTGAATGTTTGAAAATAATAACATCCGGGAATTTTGACAGGTAACGTAAGTAAGTACTCTTTACTTGTTGCTACCACACGACACGATCACGGTTCAATTCGACCTCCACAAGGCAAATAAAGCAATTACAGTTAAAATAAATCTCATTCCTACTTAGAGAATGTTAGTACTCAGCTGCTACATATTTATTTAGACTTAAAGGTGTTTTGACCTCCAGTCACTGCAATATTGCGCTGAATTCCAAGTTGTAGCAACAGTATAAAAGTTGTGACAGCACACTTTCCCATTTTCTACGAACACTGTAGTTTCCATATTCCTAACTTAACCCTTACAACTAGAGTGGAAAGATAAAGAAGCAGACAGACTTATTTTCCTCGGTTTTCCGTCGGAAACTCGCACGCATTTAGATCTAATCAGCCACATGAAATAAACCCTTTAATCAGATGTGACAATGAACATTAACTGAATGAATACCATATTTAGATCAGGGCATAAAGCACAATCATTAATTGAATTAACTAACGGGTCAGTGAACACGATTGATTACGGTCTTGTGTTTTATCGAACCCTTTGATAATGGCATTAGTTATGCGTATCAGCAAATTTCATTATCTTTTTGGCAACGGTCCTCTGAATAATACTTTGTAAGTTTGTACCATATATAAATTTAGTATCATCTTACATGTAGCGGCACATAAAATCCAATAATAAATCACTTTAAATGAAATTACTTTTTTCCAAAGACAATGAAGTGTTCTATTGCAAAAGTTCTCTGTTAAACGAGTATTTCTTGGAAATGTTCCACTCATTAAAACTTGTCTGTTTTTTTTCAAAGCTATTTGCTTTTAAAAGAATAAACTTGGTAACGAGATATTTAATAATTAGACACGTAAATCTCCGAGTCAGTTTGCTGAAAACACGTGCACGGCTCGGAAAACACAGACGGAATCTTTCAGACAAATGCAGCTGGGAGCATAAATTCTTAAATAAACATTTTTTAAATATAATTTTAACGTTTAACAGCATGAGCTTTAATTAAGTAGCAATGTTTCAAAGGAAACCTCTCGCTTTGAGGTCTCTGCTGAGCTCCGTAGGGTCTTAATTAGTGTTAATCTTAAGATAATAAGCCACGTGTTTTCACTAATTGGTGTAAATTGAAAGAGTTTGAAATCCCTTTGAGGAAAATTTACAAATTTTGACATGGCGGCACCCGGGGCCGGGTCAAAGCAACATGTCGTTACTTGTCTGTTTAATTGGCTTTCTGATACTTAATGAATTACATTATCTACGCAGGTATGTGGGGCAGAACCTGATTACTGTTAACAGGATAATTTAGCGGGTATCCAGGTAACATGTATAGGTATTAGTTGCTTTAAATAATTCATTTTAGACATCTGATATTTCACTATATTACAATCCTATCATCACCATCATCATGCCTTATTCGAACTTATTTAGGGACGGCGCAGCATGTCTTCTCCTTCCATACTTCTCTATTAGGTACTCGTCTCAGCAGTCACCTTCTAGTACAATCCTAAATGAAGTTAAAACTGATGAAACCCACTATACCTAAGTAGGTACCTACCCTGTTATTGTAGAAGTAATCCTTGTCTGTCCTTCACCTAAGAAATTTGTTTTGTAATTTTCCGTGAAATTCTGTCTGATTTTTAAGCCCACTGAAAAATCTAGGAGACGAGGATTATTTCTAAATAAAAAACTAATTGTTTTGCAGACCCAGCTGGAAATAATGTTGGAAATGACCTCAACCTAAGGCTCCGTCCATCTCTGATTAGCAAAGTCGACTTAATTGCCATTTCACTAGTTTATTACATAAATGACCTATGTAGCTACTCGCCAGTTTATTATTTAACTAAAGATACATAAATTTAAACAAGACAACTTTACAATTTCGCTCCGTAGAGCATACGGTCTAAAATAAAAATAGTTTTACACGTAACTACAACGTAGTAATAAAACCTCCTTTTTATATGAAACAAGAGGAGCTCGTGGCTAAATAGCACAGCCGCTTGGGTCGATCTTTAGGTTAAGCCACGCTTGCCTGGATTGGTCCGTGGATGGGTGACCAGTGTGACCACTCATTACATCCCGAATTTCCTCTGTGCCTTGGAAAGTTCGTTAAGTCTTTGGTCCCGGCTGTCAATAGTAGATCTTTGTCAGTCGTTACAGGGAGTCAGTGGCCCGAAAAGACGGACATTCAGTCTTGCCAAAGTGTATCGTATTACCTAATGCTAACTGGGTTGTGGAGGTAGGATAGGCAGTCGCTCCTTGTAAAATAATGGTAATCCTCTGCATCCGGTTAGACTGGAAGCCGACCCTAACACCTACCCACCAACCACCACCTACCTACCCATTGACCATACGTCAATTAGAACAACAGAACAATCCTGCTTTCAAATATCATAACTAACAAAGTAGAACATGCATTCTAAATAAAAAATCCTTTTACACGTAACTACAATATGTTATACCGATCTCTGCCCCTACAATAAAAATCTAAGATAGAAGAGACAGGAACAAGACAATATAAGTAGTCGGTAAGTACGTGGGCGTTACAAATAATGTCGTAGAGTTATAAATAGTTTTAGACGCCATTAATAATACCCTACTTCAGCCTACTTGGCTAAAAGGTAGCCTGGCTTTGAGACTATTTTTAGCAAATATGGTCTGTTTAGTTTGTCGCACAGAGTTATACCCAAGGTCTAATTGATGCTACCTTTATTATAAAATGATAACACCAATATTTTGAAGGCTCCAAGAAATAATAAATCGGTTTCTGGGTGTCACTACTTACAAACATTTATAAGTGAAGTATTTATAGGAAATAGAATCCTCTTGAAATAATACAATACCAGAACGGATAAAATACAGCTCCTTTTTTTAAGATCTGTATTTAATCTTCACTTATGGCATGTATGCATAGTAGGTATCGCGTTAAATATAATGTTTTTAGGTCATGTCTCTTGTACCAATCTGTTACAAATGTTCTGTCGTTCTTTTTCGAAGATCGAGTTGATACAGTGACTGATTATGCTTAGGTCTATACTGTTACGTATAAGTTAACAATCCGAAATAAATATGAACTTTACTATAAATTAGGTACTTTTCGTGCCACGAAGAAAGCAGACGCATATTTTCCAATTTATTCATGGCGCCGCGGCCCGACTCTTTGTTTTTTCCCCATAAATATTTCAAAAAATTAAAACAGGCGCCTTTTCCCGAAAACATTTCATTTATAACCTATATTATTTTTCTTTCATGGTCTTAGTTGGATAATAATAGTAAAAGATACTAAAGCGATCTTCTTAATTAAATGTAAAAAGAAGCTTCGCATGTCCCGGTCTGGGCTCTCGTTTATTCACAACGCAAGAATGCCTTCCTTATAGAGCCTTACGTAACAAAACTAAAAGTAGAAAAGTTCGAGGAGATACAAAGCAAATACTAAATTAAACTGAACTGTCCAAACTCAATACAAAAATTGAAATCAAAAGTTAAAACGAAAAACAGATACATCCCTTAATTAAATTAGGCTCCGCCTAAAATAAACTCACCCCGCATCACGAACTCAGATCGAGACCTTATTATTTTAAATGGAAACAATAACGTATTAAAGCGTCCGTATCTCACACCGTTACACTTCATTAAATTCGGGTCAAAACAATATCATACAGTACATTAGATTGTTCGATACGTGCGGAGTGGCAATCAGGTTACGTAAAGGGCTGTTAGTTACGTGTCGGTGTGAAAGTTGCCGACATCGGCCGTCAGAAACAAAGCATCGTATGGAGGAGCGGGGTTGATGTTCCGGAAACTGATAGAATGAGCCCTCCGCCGCTGCTCGCTGTTCGCTACTATTTGCACAAGAATAATACCGTAACGACTCCCCTTGAGACAACGACAAAATGCGCAATTCGTTGAATCACTTGTCGTGACAATCACAGAGACGGTATTGAATTGACGTGTTACGTATTATCGTGTGGCGTTTGAGTGTTTGAGGGACACTTCGCTGTATGAGTTCCACTTGAAGAGTCTATCTTATTGAATTACTGCTCATTTGAGCCCTGAAGCGTCTTATCCTGGAAATGGACACCTCTTATTTTAGATTTCGGAACTCCTACGTTTTGCGGTATTAGATAGTACCTATTACTTACTGAAACTGATAATGATTGGAAAAGTAACGGGGCAACAAAAACAAAAATGTCTTGGTTGAGAAACATTGGTGAATGTACCGGAATCCCGAATTCCGTTGAGCGGTGCCAGCGCTCAAAAGGCAAGGGATTAACAAATATTCGAAGTTTATGACCAACCTTCAGTAATTGGAGAAGCACGAGTAGAAGAAGAAGTGCTTTAAAGTGTAAGTACCTTAACCATTACCTTCTTCAATAAAAGTGCCCAAAAATTGCTCTAAAAGATAACCTAATATTGATTCTTAAAACCATTAGCCCTACGTAAACTATAGACACTTAATCATCAAGCATCGCTTCTGACGATACTTGGCTTGCCACTCAGTGGTTAAAATCTTTTAAAGAAAAGAAAGTAGCCTTCCAAAGATCCTAATGACTAAATTGCCGTAGTAGGGGAAAGGGGGCTATTTCATCGATTGAGAGCAGAGGTAGGTGCTCAGACTAATCCCATTTCAGGTCTATACCAAAACAAGGACTGTTTCAAGACAAGTGGCAGACGGTGTAATCCCCAACCACCTTTGCAGATCTTTTTGAAAGTTCTAATGAAATGTTTGAATTACTCTAAAATTTGTTTGGAACTGAATGTGAACAGCTTTACTTTAATTATGTACTAGCACTTCGCCCACGGCTTCGCCCGCGTGGATGTCGGTAATCGCGACCAAAAGTATTCATAAAATTATATTAAACCTTACTCGATAACCACTATCCATTGTTGGTGACCCACAGACCGACGCGGCGGAAGTCTAGGTTTTATAATCTGTATAGTGATGGTAATTAGTTTAGATTTCAATGGTAAAAGCAGTAATTGTGAGTTATCCGATGGAGACAGGCGTTTAAACTGCTGATGTGCTCTTTAATATTGTAGACATTGTAGTACATTTTTTCGCATGCGATGAAAGACGTTTCACAAAAAAAAAACACTTTGGGGTATATTATTCAAGTTTTCTTAGAGATCCCTAATTATTTCTGGAAGTAAATATAGCCTATGTTACTCGACGAAGATGTAGCTTTCTAACGATGAAAGAATTTTCAAAATCGGTCATAATATTAAATATAATACAGGTACATAAATATTTATGTACCTGTTGAAACTTTCACTCTCATTTCCAGAACGTCACACCAGAAAAACACCAGAATATGGGAAGCTAGCTATATTCTTGTGTTTTTCTCCCATTTTTGTTTCGCGATTGGTGGATTAATTGCGAACTCTATCGACCCTTTCAATTAATAAAGCTTGTTCATAATTTGGTATGAATAAGTGATCTCGAACGTCACTGCTTTCATGGATTTGATTTTCACCTTTATAATTACGATCTTAAGCGTAACAATACATGAATTAGGGTAACGTACAGATCATTTAAATGCATGTACCTACGTGATATCGGGCACAGTAACCTTGGTAACTTTAACTATTGGAATGGAGCTGGCTGGCAAGCCGCCACGAAATAGTGCAATTTGAACAAATTTTAACACACCATATTTCGAAAGTAGTGCTTTGGCACAGTTTTGTCATAATTAGTGAATTATAACACTCATTGCGGTTATAATTTGACCGTAATTTAAACGAATGAATGGTTATTCCTTTTAACTCGTATGTCACGAATACACATTTTGAGGTAGACATCTATGACATCGCTATATTTAATATACTAGGTAAAATCTTATATTCAGAGACACTTTAGTAAATATAAGTAAGTACTAAAATCAGAAAAACATACCAGAAAAATCGTCTTCAAATCTGCGACGATATCAGACGAAATTGCTGAAGAAAAATACTTGTGCGCGATCCATACGTTCACTCAAGCTGAAAATGATTGCTGCAAAAACACCTCACATTCGTGAATGAGGTACTTAGGTACATATGAAACAGTTTGCATGTGCAGACGTGATGAGGCGCCATCTAGCCGTCTGCTCCGGAAACTCGTCTCCAAGACGTTCGCGTTCAAACCTCATTGAATCGTATGCGCAATTTGCCGATTGAACCTTTAGGGTTGGCCTTTTGTGAAAATGCTCCCGGCCGGACCGACCAGACTAATATAATGACGGTAATGAAATATAACGATGTCTATCACCCCCTATCGCTTGCAGACTCAAAATGATGGAGGGTAGATATCAGAGGTCGGTCATCGCGATCATTGATTTAATTAAACCAACGGAGCAGCGATCTTGTTATAATCAAGGGAATTGGCAGGTTAAAACTTAACAGTATTTTCAAACGAAATCTATGTGCACCTTTATTCGTATTTATGACAACAACACGCTTGTAATACCCGTAGGGTAGGCTGAAGTGTATCTAGTACACCCACATTTTGCTAGTTATGTTTAAGTTTCATGTAATAGAGGGCAAGTCTATCCCCACTAACCGGGCACTAATCTCGACTACGTGTATGGCTGCTGGTGACAATTTCCTTATGGAAAAAACTAATAACACTTTTCCCGACCCGGGAATCGAACGCAGGACTTCAATCTCAGCAGTTACGATCGCGTCCACTAGACCAAGGACGCAGGCAACGAGGTATTCGTATTTATTGTTAAAATAAATGGTTTTACCGATCAAAAATATCGGGGCGCACGTAACATGGCGCCAAATATTTTCTCTGGCCGTTGTTTGCGCGTAACGATCCGTACGTCAGTGCAGTTTCAATCAGATTTATATCGGAGAGGATTAAAATTTTAACGAGTTGTCGTCACACAGGCTTTACTCGTCTTTGTGACGACTGCCTTTGTTAAAAAAGCTCTATTTGACGGTATAATAAAAAGGAAACGTGAAAATAACCTTTTTGGTTTCCATGTTATGAATACTGGGTACCAATAACGTTTATGTTTGATATTAGATATTTGGTGTGGACAGTTTGATATTATAGAGCTTACTTTAAATAATACAATGTACAAAATAATAAGATTTTTTTTTTAATAAATGAAATACCCTGCCTCGTTTGTCGAGTAGACGCAAGAGCGACTGCTGAGCGTGAGGGCCTTTTTTTTTTTTTGGCTTGTGGAACATCATCGAAGAACCCCTCCCGCTCTTGGGCAGAGCGAAAGGGAGTGTCAGACTTCTACTGACTAAAAACCACCCATGTTCCGTCTTAGCCCTTTATGTCGAGGCCGTGGTATCTCTTGCGAACAACCCGCAGCCCCGACAGGGAGCGTGAGGGCCTAGGTTCGATTCTAGTGTCAAGCAGTTCGATCTTGCACACCAATTTCATAACATACCTTTAAATCTGGCATATTAATATGGTATCTATTTATTGATGAAATGTGGTAAGGTTAACCACCGACCAGTAGAAGCGCTTGTTCTACGAATATTACTCTTAATACAAAGGCACTATCAATGTGTAACCACTGATGTGCGGTTTACTGTA
This sequence comes from Diarsia brunnea, assembly GCA_949774965.1. Taxonomy (NCBI): domain Eukaryota; kingdom Metazoa; phylum Arthropoda; class Insecta; order Lepidoptera; family Noctuidae; genus Diarsia; species Diarsia brunnea. Next base: position 9,300,504 of record OX459011.1, read on the forward strand.
CGTTATTGCAGCTTATGACTATCTTAATTAATGGTGGACTAAGACATACCCAGATGGATTCTAGGCATATAGGCTTATCTATTGGAGCTGTGTAATACTAAGTGCGCTTTGCCTATTCATGTGATATCTTCCAAAGGTAAACTTAAGAATACTTACTATTTTTGAAAAGCTGGTCAAATCTATAGAAATTGACTAAATATTGGAGTCGAAAATACCTAATTTTTTTTAAGTTACCACTACTTCCCAACTATGTTGGAGTTGGCTTCCAGTCTAACCGGATGCAGCTGAACACCAGTATTTTACATGGAGCGGCAAGACTCGTTGTCAGACTTTCGGGTCACTGACTGTCTGTAACGACAATTGTCAGCAGAGACCAACGGCTTTACGTGCTTTCCGAGACACGGAGGAAACTCGGTATGTTATTTGTGGTCACCCATCCACGGACCAACCCAGGCAAGCGCGGCTTAATCTGAAAATCAACCCGAGCTTTTGTTATTTATTAGCTTTACCGTATAAATAAAAAATATTGAACCACTGTTGCAACAAACAAAGTCGTTTTTTAGAAAACAACGTAACTTATTTATTTTTAGCTAACAAAAGAACCCATGTAAGTGTAACCACGTAGAAAAGTTTCCAACTTTACTGAAAGTTACCGTTTGCGAAGAGAAATTAAATTTCATTACATTTTCTTTAGTATTTACACGAATAAAGAGAAACCCTTCGCTTACGCTTGTAAAAAAAATGTTTAATCAAAATAACATGAAAAGTAGCAACAGAGTTTTACGTGGATGGTTTCATGTCGATATTAACTTAACATTACTTACCCATATAATCCGCATCTTCGAAAGTAATCTATCTTAGGAAAAACATCGGCACGAAGAGAAAATTACCAGCGAAGGTCGTACTCGACGAAATTCGTCGGCTACGAGCGAAGTTTCAGCTCCGAACGAACCTTTCCCTGTAAATGTATGTACAGTAAAACTTATTGTATCGGTTTTTGTAACCAAATTGGAACTTGTAATACAAGTTTGGTCTTTTATTCAAAATAAAACGAAAACCTTTTTTGTTTATTAAACTAGACGTTGAGGTGACGTTTCTTGTCTATGGTAGGAATTTCCAAACTTGAATCGATCTCTTTGTCTATGCTCATGGTCTCTTTGTGCAATTAATAGCCGGGCCGATGATCGGCCAAACTGTTAGTTTGTGTCAATCATTAGCCGCAGTGCCGCCATTTGTGAGGAAAGCGTTAGTTTGGTTTAATTGATCGCCTGCAGGTTTCAACCATTGATCAAAATAACTAGAAATTTAGTAAAGCAAAACTTACAATTATAAGGTAGGCGTGTCATCTTTAATACTATAAGTATGCATATACACACATCAACACTGTCTAGGGATATTTTGGATTTACTCAATTTACTCAAAATGTATTAAAAATAGCATACAACATGTATATCTATCTATATATATAAAAATGAAACCCGTTTTCCGTTGTCACGACTTGGCATGAAAACGGCTTGACCGATTTGGCTGATTTTTTTTTTTAAATGTTTGTTGAAGTTCAAGGATGGTTCTTACGGCGAGAAAAATTCGAATAATGGCCGGAAAAGCCCTAAAAACAGCCCTTTTCTTTTTCCCATACAAACGTTTTCTAACTAAAACGTAAAATCAATTTGAGCTTTAATACCGTACCCATAAAGTTCAAGTGTTTGTGGAGAGGTTCCGGGAAGGCAAAACAATTGAGTGACGTTCAGTTGTTCAGTCAACGAATGACAACTTCAAACAGACCATACGACATTATGACAATAATCACAAATAATTACTGTTTCTTTCCCAATAGAAAAACGATTTTTCAAATGGTGTTTGCGTATAATATAAAAATTAATTGCTGTTAGTTAGTCGCGCTAAAACTAGAGAACGGCTAGACCGATTTGTCTAATTTTGGTTTTGAAGCATTTGTGGCAGTCCAGAGAAGGTGAGAAATTAGTAGTATGTAGGTAGGTGGTAGGTAGTTGGTACGTAGGCAGGTAAAAGGGCATTACAGCTATCTATACTAATATTATAAAGCTGAAGAGTTTGTTTGTTTGTTTGTTTGTTTGTTTGTTTGAACGCGGTAAACTCTGGGACTACTGGTTGGAATAGAAAAACTCTTTTTGTGTCGGATAGTCCATTTATCGAGGAAGGCTTTAGGCCAGGGTTTCCCAAACTATGGGTCGCGACCCACTGGTGGGTCGCGAGCGAATATTGAGTGGGCCCTGCCTATAGTACCAACCGTCCGAGCCTCCTCCCCTTTACTACCTCATTCTTATGTGAGGCTGGGTTTTCGAATATGGTGAACATTAAAACTAAATACCGAAATAAATTGGACTTATCAAACTCACTGCGATTAAAAGTAACTAAAGTTGAAGTTGATGTCAAAACTGTAATGGCGAAACATAGGAAACAATTTCATCCTTCCCATTAAATTTATATAATTAAGTAATAAAAGATTGTATTAAAACAGTTTGTTATTTCAAAAGTCCTTTATTAATATTGCTAACGCTTAAATTTCCTAGAGGTGGGTCCCGAGTTTGTAAACTTAAATCAGATGAGTCGTAGCCCAGTCAACTTTGGGAACCACTGCTTTAGGCTATATAACATTACGCTACGACCAATAGGAGCGGAGCATAAATGAAAAATGTTGCAAAAACGGGAAAAGATATTCCTTTTTGAGAGCTTCCGTTGCGTGCGCTGCGAAAACGGTTTAAGTTACGCAAATACCATGTATGAAAGAATTGTTCCTCTTTAAAAGTTCTAAAAAAAAGTCCGCGACAGCATATGTCTATCTTTTAAGATTGACTCACTGTAACCATTTTTTACTATTAAAATGTTAGGTTAAAAAGAATGATATTTTGCGAAGCTTATTTAACCCATATGGTATTAATCTATATCTAAATAAATGTGTTTGTTAGCACAGAAATTTAATATAGAATATTTGTGCCCTTTACTCTATACAGTTTAAACAAATATCTTAGAAGATATCGCAATGTAAAAATATCCGCGCGACAAAATAATTAAGCGCGCGGCAGTCATTCGGTCCGGTGCGGTAGGTTAGTGGGGATTCTGGCCTCCGGGGACTCCGGAGAAATTCATATTCAAAATATTTACTGCACCATAATGTTTACAAGGTGTTACTGTATATTTAACAGTAAGAGATACCAATAGTAATTCACACTTTAATATAATCTAAACTAATATTATAAAGAGGAAAGATACGATTTTTTGTTTGTTACGATTTAACTCAATTTATGTTGACATTTTGTTATAAGCTATATTATGTGACGCAGACGAAGTTGCATGGGTCAGCTAGTATTATATAAAAATGAATAGCTGTTCGTTAGTCTCGCTAAAACTCGAGAACTGCTGGACCGATTTGGCTAATTATAGTGTTGAATTATTCGTGGAAGTCCAGGGAAGGTTTAAAAGGTGAGAAAGTGGTAGGTAGGTAGGCAGGGTAGTAGGTAGAGTAGTAGGTAGGGTAGTAAGTAGGATAGTAGAGTAGGTAGGGTAGTCGGTAGAGTAGTAGGTAGGGTAGTAGGTAGGTAGGTAGGGTAGTAGGTAGGTAGGGTAGTAGGTAGGTAGGTAGGGTAGGAGGTAGTAGGTAGGTAGGTAGTTGGTACACAGGCGGGTAGTGGGTAGGAAAAAGGGCATTGCAACGCATGCCGGGAACAGCTAGTATTTTTATAAAGCCCATTTATCAGACTACACTCTAGAATAAAAGAAAACAATGTTTTTTTGCGTAAACAAATTTTTATTCAAATAAAGAAAAAACATGTAATAATGGTAAAACTAACAACGAATGTGTTTCTCAAGAAAAATTTACAAATAAGGAAAAAATAATTTGTTTTTAACAGTTCTGTGAAAAATCAGTAGTCAGTAAAACCACCCATGACGTTAATAACGGTCCTGCAACGGTTTTTCATGCTTTGGATTAAGTTATCCAAGTCTTGCTGCGGTATATTGTCCCAGGTCCGGCTAAGATGCAAAAAAAGTTGCTCTTCCGTCGCAACGTTTGCCGGGAAATTCCTTAAAGCCCTTCTTTGGAGCATGTCCCACGCGTGTTCTATGGGGTTTAGGTCAGGCGATTGAGCGGGCCAGCCTAAGACCGATACGTCGTGCTCCTGCAACCAGCTCGTCACTACTCTCGCTGTGTGCGGACGGGCATCATCGTGCATGAGCGTGAATTCTTGGCCCATTTGTAGTCGATGGGGGTAGATTATTGGTACTAGCACCTCGTTACGGTATTTTTCAGCCGTCATGGTGTTTCTGATCCAAACGAGGTCTGTTCTTCCACCAACACGAATTCCCGCCCAAACCATAATTGTCCCGCCGTGGTATGAATGAACTTCCTGAGGATGTTGCAGACGGCTCTCACGACCAGGAACTCGCCAAACACGCACTCTACGTGTATCGGGATGGAAACCGAACCGGGACTCATCGGTAAACAGCACTACAGACCACTGGTTTTCTTCCCAGAGCAAATGTTCACGAGCCCACTCTAGTCGTCGTCCACGATTTCCTCGGCGTAGTGCTGGAGTACGAAGCGGTCTGCGAGCATGAAGTTTAGGTTCATGCAGCCTTCTCCTCACAGTTTGGTCACTCACAAGCAACTGGTGCTCTGACTGGAGCCTCTGAACCAACTGCATGGCCGTAACATTTGGGTGTCTTCTCGCGGCAACTTGCAAAAATCGGTCTTGTCGTTGAGTGGTTATGCGCTTCCCGCCTGGGTGTCTTTCAGCCACTTCACCAGTAGCACGATAACGTAACCATAACCTTCATATCACGTTTTGTCTTGTTCCAAACTCCTCAGCAATACTCCGTTGAGTAGCCCCAGCTTGGAGCATGCCTACTGCCCTTAACATATCTTCTCTAGTTAAATGGCGCCGCTGCATGATGCACACAATAACATTAATTCGGAATTAACCGATAACTTGTTATAAAACTTAAATTGGACACAAAAAAATAGCCACAAACTACTGTAGGTAAATGAAACCTTCGGACTTCGCTACCATTATGCCGCGTAAATCTTTTGTTTTTAATGTATTTTTTCAAATTCAAATTTAGAATCGTTCAAAAAGCTTACAAAATAAACTTTCTTCAAAAGAATTTAAAAGTGGCCAGTATTTTTTGAGTTTAAGAACTTTATACAAAATATCCCTAGACGGTGTTGATGTGTGTATATTATTAAATGGGATATTTTTAAATGTACATCCGTATAATTTTTCAGCACGCGGTAACTCCACTAATTAACTGAATGCATACCAGAAAAATGAATGCTGTGCAAAAAAAACCAATTAATTAATTAAACATGTCCTACAAAAAAAAAAAACATACAAATAAGATGACCTTTTTTATCGAATTCACACCAAAAATGTGGTTCGTACATCGAAAGAATCCTATAATGTTCCCACTGCAGGGCCTCCTCTCTAGGAGAGGGATGGGCCACCACGCATGATCCAGCACGCAGGCCCAGTGCGGATTGGTAGATCTCACATGTCTTCGAATTTCTGTTTTTGGTTCTAAAACATGCCGGTTTCCTCACGATGTTTTCCTTCACCGTTTTGAGTGCAGTGGTGATGAAATAAAATTACACAAAGTAATGCGCCTGACTGGGTTCGAACCCTTTTTTTTCCGGGTTGAAAATCATCAAATCCCGCTCTTGGGCAGAGCGAAAGGGAGTGTCAGACTTCTACTAACTAAAAACCACCCATGTTCCTTCTTAAGCCCTTCATGTCGAGGCCGCGGTATCTCTTGCGAACAACCCGCAGCCCCGACGGGTGGGGTCGAACCCTGACTCACTGTTCGTAAGTCGGGGCCGCTACCACTGAGCTACCACTGCTCTCCATCGAAAGAATACGAATTGTTTATCAAAAATAGTAAGTTGCACTCTAAATCGTTCAGGTTAGGTTTTTTTTTGCTTTTCGTGAGTACATTTCCGCAGACATGCGAGTCCATAATTATTATTTGTTTGGTTAGGTTTTGTTAGGTTAGGTTGTTATCAGTTCAATGAAACAGTTCTGAAAATACCAATAAACAGTATATTGAATTTGATTAATTTAGTATGCATAATTTGTGTGCAAGTCAGTATTTTTAATTTAACTTTGTAATATTTTCGAAAAATGGGAATATTCTGATATTGATTTAAATACATGCTTTATTAAATATACCTAAATATTGCAAAACCTAAATAATTATCTATTACATACTGGTTTTATATCTGTGTAAAAGATAATGTATTCCAATGGCTTCATGTGTTACCACAGTATAAATTAGTTTTGGGACATTCAGCAACAGCCCAATTATTGCTATCAGGTTAATTAGAAGTTCTGGAATAATATATTTTTTTTAATGGGAAAATTATTTAATCCCCAATAGTACAAAATTATGCCAGAATCAACATTCAGAAAGGTAAACAAGAAATAAAATAAAAGTATGTCGCAGCGTCTCCAATGCAGATCTATATTATATGAAGGTGAAATATCATCAATAAGTATTAATATTTTCAATAAATATTTAGTAGCCAATCGAGGCTTTAGTAAAGTTACGGACATAGCCGTTTGCAGGCTCTTTCGGAAATTGCGGCCTTCTAGCACTTGAGTCGTGATATATTCGGGCTATTGTTGGTCCCAACGGTGGGGCATTTGTTATTCCAATGCTACCGTTATTTAATGCGCCCTAGATAAATATTGTGAACCCTTTTTATGTCCGCGGATACGCAATGTGATCTAATTTTGGTGGAATTTTATAAAAATACGTCTTGTGGAGAAATGAGGGGTTTCTCTCGTCTCATTGGATGAGAATGATTGTTAGATTTGTCGCAGCCGACGCTGAAATTACGTTTGATATTGATATCTTTACGTAATGAGGGTATTACAGGGCACGGTTCTAGGAAAGAAAACGCCCTTCAGCGGTTGATCTTAGGAAATATAGGTTTCTGTTGTTGTTGCTAAGAGCAGTGGATTGCTCACAAACATACAACATTTTCTTGGAACTTGAACACTAACGTTTAAACAATGTTCATTTCCAGGTATTTTTTTAATAAATTCATGTCTTATAATAATGTTCTACGAGAATTGAAAGAGCAAAGAAAGGTTTAAGATGAAATATACAATACAATCTTCTATACATATAATAAATCTGTAGAGAAATCGTTTTTGTACATCGAAAATATTTTAAAAAAAAATTGTCAGGGTATTAAAGTATAACCAACAGAACACATTTCCAGCATTTTTGGAATTTTTGTCTGTTTGTCTGTTTGTCTGTTTCGATGACTAAGCATCACGTCAAATTTACGAAACGAATGTAGGTAACTTTTATACATAAATATTGTGCGTAACTTGGGCTATTACTTAGTCTTTGTTTCATCGTAATCGGTGCTCTTTATCAAAAGATATATGAATTTATAGTTTTCAAGAAGAACTTATCGTTATGGTCAAGAATGAGACAAGCAACGACATCTATTGAACGAATATGGTACTTATTACTAAATGCCTTCACAAGATAACTTTAAAAAAGTTATGATAGTAAAAGGTACGTAGATATTAGTCTAAATGACGCTGCTTTCAAAATCTACATAGCCTAAACCCTATAGTGTGTTTGATCGCTCATTTTTAGCAGTTTATCTTCGTCTTCGACAGACTGATGGCGTTATTCATTTGATGTCATTTTCTGAACCGCGATGATAGTAAACATACACACATTATGTTTCGTGAATAGTCAACAAATAAAAATTTACCAATTACACAGTATTAAAATACTATTTTTTTTTAAACTAAATTAAAATTAGATTAAACCCACGACATATTTTTTTTATGTACCGTGTGGGAATCGAACCTGCGACACGCAGTGCTACTGTTAATCGTCCAGCCATTGCGCCAACCATGTCGTCATATAGATGTGGTGTGTTGTTAGCCCTATGTGTCGAGGCCGCGGTATCTCTTTCGAACAGCCCGCAGTCCCAACGGGCGGCGGTCCTTGGAGGCCCCTTCAATGTTGCTGACATCTCTTTGAGACGCGCGTGGAACACGAACGCGCCTCCATCATCATAGGACGGACGAACGATTAACTGGCCCGTTACTCACCGTCCGTTATTTTTTTTTTTACTCACCGTCCACAGGCCCGCGCCTACGGTGGCCGGAAGCCATCACGTGGCCCCCGATGCCCGGAGCGTCTCCCGCGGCGGCTGGGACGAGAGGTTGTCTCCCTCTTACGTTCCGCCACCTCTTTTGCTAGCATTACTGCTTCGCAGAAGGAGGTGCAGAATCCCCCTTTTTCTTTGTGGTTCGTCTATATAAATTATCAAATGACTCATCCCGCTCTGGGCGGAGCGGAAGAAAGTGTCAGACTTCTACTGAATAAAAACCACCCACGTTCCTTCTTAGCCCTTTGTGTTTCCGGGCCGTGGTATCTCTTGCGGACAACCCTCAGCCCCGGCAGACGCGACGAACGCGCCAACGACTATAATGTACCTACCTGTTTCAAATTTCTTCAAGATCCATTTGGCCGTTCTGACGTGGTTGATTAACAAACACCCATCCATCTAAACCTTAGTATTAGACATAGTCAGTACTTTGCATTACTCTCTTCTTATTTTCTACAGAGTCAGTAAGATAACGCAGGGCAATGATTGTACTTTTATCTAAGCGACGCATTTTAGTTTCCGACAAGCACGCGAACGAAGTCGCGGGCACAGCTAGTGTACAATAGAAACAATAATTTTAATACAATGAAATAAAAAGGTAGCATATCTCCAATATATTTTTTTGCAACAAAAGGAAGAGGCAAACAAAACATCCGAGTGTAACGTAGTTAACAGTTGGTGTGACTCTGTTACGGAGTGGTTTCCTATCCAACTTCAATATTCGCCGCGCTAAGTTACTTTGTGAACAATCTCACTTCTATCACTTCCCAACAATGGGGCGCCATTTGTTACTTATTAATTTTATTCAGCTTCTTAGTTTTGAGACTATTTACGAAGATATATAGTGCGAGAAATAATGCCCAATTGGTAACTCTGAATGATAAATTGAGGAATGAGGTTATACGAGAACGTTGCCGTTTAAAAGAAGATGTAGTAACAAATATTGAAAAGAGTATGCTAAGGTGGTTCGGTCATGTGGAGAGGATGAATGAAAGACGATTAACAAAAGGTATTTATAAGGCAGATGTGAGTGGTAACGCCGGGAGGGGACGCCCTAGAAAGACATACACTAATCTTATTGGTGCCGTTCTTCAGAAAGGACAGGTGCGTAGTACTCGTAACTGGTGTGCGTGTATGACCAGATGTATGAATGTAGACGAGGCAAAAGGAGTATGTAAGGATCGTAGCAAGTGGCATTGTGTTTTCTGCCCAACCACCATGGGAAAAGGGCGTGAGTTTATGTATGTATGTGAACTGAGGTATTTGGGTGATGGATTAGAGCTTCAAGTGCTTGTTTCGTATAATAGTTTTCAAGCGTCTTCATATCTATTTTATTTTTGAGGAGCTCGAGGCTAAATATTACCCACTCGGGGTCGATCTTCAGGTTAAGCTGCGCTTGCCAAGGTTGGTTCGTGGATGGGTCACCACCCATTACATACTGAATTACCTGCGTGCCTCGGAAAGCACTATAAGTCGTAGGTCCCGGCTGTCTTTTCTAGATCTTTGACAGCCGTTCGAGGTAGACAGGGGCCCGAAACTCTCACAAACAGTCTTACCAATTAGGGTATCATATTACCCAGGACTGGGTTGTGGAGGTTAGATGGGTACTCGCTCCATGTAAAATACTGGCACTCTGGGACTGGAAGCCGACTCGAACATAGATGTGGAAAGGCTACGCGGATGATAATTTGGCATCTAATATTGAGACCGTTCGAAGATTTGTCAGCCCGCGTAGTATGGAGATTCTATGATATCTTTTCTACCAAGAATAGACAAAGCTCTTTCTATGCAACTCGACATAAAATCTTTCTGCAATCTGTCGTTTTATCGATTCTTCCGTCGACAAAATTATTTCCTACGGTGGTCATGATACGTGTACTGGTGGCGAGATGTGGATGTACTAAGTAACACGTCTGCCTAACCCTACAGGGATTACAGGCGTCTTGTTATGTACGAAAGATATTACAACCTTACTGTCTGTAAGAGCTTACATACTGAAACGTAAGCTATCAAAGTTATAACAACGTAGAATAACAGTTACATAAATTATAATTTTAGCATAAACAACTACCCACATATCAAAACAATAATGAGCCCTGGGGTACTTTGAGGTAATTTGCGATGATGAGCAATTCTCCTTACGTGACCCACTGAGCACGAATAGACGCCTAATTATAGAATAGTTGCGTAATGAACATCTCACACTAAGCGTAAACAATCTAAATGTTTATAATTACTGAGCGCACCCACCGAACTTAATCGTTTAACTTCAATTAAACTTCAAGCATTATGCTCCGATAGAAACGTAATTAACAAAACGATATTAAGTGGAAATTAATACAAGTTCTCTTTACAGCTACAAAGCTCGTCAGAACTCGAGGTCGGCTGAAACTTGGCTTAGCGTGTTTTCACCATGATAAACTCACCCTTAAATTCAACAACATCCTGCTCCCTAACCGCCTTGTTTACACACATATAAGGTCGCATTTCCCGTGGCGTTTGCGGATGCTATGAGCAATGTAAGGTGGTAGGTGTGAACAAGTAGAGCTAACTGTCATTGTCATGCCTGGCCTTTGTACTAGAAACGGGGCTAACTTAATCCACGCTCATGTCGACGCGCAATTGACTTAGTCAACCTAATTTGTATTTAAACCATATTAATACAAAGGAGTTAATCGTTTGTATTTTTAAGGTTTGGCAATACTGGACACTTCTGTGAAGGTAATTTATTCGTAGGTACTTGTAAATTGCACTGTACTGGTCCAGTCCGAATACAAATGGTCCACAAACACTTCAATGTAGTATTTTCCTGTATTTTGTTTTATTTAATAGTTCCTTTGATATTTAAATCTACATTCATGTGCGTAAAAAGTAGATTACGGGGTACGTTGGAGCTCAATGAAACCTTGACAGAGAGGCTAATTCGCAAAACAATTTTGTCTTTTGCTTCCACAATTGTATCAGTGAATGTTTACAATTATCATAAATAACAAAAAAATCCGACGAAATAATAACCTCCTCCTTTTGGAAATCGGTTAAAAATAGACTTCTTAACACTCCTGAAGCTGTAAATGACACTAACCAAATCTGTATTAAAGTAGTAATGAGGGGTTTTTTTTTTTCGCGATGGGATATCATCAAATAACTTCTCCCACTCATGTTCCTTCTTAGCCCTTAATGTCGAGGCCGGTACTCTTGCAAACAACCCGCAGCCACGACGGGCTGTAATGAGGTCCAGGGATCCATTTTCTAGTCGACCAAAGTGTTATTGGGTTTTACCATCAGGAATTTCTCAGTGGCAGTCACGGAGTCATGATTTGTCCCCGGTTGATGGCAATAGGAACTCAAATGGAGTTGGGCAGGACACCTAGCAAGGCGCAGTGATGACAGGTGGACTAGGGCTGTCACCGAATGGCGTCCAAGAACTGGCAAAAGAAGAGTGGGTCGTCCGGCGGCAAGATGGGCAGACGACATAGTTGCCATCGGGGGCAAAACCTGGATGAGGCTTGCACAGGACCGTGGAGATTGGCACAAGAAAAGAGAGGGCTATACCCAGCAGTGGGTGAGTTTGGGCTGTGGATGATGATGATGATGGCAATAGGCTGGCCCCCTATTACATGGGACTAAAACTTAACTGGCGAAATGTGAGTGTACTAATAAGTACAATCCTTCCTAACTCTTCGAGGATTACAGTCGTGATGTTATGTTATGTTATAATTACAGCCTCCAACAGATCTGTGCATATCTATCTAACTAAGCCATTTAGTTAGTATCCCTTATTAAATTTTTTTGGGGTGTTTGGGAAATCATCAAATGACTCCTCCCGCTCTGGGCTGAGCGGTAGGAAGTGTCAGACTTCTACTGAAAAAAACCACCCATGCTCCTTCTTAGCCCTTCATGTCGAGGCCGCGGTATCTCTTGTGAACAACCCGCAGCCTAGTTAGTATCCCTTTTTTTTTGGGTGTTTGGGAAATTATCAAATGACTCCTCTCGCTCTGGGCAGAGCGGTAGGGACTGTCAGACTTCTACTGACTAAAAACCACCTATATTCCTTCTTAGCCCTTTGTATCAAACACGCGGTATCTCTTTCGAACAACCCGCAGCCCCGACGGGTAGTTAGTATCCTCATCAATAGGAAGTAATAATGGATATTATAGGATATTATAGGTCTCAACTCAACGATGCTTAATTATCTTCCTGAAACGCGATGCCACACAAAGGAACTGTAACTTGAGTACAAAGCACTAGATTAGTGAGCAATCATCGCAATTAATTGCTATGCCAATGCGTACTAACTAATAACCTATCTATATTGACAACATATTTCCTACACTATTATTTAGACTGAAAACGGGATATTTACCATGTTTACTAAACATAAACATCCACCCGCAATGACTTCAGTTTATCCGTGATCATGGTGCTTGTAACAGCGCCGAAATATCGGGAACTCGAAACAATTAGTAAACATGGTAAATATCCCGTTTTCAGTATAAATAATAGTGCTAGTGACCATGTCAGTTTAAAATCTTATATTTCCTACACGTATAGGAAGGAATCTCGATTTGACTGAAAGCATTTTAGAATCTAATTATTTACAGGACTATAGAGATTTATCAGAGACTATAGCTGACCCGTACCAGCTTGGCCCTGTTACAAATTGCCATACAAACTTTCGCTTTTTTCTTTACATTTCCCAAAATCCATTCTCAGATTTAGAAAAACGATTGACGATATATGGGTATAGACCATAGAAATAAAAAAACAGATAAGTATATTATACAAATAAAATATTTTTGGAAGAAGTTGACCACAGTACACATAACCGAACAAATCAAAGACTATTTTCTTGTTCAAAACTACTAAAACATTATTTTCGTCTCGTTCAAAAGGACAAAAATAAGAAAAGTGACAACAAGCGACCGGTTCATTTTTCATTGTCAGCAATAATAAGTTTACGATGATTGCATTCTCAAATCCAGCAACAATACTAAAACAAAGGAAGCATGAAGTTAAAAAATAAGTGTTATTAATAAAGAAGGCAAGGAGAATGTAATTATTATGATGAACTACTGCCCCGCCCATTCTTCCATACGGGTAAAGGTCAGCGCTCAGATGTTAACACTGCACAAGTACCTACAGCATCGACTCAAATTGAGATTAGATTTTTTCTATGAAACTCCACACCGCATCGTAACGGCCACGCGTTGGAATGAGATTAAATAGTAAATATGAGCTGTTATGATGCTGATCCTGAACAGTGTTTTCTGGGACAAGCCCATCACACTCTACACAAAGTCAAAGCCAAAGTCAACTCAAACTAAAACTCAATGTATGTATTTCAATTATACCATTACAGGGACTTTTGAATGTCAGAAAAATAAAAAATCTGTCCAAGTCTCGCACATGAAAGGTTCCGTACTATTATAGTGGGAAGCCTCCTTTAACTTTATTTTTCATAGTGTTTGTATAAATGACAAAGTAATATTTGTGGTTTTTGGATGATCTCAAAAACTGCTGACTATATCGTTCAAAGCAATTCTGGTTGAAAGCTTATATTGAGATCAACAGCATACATTTTTATAAGAAAAGTTAGAGGTGGACACACACACATTTTACCACTTTGGAAATGTATATCTTTTAAGCGATTGATTTTGAAAATAAAATGGTTTGTCAAAGCTCGATGTCATTATTAAAGGCCTATCTAGAAACACCCGGCACGTATAAGTTTGAAGAGCCCCCCCCCTCCCCCCTAAATCTTTTATTTTTATATAAAAATCGTAAAGTGGTTAACAGAATTCAATTACCTACCAAGTTCGAACTCTGTTGGAGTCCAAATAGGTAGTTTCGGAATAAAGTGGCTGTGACATACGGACACACATGACGAATTTGTAAGTGTTCCGTTTTTTGCCATTTGACTATGGAACCCTAAAAAGCGAACTTACAGTCACAAAATTACTTATAATAACTTGTAAAAGTACTGTAGTAGCCCATTCCAAAGCGTAGATCTTTGGAGAAGAAATGGGCAAGAAAATCCAAGGCCTCTGTTTTAAATCAAAATATTGTTACAAAATCTTGGTTACATCATTCAACAGTAGCGATCAGATTACCACAAAAATGTCGAGGAAATGAAACTCGACTTATCCCGAAGACACAGTTCTGCAGTGCTTCTCAGTGTGCTATGAGCTTAAAGTTTAGTAGTTAAAATAACTGATTAATTACTATGCACAGCACGTGCATTACACGCAACCAACCTATTTACTGAAGCCATAAATAATCTACTTAACTTGGATTAATTTAATGAAGGTGAAAAAAGTGGCTTTATTGGACATTATGGCCGTCTGGAATTTGGGAGGTTAATATCTTAAAGTGATTAAGGAATCTGAAGACAAAATAACGTGCTGGTTTTGATACTTACCATGCCAATAATTAGAGAGGCTGCAATATAAATAGGTATGGACTTATAAAATTATAAGTACACAATGTAGTAGAAACATTCACGAAACTAAATTAACATAATACAAAACTAAAACTACTGCAACGACTGCGTTTTAAATATGTTTTCTCCAATGGCTGCATTTTTTTTTCATTAATGTGCGAAGGTTCTGTATTTCACCCTACATTGAAACAATAGCCTAATGAGCTCTACAATTGGCTATTTGACAATTGTTAAAAATTCACGTTCACGTTCTGTTTTAAACATAATTGGCGAAATGTGGGTGTACTATTAGGTACACCACTGCCTAACCCTTCGGGGATTACAGGCGTGATGTTATGTTATGTAAAAAATCACGAAAATTTTATAAGATTATAAGTAATAAAAACGATAAAAAAATGGCTTAATTTTAACTGATTTTATATGACGCGCTAGACAAAGACAGCGCTACAGTAATGTGACGTCATATTTCATACCGCCATAGTTAAGAAGTACAAATGACCGTTTCCCACGACAAGGAAAAAAAGTGCCCCCACCAAAAACTTTAAAGCATGTAGCTACTTTGATCGATTTTATTACTTTTTTTCACACATCGTGTTATTTCTATTAGTTTTTTGAAATAATAAAACATAATATTCATGATTTTTAGCAGTAGCCAAATAGCCAATCATACCTGAGAGCTAAATAGAACTCATACCATCAAAAGTAAAATACTTCATTCTATTAGCTTATCATAAAACAATCAATATTTTAAAGCACCAAAACAGCCATTGTATTTTCCTCTCAACCCTATTATAAACTCAAAGTCCTTAGTCCTTTAATGAAGACGGAACCACAAGCGGAGCTAAGCTCAGCTACTAGTACAAGTTAGCCAACGGTACACTGGCTACAGTAGGCTTAAAGCTGTTTAACTGTTTAACCGCATTAAGGGCCGCCTGTCACTCTGTAGTCTGTAGCAGCCACATGCTCCAGCTTTTGGAGCTAACTTAATGTGATGCCGACTGTATCTAATTATATCTGTACACTGATACGCTTGGCAAGGGTAGTTAACGGTTGTTTCTTGTTTAGTTTCACGTTCAAAGTGAAATGTTGAAAAGTTATCTCTTTACCATTCCAGAATTTTGAAAAGAAGTAGGTATGATTAACGTCAAAATAAAGGCATGAAATCTAAGCAAGAAAACTGGACCTTTACAAAAACAATCATGTGCGAAATAGCCTAATCTACGACGAAATTAATAAACTTTGCCGTTTCTCAGAAAATCGCAAATAAAATAAACTATGTACGTTTTCCCAAATTACTTTTCTCCGTTCCTTGCCCAGTTACTAAATAAAAGTTATCTTATTCTTTTATATCCAAAACATCCAACAAAAAACAAATTACACACGGTAACAGGCCCTATTCTCGTAAAATTGTAAATTAACCTCAAAATATCGCACACATATTTCGCACGGTAAATACACAATTTGCCAGTGGAATGGCTGGCATTGCGACGATTCCGCGATAGACGCCATAAGTCAACAAGGACGAACCGAGGAACCCGCGGGTTCCTTATCTAAAATGAGTCGCCCCTGGACAGGCTCCCCTGACGACAGGATCAACCATATATATTTACCCACTTACATACATATATACACGCTAAATGAGACATACTGTCTGTACTTTTCCTTCCAAAAATGGTGTACAGCGGTGCCAAAACGCTGATTACGTATTTTCTACAGCTTAAGCTTCCGTTTCTTGCTGCCAAAGTCTTTTGTATGTATATATGAGGGTTGCAAATGCTACACATTATGGTAAGTGATCGCCGACCGAAATTGTTCTCATTTTCCCACATAATATACTTACAAGCAACAAATTTAACAGAAGGATCGAAAACACGAAACCCATTACATTAACCTACTAACCGGCAAACTTAATTAATTTTCCTCGTATGAACTGATCGAACGATCGTCTCCGTAAATACGAGACTCAACGTATCGAAATACGCGGAAACTGATGTTCATTCATTAGAAACACTCACATTAAACTGTCGTAACTGTAAATCCTGAATTCGTCCTTCATAATAACGTATTCAGACTCGCATTCACGCTAACCTATACGTATAAGCTTGCCATGTAAACACGACACATTCACATAACAGAGAGCCTTTCATTCCTTTGAAATTGGAAACGTCACCCACTGGCCGAAATGAGAAACAAGCAGCGAATTAACCAACCAGCCCATCGCCTCTAATGAACCAGTAAATTCTCCAAAACTGAAGTTTCTCTAACGGTATGCCATTTCAAAACCGCATCAAATATTATTCACGACGGGTTGGACACCATGAATAATGGATAGCAACCCGTGCCCAGCTTAGTGTCAATGAGATCACGCGCACCCGCTCCCATATTGGATTATTGCGAATAAATGACAAAAATGGTTTTCGATCTAGCATAACGCCGCGCGCCGCCGGCGTATACAGGATTCGTAAAAATGCAATTTATATCACGTAGGATATCGAAATGAGCGAGATTTTCTCTCGCACCGAATTCATTAAATTCGCTATCTTTGAGAGGGGTTCGTATACTTAAAAATACATCGGTATAGGTAATTATGGTAAAAAGATTCGGTCGGATGGCCCGCAGCAACACAGGTAAACATCGCCTCGTATTTTCCCTCCCTTGTAATTGAATAACGACCCCTGCTGGCTCAGCGGATGCTCAGAAAAATAATTCTATTATTGCCCTCTCTTTCTTCTGCTCTCACTTTGCATGAAATATTTCAAAAACAATATTAACTTACCGTTTGTAATGGTACGTAAAATTGAAAATCATCATTGGATTCGCTTCATGTCAGCAATGCATTAACTTGATGTAATAAATCAGGTTAATTCGCTTTGGGACGGCGAATTGTACCGCACAGAGGATTTAGTTCGTTATTCGTTTGAGCTCTCAATATCTATTTACTGATTCATTTGTTTATTCAGTGATATCGAATTATTCTATTATGTTGCATCATTGATTTACTCCAATAAATGAACTCGCGACCCGTGTTAGGGGAACTTTGATAATACTCTCCTCCGCCATTCTAGTTTGTATATTTTGATTTTCTATTCACATTGCTTTCCTTTGTTCAACAATGCCTAAATATTAAATTCAATCTAATCGACTACAGGTTGATTCGTTACAGTTTATATCATATAAACCATAATGTCTGATATTTCATTTCATTGTTTTGACACCAGGGGACTTAAAATGGCCGATTTAGCAGAATCATAGTACGATAGTAATATCATCATCATCTGCCTAGCCTTTTCCCAACTATGTTGGGGTCGGCTTCCAGTCTAACCGGATGCAGCTGAATACCAATATTTTACATGGAGCCACTGCCAATCTGACCTCCACAACCCAGTTAATTCTAGGTAATACGGTACTCTTTGGTAAGATTGGATGTCAGAATTTCAGGCCACTGATTCTATATAATATGGCAGCCGGGACCAACAGCTTTACGTGCTTTCCGAGGCACGGAGGAAACTCGGTATGTCGGGCGGTCACCCATCCACAGACCAACCTAGGCAAGCACAGCTGTACCTAAAGATCGACCCCAGTGGCAGTTCTTATTAAGCCACGAGCTCCTCGATAGTAATATGAACTATGTTATAAATCGTGAAATGGTTACAAAATGACCATACATAATATTAACTACATCTGAGACCATACATAATATTAACTACGTCTGTGACCATATTATTATCCTATTATGATTCTGCTAAAGCGTACATTTCGGCTCCCAGAACAATTCCGCTAATCATAACCAAACCGCACGTTTCTAAACACAAAAGACACCATTGACGTATAAACTTCATAGTGAAAACTGAACCTCCGCTCTGAAATAAAATTGGAACCAATTAAGGAAAACAAGGTGGTCGTGCCTTCGGATTAATAAGCTTAATTAACGGTTAAGGAGGGAGGGAGGATCATTAAAGGCGTCTCGGGAACTACTTACTGTAAACCAGTGTCGTTGGAGTGTAGTATATTTTACGAGTTCACACGTAATGCGGTGATGAGTTGTGATAAATAATAATATGGCAATTGAATCGAATTTAGTTTTAAGTAAAGAAAAAATAAGAAAAGCGAATGCTTGCGTCATTATGAATTGATGCTGTTATTGTAAAACTTAACCTCGAACAAGACAAGAATCGAAAAAGAGATAAACCACTGTGTATTATCTTTTAGTTCAATCATGCATGACTGAAATTATTACAAAACACCCGTCGATAGTCCATCCTAAAAGTGTTTAAAATAAATTTCAAAATAAAAATTCAGTAGCTTCTATAGTATAACCAACAAACACGTATTAAGCGATCAAAATGTCGAACTAAATCCTCTAACAGGTAGGAGCGTTGACCTCGTAAAAAACCTCGTAGTAAAATGTATGGGAATTGGAAAAAATTATGGCGACACAATTATTAACCTAGGGATCGATGTCGTAAAAATAAATGATCAGTTTTATAGCGTCGGCGCGAGTCCAATTTTATGATGTGGGAATTTCAGTAGCCTCATGGTATAATATTACGCTTATCTTGTGAGCGTCTCGGACTGGCTCGGGGATAAATCTACTAAAATATAATTTAAGGAAAGTTTTATTGTTACAGTTATGTATGTGGCTATTGTGGTACTTTGTTTCGTACTGTTGGTCATATTGAAGCAAGATAATTTGAAAATCTGAAACATAACAGCATACCCGTAATCCCCAAAGGGTTAGGCAGACGTATATCTTATAGTACACGCACATAAATCTTGAAATTGATGTGAAATTATGGTCATACCGGGATGCTGAACTTCATTGAATTCTAACTCATCCAGCCCTCTGTCTGCATGGATTCGTATAAAAAGATACCGTAGATACATATTTCATGTAATTTTCTGTGTAAGTTCCATGAGAAAAGTTTATTATCAAATTCTATGAATTATCCATAGCTAAAAGTGCATCAAGAAGGAAGAAGAAAACATTTAAATAGTAAAGTCTTTACAAAACGTACGACAAAACTTGTATCAAACATCGCGTCTCCATGATCTATACAAAACGTACACACTTCGCACGGTATTCGCACGATACGTACGTTGTACGCGCCAACAAATTGCATTCCTCTCCTCACAGCTAGATATTCTGCCTTGCCGTACAAAGGGGATATGACACGCGTTATAAATTGTCTATCCATAGTAAGCGTACCGGTTGCGGACACGAAAACATTAAAATGACAAATTGTTCATCGCTGTGTGATTCCATTTTTCACGACGAAGGAGGTACGCCCCAACATTACGGCGTAGATGTATACTTACCTACGTATATTAATTCGCGCAATTTAATTTACGTCAACGATTGACGCGGTAAATTGACGAAAAAATGCTCCGATATTTTTTTTCATAAATTTCTTATTGATTGCCCGGTCTACGATTGATTTGGCGAAAGTTCACGGGTTTCCAAACATTGAACGTAATAACCGGGTATTGGCGAAGCATTTCCTAATTATTTTTGAGTTGATGAAGTATTTGTTTAGAGTAAGAAGCTTATAACTTGATCGAGTTTAACTGCTCTCTTTAATTACTTATTGACTTTTATTGATATTATATATTTATTTAAGAAATATATTCGTTTGATCTTTGACGAAGTGATTGTAGACCTGATTTCCAAGTTAGAACCAATTTATTAATCAAAAGAGGCAATTAAGGGATTGAGGAAGCTTATAATTATTTAAATCCTGGATCAAAATCTACGATCAGCTAGGTTCTCGGTTTGTTTGCTTTACAGAACGTACAGAATTTAACTATGTAATGTGTTGTTATCCCGCTAAGCATGCCCTTGAAACTGCACCCTACAAGCTTCAGTAACGATTCACAAAACCATACACAAAACCAAATCTTAGACAAAGAATAAAATCTCACAACACAATTTGTCAACTCCCAGACGGTTCCAACGGCAGAAACCGCCACAATACAAGTCCTACGAACAAATTCACATTTAAATGCAACTTAAAGTTTGTCGACTGTACCGGTTACCGGTTTAGGCGGGCTGCACACGAGCGAGTAAACTCGTTAACGTGTAGCTTAACTATTTCTTCGGCAAGTAAAAGCTTAAGCCCGTTACACACGTAATACATGTGTAGACATATCAGTGTCGATTGCTGAGCCGCTATCGCTGCGGGAATGACGACAGTAAAATGTGGCTGGCTGTCACACCGTAGTGTAGCAAGGAGAGGCGGGAAGTACTGATGTCGTAAAAGATTTCCTTACAGTTAAGAAATGCTAACAATGTAAAGGAGACTATTTTTTTAGGCCTACTGATTTGGAGCGTCTGATATTCATATTACACCAAAAAAAGTAACCAAATTATTACAATAAAAAACGATTTCATTTGCATATTTCTCAATATATCGCTCAGTTAACGCTTGGCTATATTACCAATGCAATCTAGAGATTATAAGAAAGAAATCAATTTATGTTTCATGACTCGACGCTAAAATTATTAGACCAAAAAAAATTGTCTCCTTTAAACAACTACATACTAAAGTTTGAAGCATGTTATTACATATAATATATCTACGAGCAACCTTTTATTCTAGCATAAAGTACGGCAGTTATTTATTCATCTCCTGTTCCTTTTACTACAACAATACGTTACATGCTCGACTCTGATGCACTTTAATTATAGTTGAAATTGCGTAGAAGTCCCGTGAGACAAAGACATGAAAGTCAAACATAAAACTAGGTTACCCTGCAAAAAATATAAACTATGTATTTTTCCTTGCAACTGGCGGAGTGCAGAAAGCATTCATTGTTTATTTTCAAAATAGTTCCACACAAATGACGCATTATATTAAAGTTTTCCAACTGAAAGCACAAACCAGTATCAGTTACAAAGTTGTGCAAGACGCGTATAGTTCAGTCGTAAAGACGGCTGCTATCAATCCGAGACGGCACTAAACATGGAACACGAAAGAAATCACACAAAGAGACAAACAGATTCGTGATTGCCGAACCTTATCTGTGACATAAACGAATACCGTAAAACGATTATCAGTCATCTACGATGTTCGTGTCAACACGGGACGGGCCGCATGTCGCCGCCACTCATCCGCCGCTCGGCCGCCGTGTAAACAAGAAAGAGGCTGTAAACGAACAAGCAAATATAATTTATTGGCGACAAAGCGCTCACAACGGTGACATTACCGCTCACATAAAATCGCTTAAATTCAAATCGTCGTGTAGGTCCCGGCGCGGTCGCGGAGGATTGAATCGCTTAAGCGACAATGTCGTTTCGGTTCGCCTCAAATTACTCGAATGGGTTTTCGATATACCGCCCATTTGATGGGGAGCCCTTTTAAGTTAGGTGAAAGCTCCTGGCGCAAATTGTAACCACTAGCCGTAATGGCAACACGTAGTATCTATTAGGGCACCACTCTATAGGCACTTGAGATGAAGAAAGCATCACTTAGGAAATACCATCCGAGAAGCTCCATCCTAATACTTATTAACTGGAATACCGTTTTATTTCTTGGATCCAAAAAATTACTCCGATTTCTTGAAAAAATAATGAGTGGGCCTAAAAGTTTATATAACCCGGTTTAACAGAACGTCGATCATAGCGAGGCAAAGTTTTATTTAACTTAAAAATGAGGAATAAATGTACAGCCATTTCTTGTTGTCTTTCAGTCCTCTGTAAACTCTGATGGTCCGAAGAACTAATATTTTGCGGAAAAGTTTTTATTACGTTTGTTATGATATCCGCCAAGTAGGATCCTGCCATGAATTTGGAGATCCGCTTCGTGATTTCACTAAAAACACTCGGAGAGTGCCGGCGGAGCCGTGGCTCGACTCGAGCAAAATACTTGAGTCATATAACTTTATTCCTGCCACTCCTGTGACGGCTCCAATTTATTTATTTTGTTTTTTATTCGTAGAGTTTCGGTTTGGTGTATTATGTAAATTTACAGCTATTTATTTTGGAGCTTTGGTGAAAGTAGCTCTTAGTACAAAACTATAAGAGCTCATAATTATTTATAAAAAAACGTATTTCAATTTGCACATTGCTAGCTACAAACTTTACCAGAATGTTCTACTCTCGTAAAACTATGCTAAACCTAATCTCTAGATCCTAAAGCTTTCGAACTTTCGAGGACTGAAATCGCTTAGCATCAAATAAACTCTCTGGAGTAAAGACACAATTAAAGATTGGTCCCCTACAGCATCTGCCCCTCGCAGTTGCCAACCGCTTACTGGCAACGAGAAGCCAAAGTAAACACCACAATTTAATTTGTAAAAGGTATAGCGCATTATGCTATTTTCTTTTATTGCTGAGGTTCGGTTTACGTGCTTCATTTCCTTTACAGAGCAGGTAAGATCCAATCAGCTGTTCAGACCTAGTGCCTCTAAGACTGTTGCCTGAATACCTCGATACTTAAGAACTGAGGCACTAAAATAATGTACTATAAACGATCGAGAAAGGTTTACGTACTTTTATATCGTTTTTAGAACCCGCTTTAATTTAATTTTCTATTTGTGCCTGTATTCCAGCCGTTTTACAAAATAATTGGAAAATTATTTCAGATCCTGTTTAATTCGTACGTCAAGCCCTTAATTAAAATTTGTTCCAGTTCAAATCTACCTCATATTTGGTTGTATGAATACCCAGATTAACAGGGTAACCCGAAGAGTATTATTACATGATATTTAACCCACGGAAAATCTATTATTATAATTAATCAAAGCAAGTGTACCGCTCAACTTTAGGGCCCACGAATGATTGGGCCAATAAATTGTGCCACAAACATGCGCAAAACATCAACAATTTCAGATACCGGCTTGACAGCAGCAAATTAATGAACACCGGTCACAGTGGATTTATTAGGGTTCCACAGGGAGTGTACACTGCTCCACTCATTCCTAGCTTTGGTTCAATATGCTCTTTGAAGTGTACCAAACGGGTTAGTGCTTACACAAACGTTCTTCTTTCAAACTAGCTAACCGAGATTTCTCTGGAGAATCCAATCGGGATTATCGTCAGTTATTGAACTGAGTCCGTCTATTTGGGATAAGTCATTATTATACCAAATAAAAGGAATTTCCAAAGGATTTTAGGGCAAACCAATCACTCTATCTGACAACAGAGGATCGCCTGATTACATTACAGAATCTAATACAGTAGACTGGGCTGTACAAGAGCAATTTGAATATAGTGAATTTTATTAAGAAGACGAATAGTTACGATTCCATTGGCACACGACCGAGGTACAAGATTACCTAAGCGTGCGCTCTCACTAAAAGCATCTTATTTAGTATTCAAACTTAGTATGGAACCTTGCCATTCAAATTGAGATATACAAGGTAGTGAAAAGACTGCTTAGTTGTAGTACAGTGCGCTCGAGTTGAATGAAAACACTTCTCCAAATGCTGTTACGAATACTTAAATGTATACGAAATTCGTAATAGGACAACTTAATCGAGTTACAACTTTGTAATACGATTTTGTGTTGGTTCACTACTTTGGCTAGGTGCTTTCACCACAAATGTAATAAAAAAACTGTAAAAAGAAAGAAAAAGTATGTATGTATTGACTCGCACAAGTCAAAACATTATCGTCATCATCATCGTCATCGTGCCTACTAGGCCAAAAGGATCATCATTTTAGGATGGTGTAACATTTAAAAAAATTGTCACAGCTCAGCACTGGTAAGTATTCGCTTCTCCGTCAGATCCTTAGGTAATGTCTATCTAATAGAGTAGTCTCTGGGTAATTAATACCGCATCCCCATTAGTCGCCTACCCGTAACCAGAATTTTCGTTCCATAAAACTACATTCTCGTAAGTCTTTTCGCTATCAGTTCACAGAACATAAATCCTGAAACCTTCATCCAATATAATATCTCGTACCAAAATAGACTGCAAGAATAAACTTTTACAACCAATGTCGGGAAACTTCGTGTTTTACTAAAAGACTAATAAAAGTGCCCACATTTCACCGACGGCTCTAGAAGCCTATCGTCAAAAATATAGCCAATAAAACGGACTATCAAACGTAGCCCATGATAAATGTGTAACAATTCATAAGTTTTGTTCGCGATCCGTTTCTAAATCACTAGATGTATACTTTTACTAAAAACGAACGATCCTTGTATTGAATAACTCAGAAAAAGCCGTAGATAAATGGGCCTATCTATTTCTCGAAACGGAGCTATTTGTGATCTGAATTGTAGATTTTCAGTGTAGATAATGTTTATTTGTCTATATTTCACGGGAATATATAACGAAGGCCCCGTGTGGTATCCGGGCAATAGAATAGGGCCACCCCCTCTCATCCCGTGGGTGTCGTAAAAAGCGACTAAGGGAACAGCTGTAGGAGTCTATCTCCGCTGTGTGGTTAGACCACCACCTCCAAGCTAAGGTTGACGTGCCGATAGCTGCATGGCTAGAGGAGAGTCTAGTCGCGAGCGTCCCTGTTGTCTGGGCCCGGGCACCCCCAGACACTAATAAGCCTTACCTCTGCAAGCGGGGCACTGCAGAGTGTGGACAACTTTAATCCCTTGCTAATCGTGGGAACAAAATGAGAATCAATGAAAATATAAATCTCGGAGGCGGCGGTGATGCTCGCCACACATCACGCCAATTGTTTTCGCGGGGCGAAAAGCGAGCTGAAGAGTGTCGCTTAGCTACGCTGAATGTGCAGGGAGGTATAAAAGATAAGATGGACGAAGTATGCGAGATAGTGAAGGATAAAAGAATAGATGTGCTTTGTGTGAATGAGACGAAAAGAAAGGGGGTGGACATATCCAAACATGGCTCCCTGACTGCTATCTGGTCCGGAGTTCAAAATTCGCAAAGGGCCTGTCAGGGTGTGGGGGTTGTTCTCTCAGAGCGAATGATGAAATGTGTAAAAGATTACGTGTGTGTAAGTCCCAGGATTCTGTGGCTAAGAACCAAGGTGGGCCTAAACCATATCTTTTTTGTATGTGTTTACGCACCCGATATGGGGAGCTCACCTTCGGAGCGAGAGGAATTCTGGGGCAGTGTAAGAGATATAGTGAATGGATGTAGGGCAAACGAGAAGGTTGTAATGCTTGGGGATTTTAATGGCTGGGTTGGTATTAAGAGGAACGGGTACGAAAAGGTGTTAGGTGCCTTTGGAGATGATAGAGTGAATGAGAATGGAATGAGTTTACTAGAGATTTGTGTAGAGAAGAACCTTGCTGTGATGAACACTATGTTTAATCACAGAAGGATTCACAGGTATACTTGGGAAAGGGAAGACAGTAGAAGTATGATCGATTTTGTGATTGTAGATGAAAGATTGAAGAGTAAGGTAACAGATACAAGAGCATATCGGGGTGTTAATGTAGGAACTGATCATTTTCTGGTAATGTGTCGGATGTATGGTCTGTTCAAGCATTGGCGTCACCGAGTTCGAGTTTCTGTTACTGCTCTTGAAAGAATAAAAGTAGAAAAATTGAATGAATTGGAAGTAAAGGAGGAATACAAGAGAAGAGTTAAAGAGAAGACGGATAAAATATTTGATGGTAAAAATGATTACAGTTTAGAGGAAGTATGGGATATTGCGAAGAATGGTATGGTGCAAGTGGCGACCAAGTTATGTGGTCTAGCGCGGAGGAAATGTGGCAGTATCACGGATGATTCTTGGGTGGACGGTGAAGTGAAAGAGCTTGTGTGCAAGAAGAAAGAGGCCTGGCTTAAAGTTTTGACCTGTAAGGCCCAAAATAGAATAAATCAGGAAACGGACATGACAGATGATTTGGAAAGAGTGAAGAAAAGTTACACCGAAATGAAAGCGGAAGTGAAAAAACTGGTAAAAAAGAAGAAGGATGAAAAGGAAGAAAAGAACAACAGGAAATTCGCTGATAACTTCAGGGCCAATGTTAAGCTGTTCTGGAAACAGGTAAGATTGGCTCGAGGAGTGTCAGGAACATCGAGTATGAACGCTGTAAGAGCAGAGGACGGATGCCTACTAAGTGAAGAATGTAAGGTTTTAGAACGCTGGAAGGGATATTTTGAAAGTTTGTTTAGTGTCCAGGATAGCGTGGAAGGAGTGGGTAACTGGGCGGAAGCCAGTTTTGAAGACCCAGACTTAGCTGAAGAGAATGAAATAGAAATGGATGAGATTGTAAGAGCAATGAGAGGAATGAAAGTGGGGAAGGCTGCAGGGTATGACAGAGTGTCTGTGGAAATGTTGAAAAGCGGTGACGGGGTGGTAGCAAGCCTGTTGTGCCGGATCTTTAATATGTGTTGGAGATATGGTCGCGTGCCGGATGACTGGTGCAAGGCCGTAATTGTACCACTATATAAGGGAAAAGGTTCACAGCAGGAGTGTAAAAACTACCGTGGCATTAGTCTTTTGAGCGTTGTTGGGAAACTGTATGCGAAAGTGTTGATAAACAGGGTGATAAGAGTGACAGATGAGAAGATTTGGGATGTGCAAGCAGGATTTAGAGAGGGTATGGGCTGTATGGATCAGATCTTTTCCTTAAGGTGCATAGCTGAAAAACATCTGGCAAAGCACAAAAGGGTCTACTGTGCCTTCGTAGACTTGGAGAAGGCTTATGACAGTGTGTGGAGGGAAGAGCTGTGGTCGACTCTATCTATGTATGGTGTGGACAAGTGCTTGGTACGAGCACTAAAATCTTTGTACAAGGATTCTAGTGCTTGTGTTAGGATAAATGGGGCATACACTGGCTGGTTTATCATCTCAAAAGGTGTTAGGCAGGGCTGTGTAGCGTCCCCTTGGCTGTTCAACCTATACATGGATAGTTGTCTGACAGATTTGAAAGAGAATGACTGTGGATTAAGGATGAATGAGTTGCCTGTCAAATGCCTTCTGTACGCAGATGATCAAGTTCTTCTTGCATCGTCAGCGGAACAGTTGCAAGATATGGTAACTGTTATGAATGAAGCATTTAAGAGAAAAGGGATGAATGTAAATGTAAACAAGACGAATGTTATGGTATTTGAAAGAGAAGAGGATATATCGGTGTGTGATGTGAAAATAAATGATAAGAGTGTGAAACAAGTGAATGAGTTTGTATATTTGGGCAGTATGTTTACAAGAGATGGAAAGATTGACGCAGATGTAGAAAGGAGAGTAAACGCGGGAAATAGAGTAAATGGTGCTATGCATGCGGTGGTGACCAACCAGTCGATGTCAAAAGAGGCTCGGCTGGCTGTTCACAATGGTGTGCTGGTGCCTACTCTTATGTATGGCAGTGAATGTTGGGTGTGGCAAACGAAGCATGAAAGTAGGATTAATGCTGTGGAAATGCGTTCTTTGCGAAGCATGTGTGGTGTAACTCTGAATGATAAATTGAGGAATGAGGTTATACGAGAACGTTGCGGTTTAAAAGAAGATGTAGTGACAAAAATTGAAAAGAGTATGCTAAGGTGGTTCGGTCATGTGGAAAGGATGAATGAAAGTCGATTAACAAAAGGTATTTACAAGGCAGATGTGAGTGGTATTGCCGGGAGGGGACGCCCTAGAAAGACATACACTGATCTTATTGGTGCCGTTCTTCTGAAAGGACAGGTGCGTAGTACTCGTAACCGGCGTGCGTGTATGACCAGATGTATGAATGTGGACGAGGCAAAAGGAGTATGTAAGGATCGTAGCAAGTGGCGTTCTGTGGTTTCTGCCTACCCCCATGGGAAAAGGGCGTGAGTTTATGTATGTATGTATATAACGAATATATAGGAGATGAGGAGGCATGGCCAATATTTATAATAATTGCTGAGGGTATGAAGTTGGAATCTCGACAAAGCCCCAGCTTGAACGAATGCCATCTCCTGAGCTCGAATCACGTCCGTGCGAGGATTCCCCATTCTCTTCATAGTGCTGTTTATTTGATAAACATATAACTGTGCTGCTGTGCTCATAATAGAGTATGTATTGCTGAGCTTCAATACGTTGATAGGGTCGATAATTTTCACATTACTTTCGAATCTCTAAATCCCTAAGCTATGAACTACTAACAGCTTTATCTTGGACATCTAATGCGGGGTCGTTAGATACGAAAACGAATCGTTGTGGTTGTTCTTGAAAACTAACAAGATTTGATGTAGACTAGAAAGAATTTGACAAATAAGTTAGATACAACATCATGCCTGTAATCCCCAAAGGGTTTAGGCAGATGTGTACCTAATAGAAGACCCACACTTCGCCAGTTATGTTGAAGTCCCATGCAATAATAGGGGGCAAGCCTATTGCTTCCAACCGGGTACAAATCCAGAACCCGTTGTGGCTGCTACTGAGAAATTATTTATGGAAAACCCAATAACAGTTTGCCCGACCTGGGGATCGAACTTAGAACCTCGTGCTCCGCAGTCGCGATTATAACCACCAGACCAACGTGGCACTGTGTGTGTGTTAGTGAATGGCGAAATATTGTGTTCTAAAATGTGTAGCACGAAGTGAAAATGTATTTGCACGGTGTTACGTGCGTAATATTTTCAGGTTGAACTTTCCCCCGGGCAGAGAGCACTGATGAAGTTTGCCCCATAACTTTTTTGTGGTCATTGAATTTGTTTGCCGACCACTCGCCACCGAGCTATGGAAGTTTGATGAAAACTTATACTTTGCAAGGATACTTCGGGCCTCTTTTGTATGACTTATATTCCAACTTTGAACTTGTGAATGTTTACCAAACTAACTTAGTAATGCACGTTATAAAATAAAATAATCTGTTCTGACTGCCTCGTTGGTTTAGTGGTTGCAAGCGCGACTGCTGGGCGCAAGGTTCAGGGTTCGATTCCCAGGTCGAGCAAAGTGTTATTGTGTTTTTCCAACAGGAACTTCTCAGTACCGGCCACGGAGTCAGGATTTGCATGTTGATGGCAATAGGCTCGCCCTCTATGACACGGAACTTAAACATAACTGGCGAAATCTGCCTAACCGTTGGGGGCCCGCAGGCGTGATTTTATGTTTTAAAATAAAATAAAAAAATTACTGTGCAAAAATGTTAATGTAATTGAGGCAGCATGTTATGACCAGGCATGAACAGACAGGTGCATGAACCGAATTATATTATTTTAGTGTTGGTGGACTAGTAAGTTGGGTTGCTACCCTAATTATCAGCTCATAACAATGCATTACGACACGAGAATTATAGCGCCATTTAATTTTGTAAATATATAGCTGACATAAAATACAAAGAATAACATACAATTTACAGACATTTATTTTCCTTAATACTAACAAAAGAAAACCATATTGTAAAATACACACAAACAGATAAATGATAAAACAAATCTGATAAAAATCCGTAACACCGGCGGCTCATTAGTAAGATAAAAGGGAACAAGCCACCGTGATATTGGAAGCAACTTCGTCATCATTAAAATAAGAGGTTTTCTTTCATTTTCAGGTATTAGACGCCGCACATAACGCCAACCGACTAAAGATGAAATCGTAAAAGCTTTTGACAGCCCACCGTAAAAAAATGACAAAGGGACTTCATATGAAGAATCCTCTTTTTATTTAGGTTTCGAGTCCGCTCGTAAAATGTGAAGCCTACTAATAAAATGTGTGCTCGAAGATTGTATTCAACTCTCCCTTTTTGTAGTACCGACGGTCGTTTTTTGAATAACAATAGAATTTAATTCGGGCCCGTGCGCAATTTCCGTATGTTTCCATTATTCGTTTCCTCCTTTTGTGAGTTCCAAACTATAAGTACCTATATGGTTGCTCTTTTATAACAAATTGTAAGTATGTATTGTATAAAATAATAACTTGAATCATTTTAAATAGCAATAAAAATGGTTTTCCAAACGTTGTAGTACGCAATATCGACAGTCAAAAAGGTCATCACCACTGAAAAAAAATTGAAATTTTTTAAGTCAATCAAATAAAATAAAATGTGAGGCTAGCGTTATTTTAGCAAGTTGGCCTATATTATTCGAATGAAAAGGCATACTTAATTAGCAACCACATATTATATTCAGTTACTAGATATATTAGTAAGTACCTTGTAATGGGTTTTCAACTACATTATTTTAATTAATATTAAAAATATCCAGTAAAAGCTAAAGTTTCCAAGTGGATACAGGTTTCAAATAATCATTTCAAGGACTCACTTCACATGCTCCAAATACTTACAACAAATAGAAGACTGAAATCATATACTCGAAAATCTGAGTTCTTATATTGGAACATGTAAAGAAGAAGAGAATATCAAGAGCATGAATAAAAAACTTTATATAAAGTTGCCAAGATCATTCCCGCTCCTGATTATATATCCTTGAAGCAACCAACCGAGAAGTCTCATAAACACCCCTCTTAACGCTTACAATGGCCCTTAGACCCAAAAACGTCTCACTCTTAACTAATAGCACTTTCTACGGTAATATTTCTTTGATGTAGCACTAGGGAGCAATTCTAATCTAGCCATGTTGTGTTTGAGTTGCCCGTCTGGCAATTATGTGCTGCTGAAGTGGAGCAGATCCAGCGGACATGAGTTGTTTAATTGAGATGAAACGCACGCCCCAGAGACCGCAGTCAACAACTTAGTGATCAAACTACTATGATACCTAACTGAGACCAATTTATACAGCAACTACGATTTAAATGGAGTTTCACAAGTTTGCCAGTAATTAACTGCCAGTTAATTGATGTTTATTGCATTGGTTGTTGAGTTATTCCAACTATTTTGGTTACTCATAGTTCGGATAGTCCCTGTTCATTCCGCTTTTTATGCACAAAACGTAGAGTATTTAATTAGTGTCCCTACCCACGCACTGCACGTAAATATTTGTTGGAATGGAGTGAATTTATTTTATTGGATTCGAGTGAGATAGTACGGTAAAGGTTTTCAAACAAAAATCAAGTTCAGTCAACCGAATGAAACATATTGTTGCGAGTTCGGTAAATATGCAAGTATTGACATATCGAATTTTTGAAGCGTGATACAGTTATGTGTAATTTTTAAATTGGTGTTCTTTGGACAAACTGAAAATATGATTTTTAGGGTTCCGCACCCGAAGGGTAACCAACGGGACCCTATTTTTAACCTTTACTATCCGTCCGTCCGTCTGTCTGTCACCAGGGCCCCGAGTCTGCTATTCAATAGTGTCAGAATGGTCTATCATTGATCTCATAATTGTTGATTTTGACAAGTTTGGTGTTGTCAAAATCAAGAATTATGAGATCAATGATAGACCATTCTGACACTATTGAATAGCAGACTCGGGGCCCAGGCTGTATCTCAAGAACTGCGATAGCTATACAGTTAAAATTATGTATTTCTGTTGCTGCTATAACAACAAATACTAAAAACAAAATAAAATAAAAAAATTAAGGGGGTCTCATACAACAAACGTGATTTTTTTGTCGTTTTGGTATTGGCCTGTTTTTTATGTTTCATATCTACCAACGATGTTTAAATGATAACTAAGTACTCACCAATGGATTAGAAACTTCAAAAGATTTTTCCGCAGTAGCTATAATCATCTCTCTTTGCTCACAAATCGATTCATGCACCAATCTCATATTTTATTCAAGTGAAGGCTTCCGTTAAAATTAAGCCTCTTTGCCGATCATCGTGGGAAGAGCAGTTAAGTAGTCTACTTGTAGCCGAGGCTTCTTGGCCTCGTTTATAAAACCAATGACCAAACCGATAGCTCTCTAGCTATTATAGAATACACCACCCTTGATGTCAATCAACATTATTAAAATTGGCCATATGGTACTGACGAGTACACTCACGATCTACTTTTCACCTTTAGTAATAATAATGGTCGACCATCAGTGAACTCTGTAATAGTAATTGTTGCTTTGTAAAAAGTCTTAAATTCTTATTTTGTTACTAGCTGTGCCCGCGACTTCGTTCGCGTGCTTGTCGGAAACTAAAATGCGTCGCTTAGATAAAAGTACATTAAATCATTGCCCTGCGTTAACTTACTGACGCTGTAGAAAATAAGAAGAGGGTAATGCAAAGTACTGACTATGTCTAATACTAAAGTTTAGATGGATGGGTGTTTGTTAATCAACCACGTCAGAACGGCCGAACGGATCTTGAAGAAATTTGAAACAGGTACATTATAGTCGACAGGTACTGTCGTTGGCGCGTTCGTGTTCCACGCGCGCCTCAAAGATATGTCAGCAACAATTAAGGGGTCCTTTGGGGCCCTTTAATTGTTGCTGCCGTCGTCTGCCGGGGCTGACGGTTGTCCGCAAGAGATACCACGGCCCCGAAACACAAAGAGCTAAGAAGAAACGTGGGTGGTTTTTAGTCAGTAGAAGTCTGACACTTTCTTTCGCTCCGCCCAGAGCGGGATGAGTCATTTGATAATTTACGAACCACAAAAAAGGAGGGATTAGAGGCTGTTTCGAGTGGTACCTGTACCGAATCTGGGACATCGAATCTGAAATGGAACGCCGTCACCTCCTTCTGCGAAGCAGTAATGCTAGCGAAAGAGGTGAACGTAAGAGGGACACAACCCCTCTTCCCAGCCGCCGCGGGAGACGCTCCGGGCATCGGGGGCCACGTGATGGCTTCCAGCCACCGTAGGCGCGGGCCTGTGAATGGTGAGTAACGGGCTAGTTAATCGTTCGTCAGTCCTATGACGATGGAGACGCTTTCGTGTTCCACGCGCGTCTCAAAAGGATGTCAGCAACATTGAAGGGGCCCCCAAGGACCGACGCCCGTCGGGGCTGCGGGTTGTTCGAAAGAAATACCGCGGCCTCGACACATAGGGCTAACAACACACCACATCTATATAAAGACATGTTTGGTGCAGTGGCTAGACGATTAACAGTAGCACTGTGTGTCGCAGGTTCGATTCCCACACGGTACAAACAAAATATGTCGTGGGTTTTATCTAATTTTAATTTAGTTTAAAAAAAATAGTATTTTTATACTGTGTAATTGGTAAATCTTTATTTGTTGACTATTCACGAAACATATGTTTATTTAATAACACCGCGGTTCAGAAAATGACATCAAATGAATAACGCCATCTGTCGAAGACGAAGATTAACTGCTAAAAAAGAGCGATCAAACACACTATAAGGTTTAGGCTATGTAGATTTTGAAAGCAGCGTCATTTAGACTAATATCTACGTACCTTTTGCTATCATTACTTATTTAAAGTTATCTTGTGAAGGCATTTATTAATAAGTACCATATTCGTTCAATAGATGTCGTTGCTTGTCTCATTCTTGACCATAATGATAAGTTCTTCTTGAAAACTATAAATACATATATCTTTTGATATAGAGCACCGATTACGATGAAACAAAGACTAAGTAATAGCCTAAGTTACGCACAATATTTATGTATAAAAGTTACCTACATTCGTTTCGTAAATTTGACGTGATGCTTAGTCATCGAAACAGACAAACAGACAAACAGACAAACAGACAAAATTTCTAAAAATGCTGGAAATGTGTTCTGTTGGTTATACTTTAATACCCTGACAATTTTTTTTTTAAATATTTTCGATGTACAAAAAAGATTTTTCTACAGATTTATTATATGTATATAGATATAGATATAGATATATAGATATAGATATAGAATAGATTTGTTTTAAGGTTCTTAATAGTGTCCCGTCGGGCCTCGACATAAAGAGCTAAGAAGGAACTTGGGTGGTTTTTAGTCAGTAGAAGTCTGACACTCCCTTTTGCTCTGCCCAAGAGCGGGAGGGGTTATTTGATGATTTCCATCCGCCCATAAAAAAAATGTTTCATAGTGTGAACAGTTATTGGTAGACCTTATTAAATAAATTAATAATCCACGGGTATAAACAGTACACTCTTCAATACAACGATTAATCAAGGTGTGACTCCCAAACAGTCATACATCGAGTATACCTACTTATATACTTCACTTTTAATTTTCCTAAAAGTCCGATATCCGATAATGTCAGTACAATTTGTAAAACTGTCTAACGGTTTGTTCGTGTGTTGTTGAAACTGACACCCATTGAATAAAGTGCTCCCATATCAAACCATCCAAAATATGAATCGTCGGGAACAAAGTTACTTTTGTTTCAAAAGTTTAATTGTATTCAATGTTCCGCGCCACGCTGAGTTACACAAACATGCAGAAATTCTAACTGCGGATACGGATATGTTGTTTGAAAAAATAAAACTCGTAGATTTTAATGATGATTTCGTGTTTACGAACCGATAGTATTTCTCTGAATTGGCTGATCGCAAACTCTTTCTAAATATTAGCCTGCGGTGCGGTGGTAAAGCGGCGTTGCAAAACAAACAGAACTGGTGGCATGCGTTTTAGTTTTATTTTTTGTAGATATTGAAAGCTTTGCTGATATAATATGTTATGTCTTTTTTATGTTTTATTATTATATACCTTTTATTATTGATTGTAGTCAATCGTAATATTAACTTACACATAGTATTGTATCGAGTCTGGTTCTTCTAACCAAACAGACAGATGTGTTGCTGGAGAGTTTGTTCCGCCACTTCTTCTTTCCAGCAAAAACACTAGGAAGTGTCGAAGGGTGGGCGTTTTGGGGGACTGTCACTTGTAAATAAGTAAAGTAAAGTAAATTTTGACGTTCGAAAAGTGCTGATTATCAGCCTAGTTTGAATAAATGAGTTTTGATTTTGATTTTGATTTTGATTTTGCTGTAATAGTTATTGATTGCGTAATCAAAATATTTCACTCCGTTAGTTAGTTTTTGATGTTAAGTGCGCTATATAGTCTCAAATGATTGGTTGTTATGATATTTTACCACCCATCACACCACCACTCTCTCTCTATGAACGAAGGCCTCCCTATGACCTCCAAATCTTTCGATCCAGGGCCAATGTAGACACACCACTGCTGGTTGGTCCTGTTCACCTCGTACCGCCACCATCTCCTACGAGGTCTACCGCGTCGCGCTCTGCCTGTTTCAGGGCTCCACAATGCAACATGGTCATTTTGGTCCACAGCTCGTCGGGCGTACAGTAGACATGGCCAGCCCAGCCAAGTACCAGCTTAGCAGCATTTTGTTTAAATAAATGAAAATAATTTTCTTTAAATAATTAGTAACATTTTACTTCTATTCGGAGACTTTAACAAGAGAGGTAATCGTGGGCGGTTTTAGTCGCAATTACTAAGTAGAAAATAAATTCTAAATTAAATCCACATAAGCATAATACGCACAAGTACCTACGTATATAATTTATTTGTTAATCCGATTGGGTATTCAAAAAAAATTGGTACCTATTCGGTCGCGGGATAATCCCAGATCCAATAAATTGAAAGAAGCTTTTGTGAGCATTTTACATGCTTCTGAGAAATCTACGACAGGGCGATTTTATGAGTTACCTATTTACAAGATTTACATAAGGCTATAGCAAGCGGTAGTGAATGACTTGCAATACAAAGAAAGAAGAAAGCATTCAAAGCATTTATTTCAATTAGACCATCACAGGCACTTTTGAATGGCAAAAAAGTCATCTTGTGAAAGTATTGTACCTAGTTGCTCATTCCAAAGCCTAGATCTCTATGGAGAAGAATAGGCAAGAAACTTCAGCTACGTTACGAACTCTTTATTACATGTTGATATTATACATAATATAACATAGGTTAGGTTAGGCATAGTGGACGTTGGCAAGAAGGCTGCTAGGTTAAAGTGGGATTGGGCGGGTCACGTCAGTCGCATGCACGATGACCGTTGGGCAAAAGCCTCCACACGATGGTTGCCAGAAGACGGACGGCGCCGCCGAGGCCGACCTAGAAAAAGGTGGCGTGACGATTTAGACGCGTACCATGAGGGCTGGTTCGAGGCGGCACAAGAAAAGAGCTCGTGGAAGGAATTGGGGGAGGCGTTTGCCCAGCAGTGGGACAGGGTAGGCTAAAGAAAAAAAAAAACATAGGTAAGAGCACGTGAAATGTTCTTTATTTAATTGACCTTTATGACGTAGGTAATAATGACACTAGTAGTCTGGCATACCCAGGAATAGTGAAACGTATAGGTATGAATCAGGAGTATAATTTGTATATTGGTAGTTTCCAAACTTGGCAAGGAGCCACTACATTGCAGTGAAAGTCAGGCTTCGGGCATAATAGAATTTTTAAAATATCGATTTTCAATACCTGTATGGCTATATAGACCTCTCTGGGGACAAGTGAAATACTGTCAGCCACCGAAGGTTTTGTTATTTGACGACTTTGTTATTTAACAATCCATTTTCCTTTAGCTAAAATCATTTTAGCTGTATAATGAAATAATTATGAATATGTAATGCACAGGACAAAATTAAGATCTAATAATTGTCTGCAATAAACAGGTTCAACCTAATTCACACAAATAAGCAACTATTGTTAAGATATTTGATTGTGAACGTTCCCTTTTATATTAAAAAAAACGATTATTAACAGAAAAGTCTTGGAATCTATATGCCAACTCTCTACTTAGGCATGATTTTCCTCAAGGAACGTGTCTTGCGGATAAGAGGAACAATTTATAATTAAACATAATTTAAGCCCCGGAGGCTTAAATTATTATTAGCTCAAGAAAAATATTAAATTCTATTTGGCTGAAACTAAAACAGTTTCACTTCATGCCGGAAAACCATATTACAAGATAATTTCAGGGTTAAATAGCTCATAAACGTATTTCATCCAATTCTTAAATTAGTATTTCTGAGGGGTAATGTTGAAATATTTATGGCCAGCGAGCGTAAACGACTCGGCTCGTGACTAAATAAAAGTCACTCGGGTCGGTCTTCAGGTTAAGCCCCGCCTGCCTAGGTTGATCGGCGGATGGGTGGCCACCCATAATTTACCAAGTTTCCTCCGTGTCTCGGAAAGCACGGTCGGTCCCGGCTGTCATTTATAAATATTTTTCAGTCGTTACAGGAAATCTGACAACCAGTCCAAGCGGTATCATATTACTCAGCACTAATTGGGTTGTGGAGGTCAGATAGGCAATCACTCCATGGAAAATACTGGTATTCATCTGCGTCCTGTAAGACTAGTAGCCGACCCCAAAATGGTCGGGAAGAGTCTCGGCAGATGATGATGATAAAGCGAGCGTAAACGAAACATATTCGGATCGCCGATTTCCAATATACAAGAAGATTGAAGATACAAGTCTCGCCCCCCATTAGAGTAGTTTGTGACAATTCACAAGTTCGAAGACAAGCGAGGCAAAAGCGATCAAGCGCCGTCGTAGGCGGTGGCAGCGTTGTGTAGTTATAACTTTCTGCTTATGTAAGCAACTGTTGTTCTATATCGTGGTCAGCGAAATTGGAAAAAGTTAACAGGAGTTTTTGTTTTGTGCCCACGTTTATTGACAGCAAGGTAGTGAACTAGCAATAATTAAATAGTATTTTTAAATAATGAAGACATTTTGTATATGTAGTTTGATATTTGCGAAATATTGTATAGACATCAAAATAAATTAAAAATTCGAAATCTTTCTTTTTCTCATATTACTTATGTACTTACACATTAATGTAACGTCACTTCTGTCTGGGATAGAGACGGAGCTATGCGGAATCCCCGTCGGGGCTCCGGATCCCCGTCGGGGCTGCGGGTTGTTCGCAAGAGATACGGTGGCCTCGACATAAAGGGCTAAGAAGGAACATGGGTGGTTTTTAGTCAGTAGAAGTCTGACACTCCCTTTCGCTCTGCCCAAGAGCGGGAGGGGTTATTTGATGATTTTCCACCCTCCAAAAAAAAAAAAAAGGCAATATGTTATTGGGATTTTCCATCAAGAATTTGTCAGTAGCAGCCTCGAAGTCTGGATTTGTGCCCGGTTGATTGCAATAGGCTCGCCCCCAATCCATGTGACTTAAACATAACAGGCGAAATGTGGGTTTACTATAAGGTACACTTCCGCCTAATCCTGCTGGGAAAACGGGCATGATGTTATTATGAAGTGGGTATTCCTTATAGCGAAAAGGAGTGTCAGACTTCTACTGACTAAAAACCACCCATGTTCCTTCTTAGCCGTTGTGCCGAGGCCGCGGTATCTCTTTCGAACAACCCGCAGCCCCGACGGAAAGTGGGTATATCTCTCTACTAAACATTGAGTATCTCCTTGTTTCCGTTAACAAGCAACCTTCAACAGACGCCATTTACACTTCTAAAAAGAATAAACTCATCTACCTACTTCCAACTTTTACTTCACGATTCTAAAGGCCGACGCTCACTGCCGGCACGGCACGGCGTGTCATGGCAAAGGATTTTATTATTAATCAAGTTATTTTGAATCTTATTTCAATGAGTTTAGAATTCATGTTAATTTATTTCGATACCACGATGCCGTAAA
Source organism: Diarsia brunnea (assembly GCA_949774965.1). Classification (NCBI taxonomy): domain Eukaryota; kingdom Metazoa; phylum Arthropoda; class Insecta; order Lepidoptera; family Noctuidae; genus Diarsia; species Diarsia brunnea. The sequence continues at coordinate 9,339,377 of OX459011.1, forward strand.
AAGACGCGACATGCCGTGCCGTTTCATTCCACGGGTTACCGTGGCACGCCATTGCAACCCGCGAGACGGTTGGCTCACTTTGTGTCGAGGAATTATGATTGCTAAACTGGTTGAAATAAGGTCGAAACTTGTGCGGTCATTTCGGTTAATGGGGCGCAAAACTGATTGATGCTAGAGTGGCTGGGTTTTCAACAGGATACCACGGCATGCGACGGTATGCCACGGCATGCCACGAAACGCGTGGGATGCCGCAGCACAACCTGCCGTGCCATGCCGTCAGTGAACGCCGGCCCTTAGGCGGCCGTGTCACGTGTGCCTTTGTTTCAATATATTTTCGACCACGTGCGTCGCTGAAATAAAAACGTGCCGGCGAAAGTATAAACAGGAACACGGGTTGTTGGTACATGATGGATATTTAATTTATGTTATGTATTCGTGTCGTGTAGGTGTTCATTTAGCAAAGAGAGACTTATAACTAGCAGTGGGTGAAGTCTAAACGTGGATGGCAATGATGATTGATTTATTATGTAAACGTATGTTCAATAATTTTGAGAAAAGTAGGCGTTATAGATAAGTAGTGAAAGCTTAGAATGAAAAGCTTGTGTCCCAAGTGCACACATGTACACACACACAGTAGTGCACATGTACTGGTATGCACCTGTTTATGTATTATGTTTACAAAATGGTTTTATCCTTATTTTTATTTATTTTTTTGTACTCTACCACAGTGCTGTCCTATTTGACCCAAAGGTTGACTGGTAGAGAATGCCTTGTGGCATTCCGCCTATGTACCACTTTTGTACATGAAGTTTAAATAAATAAATAAACACACAGTAAATATTAAAAAAAATTCAAAGATAACATTTTACTTACTTACGAGTACGTAGGTAATAGATAATTTACGGCTGTAATCCCCGAATGCCTAGGCAGAGTTAATAATAGTTTTTTGGCGTTGTAAATCAACTAATTATCCGTTCCCGATGAATATATCGTCGAATTAAAATTCAGCTTCAATATAATTTAATTTACTATTTTCTTCAACCGCTTAACTGTGTCGAAAGGCAAAGCGAAACTTCCTTACACGTGACTTTCACTGAAAGGAACTCAATTTGAATTACTTGATAGTTGCGTAAGTCGAAGTTTCCTTCTCTTTAACTTAAGTACTAAGAACAAAACAACAAGAGCCTTAGTTCAGTAATCAAATCTCTTGATAGAATTATTACCACAGCTGTTGCTAGCTTTATTATTACACTAGCTGACCCATGCAACTTCGTCTGCGTCACATAATATAACTTATAACAAAATGTCAACATAAATTGAGTTAAATCGTAACAAACAAAAAATCGTATCTTTCCTCTTTATAATATTAGTTTAGATTATATTAAAGTGTGAATTACTATTGGTATCTCTTACTGTTAAATATACAGTAACACCTTGTAAACATTATGGTGCAGTAAATATTTTGAATATGAATTTCTCCGGAGTCCCCGGAGGCCAGAATTCCCACTAACCTACCGCACCGGACCGAATGACTGCCGCGCGCTTAATTATTTTGTCGCGCGGATATTTTTACATTGCGATATCTTCTAAGATATTTGTTTAAACTGTATAGAGTAAAGGGCACAAATATTCTATATTAAATTTCTGTGCTAACAAACACATTTATTTAGATATAGATTAATACCATATGGGTTAAATAAGCTTCGCAAAATGTCATTCTTTTTAACCTAACATTTTAATAGTAAAAAATGGTTACAGTGAGTCAATCTTAAAAGATAGACATATGCTGTCGCGGACTTTTTTTTAGAACTTTTAAAGAGGAACAATTCTTTCATACATGGTATTTGCGTGACTTAAACCGTTTTCGCAGCGCACGCAACGGAAGCTCTCAAAAAGGAATATCTTTTCCCGTTTTTGCAACATTTTTCATTTATGCTCCGCTCCTATTGGTCGTAGCGTGATGTTATATAGCCTAAAGCCTTCCTCGATAAATGGACTATCCGACACAAAAAGAGTTTTTCTATTCCAACCAGTAGTCCCAGAGTTTACCGCGTTCAAACAAACAAACAAACAAACTCTTCAGCTTTATAATATTAGTATAGATTTTAGATATTCAACATTCTCGATTAGTGCTTATAATCGAGAATTTACAAATAGGTTCTAAAGGGGTTTGAACTTTTTTGTATGGAAGCTGGCACCCACCGCCATTTTGTTTTTTTTTTTAATTACGGCCCGCAATGAAATTGGTATGTATGGGTAGAGGACACCTAGACGAACGAAAAAAATGTTATGTAACATGGTACCCCAAAGTGTCACGTTATTGAGATATTTGAAGGTAAAGATCGACATAAATGAGTACAATGACCACATAAAAAATAAACCTTTTACGTGTCTATAGGCGTTAATTATTATTATTACTGTTTATTGAAAGAGAGTAGGTACCTACATTATATAGGGTGTAAAAGTACCCTTAACGCAAACGAAGGGCATTTGTTCTCCCCACCACTGCGATAATTTTTTTGTTCTAGACTATACCTGGGAACCTCCTAGTTGCGGAGATATTGGGGGTCAAAGTTCCAAATTTTTCACAGCTGTTTTTGTAAATACTAGTATTTCAGATTTTAACTTTACTTAAATTACCTCCAGGACCCGTTTACTATTCAAAGCATCCACTAGCACAATGTTTTTAGAGTGCTACTTTGAGTTTTACCGTAAAATGTGAAAAAAAGTCATTTCCCAGCAAAAATGTTTGCGTAGGTGTACTTGATTTGGTTGGTTCGGTTGGGCTTGGTTCGTTTACACCCCGTATACTACTAGGAGCACGAGAAAACTATTCTTTGACATAACATAGCGTTTCATTGCGATGCGAAGCGATTTTGTTGTGTGCATAGTAATAATCAACCTGGGAACGATTATTTGGATAGAATTTAACGCATATACACGTAATAAGTCTATTTTTAATGATTGTCGTTGTACTCATTTGTCGACCTTTACCTTCAAATACACACATCAACACTGTCTAGGGATATTTTGGATTTACTCAATTTACTCAAAATGTATTAAAAATAGCACACAACATGTATATATTTTTATAAAGCCCATTTATCAGACTACACTCCAGAATAAAAGAAAACATTGTTTTTTGCGTAAACAAATTTTTATTCAAATAAAGAAAAAACATGAAATAATGGTAAAACTAACAACGAATGTGTTTCTCAAGAAAAAATTACAAATAAGGTAAAAATAATTTGTTTTTAACAGTTCTGTGAAAAATCAGTAGTCAGTAAAACCACCCATGACGTTAATAACGGTCCTGCAACGGTTTTTCATGCTTTGGATTAAGTTATCCACACTGAGAAAAATAAATGATATTATGTATCAAGAATGTGTCTCCGTCAATCATGTAACTTATTTATATAGGAACGCACAAAGGTGTACGATTACAGTAATAAAGTAGGTACATTGAGTTGTCCGTAGTAAGATTACTTTATGGATGTCGCTATGATTTTTGTAGATTTTATTAAGAACTTGTTTACTTTTTTGGCCAGTCGCAAACCGTAAACAAGTAGAAAAATAGTCGCTTTATAAATTTTCTTGATTAATTTGAATAAATAACTTGACTGATATTAACTTGCCCTTTAAACAAAGCGTTTAGGTTTCTTGTTTATGCGAACTATGGCAGTTGTTGCGTTTAAAGCACTTGACCAATGTTTAAAAGTCACTTGATTGATTTCAACATCTTCGCTGATAGATTAAATCATTAAAATTGTAAGTTTTAAAATGAAATATACTTATGACGATAGGCGATTTATTTGATAGTATCATGTCAGATGATAAATTTTAGATTGACAATTAATTGATTGATGTAAGTACGTCTTTGTATAGATCATGTAGCTCATTAAAGTTAAGTAATTAAAAGTGTTGATCTGAATTAAGTACTTCTTTGTTGTGCTTAAGTTGTATGGTTGTTGCTATTAAGTTGTATGTTTGTTGCTATAAGTTGTATGTTTGTTGCTATTAAGTTGTATGGTTAATGCTATTAAGTTGTATGTTTGTTGCTATAAGTTGTATGTTTGTTGCTATTAAGTTGTATGTTTGTTGCTATAAGTTGTATGTTTGTTGCTATTAAGTTGTATGTTTGTTGCTATAAGTTGTATGTTTGTTGCTATTAAGTTGTATGTTTGTTGCTATTAAGTTGTATGTTTGTTGCTATCAAGTTGTATGTTTGTTGCTATTAAGTTGTATGTTTTTAGCTATTGAGTTGTTTGTTTAGGCTCAATTTACACCGCCGCGGGATGGAAGCGAAGCGACTTTTTACAACGAAATTCTACATAACATAATGAACTTTATGTCAATTGGTTAACGTACAAATTACGTACGTTACACAAGGTTCATTATGCTATAAACAAATACGTTGCAAAAATTCGATTCGATTTCGGTATAAATTGAGCCTTAACAAACAACTCAAAAGCAACAAACAAACAACTTAATAGTAACAGAAGACATACAACTTAAACGCAAAAAAACAAACAATAGCAACAAACGTACAACTTAAATGTAATAAAGATAATTTAAAATATTCATAAGTGTTACTGAAATAAAATAATCAAGTAATTTGACTCATTTATTTTTATTCAAAACAGCAAGTTAAATAATCAACATAAAATGAACGAAATTGTTATAACATAAGAATAAACGGGTGTCAGGGACGGCCTTCCGAAAACTTCGCAGAGTGATCAGTCCATGAAACTAAACAAATTTTCACAATTTTTTTTATCAGGAAACGTCAAAAATATTTTGATTTCTAATTTAGTTCCTGTATAGGAAATGCTGATTGATTCTCTGGAAGGTATAAATTTTTAGTCTTTAACTGAGTTTTTGTGAAAAATGTTTAGTTTCATGAACTGATGCTGTTGATCATACATTCGGAGTTTTTTAAAGACAGTGCTAACAAAAAAAAAACTGAAAAAGGCCCTGTTTGTACTCTTTCCCAGATTCCTCGGAAATTAATAAAAATTTGAAAAAAATAACATTTTCTATTCTAAATTAACACGTTATTTTAAATAATGACAGATTATTTTCTTCCTCTTTCTTTTCCTTCCTTTTTTTTCTTAGCTGCTGGTGGAGAAGATTCTGTTCCAGAACTAGTAGGCAGCGCCACAATACTTGGCGTTATAAGTTCCGTTAGGGATAATATAGCTGCAAGGTTTCTATTTTCTTCAGTGTCACCTGAAAAAAGAAACATTTTATATTAATATATATTACACACACATGTCTGTATGGTGTCGGACGTAAAGAATAACCATCCCATATCTTCCCGTGGGTGTCATAAGAGGCGACTAAGGGACTTCCCAGAGAATGGGCAACTGCAGCGTTCTCTGAGCTTTTGTAACAACCGCACTGCGATCGCCAACCCGCCTGCCAAGCGTGGCGATTATAGCAAAAACCCTCCTTTGGGGGAGACCCATGTCCAGCAGTGGACGTCTTTCGGCTGAAATGATGATGATATTACACATACACACACTCACTCACACACACACACACAGACACACTCATGTGAGCTTGCAAGCCCTGCTGTCAGAGGTTTGTGTAACGACCAATGTCAGAAACAGTGACCCAGACCGATGCTATAACTCAGTTCACTTGACTCGTAACGAAAATTAGCACTTTTAAGCATAACAACTCACAAACGGTTTACTAAATCAAAAAACGGTCTACTGTGACCCCCAGTATTATTGAAAGACCTATCCAACAATACCCCACACGATAGGGAACGCAAAACAAATTATCATCTCCACCTTACACGTAGGGGAGGAACCTCAAAAAATTTTTTTTTTACGATTTTATTCTACCAATTTGTCGGCGTAATTAATTTGTATACTCATGCCAAATTACAACTTTCTAGTACCAATAGTTTTTGAGCTAGACCGCGGACGAACAGACAGACAGACAGACATGGTTGACTACGGACTCTAAAAAAGACGCTGGGTTGCAGATGCTAAGACAAACTTTAGAGGCTGCACTTATAATTCCCCTTTTTTTTTACAAAATTAAATTTTAGATTTGTGTCCCCGGTGGGAATCGAACCCACTACATGCGGGCGAATCAGAAACGTTGGCTCTATAACTAGCTTTCCGCCCCGCGGTTTCGCCTGTTGTAAATTAGATATACTCATAGGAATTAATTTTACATTTTTTACAGTCTATGTTTGACCACGGGTCTTTCTTCAGCTATCTCAATTCATTTTATCAAAATCGGTGCAGCGGTTTAATCGTGAAAGCTTATCAGACAGACAGACTTTCGCAATTATAATTATTACCTAAGGGTGTTAAGCTTATATATAAGAGTTGACACTTACCATCTGCCAGCTTCTTGATATCATCACAGTAGCTGTCTTTCGAGTTCTTCTTCTTCAATAGTTCAATCAATCTTATTTTTATAGAAGGAAAATTTAAGTACAAATTGTTGGCGTGATTATAGGATAAGACTGGTCAAAATCCTCCACGAGCTGAAACAATAAAATATTTGAAATTTTAATATCCAAATGTTTCACAGCAACTTATCCCTCTCCTTCCAAGTGACATGAAATATAAATTTTAAAATAAAAAAATATACAGAGGAAAATAGAAAAATTAATATGAAAAATCTACCGAATTTTTTTAACTGACGGAGGCGCCACTTAGCATAGGGAATGTAAACAAAGATAAGTAGGTAGGTGAACTTACACTTATGGAAATACTGTTTAGATCTGATGCTGATATATTTAGAGTAGTACTTGTAGTGTATTCTGAATGCCAATTTTTCCAGCACCTTAGAAATAAAGTCCTGGGCCCCAATTGAGGGATTAATTCTTTAATATCTTCTTGCGAGATGGGCGGTTAGGGCGTGCAAATTAATTGCATTTTCTGTAACAAACAATATGGCTGTTGAGAAGATGGCTGTTGTTGGTCTGAAGAGAAACTAGGCAGTACCTAATGGCAAGTAATGTGGAAAGTAGATGCAAAATACTTACTGGTGAAAATGGGTTTTTAAATCCGAGAGGCCCCACGCCTCTAGTAAGTCGCCAGCTTCCTCCATCAAACACTATTCACTTGCCGCCACGACTTGATACCCGGACCACTTTAAATAATAATATACTAATGGCAAATTATCAGAAATTTTATTTAAATTAACACGGGACAATTGCAAAATATCAAGAAAGAAAATAACAAGTTTCGACACGAACGACAAACGGTTAAACAGACGCGCGCGCTCGAGTCGCGCCACACAGAAAACATCGACTGATTGAAAAAATAAAGACGAAGTTACCATTTTAAATTAATTATTAATTTAAAAAAGTTAATTGATTTCTCATATTATTTTCCGAACATTATTTATATGAAGACATTTATAAATCTAATAAAGATATTTTATTAATGTTGCTAATCAAGTACTTAGTAGGATTTATCATGAACTACATTTACATCAATAACGTAGCTCTTTATCTGAAATAAATGCAAATGATTAAAATACCCCAATCATTTTATCTTATTAGAATAAATAATGGTTTATGACGTCACCAAAATTAAATAAGAAATTTTGTTGTTTTAAATATATTTCACTTTATAAGCGTACAGTCATTTAAATTTGATTTTCACAATCAATTGTGGTTTGTTATTTCAAAATGATTAATGATTCATTTAATCGTTTTTTACTCAATCAAGCAAAATTTCAACTTGATAGGAGACCAGTTTTCTCAGTGCAAGTCTTGCTGCGGTATATTGTCCCAGGTCCGGCTAAGATGCAAAAAAAGTTGCTCTTCCGTCGCAACGTTTGCAGGGAAATTCCTCAAAGCCCTTCTTTGGAGCATGTCCCACGCGTGTTCTATGGGGTTTAGGTCAGGCGATTGAGCGGGCCAGCCTAAGACCGATACGTCGTGCTCCTGCAACCAGCTCGTCACCACTCTCGCTGTGTGCGGACGGGCGTTATCGTGCATGAGCGTGAATTCTTGGCCCATTTGTAGTCGATGGGGGTAGATTATTGGTACTAGCACCTCGTTACGGTATTTTTCAGCCGTCATGGTGTTTCTGATCCAAACGAGGTCTGTTCTTCCACCAACACGAATTGTCCCGCCGTGGTATGAATGGACTTCCTGAGGATGTTGCAGACGGCTCTCACGACCAGGAACTCGCCAAACACGCACTCTACGTGTATCGGGATGGAAACCGAACCGGGACTCATCGGTAAACAGCACTACAGACCACTGGTTTTCTTCCCAGAGCAAATGTTCACGAGCCCACTCTAGTCGTCGTCCACGATTTCCTCGGCGTAGTGCTGGAGTACGAAGCGGTCTGCGAGCATGAAGGTTAGCTTCATGCAGCCTTCTCCTCACAGTTTGGTCACTCACAAGCAACTGGTGCTCTGACTGGAGCCTCTGATCCAGCTGCATGGCCGTAACATTTGGTTGTCTTCTCGCGGCAACTTGCAAAAATCGGTCTTGTCGTTGAGTGGTTATGCGCTTCCCGCCTGGGTGTCTTTCAGCCACTTCACCAGTAGCACGATAACGTGACCATAACCTTGATATCACGTTTTGTCTCGTTCCAAACTCCTCAGCAATACTCCGTTGAGTAGCCCCAGCTTGGAGCATGCCTACTGCCCTTAACATTTCTTCTCTAGTTAAATGGCGCCGCTGCATGATGCACACAATAACATTAATTCGGAATTAACCGATAACTTGTTATAAAACTTAAATTGGACACAAAAAAATAGCCACAAACTACTGTAGGTAAATGAAACCTTCGGACTTCGCTACCATTATGCCGCGTAAATCTTTTGTTTTTAATGTATTTTTTCAAATTCAAATTTAGAATCGTTCAAAAAGGCTTACAAAATAAACTTTCTTCAAAAGAATTTAAAAGTGGCCAGTATTTTTTGAGTTTAAGAACTTTATACAAAATATCCCTAGACGGTGTTGATGTGTGTATCTCGGTAACGTGACACTTTGGGGTACCGTGTAACTGGAAATTTTTTGTTTGTCTATATGTGCTCTATCCATACATACCACTTTCAATGTGGGCCGCCATTTCGAAAAAAAAACAAAATGTCGGGCAGGTTGATATGCCACATCGGTTCTATCCCTTTAACCTTTAAACGTTGTAATTCTTTATACATTATCCAACTAAGAAAGCTCCTATATCATCATCATCGTTCTCCTTATCCCAATTCATTGGGAGTCGGCGCAGCATATCTTTTTCTTCCATACTTCTCTATTACTTGTCATCTCAGCAGTTTTCACACAGTCCATCTACGTTTCTTTGGTCTTCCTCTACAATTGCAGCCATCCACATTCATACTCAAAACTTTCCTTAAGGCATTTCCCTCATTCTTCCGCACCACATGTCCATAACACGAAATCCCATTACCACACAACTTTTTAGTCCCCAGCGCCACTCTCGTTCCTTATTTCAACCATTCCCGTCATACCACACATCATCTTATCTCTCTCACAGCATAACCATTTTCATCTCAGCCACACGCAATTGTCTTTAATTCATCCCTTTGAAAAAGTTTCAATTTCCTGATCCTTCAAACTAGACAAAATAAAAAGACAGCAATTACACCCCAATATTGACAAACCCGTAAATATTCAACAGCCAAAAAACCATCAGACATATTCAAAAGGGAAGCTAAAAGATTTGTACTTTAATTAAATGCAAACCACTGTATAAATCGAGACGAAAATCCACTTGAAATTCCCTTAAAGCTGTTAAAAAATGTTAAAAAGCCTCCTGTTATAATTACATGGACCTTTTTACTCGCTGTTTAAAAGAGCACTCTCATTTTATACGACCGTTGGGAAACCATGAAACAGTGTTTTAATAAAATACCTTAATCATTAAAAAATGTATGGGAATTAAGAGCCATGTTTATTTGGGAAGGTCATATCGTTTAGTGAGTTTTAAAAGTTTTATGTTGATGATATTTTCCTTTGAGTTGGGAGTACTCTTGGGTGTCGTGGCTGGGTTGCCTGTTGGTGATATTACTTTTCTTTTTGCGAAGTTGAAAACAGTCACTCTTATCGCAAATGAGAGAGATGAATTTATTTGCATTTCAAATATAATCAACATTTAAAATTACCTGACAACTTACACGAATAAAAAAGATTATATAGGGTGTAAAAGTACCCTTAACGCCAACCAAGGGCACTTGTTCTTCCCGCCACTGCGATAATTTTTTTGTTCTAGACCATACCTGGGAAACCCCTAGTTAAGGAGATATTGGGGGCCAAAGTTCCAAATTTTGCACAGCTGTTTTTGTAAATACTAGTTTTTCAGGTTATAACTTTACTAAAATTACCTCTATGACCCGTTTACTATTCAAAGCATCCAATAGCACAATGATTTAAGAGTTTGAGTTCATTCAGAGAACATTGAGTTTTACCGTAAAATGTAATTTTTGACACCAAAAAAAATCGTTTCCCAGCAAAAAAATTTGCGTAGGGGTTCTTAGTTTGATGTACAGAATGCTTGGTTAACGGCTGTGTGATGGGTTGATTTACACCCTGTATACTTGTCATTAAACCACAAATTATTTGCAAAACTCCTCCACATTTTAACGAAGCAATAACCCCTCCCTAACATGTCTTTAAATACGTTAAAATATGCGCTCGCAAATAAGCGCATACAAATTAGTTGTAGTTCAATTAGGGAATGTAATTAGGAAAATGCGGCGTGCAGCGACGGTCCGTAGAAATAATTACGATATTGATGTCGAGTGGGTCGATTCCTACCTAATGAATTACCTGCGAGCTGCAAATTAATTACAAGCTCCACTGCCTCAGCCTCCGAGGACATTGTCGACTACGATATTGAAATGACTTAAATGATTTTCAGTTAATTATCCCATTTCGCTAATTGAATCCCCCGACATGCGACATGTCACACACGATGCCGTACATTTACAAGTTTAGTTGGTGCCACGAAATGCTCTCAGATAAGATGTCGTCTGCCACTTAGCAATTTACAAGTTTTCCAAATAAAGTGCATAGATATGCTAAAAGTTCCGCTTATCGCCAATCTTACACATAAAATTGGTTGCTTCACCACAATACCAATGCGATGTCTTACCCTCAACGTCGCCCTTCCGATTCTTTCCCCAAGGACCGCAATGCTGACATGCGGATAAAGAGGGGAGATAAAAAATTGCCTCACGACTGTGACCACGCAGCTGAGCCGGGGGGTGCATGTGCATTCCCGCCGCGCAATTTGATAAATTACACCAAATTCAAAGTGATGAAATTTCCCTATGAGGAGATTACATACCGTGCCACTTTTGAAAGCAATAAAACTTTTGCAATATGGGACCGCTTTTTACTACGTTATGTTATTTGAAATTGCTTCTTTTGGGCACAAAATAAATGTTTTATCGAACACCATAAACATGCAAATCTTAAATTAAACATTCGTCATATGAAGGTGCCAATATTTGAACCACTTATGTTTTTACAACCGTATTATCAATTCATAGGCCGTAACATAAGTGTCTATATTATTATGAATAAAGCAGCGTTTGCATCGACCCTAGTTATAAAACTGGAATGGTGCTCGTAAAACGAAGCAGTTCTGAGTTGTCTCACCGATCCACAAGAGTTTTATATTTCCTATAAAATATTATATTCTGTGGAGCGTGCAATATTCCGACATTCTATACAGTGCAATTTTCTGTCTATTCTAGTCGTCTAAGAAAGTGCAAGGAGGTTGAGGGGTTAGGGGCTAGGTATTCGTGCAATCGCTTTATGAAGCGGGGCGGCGCAAGCACTCAATTGATTTGCATCGCGGACTCCCGGACAAAGCAGCGCCCGACCGAGAGGAATCCTTCTCAATTCACTCCTCAAACTAAATCGGCAGATTAGAATTCGAGCTGTGAACGAGCTACAAAGAATTTCTTTTAATAAAATGAATGTATTAAGATTTTCATCTGTATACAATTGTTGTGTTCCTAAAGGACGGAGATAGAAGAGCTTTTGATACTTTCGTTAGCTAAGCACGCACGGATTAATGAAAGTGAAAGTGAGGAAAACAAGAAAATTAAGTTTTCACGAAGCTTTATTTGACCCGTAAATATATTTTGTTCTCTATCCTTGTAATTAGAATTAGAAAAACATACGAAGAACAGTTGATTTGAAAAACATTACTGTACAGTAATAATCGCAGCTCATTCATGTGTTAGTTATTTATTTGTAGGTATACATCAACAGCAGTACATACTAAGAATTAATTTGAAACAATAACATAGAAGAAGTGCTGTATGCCTATTATAGGTATACGCGACATTCACCATAGGACAACAACATAAATCTACATGTTCTCAAATCTTAATTATTTTGTGGGCTTTGGTTGGCTTACAGCTAGCTAAGCTTACCTCTAGATAATAAAATACAATTTGAATACGACGTCAAGTTTACTTAAAACTGAATGAAATGAAGTGAATTATGATAGTTAAAGATTTTCATAACTACTTGCGCAGTTGCAAATGTGTTAATAACGTTATTAAGTTCACCATCAGCTTACTATTTCAATATGCAGTGCAAATATAAATAGTAAATACAGTTGAGTGAACATCATAACATTATGAAAAACAATAGAGCGGGGTATTAACAGGTTGCGCTTGCACAAACAATATGAAACGACAATAGCTAGTGGTTGGTGTAAATGAGTTCGTTTATATTTCCTTTCGGGGACAATGGCTTCACCCGGCGATATTACCCTCGAGGACAACAGGAATAAGTAGGGAAAACGTAAAAATATCTAATTGAATTTTTCATCTCACTCTAGGATTCTCAGGCGCTTTATTAAACTCGTTGAATGGGGAACTGCGAGGGGCAATCGGAGCTACCTTGATTTGCATTACTGGGAGAAAAGACACAAAGCATTGGCAGGAATCTAGGAAGGAACTCTGCAGTCAAAGGCCCTGTAAGGAGCTGGCGCGGCGACCTCTTGGACACGACACTTGTCGAGTAGCATTGTGATGCATTTAAAATTGCAGATTATAACTGTGGAATAGATCTTTTTTATTTAAATACGAGTACTCTGCTATTACAGGTCTGTAGGTTAAAGCTTCTTGCTGAACTTTGAAAACTGTGAAGCGAAACATTCTGAGGAATCAGGCAAGTCTTAGAACCAGAAATGGATGATAATATGACATTTACATACCGGGTGGAAGGCATCGACGCATAAACGAATTAATCGTCTTCAGTTCCAACATTGTAATATTTCATCTATTAATTTACAAAAAAAAACGCATTTTCATACATTTTCACTGTAAGAATTTTTTTTTTTTTTCATCGGTGGTGGTTTCTTTATGTACTGAATACCCACTATTACGTTGATATCCTCTCCACCCTGTATAACCCACGGATGGAGTAGGAAAGGAGGCTTGTACAGTGTGAATGCTACAAGTTCATTATGTTTTGTGAACCATTCAATACTTTTCCTAATCTTTTACCTGACATCTGAACCTATGACTTGCTCCGCGAACTATTCGAAACAAATCATTCGCAGTCCGGACTAACTCGGATACATAAACGGCAGTAACAAATATACCAGATATCGTGTAACACGGTCGTGTTCCATATACCCGCTGGCTTGTTTGATTTATACACCATTTTATTGACAATGATAAAGGTCTGCATTGGTACTGACATTTCGTTATGTCGGGGTGAAAAATGGCGCGCTGTCAGTATCGCGATAAACCGATCTTATGTCGCATTAGCTTGTTTTTGTCACAAATACATGATCATTATCTTAGAAATCCGGAGAAGGAAAGTTTGGGACATGTTCTGGGTATCGGTGTTGCATCGATTTATTGTTTATAGTGATGCTTGTATGTACCTACATGTCATGTTTCGTTATCGATATGCGTATCTAAACCTTGTTCACAGTGTTCTACCATATTGTCATGTGATTATAAAAGTCATTGTAACATAATATTGTCTTCTTTGGCAGTTGGTTGGTCTTGCACGTATGAATGTTTATGTATGTATCTGACAGATTAACATACAGAACAGTACCAAATGAAACCCAATCAAGATAAATGTGAACGAACGGAAGCCATACGTAACAAGCTTACTATAATTACAAAATTAAAATTGATTTACCAAATTACACAAGTCAATTATAGTGTAGCTTCTTACACTGGTTTCCAATTACGGAAACACTTTGTTTGTAATATATTTCAATGAATGGGTAATTTAATCATTTTCTGATGCAAGAGCGTGGTTTAAATAAACACCATTACTGGGAAATATTGTTTGGGGCTCGCAGTTTCTAAAAGCCTTTAAAACGAATCCATTTACAATTAAATAAGATGAAAATAGAAATGCTACCAGATTATTCGGTTTTTCTGCGGCGAGCCCAATGTAGCTCAACTATTATTTTTGCTAGCCGACGTACCTATAAATTCCGTGATTTACCGCATGTAGATGCGTCCAGTGCGGTCAGCAGCCATTTTTATCGTCACCACTAACGTTCGCGCGCCGACTTAATTGCTTTAGTGTCGTAACTAAATCACTGCAAAATGTTACCGGTATAGATGCAAAGGTAAATATAGCACTATAACTAGTAACTACACACTAACACTAAGTATCGATAAAATTTGCTACGAGAAAAGTATCAGTCACATCACTTATGCTACGTACATGCTACACGCAAAAACGCGCCTACGCGCTTGCTACGCGTAAAAATCACTTGTGCTACACGTTCACTTCAACGTTCTTACTTGCTACGCGAATTTGGCAAGACTTTTTTTACAGTCTTTATACGCCTGGTATAATTTATCTTTTTTCAAACTTACAATTTCGTTGCTTATAATGCTTATCCAATGTGTTTGCACCCTAACGTGCTGGATTTGTAGATCGCAATAGTGCACAATAGTGACACGTCAGACTCATCGGGCCGTTCGAATAACGCGTTTTCAACTGTTGACATTTACAGGAATAGAATTGTGGATAGGTAACACGTAGGTAAATTGTTTAATTCATTACTTCTGTGTGCAACGATATAGTGAATTGATTGATTAAACTAAACACTTTTTGCTTAATTTCAATTTGCGAGAATTGCTGAATGAAAAGCTATCCGTGCAAAAATGATCATTTATGTAGAGCTTCATTAAACCTCATTGAAACATCTAAAAACGTAGAAGCAAATTCTTCTGTTTACACAGACAAAGAGGAGAATACAATTTCACATTTTGATTTGAACAACAGCAGCGATGAATCCCCGTCCAGTGTTACCATATTCAAACATTCTGTGTTATGCAGATTACACTGGTTTCCTAGTATACGGATTTTCATAATCACGCCTGGCAACTTTGCAGGAAGTACATACAGCGCAGGTGTAGGAAACTCGCCTTCGCAGGAAATTACGTAATACATACGTCATACGCTTATTCTCGTTAATTCTCGCAGTGATTGAAGAGATGCGGGATTGCTAGTCGTAGGGGTGAATCGGTTGGCTTTAAGTAGGTAGTGTATTTGTTGGATAAATGGGTCATTGGAAAATATTATCTTATCTTATTACGATTATTAATGTGAAATTTTGTGAGGATGGTGTTACTCTTTCACGCAAAAACTACTGAACGGATTTAAATGAAAATAAGCAGTGTATAACTTGGATTAACAAAAAATATACTCTTTTTTCCGCGAGCATGATCGTGTGGGACAATTATCGCCCGTGTGGACAAACCAGTGTTTTATATAGAGTGTAAAAGTACCCTTAACGCAAACGAAGGGCACTTGTTCTCCACTGCGATATTTTTTTTGTTCTAGACCATACCTAGGAACATCCTAGTTACGGAGATATTGGGGGTCAAAGTTCCAAATTTTTCACAGCTGTTTTTGTAAATACTAGTTTTTCAGGTTATAACTTGACTTAAATTACCTCCATGACCCGGGTCATGGAGGTATCCATGACCCGTTTACTATTCCACTAGCACAATGTTTTTCAATTGCATAGGGGTACTTAGTTTAATGGACAGAATGCTTGGTTGACGGCTGTGTGATGGGTTGATTTACACCCTGTATAGCCCCGGGACCTACTAAGAGACCATTCTAGCTTGAGTTAAAGTAACATAACATCACGCATGTAATCCCCGAAGGGTTAGGCAGAGGTGTACCTAATAGTAAACCCACATTGCGCCAGTTATGTTTAAGTCTCATGTAATAGGGGGCGAGCCTATTGCCATCAACCGGGCACAAATCCAGATTCCGTAGCTGTTACTGATAAATACCTGATGGAAAAAGCCAATAACACTTTGCCCGACCCGGCAATCGAACCCAGAACCTCATGCTCAGCAGTCGCGCTTGCGACCACTAGACCAACAAGGCAGTCAGTTAAAGTAAGTCATACTTAAATAGTCACTTATAGTAAGTCCTTCCTTAAAAATATTTGTTTTGGAAATTATTTGAAGATATAAAATAGTCTTCTTGCACACGAAGATATTCGTGTGCAAGAAGACTATTTTATATCTTACTAGCTGATGCCCGCGGCTTCACCCACGTGGATGTCGGTCAAATTATTTACTAAAAATCTTTCTCTTGAATTACTCTATCTATTAAAAAAAACCGCTTCAAAATCCGTTGCGTAGTTTTAAATATTTAAGCATGCATAGGGACGGACAGACAGCGACATCGACTTTGTTTTATACTATGTAGTGATAGTGATTGTGAAGATAAAAAATACCATAAATGTAAAAGGTAGACAATGTAATAAAATGATAGATTATGAATGATTGTGTCACATGAAGGATACACTTGGTACAATTGCTGGATCCTACCTAGATTAAATATAATACTCTTCATATATTATTATCTACGTAAAAAATAATAATATAAGGATAAGAAAGACGAATTATCCGTAATGATCGATAGAAGACCTTATACTCATCTAATACAGAATAAGTGTATATAAAATATGGTAACAGATACATTTCAGCGAACAATGTTTTGTTTTGATGTGTACATATATGAAGGACAGACATAAACGTTACTTTTTCCTTATTTTTTATCATCCAACAAAAAATCCAATATATTCTTTATTTGTCAACAAACGGAAGAGTCCTCAACCTCCGTCCCGTTACTTTTGTCGCGTAACTGTTACTAGAGAATCGGCGGAAAACTCGCAAAACTCACAAATAGTCGCGCCATTGGATTTTTATGAGTCAACTAAAGCGATATGGGGGTTAAGGGGCTATCAGCCATGACTGGTGTTACACGTAGACAGCCAGTCAATTTAGAGTAAGTACCTGTTCCCGTGCCTATACTGTATCCGATATGACCGTGTGATGTT
Organism: Diarsia brunnea; assembly: GCA_949774965.1. NCBI lineage: Eukaryota > Metazoa > Arthropoda > Insecta > Lepidoptera > Noctuidae > Diarsia > Diarsia brunnea. The sequence continues at coordinate 9,356,698 of OX459011.1, forward strand.
CAAGTAGTGAAAACGAAAGGAAGCGGTGTTTTGGTTTCTTTGTGGAGTTGTTAGTTACTTTTTGTGTTACCTATTACGTGTAGTGTTCCCGGTTAGGATGATTGTTTGATGTTGAATAAGATGCCCTATTTTAAATAGCTAATTTATAATAGTGACATAATAGTGAAAGGAGTAAATGCCACTGTGACGTGGAACACGTAAGAATCGAAAAAAAACGTGTTGCGCCGACCCCAAATAGAATGGGATAAGGGCAGGAAGATGATGAATTTATAATAGTGTATTAAGTTATTTATCATTATGAACTCATAATGATAAATATAATAACACAGATTACTTTTCAAAAACGGTCAGGGCAACTGCCCTGACCGTTTTTGAAAAGTAATCTGTGTAACCTTTTCCCAAGTACCTACGTATGAGTCGGTTTCCAGTGTAATCGGATGCAGCTGAGTTTTAGTGTTTTACCTGGACCGACTGCCTCTCCGACCTCTACAACCCAGTTACAGTACTAGGTAATTGATACCCTTGGTAAAACGTATTTTAAAAGTATTTGTTTTTAAACAAATCATATTTTTATAGTGTACTGAATAAGTGCTTGGTCAAATAACAGCAGTCAATCAAATATCTTAACAACATATTAAATGAATCAATATTTTAATAACATTGGCATATTAATCACTAGCTATTTACGACCGCACCCCCGTGTATATCAAATTCCTACGAATTTCCAAACATGCATTCAGTATAGTACCGGTAAATAAATAGTAATCCAATCTCACTCAATACTCCAAACCAGCATTATAGTCTACCCTTTTTTTTTCCGCTCTGGGCAGAGCGAAAGGGAGTGTCAGACTTCTACTGACAAAAACCACCCATGTTCCTTCGTAGCCCTTCATGTCGAGGCCACGGTATCTCTTGCGAACAACCCGCATCCCCGACGGGAGCATTATCCTACCCCTAACAATTAAAGCTTTGCAGGGACTTGAAAACCCCGTTATCTACGCATTCTGTAAATGAAACTAATAAACACTAAACAAAATCAATTTTTGGTGAGAGAAATCATTTTCCGGCAGCGCGCAATGAAAATGAAACACTAACACTATTCATTAGTGTCTGCAATTAAATAAGTTGAAGAGGGGTTGGAATATTTTTATATGAAACATAGCCTGCCGAACTTTCGCCTTTTTGTTCTTATTTCAAAACAGCACCCACGCATAATACCCGTAATTAATTCAAACAAGTATTCAATTGTATCAATGCAAAGAGGTTTCATTATGATCCAAATTGCGTCCGAACCGGCAGACGTTGCGTTGGAAGGTCTCCCACTAGGTGGGCTGATGATCTGGTGAAGGTTGCGGGGATCTGCTGAATATCCGAAACGCACGGGATCGGTCAATGTGGCGACACTTGGGATGAGGCCTATGTCCAGCAGTAGGCGTCATTCGGCTGAAACGATGACAAAATGCGTGGATGCAAATATGAAATTTTGAATATAAAACAAAACGGGGTAAGGCAAACAGGCTACCCGTCGGGGCTTCGGGTTGTTCGCAAGAGATACCGCGGCCTCGACATGAAGGGCTAAGAAGGAACATGGATGGTTTTTAGTCAGTAGAAGTCTGACACTCCCTTTCGCTCTGCCCAAGAGCGGGAGGGGTATTCGATGATTTTCCACCCGCCAAAAAAAAAAAACAGGCAAACAGGCTAAATAATTTAGACCCTATGACCATGAATAAGACCTTGACTGGTAAGTCCATAGCAAAAAAGATGTCTATCAAGGGGAAAATGAGAAGAAGAAGTCATTCTCGGCTTTTACACCCGTTTTACATCCTAAATGTAATAATTTAAATAAGCCACATTTGCGCTGGAACAAAACAGTGCGGTTCAAGAACTTGCTTATTATGTGTAGCACCATGTTGTTGTTATAATGTTACGAAACAACAGACAGCAACTCCGTGTTGGTTCATGTTCTGCCTCGGAAATTAATATATTTACATACAAGAACAGGTTACTGATTCTCATTTAGGGGAGAAATTCTAATGTATTTTATGCGAGATTTTTTATCGGGAATTTAAATGTTCCCGGCACGTGTTGTAAGTGTAACTCTTATCTTAGAGGAAGGTCAAAGGAGAGGTGGATGGATTCCTTCTCCGCTTTGAGAGCAGCGGTAATGACATGCGTCTGCCCGGGTTTGAACTCAAGGCCTCAACCACCCCAGGGCACGCCACGATAGTCAGGGCACGCCACGATAGTGGCGGTAAGTCCCCTCTTTGAGGAGTGGCTGGAAAGGCGCCACGGCGCCCTCACCTTCCGTCTGACGCAGGTACTCACCGGATACGGTTGTTTCGGGAGGTACCTGCACCGAATCAGGCGGGAGGACACGGTGGAGCACACTGTGGAGGTGTGTCCCGCTTGGGCGGAGCCCCGCCGTGTTCTCGTAGCGGCGATCGGCGGCGGCGACCTCTCGCGTCCGGCCCTGGTGCAAGCCATGGTCCGGGGCGAGGAGGAATGGGACGCCGTCGCCTCCTTCTGCGAAGCAGTGATGCTAGCGAAGGAGGTGACGGAACGTGAGAGGGAGAGAACCTCTCGTCCCAGCCGCCGCGGGAGGCGCTCCGGGGGTCGGGGGCCACGTGATGGCTTCCGGCCACCGTAGACGCTGGCCTGTGGACGGTGAGTGATGGGTAAGCTCGCCGTCCGTGCGTCTTATGACGAAGACAGGCCGTGCCGACGGTGCGTTCGTGTTCCACGCGCGCCTCAAAGAGATATCAGCAACATAGAAGGGGCCCGCAAGGGCCGACGCCTGACGAGGCTGCGGGTTGTTCGCAAGGGATACCGCGGCCTCGACATGAAGGGCGAAGAAGGAACATGGGTGGTTTTTAGTCAGTAGAAGTCTGACACTCCCTTTCGCTCTGCCCAAGAGCGGGAGGGGTTATTTGACGATTTTCCACCCGCCAAAAAAAAAAGGCCTCCACCACTGATATAGGGTCTGTTTATATCTGTGTTTTCAACTGTCTCATTTTATCGGTATAACGTGATTACAGTTATTCTGTGTTTTAGAATTTAATTTACACATCTCTATTCCGTCAGCGGACGAGCAGAGATACGGTGAAGCATCACCGATATTTAGTTGTATTTCTACGAACCGACCAAAACTCTATGCTTCCACAGTTACTGTGCTAACCACCATTCTGTGAAATTCACTGCGGGCTTCTCAGTTCCTTGAATATATAACCTGGATCTCATCAAAGTTCTAGTGAATCGGTTTCTTCTAGGGGAGCGAGGTCCACCCTTTGGCTGCATCTTCGCTTCACACCAGGCGAGTCGCATCCAAACACTAGCCTCTTTGGAAAAATAAAATCCTGTCCTGTTGATATGCTACTAAAGGAACTTGAATAATTATTTACCTTTTGTATGATAATCCCTTTCCTTTCACGTTCAAACTTAAAAATAATTCCTTATCTTTTCTTTCAATTATCTGCCTTAGTCCACACAAATAAAGGTCAAAAGCGCGAACAAAATACGGCGGTCATCACAATTCACGAACCACTTAAGAAACATAATCCTCAAAACATCAGGTCGTCGGACAACGGAACCCTCAAATTAACTTAATTGCAATTGTAATTGGCGAGCGCAGGGGACCGCAGTAAAAGGAAAATATTTATACTCCCTCCTTCCGAGCTGAGATATTCGAGGACTCGACCATCGGCTTATTGTTCCCCTAGATTATAACAAAAAACATAACATATCGCTGGTTTTCCCTTAACATTTAGGCAGAGTTGTTCCTGCAGTACACCAATATTTCGGCAATTATGTTTTTAAGTACCCTGTAATAAGGTGTGAGTTCATTGTTATTAATCGGGTAAAAATCAAACGCCGAGTCGTGACTGAGAAATTCCTTATGTAAAAAAACATTATGACACTTTCATCAAGATGGGAATTAAACCCTGGACACCACAGGCCTTTGCCACCGTGAGAACAACAAGGCAGAACAGTTAACAAAAAAAAAAACAATACTTTGTCGAAAATTATAGTACTCAACAAGTGTTCGCAAACTCGGTTCCTAATTAGTTTTATTTCATTACAGAATAAACCAGTAACATGAAAGTTCGCTAATGAACGTTACCGTCACATAATTAGTTAGGTTCACGAAATGTTTCGGCAGACCCGCATTTTTTCAGAGTTTTTAACCAACACGGTGTGCAGAGGTGGCAAACTTTTAGGGAGACAACTCTAAAATTTAAAACTGGAAAATTTTAAGCAGGGTATTATTAGATAGGTACCAAAGTTACAATTTTGTAGATGACGCATAATTTGGCAGCCAGTTCCCCTTCCTACTGTTTACACGTCTATTCCGTAGACAATGGCGTCGTAAATTAAAACAACAAAGCCAATAACAGTAAGTTAAGAAGCTAGGGTGAGCCACAAAACGTGTTTTGTTTCAATTTTATTTTTGAAAGCGAACAATTGGCGCCAGCTCAATTAGTTTAATCTAATTAAACAGGACCAGAGTCGGACTGTTTGGAATAAAAGAAAAATATTATCATTCGCTCCGAGAAGCCTCTACAAGATTGTCACCGAGTGTTAATAGGCTATTCTGAGCCATTTCCACGGTTTATTCAAAGGGTTGGACAGTTTTATTCGCTTCGTTAACGGAACTGGAATGACAAGTCTGTATTTATTTTATTTTTTATTCCATTATATCCGCTGAAAGCACTTAAATGAAAGATTTTCTGAATTGTAACCGAGTTTTACGTGTTCCTTGTTTTTATTTCCGTGATGCGGACATCTGTTATTTATATAAACATCTTTGTACATTTTGTACTAATTTGAAGTGGAATAAAACTAAACAGTAATTGATGTTATTATTCAGTGAAAGTACGACTACCAGGACTTACATTATCTTCAGGAAATTACCTTCGAAATTTCCAATTAATACTATGAGTACCACTAATAATATATGTGCTTATAATTATGACGAGGAAACTTCTGTTAATTAATGAGGCACGGAAGTAACTTGTCCTAATTATTATTGTCCAGATTGCTCATTATCTATACTAATATTATAAAGCTGAAGAGTTTGTTTGTTTGTTTGTTTGTTTGTTTGTTTGTTTGTTTGTTTGAACGCGGTAAACTCTGGGACTAGTGGTTGGAATAGAAAAACTCTTTTTGTGTCGGATAGTCCATTTATCGAGGAAGGCTTTAGGCTATATAACATCACGCTACGACCTTTAACGACCATAAATGAAAAATGTTGCAAAAACGGGAAAAGATATTCCTTTTTGAGAGCTTCCGTTGCGTGCGCTGCGAAAACGGTTTAAGTTACGCAAATACCATGTATGAAAGAATTGTTCCTCTTTAAAAGTTCTAAAAAAAAGTCCGCGACAGCATATGTCTATCTTTTAAGATTGACTCACTGTAACCATTTTTTACTATTAAAATGTTAGGTTAAAAAGAATGATATTTTGCGAAGCTTATTTAACCCATATGGTATTAATCTATATCTAAATAAATGTGTTTATTAGCACAGAAATTTAATATTGAATATTTGTGCCCTTTACTCTATACAGTTTAAACAAATATCTTAGAAGATATCGCAATGTAAAAATATCCGCGCGACAAAATAATTAAGCGCGCGGCAGTCATTCGGTCCGGTGCGGTAGGTTAGTGGGGATTCTGGCCTCCGGGGACTCCGGAGAAATTCATATTCAAAATATTTACTGCACCATAATGTTTACAAGGTGTTACTGTATATTTAACAGTAAGAGATACCAATAGTAATTCACACTTTAATATAATCTAAACTAATATTATAAAGAGGAAAGATACGATTTTTTGTTTGTTACGATTTAACTGAATTTATGTTGACATTATTTGTTATAAGCTATATTATGTGACGCAGACGAAGTTGCATGGGTCAGCTAGTATTTAATATACGTTTATGGAATTACATTACCTACTAACATGCTTCTGGTTATTGTTAATATGGCCACATTGTACGATTTTCAATTTTAATATAGAGCCTACGTTGACACCGGGAATACAGATGACATGACGAAGTTTTCATGATGTTGTAACATACAACATCATGAAAACTTGTCAGCACTCGTGTTCTTCCTGAAGGATTGAGCAGAGGTGTGTGTACCACGTCCTACAGTAAACCCTGAGAGTAAACCCATAGTTTGTCTATTTAGCTTAAATTATAAGCTAGTAGGGACTTAGGGAGCATAAGAACCACTGGCTACTGGGAAATTCCTAATCGAAGAACCCTTATTCAGGTTGCCCGACCTTTTGGGTGTGGGAAATCATCAAATAACCCCTCCCGCTCTTGGGCAGAGCGGAAGGGAGTGTCAGACTTCTACTGACTAAAAACCACTCATGTTCCCTCTCAGCCCCTGTACCGAGGCAGCGGTATCTCTTTCGCACAACCCGCAGCCCCGACGGCCGGCGGCCCTTGACGGCGCGCGTATGGAACACGAACTCGCCATCGACACGGCCTGTTGTCATCATAAGGCGGACGAACGGCGAGCTAGCCCATTACTCACCGTCCACAGACCCGCGTCTACAGTGGCCGGAAGCCGTCACGTGGCCCCCGACGCCCGGAGCGTCTCCCGCGGCGGCTGGAACGAGAGGTTCTCTCCCTCTCACGTTCCGCCAACTCCTTCGCTAAAATCACTGCTTCGCAGAAGGAGGTGACGGCATCCCATTCCATCTCGCCCCGGACCATGGCTTGCACCAGGGCCGGACGCGAGAGGTCGCCGCCGAGGTTGCCCGACCAACGTTGGAATCGAACACAAGCTCGGCAGCTCAGAAATTCAACATCATATTTCTAAGGAAAATAGTGAAAGAGTATGAATATGGATGGTATAAGAGCAGAGACCATGGACTTTGTGAAGGATGTTAATATGGCAAGAAAGCTGGTGTGGTGATGCCAGTATGAAAGAAGACATGCTGCGCCGATCCCAAATAAATAAAGGGATAAGAGCAGGAGAATGATGCATAGTGGTGGTATCTGTGACATCTAAATAGCTGCAATCAGTAGTACATACCTACAGTTAATCAGCAATCATTCACAGGCCGCTTGATCCTGTACCGTACATTACATTTCACAAAAGTATCCCTCCTGAAATCCCAAACATTCGCAGCTAAAATATGAAGATACGATCGTTGTAATATCCGGCCCACATCCTAATATCCGTTTACATCTATCAACCACTTAAATGTCTAACTTGGGTTTAGTTAATCCTGATTAGTTGTTGAACGAAAACTTGAGTACCTGCTCAAGGTTAAGATGTTATAAGATCTTGTTAGTCTAAGGCTAAGGGGTGCTACACTATTATATTCGGGTCGGCATGACGGCACAGGCGGGTGACAAAACCGAATTTGCGTAAATTTAGGTACGTTCGGATAAAAGCCCCTCTCGGTTTGATTTGAATTTGCCGAGCAATGATTGAACTTATAGCAAATGCCGAACGGGTTTTGTCAATCGGCACAGGCTCAATATTTGTGGCGTAATTTTCCTTCTTTAACAAGTAGTAATCGAATCGACTATATCCAAACAAGTGTAAATAAACCCAAGCTCTCATTTATCTTTACATTATTATAACAAGAACAAGGCCTACTGGCTTGTAATAAAAGGACTCGAACTGTATCCATACAATGACACAACTGGGTACTAAGTATCTAAGTAAAATTAAGAAACAGAACAGAAGAAAAAGTACTTAAATGCTTAAAATTGTGAGACCAGGAACATTGCTGTGTGGCTGCTATTTAAAAAGTAAAATAAAATAGTGGACGTTAGGTAGGCCAAGTTTCAAACAAAAAAAAATCTAGTCCATTTCTTTGAATTCTTTTGTCTTTAAAGAGTGAAAAGATTTTCGTTAGAAGCCTTTCGTTACTTTCATCAACATAGTTGTTATCACTACGGTCGGAAAGCAACCAAAAAAACACAAAAAATATTGTTATCAAATAAGTTTCCAAGAACCGTTAATCATGCTGTTATCATTCGAGTCCCAAGAGGAAAGTTATAACAATTCACACGAAACACAGACTTCCGCAAAGGTCGCGACATTTGCACACCCACGCTACACAAATATTGTTGCTAGGAATGCCTTGAGCACCTTGTTGCCTATTACGGGCTGGAAATCTCTACTTATATTACGTAGCGTAAGAATAAACTACTGCGGGAAGGTGAAAATATTATAAATTATGTAGAGGATATTTATATGATGATATAGAGGAATTTCTTGAAGGTAGAATATAAGTTCAGCTGCTTGCGGTAAAAGGAGAATGGCGGTAATGATACTTGTGTAGGTCTGGGGGGAATATACACTTAGTTGCCCACATTACCATTAGGATGGTACACAATCTATAATTATTGACGAAGATAATATTTACAATCATTTATCTTCGAAACTGACGGAGGAGCTTGTGGCCTGCCACTCGGGTCGATCTTTAGGTAAAACTGTGCCTGACCTAGGTCGGTCTGTGGATGGGTGACCGCCCGACATACCGAGTTTCCTCCGTGCCTCGGAAAGCACGTAAAGCTGTTGGTCCCGGCTGCCATATATAGATCTTTGGCAGTCGTTACAGGTAGTCAGTGACCTGAAATTCTGACAACCAGTCTTACCAAAGAGTATCGTATTACCTAGTATTAACTGGGTTGTGGAGGTCAGATAGGCAGTCGCTCCATGTAAAATACTGGTATTCAGCTGCATCCGGTTAGACTGGAAGCCGACTTCAACATAGTTGGGAAAAGGCTAGGCAGTTGATGATCTTCGAAACTGACAATACTACCTACTTTTCTGGATGACGCCTCAAGAAGTTGTAGACAGGACACAAATCAAATCTTCATAGAAAATCAAAAACAGAAATACTGCACCTCAATCATAATCTTAATAATTTTCACACAACCGCACACAAAGATCTTAGAGGAACTTAGTGACCCACACAAGCATGCACATGAAAGCTACCGTCGACACCGATCCTGAGAAGGCCGTGTACCCCGTCGGACCTCCATAACCGCGCCAATATTACATAAGGGGGTGTAAATTAGGGTCCCAAATACCTCTTTATAGAGATTGTCTGTCCGTTTTGGGAGCAAGTCACGTAGTTATACGGTGGTGGACCTAATCGTCGAATGCGTTGTATCGTGTGGTATTTACTGAACGCATTTGGACTCCCCTGCGATCAGGCGTTGTAATGTCCAGCGTTCATGCAGTTTATTGCATCGTCCGGTCTGTATCGGTAGTGCTGGGGTTGGGGGGGGAACAAATAAAATGTCGCCAGAGAATCACAGCTTTAGTTTTATATCTGTTTAGTTTCTTCTTACTGGGTCTACTGGCATGGCCGGAAATAAACCATTACAGCTTTTTTTTTTTTTTGGTTGGGAAATCATCAAATAACCCCTCCCGCTCTTGGGCAGACCGAAAGGGAGTGTACGACTTCTACTGACTAAAAACCACCCATGTTCCTTCTTAGCCCTTCATGTCGAGGCCGCGGTATCTCTTGCGAACAACCCGCAGCCCCGACGGGAAACCATTATAGCTTGATTTTTGTTTTTGTTACATTTTGACGTTTCAGACTTTCAGCTAGAAAAACGTAAATTCGCATGTTTTATTGTTGACTACTGCTCCGGTCTCCGGACTAACTTCAGAACCTTGTCCTTACTAATTGAAACTGAAAACTTCACAGAAAATACGATATTATTATGCTTCTATATCTTTACATAGCACAAAACAAAGTCGCTCCCACTGTCTGTACGCTTAGATCTTTTAAAATACGCAACGAATTTTAATGCAGTTTTTAGCAACAGATAAAGTGATTGAGGAGGAAGGTTTCTATGTAGTTTAGTATACATTGCACCCTTGCGAAGCCAGGGCGAGTTGCTAGTAACCTATTCAACACTATCTAATGATAGTTTTAGCCTATTATCGATGGGTGGGTGGGGATTGGTAGACTAGGAAGCTTGTTACCCAATCCGATGGCCACGGCCCTGTTGCGTTATTCGATCCGACGTGCATCCCATTCGCTTCTTCGAACTGCCTGTATTGTACATTTACGGCCTAAACCTTTTATAAAAGCGTGCCTATTTTTTGGGAATAAATATTTAAAGTACTGGCACATTTTACACGATAAAAATCCCGGCCATCCAGTTTTATCGCATAGATATTTGAAAAATAAAAAGCATAAAAGGCTTTACTCAAATTCAAAATGGTAAACATTTAAACAAAACAAATGAGCATCAAATATCCAAACATAGAATCACATGCTATCCTTTAGCTGGAAAAGCACGTAACAAAGCTTAAACAAAACATTATAAAACGGCAAACAATCATTACTCATGTCACCCCTGTCATACAACGAATCAATATAACACAGCTATTACTTCGCTAATGTAGACATATTCCGACAAATGCTTCGAACCAGAGCCCCACACACCTGCTGGTTCCCAAACAAAGCCCGCGAGGCCGCAATCATACAACACAAACATGCCAACATAAATGGTATATAAAATAAAACAGTGATAACAGAAAATGTTCCTGTTTTACTCTATTTTTCTTAGTTTTTCTACGCTTATCAGATCAGACTCGGTACGTCTTTGAGAGCTGTCTGTTACACCGCATCGCTGCGGATTACCGCGTCTCTATTTAATAAATCTTTTGTTTCTTATTGCAATCTGAAATAAACTTGTGCAGATTCTAGGAAAGTTATGCAAAACTTATAGAAAATATTATGTTGAGATAGAAAACAAAGCAAAGCGTAGGTTGAAATATTCCAGGAAAACTGAAAATAAGTTACGGGAATCTGTTTGAAATATTGTGTAGGTATTATTAATACTTATTAAGCTCTATTTAAGTTTTCGTTTAATCTCTAGATACTTATAATATATATTTTGTACTACCTGCCTAAAATGTAAAGATATCGCTGTTGCTGAAGCTTTCATACCCACTCATTTCTTTGTATACTCATTTCTTTGTATACCCACTATTGAAAAGATTGTTTTCTCGTGTTTCAACTGATTTTAAATTATTTATTGTTTAATTTGTAGTTTTTTGAGATACATTTAACAACCTTACTGTAAGACCACACATCACCAAAAAACATGCAAATAAATACTTTGACTTTGACTTCATTTAAGATGTAGGTATAACTACTGACCTCATCATCTGCTTAGCCTTTTGCTAACTATGTTGGGGTTGGCTAACAGTCAAACCGGATGCAGCTGAATACCAGTAGTTTACTTGGAAGGACTGCCTACCCAACGCAATTGGTATAGGGTATTAAAATACCTCTTAAGACTCCATGGTTGTCAGACTTTGACTAACGACTGTCAAAGGTCTACAAATGCCTGCCGGGACCAGCGACTTTAGGTTACCTACTCACCTAAATAAGGTTAATTTCACAAAACCAATATCAAGCAACAAACTGCCGTATACATAGGCTGCACTAAAAGTAGTCTTTTTAATTGAAAACTCCTTGGTTTTAAAAATCGAATACCATTTATTTATTTAAAAAAAGATTCTCGGTCTTATCACAAGGTTTTGTCAAACTTGTTTAGTCGTTGAGAAAATAGAATTGACTTGAGAAAATTCAAGAGCGATGACTTATTATGACTTTCGAAGTGGTTTAACACCAAAACAGTGTGTTGACCGGATGATTTCTGCATTTAGTGATGAAGCCCCATCCAAAACCACAATTTATCGCTGGTTTGCTGAATTTTAACGTGGACGTGTCAAGCTCAGTGATGATCCCCGTCAAGGTCGTCCAAAAACTGCAGTCACCCAAGAAAACGTTGATGCTGTGCGTAAGCTGATTGAGGGAGATCGACATGTGACATACCGCGAAATTCAGGCAACTTTAGACATTGGCATGAGTCAAATACAAATAATCTTGCATGAACAATTAGGTGTAAAAAAGTTGTTTTCCCGATGGATACCGCATTCGCTCTGTGAAGAGCAAAAAGCGGCTCGCGTTACTTGGTGCGTCAGAACTCTCGAAATATTCCACGCAGGATCCTCAAATGCTGTATACAACATCGTATCAGGTGACGAATCCTGGATATACACGTACGAACCCGAAACAAAAAACCAGTCACGAGTTTGGGTGTTCGAAAATGAGTTAAAGCCAACAAAAATTGTTCGTTCACGGAGTGTTGCAAAAAAAATGGTGGCCACGTTTGTCTCCAAAACCGGCCATGTTACGACTATTCCTCTTGAGGGACAAAGAACGGTTAATGCAGAATGGTATGCTAGCATTTGTTTGCCACAGGTCGTTTCTGAACTCCGTAAAGAGAACTGCAACCGCCGCATCATCCTCCATCACGACAATGCGAGTTCTCACACCGCACACAGAACAAAAGAGTTTTTAGAGCAAGAAAACATAGAATTATTAGACCATCCGCCGTACAGCCCCGACCTAAGCCCTAATGATTTTTATACTTTCCCTATAATAAAGAATAAATTGCGTGGACAGAGATTTTCATCACCTGAAGAAGCTGTGGACGCCTATAAAACGGCCATTTTGGAGACCCCAACTTCCGAATGGAATGGTTGCTTCAATGATTGGTTCCATCGTATGGCAAAATGTGTCAAATTTCGCGGAGAATACTTCGAAAAGCAATAAATACATTTTTAAATAGTAATGTTGTGTCACTTCCTTGATTCCCGAAATTTTCAGTGCTATAATATGAAATAGATGCCAAAATACAGCAGCAAATTAGTTATTCTAGCGTAACTGCACTTAGCACTCGTATCTAATCACATTTTCAATTCCCCTTGACGACATCTGCGCAAAAAATCGCCGCTAATGATTTCTTTGTGCGCCCTAGAAGCTGTTACAGTGTTACGGTAGGGTGTGACACACGGTCTAGTCGCGTGTCAGTTGACGGATGGGCTGAGCAATAGATTAATGGAATGGAGCACATACCATAGACGCGTGCGGCCGAAACGGATTTCTGTCAAAGCTGTCACTAACACGTGCGATGCTGTTTTCACGCCTTTTCTAGCTTAAGTTCTTTGGGCTCGTTCGTTTTATCCATTGATTAATTTAAAATCTTATTAAACTCATTCCAGGGTCACTTACTCTATTTAAATGTTAACTGCGTTGGTTTCGTGGGGTCTTGGGTGATTCCCTGGTCGGGCGAATGCCAAAGTGAAAGTTTGAATTTTTTCAGTAGTATCCCTGAGTTTGGAAGTTGGCGGTACGATACCCCAGAGCCTTAGAAATCATGTTAGGTCTTGCGCCTGATCTCTCTCCGCTCGTATCGGATTGCTATGAGAGTGTAGGAACAGATAGTGCAACTTTGTCTGCGCACAATAATATCTCTCGCGACGATGACTAATCTCCGTTCGAAAACGACCAGGAAACCTATATCTCTTCTCTTCTCTTCTTCAACCTTTCACCACCCAATGCTGAGTGTAGGTCTCTCCTAATGCACGCCATTCTTCCCGGTTTCTCGCCTTTCGCATCCAGTATATCAACCTATATGCTGTCTCAGAATAAGAGGTAAAGTTGAGAAACTTTTTAATCCATCAGTTGGGTTGTACGCATTTCACAAGTTTCAGGACCTCTTAAAAGCTTAAAACTCCTGGTGCGAAGAACAAGTACTGAAGTTAGAGCCATCTCTATAGACATTTTTATTTGCAAAGAACGTTAAATTAAGTATTCAATACTTTAACCGCGTCAAACTTATCTTGGTGTTTGATTGATTTATGCTCACGCCTATCACACAATTTTTTGAACTAGCTGTTGCCCGCGACATTCGTCCGTTTGAAATTATTATTGAATAATAAAAAAACCATATCTTCCATAGTTGAGACTGCTTTTGTTAACAATTTCAAGGTTTTTATTTTTATGCACGGAACCCTGTTTTTGTTTTTTCTAAAATAAAAGCCTAAGTTACTCCATAACACCAGCTGTCTGCCAGTATAAGTCCCGTCAAAATCGGCCCAGACGTTTTGGAAATTAACCGGAATAAAAACAAAAACTTTTTTTGGTTATCTGTACCGTAACTTTATTATGCATTCAATAAAAAGCTTTTTTTTTTAATTTACGAACAGACACTTCAATTTTATTTATTTGATAGATACATAGGTATCTATCAAATAAATAAAATTGAAGTGTCTCAATAGATTTATGAACCCGAATTAATTCAACACACACTAAAGTTCTTACTCACAGTTATAACATATCGTTATTTAAAATACCTGTCATTTGCTTTGAAGTGAGACAGGTTTATATTTTAAAAGCTAAAGCCGGCCTAAGCTGGAACACCGAATAAATTGCTCAATTTATCTTTTTTTGGCAACGGTACACGTTTTCGGTCTATTCGTATCTGACTATAATATATTTCACTGTCTAACCTGAAAAATAAAAAAGCTTTGAACTTTACTGTATAATAATACAGTAAAGTTCAAAGCTTTTTTTTTGCTTTTTTTTGCTTTTTGATCATGTATTGTGTATCGACATTAAATTCTTATCAATTCATAATTGTAGTCTGGTTGCTAAATGTACCAGTAATACAATAGGGATGTTTACTGACTAAAAAAAATATATTTCTAAATAGTCCGTCTGTTAGATTATCGAAAAATATTGGATACGTATTTTTTGTTTTATCAAATCAATAAAAGATGACGAAGATAAAACGCGTCAAAGATTTGAGTGGGGGGTTGTGACGTCACTCACCGATAAAAAATGTCATACTAAAGTCTTAGAATATGACGTCACACGAGTTTTCAAAGCATTGTATCGTCTTCATTGTTTGTTTACGTGAAAAAAGAAAAAATACGAGTCCAATATTTTTTGGAAATCTATCTGACGGACTAATTAGATTTTTTTAGTTAACTACCCTATTGAATCCTGTTTATTCACTTTTCTGGTTTGAAGAAAAGTAGATAAGTAATAAATAAACTAACATAGGTATTTAGAAAGATCTCCTCCTAATATAACTTAATTTGTTTTATGTCCAACTCCTAATGTAATTAAAACGACACTTACTTTAAAATAAGTATTTCCAATACGTAATAATATTTAAGACTATTAATAAAGTACCTTATATTAAATCGAAGCAGTGTCTAAATATTTCTACTCTCAAATTAAAGATCGAATTATAGAAAACCTCATTTCTACACAACAGGGCAACAATTCCTCCCAATCCTTTGTAGTAAAATAATTCAATTCTTCAGTCACCATTGTGTGCTGAGCCAGGGTGGGCCAGCGTGGGCCAGTTTTTCTTATTTCCCGAAGTCCAGACCACAGACTATACACGCCACTACGTCGGAGGTTCGCGTCGATGTCAGCCGGTCATTTATAACGCCTCCATTCAACCGATCCATCCATCTATCAGGCACATTGTTCAGAGCTGTGTGTTTGAGGACCTCTATTTAGTGACATTGGAGGAGGAAATTCTATTAAAGGGATTTTAGCATTGTTGGAAAATAATTTTAGGTGTTTGTAGGATATTCAGTAGTTAATCTCTGTAGAACTGCAATTGAGTAGTTTATTGCAAAAATACCTCTATTTGCATTCCTTTCAACATATTAATGAAACTACTCCCAAAAATGTAAAGGTTCTGAAAACAACTAAAGTTTATGAATGATGAACAATAGTTTCAGTTGCTTTTCAGAAACACAACCTATACAAAAATGTTATTTGTTTATTGAGACTAGAAAGATATTTAAGCTTTTATACAATAACTTAAATGGTTTGTATGCTACGATGCAGATAGACACGATTAGGAATAATTTTCTTTAAAATAATAATGAGTGCTTAGTATCTACAACACTGCCTACCCTCTCATAGACTTCGGTTTTATGAACATCTACATCTCTTGACCGACCCAGAAACTACGTGGAACACCAGTCTCTACAATTTTCACAGAAGTCTGTGAAAATTGTAGAGACTGGTGCTGCCATCTGTACGTTAAGTTAGCAAGTGTTTGCTTAGCTGCCATCTACCGGATTTTTCTAACATTAGAACTTTCTAAACACTTGCTAACTTAACGTACAGATGGCAGCACTTTTAAGTTGAGACGGCGCGTCGTAGCTTGGACTGAAATACTGAAATTATTGTTTTTCTCTTTTACAACTAACTTTTTGAATACAGGACAATAATGCTAAGAACGTTTTTTCAACTACATATTTGGGTGACTATTTTATTGTACCACCTCTCAAGCACTTCTACCTCACCAGGACCTTCTCGGTATTTAGGATATTTTACTAGATAATTTGTTCAAGATCGAAGCGACCTTTGCAGTGCTTCTACGGATCTAGAGATCATTGTAAGATCTACCACATACTTGAAATGTAGGAGTTATCGAGACACCTGAAATGTATTAAAGCCATCCTTTTTGTATCTTTGACATCTACTGTAAAGATGACATGAGCCTAAGAAGAAGATAATACCTATGACCATCACAGTACACCTATTTAAAGACACGCAGGACATGCGCCCAAACAACAATAAAAACCACTATAATTGTTATCACCCGAAAATATTTGAACTAGGTAACGTGCACACTATCACCAGCTCACCTTCCTACTTCCCAGATTCCCACGCGACGACAAACGGGTTACCTACAATACTTGACGTAGGCTGACTACCTGCCAGAACCTGCGTCTGCGCAGGCCGCGCCGCGTACAGTTGGAATGTTTTGACGTAACAGCTGGATGTTGTAAGACTGGAAGCCTGTTGGCACACCCACTAGATTGAACAGTACTGCTGTAAAGTCTAATGATTTGTGGCATATTTATTGGTATTGAATGCGGCATGGATATTGAAGATTTTAGACATGCAAGAACTATTTGAGAGGGATTCAGAGATTGAAGTAAATTAACACAGGTGAAACAGCAAAGCCCATCGCTTGTGGTTATTCCTAAATAAATAACTAACCCCAGTGGGTTAGCTATTCTTTATACCACCTGGTGGAAAATCATCAAATAACCCCTCCCGCTCTTGGGCAGAGCGAATGGGAGTGTCAGACTTCTACTGACTAAAAACCACCCATGTTCCTTCTTAGCACTTCATGTCGAGGCCGCGGTATCTCTTGCGAACAACCAGCAGCCCCGACGGGTCTTTATACCACCTAAATCAGTATTTAGGAGGTCTATAAAATACTTTATTCGAATATTCAGTTTAGGATCATTAGAATGATAAACAGGAGCCTGCATCTTCCTTTGTACAGACGCCAGAACATCAAGATATCCGAAACTAACAAATTTTACGCGCCGTCGACACGGCCTGTCGTCGTCATAAGACGGACGGACGGCGGGCTAGCCCATCACTCACCGTCCACAGACCCTTCCCAATCAACCTTGAACCTGATTCTTTAGTGATAAAGTTGAAAATCTGTTATAGGAATTTGACAGTTCGTAGTAGCTCGTTGTACCGGCAAGTCAAAACATCAACACTAAAACACTCATTTACTGAGAGTACCTTTAAAAATAATTGGTATTGCTAAAACACCAACAGTACAGATTCTTGTGGGCGATATAGGTTAGCTCTACCTGCGTCTACCTGTCCCAGGAATGTCGGAGCTCAACAGCTGTTGTAAGACTGGAAGCTTGCTGGCGCACCCACCACATTTCACCATCAATTAGTGCTGCTGTTCATTCGAATTACTTGTTTCACGGTTTTCGATAGTTAACAACTCCATGTTCCTGTAACTACTCAAATAAAGTATAAAAAATTGTAAGTACATGCAACTCATAGAGCCAACTTCTTAGGATGTAATTTTTTACATCTGTGCTTTTCGCATACAGGTTTTTCCCGTCTTCCTATCGATTTTATCAGCACATTATTGACAGACAGTCCATCGAAATACGCCGTGAGATGAGTTAAAAACAACTAAGAACCGAAATTGATCTTCGCTATGCGGGCTATGTGGCACAGTTATCCGACTTGTACAATAAACTGTATTGCCAAACACAAGTTATATCTAAACTTATATCGGCAGCTCGTGATTGAAATAGAAAGTACTTACCTATAGGTGCTATACACACTTCAATTCATTTAAAATATTACCTATTACATGTTTATCTGTAGTTATATCATTATTTGTACATACGAAAAGGTAGCCTCCAGGCACCTATTACTGCTGATAAGTGTACACAATGATGCAAAGGGGCCATGGATGACATATAGGAGAAAACGTGGAATACTGACACCAATCTCAGATAGCAACCTCTGATTTGACCCGAAGCATTCTTATAAGGAATCCGTCCGTTAGTCACTCACCATCGATTACGGTTGCCACAGACTACATACTACCAATCTAACACAGGTAACCAACCACGATTAGTTCGCATTATTCTAAACTGTGACCTCAATACTAATTGGAGTCGTGTATACTTCAAGTTCAATGAATTTGTATCAAACTTATAAAATTTGATTGCCTGTGCAGCTATTTCCAATTGTTTCATTTTATTGATCTATTAAATAACCCAATAACCACTATAACGGATATTTGAATTTACGGTCATTTTAAAATCGACCTATTAACGGAATTTATTTGAAACTGCGACCATCGCGACAACTTGGCATGTTGCACGCTAATTTTCACTTTTGGGCTCATTTTTGTCATACAACAACTTGAGTCATGCTCTTGAATATGTCTTCTTCATTAACGCGCCTTACCTGCGACTGCAGCTGCTAAACTTGTGTTTAAAAGCAGTGTGTTGAAAAAGCTTTTATCGTTTGGCTTGTCGTTGGCAGCCCTGAAACTTCAACGTCTAATCTCCATAAACGATATCGCAGCGAGGATTCAAAGGTATCATTCAAAGTCGGCGAGCGAAGCTACGCGTGTTTGACTTATATCTGAGAATGTATCTAAAATAGAGAATCGGACTCTGTAACAGTAAAGCACCGGTTTTTATGGCGCCAGCGCTCCCCTTGCAGGCCATGAGCTGAGTCACTGATTCTATGTCAGTTTAGCTGTAGGTACTCCCACTGAGTATTATTTTACGCAGATCTAGAAACAATTGCTCTACCAGACAGTGCGGATGTCAAGTGCATATAAATGTGCTCTAGAAATACTTAACTCTCATTTCTTGTAAGAGAAATGAAACAAGAAGTATTATATTGTTTCTTTGATTGAGGTGATGTATGGGAAGTGGCTCAACACAATGACAATTGAATGAGAAAGGTCTTATAGACGCAGATACCGGTTGCCTATACTGATGAACGTAAAGAGTTCAAGAGTTCACGTTTGCATAACATTATTGGTGATCACGTTACAGATATATTAGAGTCGTTCAATAAAGTTCTAAACGATAACGAAACTGCACACATGCGGCGTGAGACACAATCCGCAATTTGTTAATGTCAGTGCGCTGTTCTGGGCCATTGAACGGGTCAACTGAACGGCGGGCCCGAGCCTGGATTCAAAACGATTTGTTTTTAGGCTGAACACATCAATCAACTTATTGCTTTTTATTTCGATACCGATTTGAAAGATAGTCATAACCGGATATTTGACCCAGCATGACCCACAAAGCCATAAATTGACATAAATTTCGAAATAGGCGATACCTACTAAGTGTGCAAGTGTTATTACACACTTCATTTAGACATACCAAACTTTCAATTTCTGTTGATTGTGCGATTACTTTTCGGTAAATGCATCAAATTAAGATTATTCACTGATTTGTCAAGGGTTTCTTCTAAGAAAAGGAACCGACCAAATATAAGAAATAAGCTGGTATCGATGAATAATGATTATAAATTTACAACAAATATAAATAGAGATGCAGACGACATTATAATACATTACATTGGTTACAATAATAGGTGCTGTGTCTCGAAACATCTAGTGAATGAGATTAGTCACTCTTTAGTTATGTGGGTTAGTATTTCTGCAATTTGTGTCTCGACTGTTGACCTTTCACTTGACTATGACAACCCCTTCGTTGTATGGGTTATTAATAAATAGTTTATTATTAATAGTTAGGTTGCAACGTGTGGAGTGAACGGCAGCTGATGACCAAGCCTCAGGTTCGGCCTTCGTGTCAGCTGTCCCTCCCACTTCTATTGAGTCATTCTCGGCATCGCCCACTGACTTAAAGTTACTCCCTGTCATTAGCATAATCTTTGTATTAATGTTAACGGCTTCCACGACCTTGCTGCCTATACTTATTTTATTAATTATATCAATCAATGTCGTTTATTTCTGTACGTGCAACTTGACTAATTGTTCTAGACTCTCCGATGTTACTAATGGATTTTGCGTTAGCGTAGGGGACCGTTAATGTTTAACATGTGTGTACGGTGACTTCCTCTTTTTTCAGTATTTAAAAATAACTATTTCTAGCGAAGTGTACGATCTAGTATGGAAGGCCATTTATTCGGCGACGCCTCAACGACATAAGTTATGATGTCAGTAGTCATGACATGAATATTTTAACGGCGCAACCGATTCCGAGTATTCGCTGTATAATATTTAGAGAACGTTTGCGATTCCTAAGTTAAGGATGTACAGGTTACTAGGTAGGTTCTTTGTTCTTTTCGTAGAATTTAGGTTTAAGTATGGTATTCAGTTAATAAGTAACAACTCACGTTGCACCTACAAAAGGGTGTTATATTAAAGTCGAACCAGATCTTGATAAGATACTCTTGCACCTGACTGGCAAGTATAAGTTGATATGTATGTCATAACGAGTTGTTTCATAGCCTCAGTTTATACAGTGGATCCTGTCCGGTTTTACGACGTCCGGAGCATCAAGTCAACGGACGCTTGCGCGCAAGTGAAGCTCCAAAATTAGCCAGTGCGAATGCCGACCACGTGACCGGCGGCAGTGATGCGGGGCCCGATACCCGGTGAGATAATAATTGCGTGTTTAGACGTGCTAAGGGGATAATACACACGTGACCACGCGAATTCATGTGTGAATTGTAGCGTTTTTGCACTTAAAAGGATAATTGCTTTATGTCCGGACTCCGTGTGCTTTTAAGCAATTTTGCACGAAGCTAAGAGTTCAAGTTTGAGGGTTAGATACGTATTCGCATATTAAGTACTATCCTGTCTCACTAAGATATTTATCTCGCTAAATATTTCGCAATATTTCATATTCTCGAAGTCCTTGTACCCTAGAATGTAGAGGTGTGCCAAATACAGTTTTAATAATGTCTAGGCCAAGACCTTTTCGGGCAAATGCGGCCCCTGTGCATGTTATATGAGGCCTCAATTCAAGGCCTTACAATACCGTCATTCATGAGTTCCTCGTGGCAGATTATTGTACATTGCCCCTAAGATAGTCGGGAGTGCGTGGTGCATGAAGGGGAGGGGGGGACTATGCGCATAAGCATGAGTCACTGAGTGGATTCCATGTCAATGTAGCGCCGTTGAACTTGCGATTATAATACACTTCGTCGCGCAACTTAATTGGTGCTACGGTTTTTTCTGAATGACTGAGATTAAATTGGGCTCAATTATACAGTTTTGTATTCAATTACCCCTTTATTATAGAGCGCGTAATGATTGTATAAAGGCAGTAATTGAATAAATTCTCTCGGACCGCTACTTTCTGGCGACTTACGAATTTCTCGGTAAGTATAAAAATAACACTAAAATATAATTCCCTTAACCGCAAGAGAAAATAGACGTTACTACGAGTTTACGATTTTACGCAGGAATATTTTATGTATCCGCGCTCTATATGGGTAGCCAAGCTTTTCAGTTTGAAGGTACATTAATTACGTCAGAGCGTCAATCTAAATGCAAAAAACGTCCATGACAAGACAATCGGACACCGGCAGCTAGTCTATCACCCGTCATAGTAATGAGAGGGTTCGCACGAACTGTTTTCTAATAAGGCAGGCATTACGAAACATCGTTATTATTCAACAATTAGGTGACAATTCGATGAAGTGAGATAACGATACAGCGGCTGGTCTCTGATGCTGTTTTCTCCGAAGCGTGACGCGGCCTGTCTTATTAACATTCTTGTCTGTTCTGACACTTGTTCCAATTGAACATGTCG
This sequence comes from Diarsia brunnea, assembly GCA_949774965.1. NCBI lineage: Eukaryota > Metazoa > Arthropoda > Insecta > Lepidoptera > Noctuidae > Diarsia > Diarsia brunnea. Next base: position 9,378,663 of record OX459011.1, read on the forward strand.
GTGAACAAGCGAAATCTTTCGATACTCGCCCACTCCAACCCATCAAAACAAATATACGATTTCCGCATGAATGTAGACTGCAAAATTATATTTTTATAGCAACATTGCGCAATAAAAACTAGTTATAAATTCCATGCCTATCATTTATTTCACCGAATAAATTTCTTCTTGATTGAAACGAAAGGCGTTTGTTATCTAATTGATAGTCTCTTAATTGACTCATCACATGGTTACAGTTTGGTAGAACAGTAGTAGAACATCATCAATCATTTTCTCCAATGTACGACGACGTGTTAAACTTTCATAGTACTTTCACGGCTGTAATGACGATTCAAATTGTTTGCTCAAGTAAGACTGACCAGTTTTTCTGTATAAAGGAAAGAATCGAGCACCACACGTAACGTATCGTTAATTATAGAAACTGGAATTAAGAGGGAACACGGTGATGCGAATCTGCATACAGATGTATTCCTCTTTTTTCCTGAATAACGCCTATAATAGAGCAACCATTTTTCTCTCAATATCTGCTGTAGAAACGTCATTTTCTTTTTTTTCAATGACTTTTTTACAAAAAAGCCCAAGTTTAAGATCGTGATTAGAGCCTACCAGACAAATTATAAATGTTTTTAAAAGAAATGAATAGGAACCTAGATAATATTTCGGTTACTATTAATTCCACAGGTTCCTATTACAAAATTTGAATGAATAAAAATTGACGCGGTTCAGAATTTTTATTCATTCAAATTTTCTTTTCTCCTGAAAAGAGAGGAATACTTATCTCATCCATTTTTTGTGATATAATCGGTCTGATCTCAAGCTGCAGCCGTCCCTATTGCACTCTACGAGGGCTTGAGGCAGCGTGGCGGCAAGAGTGCCTTCAAATTCCATTTTTTTGGCCTTGTTCCCTCTTAACCTCACAGAGTTGTCGTAATGGTCTCTCTCACGCATTGTTCTTAGGGGCCTCTATCAATATGAATGTGTTCACATGCGTAGGTAAGCGTGCCTTCTCGACGAATTGAGTTCACGTAAACGCTTAGATGTTCGTTTATAGATTTACCATGGTCACGTGACACACATTCAAATTCAACCGGAAAATAATTGATATCAAATGATCATTGATTTACTTTTCTTCCTGTATATTTGTAGGTTGTATACAAATACGTAGACATACACATGTAACACTTGTCTTACCAATTAGTATCGTATACCCAGTATTAACTGGTTTTTGGAGGTTAGATAGGCAGTCGCTCCATATAAAATACTGGTATTCAGCTGCATCCGGTGACCCCAACAAAGTTAGGCAAAAGAAAAGGCTAGGCAGATGATGATGATACATGTACCAATTCACCGTTCACAAAGGGGCAATGTTAGTAGGTAGGTAACAAAAATATTAATAAATAGTTGCGAAAACAAAAAGTGGCACGGACTCATTACGTGAGGTAAGAGGAGCCCGTCCTCCGCCATGCGGAACGATGGAGGTGTTAAACTTAAAACAATTCGATTGGATCAGGTTTTTTGTTATTATAAAACTTATTTGAATCGCCGTGTGAAACAATTTGACCAGCTCTGTGTAACATTACGCCAGTCGAAGGGTTAGCCAGAGGTGAACTTTACAGTAGCCTCACATTACACCAGTCAATACTGGGGGCGAGCCTACTATCAACCAGATCAAATTCAGACTCTGTGACTGCTATCGAGAAATTCCTGATTAAAAAACCCAGTACTCAACTCTGCCCGACCTGGAAATAGGACCTCACACTCGACCAAAACACCAACGAAGCACTCTAATGTTGCACTTAGAACCTGTACCTTTCATTCCAATGACGGCACTGTTGGCGCAGTGGCTCAAGCAATGGACTGCTGCGCTGCGTGTCGCGAATTCGATCCCCGCACGTAACAAATATTTGTATGACCTACAGATAATTGTTCCGGCTCTGGGTATTTGTGTATGTGAGCTTAAATGTTTGTGAACGCACCCACGATACAGGAGAAATTCCTGTGTGCAACGTTTTAAAAAAAAATGTAATAGTAATAGCATGGGACCTACATCGTTTGTCCTGGAAATGTCAATCAAATGTCTAGGCAAGTGTTCTTTGTTTCTAGATAACGTTCATACTTTCTCGATAAGATTCGCTCTTTCTTAGAAGGGATACTAATACACTGGAGCTTTTCCAGGAGAAAAACAACCACAGGGAAAATCCAATTTTTGTTTTCAGAAGCGAATTAGTAACGGTTACCATTTTGATTTAAATTTAGACTGCTGAACGATAAGCAGCTCCGAATTCCCTGAAAACACACATGAAACGAAATGTTTCTTTTGATTTTAATTATCATATAATTTTCTCTCCAGTTTAAAAATATCTGAAGACTGAATGCTCACTATGATATCATACAGTTCTTATAGCCAATGAAGCCCTTGAAATCGAGATAAATAAACGTTATTTACTCACTGCAGGGTCAATACTAAATGTAAAAATAAGATTAGGTAGCCATGACTAATGCCTCTCAAGGAGCGGACTGTTTCAGTGTCTGGCGCGCAGTCAATGACTTCCAAATATTTGATTCACAGCGACTTCTGTTAGCAATTTATTATCTACATTATTTACTTAAATTTAAAATAAAGACGTGATATAATAAAATGGAGAATATATTACATACATCAAATACCATAAGACAGCCCAACAGGAAAGCTTACACATTTATTTTCTCGTTTTCAATAAATAGGATGGAGATTTTGGAACATGGAGATGGCGGCACAAAGCCAAGAAATCGTTCGCATAATGACGTTGTTGTTTTCAAACAACACCTTTATAGAATGACCATGAATCCTTGAATACGCCTCTTATATTATTAATTTATATCCTTTGATCTGGATTATTATCGTGTATGATACGCATGAATCAGTTGGTATTCACACAGTATTCTGAGCCATCAGAGGAAGTATTCCGAAGTTTATTGCTGAAATGTTATTGAAATCCGTTCTACAATTTAAGCGTGACGGATCAAGTGAGCGTGGTAAGCGTTCTGTTCGCAAAAAATCAGAAATCTCAATCGTAGAGCGGTGATTGTAGTCGTAGCTTTCGTAGCACTTGAATATAAAGCTCACATTAACGTAGCGGCTGTTGAAAAGACACGATAATGTGTTCATTATCAAATAAATGTCGTATAACGTTTTTATAAGTGTAAATAGAGACAGCAATAAAGTTTTATAGTGTTGTTTATATGAGTGAGTAGTTATAGTAGTAACGTCGTCCGGCGGACGCGGGTGTGAAGCGGTTCGGCCGAGCTGTGCGGAGCGGTCGTGTCCGGCGCCGCGCCGATGCGATGTGCGCACACGCCGGAAACCACAGGTTCGCAGAAGCGCCGCGTGTAAATATTATTGCCCCGAACCCAGTGCCGCTCTTTAATAACGTGGCGAAATGCAGGCCGCGGGAAACATTCCACAGTACCCGTGTACCGCTACACGATGAGATATTGGCAGGTTTTTGACCGCCACGCATGTTCGTCGACAAGAATTTTCTTTGTCCCGTTGAAGTTCAGAATGAGAAAGCGAAAATACTTTAGCATTCCTTCATCCAAAATACCACAAAAAATAGCACTTACCTCATAGTTTTCTTGTGATGTAACATCTACAAAACAGCTGCCGATCATTCAAGAATTTATCAATGAATAGAAAGGGGACCCTCTTCTCGAAACTGGGCCAAAGCAAATGTTTCGTCGAAAAACTGGAAGTGGATTTAACGGTGCTTTGTAGAGACAGTCCGCGGCTCATTACATACTCGTGCGTTATGTTTGTTCCTGTCTGGACTTAAAAGCTGTGATGGCGATCACATCTAGATAATCTAAACAATAAAACTGCTTAGAATTGCAAACAGCTTCAATATATAACTTAATTTCAAACTGAAATAATATATTTAGACGCCAATAACTTAGCTGCAGTCGTTTGCCATGTGTGGTTTCTAAGAGTTGGTTTAATGTTCTGAGGCGACGTGTACACGCGTTTCCCCGGAACGAGTAAAGGTATACATACATGTGGACAATGAGGGATGTGTCGTCTGTCGACGCGTCGCCGACAAAGGCACGAGGCACGAGGCTATTTGTCAGTCAAACCTACACAATCACGACTGGCCCCGACGCACATACAAATGAGACGAAGCTTCACAGGATATGTAGTACAAAAAGTCTGTACTCTTGTTCCAAAGTCAACAAGGTTCATCTAACCCTCCGATACAAGTCCATACACAATATTATTTTAAAGAAATATTCCGGTTTATGCAACCATCTATATTGCAACATCAGCTTTGATCCCAAACATTAGAGAAAGTGAAATATTTACGACCAATGCAATCGTAAAAAATTCTATCATACGCATCGTAAGATTTTGTTGTAGAAACATTTAAGGGAGAGAGAGCAATAAAGCTGATTTAAGGGCTTATAAATTAAACACCTTTCGTTTTAACTTTCTTTAGCTACGCCTATCGAATAACTTGTATTAGTTAATGATCATCAACCATTCATTACTCATAAAGAGGTCAAATTTTGTAAGGAAAGCTTGTAGCTTTTTAAATTACTTTTCATGTTCGAGTATTTGATTAATTTTACACTTGGCTCTCGACATGAGTTCGAGTATCAAATAATAAATGTCCCAATGGGTTGGTCGCTGTGTTCCCACATATTGTTGAAGCATGGTGGATGTACGGACAGCTCCACCGGCTATGACTCACCATCGACTGGAGGTCAAGAGCACGCCGCGTCGGCTGACTACCTGATGAGCTTAGCGCTTGCCACAAATCAACCTCACCACGCTTCTGCAATTCATTTATATTTATAAACTCCGATGAACTATTAACCGTCAGTGTACCACATTATCTCTTTCTTAAATTAATAACACCTTTATGTCATCACAAATTCTCGTGATCGGAAACTAAATGTATCATAATATGGTACGAAATAATAAACAACGATTCCGTGATTGAACTCTTAAATTAAACAAAGTTTAAAAGCAGTGCTGGTTATAATTATATTCATCTTTATTCAACAGTGTTAAATAAACGGCTTGATAATTCAATCAAAACAAAATGTCAGAAGATCCGGTTAGAATTCTTTTCATTCATTCATGTGGCTTATATTTATGCATGATTTGCAAATCAATTTAATATTATAAATAATGCAACTCATTTCAAATTGCTAAAACTAGTAATGACTTAAATTACCACCAAAATGACCGCAACGGATTGCCTAAATATAGCACCATCAAAGAGTGTACGAAACAGACCACCTAAATTCCAAACCGTAATTTACAACGTTACAGTTGAATCGATTGAGTGGGCTATCATTTATATTAGACTGTCACGCTCTCCTCAAATCGTTTTATAATAAAGGACAAACTAGCCACGGAGTATTCTCACGATAGTCAAGTGTGATCTTTATATGAATAGCGGCCCACAGCGCTGGCTGCGCGGGCGCTTACCGCCCACGCTTCCACTCTCGCCTCGGGCCCCCAGGCACACGTGACCAGCGGACAGGAACGCCATTCTTTACTTATTATTGTACGAGCACTTCGAACAGAGATCGAGTACCCTCGCCGCTCGCTGTTCAGGAATGCTTGATGGGTGAAGCATTGCTGAAGATTTGCATTACTGTCATTCCCATTCGTCTGCCTCAATGGTCTACAATTATTGTGAATGGACCCGTTGCGAACACAAAGCTTCAGAAATGCCCATTACTTATAATCACAGAAATCGACAGGCGTTTTCAGTTCGATGGTAAATTATAGGTCTAGACATGGACCGATAATGAATACATCATTAAGTAGTAATAACGCGTTTAACGAGTATAATATCGGTATATATGTGAATAGTGTACCATTATTCAGTAGTTAATGCACATCTACTGGTGTATTCGTGGAATAATTTCAACCGTAATTATAGCTGCAAAACAGTTTGTTTGATCTTGTTTGGTGCTACACTCACACCGTGAAAGAACATCAAGAGTTTGTTTACGCTTTGTGTGCATTCTTGAAGCCTGTGCATTATAAACAGTGATACATTAATTATGTAAGTAAAAGTACACTCACCACATTTTTTTTGTTTTGGGAGTTGGAAATCATCAAATAACCCCTCCCGCTCTGGGCAGAGCGAAAGGGCGTGTCAGACTTCTACTGACTAAAAACCACCCATGCTCCTTCTTATCTCGTATCTCTTTCGAACAACCCGCAGCATGTTACACCACTACCGAACAAATTAAAAAATTAAACAGAATTTACATGAAATTATCTGCCAAGTAAGTTACCGGGAACTTACTTGGCAGATAATTTCATGTAAATTCTGTTTAATTTTTTAATTTGTTCGGTAAGTAGTGGATAATCGAACAACGTGAAATCGTGGCTAAATATAACAAGTTGTACGTACGTGTACCCTTCCAAAAACAAAACGTCGTCATCATTAAATGTAATAAGAATAACACAACAAAAGCTATGACAGTTGAATGTATGTTTATCTACAAGAGAATATCAGCTGTTCTATGCTACTCGTACTTGTAACAAAATAAATGTCGTTTCAGATTATTTTATGACGTTGCGCTCGCGACAGGAACACGACACGTAAAGCGATTGTATCACTATGTTACTGTGCTACGGAAAGTGAGTTGGGAGATCCATGAAGGAGTTCCTCCGAACCGAGACTCCGGAGCGGCTTGTTAGTGCGCGTCGTTAAAATTTGAATGCCTTTTTACAGCGCAGGCGCAGCGAACAAACCTGTTTGCGCGGGAGGATCGACCACACACCTCGCGTATCATAGAGCAACTACTTGCACACATTTACTACATATTATTATGCATTCTGTGAAGCCAACACGAACGATTGCAACGACGGAAATGGTTGAAAGAAGTTTTGTTTGTTTATAAGCTTTTAGCAATAAGAACTGCCACTCGGGTCGATCTTTAGGTAAAGCAGTGCTTGCCTAGGTCGGTCTGTGGATGGGTGACCGCCCGACATACTGAGTTTCCTCCGTGCCTCGGAAAGCACGTTAAGCTGTTGGTCCCGGCTGCCATATATAGATCTTTGGCAGTCGTTACAAGTAGTCAGTGACCTGAAAGTCTGACAACCAGTCTTACCAAAGGGTATCGTATTACCTAGTATTAACTGGGTTGTGGAGGTCAGATAGGCAGTCGCTCCATGTAAAATACTGGTATTCAGCTGCATCCGGTTAGACTGGAAGCCGACCGCAACGTAGTTGGGAAAAGGCTAGGCAGATGATGATAAGCTTTGAGCACTAAGTTAACATAACCATTTCCCTAAGGGCTAATTTACGGAGACCAGGCGTTTACGCGTGTAGGTTTGAAATGCAGCGTTATTTGTGGCGGAGTCGCGGAGCCCGCAGATGACATCGCATCGTCGCCGTCGCTGCGACGACGCGCGAGGTGTATGGCGCTCGCAGCGTTGCGGTCACCCAATTCCTTTAATACTTCACGGATAAGCGGCGTGTGGAACGTAGCGATATCCGTCGCACGCGTCTCACGCGCCACTTCACGCCCGGAGTCTCCGTAAACAACATCGTACGTACATTATCAAATGTTTGTGTTTTTGCACTACTGACGCCAATTGACGCCATGCCCCAAGCGCTGCATTTCCAAAGGTTTAACAGATGCATCAATAGTCTACCCACCCACATTTTGGTGACAAGACAATTTCTATCAAACAAGCATAACGCCGCTACTGTCGAAATTACTTTTATCCTTCCATCTGTTTTGTGGGCAAATTGCGAAACGCCACTAAAATTGAAGAAGAATGTTTTTCGTCGCGAAACCTTTAATTAAGTTTAAATGAAAATAAGTTATGCTGGTCGTGTCACAGTGTTGCCTCATTACGTCTTCATCAGGCGTAAGGCGCAGAAGATAGATCGGCGCCTTTATGTTACCTTAAATCGGTTCATGTTTTATACATGTAATTCGTTAATTAACAATTTTTGCAAGTTTTAAGTAAGCAGTTAATTCAATTAAGGACAGAAGAATGTTGGAATTTTTAAAACAATGGAAATCCATGGCCCAAAAGCATGATGAGTTACTTTGACCCGTTTTCTATATTTGGTGCATTTTGGTTGCAAACGAAAGGATGCATGTTGATTAATTGAAAGAGTGACGATTGAAAGGCGAGAATGTAAGAAAAAGCGTATTGCGTCGACCCCAAATAACATGGAGCATGTGACAAGAGTAGGAAGATGATGATGATGGTTGTAAACGAATCCAAAGACCCAAACTCAATACCTCACTTTCTACTTCATAATCTGCACAGTAACAAGCAATTTCATGAACTTCATACCTATCTACTATTTCAGAAAAATGCTTTCAATATCTGCCTAATCCATAATCAATGTACTCTTTTATACGCCGTAACACGTTGAGTGCTAACACTAACAGCGCACAGATAAGGTAGGTAACGGATTGGTAATGTTATGGTCCAAATGTGGGCCGAACAAATAATGATAACACCGAGCCCACCATAAAGATAAGCCGTTGGCGAAATATTTCAACAGGTACTGGGCTGAAAATAGCTTTGTCAACATGATACAAAAAGGTCCAAAAAAGTACTGAGAAATCGGTGTTGTAAAAGATGTTGTCAAGAGTCTTAAAGCCTACTCGTTTTTTTGTAATCGGCAATCTGTCTGCTCAGTTTTGGCAGTAGACTATGTGATCGTCAATTGTAGAGGTCATTAGAAGGTCCACGTTCAGCATTAGAGACAGGTATCCGTATACTACGTGACGATAATGATGCTACAAAAAAAACAATCCTTACTAAACGAACATCATTAAGAAAGATGTAATCTCTAAATCAGTACGCGAAAGTCTATCGATTTTCACGGAACGAATGCCTGGAATGTCATTACAAACTAAAACATACCACCCACGGTTCGATCGATCACGTTGCAAAGTATATTGAGTATTCTGATGAAATACCAGAAATTTTGCCAAGTATCGCGATGATGCCGACGACGTTCACACACTTTCGCTGAGACAGTTTGGAGTCGTCTCATGTGGGCTTGGGCTCAAAGGCCAATAAAATAAGACCTCGGACAAAATACATAATGCATGCAGCTATTAAAGTTTTTAAACCCCGCTGTAGATCACTTAATAATGGACGAGTACGTACAATATTACAGGCTCGCCGGCCACCCAAGGAGTTCGCGGTGGGTTCTCTCGTTTATTTCCTATTATCTTATCTTGCCTTAGTGATCAGTAAGGGTCACATCGATGGGTTTCTGTACTGCGTTCTTAAAATCACCTCCCTACTACCTATGGTATAGGTAGGTAGTAGGTAGGTGATTTTTTGTGTTTGTTGAAAAGATGTGTCATATTATTATTCATCGGAACCAAAGCAAGACTTCAGATGTCTTGGAAGATTTTGGAGAGGCGTGGTCGAAGCGTGTCGCGGGTTCGATCCCCGCAGTTGGTTGTTTCGGTTCTGGGTATTTGTGCATGTGAGTATATATCTTTGTGAAAGCACCCACGATACATGAGAAAATCCTAGTGTGGGCAACATTAAAAAAAAAAAAAAGAACAACAATAAAAAATAATTGACAATGTAAAAGATGGTCCAGTCATTGAAATCTTCCTCAATAAACGCACTAAAGAATCAGAAAAAAACAAGCACGATCAATTCTTATCCATTACTTCAAACACAGTCTCAACCATCATCACATTCATCACTCTATACTATTATAATTTAAAAAGTAATCTTCAAAATTATAGTTGCTGACCACGACGCTTGTAGTCCACTTGATATATTAAAGAGCACATTTGAGTTTATTTATTTCGACATGCAAATATTCTTAAAAGAAGCAAAGTATTTATCGTACACTTGAGGAGGCCGTTCAGCGCCTCGTTCTCTACATTATGCAATACATTGACCATGACCTTTCTGTTACCTGCAATCAAGTGCTCCTTATACTTATTCTTGGTTCGAGTGTTATTTCTGTCAATATTTACTTGCAGTAACGCGTGCTTGCACATTTTTCCTTAAAAGCGTCTACTAATTTTCCGCGGTGTTATGCAAATATTTGCATTTAGCTCAACACTGTCGAGTCTCGTGTTTCGTTCTTCTTAGCATTGTTATATCATGCATGCACCATGAACATACGGTATTTATACTGCGAAAGCAGAGATCTCACGAGCAAGGCTCTACGTCATCAGACTGCGCATGTTTCACATTTACAAACACTCGGTATTGCACCCGCGCAACTACCGACTGCCGGTCCTCATGAGAATTCATTGACGAAACGCCGAAAGGAGTCGACAATGGGAAAATATTTGCTTATTGATCGATTGGTTCAAACACATATTTTCACACAGCAAATAGAACGGTGCTGGCAGTACTTGCCGTTCGAGGAAACACGGTTCATAAATTAGTGCTGGCTACGAAAAAATACTGGTGTTAGGCAATTTAAGTTCCTATTTTTAGCTTTAAATAAACAGCCCGTTCGATCGTTTAAAGTTGTTGTGGGTTAGGTCGAATTTAAGATTAAACGCATTAGTGTATTAAAGATTCTAATTTCGTTACTAAAACACGTCTATGTGTTTATATACTTGATGTAATTATACACTAGTGGACTTGAGCGATACGTTTTGACAAATGAGTGAACATTAAATCGGTTTGCAAATTGTCGATTAACGTATGATCAGCCTTGCGTGTAGACCCCTTAATTATGGAGTAGCACTTACGATAAGCAAAAAGTTATGACAATAATAAATTGGTTATTTCAACATTTTGTATATAAACTTTATAAGTATTATTGATACAACTCAATAAAAGACAAACGAACGTGTTGAAAATTTCCAGTACCTTTGTTAACTGGATAGTTAAGTGGGTATATAAATCGTTTAGTATGACAGCTTTCTTGCTTCTTAAAGAAATGGAATGCAGCAGCAATTTGTATCGAGTTATTTTGTTATACATCGGCTATATAACAGCAAGTGAATATTGCGTCAGAAGCCGTAAGAAGTTTGCGCGCCAACTATGTTCCTCTCACTCCATCAACCATCAGGGTTACCACTACAAAAAAACATTCGATAATGTCAACATTTACCAACTAATAAAGAAGTTCTAAAGAAAACAGGTTTACTTCGCCCACTGTTCGATGTAGCTAATTTCAATTTCACAATTCACAGTAGATATGGTATATTATTGCCAATTTTATTGTATTTTTTCCAGTCGATTATCGTACAGCTCATCTGATAGAAGAGGCCTCAAATCTGTTGTAAGATGTACGGAATTGAGAACTTGTTTTAAGACAGTGGCCAATTTAATATACCTTTATAAAACCACCTAGGTCCATGCTCTTTTTTATCATTTTCAGTGGAAGAGCGTTAGTATAGAGATAGTAGTTTTTTGTATACCTACATATTTCTGGACACTTCCTGTCTTAATCTTGAATAAACATACATATATGATCAATGATGAATGTATGAAAATATAAAACACTAGCGGACGTCACGCGGTTTCACCCGCGTAGTTCCCGTTCCCGTGGGAATACAGGGATAAAAAGTAGCCTATGTCACCCGCGGATAGTGTAGCTTCCCAACGGTGAAAGAATTTTTGAAATCGGTCCAGTAGTTTCGGAGCCTATTCGTTACAAACAAATCTTTCCTCTTTATAATATTAGTGTAGATGGAGACTAATAAACATTTAAGATTATATACAAGGTAGTCAGCCAATAGCCGTGGTTACCTTGTTTCTTTGTCGTTTGCCGCGCTCTACATTACCGCGCACACGGCCGGCACACGCATATTTGACAGCCCTATTTGGCAATATTGACTCGAGCATTTAGCAGTGTACAAACAAAGTAATCTGTTCCTACGCTCACGTTTGCTTTACGAATGTAAATATTCAATTTGCAATAAACTAACTGAAATTCGCCGGTGACTACTTAGCACTTTTCGTAATGCTTTGTGTTCTTTAGTAATACCGTTTGCCATTCTCGTAGAATACAGAAACTGCTAGTAAATACAGAAGTTTCAAACAAACACATCTTTTACCGGTCATTAGGCGAAGTAACTAGATAATTTTATCTTGTAAAGGTCACTTTAGCCACCTTGGTCAAAGTCAACTAAACTGCACAATGTTTTTGTCACTTCCGCGGTCATTTGCAGACCGAAAACATTACCTTGACGATTGAGCCATTACGTGATTGGCTTAGCACAAAACCTGAACACTCCTACTCGGAAATAAGTTCACAATGATTTCTTTAATCATCTGCAATTTACAACGACCCAAATACAAAAGAAAAGTGAAACTGTAGTAAAGTTGATTGATGTCGTGTCATTCAATAAAGCACATTTCTACATGAAGGAGATTTATGCTGTGGTGTTAAAATAAAATTTTTCACTGCTGTGAATATATGGCGTGTGTGCTTGAAACATGTAGATGTATTGTCTCTACACTAATGTTTATAAAACAATGAGTGAAGTGCAAGGTAGACTTTGGACTGCCCCAAAATTGTTGCGCTTGCGGTGGCTTTGCAAGAGATGAATATTTACGCAACGAGTGACTCGACAGTGACAATAATTTACAGCCGACCTCGACCTTGCCGCAGAGTGCTCCCACAGATTGCCGAATGCAAACCGCGCAAAATTCACAATAAAACACGCCATTTCGAAGCACCCACATGCACTACTTTGTTATTCCACAAACTGGGACGCACACGATGTAAATTTTGATAGCCTTTAACTTTTATAGCCAGAGGTTTTAGTTTAAGGTCATCCTGTTTTAATGTTATTTTTATTGCGAAAAAATCTTTTGATTTGCGAATTAATTAATGATCAATAATGCCATAACTGTAAAGTAATAATCAAAGTAAATACGGGGTGATGTAAAATTCCCATAGCGAATGCGAGTACAAAGCAAGGTTTGCCAATGATCACAAGAAGTTGAAAGTAAACTTTTTGCTGGTGAGACCTCGATATTTTATGTGTTGGCGATACTATAAGTGGTCCAGTACCTATCGTTAACAATACCGAAATGATCTATTGTCAACAAAGTACTATTTGTCATGGAAGGTGATAGGATCACTTGTACAGCTTCCACCGGCCGCGGACACATTAATTGGTTCGCCAGAGTTAAATGTTATTGTGTCAAGGCTATGAAGTTTTATTTAATTCTCAACTATCATATGAATAGGTGACCCAATTTTAAAATACACTGTTATGTTACACAATTTTATATTGTTAAACTAATTCAGCAGCACAAAACGTTTGAAGATTCAAAATACGGCACAGCTTTGGTTTCGTTTGACTCTACTTTTGTGTTTATGCAAAAATCGTTCGAATGGAACAAGTTATTCAGCTGCTGCTACGCTATTTTAAGAAACACCCCAAAATGTTCGTGTTTTGGCTGCTATGCCACGTGGTATCACGAAAGACATCTGTTCTGCCCTTAGGACAAAAAAGTGTGACTATTATTTTTTGTTCGATGTCTGGCTGGTTCACCTTCTGGTCACCTCCATTTATTTCGAGGGTATCTTATGACAGCTACAACGTAGACTAAGATTGCTATGTGGGTTGAAAGCATTTTCACTACTTTCTTAAATCATTTTTCATTGAAGAAACAATGCATCTTAACAGGCCGCCTACGCATTAACGTATCGTTAAAAACATCTTAACTAACTGGTTGACATTAAAATGAATTAAAAACAAAACGAAATAAGTTGTCCGAGCCATAACATGTTTAGGAAGTTGTAAATGCTTCCTCTTCAGCTCGGCTCTACTGCAAAACAAAACAAGCTTTTATTTAGATTCCTTTAGGCTCTAGATTAACTTTCATTTACTGTCAGTGCAATGTTTAAACGATGTACGTGTTCACCATTGTTGCAGGGCTCATAAAACACCTACGCGCTAATTAAAGGCCCTTTATTTGACGTATGTTACGTTGTCTGAAGATATCGCCGAGTACTTACATAACCGTGGAAAGTGAACCTGTCCAGGATTACCATTTGCGAACAATTGACGCTTCATCGAAGTTTCAATTTGGAAAGGACAAAAAAGTGGTTCGAATATTTACAGAAAGTTGTCGCAGGACAGGGGGGTATCGCATTCGCTTTCGTCCATCGAGTACGAAAGTACTGTATTGTAGTGCTATCCGGTTTTCTGACCTTGGTACAAAACAACAAAACCAAATACTTATGGCAGGCGTGACTACGCTATATAGAGCACAAAAAGAAATCACTTGCGAACTTTTTTTGGCGAACTAATCTCGAGCAGTCTGATCTAGTGAAAGTTAACTACTTTACACTTAGCTGTACAAATATGAATAGCTAACTATCCATTTGTTACTTCTCTATTTCAATTAAGTCGACTAACGAAGTAGCATCTGGGAGTTGATTGAACACTCCCTTGAAGCAGATAATTGAAAAACTTTCCTTATTACCATTTATTCCAATTGATCGAACAGAAAAATAGTTACATCATTACAATTCATAGATTAATGTCTCTTATTCCGAATATTTGCTACTGTTTATATTGAAACTAACACAGCTAAAAATATACCGTCACGTCTAAAAATACGGCCACATTTATTTCATCATACGCTTTATTTTCACCTGAGCAGAATGTGTTCCACGAACGTTGGTTTCTAACACTTAAGATAAATCAACTAATCGTCCAATTAGAGCCAAACATCAACATCTTTACACAGATGTTATACGAATAGAGGAATTACCTTCACGAGCGGTGCAGTTATGATAGAGCCAGTAACGTTTCACACTACGCCGATCAGTGATTTCACATAGAAATCAAGTTACTGCGATAATTATCGATTCAATTTATTACCTGGACCATAAAATCCGAGAGGTCGACGACCGAAATAAAAAATATATATCGATGCTCGGTATTGAATGGAGAATAACGCCTAAAGCCTTTTAACCGACCGAAGGCGGGGTCTCACAATTTCTCTATAAGTTTACGTCTTCCAAGTTATGTAACATTCAATTACGAACCGTAATGGGTATATCTTTGACAAATTATCAGCGGCCGCTCCAATGTTGGGACAATGCGAACTTTCCTGGAACCTCATCATCATATAATAAGTCTATCAATCAACGAGATTATTCTATTACAAACATGCTTGCATTCAAATTAGCGGAGCGTGACCGTCGTCACACAACAATAGTAGCGGGGCGCGGGTGTCGGCTGGGGCCTGGGGAGGCACTTTCACTGCGCTCTTATCAGCAGCCCGGGCCCGGAGCAACCCGGAGCCCCCGAGGTGGCCGGATGACCAGCTCCCCGAGCACGCGGAACCCTGCGCGGTACTACTGACCAACTAGCGTTACATAAACCAACAGGATGACGTCGTTACAACGTTTCCATATTTCTTTAGCTACCTGCCTTCTACGGTCATTTAACTAGACTTCCGTAGTTTTAACTCGAAACATGCAAAAAACGCAAGTTGCGGATTCTCTTGATGTTTTTCTAGACTCTTTAAAGAACCGCCCAGGAAGGGGAACATTAACCGCATTTGAGGTGTGAACTTAATTGACTTCGGAGGACTTTGCTGGGCCCCACCGGAGTGTTCCCACGTTGCCGTCGTGGTGGGGCTTGTGTGTCTCAATGATCCTTGGAGCTCTGCCGGTAGATATACTCATGCCGGAAAGGTCCAAGGGGAGAGACCAGACAAAGAGGGACACGCGAGGGGCACACCGCCCGGAGACGTGAACAGTGTTCGGGTCCTCGGGCGGTGTGCTTGTCGGAGGAAGAAACCCTACTTGCTGCTCTCTGGTTCGCGTCTGCTCATCAGACGTGACTGTGAGGGCAGTGAGTAGGCGGAGGGAGAGACGAAGGAGGGAGATAGGGACCATACCCTTAAAAAGGAACAAAAACAATGACAAAGACAGACGAAATAGAATTACCCCAGGGCGGTACCAGCTGCTTAGCAGCTGGAGAATCCGCCACGTCTCCTTTGGAGACGTCAAGCCCCTCGTATTCTGGGGGGGGCAACGTAGGTCTTTTACCGATTGCCAGTGGCAACATGAGCCGAGGAGGCTCCCGGTCCGGAAGTGTTGTGGCCGGCAATGAAGACGTTGGCGTGCCTGACAAGGTGTCGGGCGAGTGCGGGACGAAGGCTCCCAGTAAACTCTGGCGGAGGAGCTCGCTTGAGCGGCAGGAAGATGCGGGGTCAGACTCGGACTCCATGTCTGGCGCCTGCTCGGCGGGCTCCGGACGCGAGGGTTCGGGGGCAGCTGCAGCTGCAGGTAACGCGGAGCGTTTCCGCAAGCGGCCCAGAGCGGAGGACGGCAGGGCGTCGTCATCCTGCGGCGAGCGGCTGGTCTCCGCTCGAAAAGTCCCTAAAAAAAGTGGGAACCGAGGTGGAGGAGAGGAGCTCTCGTCCCAGGAGGCTGCCAGGCGAGCCGCGAAACGCGCAGAGGAGAGACGCCACCTTGATCGGAGGGTGCTCTCTTCGTCGTCTTCTGGCGGCGAGCCAGAGACCGGTGTTGACTCTAACACCGGTGGTGAGCCGGAGACCGGGAGTGTCTCCGACTGTGAGCGCATGGCCGGGTTTGCGGAGGTCGTGAGGACAGCAATCCGCGACGTGGCTTTGAAGAGGACGTATGCGTCCAAGAACAAAGCCATTAGCGAGGCCTCGACCTCCATTTTGGCGGCAGCGGAGGCAATCTGCCGTAGACCTCCGTCGGACGAAATGTCCAAACTGCGGGCGGAGGTCACCCGCTTGGCGGCCGCCATGGAGCGTCTCCAGAAAGAGAACAGGACGCTCCATGCAGACCTGGCCGAGCTCCGAGGAGCCGGCCCGAAGGAGGTGCCTCCGGAGAGGTGCGAGCGCGGGCAAAGCCAGCCCACAGCTGCCGATGACCGGGTCCTGAACCTGGTTCGGCAGGAGCTGGCTGCCTTCCACGCAAGGTGTGCCTTCGTGGAAGCCATCGTCCTGCGCCCCTCTCTGGGGGCGGACAAGGCGACCTCAGGCCTGGGTGCGCGGTCGTATGCAGGTGCTACGGCCGGCGTCCCCAATGCAGGACCCAGTGGGCCGTCCAGTCGGTCCGTTGGCGACCCCAAGGCGGGGCCGTCCAGCCAGCCCGACGGCGGGGCTGCAAAGCCCCCCGGAAAGCCGGCTCAGGGGACGCCAGCGCCGGCTAATAAGACGGCGGCCCCTCCTAAGAAGGGCAAGGCGCCCACCCAGAAAAAGGGCAAGGCGCCAGCCCAGAAAAAGGGCAAGGCAGCAGCGGCCAAGCAGCCGGTGCCAGCGGTGGACCCGCCACCCACACTTCCTCCGCCCCCAAAGCCTCCCGCGGCCGAAGATGGTTGGCTGGTGGCGGGGGAAAAGCGGAAGGGGCGGAAGGCGGCCCAAAAGTCCAGGCGGGCCGAGCGGAAGCGCCGGCAAAAGAAGCGGAGCGTCGCGGCGAAACTCCGTGCCCCGAAGACCGCGGCTGTAGTCATAACGCTGCAGCCGGATGCGGTAAAGAAGGGCCTGGTGTACCGCGACGTGCTCGCGAAGGCGAAGGCGTCGGTGGACCTCGAAGAGCTCGGGATCACCGGGGGCCTCCGGCTTCGAGTCACCGCGACAGGGGCTCGAATGCTGGAGGTTCCCGGGGAAACCAGCGCCGCGTCCGCAGATGCTCTGGCTGAAAAGCTCAGAGCGTCTTTAGATGCGGACGAGGTCCGAGTGTCCAGGCCCGTCAAGTGCGCAAGCCTGCACATCCTGGGTCTGGACGACTCGGTCTCCGAGGAGGAGGTGGTAGCCGCCGTCACCGCGGCCGGGGGGTGCTCTGCCGAGCAGATCAAGGCGGGCACCCTACGCCCGGATCGCGAGGGCATGCAGACCATAACGGTAAGCTGCCCTGTGACGGTGGCGAAAGCGATTGCGGAAGGCCACACCCTGAAGGTAGGCTGGTCGAGGGCGCAGGTCAAACTGCTCGAGCCCAGACCTCTGAGGTGTTTCCGCTGCCATGTGGGGCAGCACGTAGGGTGCCGATGCACCTCGGAGGTGGACCGCAGTGAACTCTGTTTTCGCTGCGGTCAGCCCGGTCACCAGGCCGCGGCTTGCCTGGCCACGCCGCACTGCGACGCATGTGCGACGGCTGGGAAGCCGGCTGAGCACCGGGCAGGGAGCAAGGCCTGCGCTCCACCCGCCAAGGCCAGGGGTAAGGGTAGGCCCTCCGCCACCACCCCCACCGTCGCCAACGCCGCAGCCGCCGCCGCCGCCGCTGCTGCCGCCACCGCCACCACCGCAACTCCCGCTGCGGTGAGCCCACAGGAGGTCCCGGGGGGGGCTGAAATGGAGTGCCAGTAATGGCTCCATTAAGCCTCCTCCAGGCAAACATCAACCACTGCGCCTGCGCTCAGGATCTGTTGCTCCAGAGTATGGCGCAGTGGTTGATCAACATCGCCGTGGTCTCTGAGCCGTATTTTGTCCCGCCCAGGGCAGACTGGGTGGAGGACCTAAGCGGCTCAGTGGCCATTATTGCGTCGGCCGCCGCCGGCACCCCGGCCCTTGAGATGGTCAGGAAGGGTCAGGGGTGCGTAGCAGCACGGTTCGGGGAGATCGTAGTAGCGGGAGTCTACTTCTCTCCGAGCCGAACTCTCGCCGAGTTCCAAAACTCCCTCAGGGAGTTAAGTGTCGTCATCGGAGGCTATTCCCTCCCCGTACTTGTGCTCGGGGACTTCAATGCCAAGAGCTTGGCTTGGGGTTCCCGTTACACGGATGTGCGGGGTGGGATGGTCGAGTGCTGGGCTCTGGAAACAGGCCTGGACATCCTGAATCGGGGTTCTGTACCCACGTGTGTGCGGATGCGGGGCGAGTCGGTGGTGGACATTTCGTTCGCCAGCCCTGCTCTGTCACAGCGTGTCATCGACTGGCGCGTCATGGAGGGGGTGGAGACCTATTCCGACCACCGGTATATCCGGTTTGAGGTCTCTGCCCAGTCCTCAAGCGCGCCGGTCCCACAGACCCCGAGTGGTCCGCGTTGGGCGCTGAAGCAGCTGGACCGGGAGCTCCTCCTGGAAGCCTCGATCGTGCGGGCCTGGGTGTCATCACCGGTCAGGCCCGCCGACGTCAACAACGAGGCGGGTTGGTTCCAGGAGGCCATGTCCGAGATATGCGACATGGCAATGCCCCGAGTCCGGCCAGGAAGCGCCCGGCGTCAGGTGTACTGGTGGTCGCAAGAGCTGTCGCACCTGCGCGAGCAGTGTGTTGCGGCGCGGCGCCGGTACGCCAGGCATCGCAGGCTCCGCATTCGTCCTCCGAATGCGGAAGCCATTGAGGCGGAGCTGTATGAAGGGTACAGAGCGGCGAAGACCGCCCTCCTCGAGGCTCGTAAGCGGGCCAAAGATCAGGCCCGCGAGGAGATGCTGGAGACTCTCAACAGAGATCCGTGGGGGCGCCCTTACAAGGCGGTGCGGAATCAACTCCGCACCCGGGCCCCCCCGCTGACGCAGAGTCTCCGGCCTGAGCTCGTGGAGGACGTGGTGAGCGCTCTGTTCCCTTCGCGAGGGGAGCATCCTCCCCCGCCAATGGCTCCGCCACCTGCGGTGCCGGAAGCGGACCAATCAGGAGCCGATGACGACATTCCGGAGGTGACTGGGGTAGACCTGAGAGTGGCGGTACGGAGGCTCAAGGCCAAAAATACCGCCCCGGGACCCGACGGCTTGCCTGGCAAAGCCTGGGTCCTGGCCTCAGAGGCTCTTGGGCCCCGACTGGAGGGGTTCTTAAGCGCGTGCATGGAAAGAGGCCAGTTCCCGCTTCGTTGGAAGACAGGGAAGCTGGTCCTCATCCAGAAGCCGGGGCGCCCTGCGGACTCGCCGTCCGCATACCGGCCCATTGTGCTGCTCGACGAGGTGGGCAAGCTCTTTGAAAGAGTAATTGCAAACCGCCTCGCCGAGCACCTTGAGGGGATGGGTCCGGATCTTGCGGAACACCAGTTTGGTTTCCGCAAGAGGCGCTCGACGGTGGACGCCATCATGCGCGTGAGAGCCCTCACGACGGGGGTTGCGGTCTCTCGGGGCGGTGTGGTCTTGGCGGTGTCTCTCGACATCGCCAACGCCTTCAACACTATGCCCTGGAGCTGCATTAGGGAGGCACTCCGGTATCACCGGGTGCCGGCCTACCTTCGTCGTGTAGTCGGGGACTACTTGACAGACAGGGCTGTCATCTACCCCGGTCAAGACGGAGAATGGAACCGGCGAGAGATGTCGTGCGGTGTTCCACAGGGATCGGTTCTGGGGCCGCCCCTGTGGAACATCGGTTACGACTGGGTGCTGCGTGCCGACCTCCCTAGCGGTGTCAGCGTAGTATGTTACGCTGACGATACGCTTGTGCTAGCACAGGGGGGGTCGCACGAGGCGGCGGCCGAAAATATGACACGCGGGGTTGCGATAGTCGTAGAGAGGATCCGGCAGCTGGGTCTCGAGGTGGCACTTCACAAGTCGGAGGCCATGGGCTTCCATGGACGTGGGAATGTGCTACTGTCGGGATCCCAGCTAACGGTGGGAGGGGTTCCCATCGGCGTCGAGTGTACTTTGAAGTACCTAGGACTCGTCCTCGACAGCCGGTGGAACTTCGTGGAGCACTTCCGACGTTTGGCTCCCAGACTGGAGCGGGCGGCGGCTGCCTTCAGGTGGCTCTTGCCCAATCTGGGGGGGCCAAACGCCTCCTGCCGGAGGCTCTATGCGGGGATCGTGCGGTCCATGGCCCTTTATGGGGCCCCGGTGTGGGCGAGTGCTTTGAGAAAGCGGGCCGCCCATTACCTGAACGCGCCCCAAAAGGTGATGGCCGTGAGGCTAGTCCGTGGGTACCGCACGATCTCCCGCGAGGCGGCGAACCTCCTTGCCGGATTGCCGCCATGGGATCTGGAGGCGATAGTCCTCGCGCGCCTGCATGAATGGCGCGCGGAGGCGCTGCACCGGGGGGTCACTCCGTTGCCGCGGCTAATTGCTGCGCAGCGGACAGACCTCCGGTGCGATCTCATGGCGGCATGGAGACAGCGACTGTCGCAACCCCGTGCAGGGCACGCCACGATAGTGGCGGTAAGTCCCCTCTTTGAGGAGTGGCTGGAGAGGCGCCACGGCGCCCTCACCTTCCGTCTGACGCAGGTACTCACCGGACACGGTTGTTTCGGGAGGTACCTGCACCGAATCAGGCGGGAGGAAACGCCCGGTTGTCACCATTGTGAGGATCGGCCGGAGGACACGGTGGAGCACACCGTGGAGGTGTGTCCCGCTTGGGCGGAGCCCCGCCGTGTTCTCGTAGCGGCGATCGGCGGCGGCGACCTCTCGCGTCCGGCCCTGGTGCAAGCCATGGTCCGGGGCGAGGAGGAATGGGACGCCGTCGCCTCCTTCTGCGAAGCAGTGATGCTAGCGAAGGAGGTGGCGGAACGTGAGAGGGAGAGAACCTCTCGTCCCAGCCGCCGCGGGAGGCGCTCCGGGCGTCGGGGGCCACGTGATGGCTTCCGGCCACCGTAGACGCGGGCCTGTGGACGGTGAGTGATGGGTAAGCTCGCCGTCCGTCCGTCTTATGACGACAACAGGCCGTGTCGACGGCGCGTTCGTGTTCCACGCGCGCCTCAAAGAGATGTCAGCAACATGGAAGGGGCCCGCAAGGGCCGACGCCTGTCGAGGCTGCGGGTTGTCCGCAAGGGATACCGAGGCCTCGACATGAAGGGCGAAGAAGGAACATGGGTGGTTTTTAGTCAGTAGAAGTCTGACACTCCCTTTCGCTCTGCCCAAGAGCGGGAGAGGGGTTATTTGATGATTTCCCACCCCCCAAAAAAAAAAAAAAAAGGACTTTGCTGGGCATTTGCTTAAAGACATCCTCTTGCTGTAATGCATGAGCATAGCTGTACAGTTAACTACGTATTAAACACCAAGTCATCAACCACCATTAAAATTCAGACCATCTCAAATTGTCTTAACAGTCACAATTTTGCGACACAATCAGAGGGAAACTATTTAGGTCTCCACGCAAAAAACTATAATAAAGTAGGCTAACGAGCGGCCATGATTTCTTTAATTACGAGCTCATATTCATGCTTACGTGAGCACCGTAATGTTAGGTGGCCAGTGTTACCTACTGTGGTACCTATATATGTAGTTTTGTGATTAAGCCCGGCTGACACGGGTTCAGCGGACTGGCCACATTTTGAGAACAGTTCTTTATGATACACGTCATCTGTGAGAATCTCAGACGTTTGCATTCGATCTCCTTCTATTTGCTTGAATGTCTTCCCCGACTTTGACGAGGTTGCTTTCTCACTGGCTGATTAGCTGTTTGTATGGTTTGGTAAACAGTATATCGTTGGACCATAGTGATAGCCATTCCACGATACAATAAGCTGGCTGGTAGGTGGTCAACTGTGTGTGTTCAGTTGTGGATACAAGCAAATGCAAGCCCATTGGCATGTCTTCTTAAAAAGTATCGGGCTTGCTACGTGTGCAAGTCCAAAATATTACCCCCAATCTGCTTCAACATTCAAATTATAATGCTCGACAACTGGCTTACTGTATTGGCTTGCTTACAAGAACCACCGGCCTCATGTCAGTCGGACTTTACGTCCATATGACCACACTTTGTATGCCTTCACCGTGCCCGCTCCGTTAACCCTCTTATCTTCATTGCATGCGGCAGGCCACACAAAACGCCGTTACATGACTTTGTGCAATCGGGGCTCCCATCACAGTCCTAAAAACTTTTATGTCGTTTTGCCGAAATGTCTACCATGAACTAAGCAAGTCGTTTGATCTTCTTCCGGTAACAACCTTGCTTTTTAAACGACTTTGTACTTGACTTTATTTGGATCAGCCAGGAAATTAATCTGCTAACGTTACTTAGTAACAAGACGACAAGTAAAACAATAATAATTGAAGGTGGAATGTAGTGAAACTTAAACTGTGAAATAGGAAGTTGTACATCAAAGTCGAAAAGAATCCTATCTCTTTTTTATGAGTTCCATTATTGGCTGTCCTGGTTGGACCACTAACACATAAAATCAGGCTATTTACTAAATTCGCAAGTCAATTATTCCTTTATTCGATGGTCTTCTTTTGTTTATATACTGCGACAATTCAATCAATCTAAACGCAATAACCAATTTCTCCAGCCACAATACCAATTTGTTTGCTCATTGAATTAATTTAAACGACAATGACACCGCTGTAAGGAAATCGTACAAATTCTTAGACTCAAAACCAATCAAAGCATTGTCCATGAGGTATGTCTAAATGTTATTCTAAACACACAGAAAACAATGAAGTCGCTGAAAGGTATGTGGCAGACGACTGAGTATCTCACGCTCCATCGACGCCAGTTTATATACGTATTCAGTTCCATCGACCTGGATTTCCTACGAAGAATACAAATAGCTCAACCAATAGATAGAATTAATAGACTGAATCACGTCTCGTAATACAATACTTAGGTTACTGTGTCATCTGTTAGACTCCATTATGCAATAGACATATCACACATTTTCGAACTTATAAAGCAAAGATCAAAGACCCGCTGTTTACTTTCTGCGACTAAACCAATTACTAGCGACAAGTTACAAGTATTACGACACTATTACGCCTTCTGCGACTAGATAACTAGGCACATCAGCAAGTCACGTGATAACATCAGTCGAGAGCGAGACTATTTCTATTTGCCATTTCTCCAATTGGTTTGTCATGCAAACGTGCAGCAATGTTATTAACTTATCGCTTCTCATTATCTAGACATAACACTTCATAAAAAGTAAACTATTTTCTTCGTACAAGTCCAACATTCACTATTCAGCGACCAATCACTGTAAATATTTCCGAGAAACTTTGGAGTTGGCAGCGCATTGCCGAGATCCTAATTACAACATACATCCTTATCCAACGACATCTTAATTAATTACAACCGGATTTATGATAAGAGACCTCATACTTGTAGTTGACACTTTGACATATACTTGAGACGTAGAGGAAGATAGCACAGCCTAGAAAGCTCTCGCGGACAGCGGTGTTACGTCCAGCGAAGCAGCACGGCCGCGGTTACAGCACCCACCTGCCTTGCAACGCCTCCGCCATTCATCGCGTAAGAAAGCAAAAGAATATTATAATTTAAATAACAGTCATAATCGAGGCATTGAACTTGCCTCCATAGAAGAACGACTGATTAATCCAGAATACTTTCACTCGAACCGGCCAGTTATCGCGCGGATGAATTTGACTACGAAAATTATAATAATTAAGTGAATTGTATGGGCAGTGAGTCAGCTAGCGATGCTCGATAAGAAGCTGGCAATGTCATCGGCTGCGGCTATTGTATCCGATGAACTTTCGATACCTGATTCTTTGTAAGTACAGAAAGAAAGCGGACATTTTCTTTTACATAATGAGACGGATTATAATTCGCACGACTCTCATGGGAGCGTACACTAAACGGATTTCTATTCTAAGCCCATACGGTCGGTTAGGTTAGAGAGTTTAGAGACAATAACCAATGTTTCGCAATCGCCTACAAACTGAGCATGACACTGTAAACGCGGTAATAGTGTTACGGAATATTCGCAAATTTTCAATACAATAGCGGAGTTAGCGAAGCTTATGCGTTTCGGTAATAGCCTGCTAACAGGACTTACTGTAACTGGGCGACGAGATATTGTTCTTGAACCAAATACGAGATTCAAAACACTTCACGGCTAAGTCTGTCTGTAACATTTTGATTATTGTTGAAGTTTGGCAAATGCCTTTGAAGTTGTGTGAAACACAGTGTTACTCATACAGACGGTTTGGGTTTGTGTTAAAAATAAGTATTACATTAGGTGTGAATGTATCATCATTTTCCATAAATAATACGAGAAGTAAAAAGCGAATCAAAATGAAAGACTATTAGTCATATTTACGATCGAAGCCACACCTCCCACGTTAAGTTGAAGTGCATTATTATTAAAGCATAAATTAAAAAGTCCGATTAGCTGGTAAATTGAACGCATAGAAATGATGTGTGTTACGTAACTACACTCATGTAAATCACCTGTAATTACTATCAATGAAATTGTGTAGGTAATATCAACAGGTGGGCCTAAGGCTCTATCTTTTCAATAACGTGTTGCGCAATCTGAGTATCGTATTGGACCCGTCCAGAAAGTTGATTGTGTAAATTACCTACAAAGATTTTTAATTTAGACCGTGAATGTAATTTGTAAATGGTTTTTACAGAATCGATTGCTTTC
The DNA here is from genome assembly GCA_949774965.1 of Diarsia brunnea. Taxonomy (NCBI): domain Eukaryota; kingdom Metazoa; phylum Arthropoda; class Insecta; order Lepidoptera; family Noctuidae; genus Diarsia; species Diarsia brunnea. Next base: position 9,403,847 of record OX459011.1, read on the forward strand.
GTGACACTAAGGTCATACTAGGAAAAGTTTGTGTTCTTGGATAGAGCAAAAGGTGCAGTAGAGCAAGGTATGCAAAACCAGTATACGCTGTTCTCTCATTATACGGGAAGCTCATACAAAGTGACATCAGGTAATATTTGATGTGCACAGCTTGATGTGTCGCTGTGTGTGTATATGGTTTTTGTAGTTGATGTCAGCAGAATTTACAGCTCATAATTATACGTACGTAATTTTACGTATCTAAGCAGAGTGACATTAGAGAGACAAGGTGCAAATGGTGAAATAAACCTAGAATCTAATCTACGTACTTCTTGTTTGAAAGCACTATTTACTGATGGAGCAATCGATTACGCGAATGCTGTTGGAATAGTGCAAATTGCAATTGAAAATCAAACTGTCTCCAAACTACCCGCAGTCTGCCGATCAATTGCAGTCTTGAAGCTATGAATCTTCATTTCTTGTTACCTCACATTCTTCTTCAGCAGACTTTTTCACAGGCTGTAAAAACCCAAAATTAAGTCTAAGATCGCAGAAATCTGCAGAATTAATTAGAATTCGTTCTAATAATCTAACTATATAATTCTAAAGGTTGCTTAAGATTTTGTTGAAATGACTTTGAATTTTCTCAGCAACCGCTTAACTAAGTCAAAGATAATAAAGATTAACTTAATTAGGGTAATTAAACGATCAGCACGCAGCACAAAGCTACGATAACACGAAAACGATGACATAAACTTCCTATCAGTTTATTACATAATATCTCGGATAACGGGGAGCTCTAAAAAGGTAACAACAAAGTAGGTGCATTGACCTCCGCCCCTAGCGCCGACCGTCACCGATTGATAAGGCAGGTTAAATGGTCCGTGCCACCATGAACCCATAACAATGCTTCTCTATTGATACACGCCATTCAATTCGCTAATGTCCCTTTAATTGGTTGAGTGATTTATCTGAAAATAACCGGATTTACCGCTCTGAATTTGAATAATTTAAAAATATAACTCTTTAAATAGACGAGTCCAAACAAATTATACAAAAAACCGGCCAAGAGCGTGTCGGGCCACGCTCAGTGTAGGGTTCCGTAGATAATAAAATATTATGTAAACGAAGTTAAAAAAAAAATACGGGCAAATGAAACTTGACCTCTGGATTGTATAGGCGCTCATACGATTCAGGGACCAAATTATATTGGTTAACTGCAGTTTCCATCTGTTGTTTCCATCCAAGTTCAAAATAATTTTCCTAGAAAGTCCTTATAAAGTTCTACTTTTCAGATTTTTTTCGTATTTTCTAAACTTATGGTTCAAAAGTTAGAGGGGGGGGGGGACGCTTTGTTTTTTACTTTTGGAGCGATTATTTCCGAAATTATTGACATTATCAAAAAATGATTTTAGTAAACCCCTATTCATTTTTAAATACCTTTCCAACAATATATCACACATTAGGGTTAAAATTAAAAAAAAAAACACTTCCCACTTTACATATAGGGGGGCTACCCTAATAAAACATTTTTTTCCAATTTTTATTTTAGCACTTTGTCGGCGTGATTGATACACATATTGGTCCCAAATTTCAGCTTTCTAGTGCTAACGGTCACAGAGATTAAGCGAGGACGGACAGACAGACAGACAGACATGGCGAAACTATAAGGGTTCCTAGTTGACTACGGAACCCTAAAAACGATATAATTTTCCATCTCTATCTATTAGATAAAATTGGAAACGAGTTTTTTTTCTTTGTTTATTATTTAGACAAACCAGTTTAATTAGGTAATATACATAATCTGACAAGTTGTTATTAAGAAAACAAACATGATTCAATGTAAACTTCGCTCGAACATTCACCTACGCGGTCTAAATAGTAATAATCTAATGACGAGTGAGTACCCTAAATATCAAAAGGTAACATATTTTTAGATCTGTCTCAGCCAGCAGTCACGTCCTATCCGTTACTTTTAGCTCAAGATAAATACATGAAGCGTAGAGTTCAACAAAACGCCGCCACTCAACCGTCTGATAAGTCATCGTCTGCCGCCGAAAACTTGGGACAATATGAACATAAAAAGTTACCAGAAAAAATGTGTTCATGGTGTGTTTCCATTGCTACATACAGGATACTGGGAAAATTCCACGTTTTTACTGATGACAACTCAGGAAAAATTTTGGTTCTACTGATGTAACTGATGACCAGGATGATCTTGCACTGCTGCACAAACGTCGATATTTTTCAAACATCTACATACTGTTAGAAGTGGCACAATTGGGGTTAGTTACTTCAGAAAATGACAAGCTAATTCCGTCTGTACCCTTACGTACAGACCTACATTTCCTTTTGTGACCGAATTTTACGAAGACATTCTTCACCAAATTATTTGAACTCTGTTCCTTTAACTCTATCCAAGCCGTTTTGAAAAGTTGGGTGCCAACCATAATTACGTCAGACCATTGTAGTACATTTAAAGTCAGCCCTTTTTCATTGTCGTTGTCCTGACAATGCTTAATGGCCACTTTAATAATCCTATTCATTTGGCACCACGCTGTCTACTTTACCTGCTTAATTAATTATTCTATTAAATCTTTAATGATTCATAAAACGAATTAGCAAAACAATCACCTGCTTAATGGCCTGTCAATGAATCGTAAACGAATATTATTCTAATGTCTACTATTCTCCAAAACGCTTGAATAAACAAAATGTCGTGTTCGAAAGTGTCATGGTAAAAAACTCCATGAGTGGTAGTCGGCTTTGAATCGACGGAAGTCGCCGGCACGACGCGATATTTTGAGCAAGGCGCGTCGAGTATGCGACTTGTAAAGGTATAAATAAAATGTAGTTCCATGCCATACCGCTGGCACTTGGTTCTGTAATGAAGATTGAAATATATTTGTTGCTGCAATTACGGGAGTAATCAGCGGCTTGTTTATCGTGTCTGCAGTTGTTGTTATCTTTCCTTGTTTTTGATGATGGCTCCCGACGATTAGCTGATCTCCTACGTTCGGGACATGATGACTGTAATCCTGTCACATCCACAACTTTGTCAATGGTCTCGTCAAAGTCTATTAGTAGTGAGATCATCACTCCCCGGTCTTATCCCCAAAGACCGTTCGCCTTTTCAAGGTTTCCCCACATAAAAAATAGCTCTAACTTTCTTCTTTGTTATCGAGGGGTAACCACAAAGAGTAGAGAAGAATACTGAGGTAGGTAGCAGTATTCTGACTTCTGAGTTACACCGTGCCTATGGAGTGACACCATTTAGTAAAGGTACATTTCGCAAATATTTACCTGCCTACTTGAATTACGGGTAATAGTAGAAACTAGAAACCTTTTAAGCACATACTACTAACATATTTTCGTGTACAAACAAAACTTTCTTCATTATGTTAAAATGCAAATTGTTCGTATTTTACCTCGCAAACACTTCTAGCAAATTACAGTCAATTTGTTTAGCTAAGACCAAAAGCTACTACATTGGTTGATAGCAAATAAGTAGGTAGGTACCTACCTAACAAGGCATTACCTGCATAAATTTAGGATGAAAACATGTAAACTGTGCCTACAAGCGATGTAGGGTGACTCTACATTTCGGCACAGATTATTTCGGGCCAATGGGTGATGTGTATGTTACATGTATCTAGGTACTTATTTATTGCTATTTTAGCAGTCGTCATTTATGTGTCACATCATTATTGCTAGGTAGCAATCTTACCGGAATATTTAGACACTTGACATAACAACGAAAATAGAAAAGCTTCAAGTGAAACGTTGAAACGTAATGGTGGTGACAATCGTACCTACTTTATAAAAGCTGATAGTATAGGTCTTTTAAAAACCAAAACAAAACAAGCAGTAAATAAGTAGGTACCTAGATAGGGTAGTACCTTATTTATCGCGTCCTTAGCAGATGTGATTGTCACATTGGGAAATTATTTTAGGTTGCTAGTCTGCTAGACCAGGCTAGACCTTACGAGTTACGGGATTATTCCAGTTTAGGTTTAGGCTCTATTCTACCCTGAAGTTTTCTAACCTGCGGAAAAGGCTGTGGGTCCAAATAATCTTATAGACTACCTACTTTTAACGTAAATAAACTAGTGTCTAGCTGATATTGTGACATTCGAGCATTCGTAGGTCTTTAACTACAGAACCTCAAAGGTACAGAAATCAGAAACGTCCATTATGTGTCTCTAAGTTTAATGCTTGTACAACCGTTAGGCATGTTGACAAACTGTGAAATATTATCCAACCAGGCAGGTACCATTAGCATTTATCCTTGGACCGAAATAGAAAGGATATCCGTTCGAACTGTGTGAACTTACATTAGATACATTATTTATCTGAAATATTTCTCTAAATTACATTATTTATCTATGACATCATTATTGCTACCAGGTTCGCTGGAATATTTAGACCGTTGACATCACGATGAAATAGGAAAAACATGAAAATAATGAAACTTTGTCTATCTAATGGCGGTTATAGGTAGTTCATAAAAGTTAAAACTATTATCTATAGGTCTTTTTAAAAACCAAAACAAAAATTTGGGAATAGAAATTTCCGGTCTCGGTCCCAATAATGAGTTGAACTCGACTCAAGGACGCACCCAAACCACACCCCACTTCCGTTCCATGAATTGGGGTAAAGTTTATTGTTACCTAGCGAGCAAAAACAGAAGCAGATGGTCCCGAACTCACTGACAGCAGACTTCAGCGAACAGATAAATAGGATCTTCGCCGTATCATGGTTAATTTAATAGCCAATTACGTTGTAAACTGTTTAAAGCGAGGTCAAACTCAAAGTTCGCGGAATCCCTTCCCTGTTCGCCGGTAGAAAGGCACGAAACACTATGATCAAGTTGTCGCATTAACACTTCACTTTCCCTACAACCCAGAATTTAAAGCATTTACTCATCTGCCGGCAAACTACCAGTAATTACAGGCCCACAGGCCACAGGGGTGGTTATCCGAGCCCTGTAATGATAAAGGAGAAACTCGTTGCACTCCTTGATAGATCGCCAATGAAGGATTACTTTCTCGAAAATTAACTGAAAGTCGGCCGTGTGAAATTATTTTTTTTCGAAAATATGCAAGCCAGGCATAAATATCTCTGTCGACGAAGGCCAACCACTGCACGCTGCGCATGCTTTCATCAACAAAACAGCTGCTTGTTTGTATTGCCATTCGCGCATACCGCGTTCCAGCCGAGGCAGGCAGCCGACTACGACTCACCCGTCCGCTTCTATGATAGTTCGACTTCGACGATGTGCATTACAATCTACATGATCAGTGCAAGTAAATTGCTCGATCGCTTGTAAAAGTTCTCACGGTAAATAGAATAGAAGGAAAGGAACAGTCAGGAGCGTCGTATGTCTATCTATTGTTATGTTGTTAGAACAATAATTGTTTATAGGTACCTATGTTTCAGTTAATTTTAGATGGTTTCCACTGGGCAGTTATTCGTAATACAATAACTATGGACCATTTAAAAGCAGACTGATGTCAGACTGTGTTAAAATTGAAGTTTAATGTGCTTGTTTGTTACGAAATTTAGACAGTTCTAAAGAGGTCAATCTCGATCAATAAATCTGTAATTGAATACACCTGCAACTTCAAGCAAGCACATTTTGATAGGTAATAATCTCTCTTGCAGTAGGATACAGAACGCAGACGAATGCAGGTTCAAAATAAAATAAAATGAACGTAACGTAATAATGAAATGACTTGCGAGACGAGGCGGGAAGCATAGGGGGCGCGGTAGAAGCGGTCGCGTGCCCCTCCACCCCGCCCGCACACCCGCTGTCCCCGCAGTCAAGCGAGAGGCGACAGCTAGCCAGCTGCGCGTCTTGTGTTTTTCGGATTTTGCGGTGCGATCGACGTTCCTTTCTTATATTTTGTTGTTATTTATATAAAAGTTATCAAGTTTTTAATTAGACAAGATACGCGTGTGAACTTTTTGTATGCAACACTGAAAACTAACCGTCTGTGAACTGCAGCAGTGCTTTGTGACTTTTTAAAGTGTTCGGTGCATGGATACCTGTGTCTTTTGTCTGTAAAACAGTGGATTTTAAGAGAGGTGGTGGTATTTAGTTGTTCAGTACGTTATTGTCAGATTTTGTGCCCGTGGACCCAACAGTGTGACCAGTGATTGTTGTCGTGGCCGGTTTCCAGAGAGGAAACTTTCCAAACGTGCATAAAACAGTGGGTAATGCTTTCCTAGCGAATGCGGGCCCTGCCTGCACGCATTCCGTAGGGAAGCAAGTGCCGGCAATAAGCATTTTACGGTGAGTAAAGCGCGTTCAAGTTCATCGTACTTTGACCTAAAATTATGACAACGCCTGGTGACCAGCCCAGTGTCAGATGTCAGATGTGTCAGCGTGTGAAGCTTACGAGATTTATTACGATTGCACCAATGATAGTACGTGGAAATTAATAAACTCGAGTGTGCTCAGTAAATTATCTTGAATGCAGGGCAAAACTAGCTCAGTGGGTTTAATTAGGTGCAACATGGAGTCACCAGCTGGCACGTAAAAGACTGGTAATAATTGTAAACAAGTGGTTGGTTCCCTTTATTGAATAACAGTGTGGTGGTTATGCAACTCCCCTACTTGCCATTATTCCAAATTATTATGCACACCACTTAGTGGAATAGCAAACCTGTGAAACTGTTTAATATTTAGATTGTTTTTGTAACTAATGTAAAAAACTGTATGTTTTCATTTAAAACAAAACTGTATATGGTTTAAATGGGATTTTTTCACACACTGGCATCTTTATATTACTCTTCCTGGTTTCATTACTGTTCTTCTAAACACCTCTGCAAGTCCAGGCAAAACCTTTCAGCAATTTTTGAAATTCCATAATTATTAGCTATATTGAACAGGCAAAATCTCTCAGCAATTTCTGGAATTCCATAATTATTAGGTAGGTATATTGAAGGAATGATTTGAAGGAAAAAGGTCTAAAAGATTGTGTGACATTTGACAGGGGAGAATGGAAGATAAAAGAAGTTATGCTGACCCCAAGTAACATGGACACATGGGCAGGATGCTGATAAGTAAGGAAAAACACTATCAACTAAGTAAATAAAAGGGATAGGCTTCTGACTAAAAACAAACAATTGATAACTATGCAAGTGCTTATCTTATTTGCATATAAAGCAGGGTCATAGGATTTCTACTGAACTAACTAGGCATTGTATGCAAGTACTTATTAAGACCTTAATTCAGACTTACTCAATATAATCAATTCTGGATGACTTCATTCCCTACGGAAGGAAAAGATTTCAAAGATAGAAATTAGTCTTGTTTGTTGAATCATCCTTCCAACTACTGGACATAAACCTCTCCTAAGTTGGCTGACAATAAGTTACTCATTTATAACAAATTCAGTTGATGTTGATGGGTTTTAATACTAAGGACCTGAGTCTCGAAAAATTAACTTGTCTGAACACAAACAAGTGCATTTTAAATTGCAAAATTTAGAACATTCAAACACTTTAAGGTATTTTGTGTTATGTAAACATACTTTCACCATAACTGAAAATGACTAAAATTAATTAATATTGATGTAGGTATGAAATAGTACTGTAATGTATAAGTTTCGTTGTTATACCCAAATAAAAAGGCAACACTATTCACTAATGTGGTACTTCCTGGAGCTACAGTCATTCTTGGAAATTAGGCTATTCCACAAATTGTTAAACCAACCAAATTGTTACAAATAAATTAAGTTCATTAATTTAATTAGTCTTTCCTCGATGCCAGCTGTACTTTCACGGTAAAAACCTATTTTATTTCATACATAATTATCATTGCACAAACAGAACTTTTATTGATAATCAAACAATGTGTATTCATTGTGTAATTTATGATTCATTCATGTAAATGATAAAATTATTTAACTAGATGTAAATTAATTTTATTTGCCTCTCAATATGGTGGACCACCCAGTTTTGTAACCCTCTTCTCTGTTCATCATTAAAACATTGTTTCAGAACAGATCATTTGATAAACCACTGTGGAAACAGATGCTATTTCTATCTCTTTTATTATCATTCCACATGTTTCAGAACACACCCTCCATGTTATCATTTGCCTTTGCCACCTTTTTATTTCTTTGTTAACTAAAGGAAACATAATAGAAAGCATTCTTGTTCCTTTAAAGTTGTTACTCTTTTTATTTTATTGTATGAAAGGAGTTGAACAAATGTTTAGTCATGAAAGTAATCATTTGAGATGCCGAGATAAACAAGTCATTATGAAAGTTTTATGTAATACTATAATCTTTGAAGTGCTTCAAACTGGTATCAGTAACATAATACAAAGTAATGTGTATTACTGTTATCTATAACAGGTTTCTCTTTGACCCAAATCCACAATTTGATTTTCATGTGTAGTTATTTGAATGAAAACAAACAATTTAAATTTAAGCTTGACTTTTAGACCAATTCTAATCATGAGTTTATCAATAATAAGAAATCATCTTTTCAAAATAGGTTTCTTCTTGTCTTCTGGCTTTTCCTGCCTATCGGCAAGACAATAAACGAGGGTGACTTCAATTTTGGTTTTAAAAGTTGACTAGGTTGTTTATTTAGTTATTATATTATTTAAACATTCTGTTATTATTCCTTACTCAATATTTCATAAAAAAAAAAACATTTTAAAAATATTATAAGTAATCAATCATCCACACAAACCAGAATACTGTAACGAGTCTTTTAAGCCTGTTACATACTATTGAATTCTTTGCTTTGATTTGTAGGCTCTAATGGTGGTGTTGCCTTATGAAAATTCATTTTTTGGTTGACTTGGATTCGTGAAGTGGTCACACTGAGTTTTATTTTCGATGCTGTCAAATTGACTTTGACATCTCTTGCTTTTCGACCTACAGCCTTGAATCAATGGAGTGATTTTTGAGCGCTCCAATAAAATCTCAAAATATAACTTGAGATGGGCGGCATCTAGTCCCTAATTATGTGGTAGCCGATTGCCCTTGTCATGATCCTAATTGGATAGCCTTTATTTTTTAAGGTAAGCGAATTCTTTGTGATTTCGGTCCGTTCCGCGTTGTCATGGCTATTTTGATAGCAGACGCTAATAGTTTCCGATATTTAATTGTTTCAGGATCTTTTAACTTCATTTTATAATTATTTGCTTGGATTCATTCATCTACTGATGACCATATTTTTATTTGGAGCACACCACACAGTTTAATTTCATTCATCTCACTCTCTTCTCATCTCACACACTCTTTTTTTTTATTATTACAATTGTCGCTCAGCGAACAGGGACTTGAAGTAGGTTTGTCTGGTACCTATATACTGTCATTATTGCACAATTATTAATTAACTTATGAGTCTATTGTTTGCATTAGTTTGTTCTACATTGTTACTTTAATAACTTTGTGTTTATTTTAATTTTTGACTCATAAGTAGTACTTAACCTAATTTGGTGAATCTTTGTAAACAATGTTTTGTGTTTACTTATTGATAATTTTGTTTATTGACCTGTTTGTTTTAATAACATGTTTTTTTCTTAGCAAAACCAACAGAAATGTATAGCATTGACCGTGTTTTGTTGTTCTCAACAGTAAAGTTATTTTAAAAACTAAGTTTAACTTTTAAAGAAAATAATTTAATCTAATTGTAAGTACAATATTGTACATTTAATTTATCTAGATTTAAGCTGCTTGTAAGTGATTATTGCACTTTTAAAACGATAAAATTAACTTAGTAATTTTTCATGGGAATACCACATTGACTTCAATACTTAACCTCAAACTTGAGAATTTATTTTCAAACTTTTAACTTTTTGAAATTTAGTTTTTGCTTTTCGTTTGCTATTCGCCTTGCTGTTTGTTAGTCATGGACAAGGGAGTTCAGTTTCCGCCGCTTCAGGATTCGGGTGATGTCGATACCTGTACTGCTGTTGATGCTTATGCTCTCAGTTGATATCATAGGAATTCTACCTAAAACTTATTCTGGTCATAGATACATACTTTCGGTTGTAGACGTTTTTACTAAATATTGCTGGTTCTTTCCAATGATCAATGCTACCACTAGAGTAATTTGTAAACATTTTGAAAAAGAAATATTTCTCAAATTTGGTTGTCCAAAAATAGTAGTTTGTGACAATGGAACTCAATTTACTTCAAAACATTTTGTAGATTTTTTGAAAGGTTTTAATATAACCAAAATATTTTATAATACTTTGTATACACCTCAAAATAACCCTGTTGGGAGATATAATAAAACGGTCGAAACCTGCATATCGTGTTTTGTTAAAGATGATCATAGAACTTGGTCAAGTTTTTTGCCCAATGTTCAATTGGCTTTAAATAATAGTGTAAACCTTGCTACTGAGTTTACTCCTAACTTTCTGATGTTTGGTAGGGAGCTTATTCTTGATGCGTCATTACATCACTTTAGTAGTTCTGTTGATAACTTATCTCAACTAGAAATTTCAAATAGGAATGCTTATGCAGTTTCTCTTAATTCACTTAGTGATATTTTTGTTAAAGTTCAAGCTTACTTGTTAAAGGGGTATAAGCGAAATGCCGCTTATTATAATAAAGGTCGGAAAGTCATTTCTTTTGGTGTGGGTGATATGGTGTGGAGAAGAAGTTTTGTTCAATCTCATGCTCCTGCATATTTTTCAGCTAAGCTTGCACCTAAGTTTGTAAAGTGTAAAATAACTGAAAAGGTTTCGGATAACGTTTATGTTTTGAAAGATTTAAATAAAGGTTCAGTGGGACGTTATCATGTTAAAGATATTATTAAATTTTAATTTGGTTTCCAAGTGTTAGTCTTGATTTTGATAAATTCTGTTTGAAGGCCACTTTTGACAGTGTGATGTACGAGGGGATGGATGATAGGTTATCGGTGGTTTGAAAGATGTATGTTAGGTAACTTCTTATAAATTTATTGAATTTGAATTCTTAACATTCTAAAAATAAAACTTAGGCCATTCTTGTTAATTAAATACTATTTTTTTCCACACTAAATGTTTTTCACACCGAAGGATCTTATTTTATGTTTTGTTCGTTTTTGTTGGATTGTATAAGATCTTATTTTTTTAAGGGTAACCTTTTACCTGTTTACATTTTATTAAGATCTTATGTAACCCTACACTTCAGGTTATTTTTACCTTGAGATCAAAAACTTGAACTCAATTTCAAGTTTTTGTAATCTTTTTTTTTTCATAGTTTGAAATCATTCTATTTGTCATAAATAGTAATCGATTTTTAAATCTATTTTGTGCTGTTCATTGACAGAATTGTTTCTCATTTTTACTAGAGTTTCATTCTCTTTAATGATCGGATTTGACTTTGTTAGTAACGCGTTCATCCTGGACTTTACTTTTTAGGGTCATTCTGTAACCTTTGTTACAAAATGCCTTATTATTTTTTGAATCTTGGTGTAACTTTTGACCTTGATTTCGACTCTTTTTTCCATTGTGCTCGGAAAGTCGGTGGTGTTGTGCCGATCACAATGTGGGATTTCGGCCCCGGCCATATTTTTTCCTTTTTCCATTGTGTTGGACATTGTTGTTCCAATCACAATGCGGGATTTTTTTTTGACTTTCGTCATTCTTTTTTTTATGCGTTCGGAAGTTCGGTGGTGATGTGCCGATCGCATTGTGAAACTTTGGCTTTCGCCTTTTCGTTATTGAGGTTTCTCATTGGAGATCTCAATGATTTTTTGTGTTTGTCTGTGTTTGGGAGATTGGTAGTGTTGAGCCAGTCACAGCAACATTCTTTTACAGCTATTGTGCTCGGGAATTCGGTGGTGATGAGCCGATCACAGTACGCTTTCCTTTGTTTCGTTGCAGGTTGTGCCTGTAACAATATTTTAAATAAGGTCTTTCAGCTTTATTTAAAAACTTTTGTTTGGAGTTTCAATTTTTTTTGGATTGTTGGATACGGAGTTAGTCAGTGGCAAAAGAGCCTAACTGCACTCATAGAGATGGTAGAGTTGGAAGCAGTTGACATAGTAGTCAGTGGCAATAGAGCCTAACTGCACTCAAAGTTGTACTGTTCCAAGTGGTTTGAAATTTTTAGTCAGTGGCGATGGTGCCTAACTGCACTAAAAATTGTAGTTTGTATTGGTAAATTGTTCGAATTCGTTTGAAATTTGTAGTCAGTGGCTATAGTGCCTAACTGCACTGTTTTGGAGTTTAGAAGCGCTAAGAGATTTCTCTCTTCGTTTCATTTAACTAGTTTTTATAACTTATATTTTTTTCTGTTTTTCACAGATTTCATTTTTGACTTTTTGTCATTTGCATGTTTTTACTTTTATTAAATTCTTGAGACCTTGTCGTTTGACATGTTCAGAATTCATTTACACTTTGAATCTTTTATGATTCTTTTCTTTTTTTGGGAATTAGAAAGTTGTTAAGACTGGTCTATTGTGTTGAAGATTTCTTTCTAATAAAAGAAAGTTCCTTTCTTTTATTTTCGGGGAGGGATGTAATGTAACGAGTCTTTTAAGCCTGTTACATACTATTGAATTCTTTGCTTTGATTTGTAGGCTCTAATGGTGGTGTTGCCTTATGAAAATTCATTTTTTGGTTGACTTGGATTCGTGAAGTGGTCACACTGAGTTTTATTTTCGATGCTGTCAAATTGACTTTGACATCTCTTGCTTTTCGACCTACAGCCTTGAATCAATGGAGTGATTTTTGAGCGCTCCAATAAAATCTCAAAATATAACTTGAGATGGGCGGCATCTAGTCCCTAATTATGTGGTAGCCGATTGCCCTTGTCATGATCCTAATTGGATAGCCTTTATTTTTTAAGGTAAGCGAATTCTTTGTGATTTCGGTCCGTTCCGCGTTGTCATGGCTATTTTGATAGCAGACGCTAATAGTTTCCGATATTTAATTGTTTCAGGATCTTTTAACTTCATTTTATAATTATTTGCTTGGATTCATTCATCTACTGATGACCACATTTTGATTTTTGGAAGAAACGGTGAGTTTAATTGTATATTGCTCGTAACGATTTCTGCAACGATTTCTAAATCGATCGCCATTTTTTATCCGCTAACGATTATTCATGTTTGTTTTCAGCCACAAGGCGTTTTTTTTTCCATATTACTTAAATTTTTGAACGCACGCCCCTACCAAAATCTTGGACCGCCGTTGGCAATCTCGGCGAATATCACCAAGATGCTCTTGGATAATCCATCAGGTTCCTAATTTAGTCGACGGAGTTTGGTATGGTTTATGATACATAACTTCAATTTATTTTAAAAAAGTGCAATAATGACAGGTCTTAGAATAACAGCGATGTCATCTTAATTTTACACATTAGAGCTGTTAGCTTTAGAATTAGAAAGGAATTTTCAAACCAGCAGCCTTCGGGTAATAAAGTCGTTCTTACTTTTCATGATTGATTTTTATTGATGCCTTCCCGCTTGAAGATTAAAAGTCTCAAGCTCCCGCAGGTAAGTCTATCCTTGGCATAGTTTTGTGTGTACTCCAGGCGCCCGAATTTTCACTTTTACTTATTTTTATTTGGAGCACACCACACAGTTTAATTTCATTCATCTCACTCTCTTCTCATCTCACACACTCTTTTTTTTATTATTACAATACCAACCTGTCTGTTAATCCCCTTTTATGAATCTCCGTTCCGAGTAAACTTTGGTTTGTAAATAATAAACTTGCCATTGAACTTGCTCACATGTACTGAGAAAGAGGTATTGTTAAGATTCCTAAGCATCTTGGAATCCTTGTGTTTTCACAGTAGGTACTGTTAGTTTCTGTACAACAGACTTACAAAGACAATGAGGTACTTAAATCCATAATATATGATGAGTTTGGACTTCAACTTAGTAAAAAGCTTGTGACTATTTCATATGGGCAAGGTTAAGTAATGCTTGCGAGGTTGGTATATGGATGGGTGATACCATTACAAACTAATATGGAGTTCCCTCGTTTCACATATTTCGTTCCTGACGTAATTTGTAGATCTTCCACAGTAACTATGGGCAGTCAGCTGCCCGATAGTCTGACAACCAGTCTTACCATGGGGTTTAGGATTACCCAGTAATAACTGGGTTGTGGAGGTCACATGGGCAGTTGCTGTAATTAAAAATACTGGTACATTCACTAGCATTGGGTTTAACTGGTTAGGCAGATGATGCTGGATGTACAACTTGATGGGAATGCTCTTATCAAAGTTTATTTTGAATCAGCTTTACCTCAAACTTAGAACTAGAAATGTAAATCTCATTTGTATAACTCATAGTCTAATAATATTATTGATAATATGGTTGGCGCAGTGGCTGAGCCATTGGCTGGTGCACTGCAGGTCGCAGGTTTGATTCCTGCACGGAACAAATATCGAACTGCCTGCAAGTAGTTGTTGCCATTTCTGGCTGTTTGTGTATGTGAGATTAAATCGTAGTATGGGGCAAAGTTTAAATAAATAAAACACAGGGAGAAAATAGCAGATAGTAATTGCCACTCTTCACACACCCAGACACCCAATCACCACACACACAGTTTCATGGTCACTTATCATCACGAAACTTTACCATATCTTCATATCACCCAGGGTTTGTCTTGAGCCCGTATTATCCTCTAAAGATAAACTGAGTAAAAGTATGAAAATAATAATTTGCTTGGGGCTGTAACTGAAGTTGTACCCATTTGCAGGAATGCACCAATCAGATCAGGTCATTTCAACCATTTTAAGATTTTAAAAATTAATCACCACTTATGATTCATTAACCTCCTGGTAATGTCATTTTATCTAATCTATCTTTGGCTTACTTACATCAAAAATTTTAATAACATAACATGGTCATGGCATGTTTAATTAATTTTACAGCCCACACTGAATGTCTGCAATTCAATGAGTACCTAAACTTTTAGTAACTTCGCTGTAATATAGGTAATGTATACTGTGGTGTTCACGTAGAACACTAATAATTTTTATAATAAAACAACCAAATTATCACATAGAAGATGAATTACTTTGGGGACGTTATGACGTGAGGACTAGTCAACACCGAACCATAAAGCTCACGCTATGTTAATTAGTACTCACACATACTCAAACTATGCAACAAATAAAAATGAAAATTTTTGCTAGATTCATTTTTCATTTCAAACTTTTCAAAAGCCTCTCCAGGTTCATTTAAAAAGTATAATATCAGTATAACTGGTCTACTCATGCAATAAGGTTTCTGGACGGCTCTGCTCTTGCATCATCATCTTAATCGCTGTCACAGTCCATTAAACTGATTAGAATTGTTCTTTAATTTTCAGCTCATTTAGGCCCTGCATAATGCGTGTGACCCTATTAGGCTGAAAAGTCAAAAGCACTTTTTGCAGTAGGTACAGTATTATACCTACTGCAAGATCTTTGAAAACCAAAATTTCCTTGTTATCTCTTTTTATTTTTTGTAAAAGGAAGAACCACTACAACAATAGGCAGTTATTCTATTCTATTTATAAATAAAGTCCATTATTAATCCGTCCTTGTTCGAAACAAAACACATTGAAATCAATCCTCCTAGCGGTTTCTTACATTCGCCATTATGAAGGCTAATCGTACATCGCGCACTTATCAGCATCAATTTGTACCCATTGAGTTGAATTGCTTTCATGACATTAATTCGCGTTGCGTGCAAAAGATGAGACATGTAATAAAATTTAAACTCACTTGGGTAGATTTTTTTAAGTTCGATGGCAAAAAATTCACTGGTTTGACCAATTTTTATAGAGTGAAGAAGAGAAATCACGAAACTCGAATATTAATTAATGCACTTATGAATAAAACACTTCTACATCATCTGCCTATACGTTTTCCCAACTATGTTTGGGGTTGGCTTCTAGTTCTACCAAATGCAGCTGAATACCAGTACTTTACATGGAGTTACTGCCTACCTGACCTCCACATCCCAGTTAGTACTGGGGTACCCCCTGATAAGACTTGTTAGACTTTTGGGGCCACTGACTTCTCGACTACAAAGATCTACCAATGACAGCCAAAACCAACGGTTTAACGTGCTTTACGCGTCACGGAGGTAACTCGGTATGATTTGATCGTCACCAATTCACGGACCAACCTAGCCTAGCACTGCATAATCTTGAAGATCGACCCGTACCGCTGTTTTTATTAAGCCACGAGCTCCTCTTCTATAAAACACATTGACATCGATATCAAAGGGGATAGAACCGATGTGGCATATCAACCTGCCGCCATTTTGTTTTTTTTTCGAAATCGCGGCCCACGATGAAAGTGGTATGTATGGATAGAGGACATATAGACGAACAAAAAATGTCCAGTAACATGGTACCCCAAAGTGTCACGTAACCGAGATATTTGAAGGTAAAGATCGACAAATGAGTACAACGACAATCATTAAATAATTTTTTAAATAGCCTTATTACGTGTATAGGCGTTAAATTAATGATTGTCGTTCGGTCAGTTCGTAAAGAGTCTAGATAATGTGCACATTCATCAGGGGCTCGCTGGAAGTCTTTAGTCTGTGATGCAGGTATACAGGCGTATAAGACACTGGAGAAAGTATCCCATGGTCTGTTTGAGTACAACATAACAACAACAGCAAAGAACATTTTTTTTACCAAGAGATTTATTATAAATAAATCAATGGTCTATTCTGTGTAGCTACTCTATTCAACTCTTAATCTAAAGAACGCATGATAAGCGAAATTGGATGAGATCGTATCCAATTTCGCTTAATTGACGAAAATGATAATAACGTGACTGTATCACGTTGCATAGTTTTCTGTTCCAATGGTGGCCAGAAAATACAATTTATTGTATCGGTAATCTTGTAATCGGTACTTTTTCCTCTGGACCACTCCGATATCTTCTTCCCTAGCGTAGGAACGCATGGTCTTTTCTTCTGATCCGCTGTTATGGTTCTTTGGTCTAGGTAAATTGAGCTTAACAAAGAGAATGGATTACATCATTACGTCATAAACTAGCAACCTGTCATGGAAGACCTTTGATCTTTAACCCACAAGCAGCTACTCTACTCATTTGTTCTTGCCGATGCAGCCAGAGATGATACCGTTTAACATGGTCGCTCAAGCTCGTTTGTGCGACTCTGAGAACTGAAACGTTGTTTACCACCTTTGAATCACCCGAAATGTTGACTCAAATAAAGAAAGCTAAAATATTTTGTACTTCGTCATCTCGTAGCCTCAAACAATCACACGGAAGCTGTAAAAATGCTAACTCCTTGCTGAATTATGACTTCGAATTTGTAAATGTTTTGAAAGAACTTGACCGAATACCATAAATTACATGAAAATACGTCTGACGAACCTGATAAATTACTTGCGAATACGATATGCAACTCCGGCATCGGAATTTTCACGAGCCATTCAAAAATCTCAGTTCAAATGAACAGTTTCGAAATAAAGTTCTTGCAAGTTTCTCAACGATCCAAAGTATAGTGTACTTACTACATCTAGTTCCTGTAGTTTATACAGTCGCAATGTTTAATTCCTTTGTTCTATATGGGAGTTGCTGATGACTAACGCTTAGCAAGTCAATATTAGCTTAGTTATTACTTCGCTAGGAATAGTTTTTGCAATTAATTTTCATGAAAAAATTATGGGATATAATGCATGTTTCTCCAACTAAAACTGACTAGCTCCACTTTCTTTTTTCGTCGATGTATTACAGTAGGTAGTATGGTTTATTCAGGCACACAGTTTCATCCACTTGTGTTCTGATGACGCCATGTTGCAATTACACATCCGCCTGCCAAGCTTGATGATGATGACATCATCGCCCAGCATTTGTTGGTAGTAGTAGAGTATAACTGCATCCATGTTCATGCGTCGTTGATTTGTGATGAAAATTCTTCGCTGCTGGCTAACCTTTTTCCTTATTAGCTACCTGCAGAATCTAAACTTTTCCGCTGGCTAAAAATAAGAGTATCTTAAAATAGTATTCGAGGTTAGGAAAATCGATTTCGCTTTACCAGAAAGTATTGTCTTTGTGCCTTTTGTTCGACTCGTAGGTAGAACTTGGTAAGAATGACAGTCAACGGAGGAGCATCTAAATGCCAGCCAATCTTAGATAATTTCTTGTGTAATATCACTATCGTTCATGAATGTAAGCAATCAAGATGAACGTGACATATTCTGTAAAGTCTCCCATTATCTGTGTCACGATTAGGCCTACATTAATGCGTTATCACATGATTGTTCTTATCGCCAAATTGATTTTATCGAATTGCCTACGAAAATGCCTACTTTCACACTTTTTCGTGCTGTCAATCTAAAACCTAGCGTAGCGCAGTTATTGCAATCGCAACACTTGTGAAACAGACGGCCTTGTTACGTAATAACGTAATACTTGCTCATAGTAATGATAGGCAATGGTAATTATGTACTGCTTCATTGGTCCATGAAAACTATGAAAGTTTCAGGTAGTTCAGAATTCTAACGAGTAAGTCAACCGGTCTTTGGTTGACTTTGGCATCCCTATTCATTGTTTAGAGGTGTGATTCACTGACAACTAAAGCACACTTCCGAAAAATGTAGTAGTTTTATGTAATTATATGAGGGTTATTTAATTCCAGACATTACATTATACTTAATCCTTCAGTGGCCTAAGGTCGCAAAGAAATCATGAATACGCGCTGCCAAGCGTGGAGACTTGATTTCTTTGCTCAGGTCAGGGAAAATTGCGTTTTTGTACTAGGAAATTCCCATGGACATTGCGGAAAGTTAATGGAAAAGGGGACGAACCTTTACTCAAACATCCTTCGGGAAATATACATGTGAAGTTGTGCTTAACTTAATGTTGTGATTGCAGAGAGGCGAACGGAGCGGGTGGCGGGGCGGGCAGCGTTGGGCTGCTGGCCATGAACGCCACCCAGGTGCAGTGCGAGCCCCACGACTCGGTCGTACTCATTAAATGTAAGTAACACCCACTCATAGTAACCGTTACGATTCGAGTACTCAGACATTATCTGTGATTGAATCAACGACAGTTAAAGTGTAAACAGACGGATTGCATCACAATCACATAGCCTGCAAACGTATGGTCAAGCCAACTGCATTGCAAATTCACAGTTCTGCACAACAAACCCTTTAGCCAGTGTTTATTGTTGTTGTGCTGGGTACATGTACCGACGTAGACTGTTATTCGCAGTTGGCTGTGATGGAAGTGGAAGCAATCCGACTGTAAACACGATACACCAAACATGCAAAGCGCTGTTCAAAGAATCTATGATTATAAAATGTGTGGTAGCCAAGATCATATTATTGTTTCTTCGCAACATCACGACCACCACATTGAATAATTGACTTTTAATTAAGTTTGTACATACTTATGTGTTACCATTGTATTCATTTTCCTAGGGGAACAAACACTACGACATGGCTGCACTGTATTCCATCTAGTAAGTATCAAAGTATGACTAGATACAAGTTGCAGCTCAGCCTAACGTCAATTTTATAAGCACCAGAATTTTGTTTTCATAGATTAGATTATGTCATAAGCACAAAATCCCCGACACTTTATCAGTCATGTTTATTTTAGAGCAACTAAACAAGCTGTTAGCTGAGTCACTCCTATAGATGTTCGGACATCGAACTGCATCTCATAAGACTTAAATGGCAGTTTACTTCATACGCCCATAATCCATGTAAAATCCTGCTCCTCAACGTCTAGACACCTTAGTAATTATGCCTAATTACGGTAGATGCCAGAGCACGCTTTTATAGAAATAAATTTAGCTCAATAATGTTGATTTAAATTCGTTCACCGTCGTCAGTCAACCTTATACATTGATTAATCAGTCTAGCGCACGGCTCGCCAATCGCCATAGATTCATTGGCCTCATTGCAATATGCTTTTGTATATTTTTGGACTGTTCTCCACTGCGTACTGCGTCAGTTCTATGTTGTTTGCTGGCACGACTATTTGATTGCATACGTCTTGATTCTGATGTGCATTGGTATTAATTCATGTGTCATGTTATCATGTAGCAACGGCCCAGCAATTTGTTATACACGATCGGTTCTGCAATATTTATACGCGGTTATTATGTGTTATTACATCTCTCGAATATCATCTCAGCGTGTGGTACGGTATGCATTATTATGATACGTGTAGTTGTAAATGCAAAAGCAAGACGCTCGTCAATCGCTTGTCATCTGACTGAAGCTAGCCTTGAACTGAGGTAAATGACGTAATGCCTGTGTAAAATAAGCTATGTTGAGGCTGCGACACGTCCATCAAGATTTACAAACACTCAATGTAGGTAAACATGAACTTCAAGCGGTCGCACAACATCCACATCTTATATTGAAATCATAATAAATTGAACTTTCTGCACAGAAATCGTCTTCAAGTGAGCCACGCACGTTACTCAAGATTTATTTTCAAATTATTTAGGTTAGCACAATGAATTATGGTCTCGGTAAAACCGATTTAGTAGATGCATTTACTTTAATGAATGAAACATGTGATAATGTTTCCTCGTTTGCGGTTACTCTATTCCTAGGTTTTGCGGTTATCGCGAGCAATTTACCATTCATCATAGCAGACCATACACATCCAACAGCAAACTAAGAGTCTACGTCTCTTCTCATTTTTCCAATGCTTTTGCAAAAATGACTATTTTCAGACGCCCATTTGTTAGACTGACAGGATGACGGACGTTAACGGCTATTGTTACGATAAATATTCAAATTCCATGAAAAGGGACTGGTTGCGACAATGTCAGCGATCTCTTTACATTGTCGCAAGGATTAATATTCCCTTCTGAACTCGCTATTTCTACAAATAGTAGCAATTGTGTTTATTTCCGTCACTGAAAGTTCCCCCGTTGTGCCGCCGCCGATGCGCTCAATTGATGCGGGAGGCGCACATATTTACAATTAGCTTTGTTTGCGTGCTTGATAATAATAATTGCTGGACATAAGCCAATGTTAGTATTAATTTTTCAACATGGCTGCTGAGTGGTAGGCTCGGCAATTGCCGCAAGCACCAATTATGTTAATCCGGGTTAGTTTTGAAGGGACTGTGCAGTACAGTGTACGTTGCGAACGATGCATTTATTAATTTGTAGAAGTTATGTGAGAAAGTTGAGTTGTTTTTGTGTGTGTGTCGGTGTTGTGCGACAATGCAGTTTACGTTGGTAATCGTCGTAAACAAAGTCAAGCTATGTCCGCTGATAGAGGAGCCCCTGAAACCTATAGGTAAACAGAATATGACGCACATTATGTTATGTTTTGTCTGGACTATTCCATTCCAACAGATTTCCTGCAAGTATTACAGAGTTAATTTCAATTTATGTCTAACTTATTTACTAATTTTGTCGTAAATAATTATTATTTAATAATAGAACTTAAGTCATAATAATATTATTTATTTCATTGTAAGCTACCTAGAGCTAAAGTGACGCTCGAGGTATTGGATCAACAATAAACAACTTGTTGATCGAAATCCAAAATGACGTGGTGGTGGTAAAAGTGGCTGTCGACACATTTGATGCTGTGGGTCAATTGGTTCGTTCTTATAGGGTCGGGAAAGTCGATGTCGAAAACGAAGAATTGGGTCTTGGGACGCACATTGAGAGAGGCTTATGTCCAACAGTGACCTGCCTAGCTGGCTAGTTAGTTTAATAATTGAGGGTAAGGGTTAAGCATATATGGCATTCGTATACAGAGAAATCACCAGGATCGTATTCACTTCAAAGAAATAAAATATTAACTAGGATCAGTAAAAATCTCTGCAACCCACATTAATTTGCACTTATAACGGCTAAAAATAACAAACATCAACGACATGCGCTATTACCCAGCTTTTAGATAAACCTGCGAAATGTTTTGGCAAGCATAGTTAACCTAGAATCGTATTATGAATCATAACCAGCCCAATCTATTTCATATATGAATATACGACGATAGAACCGTTAGCTTGGTAGGTGTCACAAGCTGCCAGGGCCCATACGCCGCCCATGTGTGGCAACTCCGAACAATATTGTAAGTGACGTTCTTAACCATCTGAATAAACGTAATTGAACAATTTCTATCAACCCATTGCCCTTAGCTACTTGTAGCGGTAGCTGGACAAATTCGAGACACAATTGGTCGCAGCCAATCATTGTAATGTGTTTAAATTCAGTGTTTATTAGAGCATGTTTATTGTCTTTAGTAGGTTATTCACGTTATATTTCCGACTAAACATGGAAATGATCGTATACCTAACTAATAAACCACATTTGATTGACACTACCTTAATTGCTCATTGGAATTGATATTGTTCCGTGTAATTTCCTGACTAAGATCCCTATGACTCCTTGATTGACGTCAAACGAACAATGCGCGAAATAATGAACGTTGAAGATGTGCAGTAGAATGGGCCCACATACACACTATTCCCACAGCGCACTCCATGCGTCAGAAATTATGTCAAGCACATAATGGTCGGCTTGAACGGTCGGCTGCAACGCCCTATTTGCTGCATTCTTATCTGAAACTTGTAATATGGCCGTATGAATCATAATATCTAGGCGGCCTAACAATGAGGCTGACTGACGGGCGCGGCGCGGCTCCTCAGATCTTGCCATTCTCGACCCACTGCGATACTCAGATTGTACTGACCGAAACATAAATCGAATCTTGTTATGGACCTGCTATTTACATTTACCTGCATCAGATTATCCCATCTAATGAGGTTATCGGCTTCCACCCAGTTACTATTGTTCCGATTTCTGTTTCACTGTGCTTTATTATTGACTTGCCTAAAATGTCTTGTCTATTGGTGAAGCATAAGTATCTACGTTTCGCTTGAATGATGCAGATTCTCGGCCACCTGTATGAATTCGCATTTCACGGAAACGAAAGAGTCAACAACTGTAATCTCGACCTGGATTATAAGTCGGTCATTTGAACAAGCTGCATACATATTATTTGCCCACGACATATTTACAAGATAACTTTAGTATTTTTAAGACTGGGAGGGAACTTCGAATAGGTTGCGTTTAAAAGTGGTTGAACTTGGCCACACAACTGACTAATCGCGTTTGCGCCCACACATGTAGACACAATTCTTCTCGTTTCCCGGTGTTGTTTTGTTTAATATCCATCAGAATACACTTGCGTTTGATTACCAAACATCCAAAATCCATTAAAGGGCTAAGCTATGATTGATTAACAAACAATAATCAATGCTGTAATCATTCTTTCTTTCTTATAGAATGTGAGATGTTTATTGCTGCATGTTCTAAGTGAGATTTTAAACCTCCGTCTGTCGGTCCTTTTAACTCTCTGGTGTATAAAATGCTATCTTTGCTTGTCAGTCTGATTTATCTTTTACCCTGCCATAACAATATCTAACTGAAGAGAGGTCAACAGTGTTCAGGATGTAGACGTCTTAATTTCGTCCATGATGATAAGAACATAATGGAAGCAGGGCTATCACTACGATATGTGAAATGTAAACATTAAAATAGTTTTAGAGAGTTTTCCTTAGTTTTGTTTCATCATCATGTTCCAATTCCAATTAATTTGACTGGACGTCTTTTATACATGCCTTCGTATCAGTAGTGATTCCAGTTGTGTTATCTTTCATGCAATTATTAATTCTTGTAACCAAGATATTAATGTTGTTTCACAAGATATTCTCCGAAGTGTAGAGTAGAGCTAATATTAATTGAACACTCGTGTTTAACACTTTCAGATTCTTTCATAAAAGACAGCTGACTGCTGCTAAATGAGTGTATACTTACTTTGTTGTGTCAACATTCACTTAATAAAAATAGCTCATTTCAAATAGGCTTTATTAAGAACAATGAAAATAATACAAAAGCATTAACAAACTGCGCAAATATATAATTTAACAGCCATTAACCGCCGTTAACGGGTCGTCAACCCTGGTCAGTGGTCCTCCCTGCGGCCCGCGGCTCTTAACAAATAACTTACTATCATTCGTTAGTGTAACACCATCAGCTCATTGAGAAGTCTCGGTTAGTATGTGATCAAACATCGCGATGTCGACACGTGGACGACGTTAATTGTGTTTATTGTGACAAAAATTTGCCAATTTAATTCTCATTCCTATAGTAATACGTACATAATTACCCTATACATGTACCCATTGTGCAGTGCTAACTACCGTGTTATTATTCAAGAACCTTGATCTCACAATAGAGGGCGCAGTTACATAACGTGGTGTGATGGATATGTACCGGTACGGTGACACGAAGAATGCAAGAAAGTGTGATAAAATAACTAAAATTAAACACAAGTTGATAAGGAAACACAGGCTAAGTAGGTAGTTATGCTAGTTTTTTGTATTCTATACTTACATCAAAGCCACGTTTAAGATGAATTGAATTCTTATGCAGAAGTTTTAACGACTTTTTAGTCTCGTGCTCAACTACTTGGGCGTATTTACAAAACGTGGTCGCCTCAGCCACCTACACTCGCCTTCAAGGCCTCTAATCCAATTAATCAGCGATCCGACTTATGGAGCCGAATGAACCGATATAACTCCGAAAGGATGTTTGCAACGAACATTCCCAGTGTATTTCTCTATTTGCCATGTTGCTTTTCACGGTAAATTAAACTTGTATAATTGATGTTACGTCTATAATTTTCTTATGTACTGCAAAAAAGAATCTCACATTCGCTTTGCGTTTGTAATATATCTTGTATTCTCAGTATATTTCACACACCGCACTTAATAATTATTGTAGCTAGCTAGCCCATATTGTTACACTGCTGGCCTGCTGGGAAAGGATTCCCTCTATTTCTTCCAACGGTCACGATTCTGTGCAACTTCTTTCCAATTCTCAAAGAAGACAAACATCCAGCTCGTTCCGCAATCTCTTTCGTGGTTTGCCGCGAGCCCGCGACGCCGCCCGTGTCAACATTCACGTACCACTTGGAATTGGTATTGGAAACAGTGGTTTCCAATACCAATCCCGAGCTGTACGGACCGCTCTTTTATCTGTTCTGTGGGACCCACAGCTCGTTCGGTATGCGACATTCATGTCTAGCCCAGTCCCATTTAAGTTGGGTAGCCTTTTGAGCCACTAATTATCTATGGAAATTAGCCCCCGTATGAAACTACCGTTTTTTTTCGCTCTTATCATTCAATTACGAGACTCAATTCAAGGTCAACGCAATATTTATCCGTGCAAGTTACAACAGAATACGTTAGTTACTGTGTGTCTCCATCTGTAATGCCTTAGATAAGGAATAGTAAACTTTATCAGTGGTAGTTTATGATGTGTGACCAACGAACAGCTACTTCATAAATAATCAGTTGAAATTTTCTTGGAATCTTAATCATGTTTTGACTGGCTTTTGACCAATATTGTTTAAGTTATGTTACATTGATTTTAAACACTGTTCAATTGTGGAAATATTATACCCGACAGCAGCATATTATTTTGTTTAGCTATGCTTAAATAGGCATACTTCTGGCATCCTGAAAGCAAATATGTGACTCAGTTTTCAGTAGACATTGTTTACAGAAATGAAATTCACAAGTATACCAACACTAGTATAATTGGCTATTTGACTACTGTTAAAAATTCACGAAAATGTTATGTTATTTCAAAGAACTAACAGAAATAACACGATGTGTGAAAAAAGTAATAAAATCGATCAAAAATAGGAGTAGTTAAAAAAAGCTAATAAAAATAGGTACATGCTTTAGAAGTTTTTGGCGGGGGCACTTTCTATGCTTGTCGCGCGAAACGGCCATTTGTACTAGGTAACTATGGCTGTATGAAATATGACGTCACATTTCTGTAGCGCTGTCTTTTTCTAGCACGTCATTTAAAATCAGTTAAAACTAAGCCATTTATTGATCGATTTTAATATTTTTTTCACACATCGTGTCATTTCTGTTAGTTCTTTGAAATAACATAAAATATTTGTGAATTTTAACAGTAGCCAAATAGCCAATTAGTACACATTCCCTAGGCTTGAGCCTCCCTTTATGAAGTATGCAGACCCACACCTCCAATATATTCATGTAGAAAATCGGTATAGCTACAGTTATAGCCACTTATAGCCGCTTTATACTCGTATGTAGTTCCGTACCCATCAAAAACCCTACACTTAAATATTCATGTTGTTTTTGTTTACCCGCAGATGAGCACCGGTCAGCTGGCGGCAGTTGGGAAGAGCCTGTGAGTGCCGTGCGGAACACACCGCTGCGGCGCTCACAGAGGCTCAACTCGACCCTGGACTCCAGGTAACGAACCATTGTTTTTTTTTATCTAAGGTAGGTATCCGGTTTCTTTTGAGCCAGTGATTCGGTGCCCGGACGTATACATACTGTTCTTATTACTAGTGTGTGGACGTGTGTGTGTGTGTGTGTGATCCTTTGGGTCTCGTTCTAATTCGCGGACGATATGCTCGTGCGCAAGTGCGATAGTAAACTACTTTTCTTAATTGTCGCTGATTTAAACTTATTTGATTACTTCGTATGAGTTTGATTGGCGAATTAATGTTATTCTACTTTGTTATTTAATGTAGTGACTTATTTGTTATATTTAGTAGGAAGCACTACAAAGTCAGTCGTTTGAGATACCTAGTAATAAATCTTGTCGTTTATTCCTCATATTCATAATAAAATAATTGCATTGCATCAAGTACCTATACTTAATTCTTGTTTTAACTGGTGTAGTTAAATAGTTATATTTAATAGTTAGTAACAGTTAAAAAGATACAGCTGCAATAAAATGTTTCTGTCGT
The DNA here is from genome assembly GCA_949774965.1 of Diarsia brunnea. Lineage (NCBI taxonomy): Eukaryota > Metazoa > Arthropoda > Insecta > Lepidoptera > Noctuidae > Diarsia > Diarsia brunnea. Next base: position 9,430,560 of record OX459011.1, read on the forward strand.
AATAATTCAATTATTATTATTCTGAAGCATTAAAAAATCGATTAGTACTTAACTACTCCAAGCAATACATAAATATAGTTAAGTATCACTTACAAATTGTGTAGCACATAAGCACAAAATAAATGTACAATCAAACGCAGAAAGCCGTTTAGTGGTGTCAAAAGTAAGTGTGATTGATTGTACTTCCAGAATTAGAACCAATTCTCTCCTTTAGAGAGGGAGAGTCTGCATCTAAAATGGAACACATTTGACTGTTTTACTGTCCATAAAACTTAGTATGGAAGCCATGTAGATGCGTATATGTTAATAGGAAAAGAAACAAACGATGACGATGTTAAACTATAACTGTAAACAGCAGCACAGTTGTGCAACTGAGTGCGATAACAATTATGACATGGCACCTCTTGAACGCAGTTTAAATGTCCTGATCAAGTTCTGTTCCATTGGTGATATTCGCCCATTGTTTCCTATAATATGGCCAGAGACTAATGTAACAAAAAAAAACAAATTAACTCTAAACACAAGAAACCCTAGTATATACCTACCCATTATGCTTGTAAGATCTCTACCACACTTAACAAAACCAAAAAAAGTGCTATTGACCATGAAACCCCTGAACAGATCTTCATTAATTGTAGCTAAGAACCATATCGATCACGACAGCTTTCAAACGAAATAAGACCACATGACATCTTAATCGGTCCATTCGTTTAGGAGCTGTACCACAGACCCAGCCCCACCACACCTCTTTTTTGGTCAAGGCTTAAAAAATAAAACCAACATTTACAGTGAAATTTCAGTTTAATGGATCGGCGTGAAACAGCTTAGTCATCAATCGACTAATTACTTCATCCAGTACCAGGGTCTCATAAAACGCAGTAGTACATTATTATTTGTGATGAGACTGATGAGAGTCATAACGTTGCGCATGCGCGGGGTGTTGACAGTTGGTGCATGCGACTTCCCGTCGTAGCGCGGACCGCGGTGCGGTGTGGTCCAGTCTCGCTCGACAATTAGCGAGCGGCGCGCGTCCAATTAACACGAATTTCCTGTGTTCAAACTCCAGAGGCCAACAGAGGGCACTGCCTCCCGACAAAATGATCATTCACGCTTTAACGGATACCGTCTATTGTCATTCGCTTCAAGATCCAATCGCTGTTAATGTTCTGTTCACAATGAACTTTGCAACGTTCAAGTTGAACTTTAAAATCCAGTCTGTGACTAATCCCCCAATATCCATCCAACCAGATGTTGTCGCTTTAGTTAGGAACATAATCTCAAGCACTTGACTTTTTTTACGGCATTCTGGGAATAAACTAAAACATTTCTTGCAAGATGTTAAGACTTGACTGTGGGAAATAGGTTACTGTGGCACTCCTAGGCCTAGCTAACCGATGGGCCTGCTGATAAGTAGACCAAAATACGAACGCGAAATAACTTTAACGACTTTACGCCCGATACGATCATTTTGCCAAATAATATATTCTGTGATCGAAAGATATCATTTCATGATTCACCATAGTTCGTTAAAGTTAATATGTATTTGACCGTGTATCCTCCTCTCCTGTGCTAGTCCAAATACAATATCCAAAAAGCTTTGGCCCCTGAAAAACTATAACATTTTAATAATTCTGTGTTGACATCCAAAATGTCTATAAAGCACTTGTTCGTCTTTGTCTTTATTTTTCCCAAAATAGCAGCAAAACGTGCCAAAACTTCACTTTACTTTAACTTCACCTTAGGCGTAAACGACCTTTGCACAGGAATATGAAATTAAATATTCAAACACGAAAGCCCTTTCCTACATTCATATTCAAATGCTGTTGACCACGTTTCTGTATTTAGCCGATAACCAGACTTGACATTCTGTATATGGAGATAATATGTTTAAAAATAATGTCAAGGACCAATACACCACAGCCGTTGATTTGCATACGTGTTGATGGTAATACCAGCTCATAAGTCACAATCTATTTTGAACTGAGTCATCCTGACCCGTATGGTGTTGATTATTTCAATAATAATTAGTTTATTCGCTCCATTTAAAGTATCTACCTAGTAGAAACGACAGATAGTATTTTCCCGTAGTTATTTTGGGTACACGGTTGAAAGCCATAGCATATCTACATTATTTAGTTTTATTTATTCCTTAAATCTATTAGAGTCTGACAGAAAGTAAATAATGTAAGGTTTTTAATTTACTTTTAAATGTGTGACCCCTGCCACACGCGTTCTCTACCATCCCGTCCTTGCGTATTCGTAACTATTCCTTCAATTTCGGGTGCAAAACACTTCGTTCGGCCCATTTTGGCCAGAGCCATTTGGACGAAGGTAACTGAAGCTTCAGCTTCCGCCACGAGTACAACACTAGTGACACTACGATATATTCAGTGGTTCAAGAAAATATCTTAATCATAAACTATTTACTCTGCGCAAATGTTTTCTTATGTTATCGCTTTTATCTTACGCGCTGCTGAATCTTTTCTTCAATATTAGTTTTTTGGTTTATGTTGTCTAGTTACAGATTTTTTCAGCATTATGGCTTTTACTCGGGTTTACCCTGTTGATAAAAAACAGGAATTTCTCAGGGACAACGCGGATTTGAGCCCAGTTGATGACAACGGGCTCGCCCATACTTTATGGGACTTAAATATTATTGGCGAAATGTGCCTGTACGGGTATGCCTCTGCCTAACCCAGGAATTAAAGACGTAATATTATGTTATGATAAATTGAAGCCTATTTATTTTTAACTTGCGAATAAAATACGTGCCAGTATAATGCGGAAATAGTGTTGATTAAGCTATTACTAAACCTAGCATAGAAACACCATATCAACCTCGCAATAATAGATATTGATTAAACAAAATAATAGCTATTACCAACAGATAGCGATCAAAGTGAGTAATAAAGTAAACTTTCAACAACTAACTAACCAATCTGTAACGCAATTCATTAACATTGATTGTTTTGTCATTGACTAGAGTTTTTATTTTCTCTAATTGAGGTCAAATGCCTGTTAGCTTTACAACTCGTGATGAAGGAAATAACTTTTTAGATCTAATGTTTTATGAAGTGGAAAGGTCATGTTTGATCCAGTTTCAGGCTCTGTGCAAGGATATATCTTTAAAAGAACTTTCAAAAGAAGCAAAACCATATTACAACGTCCCTACTGCTGGAACACAGGCCAGCAAGCTATGTACAATTGTACATGCCATAATCCACCACGCGGACCCAAATGTTTATAAATGTGGGTTTATTCACGATATTTCCTACTAGTTGAAGCCCCTTTTAACATAAGATAAACAACAAAAGATTACTAGAGATCTGCTTAAACACACAATACTTAATACACGGGTTAAAAATACATAATAATAATTATACGAAAAGAGATCTCCAGTGACTTGGGAATACGTGCTACCAAAAGTACATCGTTGCAACAATAAGTTTTAGCAGGAAAGTGATTTTTAGTGCTGGCACTACGCCAATATAATGTTGTTATCAGCTTTATCGACATCGGTATTGCACGAGTGTGTACTATTGTAGGACTTGAAGTTGATGATTCATAAGCTGATGTTATGTATGGATTAATGCAATTAGGTACTCAAAAAATTATACTTGCTTATCAAGGAATGTATGGTAAACATAATGATAGTGACAATACAGGAAATCAATTGAATGATAAGATGCAACTAAGGTCAAGGTATCATAATTATGGTGATATCTTTGCACGCCATCCAACTAGATTCTTGACAACTCTCATCTAACTGTTACAAACCACCCTGCAAGCCTCCTGTCCTATCTCACGTTTGCCGATTCACAGTCTCTACTCGAAATCACGTCTACCCCTAAGCTACGGCTAATGTGGCCGTAAGCTGCTCACATTTTACTTCAAAGCCTTTGTTTTTTTACCTCTACAACTGTTTTCTTCTATTCCCTATTGAACCATTTTCTTCTATTCATTCTTCCTTGATCCCAATTGAATTTCCCAAGTGAGGCTTTCCGCTTAGTTTTCAAGTAATTCTTTTTGCATTTTTGGAGTTCTTTTCTACATTCTTTTGAATGATATACATTTGTAATGAGATTCGGACTAACACGAAGGAAAAAAAAAAATTAGTCTATATTTAATACATACAGTGTATTCCGCAGTAATTATACTTTCTTGCTCCCAGCTCATTGCTAATGTCTGCTTTCCGATCCATATCATAAATAGTGTCAGGTTGCGTGCGAGCCGCCTCAGAGCACACCATTAACTCGTTTCCCTCACTTTTATTATAACCTGGGATGGTAAACACCTGATGCATTATGTTTTACAAGTTTTTTTGTATACAAAATGTATGAATACGCAATTACGTATGTATATTTTTTATGCAGCTGCGCTTGTTAATTCTTCAGAGGAAATCTTAATTAATTGATGATTATCCTAATGGAAATGTAGTGACTGTAATAAACTTGATGTTAATACTGTTTGTATCTTAACTTTTTATCATTCTGCTTAAGTTTTTAATGTCTGTCTAGTCCTTAGACGATACAACTTTTTCTTTTTTTTTGAGTTGTGGGAAAACATCAAATAACTAAAGGGAGTGTCAGACTTCTACTGACTAAAAACCACCCATGTTCCTTCTTAGCCCTTTATGTCGAGGCCGCGGTATCTCTTGTGAACAACCCGCAGCCCCGACGGGACAACCCGCAGCCCCGACGGGAGACGATATAACCTTATCAACTTCTGTATTAACAAGTAAAGTTCCATCCAATTGCATGTTCTAATCATCATTATTAATCAGGGAAACATAAATTAAGATTGCCCTGTTTAAAATAAACCTGTTGCTGACTGTTATGTTATATAGGGTGTAAAAGTACCCTTAACGCAAACGAAGGGCACTTGTTCTCCCGACCACTGCGATATTTTTTTTGTTCTAGAATCTAGATCATACCTGGGAACCCCCTAGTTACGGAGGTATTGGAGGTCAAAGTTCCAAATTTTTCACAGCTGTTTTTGTAAATACTAGTTTTTAAGGTTTTAATTTTACTTAAATTACCTCCATGACCCGTTTACTATTCAAAGCATCCACTAGCACAATATTTTAACAGTGCTACATTGAGTTTTACCGTAAAATGTGATTTTTGACCCCAAAAAAAAAGTCGTTTCCCAGCAAAAATGTTTGTGTAGGGGTACTTAGTTTGATGTACGGAATGCTTGGTTGACGGCTGTGTGATGGGTTGATTTACACCCTGTATACTTAGTCAAAGCAGGTCTCACCGTTTATACATTTTATATCCCCGTTTAATTTATATACATTTTTGTTCGCGGTTTCTACATGACAACGATGTTTTCCTTCATTATCTGAAGGCGTTATTAATTTATTATACATGATTGAATATGCTAATTTTAAATAAATACAGAACCTACGTACACTTTGCGGTTTATCGATGCATAAAGTATAAAAAATCATTGTTTAAAATTATGAAACGGGTCATTGCAACAGATAAACTGAGTGGATGCAGACAGTGCGTCGTCTGTCTTTCATTTATTGCAACTTGTACAATCATCTTCTATACTTTATTGTCCTGTAAACTATTTAGAATTAAGTAAGTACAATAGTTTAACAAAGACTGACGTGTTTAAAAGCATTAACTATGTGGTTTCCACACATAAAAACAAAGTTGTTGGAAAATTAATTTAAATTTTCACGGCACCTAAGATTTTTGTGATTTATTCTACAGTTAATATTCGTTTTGAAAACAATTGTATTGTATTTACTTTACATCTATTGTTCGACCTTTTGTTCTAAAAACGTAGGATTCTAATGACGAACAACACTTATAATATGAGTTAAGACCTGTCATGGTTTTATAGTGTTTATATATATTTTGTGCTGAGATTGGCAGCAGTAAAACGGATTATCAATCTCTGTAATGATGTTTAGACTTAAGACTTTGATCTTGTAGACCTAAAGCATACCTAATTGCTTTATGTAATAACTAGGAAATATGCTTGTCCTTACTGATGACATTACATCAAGTCATAAGCGTTAAATAAGTGGTATGCGGTTGTGGTTACTCATAAATTAAACAGTTTGAGAGGAAGTCCCATCAAAACTTATTTATGTTATGGTGTACTATTGTGCACCCTTCATTAAAGGTAGTCCATCTGTCTATCCATTAGTAGCATTATTAACCAGTGTGGAAAATTAAATTAATTATTAAGGTGTCAAAGTGTTTAGGCCGCATGAAATATCATGCCATGCTGGTTTCCTCACGATGTTTTAGAAGTAAGTGATGATCATACAATACGAACATGAATCTGAAAAATCAAAGATGTTGGGTAGTTCAATAGTCACAGCACTAGAGATATCACTGCTATTAAATCCTCATTTATCGTATCAACTAGCTAATTACTATTGCAATATTTTACCGTTAATAGATCGAGCAACTGGTCCATAAGGTCGTTTATGAAGGGTGACCCTCCTATCTCACTGAGACTTGGTTCTTGACGGAAGCTCAGAAGTCCAAACTCAAGGTTTGCCAAAGAGCGATGGAGCGTAGCATTTTAAATATCAAAATCACCTGATCGAATTCGTAACACCATAATACGCTCCAAGACACGCATCGCCTATATTGGCGGTAAGTCTGCGAGGTTAAGGGGATCACAGCAGTAGATGACTTTGACGATTTGACCTCTGTACTGGCTTTTGTTTATTTTTCGGCCCCTACCGGCAAACGACTGTACTACAGAAAAACGTACCAAAGAACAGAAATGTGTCGCAGAGTAGTCATCGTATTTGCCTAACATATTTTGTTTCTCTTGGAGTACCTACATCATAATGTATGAATAAAATATTTAATAATAAATTATACACTTTGACTAATGAAGTAATAACCTAGCTTTCATTAATTATTTCACTGAGCACAGGTACTCCTACGATACATTCTTAAGGTCTGATAAAGACCAGGTAACTGCTTATCGCTTCTCAGTCACGGAAATAGTCAGAATGCTCCAGCTTTCAGCTAATTGAGCACGAATGCTACTCCATGATACATTTTGAAGGTCTGACGATGACCACCTAAGTGCTTATCGGTTCTCAGTGACGGATGTAGTTAGAATGACCTAGCTTTCAAATTTTATCTGTCTGAGCACGGATGCTACTACATAATACATTTTGAAGGTCTGATGATGACCAGCTAAGTGATTATCGGTTCTCAGTGACGGATATAGTTAGAATGCTCCAGCTGTCAGCTTTTATCTTATTGAGCACGGATGCTACTACATGATACATTTTGAAGGTCGGATGATGACCAGCTAAGTGCTTATCGGTTCTCAGTGACGGATGTAGTTAGAATGACCTAGCTTTCAAATTTTATCTGTCTGAGCACGGATGCTACTACATAATACATTTTGAAGGTCTGATGATGACCAGCTAAGTGCTTATCGGTTCTCAGTGACGGATGTAGTTAGAATGACATAGCTTTCAAATTTTATCTATCTGAGCACGGATGCTACTACATGATACATTCTGAAGGTCTGATGATGATCAGCTAAGTGATTATCGGTTCTCAGTGACGAATATATGTAGTTAGAATGCTCCAGCTGTCAGCTTTTATCTTATTGAGCACGGATGCTACTACATGATACATTTTGAAGGTCGGATGATGACCAGCTAAGTGCTTATCGGTTCTCAGTGACGGATGTAGTTAGAATGACCTAGCTATCAAATTTTATCTGTCTGAGCACGGATGCTACTACATGATACATTTTGAAGGTCTGATGATGACCAGCTAAGTGCTTATCGGTTCTCAGTGACGGATGTAGTTAGAATGACCTAGCTTTCAAATTTTATCTATCTGAGCACGGATGCTACTACATGATACATTTTGAAGGCCTGATGCTTACCAGCTAAGTGCTTATCGGTTCTCAGTGACGGATATACTTATAATGCTCCAGATTTCAGCTTTTATCTTATTGAGCACGGATGCTACTACATGATAAATTTTGAAGGTCTGATGATGACCAGCTAAGTGCTTGTCGGTTCTCAGTGACGGATATAACTAGGCTGACCACCATCAGGTAAATGACATTATCAGTATCCAAGGCGTCCTCGCGGTCTTTCAAATGAGTCCACACACGACGGTTCTACGCAGTGCCATCAATGAGATCCTATACTTACCTTCGGAGTCCACCATCAGGTAAATGACATTATCAGTCTCAAAGGCCTCCTCGAGCTCTTTCAAATGAGTCCAAACACGATGGTTCTACGCAGCGGTGTCAATGAAATCCTGTACCGTGCTCAATAAGATAAAATCTGAAAGCTAGGTCATTCTAACTACATCCGTCACTGAGAACCGATAAGTACTTAGCTGATCATCATCAGACCTTCAAAATGTATCATGTAGTAGCATCCGTGCTCAATAAGATAAAATCTGAAAGCTAGTTCATTCTAACTACATCCGTCACTGAGAACCGATAAGCACTTAGCTGGTCATCATCAGGCCTTCAAAATGTATCATGTAGTAGCATCCGTGCTCAATAAGATAAAAGCAGAAAGCTGTAGCATCATAACTGTATCCGCCACTGAGAACCGATAAGCACTTAGCTGGTCATCATCAGACCTTCAAAGTGTATCATGTAGTAGCATCCGTGCTCAGATCAATAAAATTTGAAAGCTAGGTCATTCTAGCTATATCCGTCACTGAGAACCAATTAGCATTTAGCTGGTCATCATCAGACCTTCAGAATGAATCATGTTATTAGCATCCGTGCTCAATTAGATAAAAGCTGAAAGCTGGAGCATTCTGACTATTTCCGTGACTGAAAACCGATAAGCAGTTACCTGGTCTTCATCAGACCTTCAAAATGTATCATGTAGTATGAGAGTCCATCATTAGGTACCAGACATCATCAGTCATCCTGATTTCCATCTTCCATCAAACGAAATTCTCAAGACAAAATAGTTAAAAGCGATAAAACAATAAACACCAGTAGATAACATAACATCTCGCCTGTAATCCCCGAAGGGTTAGGCAAATTTATATTATAATAATTAAAGTCATTAAAATAATAACATACATAACATAACATCACGCCTATTATTAGGTACACCTCTGCCTAACCCTTTGGGGATTACAGGCGTGATGCTATGTAATGTATGTTATTGTGTTAATGGTGTTAATTGTTTTATCTAAGTTGTTTTAGCTAAGTTCGGCCGCATACGCCGTCAGAAAAGTAAGACAATTCACTGACGTTGATACAGCACGGTTAGTCTACTTTAGTTATTTTCACAGCGTTATGTCCTACGGTATTCTGCTGTGGGGCAAAGCTGCTGATATTCAAAATATATTTGTTCTGCAGAAGCGAGCGGTTCGTGCAATTTATCAGCTGGGTGCCCGAGTTTCTCTTAGAGATATTTTTAAGGAGATTGGTATTCTCACGGTTGCTTCTCAGTTCATCTTTGCCAACATTTTATATATTAGACAAAATATTCACCTGTACACTAAAAACAGTGATATTCACAATTTTAACACTAGAAATAAGCATAAACTACGCGCTCCTTTTCACCGGCTTCACAAAGTTCATAATTCATTCGTAGGGCTCGGTATAACATTTTATAACAAATTGCCATCTTCTTTTCTAGACTTGCCATTTAATGCATTTAAAGCCAAAGTAAAATCTAATCTTTGTTTTAAAGCTTACTATTCCATTAACGACTACTTAAATGATAGGAATAGTTGGTCGCTGAGTTGAACACAAGACAATGTTTGTTTGTTTGTTATTTATGTTCTTTCTCCAAAATTAGTTTACTGACATGTTATGTCTTTTTTATGTTTTTATTATTATATACATTTTTATTTTTGACTTGTGTCTGTAATCAATCGTAATATTAAGTTACACCTTTCTATTGTATCGAGTCTGGTTCTTCTAACCAAACAGACAGATGTGTTGCTGGGGAGTTTGTTCCGCCACTTCTTCTTTCCAGCAAAAAACACTAGGAAGTGTCGAAGGGTGGGCGTTTTGGGGGACTGTCACTTGTAAATGAGTAAAGTAAAGTAAAGTAAATTTTGACGTTCGAAAAGTGCTGATTATCAGCCTAGTTTGAATAAATGACTTTTGATTTTGATTTTGATTTTGATCGTTTTAAATATTTTGTCTTGAGAATTTCGTTTGATGGAAGATGGAGATCTGGATGACTGATGATGTCTCGTACCTGATGGTGGACTCCGAAGGTGGGTATAGGATCTCATTGACGGCATTGAGTAGAACCATCGTGTTTGGACTCATTTGAAAGAGCTCGAGGAGGCCTTGGAGACTGATGGTGCCATTTACCTGATGGTGGTCATTCTAGCTATATCCGTCACTGCATTAACCGATAAGCACTTAGCTGGTCATCATCAGACCTTCAAAATATATCATGTAGTAGCATCCGTGCTCAATAAGATAAAATCTGAAAGCTAGGTCGTTCTAACTACATCCGTCACTGAAAACCGATAAGCACTTAGGTGATCATCATCAGACCTTCAAAATGTATCATGTAGTAGCATCCGTGCTCAGATCGATAAAATTTGAAAGCTAGGTCATTCTAGCTATATCCGTCAATGATAACCAATTAGCACTTAGCTGGTCATCATCAGACCTTCAAAATGTATCATGTAGTAGCATCCGTGCTCAATAAGATAAAATCTGAAAGCTAGGTCATTCTAACTACATCCGTCACTAAGAACCGATAAGCACTTAGCTGATCATCATCAGACCTTCCAAATGTATCATGTAGTAGCATCCGTGCTCAATGAGATAAAAGCTGAAAGTTCGAGCATTCTGACTATTTCCGTGACTGAGAACCGATAAGCAGTTACCTGGTCTTCATCAGACCTTCAAAATGTATCATGTAGTATGAGAGACCATCATTAGGTACGAGACATCATCAGTCATTTAGATCTCCATCTTCCATCAAACGAAAATCTCAAGACAAAATAGTTAGATAATATAACATCACGCCTGTAATTCCCGAAGGGTTAGGCAGAGGTGTACCTAATAGTACACCCACATTTCGCCAGTTATGTTTAAGTCCCATATAATAGGAGCCTATTGCCATCAACCGGGCACAAATCCAGACTCCGTGGCTGTTACTTATAATTTCCTGATGGACAAACCCAATAAGACTTTGCTCGACCCGGGAATCGAACCCAGGACCTCATGCTCAGCATCGTGCTTACGACCACTAGACCAACGAGGCAGTCCAAAATTAAAATAATATCATAGATATATCTATATACCAAAATATCTACTAAGAAACGTAGGTAATTTACCAATAGTTTTGGAGAGCTCGGCCACGCGTCACTTTACGTTTATTAGGCATAGTCAGCTTAGTCTATGATAGGTGCAAACAACAAAACGAAATTACAAACTACTTTAAATATATTTACAAACTTATTTTCTGTTCTTATTTTACGAAATATTGATAACTATACAATTTACAATATGTTTTAATTCAGAAAACATTAAAAACGTGAACTTTTGAATTTTATTTGTGAAGTAATGACATGCGTGCAGTCCACCCGTGACAACAGTCATCGAGACACTGGCGCAGCGCGTTCCAAGTATGCGCGACGGGTCTTGCCTCAATTGCCTCAAAATGTCGGGAATTAATTTATTATTTTAAAATTTTATTATAAATCAGAGAAAATAAACAATACGGATTGTTAATTAGATCACTACGTATTTTTGTGTATAAAATTCATACCGAACTATTCAGCCGTTACAGAGACAAAATTCGATTTAGGTTAAGACATACTACGATTTTTTATTAAATAATGTGAAGGTTTATTAAAATTTTAAACAATACGAATTATTTGTGATGACTTTAAGTATAACATATATTTTTTATATGGAAATCGTACGGAAGGATTCCTCAACAAATTTCTATAAACATACGTCGTTTTTGGGATTTGACCATTGCAACGGCCTTAAAGTGGGACCGGGTGGGCCACATTTCCAGGAGAGGTCAGGATAGATGGGCCAGAATCGTCACACACTGGGTACCTGAAGACGGTCGTCGTCACCGATGCAGACCCAAGAAACGCGTGACGATTTGGACTCGTTCGTGACTGATTGGCCAGAGATGGCACAACACCAGGAGAGCTGGAAAGAAATGGGGGAGGCCTTTGCTCAGCAGTGGGACACAAAAGGCTAAAAAAAAATATCGAGCAAAAAAACTATGTAGTTAAATATACTGGTTATTTTTTATTGTAGTCATAAAAACACCAAGTATTTTATACAGAAAGTTCTCATAAGAAAAACTTTACTTACTAAACGACTGAATTTTATACACGCCTTAAAAGTTTAAAAGACAATCGTCTTGATCAAATGAGAATTGTAAACTCGTTAGCAGAGTGTACGAAGCTTCGATTAACACAGACTTAACCCTGGGATCAAGCGATGATTGTCGTTTCGAACACAATTAGCAGAAACAAGATGGCAAAGCAGTTTGTTTTATATTTATTCGCCTACGAAATCTAGCAGGCACTCGTGAAAATCTAACTCTGTTGCTTTATACGTGTCAGATTTAGCGTTCACACGTTTTAGGTGGCGAATTAGAAGGACGAATGTTATTGCCACATATTCATATTTGTTTACTTGGGTGGTCAAGGTAAATCAAGAAATCTGAAATCGGTTTTAACCGACTTCCAAAAATAGGAGATTATTATTTTTTGCCCCAGAACACGTTCTTCTTTTTCTTTATCGAGTTGTTAGTGCCTAACCTGGCGTCAGTTTTTACGCCGCCCATGGGAGTCTTTGGTCAACTGGACCCACTCGAAGTGGACCCACGAGATCAATCAAACAAATCACATTTAAAATTGTTTTTTTTTTTCATAGTTTTATTGTGGGCCACAAACTTTTCTTTTACATGCCGTGGTGGAATAATCTCGAGCATGCTGGTTTCGTCACGATGTTTTCCTTCACCGAAGCAAGTGATAACTATGCAATTACTTGTTAATTAATGTATTTTCATCCAAATTCTTGCGTGTTGTCTTCCATTGTCCAAAAAACACATTAAAATTAAAAAAAATGTAGAAGTAACGCAACAAGAGCTTGTGCGTTGCAACGACCAATAATTATTTTCTAGAAACATACCACAGATTGTCTAGTCCAATTATTCTTATTTACTACGCTGAGAGAAACAATAAACGACCTTGGAATGAATAATGTTTTGCTCTACTTTACAACAATAACGGATAAAGAAAACTAATAACAATAAAAACAGTAGCGTTCCCTCGAGCCAAGTCGACGCCTCCAACATAAAATTGCATTACGCAGATTGCTTTGCGTGAGGCAACCGCAAAGACAATATTTAGTCTTTCAACACATCACCAAATAAGCTCTAATGTATTCGCGACTTCAACTCATACATAAAACATTCAATAAATATTTTATAACCGTTGCTACATTGTCGGTCTAACCTTCAACTTATTCTTTGTTTAGTATTTAGTCTTACTAACTAATTGCTCTATTGTTAATATAATTGTCGTCGGTCGATTGTCTCATCTTAATTTGAATCTTATTGCCTGTTGAAACATTATGATTGATGATTGGATAACCTGGAATGATTAGCGGAAATTCATTAAATAATATCGCTCAAGCGGTCGCCTACTAAGTAATTGCATTTTATTTTATAGCCTATTTATTACTACATGTAATTTGGCATGGTAAATAAAAACATGTTACATAAGTAAAGCTTAACGATTGTACTACAGAAAGTAATAGACTTGTACAGAAAGTCGGATCAGCTCTAGTTTCTATTACAAGTTTCACCAGTAATTATTGTTTTCTATCATTAAATGTACGTCTTCCGTGTTAGTTAATTGTCCATATCCTTCAAATTACATCACAGACTTGGTAAAACCCACTCGTTAAGGGTCTATACAAATTAAAACATCGCTTCGACGATATTTAGAATTTTCCAAATAAAGTTAATGAAAAATTAGCACTAGTAAGCTATGTTAGTATTTTGACAAACTGTAGGAAAGATGGCCTCATCTTTCTGTGTCTGCTACCTCACTACCTGCATACTTCTGTTATTAGTATGTATCACCATCACGTTTCCTACTTACTGTCAACAGCACCTAACGCCATCTGTTCAAATATGTCAATTTGCTAGAACTCGTGACTTGGTCACGTTTTGCCATCCGTAATGCGAATATCTACAACCATCGACGCACAAACACCTGCAGTATTTCCTGTCTTTCACACATTTTGGATAGTCAATAGAACCCGGTTGTTAGTTGCATTCTGTGGACGTCTCTTCTAAGAGAGCTTGTCTTAAAATTAGTCTATACCTGCAATAACTCATCATCTTCCTGCTCTTATCCTACTCTATTTGGGGTCGGCGCAACACGTTTTCTTCTTCCATTCTTCCCTGTTAGACGTCACGGTGGCATTTTCAATCATTTCTCACACAATCCATCCATCTTTTCTTTGGCCTTCCTCTCACTTTCCGTCCATCAACATTTATATCCATCACTTTTATAACTAACATCGAATTTTCTTTCTTGATTCAGGAGCACCGGTCAGTTACGCAACACGCTGAGTCGGGCTCGTGAGCTGTGCGAGCGATGGCGAAGCGGCAGCGGAGCGACTCCTGCGCCACCGGCACCCCCTCCCGACGACGAGGGAGGGGGGAGACTGGCCCGGTGGTTCAGCGTGAGACGCGGGTCTTCGCACCAGTACGACATGCATGGACATGAGACCGACAAGATGCCCAAGTTGCCTGAGGTTTGTACCGAGTTTCTATTCATCATTTGCCCAGCCTTTACCCAACTAAGTTGCGGTCGTTCCAATCTACACGGATGCCTATCTCACCTCCACAACCAAGTTACTGGAAAAGCTATACCCCCTGGAATTGCTGGTTATCAGACTATCGAGCTTAAATCCCGAAAACAGGTTCTGAAGTCTGCAACATAATATCCACCTTTCATGATGACCTTTTAGGCGCCTGTAATTCCCGGGCAATCCCAGGCGTGCAAAGTTCAGTTATTATACTCATTACGTCTTATACAACTAGTGTAGGGCAAAATTAAAAAAATATATATAATAAGAGGAAAATAAAACTACCTCGTAGTTCGTTAGAGCCTAGCCTTACTCCTCCCACTCTGGGCAGAGCGACAGGGCGTGTCAGACTGCTATTGACTAAAAACCACTCATGTTCCTTCTTAGCCCTTGTTCCGAGGCCGCGGTATCTCTTTCGAACAACCCGCAGCCCCGACGGGTAGAGCCTAGCCTAGCCTTTTTTTTTGGCGGGTGGAAAATCATCAAATAACCCCTCCCGCTCTTGGGCAGAGCGAAAGGGAGTGTCAGACTTCTACTGACCAAAAACCACCCATGTTCCTTCTTAGCCCTTCATGTCGAGGCCGCGGTATCTCTTGCAAACAACCCGCAGCCCCGACGGGCAGCCTAGCCTAGCCTTGAGTTAAATTCTAGAAAGGTCGTCTTCTTAGGAAGAAGGACCAGAATGCTTTTGCTGCTATAAGGACTTAATGTGATTAGCATCAAAATATTTCAAATAGTTTTACCTACTTTGTTATTCTGATTTCACAACGTGAAAACGCATTGTCACTTGGAACGGTCTCGCTCGCTGGATCAATTCCAGGACCTCTAATGCATTATCGGCGAACGGCGCTTTCTATCAATAGACAAATGAGACCGTTTGTAATACTCGTTGGAGGTATACTGCACAGTTCTCACAACACAATAAATGTATTTACTATTCAGCATTCAGTTTGTATGAATGACCGGTCTTCATTCAATGATGGTGATGGCATATACAAGGAATGCATTTTATAAGTAGACGTATCAATAAGTACAACCCGGCCCAGCAAGTTTCTGTTATGTGGTAGTGACATTTCTGGAATAACATGCGAGCACAGCAGTTCAATTGTCCTTATACTTAACTGGGTATTATAATATGTAACATTTATCAAGTGTAACATAGGATGATTCACAATTATGTATATTACAGATGAATCATGATCGGGTCATTGAGTAGTCAGTCAACAACAATCCGCAGTAACGAGTGTATCGTAGTGCGCGTCGCCTCGCGCCTGACGGAGGTCTAAGTCTCTAAACAAATAATCTATTTTAACATGTGATATAATGATGTCACAGTGGATACCAACCAGCTACCATATTGGATTCATGTACACGATAGTAATTTTCTTATTTCAGTTTATTTTTAGTGAGACGACGTGAATAACGTGTGATTCGTAAATGTCAAAAGTTAATTCAATGCCAGTACGCTTCTAGACGATCGTAACAATGTTTTGTCCGTCGTGTATGAAACTTCTCCATGACAAGGCTCAGTATTCGTTGACAAGTTTTAACGTAAGTCACGTGGCCGGGTTGGTGTTACTTTTGACGTTTACGTTTTATAAGTGAGACAGTGGTTCTGGTGACGCGATTTGTGACGTGATTACACGAGAAGACGACTGTTTTCGGTGTATGAGAAATTGTACGGCGCGGCCGGAAAGCGTCCTCGAAACGCGTTACAGGCGCGCGAGTTGAATAATCACGCACAAGTTATTTCTGTTCATTTAACAGACACGCGACTCGAATAGCGTCATCGGAAACTTGAAGCGAATTTGATTTTGTGTTGTGTATTGTGAAGTGGTGGAAGATGTACAGTGTTTGCGTGACGTTTTCAGTTGGAGGAGGATCTGTTCTCATGCGGTGGAGAGGTGCGCGGCGGTCGGGTGCCGCCTCCGTCGCTGGGCGCGCCACCGGAGTCGCTGGGCCCGGTGCAGCTGCGTCGACGCCATGTGGTGGCCGCCATCATACACAGCGAGAACTCCTACGTCGCCACGCTGCAGAGGCTCATCAACGTAAGTCAGACTCACAAAATAGAAGATAATCTGAAAAGACAGACCAAGATACGCTTAAATTCTTCTTCAGCAATAGATATCTGAAATTTTATGTAGTAACTAAATTCATATTCACGTACAATTTTACAAAGAACGATGTAATATTACATAGACAATAAGACATGCATATCTACTATGTTTTTTCTATACATAGGTAGGTACATACTCTTCACTTCACACACTCATTAGTCTCTTACGTGTTTCGTTGTAAATATTGTTCACATTGTTATCTATAAGTATCTAACATCATATTATACGTCGCGGAACTCTTATACCATTGTTGCATTATAACTAGCTGCATGCCTCCATCAGTACAAATGGAGCAACTCCATGCATGACAGATGTCAATAAGCAAAGATTGAGATTGAATGACATCACATCACTCATTCGAGTAATTGATGTGTGACACTTTGTAGTAGGGACTACGGTACATTAGATAATTACTACGTTCTTGTAAATAACTAGAAGTAAACATTACTGAGAAATATATCACAACAGAATGTAAATAATTGAAATCAACCACATTTATCTTTGGCAAATAATCGGTAATTATCCGAACGCGGCGATTCACTAAATATTTACGTTGACCAATTATGGTCAGCCGAAACAAGTACACTGTCAACATACCAACTAGCATAAAGTAGTTACTGTATAACACACGAACCGGTTTACTATCATAGTAAGTATCTCAGATCCTCAAGTCACAATGTTTGAATAACATACGCTGACATTTCTCATGACTCCGGTAAAATTCGTGATCGGGAAGGAAGCACGTTTAGATTGATGGCATAATAGTCAGCAATTATAATACGATCATAATAACGTCAGTTCCCATTGCGTAACGTTGGAGACTTGTTACTTGTAGAGCAAATAGCTTGTAAAAGCCACTTTTGTTTTCTACATCAGGGAGGCCTGATTGACTTGACAGGGCACTTAATTAAGCAGTTGACTTGCAAAATTGCGTGTTAAATGTTAGCGCCCATGTCGCTATGCTTATTAATGAGATTACTGGTTTTGAAAGTGGTTGAAGGGGTTAGCTGAATAGCTACTGGAGTACTTCTCTTATGTAACTTTATAGTACAGTCGTCCAACAGTTGAGTTTATTTTAAATTTCTGCTGAACTTGAAAAATTTAGCACCTTACGCTTTGAATATTTGGCAACTATGTAAGTTGCCTAACATCAACACGATGACTTTGATTTTTACAGAGAAATCACGATGTCAAGATTAGTTCATCAATATTCGTGATATTTGACTAAATTACAATTGCTTGATTAACATTTATCATTGCAATAATTGCGCACATTTCACGAACAAACAAAGAAGAAAGAAGCTTTCTCTAAACAACCGTATTTAGATTTTTTATTTTCGCAACTTTCTTTTCTTCTTCAGAGACAAACGGTTTTGAATTTTTATTAAGTTTCTGAGGCGACAATGGCGTATAGGCAAACAGAAGTCGCGACACATTGGTATTGTCAAAAATCTCAGCTAAACTAACGTATGTAAATATGAACCTGTCTGGCCCACTTTAGCATTGTTTCGCCCACAATTCACATGCCATAGATTAGCATATTAGGAAGTGGGGCAATTTGAATAGGCACTATTTGCAAGCGGAGTGTACGAGGTCGTCCCTCTGTAATGAAAATGCCGCCGACGTCCACTGGACTGTGTTTAATGCGCTAAATTAGAGCTTTTGTTCTAAATACAGTTTGTTTTGTGCTATGGGACATTTCTAATGTATTCAGCTATATGATTTTCAATGAAACGGGAGACACAAACGTTTTAGCCTCGTTAGAAAGTCTGGTATCCTAGTTTGCAAATCCTTGTGCTTACAAAAGACTGCGCTAGATTTTCTTAACAGTAAACTTATTAATCACGAACCATAAATCACTAGCAATATGTATTGTTAACATTATGACTAACTAATAAACATACAACTTATTGTTGTTGTGGTTAGATATTCGTTACTTTCCGTGAGTTAGTCATTTCTACGTATTAAACATTACTATAAAATAAAATGAAAGCTGTGTCCGTAGATAGCTGAAGAAGGAAAACCTTTTAACCCATATGAAATTTCAAGCTAACGTAGTACTACATGACAAGGAAAACCTGTTCAGATAGATGACTCTGCCCTGCACGCGTAGTATGGCGATTCTATCTCTATTCTACCAAGAATAGACAAAGCTTTTTCCATACAATTTGACATTAAATTTTGCTACTATCTGTCATTTTGTCGATTCTTCCGTCGACAAAACCCTTTTCTAAGGTGGTCATACTACGCGTGCTGGTGTGTAAATGCGGTGATGGCTTGCAAAAGATGAGGCACTTATTATAGTGTCCTACCTGTCCTGTTGCTTGCACATCACAGGACGCTACTAAAAGTGCCAAACTAAGTGCCATATTTTGGGCTTACTCAATTTAAATTGTCATCGATACGCTAAGAAGAAGAGTACTACTTGTAGTACCCAATTAAGTAACATGACATGTAAAAATAAAATAATAAGTTGATGTAGAATGTTGTTGACCTATCAGTTGCTAATACAATTTCCTCATGTCACTCAGTACCCATAACGTAATATTATTTGAGTTTACCGACAGTCCAACGCACCCGACATGGTATTGTTTTGTCACAATTTATCCTTGTTATTTGGTAGGTAATATTTCTAGTGACTAAGAAAATAATAACATATCATCATGCCTGTAATCTTCGAAGGTTTAGGCAGAGTTGCACCTAATACTACGCCCACATTTCGTAGGCCCTTTTAAATAGGGAATCAATAAAAAAAAATAGAAAATAATATTGTACACAAGCATCCTTAACCCACTTTGCTCCAGTCGCCCTTTGATTTCACGATCAAATTAATCCTAAGTAAATAATCGTGTAAATAAGTGATGCTTCAGAGAATCTTCTGCGCGGAACGGCCTTGTGCATCTTGTAATTATTGCTATCTTTTTCAATCTTTTTTGCTATGTAATGTCGTCACTTGCAATTACTTTAGCTCCATAAATTGAGCACAATGCACAAATTACGATTTGCTTACACACACACATCTAATAAAGTACTTTGCACAATAAAATACTCAGGTCTTAAAAGGGTTTCTTATGTCATAAATACATTATAAGCTATAGACGCATAACATTACCATTTATGAGAAAAAATCCAGAAATAATTATACGTCGGTACGTGAAGGACATTTCAGTGGGAACAAAAACAATGCACATACATATTTATCTAAACTAGTTATCTGTAGATGTCTAAGAAATATAACGAGGTAAGTATGCACTAAATGTAATTCTCCGTCTTGTCTTTGTCTATGGCAAAATGGAGTATGAAACATGACGCTTGCGGAAGCAATTTTGCACTTGACGTTTTGTCCCATAGGCTTTACCTCGAAAAATCTGTTATGGTGAATACGACAAGGTAGCCCGCGAAATTAGAATTTTCTTACGTTTTTTTTGCAATTTGCCGGTCAGTGTCAACTTGTATGGGATTCGCGGCAGTAACAAATGTCTATTTACTTAGTCAACATCTGCCTAGCCTCTTCCCAACTATGTTGGGGTCGGCTTCCAGTCTAACCAGATGCAGCTGAATACCAGTATTTTACATGGAGCGACTGCTTATATGACCTCCACAACCCAGTTAATACTAGGTAATGCGATACTCTTTGGTAAGACTGGATGTCAGAATTTCAGGTCACTGACTACCTGTAACGAGTGCCAACGATCTATATATGGCAGCCGGCTTGCCGAGGCACGGAGAAAACTCGGTATGTCGGGCGGTTAACCATCCACAGACCGACCTAGGCAAGCACAGCTTAACCTATAGATCGACCCGAGTGGCAGTTCTTATTAAGCCACATTTACTTGGTAATAATGATTAAAATCACCAATACAACCTCAGTTCATAAAGGTCTCAAGAATGCCGTTTTCATCAAATAGTCAGTCAAGAGACCTTTATGAAATGAGACGGTTGTATTGTTGATTTTAATCATTATTACTCAGTAAATAAACATTTGTTATTGCCGCGAATCCCATTTTAATTTACATACGACTTGACACTGTATGTAAGGATCGTAGCAAATGGTGTTCTGCGGTTTCTGCTTATCACCATGGGAAAAGGGAGAGAGTTTATGTATATAACATACTCACGTTAGTTTGCTTACAATTTACATTCAATAAGCCTTACTTAAAATAAGAAATGACGCAACTTATGACGACTTATAAGTTTTTACTTCTAACGAGATAGAACAAAATCAACGTCTCTGCTGGACTTTGCTTATTTTGTATTACAACATTTGTTTAATACAAAAAGTGATGCTCGAAATGATCGGTAGTAACTATGGACATTAAATGTAAATGAACGCGGTAATGCCGGTGCATTAATGTGTATAATTACGTTATATTACAGGCATTACCTGCAAGTCAGGGACGAACAACTTTTTACTCAAGTCTATGTATTAACTTCTATGACAAACACGTGAACAATCTATTCTAATATGCAATACGTTTTTTTGTCATCGTTTTCTTTACTGCACAAAGGGCTTTGACGGTCCCCGGGAGTATTCTAAAGAGGATTAGTAGCTATGTAAAATAACAAACATAACATAACATCACGCCTGTAATCCCCAAAGGGTTAGGCAGAGGTGTATCTAATAATACACCCATATTTCGGCAGTAATGTCCTATGGAATAGGGGACGAACCTTTTGACCATCATCCGGACACAAATTCAGACTTATGTGGCTGCTACTGAAAAATTACCGATGGAAAAACTTATTGGCACTTGGTCCCACCCGGAAATCGCACCCAGGACCTTAAGCTCTGCAGTCGCGTTTGCTACTACTAGACCGTCGAGGCAGAAGCTACTTTACAAATATTTTTAAAATGTGTCTTGTTTAACAGCATTTTGTCTGAGTCCACAAATCAGTTGCATTCAATAAAAATGTAAGTGTATCAAACACACCACTATGATGTATTCTTAGCATGAACTATTTAAACCTAGGGAGGCTTTTCATTTGTCCAAAAACTGAAAACGACGAATTCTAGGCGATCACGGGTAGAAAGAAATAATCCCTTTTCAAACTGATAATTAACCTTTCGTTATTGTTTACAGGACTACAAGAAACCTCTTGAAGAGAGCAGCCCAGCTATCCTGAACGGAAGCAAAATTCAGACGTTATTCCATCGACTGCCCGACATCCTACAATGTCATCTACACTTCCGAACAGCACTGGCTGATTGCGCGAGAACGTGGGACCGCGATGAAAAAATTGGTAAGTACTTACTTCTTCAATTGTCTGTACAAACGAACACATATAAAGCTACTACAATCTGTCAAACTGTAATAGTTTTCAACTTTATTGCTAAAGCATTAGGGTTCAAGGTGGATGGGGAAAAATTGACAGTTTCGGGTAACTAGATACCTACGCTTGAGTCTGTACCAAACCGATGAAGCTGGAAGACCCAATCTATGGCTAAATTCAATCTATGGGTCTACACCCAAGGTATAGCACACCAAAAGGTATAGGTATTGGAATTAGTATGACACCGCATGGAAAGGATCCTTTGCGGCTTTTTTTTTTCTTATGGGTCAACCCCGCCACAATATTCCCAAACCTCGACGCTTGAAGCTAAAAGCCTTGAAGCTCGACGAAGTCAAAGAGAAACAATTTAACCGTCTTGGATCTCGCAACGAAATTAATCAGAAAAGATTAGAAGCGGAGGAGTAGGAAAAACATAATTTCCACTTATCTCAGCGCGCACGTTCCTTTGAGGCTACTAATTATGCACATCCTTAAAATGAAGCTATTTTTGGTTCTTTCGTAAACAACCCTCCACTACAACACACTACACATTACAAAACATCTTGGGAGAACCTCAGGCGACTAAAAGAATAAGATATGGTCAAACAGCGGGCCTGTGGACGGTGAGTGATTGGCTAGCTCGCCGTCTGTTCCTTCCGTCTTATGAAGACGACAGGCCGTGTCGAAGGCGCGTTCGTGTCCCACGCGCGCCTTAAAGAGATGTCAGCAACATGGAAGGGGCCCGCAAGGGCCGACGCCCGTCGGAGCTGCGGGCTGTTCGCAAGGGATACCGCGGCCTCGACATGAAGGGCTAAGAAGGAACATGGGTGGTTTTTAGTCAGTAGAAGTCTGACACTCCCCCTTTCGCTCTGCCCAAGAGCGGGAGGGGTTATTTGATGATTTTCCACGCGCCAAAAATAAAAAGGTATGGTCAAACAAATTTGGCCATCCTCGCCTCTCAGTCTTCTAAATTGTCGGATCAGTCAACTAATACAAGACTCAGGGCGTGCATAGTCTGGCAAATAGGGAAGCTAGATGTTTGCATCAAGATTACAACAACTGCACATATTCGTTGTTTTTTCATCGTAAACAAACGGATGCGGGCGGTAGTATTGATTTTTTAAAGTCCCAGTGTGTGAAGATTAAACGTCCTTATTTAGCCCGTATGCAGTAATGCGTATGTCGTCTTAAAAAGTGCTTAGTTACGAAATAAATAAGCTTATAAAGCGATCAATAATTTGTTATAATTATAAGTTTCAATTTGCAAAAAAAAGGACGGATGTAATAAATTGGTAGAGGCACTTTAATATTGCTTATTATAGAGAAAAAAACGAATAAAATCAAATATAATTTATAATTAAACTAGCGTTAAAGTTCACGGTCGTGTGATCATGGTTAAATGACCGTATAAGCAAACTAATAGGGACATACCTACCTACCAACTATACCTTTTGAAAACTTGTGTCTCTAGGATTGTCTGAAAATAGTTTTCCTGTAGGTGTTTAATTAACCAGAATTCGCTCCCGAATTTGAAGGCTGACCACCGTCCGCAATCTGGTTATACTGTTCAAACACGACATGGTTATCCGAAAGTTTTGGTTAAGTAGCAGTTGCAATAAGAGTTATTAGTTTAAAAATATTAAACGCCATACCGAAATTCCATCAGAAACAGTCATCAATGGTAGCCTCAATCAAAAAGTATTTTCAACCGACTTCCAAAAAGGAGAAGGTTCTCAATTCATCTGTATGTTTTTTTTTTTAATGTTCAAAAGCGCCTTTTAATGGTAAAGCCCTAAAAGGAATGTTTCCTGACTAAAAAAAACGTGATTCTGTTTAATCCGTCTGTGTCCGTCTTAAATTATCGAAAACTGTTGGGTACGTTTTTTTTTTGTTTTATCAAATCAATAACAATTTACGAAGATAAAACGCGTCAAAGATTTGAGTGGGGGCTTGTGACGTCACTCGTCGGTAATAAATGTCATACTAATGTCTTACAATGACGTCACGAGTTTTCAAAACACTGTATCGTCTTCATAGTTTGTTTACTTGAAAAAAGAAAAAATAGTGTCTAATATTTTTTGGAAATCTATCTGACGTAATAATTTTTTTTTTTTTGATAACTACCCTATTGAATTAAGTAGCACCTACGACTTTGAATTTATTTTTTTGCCTAACGTGTCAATTTCCCAACTTTACAGGCGAGGTCTTCCTGAGCGCGTTCTCAAAGGCCGTGGTGCTGGATGTGTACTCAGACTTCATCAACAACTTCTCCGTCGCCATGGAGCTGGCAAAAATGGAGTCTAAACGGAAGTCGGCGCTGGCTGACTTCTTCAAAGTGAAGCAGATCAGTGCGCATGACCGACTGTCCTTCTTTGGGCTGATGGTGAAGCCTGTGCAGCGGTTTCCACAGTTTATTATGTTTTTACAGGTATTTTTTGTAGAAGTTTCTAAACTGACGCGGTCACTAATATTATCATTAACACTAGAAACGGGATATTTACCATGTTTACTATTTATTTCGAGTTTACAACAATCACCAACAGGTAATAGCAAACATAGTAAACATGGTTCTCAGTGTTAATGATATTTTTATAGAAAGTTATTATGATAGGATAGTTCGCTTCCTAATATTAAGGCAAGAGATTTGTCCATATTTTGTCATTTGTGTGAATGATGTGTTTGAAGGTAAAGACATCAACCTACTATAATCTGTCAAGTTCTTTAATAGATTTCCAACTTTATTGCTAAAGCATTAGGTTCAAGGTTGATTGGGAAAATTTGACAGATTTTGGGGAGCTTGATATGCGTCTGTGTTTGAAATATGTTTGTAGAAAATGTAAATTCTCGATAAATATGCGCGACAGTAGTTCATCTCGCATAGCTCTGCTGCTTTTAGTGCCTTAACCTAATATAAAAAAAAGATAAAAACTATTCCCTTTTTTAAACCTGAAAAAAAACCTGAATTGAACGTGTCAAAACCATTTATCCACTGAATAAATACTAATTCGCAATAGTTAAGTAGGTATCTTATGAATCAAATAATAATTGTTTGTAGGTTTTAATAATTGACATCGTTCAACGAACTATGAATTTGCAATTTAAGCATAACTCAATATTGAACAGCCAAAGTAATCTGATATTGATTGAACAAGGTAACCTTTGGAACGGCCACATAAGCATTATTTAATTTACAAACAGTACATGTTTTCTTATGACAGGTGGCACTTACTCATTCTCTCTGAATGCACGTGTTTTTCGGTGTTTACATCACCGCTTATAAATAATATTGAAAAAGTTTTCCGACTTTAGTTCAAGTTGTCAACTTGTCATTGCAACTGTTTGTAAATAGTTTTGAGGAAGAATATTCAAGCTCAGGGCCAGACAGACAGTTATTGACATGATGACCAAATTCTGTTTCGAAGTCGAGAATTACAAAAGAAATCGTGAATGTTTTGAACACCAGCTGTCTGGTCGATGTTTCGTCAAAAATTCGACACTGTCAGTTCCTACTTTTTAGTGTGTCGATGACAATATTCAAATTGGGTCAGCTCAAAATTTAGCGAAGAGTTTGGCATTTTCAGTTGCGTTCAGCAGCGTTTGTGCTGTGCAAATAACAGGACAGGCAGGACACGATCTCAATTGTCAGGGGCAGTTCCTTATAAGTGGTCACAACCAGTAAACACAACATAATTATGTAGATAAATCCAAATACATATTTCCACGATAGTCCATGAATCTTATATTTTCGAAAGTAGCTTTAATTTTTAGGCCAGTCCTAGTGGCTAGGGCATTATCTGACCTTGCTTTCTCATCCTGAGTACATGGAGAGGAGTAAGGCTTTTCTTCACATACACAAAGCAGCCCAAAGTCGGAATTTGTACCCGGTTGATGAAAAGAGGCTCGCCCCTTCTTCCATGGGGCTGAAGCCTGAAACACAACTGCTGAAAAATAGGGTTTTATAAAGTTGAACCTCTACCTAACTCTTTGGAGACTATGGTGTGGACCAAAAATGTAAACTAAGTTTTTAACTGACATGGTCACTAACACTATACTGTACTGGAACCGGTATATTTACCATGCTTACTTTTTGTTTCGAGTTCCCGATATTTCAGCGCTGTTACAAAAAGTAAATATTGTAAATATCCCGTTTCCAGTGTTTATGATATATGAAAACTATATCAAAATAGCTTTCAAGTTGATAGAGTTGATATGAGACACCGTTTATAGCCATGACAGTACAGAATTACATGTCATGTTAGCTCCGCAAGTGCCCAATAAAGTGAAACTTTACATTTTTGAAATTGTTTGGATTGGTATAATATACGAAGATAAAAAACATTACCCTTCCCTTGCAGTTGGGTAACTATACAAAGTAGGATAATGTTTTTCGATAATACCTTGTTTTCACATATTTTGTTTGTTATGAAGCTTAGCATAGCATAGCTTAGATTTTGGCATGAAGACTTTTTCTGTAGTGTCCAAAGTATCTCAGGTACAGGTAGCCCTCAATCCTCTATGTAAGAACTGAAGGCCCAATTTTACAGTCCATAACTCGCTCATCTGACTTTCACAAAATCTGATTCGAACTATCATAATTATTTGGAAATGTTCACTATTCAAATATTCAAAGAGTTTTAACAAAAGAGCCCGCCCTCACACTACACGCACATTACTTATTTACCTACAACACCAAGTCCTCCAAACTTAACATATGTATCATGGGCTAGGACTTGAAAACTAATGGCGTATTAACTCTTTCAGGACTTACTTAAACACACACCCCCGGGCCATTCGGACCGGGTCTCCCTACAACGTGCCTTGACGAGGCTAGAAGCTCTAGCCGATGCCTTGAACGAAAGGAAACGAGACGCTGAACGGACACAGGTAAATTATAATCAATATTGTACTCAAAATGTCATTTAAATTGTCAGCATAATTTAAATAATGCAGAAACTCTTGTAGTCTCTATGTCAAAAATCATAAGGTGTGAATTTTATTAGCAAACTGTTTGTCATATTACAATCACTGACTTAGGGTGGGTTGCACCATATTACTATAACGATAACCAAACCGTAACAAGCCATCAAATTGCTTGCTTTTGTTATGGTTTTATGGCTTGTTACGGTTTGGTTATCGTTATAGTAATATGGTGCAACCCACCCTTATTTGCTATCAGTTACAATGTAGTACCATGTATTTTTTTAAACTTTGTATGATATAATGTAGGCTTCGCCTAGTTTGGGACCCTTCGTTAAACCTGTCAGTAACGAAATAAAAGAATTTGTATTTAATTTCTCTTTTAAACATAAATAGAAATAATTGATTTGTTATTACTCGCTCAATTTTACAATATATTATAGTATAGTTTCTCTCATTCTTGTTTAACGCATATATATTTATTCCAGGCATTCCGCGCAGCACTAAGACGGTTAACGCGCGGTGGAGTGGCGGGCGCGGGCGGAGCGGGGGGCGCGGCGCGGTTCGGTGCCGCGCGACTGCTCGCGTCGCGTGCTGACAAAAGACATCTGTTGCGGCAGGATGACTTGCTGCAATTGGTCAGTACCCTTTATTCATTTTACTAATTATTAAAACAAAAAATTAACCAACAATAGCACCACCAGTTAATTTTAATTAAAGGGGATAGAAACGATGTCATGTATGTGGCATATCAACCTGCCCGCCATTTTGTTTTTTTTTCGAAATGGCAGCTCACGATGTGATTTGTATGGATACCTCGACATATAGACGAACAAAAAATGTCGGGCCGCGATTTCGAAAAAAAATCCAAATGGCGGTGGATCCATACAAAAAAGTTCAAACTCCTTTACTGCCTCGCCATATCTTTCAAAAATCAATCAACCCAACACAGTCCACTGTTGGACATAGGCCTTTCTCAGACTACGGCACAATACTCTATCCTCCAGTTACTGTATCCAGTTTGGTCCAACCACCTTGTCGTTGGTATATCTAGCGTAATAATAATACTACTAAATCACACATCACGGTCACAACACTGAACATTGATAGTCTATTACCCCATCGCATTTCTAGTTTATAGACACAATTAAAAAGCCATTGTTTCATATACATTTGCTGTACTTATAACACGCGAGAGATCGTAAGCTTCAGAGACCCACAAAACTAATTACATTATTGTATCCTGCGATCATAAAATTAGAAAATTAAGTCAAAGTTTCACACAAAATAACACCTTTTCTCCCCACAGGAGTTCAACCAATCGGGCGGTCTTACGAAGTGCAAGCCGCGTCGCCTGCTGCTACTGAACGACCTCGTAGTGTGTGTGTCAGTGGGTGCGGGCAGTGATGACGCGGAGAGACTGGGGCTGAAGTGGGCGCATCCCGTGCAGGATGTAGAGGTGTTGGATACCGGCACCTCGCCTACGCTCAGTAGGGTGCTTGCTCAAGGTATAGAATATGATTATTTAGACGGTTATGTTTTCAGCAATTGATTATAAATTCTAAAATGTTCCAAAAGAAATGTATTTTAAATAATATGTCCGAGGTCCTGGTTTCGATTCCCAGGTCGGGTAAAGTGTTGTGGCGACAGCGACATCTATCGCAACACATGCGAACTCATTGACTAATCCTACATCGCGCTATCAACTTTAACCGCGACATTAAATAGAAAATCCCGACTTGCATAAATGTCGGGCAGTTAGCCCACCAGACACAACACCTCCCTTTTCTGCGGGTATGTGAACTTTACATCCTGTTCCTCATGCCCCCCAAAGTGTTATTGGGTTTTTTCGTCAGGAATTTCTCAATAGCAGTCACGGAGTCTGAATTTCTGGAGCCCCGTTGTTAGAAATAGGCTCGCCTCCTG
This sequence comes from Diarsia brunnea, assembly GCA_949774965.1. NCBI lineage: Eukaryota > Metazoa > Arthropoda > Insecta > Lepidoptera > Noctuidae > Diarsia > Diarsia brunnea. The sequence continues at coordinate 9,459,605 of OX459011.1, forward strand.
TTACATAGTAATAGGACGTAAACATAACAGGTGAAATGTGGGTGTACTAATGCACCTCTGCCTAAAACTTCGTGGATTAGGCGTGATGTTATGTTATTTTATGTCCGATGTTTCGACAGGTATGAATCGCAGCGGAAGTCTGCGATCAAACTCGAGTAGCGGTATGACGACATCAACGGGCGACTCCCTCTGCAGCGAGATGTCCGCGCTGATGCACGACTACGAGACCGTGTCCCGCATGGCAGACCTGGCGGCCTCGCTGCGCATGTCCTACCCGGAGCTCGCCTCCGACACCTTCCGCGCGCTGCTGCAGAACATCCAGCGAAGTATACAGGTGACGAACATTCACGAATATACCCGAACGATCCCGACACGAGACCGCAGACCTCGCAGCCTGTGACTCGTATACAGATAACGGACATACCCGAACGATCACCTGTCTTGTCAAACAGCCAGATCTTCGAGGATAATAAAAAATCGTTTTTAGTTAAATAAAACCGCTATCATAATGAACTCGAACAACTTTCATCTCCACAGAAAAAAGATGACGAGATGGCATGGGTAGATTCCTGCTGCCTTCAACTCACGATCCGAGGTCGTGAAGAACCCCTAACCTTCCGTGCGAACGAACCGGGCGCTCGGCTAGCGTGGGCCACGGAGCTGAGGCTGGCTCAGCTGGCCCAAGCGTCGGCCAACTCACCCGCGTGGAGGTTCCCGTCGCAACTGGCGCCTGCGCATAAGATGCCGCTCTTCGTTGCCGCCACGCCGGTCTATTCATCAAGGCAACTTACTGAGGTTTGTGGGATAATTCGAGTTTGATAGCACCTTTATTTTGAAGTAGAAAGTAACGGTGTTTTATGCAATTGAACTGTTCCTAATGGCTTGCAGATGTCAATATGTGTTTTTTCCTGTTGTAACACGTTTGTACGTGTTAACGTTGCTGAATTTGATGAAAAAAATTTGTATGAAATACAAACATTTTACATTTTTACCCTACGAGTCAGATACCATAGTAGTACCAGAGTACGTAATTGGTTAAGTGACTAACTGAAACTCAAAGCATTTATTTCAATAAAACCATGACAGAGACTTTGAATATCAGAAAAACAAAGAAAGCAAAGCTTCACAGTCACATTCTTGGCATAATAACTATTAAATCCAAATGTTATTACAAAATCATTCATTTAAAAGCATTGACAAAACATGTTTTACCATGACTTCATCGTCCGGCTACAGTCTCGACTAACAACATCATCGCATTCGCAGGTTCGCTGCGGCTGTTTCTACACGTCGCTAGGCGGCGGGCGCGGTGCGTCGCTGCGACGTGCGCGCTCGCTGCTGTGGGTGAGTGCGGGCGGCGCCAGCAGCTCGCACGTGGCCGTACTCACGCACCGCGCCGCCAGCCTCAAGACACTCGTCACGCTGGACCTGCCCGACACCAAGGTACACACGAGCATGTGCTGGCCGTCAGACCAAACACTATACCTAAAAAGGTTGTAACGAAAGCCCATCACAGCGATATTTTTTTGTTCTAGACCATACCTGGGAACCCCCTAGTTACGGAGATATAGAGGGTCAAAGTTCCAAATACAGCTGTTTTTTTTTATACTTATATTTCAGGTTATAACTTTACTTAAATTACCTCCATGACCCGTTTACTATTCAAAGCATCCACTAAAACATTGAGTTTTAGGGTAAAATGATGATTTCACCCTAAAAAAAGTCGTTTCTCAGCAAATCATTTTGCGTAGTTAGTTTGATGTACATAACGCTTGGTTCACAGCTTCGTGAAGGGTTCTTTTACAGCCTGTATAGTTAATCGTGACAATATCGAATTGATTCCTAATACGTGTTATTCGTTTCAGGTTACCTCAATGGAACACGCACGCGGAGTGCAACAAGCGACGACACTCTGCGGCGACACAGTATGGCTCGGTACGGAAGACAAGAAAATTATCATTTTCTCCGCAATCGAGCCAGAAAAGCAAGAGAAGCTAACCGAAGTACCGACAATCGCGTCCATCACGCAAATCCGATACCACTGCGACGCCATGTTCGTGGGACTGGCCAACGGGCGCGTGTCCGTGTACCGACGCAACCACGACGACTCGTGGGCGCTGCAGGAGCCGCTCGCCATCGAGCTCGGCGACCGACCCGTGCATTGCGTACTGCCCGTCGACGGCATCATCTACGCCACCTGCGCACGACGAGTGTTCGCCATCAATGCGCTCACCGCAGAAATCATGCGCATCCTAGAACTCAAAGGAGACGGTGACCGATCTGTCAGATACCTCGCGCACTCTGGCGTCGGCCTCTGGACTGCCTTCTCCGACTCAACATACGTGAGCCTATACCACGCTGAAACTTTCGAACACCTCCAAAACATTGACATCGCAGCTGACGTTGCTAAAACCATCGGAGCACGAGAGGGAAGCAAGCCCGCGTACGTGTCAGCTCTTCTGGCGTGCCAGGGTCTGCTGTGGGTGGGTACTACCGCCGGCGTCAGTGTCACCGTGCCGCTACCCAAGCTGGAGGGTCTGCCGCTCGTGGGCGGACACATCGCCGCTTCGTATCATGCACACGCTGGACCAGTGTCCTTCCTACTTAACCTTATGCCAGAAACTAGAGACGTAGACGTCAACACGGTGCGCCGGAATTTATCCAACGCCCGCCACCTCGCCGAGACCGTGAACACTCTACACGAGTTCAAAGAGGAGGATGGCAAGGAAGACAATGACAAGCCGAAACTAGAGAGGCGAATCTCAGAAGACGCCAGCCCGTACCGACCGCAGCGAGTGCAGTCCGCGGTTATGCGGCGGAAGAAGCCGGGTGACGTGCGACTCAGTAAGACTCTGCCCAAGTGTGCCAACTTGAACGCGTGTGACGTATATGGGTTATACGGAAACCTGATGTTCGTAAAGGATTGCGTCGGCGAGGCAGACGTAGGCGGTTCGGGGGGCGAGGCACTGCGCCGGAGTGACCCCGAGCTCGCCGCCATCCCCTTCCGCGTCAGTACGCTGGACCGACGTCTGCGTATGCGCGCCGGTCGCCCACGCAGTCTGGACCTGTCCAGTTGGTCGGTAGACTCGCGCGCGTCCAGTCTGTGCACGTCGTCGGGCAGCGAAGAGTCCATGGCGCTGCGCGGCGTGTCGCGGACCAGCTCGGGTGCGTCGGGCGCCGCCGCGCTGGCACCCGTGGCAGCGTCAACCCCCGACTCGAGTTCCGCCAAGTCCAGCGCGTCCGAGCGGTCGGTGTCGCGCGTGGAGACGCGGCCGGACACCCGCTCGGCCGCACGCAGTCTGCGCGGTGCGGATTACGTAGTGGGCGCGGGCGTGGCGCGGCGCTCGGTGCTGACGGTGGTGGGCGGGCGTGGCTACGTGGACTGGCGGCAGGTGGCAGACGCGGCGGAGCGGCCGCAGCCAGCCGCCGAGCCCAACCCTAAGGACGCGCACCTCATCCTGTGGGAGATGCGCTTGTGACCGCTCGGACTCGACCGGGGAGTCTCGCCGCTCCCTTGGAGAACGTTCGCTTGACGAATGCTATCTTTGTACTCGGCGATTTATGTGTCATATTTAATTTGTCGATGGCCTGTAAATATAGTGCTAATACGTAGACTCGTTATGTTAAGATTTTACACGAAAACGATGCTACTACATCTACACGTCCGTTAGCATTGCACTGAAATAATTGATGTGTGCCACAAATATTTACATTTGTAAATAATACGAAGCTTTAAATTATTTTTTGAAGTTAGAGCTGCTGTCCGTTGGCTCGACGTTTACATTGGTTTAGTAATTTAACACTTGAGAAGTGGTGCATAATTTTTGTGATCAACTTTTGAAATGTTAGTAAATTTACAAAGATTGATCAAGGGTGCCTAATATTTAGCTGTACGTTTTTAACGACACCGTTGTGTACCCCCTTTTAGAACGACGAATGATTCGTTAATCAGCTGAATAGTATGATGTTTGTAATACACTTAGTTGTTTCACAGTTGTAATGCGTTTTTAATAAACCTTAAACGTTATACATAATTATAAATTGGACTAAGACTTTCAATGTCTCGTTTTGATTGCAAAATAAACTTAATTTCGCAGCAATTGATAGCAATCAACATAATATTCATGACTTAAAAAAGTCTTATCTTCCACCAACATTTTATTACACTTTGCCAAACGTCGAAAAACATCAAAAATTAATTACAATGGTTTTATGTAAAAATATCAATTTATCATTTTATTTTCAGTGTAAAATATAATATATGAATAACACGAACCGCCTTTGTTTTAGAATAATTACATTTGTAAAATTCGTTTGTATATCAACTTGAAGAAATTCCAATAACATTAAATTAGTTTGTGTCATTTTTAACATTTACTAATTATACTTATAGTTTTGGATGTAAAATGATTTACATAACAATTAACATAATGGTGGCCTTCAAATGTACTTGAAAATTTCCAGTGTATGATTTGTATAGCATTTGTTTAAGCTTTATTGTTAGACATATTAATGTCGCTTTAAGAATTAGACTGATTTAGCTAAGCGTTAAAATGTACTGTTAATGGAATTATTAGTAAATAAGATAAACGACATTTGAAAGTTTCTCAAATTTCTGTGCACTTAACTATCGTAATGCTATCGCATTGCAACGAGAAAGCTCATTCTAAAATCGAACGAAACGCTTTTTTTACATACTTGATTGAAACATTTTGTTGAATTTATGATATACTGTATATTCTTGATGTTATCCTTGTCTACAGTCTGTTGTTGATCGCGGTTGCTATTCCGTATGAAGTTTGCTCATGTTTTGTCAAAGTTTATAATTAAATTATCACTTTACAACACATGTTGTTTTCTCAATAGTTAATATTGTCTTACAAGTCTATTAAAGTTAATCGTTATTATATTTGTTTTCGGTCAGTAATCTCACAAAACAATAATAATATTTGTTTTGCACGCCCAAAGAATTTCATGTTAAGTCAGGCATTACGAATATTAGATGAACCATAAGAAATTTTTATGTGCCAAATTGTAAAATATCCGATACCTACTTATTATTTGTGTACATAAATTATGTACATACAGAAATATCTTAATTATGACATGTATTTCGTGTCTCATGTATTGAGCACAAAATACAATATTACCTACATGAGATATGAAATACCTCCTTATTAATAATTTAATTTAAATGATGTAAATACAGCAATATAAAACGAAATCTCGAATGAATACGCCGAAACTGTTTTGTTAACCGATATATAGAAAAAAAAATTGGAATATTTATGCTACAAAACGTCACAAGTGTACTTTTGTGTAAATAAAATTTAAGTTTATACATATACACACTGTATCTTTTGTTTTATTGTATACTAACACCTGTGTCCGGCTTCACCCGCGGGGTACCCAAGTAAAAAGTAGCCTATTTCCATCTGGAATAATTTAATTTTCAAATGGTGAAAGGATGACAAAAGAAAGTCCTGGAAATAACTGTTTATGATGTAATCACTGTTCGACACAAATGTAATTTGTTAAAGAATAAATAAATAATAACTACGCACACGTACAAAAATCACGTTAATCGCACTCTGAGCCGTAGGCAGGGGGAGAGTTTTGCCCGTTGGGGCTGCGAATTGTTCGAAAGAGATACCGCGATCTCGACACGAAGGGCTAAGAAGGAACATGGGTGGTTTTTAGTCAGTCGAAGTCTGACACTCCTTACCGGCACAGTATAAATTTATATTGTGTTACCGGTCTGCCCAAAGCGGGAGGAGTCATTTGATGGTTTCCCACAGTTAAAAAAAAAAAACGTAAAAAAAAAAATCTGAACTCCCAAAATCGGGAGGATTTTGGGAGTTCAGATTCCCTGAAATCAATGACAACAATAATGCGAGACCAGCCACATATTTTCGAGCATGCTTTTCACATAAGTCGAAAAAGTTACTTTTTGATTTGAATTGGCAAACTTCGTGGTGGAGTGCAAACATTTTTATTAGCTGCTGCAGTCCGTTGGAAATAAACCTGAGCGACGCTCATGAACTTGATTTTGAGGTTAATCCCGGTAGGTATGAGAATAGGTCGAAGTACTTTTCACCCTCTATCCCCCCCCCACCCGAAGGTAGGGTAGGTAGAAAAGGGTGCAATGCAGGGCACAGCGAATATTTACCCACATCTATCTATATCTTCTATCTTCTATATACATATAATAAATCTGTAGAGAAATCGTTTTTGTACATCGAAAATATTTAAAAAAAAAATTGTCAGGGTATTAAAGTATAACCAACAGAACACATTTCCAGCATTTTTGGAATTTTTGTCTGTTTGTCTGTTTCGATGACTAAGCATCACGTCAAATTTACGAAACGAATGTAGGTAACTTTTATACATAAATATTGTGCGTAACTTGGGCTATTACTTAGTCTTTGTTTCATCGTAATCGGTGCTCTCTATCAAAAGATATATGAATTTATAGTTTTCAAGAAGAACTTATCGTTATGGTCAAGAATGAGACAAGCAACGACATCTATTGAACGAATGTGGTACTTATTACTAAATGCCTTCACAAGATTACTTTAAAAAAGTTATGATAGCAAAAGATACGTAGATATAAGTATAAATGACGCTGCTTTCAAAATCAACATAGCCTAAACCTTAGTGTTTGATCGCTCTTTTTTAGCAGTTTATCTTCGTCTTCGACAGATGGCGTTATTCATTTGATGTCATTTTCTGAACCGCGGTGATAGTAAACATACACAATATTCCAATATTATTATTATTATTATTTTGTTCCAATATTTTAAATTGTAGCATGTAAGAATTAATTAATTAATGGCCACAGTGAATTTCAATACTTCTATTTATCAGGGACCCTACGACTCGGTGACCGGCCCTCCTGACATCAGAATGAACGGTCACCCTTAAAATGTTTTTTTTCTTCTAGAATATGATGGAAGCAAGTGTTTGAGAATAGGAAGCAAATAGAAGCAATAGAGAAGCATTTATTGGACATAAATTCAACGTTAAATACGCCTAGTGAATGTGCATCTGGAATAATCTGGATTGAGGGCCCATTTTTTTAAACCTTGCCAAACGAAATAAGACTCATAGGGAAATTACTTAAAAATAGTTAAAACTTAAAGCATAGGGCCACGAATTTCTTAAACGTGAATTAAAAATGTTATGATTAAATAACTTGGGCCCTCAATCCAGACGCGTGCATAAAGTGGCATAGCCTAAATCTCAGTAAGTCCTATCTCTGGGTTCATAATTTTTATTCAGGAATTTAGTTAAGAATTTCTTAAAGATTTTAAGAAATTCCCAAATCTGTAGAATGTGACATTACAGATTTATGGCGGTATTTCTAGGGCCCTCAGTTCAAATGTGTCTGTACTGAGGAATGTGCAAAACATGGATTTATCTGAAGAAATACATAAATGCGACTTTAACATGTTTTACTTAGATACTTAGGTAAATTAGTTAAAAAGAAATAATGACAGAAAAGTTAATTGTTACGTAGTAAATGAAAGTCAAATTTTACTAAAACGTCTGAACTGAGAGCCCAACATTTTCGGCTTTATTGACTAGGCTCAACCTTATAGATTAACGCAAATTAGAATAAGATTTTTAACTATTTTTTAATTAAATTTTAACATATCGTCCGTTCTTCTAAATATCATACTTTAAAAGAAAATTGATTTTCTTCTTTTATGTAAGAGAAAAATTTGTAGGGTGACCATAATGATCATAGTTAGTACCGTTACATTTTCAAGATTGATCTAGAAAAGATCTGACAGTTTAAAATAAAACAATTAAATTTACCTATGCATTATTAAATGATTTTTGTCATTTCGGAAATTGTATCTTAGTTATTAAAAAACTTTTTTGCAAAAAAAACCGACTTCAAAAACATAAAAAAATGAGAAACACAAAATCGAAAAACACAAATAAGTGAAAAATTAACTTCTTTAAGAAAAATCAGATTTTGAAGTTGGTGACATATTTTGTTTGTTTGATTTAATTTTTTTGCCACCGACTTCAGACGCTGATTTTTCTTCTGAAGTTTATTTTTTACTTTTTGTTTTTCACTTTTTGTGTTCTTCAATTTTGTGTTTTTTACTTTTTTATGTTTTAGAAGTCGGTTTTTTTGTCCTTTCTTCGTTGTAATATCCTATACAAACATTTACTATTCATTTAACATTCAAACTAGAAACCTAACCCTTAACCTTCAAGATTTCCTTATTATTGCTTTCAACTCCTAATCGTTGAGGAGAGTACCTTCCATAATCAGCTCACCTAGATAACCTAAAAGAATACAACCATTTATACGTTCCCATTACATTTTGTTAAAGAATTATCCTCCAACTCCTAACCGTTGAGGAGTTATACCTATACATGAAGTAATGACTGCTATGTGCGAATACTTGAAAAACTTTAGAAAAAGCACTAAACACGTAATAAGTGCCTATACAATTTGAGGGTTACCCTCGATTTCTCTGGGGTGCAATCATCAGATCCTGATTTTCTTATCATGGTCAAATTCCTTTTCAACCAAAAAAGAATTTTCTATATCGGTTCAGGGGTATTCGAGTAATCGGTGAATATACATATAAAAGATTTTTTTTTTCTTTCATTTTATGCAAACACTGGTATAGCTGAATAAATGTTATTTTTTTATTTGCTTTAGGCAACTAGGCCCATAATAGTACCTTAAGGACAATAAGTAGTAATACAAATAAAGAAAACAAAATTGTAAACTGTAGGTACATTATATAATACGTTTAGCTGCAAATATTACGACTTTTCGACTGCGCTTTACAAAATGTACTGGTACTAACTATGATCATTATGGTCACCCTGCAAATTTTTCCCTTATAAAAAGTAGAAAATCAATTATATCTTAAAGTATGAAATTTAGAAGAACGGACGATTTGTTAAAATTTAATTAAAAAATAGTTAAAAATCTTATTCTAATTTGCGTTAATCTATGAGGTTGAGCCTAGTCAATAAAGCCGAAAATGTTGGGCTCTCAGTTCAGACGTTTTAGTAAAATTTGACTTTCATTTACTACGTAACAATTAACTTTTCTGTCATTATTTCTTTTTAACTAATTCACCTAAGTATCTAAGTAAAACATGTTAAAGTCGCATTTATGTATTTCTTCAGATAAATCCATGTTTTGCAGATTCCTCAGTACAGACACATTTGAACTGAGGGCCCTAGAAATACCGCCATAAATCTGTAATGTCACATTCTACAGATTTGGGAATTTCTTAAAATCTTTAAGAAATTCTTAACTAAATTCCTGAATAAAAATTATGAACCCAAAGATAGGACTTACTGAGATTTAGGCTATGCCACTTTATGCACGCGTCTGGATTGAGGGCCCAAGTTATTTAATCATAACATTTTTAATTCACGTTTAAGAAATTCGTGGCCCTATGCTTTAAGTTTTAACTATTTTTAAGTAATTTCCCTATGAGTCTTATTTCGTTTGGCAAGGTTTAAAAAAATGGGCCCTCAATCCAGATGCACATGCCTAGTGACCGTTCATTCTGACGGACACCTACAATGGCTCTTAACTCTAAGCCTTTTTTGTTAACACCATGCTTTACCTTGTGGATTGCAAATAAATGAATATGAATATATGAATATGTTTCGTGAATAGTCAACAAATAAAAATTTACCAATTACACAGTATTAAAATACTATTTTTTTTAAACTAAATTAAAATTAGATAAAACCCAAGACATATTTTTTTTTGTACCGTGTGGGAATCGAACCTGCGACACGCAGTGCTACTGTTAATCGTCCAGCCATTGCGCCAACCATGTCGTCATATAGATGTGGTGTGTTGTTAGCCCTATGTGTCGAGGCCGCGGTATCTCTTTCGAACAACCCGCAGCCCCAACGGGCGTCGGTCCTTGGGGGCCCCTTCAATGTTGGTGACATCTCTTTGAGACGCGCGTGGAACACGAACGCGCCTCCATCGTCATAGGACGGACGAACGATTAACTAGCCCGTTACTCATCGTTCACAGGCCCGCGCCTACGGTGGCCGGAAGCCATCACGTGGCCCCCGATGCCCGGAGCGTCTCCCGCGGCGGCTGGGACGAGAGGTTGACTCCCTCTTACGTTCCGCCACCTCTTTCACTAGCATTACTGCTTCGCAGAAGGAGGTGGCGGCCATTTCAGATTCGATGTCCCAGATTCGGTACAGGTACCCTCTCGAAACACCCTCTAATCCCCGATTTTTTTTTGTGGTTTGTAAATTATCAAATGACTCATCCCGCTCTGGGCGGAGCGGAAGAAAGTGTCAGACTTCTACTGACTAAAAACCACCCACGTTCCTTCTTAGCCCTTTGTGTTTCGGGGCCATGGTATCTCTTGCGGACAACCCTCAGCCCCGGCAGACGTCCCTCTGGGGCCCCTTAATTGTTGCTGACATATCTTTGAGGCGCGCGTGGAACACGAACGCGCCAACGACAATCTGTCTGCCTGTCGACTATAATGTACCTGTTTCAAATTTCTTCAAGATCCGTTCGGCCGCTCTGACGTGGTTGATTAACAAACACCCATCCATCTAAACTTTAGCACAGATATTATAATACTTACTTTAGTATGAGACAGAGTCAGTACTTTGCATTACTCTCTTCTTATTTTCTACAGCGTCAGTAAGTTAACGCAGGGCAATAATTAAATGTACTTTTATCTAAGCGACGCATTTTAGTTTCCGACAAGCACGCGAACGAAGTCGCGGGCACAGCTAGTACATAATTTATGTGCAAATCGCTTTGGACGGGTCCCGTCGACTTTCGTTTGAGGGTAAAGCCTAACAGAAATTTGCCATCGACACGCTAAGAAGTTATTTACGGGTGAAGAACAGTATATTTTTGTGATATGTGCGTAGCTAGCATATTAAAATACATGAATACAAGCTTGCACGTCATTGTGCAATACCATTTCTTTTCAATCAGTGATACTGACAATGGTATTTTCTTCTTGGCACGTGTTTTCCTGGCTTCTTAAGAACTAATGACCACTCATCAGTGTCATGTCAGGTATGCGTACGGTGGAGTGGAATTTGAGCATGTGAATTGACTTTTGCTGTTATTTGCATTTATCTAGATTCTAGATAAATGAGTCTAGAATCTAGATTCTAGTAACGTAGAAGTCATTATGATTTATGAGAAAATAAAGCAAAAGGATGATAAAATTGAACTAGATGGCGTTCAGGTGGCTTACCATTAGGTACCTACGTCTTAAAACTGTCCAATGTGGTAAAGACTGCATTTTCGAAGAGATATTATTATGTTTTTTTAGAAATTTGGAACAATTAATATCAAAGTACGATAAATGTTCGGTCTTCATCCACTTAGGTCAATGGGTAGTTGGGCACTATTTGTTTTTTGCGGGTATCACCCTTTTTTTTTGGGGGGTTCTAAATCATCAAATAACCCCTCCCGCTCTTGGGCAGAGCGAAAGGGAGTGTCAGACTTCTAAAACTAACTAAACTAGACTAAAAACCACCCATGTTCCTTCTTAGCCCTTCATGTCGAGGCCGCGGTATCTCTTGCGAACAACCCGCAGCCCCATTGGTCATTTTTGTCACAACGGCCCAAATATGTTTAATATCCCGCCATAGATAGAATTTTAGCATTATAAAAAAAAACAATATACACAAACAACAATCTGGCCTCTAGCTCACATCCAAAGACATTTAAAAATTACGAGTATCAGACCCGAGTGGGTCTCCGAGGAGCTCGTGGCTTAATAAGAACTGCCACTCGGGTCGATCTTTAGGTAAAGCTGTACTTGCCTAGGTCGGTCTGTGGATGGGTGACCGCCCGACATACCGAGTTTTCTCCGTGCCTCGGAAAGCACGTTAAGCTGTTGGTCCCGGCTGCCGTATATAGATCTTTGGAAGTCGTTACAGGTAGTCAGTAACCTGAAATTCTGACATCCAGTCTTACCAAAGAATGTCGTATTACCTAGTATTAACTGGGTTGTGGAGGTCATATAGGCAGTCGCTCCATGTAAAATACTGGTATTCAGCTGCATCCGGTTAGACTGGAAGCCGACCCTAACGTAGTTGGGAAAAGGCTAGGCAGATGATGAGACCCGAGTGGGTCTCGAATAGTCTCGATGATTACACTAGGCACTGAATAACGATGAGGCAAAGGTATGTAAGGATTGTGGTAAGTGGCATTTGTCTCTGCCTGCCATATGTGGCAAATAAAATGATTGCTTATAAGTGCTTTTAAATAAAATAATTACATATTTGTTGAGGTTTATTGTTAAGAAGCCAGTGAAGTGAATGTTGTTGTGTAGGTTGATCATGGCGATTTTGATGTCTGCTGATAGAAGGGTCTACGGTATACCTGGAACAAGAATTATCTCATAAGCAATATGATATTTTACTAGATTTGAGCTGGCCAATGTTATGACTATGAAAGATGAGTTAGCGTGAGAGATAATTGAAAGTTATGGTAGTGAATGCTATGGTGATGGTTGTAAGGGAGAGGAAAAAGAATTCACGTAACACGGGACAAGGTCAGAAACATTATGGAACACACAACTTCTTGGTAGTTCTTGGTGTAATGCTTTAGGAAAATGGCGATTTAGGTACTATTTGGATCTCATTTCATGTCTCTTCAGGGGATGTATAACTGGCAGATAAGGTAACAACCGCTCCACTAGGTGAAAGTGCCAGATTTATTCAATTTGACGTACGGTTCTGTCTGTAGGTTGGTTGTGGCGATTTTACTGGTTGCTGTTGAGTGGCTACGGGATACCTGCAACAAAAAATAAACATTTAAGCACCGAGAATGACTTTTTATTTGATTGATTTTGCCTTGTTCATTGGAAAAATCCTGTATACTTTCGGTAATGGTAAAAAATGACAAGCTGTTCTTTAACATAAGAAAATCGTAAATACTTTTCCGGTATTTTAATTTTCGGGTACAAAATGTGATGTCCCTAGACTTACGGTAATTTCGCTTGCATTGTTGGAGAGCCTCATTGAACGCTTGACATTCTGAGATGTTTTGGGTGTTGCTGGCACAATTCAGGAACTGTTGTATCTCGTATGCGCAGGGGCCGCTGGGTTGAGATCCCATGTCGTAGTCACGTGGAAGGGCATGTACCACTTCTTCTCGCCGTCGACCGCCAAACAAACTTGTTATGCCTTCACCGACAACGTGGCCCTAAAAACGTGAATAAAATAGGTAGAGGTACACTATTTTTGCACTGGAATATCTTGGTGCAAAGTACACTTACGCATATCAGTAGGTAATCCTAATAAAAGATATAACACAAGAATAACTGAATCAGACTTTTAAGATAGAGTATTATTGATAACGAAAACATCATGCCTGTTACCCCGAAGGCAGAGATTTATGCATTAGTACACCACATTTGACCAGTAACGTTTAAGTCTCCTGCAATAGGGGGCAAGCCTATTGCCAACAATAATGAGAAATTACTGATTGAAAAAACACCAGAAAACTGTTCGACCCAGGAATCAAAACCAGGATCCTCATGGTCAGAAGTCACACTTGAGACCACTAGACTAGAGAGACTTCTTCATACATCAGTTGCATTTTTGACTAGGAGCCAGACAGTAGACATGCGTCACATAGCCATGACTATTAACATGTTTACAATTCTAAATTGTAACACCCAATTTCAAAGGAAGTTTGAACATGAGGTAATACCTATCTTCATTTAGTTATATACACTATCACTACTTACAAACTCACCTTGAATGTAACGTCAACGGATTGTATTCACCTTCCCACGGGCAATGAGGTGAACGATGTCAGACTGCAGTCGCGCTGCTCCACTATACTATTTCCTGTACGAGCGTCTCACGAAAAAATCTATAGCATAGTTAAACTAAAAAAAAAACTACTTAAATGTTTAGGCATCGTACCACAGCTGTGCCCACGGTGACTCCTCCTGCGATTGATGCAGCTTCACCGAACAATGATCGCCGTTGTGGCGCCGGAGTTATCGTAGGGGGGGGACTGCGAGCAGGTGCATGCTGATATCGTGACGAATAACGGGATCCACTGTATCCAAATGTTGAGCATTAGGGCACAACTAACGTCTTAACAAAAGAGATGTATCAAAACAAAAAGCTAGTATTACCCCTGTGGCGACAGCGACATCACATGTGATGGCATGTCCTACATCGCGCAATCAAAGTTATCCGCGCCATTAGCTAGCACGTGAAAATCCCGACGTACATATATCGGGCAGTTAGCCCACTAGACACAACACCCGTCTGGTTGGAGGATCCTCCCTTTTCTATGGGGGATGAGGAACTTTACACCCTGTTCCTCATACCCCCAAACCCCTGTTGTTTCCTAGCTCCACCACTAATTTTAAAATTTACGTCATAAAAATATGTGGCAAGTGTCGAGTAAAAGAAAAGTAATAAATACTTATTTGTAAACTAATCAGTGTAATTAGACTGTCCGGATTTTATGAAACATAAAATCTTCGAAATATGCATCATAAAAATGTTCGAAATATGAAATAAAAGTGCCAAAATATGTACTTAGCGCAACATACGATTGAAAAATCATGTTTTTCTAATAACTACATTTTCCACGAGTTATTACAACTATACCCTATAATGTCATCATGTTCTGACATAATATCCGCTTTGTGCTCGTACTTTTTCAGCCAAAGTTGGATATGTTAGTCACGAGCACACGAAAGAGCAGCACAACAAAGCTCTTGACAATATGTAGAAAGTCAGCGAATGCAGTCGCTGTGGCCGGAAATCGGCTAGATGGCATCAGCATCATCATCATCATCCAAATATCAATAGAACGGTCGGGCCTTCTTTTACTTTAAAACGATCGGTCTACATCCATTTAGGTAAATTTTGCATTATTCCAGCTAGAATTTTATCATTATCTTAACAAAATATATCATAATGCATTTGCATATAATTTGGTCACTCATTATATATTATAACTACACTACTTATCTATAGATTGTTTAGGTTTACCAACCAATTACGATGAAGCATTGTGGACATTGTGGTAGGTGGCATTCAGTTGTTTCTGCCTACCACCTGTAGCAAATAAAAAATGATTACATAAAGACGATTTTAAATAAAATAATAAATAATTGGTGAGGTTTATTGTTAAGAAGTCAGTGAGTTAATTAATGTCCTTGCGTTGGTTGACTTTAGCGATTTTGCTGGCTGCTTGATAAGTGGTTACGGTATACCTGCAACAAAAAATATCTAATAATCTTTTCGAATGTTTTTTTACTGGGATTCGAGTTTGCCCTGTATATTTGAATAACATATTATATTACCAATATTACGAACATTAAGAAAGATGGGTTAGGGATAATTGAAAGATAAGGTATTTATAGTGGCTGGTATTGTGATGGTTGTTAAGGAGAGAAAAAAAGTATTGCTACCAATCCACGTAACAAGAGTCATTATCAGAAAGGTTAGGCTTAGGACCACACAAATTCTTAGTGGTTCTTGGACTTGGTTCAATGCTTTAGGAAAATGGCTATTTGCGATTTAGGTACAATTTCGATCTCGTTTCATGTCTCTTCAGGAAAGTGCAAGATAATTATGCTAAATTTGACGTACGGTTCTGTTGCTTGCATTGTTTGAGAGCTTCATTGAACGCTGCACATTGTGACAAGTCTTCGCGGTTGGTGGCACAACTAAGGAACTGTTGTATTTCGAATGCGCAGGGGCCGCTGGGTTGGGATTCTAAATCGTAGTCACGTGGAAGAGCATGCACCACTTCTTCTCGTCGATGACCGAACAGACTTGTTATGGCCTGACCAGCCACGTGACCCTAAAAATGTGAATAAAATACACAATGTTTGTTCAGAAATTTTGCTGCCAATTGCACCGATAATCCATTACAAAACAAGTGCCGCTGAGCTTCGTGCCGATGCCACCGATTCATAAGCATCAGAAAACTCTAAGTGCAAGTTAGACCTTTAGTGAAAAAATAAGCGAGCAGAGCGAGCTCGTTCCATAGTCGACCTCATCTTTGCCCTTAGGGTAAGATTGAGGTCAAGAGCAAGCCCATTGCAAATAAAAAATAATAATAATAATAATTCAATGTATAGCAAATCTTTTCATCCATCACTTGCGTTTTTGACTAGGAGCCAGAATAATGTAGAGATCCGTCACACAACCATGACTATCAATATTTACCATTCCATAAACACCCAGTGTGTCAAAGGAAGTTTGACTACATCAGCTATTACAATTTATTGCACTTTTAAGTTCCTATTGTTTTTACAATTTATTGGAGACAGCTCGTGGTAAAGAGAAGTTCTTTACCTAGATACTGTACTTCACTGTACTTAGTACCTACCTAACCTTTAGAAAATTATTTTAATTTCGGATTGATCGCCGTACTATTATAATTATAGTCTTGAGAGAAACAACGTTTTTAATCATTCATTTTATTGATATTTTACAAACTGGGATAGAACCTATCATACCTACCAATATGTGACAGGTGTAGGTAGGTCTGTACAATGCTTGTGGAATGAGGGATATATACAAAAAAACATACCTTAAACTAAACCTATACCTAGGCTACCTACACCTAGAAAAAGAGGTATGCGAGGTACGTAACGGGTTGGTTGGCCAGCCTTTCCAGTACCAGCACCTCATGATAAAAATCCATTGCGTAGATTCTATACCTTAGCAACAACACGACTCAAGCAAGCTACACTGAATGTTTCGTAGATCATACCGCAGCAGTGCCCACGGTGGTTCCTCCTGCGATCGATGCAGCTTCACCGAGCAATGATTGCCGTTGCTGCGTCGGACTCATCACTGGAAGAGGACTTCGGGCAGGTGCATGCTGCTGTCTTTCTCGTGAATAACGGGTGCCACTGCATCCAGATGTTGAGCGTTAGGGCACTAGCCAACGTCTTAATGAATAAGTATCACAAAATAAAAAGCTAATAACTACCGCTCCTGCTTCCTAGCTCCACCACATCTGCTACACATGTTTCTTTGTTGTAATTATGATGTACTTTCCGATTCTATGGTGCAGGATTACAATGTGTGCTTAATTAATTTTGAGTAGAGCCTGCAATACAATTTAATTCGATCATTTATTTAACAATAAAATAATCAAATTCAGAACTAAAAAAGTGTCGCTTATCTTAATTAGGTATTACGGTTTTCCCCAGAGAAGTTAATAATTGTATTCTTTTGTATTTTAATTAGGTAGGCACCTTCCTTACATCCTACTTCTATGGAGGTAGTAGGCTTACATTTTACATTTACACAATAAGTTCTTAAAAATATACACACCAGCAAAATTTTGGGAGCATCTTTAAGTAATTTGCATTCATTCTTTCGAATAGGGAAAGTACCACTACTATACTAAAATAAGACAAGAGCCTCAGACCGCCTGCCGGTAGCCAGGGCCCTAGCAAGAGTTGCGGCGGCGGTTTAAAGACTTTAAAGTCAGCGGAACTAGGTACAAACTTGATCTCATCCGATTTTCACCATATTGTATTTGCTTTGTAATTAAGGTAGGGTAGGTGGTTACCTAAATGTCAGGATGGGAGATTAGTGGCGGCTGTAGCAAAACAGGCACTCCAGTCGGGAATTAATTTTACAGCTGAAGGCGCTGTAAAATTAATTCCGCTGTAAAACGCTGTTTTTGTGTCTTGTAACAGCTGTCATTTTTATGTCCGATCAGTGATCATACCATTGACTTATATATTACTGCGTAAGGACTGGGCGGACCGCATGTTAAAATGACGCCTCGAACTTGGTCCTAAAAAGGTCTTTCCTAAGCCGAAGTGAACTAGTCCACGATCGGCTCTCTTCGGGTGCGGTCGTAAATTTTATTAAAACCTTTATTTATGTTCTTTAAGTCTTCGAGCGTCCTTATGATCACCCGGTGGATCATAAGACATTCAAGCAATGTTAGCGGACGTTCAAGAGGTTAAACCTCGAAAATACCACGCCGCTTATACAAGGTTACGTTAACGAGCAGACTACACCGATTCTGTGTATGGCGAACGCCTCGAGCAAATGTTCGGCCGACCGTATCTTTACTTTTTATATCAATGGATCATACAGAAACAGGACGAAGAGGAATGTGTCGATTTATACACAAATGTTTATGTTCAAGAGATGTAAGAAAGAAGCATTTAAACATCCTATCTGAGATGACGTAGATTAGGTAACCTATATTTTACAAGCTAATAAGTATACAGCCAGCTAAAGTCCATTTCACGAAAGAAGTCCCGCAGACGCAGCGCTGTATGTCGCGCGACATAATGTTGTTTTGACAACTTTTGGCATCGTAAATAAACCTTATAACGCACTAATCCAATAATAAACTCACAAAATATATACCACAACAAACGCACCTTGAACATCGACAAACGACAACATGGCCGATCTGTTAAATTTAGTTCCACAATTGTCCGCGGGACTTCTTTCGTGAAATGGACTTTACCATCGAACCAGAAATTACGACAGGGGGCGAGCTCGATATTTTTGAACTACCCGGCGCCCCACTTCAGGGACGATGGTGGTGCCGCTTTACAACAGTACACAGGCACAAATAAAGCAAAAGCACCCCTTTTCGGCTCTTCGGAAGGTTACCTACTTTAAAAACTAAAACCCGTCTCTCTTTGATCAGAATCCAGAGCCCTTATACATGTGGGAAACCATGCGGCCGGCAAACATGAGAAAGTAAGGGAGGGGGGGTGTATAAAAAAGTGGTTGGTTCTGACTGGATGCCGAAGCGCCACTGTGCCAGGCTGCCAGTCGAGAAGTTCTACCACATAACTACTTGTAATCCTCAAAATGTGTAGCCCTGTAGGTATGTTCGTAACTTCGTAGGTACTAGTTTCACTCGTGAACCAAAGACTTGCTGTCTTTGGTTCAACCAAAATAAGGGTAGTTGACAAAAAAAAAATAGGTATTTTTGGAAATCTATTCCAAAAAACTATTGGAGACATATTTTATCATTTTTCACGACAACAAAAAATGAAGACTATACAGTGCTTTGAAAAGTCGTGTGATGTCAGTTTGGTACATTTTTACCGGAAAGTGACGTCACAAGCCCCCACTCATGATCTTTGACACGTTTTATTTTCGTTATTTTTTTATTAATTTGATAAAACAAAGAACACGTATAGGTACAATATTTTTCGATAATCTAACAGACGGACTAAACAGAATCATATTTTTTTGTCAGGAAACATCCCTATTGGTTTGGTATTTTGGTACCTACCTAGTGGAAGACTAGATACTTTGATTATGTACCTACATTCAAATCACTTCACAGCTTGTGCTCACTCACAAAGCTAGAAGATGTTGTGTTGCTCTGTAAAGTTGTAGTTCTTTTCCACCCCTAAGACGACCTAATGACTGTTTTACCAGAATGTTCTATAGCAAAAAGTCCATCCTGCTTTGTAATTTAGCAACCATCCACATGTATCAAGAACTCAAAAAAGAATCGAAACATTACTAACTATTACGAAAAATATTTAGGATCATTACTTTTAGTAAGTAGGTTCTGGTTGGCCTAGACTATTCTTTCAGAAGCATGATGCAATTTTCAGGATTTGTGATTATTTAAATTTTCAGTGCTATCTCTCTTTCGTTTCACTATCGAGTTTGGCGGAAAAAAAAATCTAGGGCTGCTGTAAGATTGAGAATTTATAAATATGTATGTGGACGAAGCGAAATACTAGTAGTACCTAGTCTAGTACTCTGCGCCATGGGAAAAGATATGAATTGGTGTATTAGAAACAGAGATCGAAGTTTTTGGATGATATACACCATGCTTATTTATTGTCCAGATCACACCAGTCTGCGGATATATCTACCCAATGCATTGCATTAAACAACAAATAAAATGTCCCATAATGCCTGTTATGACACTAATAATAAACAACTGCAGCATTATGCCTGCTATACCACATAAGTACACAATACTGCTGGTACTCAAGTCTTTAGTCAGATAAAAAAAGACTAACTAAGACTAACTAGGTGGGTACTTTATGTAAAATTGGGCCCCTATTTTTGCTGGTGTAGGTACACATTATGGATAAAATAAAACAAAACATTGTTTTGGTTGTATATTTACATAAAAGAAATGGATCAATAAATTCTGATTAAAGAATTCTACAACACAGTTCTAAATGGTCTTAAATATTTAAATATAAAACAATAGTAAGTCACTAACAATTTAATAACTACACATAATTTGATAACCTAGGAAGTTGAAGACTGTCAAACTAATATCAGAAATAATAGCTACTAGGAAGGTGCCGCTTATTTTTATCTAAAAAAAATGTCTTGATTTTGACACAGCCTTTTGCGGAAAATATTTTGTGTACACATATCCGATACAACATAAGTAGAGATGGTGGGAGGAAACTGTAAAACATTATTTTTAATTTAAGATCTAATGGCACCTCGAAGATAAATTGAAACTATATTTTACATATGGTTGTTAACCTTGCATTGACGCAAAGCCTCATTAAAACCCTCGCACAGGGTCAAGTCGTGTTGTTGCTGAGCACACTCAATGAACTGCTTGATCTCCCAAGCACAAGGGCCCTGGGGAGGCTGGTTCTGGTACTGATTAAGAGTCTGAGCTGCAGGCTGTTCTGGTGCCTGATGCTGTGCAGGCTCGCTGCTGCTACCACCACTAAACATGCCAGTTAGAGCATGACCTGCCACGTGACCCTGCAGCAAAACATGTAATATCTATTGAAATCTGAACTTCAAGAACAACAGAAAAGAACTTCTCAATCCCAATAAACTGATTCTCTAAAAAGAAAACAACTCTTCATTATGCCAATAATAAAACATGCAATAATATTATTTATTGTGCATAATGTTAATTCATGTAAACAAAAGAACTGAGTCACGATAACAGATAACGTCACACTAACATGTGACCATCTTCACATTGCTTGGCTCCTAGCCAGACTTATGGCAACTGCAAAAGAGGTATAATAAATTTCAATATTAAATAACTGTATTGCTATTAGAAATCAATATTTCTTTTAAGATTATGGTTAAGGTCAAAAAATGTTGACGTGCTTACGTTACGTAATAACAAAAAATTACGCACCACTGCCGATCCGACGGCGACACCGCCAGCCGTGGCTGCCATCTGCCCGAACATAGAAGGCTGCTGAGGCTGGGCCATAGTAGGCGCAACGCTGGATGGTGGAGCATGAGCTGGGACTCTGCTCGGTGGTGGAGGTGCAGCCCTGAAAACATCTCGCTAGGTTATCTATCTCCGCATGATGAAATAAAATGTAATATTGAAATTCCAATGCAAATTAAAAACGAACTTACTGTCGTCGAGGGGCTGGTGGAGGGCTCGCGGATCTTCCACGTCGAGGCATCTTTTTACAAACTTTACAAACTTGAGGTTACACAGAAATCCTGTTCAATCAAGAACCACACTTCCAATACTGACTGACTGACACTTCGCTGTCAAATTATCTTCGAAGGTTGCAACTGAAGAGCGATAACTTTTCTAGAAAATTTATATTTGGAATGCCTATTGCTATCTCAGTTTGCAGTATAGTAATGGCTTCACGAACGACAGAGACAGCAAATTTTAACAGCTGACCAACATAACGTCATAAATTTTATGGAAACGTTCTTTTTATGCTTTGACATTTAAATCTGTTTAATTTTTAAACAAAATATTTTTAACCCGACTTCAAAATATATTCTGGATTTGAATAAAAAATGCAAAAAACATAACACTCTTTTTTTTGGGGCAGTCTTGTAAAAAGACAGTCTTACTAGCCAGAAATAGAAATAAAATCGTAGAAAAGCCAAAGCTGTACTTGCACCGAAAAGGCCTGCGATATAATTTGAATAAATTAAGTTTACCACTAAAAAAACATTGAGGTATAATAATATTATAAAATCTATCTATTTAAAAATAACTTACCTGCCTCTTCTTCCTCCCCCTCTGTGCATACCTAATATTTTATTTTATGAATTTATTGTAATTGATTTCAGGTTATTACAGTGGTGTTTCCATTGCAGATTATTTTGATTGACGTTTCGGACGTTAGACGTAAGTTTTTTTCATTGGTAGAAATAAGTTTACGCCAACCAGCAATAATTCTACTTTAGTCGGGCGCTCAAAAGTTTAAGCGTATGGTTTAAGAGCCGGTGAAGATGGACCTTCACCGCTCTGATAACCAGATGAGACGTATTTCTTATCAAATATAATTAATAAACAATAACTTGCCTATCAAAAAGTGCTCATAGCAATTTTTGCAGGCAAGCCTTTATGATTGGTTTTGTAATTAAAATCAATCCTCAATCAATTATCAATCCTTTGATATCAATTTCGATTGGTTAGCAGATCGGTGTAGTTACCTAAATTGACTAACCTGTTCACCGCTTGCCAGGTAGCCATACACAGAATTGAGTAGGCAAGCTTACATATGCATAATATTCTGTGTTAAAAACTATCAGTTGAGACAAAAATTCATTCGGTTATCTTTTGATAACCGAAACCGACCGTTTGGTTCTCTTTTGAGTGAAGGCGACGAAAGAAAATTGATTAAATTAAAAATAGCTATGAGCACTTTTTTTTAGGCAAACCATCAAAGTCATAATTATTTGTTTATAAATTATAAGAAATACGTCTCATCTGGTTATCAGAGCGGTGAAGGTCGATCTTCACCGTCTCCTCTACTAGTAGTCCTAGGTCTTAGACCCACGGTTATTATTTGTATCGATGGTGACTCGTATTTCGTAAACACTTTTCTGTTTCGCTTCTATCTTATCGCGCATTGGTCACTTAAAGGCCGTGAGTGTGACAAAGGGTTAGTTTCCACCGAGCGGTCACGTCGGGTATTTTTATGATGGACTGTATTAGTATTGACTTTAAGTATAACCTGGTATACCCTTAGTAGCGGTTTTGCTATAGCTGCTTTTGTTTATTAATTAGCTAGTAGTCACCCCACTCACTTCCTTTTTAGGGTTCCGTAGTCAACTAGGAACCCTTATAGTTTCGCCATGTCTGTCTGTCTGTCTGTCTGTCTGTCCGTCTGTCCGTCCTCGCTTAATCTCTGTGACCGTTAGCACTAGAAAGCTGAAATTTGGGACCAATATGTGTATCAATCACGCCGACAAAGTGCTAAAATAAAAATTGGAAAAAAATGTTTTATTAGGGTAGCCCCCCTATATGTAAAGTGGGAAGTGTTTTTTTTTTTAATT
This sequence comes from Diarsia brunnea, assembly GCA_949774965.1. Lineage (NCBI taxonomy): Eukaryota > Metazoa > Arthropoda > Insecta > Lepidoptera > Noctuidae > Diarsia > Diarsia brunnea. The sequence goes on from OX459011.1 coordinate 9,482,852, forward strand.
TTAACCCTAATGTGTGATATATTGTTGGAAAGGTATTTAAAAATGAATAGGGGTTTACTAAAATCATTTTTTGATAATGTCAATAATTTCGGAAATAATCGCTCCAAAAGTAAAAAACAAAGCGTCCCCCCCCCTCTAACTTTTGAACCATAAGTTTAGAAAATACGAAAAAAATCTGAAAAGTAGAACTTTATAAGGACTTTCTAGGAAAATTATTTTGAACTTGGATGGAAACAACAGATGGAAACTGCAGTTAACCAATATAATTTGGTCCCTGAATCGTATGAGCGCCTATACAATCCAGAGGTCAAGTTTCATTTGCCCGTATTTTTTTTTTAACTTCGTTTACATAATATTTTATTATCTACGGAACCCTACACTGAGCGTGGCCCGACACGCTCTTGGCCGGTTTTTAGTATATTGACGAAAACCGCAAACGCTAGCAATGTTTTTTTTAGTCAAAATCTTGAAGCAAAACTTTGTACGGACAGATAATACTAGATAGTACAGTCCTTTCATAGAATTTGCAGAATAGGGCAGTTAATTGACTAAAAAAATATAACTCTGTTTAGTCCGTCTGTTAGATTAGGTATCGAAAAATATTGGATACGTGTTTTTAGTTAAAAAAAAAACATTGGCGAAAATAAAACGAGTCAAAGATCGTGAGTGGGGGCTGGTGACGTCACTTTCTTGTAAAAAATGTACCAAATTATGACGTCGCGTGACTTTTCGAACCACTGTATCGTTTTGATTTATTGTTTACGTGAAAATAGAAAAATTCGTGTCCAATATTTTTTAGAAATCTATCTGACGGACTACTTAGATTTTTTTTGTCAACTACCCTATTGTTAAAAACCCAGCGATCTTTATTCTCAGGCCCAGAATGTGCCCGTCGGGGCTGCGGGTTGTTTTAGTCAGTAGAAGTCTGACACTCCCTTTCTGCCCAAGAGCGGGAGGGGTTATTTGATGATTTTCCACCCGCCAAAAAAAAAAGAAGGCCTAGAATGTTGCTATTGGGTTGCTGCCACTGGCAAGTATGTCAGTCATATGTCATCTTCAATGACTTTAAATTAGAATTTGTATTTGGTACATAGCAAAGACCTCCTGTCTTTGGTAAAATACTACCTACTATGAAAGTATCTTACCCCCTCCAGCAGATCGTGTAGGCAGGCATATTATTCAAACAATAATTTTAATTCATTAGCTATCATATCTCTATCTTGCCGGCTTGCAAATATTTTAACATAAAACCGTATGTAGTGCTACCGCATGTCAATAAATACGTGGATTGTACTGGTTCAGCAAAACACGTGTATAAATTATGTACACTGTACCTTCTATTATTTTCATCAAAAATTATCGAGCTGTTGTTAAGATTTCGTTATTTAATTTAAGTTCTGCAATCTAATTAAACCCGGGGCAGCAGCCGGTGTCAGGCACATCACTACTTGATACGTCACCACGTGGCCGGCTGGTGGCGGGCTAAAATGCGTTGCGTTGCGCCACATACATACGGCATAAGCCTGTGCCTCACAACAGTTCACAAAGAGTGACTGGTTGAACGACTCACATATTTCATTCATTCAATGAACTCAATTCCTATTCAGTCAAGTAAAAAAATATCTGTGGTTAGTTATTGTGACTTTGTGACCGCGTGATCGTAGCTGTCGTGATTTTCAATTCTGTGACGATTATACGTTTTCGTAAAGAATTTTTAGTGAAAATGGGCGATATTCATGCCGGTCTGAACACTAATGTGTTCCTCTTAGGAGGAATTACATTTTTACTTTGTGTAATATTACACTTTGTATACAAGATCTTCTTCAAAAACAAGAAAGATGAAGCACTACAACATGAAATTGAGAGCGATTCAGGTAAGTTTTATAGTCTAAACATTGTAAAAATAAGGAAGTAATAATGATAATATGACACCAATAGTTTTAATAAATAATTGAGCGTTGGTTTTGTGATGTGGGTTAAGTAAAAACGGCAGCAGAAGTGTGTAAAACTAGACGAATACCTTGCGGTTTCGTTGGATGTGAATGGACGAAGCTATAACTGTATACTAAGCTTGCAGCTGACATACTTTAGATGTGTATTCTCATGAATAGATAGGTATAACGTTATTTTGGTTTAAAAGTTTCTGAAACACCATGCTTGTTCTACAGAATTGTGCCATGTGATCCCCATTCCCCTCTCCCCTCACTTCCCTCCTATCCTACAGGAAGTGTGACTAAATCTAATGTCCCAATAATAAAAATCGAGTACCCACCTATTCATTAAAGTATCCTTTTTAATTAGAGATGTGACATTTGTGCACTTATTAATTTAAATGTACAATGAAATGTTGATTAATTAAATTAATTTTCTATTCTATGTGCACACCATGCCTCCTACATCTGAATAATATAATTTTAGGAATTGAAATTAAATCACTTTCCAATACAAAAGTTATCTATTAAAACACAAAAGTAATCTAATACAACACAAAAGTAATGAGTTTACATTACAAAATGAATGAAGTGAACAGAATAACAAAATAACAGAATCAAAGGGAATATTAATTTGAGGCACAGATAACAATAATAATACATAGCATCTTGAACAAATGAGGTACATATAATTGTCGTCTAAAAATGGTATGTGCCTAATTTTTTAAATACTAAATACATGGAAAATTGACCACTATTCCATTTAATAAAATTAATAATTCAGCACCATGACTTGGGTGGATGTTTTATGTAAATGATCATAACCTTACTGCACCATGTGGTTATCTTGTAAATGTGCAATAGTTTAAACTATAATAAACCATTCAATTGGTTTTTTTTTCGCTTTTAAATCAAGTAAAAAAAAAAGAAAAGAATGGTCTTCTTTTATTTATTTGCTGTTGGCAATTTAGGAGTCTAAATATTTAGTACAACACAGTAATTCATAAATATTTAGTTACAATGTTTTATAAATTAAAGTATAATTGCAAAAATTACCTATACATATAACTTTGTTGTTGTTTTAAATAGTCAGTCTGACATTCAACACACTATGGGCATTTGATAATAATTTATTATGCCGTAACATAACAGCTGCCAAGCAGCTGATCAAATAATATTGAAAGAAAACTATTATAGAAAACCTTGCTTGTACAGTATAACAAAGACAAATATTAATGCATTAAATGATTCATTTTTATGTTAATTTTAGTATTGTTTCACTGTTCGGGTCACATCTACCACATGTTTTTGTTATTTACATTGAGTCATTTAGATCACTTTAAATAAAATTAATTTATTTCCAATTTTCAGGTAACTTTCAACTATGTGTATGTTACATTAGTTAAAATACAATTTTTTTTCTTACTTAAGGCTAAGAAAATATTCACCAATATCATCATCTTCCTGACATTGCATTGTTCCATTATTAAATTAAAAAAAAAATGGATAAAGCATCTAAATCCATTTTGCTGAATAAGAGATTGAATTAGTAATAGTAGCTCAACAAAACACAAACTGTTGCAGTTAGCAAATATAGTTCTTAAAAAAATCTGACTCAACAATTTTTTTTTCCTATCAGTTTTATTTCAGTGCAGCATGGCCTGTCTCACTTTCTCTTGCCGTTTAAGAGAACATTATTAACATTACGTAAGAAGCTTTAAGTCGTTTACTTTCAACACACTAAGATATAAATAGCAAACTGTTTGTAATTACGCGCTTTTCGGGTCAGCTCATTTGATTCGTCGGTATTTGTTGAAAAACAAAGCCCGCCCGAAGATCGACTTGTACCTAGGGCTTTCAAATACCGGATGTTTTCAATACCGGTATCAATACCGGTATTGGAGGTCAATACCGTGATCACGGTATTAATACCGGTATTACCTACTAACCTTTAAAGTACGTATTTTTATTTTTAAAACAGTCTTTATTGTTCTTATTTATTATAAATGCCTTTTATAAATAGCTCTCGGTTATAACAATTTGGTATTGGTTGAATATTTAATTAGAAAGGACTAAGATTTAGGAACATATTCAAAACTTAAACTTCATGAAGTCTTTTTGTAGGAAGGCATTTCACATACGAGTTTGAAAAGTACAAATACCAAAGAAGCATACGTTTTTATTTTTATTGAAATGTCTCATGTAATCAACATAGGTATCAATATTTGTAGAAATGTAAGTATAGCTTAATTAGCTATTAGCCATCATTCACAAGAGCCTACTGAAAAAAGCACGCTCTGCTTCAATAGGTATATGTAGGTACCACAGACAGTAAATATCTCTAAGCTGCCGATAGGAATAGATGGATGTGCCTGCATTTTCACTCATCATCATTAATGATCATTTCAGCCAAAAGACGTCCACTGCTGGACATAGGCCTCCCTCAGGTGTCGCTACATTGACCGATTCCATGCGCGCATCCATCGGGTCTCCAAAACCTTCACCAGGTCATCGGTCCACCTTGTGGGAGGCCTTCCAACACGTTTTTCGGTTCGCGGTCGCCACTCCAAAACTTTCGGCACCATCGGCCATCTGTTCTGCGAGCAATGTGCCCTACCCACTGCTACATAAGTTTGGCATTTTTTCTGGCTATGTCGGTAACCTTGGTGCTCTTGCTGGATGTCTTTATTTCTGATCCCGCAAGAAAACTCTGACAATAGCCCTTTTCATAGCCCTTTGGGTGACTTCGAGCTTTCTAATGCCCATTGTGTGTGAGCGACCACGTTTCGGTCCGTATTTATTCATTGGCAACAGACACTGGTCATAGACTTTCGTTTTGAGACACTGCGGTAAGTTGGACGAGAAGATATTGCGCTGCTGCCCGAATGCTGCCCAGCCGAGTCGGATTCGACGATTACCACTCTTCCTCGAAGTTACACCTACCTAAATGGACCATTTACACCATTTGGCACTGGTAGACATAATCGTCCACAACTTCGAGTGTATAGTCCTATAGGGTCTCCGATTTTGAAAGGTGTGGGTGTTATGTGGACATTTAACATGACTTTGGTTTTGTCCATGTTTATTTTAAGACCTACTGAGGTCATCGATCATTTTACTGAGGTACTCCATGGTCTCAGCCATAACCACTATATCATCTGCAAACCGAAGGCGGGGGAAGTACTCGCTATTGACATTGATGCCAAGTCCTCTCCAATCCAGAACCTTGAAGACATCCTCCAGTGCAGGTGTGAACAGTTTCGGAGATATGACGTCTACCTGTCACACAAAAATAGGTGGGTCTGGTCCTGAAGTCAAACTGACATGGTGCGTTTATCTACAAACACTTCAACGCCTCGATGTACCTGTCGATTTGGGACCGTTGGAGACACTGCAGTACAGCCCAAGTCTGGATCGAATCAAAGGGTTTCGAGTAGTCCACAAAAGCTAAACAGAGAGGCTCTACTCTTCGGTCTTTTGTATAACAAAATGCATTTTTTACGATAATACATGTAATGTTTGCAATACCGTGATCACGGTATTGAGGCGTCAATACCGGTATTGAAAAAGGCCCATATTTAATCCGGGATCACGGTATTACGGGATCCCGTAATACCGGTATTGAAAGCCCTACTTGTACCCCGATCGGCTGTATGAACCATGTTCGGGTCGCGTATTGCCAAACTGTATGCTGACCCAGACACCCATAGTCTGTACTGAACTACGTCGTGCTCATTGAAATCACAAACAAATTGGAGCAAAGTACATACGAGCTCAGAGCATTCTGAGATTGTATGCACTTTGCTCTCTTGTATGTAAAGCAAACTGTGACACGCGAATATCAGTAACTGACTATACAACGTGTTTCAGGGCGGCATGGGCACCGGGCCGTAGGCCGACGAAGGAGGCCGGCGGAGGCCCGGCACTTCGGGGACAGAAGATATTAGTGTTATTTAATATGCGAGCGAAGCGAGCGCGCGTCATGGAGTACAATTTAATTCGGCAGTTTCTTGACGTGCATTACTGTGACGTGCATTAGAGGGACTCATCGAGTCCTTATCAATCTTTCAATCACGCAATCACGCTGGACGTCTGGACTCGTATGTATTTTGCTCTAGTATTTTAAAGCAAAATGTATTTTGATTCAGACACTCTCTGAATAGGTATACAGTTTGCTCTTCAACTACAAAGGCAAACTGCGATCGAACTCAGAGCAACCCCGGTCTGGGTCAGCATACAGTTTGGCAATACGCGTTCGGGTCAGCTCGACGTACTTAATTAGGGGTAAGCCGAGCGTCTATTTCCCGAATGTGCATTTCCGTACATTGCCGTCCTGAACACGTGTGTAGCCCGTTGTGTAACACGTGTGTACCTTTCTAACCAAACCAATCTATTTTACCACATTATTGAATTGAAAACAAACATATTATAATACATACACACTTCAAAAGTTCAAAATACTTGCTGATTTTTTTACAAACTTCCTGGAAACTTTTACTACTAACCATCTTCTAATCTGAAAAAAAAAAAACAGTTGCTGAACTTGCAAACCACATGTGGATCAATGGAATTTTCGAGTCGTTCTACCAACATAATGCAACAAGTGGCAACAACACATCTGCCATTTTGCCGCCAAACGGCTTTGAATGAGTTGAACGTGCCCAAGCCGCATAAAAAATAACTGAACGTTAGAATAATACATAAAGGAAACAAGCAGACTTTCTCACAACATATTGAATTAACGAGATCTTTCTTCGTTTCCGATGTATTATTTAGAATTTGCGATCTGTTGCAGATAATATTGTGAGCAAATTAGGTAACAGCTTACTGTCCAAACAATAGCTTTAAAAGTCTTTCAAAATCATTTAATTTTCACACGACAACGGGCACCTGAGCATTTTAATTTGTTTAATTAGGCGTAATGTAACTGAAACAATAAGTGTTTTGCACTGAACATTGCTAATTTAAATGATAAAAGAATGACATTAAAGATGGCAAGTACAAGAATTTTTAGATCATTCAACTCCATGAATGTCTGGGACAATGACTGTGTTCGAGTCACCTTTGGTTTCGCCGTCATACTCTATATCCTACTTAGAACGATAATGGTGAATCATTAATAGCGATCGATTAGGCAGATTTTGCTGAACCCTGATAAATTATAATCATATCCTTGATCAATGCCGTATTTCACGGAATGCCCATTTTATCGTGTTTGTACTAATTTACTAGAATTTATTGATCAATGTTTTTCAAGATAAAAATAGGACAGCAAGAATGTAAAGATCTTGGCGCCAATATTTAGCAAAACAACAGTTCTCTAAGATGTTTTTTTCCTCGTACCGACAGGAAAACAAAGATCATTACCCAAGTCCACGCTTCTACTAAAAATTGTAGTTTTAAAAGAAAAGCATTTAAAAGTGAACAAAATCGAATATTAGCTCACGCCTCCACAATGACGCGTCACTGACATCATCTAATTCCTACACGAGACAGGTACGGGGAAACTGTCGGCTTGCAATTGAAACAAGATATGGCATGTATATTATATCTGTTCAGAAATTTTTGTCCGTTAGTCATCACGAGATCATGACTATGTAACGGTTATTTTATAAGCATCACGTCAACCTACTTCCAGTTTAAAGCGTTATGTGGCACTAAGTATGTATTTCAAGATTCGTCATCATAAAACAATTTTTACTCATCATCTCCACTACATCTTTTGTGATTTTTATTATACCTAGTTTCTTTGGGATTTCGCAAAACTGGTTAATCATTCTCAAGTTCGCTTGTAAATGAGTGAATGACCTGTCCTGTCCTGGCTGTGCACTAACATTAAATCAATAGACTACTTAATTTTTTTTTTGTGTTTGGTACAGACCGTATAGAGTGCAAAAATCTTTAGTTCATTACCCTTTCTAAGGCGCGCGGTCCACCTGTCGTTTATTTCGGTACCTCTCAATAAAATCAATATGTGTTAAGATACTGATAAAATTAATATGGCAAGAAAAGAGGTCTTCCATGAGATGAGATGATGAGTAACAGAGAAGTATAGGAGAAGAAATGCTGCGCCGACCCCAAATAGATTGAGATAACGGCATGAGAATGATGATGATTACTTGTATTACAGGTGCTCCTGCAGAAGAAGTGCACTCTGAGGCGACCGCGACTGAAACCCGGATAAGCGGTAAATCGAAGAAACGCGCAACATGGAAGGGAAAATCAGAATTCAGTCACCCATGGCTGTTAAAGAATCTCAAAGGACACCCAGGCACCGTTCTTCTAGTGGACTTCTCAGCCAACGGCAAGTTCATGGCCGCTACCTGTGATGGTAAGTTACCTTAAAATCTCTTTACTGTTGTCACTAATGAAGTAATGACCTTTCTCACGCCAATATTTTTTTTTAATTTCCTTTGAAAACTAATGACCTCATTTCTCGATTTTCATAATAAGAATTCAGATGAATGATAAATATTTTAAAAAGTTTGTAAATACTCTGTGCTGTGTTTGCATGTCTTGTAAATATTAGAGAGCGTATACGTATGAAGGAACAGCTTAATGCAGGCATATTTTAAATATTTGAATACTGATAAAATTAATTTGTCGTGAATTATGAGGCCATTATGACGAAGGCTTAGTTTAACGAGAAAGTATAACAACTGTGCTTTAGCGCGTAGCATTAGAATTACTTACGGTTGTAAATATTTTTGCCCGTAATACAGTTAATACTCTCTTGTCATACTAAATTAGCAAATAGATTAATTTTACATGCAGATTCTAGTGAGGAAATACAAGTATGATTGGAATCTATAAATAAAGTTGTTGATGATTTGGTTCTTTGCGTTTATAAAACAATTAGAATGCCTTACGTAATACGATAATTTGTTTATTTCCAAAGTGCTTGGTTTAGCCTTACTAGATTTGCTGTTATATAACTGATCGAGTCTGAATTTCATCAAGCTAAAACTTCAAATATTCATCGAAATCTAGTCGGGAGATATGGATGTTCGATTCGAAAAAAAATTAGATATTGGTGTGTAATTTTGCCCTTGCTGAAATAAAGATGAACGATTACATAACTACATAATATATTATTAAATTGTATTATATTATTGTAAGTCTGGCTTGGACATACTGCTCTCATAAATACTCTTGACATCCCAATGAATCAATGTTAAAGCCATTTGTTGAAACTAATGTTTTGGAACGAATTTGTAATATTAATATTAAAGAGAGCAATGTGTACCGGCTTTATCAATTTAAGCTTATCAAGCAGCCATTCGATAATATTGATTTATCCGATAGAAGATTTTTAGAAATATTGTGTAAAGTTTTGATTGCTCGGATGGTATCGTCCAATGGCTGGATGAGGAAGCGGCGAGCCCGTGGTTCCACCAAGGTCTCGCGTTTTTGTCCCACACCGCTACGCCACTGTTATGTGTAATTTGGAGGTCCGCCGGTCGAAGTCGCTCCCAAGGCTGTTAACACAACCTTACTGAAAAAATCCAGAAAACACGGTCATAATATGCAGATAATTTCATGTCAAAAGTTGCATAACCTGCAACGAATATCAGATTTCCCAATCAAGTGAAAGGCGTCAACTAAAAGAAGTTGATTACGACTTCCAATTCCAACTGAAGTCTTAGCATGATGCTTAGTGTGAAATTGAATCTTAACCGAGGAGTAGTAATTGATAAGAAGCGCTAGACGCTACACAATGACTTCCCTATACTTGAGCAGAAGATGCTGATAACGTATACAATATGATACAAGTTTAGCTGCGTAGAGGTTTTGTGATATTAGATAATGAAATCTTATCTTAGTTATGTTAATAAGTGCATAATACTACATAAGAGTGATAGTCAATTCATTCAATTGATATCAGATAGATAAGGTTACTAGCACGCCCAACGTTCTACACTTTAATTCCTATATTTAGCAGTATATTAAGCTGGTCTTAATTGATATACTTAATTTAAAATTCAACGCAAATAAAGCTGTATGAAATAATTTCATATTTATAATTTACACAAATGTTAAATAAATTATCATAACGGGTCAACTGTATTTTAAACTGGTTGGTGCCCGCGGCCTTCGCCCGTGTGAAAATATTATAAAATATTAGTTCCCTATTTGAATCAGATTTTGTTAACAATTTTTAGCTTTTTTTGCACGGAACCCGAGTCGTTTTTCTTAAATAAAAGTAGCCTAAGTTACTCCTTATCACATCAACTATCATTAAGTAAAATCCCGTCAAAATGGTCCAGCCGTTTCGGAGGTTAGCCGGTACAAATAGACAGACAGACAACATTTTTTTATGCATTCAATAAAAAGCTGTTATTCTAAAATTGCAATGAGACACTTCAATTTCATTTATTTGTATGTTTTACTCAAAATTAACTTATTATGTGGTTGCCAACCGTGGCAGAAGCCATTTTAATGATTAATAGAGTACTTACTATAAGTTATGCTTCCTGAATGTTTTATCATACATTTGATGGTAGTATGATAACATAATATAATCCTAATTGTAATAGGCAGACCCACAAAGTATTTTTTGGTAATCTATGTGAGAATGCAGTCGCACATACTGATCATCATCTCATAAGTAACAGGTCTCATATACGACAAGTAACATTCTTATTCCTTCAAAACAGCTTCATTAAACAGGCATTAACTTTTAGATGTTTACAACAATTAAGTATCTGCTGATCAAGATACAAAAGAGGATTGCTTCTGCCATCAAATGGAAGCCGCATCGAATCAATTCTTGAATAATTACATCAAAACAATGTAAAGTAAGTGGTCTATGTTTAGTGTTGTTTAGTATCGACAATGGACCGGCCAATTGAATCAATTATTCAATGGTTGAATTGCTAATCGATCGATAGAGTTCATGTAGAAAGCCATGGCTTCAAAAGTAGGACGATTCGAGAATCAAACGGTTCTATTCTAATAGGTTTATTAATTCACTCTTTTTAGAAGATTCTTACCGAGACTGGATCAAAAAATTAATTAAACAGAGCTATTATGTAATTCTAATTAAGCAAAGATTATATTACATTAAAATAATTGCGAGCGCAAAATTAAGGCAATATGGTAGCGTAAAAAATCGCGGCAAAAAATCAGTTTCCCGCTCTAGTTTGCAGCTGTTGACGATCAGCCGGTATTGGGCAGCCGGCAGCCGCTTCTGTACCGATAAGCTAACCGGAATAATCGCCATTCGCCATGATTGTGGGGTCGCTCACCTCGCCCAAACGTCTGCGACCCTGTTCCGTAGGCTTTGTTTACACTTCATAACTAGGTCGCACTATTAAATACATTTAATAATATGACACAATTGTGCACGTGCCTTTCGTAAAAACATCAAAATCTTATTCTTGTGCATTTGCCCCGCCATCGTTGATTGAACACTCGAATCTCAAGTACACGTTTATCTTATCGTTGCTTCCTGTGAGAAAAATCGACGTAATGATTTTCCCAAGTATTGTGTTTGACGTAACTAATATTGAGAAATATTTATTGAACGTATGAAACAGAACAGAAATAATGTTCGGGGGAACGAACCATGCCGGTAGTACGTAGTTTATTTTATTTTAAAACAGCATGCTTAGATGTTGGACGCACAGTCACATAATGTTGGCAAGAAGTGAATTACATAATTTAGACACGCAATGACAAAGATGCTGAATAATGATATGTATGATTAGCGAGCGGTCGGTATACAGCCGCAGGGCGGAAGCATAAGGAAGGCTATGCCTATTGCACGTCGTATCTGGCCATACATTATTCGTGAGTTAAATATTGCCTCCTCATTCTAACATAAATCATACTGTTTACATAAGGATCGGGCAAAAAGTTAGAGTACCTTCTTAAATTAGCAATCTGACATAACTTCTTAACGTCAATAGATTTATGTAATACATCAAAATTTGGCAGCATGTAGTAAAAAACTACGAACCAGAAGCATTGAAAGAAAAACAAAATTACAAGAAATTGCTTTTAATCAATTAACATAGCGTTTAACATGCCGAAATGCAGCTCGTCTATCTATTATTAATTAAAACAGGTAGCAAATCTATACTAATATTATAAAGCTGAAGAGTTTGTTTGTTTGTTTGATTGTTTGTTTGTTTGAACGGGGTAAACTCTGGAAGTACTTTTTGGAATTGAAAAATTCTTTTAGTGTTGGATAGTCCATTTATCGAGGAAGGCTTTAGGCTATATAACATCACGCTACGATCAATAGGAGCGGAGCATAAATGAAAAATGTTGCAAAAACGGGAAAAGATATTCCTTTTTGCGAGCTTCCGTTGCGTGCGCTGCGAAAACGGTTTAAGTTACGCAAATATCATATATCAAGGAATTGTTCCTCTTTAAAAGTTCTAAAAAAAAGTCCGCGACAGCATATGTCTATCTTTTAAGATTGACTCACTGTAACCATTTTTTACTATTAAAATGTTAGGTTAAAAAGAATGATATTTTGCGAAGCTTATTTAACCCATATGGTATTAATCTATATCTAAATAGATGTGTTTACTAGCACAGAAATTTAATATAGAATATTTGTGCCCTTTACTCTATACAGTTTCAACAAATATCTTAGAAGATATCGCAATGTAAAAATATCCGCGCGACAAAATAATAACGCGTGCGGCAGTCATTCGGTCTGGTGCGGTAGGTTAGTGGGGATTCTGGCCTCCGGGGACTCCGGACAAATTCAAATTCAAAATATTTACTGTTTACAAGGTACAAGGTGTTACTGTATATTTAACAGTAAGAAATACCTATAGTAATTTACACTTTAATATAATCTAAACTAATATTATAAAGGGGAAAGATTCGATTTTTTGTTTGTTACGATTTAACTCAATTTATGTTGACATTATTTGTTATAAGCTATATTATGTGACGCAGACGAAGTTGCATGGGTCAGCTAGTATGATAATAAAAACGTTAGTAGGTACAGCAACATTAATAAATTATGTAGTTATCACTGCGATCTACAATCAACAACAATTAATTTTCGAGTAATTTCTAAGGACAAAGCACGCATAATGCTGACACATTGATCAAACAAACGATCTAGCCGATCTTCATAAAATCCGCGATAGTTGACAATGACGGTTGCTGATTCTAATCTACCATTCGCAGATAAGTTATTGCCGATCTATTTACGTTGCGGAACAATAGATAATGTTTTGCGGACAATATGAAGCTGTCGTTATGGTCCGTGGATGCGCGAGGACGGCGGCCCTAGGTCGCTCCATGGCCATGCTTCACGCGTCATCGCGCGTTATCGTTGTATAAGCTATACCCGATCCGTGACTACCTCGAGCAGTATAAATATATCGCCTGTCGGGACACCGATGATTGGATAATGTAACCTAACCCATACGTGTTACATCGTTATCATCAACGCAAAAACTCAATTTCCTGAAATGTCAGTAGGAAATAACCAGATAACAGATATCATTTTTATGTTAGTAAATAATAACACTTATTCTATTTAGATCAATCAATTCTGAAATAAATAAGTGCATCTCATGCTGTATCAAAATAAACCTTATGTCGAATGATTCAAGACAACCAGTCCGTTGCAACATTGTTTTTTCGCCTTCAGAGTTAAAGAGGTAAACGCCCAATTTAATACAATATAAACAAGTAGGTGAGATAATGACTTAAATAAATCTGTTTTTTTTTTCTTGTGAAGCTACATTATGCTAAATGTTGAATGATAAGAATTATCTCGTAGTCGCGTCGTATTTGGCCTTGGTTCATTTTATAACACTTCCTAGTTTCGACGAAGTGTTCGTCTTTTTGGCAAACTTTAGTTTTGCTTTGAAAATATTTTTACATTGTCCTCTTTTGTGACGTAACGTTACTATTATTGTAATTTAATGTCAAGTCTATTAGGTCAATTTTGATTCAAACCAACCATAAAACAATGCTTTGACATACATATTTGACATAAGAATGAAACTAGGCTGCCAGCATTTTTTTAATCCAGAATATCTTTTGGCATATTAAAATTGATCCAAAGATAAAATCTGTATTGCACAAACAAAATATGCAGCAACTACTTAAAACCAAAAATGTGTTTACCTTGATTTTTTTAATATCCTCAATAATATTTTGTATCCTTTAAATGACACAAGCTTCTGCTAGCTGCTACTCGCCTGAGATGTAAAACTTGCAACTTGTTTTCGTATTTTGTAGCAGAGCATAATATTTTGCTAAAATTAAATATTTGAATGTTAAACTCTTCCAAGACTTTGAAAAAACACTTCTGATGCAAATCACAGTTTTGCATTCTTTATACTAAAGGAAACTAGAAGAGGAGAAAAAGATTTTTAAAATAATGGTTATACCTGCTCTCTTGTATGGATCGTAATGTTGGCCACAAAAGGGATGTATGAAAAGCATTTGCATATGGCTGAGATGAGAATTCTAAGGGGGTGCAAATGGATAAAGTAAGATATGTGTACAAAGAGTAAGTCTGAGAGTGGCGCCGGTGATTAAAAAGTTATGTGATAATCGGTTGGTTTGGTATGGGCAATATGTGATGCGGGGAAACGAGGAAAACGTCGTGAGCAAAGTTTTGATTATGAATGTGAATGGGTTTCACGAAGGATGATACGCCAAGAAATGATGAGTCTGATAGTGACAAGATGACGAGCATTAGAGAAGTATGGAAGAACAAGATAGGCCGCACCGAGCCAAAATTAATTGGATAAGGGCAAGAGCATGATGACTGTTTCACATCATCATCATGCACTGTACAGCAATTTTAGACCTTTTAAAACGTTTATTTATATTTAAATTGTTAGCAATCTGTTAATTTGCCATTAGATTCAGTTAATTAACTATTCACGATGGTTCGTTAAACAATAGAACGATTCCAATAAAGATTTCGTAACTTTTACAAAATTACATAACCTAGGTAGTGGTCCAACATTTTGATGTACACCATATTTTGTGTACTATTCACACGTAGCATGCATAGAGCATAGTACGTTCATAGCTAGTCCATGGATTTATTAAGTTAAAATAATACGTATTTCTTCGCGTTTACACCGTGACCGTGTTACGCATTTGTGTTATCCAAGTTTCGTAATGAACTTTGCAGGTACTATTCCTTGTTTTCTAGTAGAACTCGCACGCGATAAGCATTACTTGTAATACTTAGTGAATAATTCGATTACTTTCAATGAATACTGCGAAATCACTGGAAAAGAAGAAGTGTAGGTATATGAAAAGTATGAAATTAGAAATCAGTCCAGCAAGATTGCTGGTTGACGATGAGTTCGTGAATCTTGTTCTCTAGGCACACAAGCAAGCCAAAACGTCAAAGAATACAATGGGCCATTAAATTATACGACAGGCTGCATGACCGAGTTGTCAGACAAGCCACGCGACGTCGCCGACCTCTGAAACAGGCTCGTTTAAAGCTAGCGTGATGTAGTGCCTCCTTGCATAGGCTTCTGGGTGGCATTGGACCTATCGACTCTTAACTCTCAACTGAATTCATTAAGCGAGTGCATGCCCCCACATTTGTTGCCAATCTACATACACATGCAACTTCAATGACCCATTCTGAGACAATAAACAATTGCTTAATAAAATAATTGCATTGAATTATGGGAATTTTCAATTAATTAAATGGAATCTAGACTCATTAGATTGAGAACTAGAAGACTGCCTTGACATCATTGCTCGCATCTTCTTAAAGCGCAATGGTTAATGCATTTCAATGGATAAATTACAGCATCAATTAAATCTTGCTTTTAACACATTTCTGTTGGATTTAAATTAAAATGTAGTTTGTTGCTAATAGTTGTTATTTTCAGTATTTAATTAACATTTGGTTGAGACAAAAACATGTAAAACTACCAAAAACAAGATTCTCTCGAATCTCAGGGACTAATAAAAAAACGGAAACGGATTAAATCAATTTAGTTAAATAACGTTATTCAAAACAAATATAGATTCCTTAGTTTATTATTTTTGGAAGAAATATTACCTTTTGTTTTGACCAGTTAACCGCAGCAAACCGAGTCGGTTATTTGATTGAACTCAATTAAATGAGCAAAAATACATAAAGTCGTCCAAACAATACTTTACAATTTATTTATTTATTTATTTATCTATCAACTTACATCTATCATTACAGGGCAATTTATATTTCTGTTATCGCTTATTCACTCAACTGAAATGGTTTTACTATAATAGTTGAACGAGGTCAGTTCCAGTACTACAATTAATTGTACTCAGTCGTAAATTGAAATCAGTACAGTATAATCATCAAAACTGATAAAGAAAATATTGGGTAGTAATTTTTTTTCTTTAGTAATTCTATCTGACATTTCACGTAGATAATTTATTGAAATGGGTATTTAAATGAAAAGTAATCACATTTTTGTATATTTAATTGAAGTTACAACATTACAATTCTATCAAATTCGTTATGAAACACGTGGTTATATGAGTTTTTTAGCAATACCTTACTTACTTTATTGATTAGTGTTATCGGTCAGAAAAAGTGAGTTAATCTGGGATTATTGCCACTATCTCATCACTATGGCAATTACCCGAATTTAAATTCGTGGACAATCATGGCACTCCCAGGCTATCTAAATACCATAATATCTTTATCTAATTACGTCGAAACGTACCCGCGAATCAATGTGTAGGTATGTGATAAGTTTCCGATCATTATGTACCCACTAAATGATAACGAACATGCTTCTTTGACTTTTTACGTTCTTCGTGTATCCAATCATTGATAACATCTGCTAATGGGGATGTCATGACGCCAGTTTACCCATTAAAAACTTGTAATTTCAAATTAGATAGCTATTTTCCTTGGGATTTTTACGATTAAAAACGATTGAATTGAACGCCAACTTGACGTTGTGGTTTCCGAGTCTTAGAATGTATGTAATTTGTACTTTTCCCGTTCTCTATCTTTCACCTCTAATACCAATATTCTCAACTCAATCCATCAGACCCAGAGAGGTAAAAGTGATACGAATGTTATATCGCAAAACTTTCCCTTTACGGGGTTAGGTACTGCTCGACCACGTAACCATAACATATCGAAATTATAGGTTGCAATAATGCTGCAAAGTGGGTACTAGGCAGCGAGTAGAACCACAAGAAAGTTAGCTACTCGACTTCCTTCAGGCCACACCTACGTGCAGTTAATAAAGACAGTGTTTCTTAGAACTAATATAGATTAATCAGAAAATTATCAATATGCTACGGTTGTACTTTTCAGTAATTGAACGCGTCACGATCAAGATGTGCCTCCACCATTTTCGTTCGTTTCCTTGTTACATGATAATTGTTACTTCATCATCACTTATGTGATGGAAGTTCACATAAATTCTTAACGTAACACAAAAAAGGTTCGTTGTGACTTCCCAATGCGTTAACATCACTTGGTTTTTAGGGTATTATTGGTTCTAGGAAGCCTTGTGCTTGCGTCATGTCTATATGACATCCGCCGGAATCCTTGGTAGTTCCTCTGATACACCATACGTGAATGAAATCTTGAGGTTTTGTTTTTGTAATAAATTATCTATTTTTGGTAGGTTTGGACGACGCAAGTTCGTGGAAAGTCGTATTCCAAAATTATCATAGTTTATTTGGAAATACCACGTGCAGTGTGATGACTAATTTGACAGATCAGTCGAATGTCAATGTCATGATCCTCTTACTTTCCATGACACACATTTGCACATTTAGAGTTTTATTAGATGCAAATTCATCCCTATTTGCAATAAGAATTTGCATTACATTTTCGTATGTGAAAGTTAGCTTTGTGATTTATCATTTATCACTAGTACTAAGGTATATTTTGTATTTGCAACATTTTTGTTTTTTTGTACTAGGCATGACTATATTGGCGTTTCTTGTATGTCATTCATTAGACATTTTTGTGGACTATACCGGTCCAACATCTGATTTATGTTAAAGAATTAATAAATGATTTGCATATCCGCATGTTCTATCCTAGAGGTGATGAAATAGATAATATGTAAACAATATATAATTTACTTAAGCCATATAATATTCAGACATCATCTTGACTATTCGCAGTTTATCTTATTCTAAAATAGACATTCAATTAATAAAATGTTAACTTACCGTTTTAATTTATGCAGTGAATGTGGTAGCATCTTTATATTTTTCCTTATTATTACGTTAGTAGTAGAAACCATTTGTAAAGATCAGTCGTTTCGTTTGCACGAGACAAACCTTTAACCTCTGACCGCGGCGTATCTGATCCACCCAAAATTTCCATAGTATTATGTAAAAAACATGTCGAATTACATTTTATAATATGGTATTGTTGATGAAATCGTAAGGAACTAACCTTGTACATGTAAAATCTCCAAGAAGAGCCTTGTACTTATGTTTGTTTTATGTACGTTTATTGCATATACGTTGTATAAATATTAAATAGTCCCATCTTATCTTTCTTTGTACAATTTGTTTGTTTAACCGTACGTTTGTGAATGGTACTAAACGTAGGTTTTTCGTTGGTCGTTTATCTATTAGTTTAATTACAAGCTTTGTGTTCATGAGATCAGCGATGACGGCGTTCCTAAGGTCATCGAATCAGACGTAGGCCTCTCTGACGCTTGTTACTTAATTAGACTATTCTTTGTTACTAGCTGAAAAATTAGAACTAGTCGGAAATTGAGCCTATTTGCACTAGACGACGGTCACAGAAAAAACAAGGACTTGGGAACCAAAACATTGAATTAAATTCTGGATTTTCTACAGTAACCTAAAAAGCGAAGTCGTAGTTTTTCATAATCCCTCTGGAAAATTGGTATTTATTGTATTAGATTAGATTTATTTATCGTTTTTGGTAGTTTAATGCTAGGATTATAGTTGACTTAAATCGCGATTTATCTAGCTTTTCGAATATAAAAGCAGAGTTCATGTAAAGTAACTATTGTTTAGAAACTTTTTCGGAAGGTTAGCTTCGCAAAAATGATCAAGTACCTAGGTACATGTACGGAGCTAACCTCGAAAGAAAGTAATCAGTCCTTACAAAAATATTTGAGATAATTTTATAAATATTATTCCGTCAGTGATATCACGAAATTCTTCAATGTTTACATAAACATGCCTGTTTACTTTATCACTTAATGTACCTACCCACCTACTTTCAGAACTATCAGTAGGCACTGAAATATAAATACGCAATACGTTTATATTTATAAAATTATGGTTACCTACGATTAATTATTATCAATAATACATTAAAATGAATACGTAACTTACTTACGAAATTAAACCGCGAAAGAATTGGGGAACTGTGTTAAAGAATTAAAGATAATGTCCACGAGTGTTTCTTTTCTTATCTGTCAGTTTTATGAGTTGAACTAGGAAGACAAAGAGCTCTGTCTACATGCCTCACCGTCATGGAGTTATCGCCACCACAGAGTTCCTCTCATTTGTATGTATTACCAGACTGTGACCTTCCATTGTTAGTTTCTGTAAATAGGAGGTGTTTAGTGCGCGGACATGTTAATTTGGCGTGCACGGACAAAGTTTCCGTGGATGCTGCGCCGGCGCAACTCGAAAGCGAAAGCTGAGATTTTTAAAACAAAAGTTTTGCAGCCGAAGCGGATGTATCTCACGAACAATTCCGCTTGGCGACAACAATAAATTGTATACAACGAAAGTACAGCACTTATTTTGTGACACGATCGTTCAATAAAGCCGGTATGATAAACGAGTTATAAAAATCGGACATGTTGATACATACTGTTATTTGTAAACATTGCTTGTGATATAATCCCAAAGTCGGATAAAGTGATATAATGTATGCGCGCGGCGCTCCGGACTACTTTCTCTTGAATTCGGTCGCGAAAGTTGTCTTACTGCGCACTTTCTACAGCTCAGTATGAGTGTTGTGCCTTCTTATTACTAAAACAATATTTTACATTTTAGTTTTTG
This sequence comes from Diarsia brunnea, assembly GCA_949774965.1. Classification (NCBI taxonomy): domain Eukaryota; kingdom Metazoa; phylum Arthropoda; class Insecta; order Lepidoptera; family Noctuidae; genus Diarsia; species Diarsia brunnea. The sequence goes on from OX459011.1 coordinate 9,502,762, forward strand.
TTTGTATTCAGAACAAGACATCTCATATTTTCGCAAATATCTGTCGAAATATAACAGTTAATTGTTGTACATTTTCGTAAAACAATGCGCGATAAACAATCGATGATATAATCCGTATCGTTATAGCTAATAGATAATGATTTGAGCACGATATAACAAAACACTATTCATGTAATATTTACACATGTGTAACTAATTTATGGCCTTCAATTTGCTAACTGGTCATTGGATAAACATAGTTTCATGATGTGTACTATTATGTATTGTATTGCTGTTTCCGTAATAACTAGTATTGATAAATGTTGCCAGTGTTGGAAAGTTAGGTGAAATGCCTAGCTCGCTGGGTGCAGACCAAGTCACTAAACAAGTCGATCCACTTTCACCCTTCTTGCATCCGAGCCAAGTCTCAATATGCGCTTAAAATTTCAAACGCAATATTGCCAATACTTACATGCGAATACTATAAAGGGAACCGTGCGGAATTAATAACGGATAAGAAATTGCGAAGAAAATAAACTCAAACTCATTTGTTACAGTCTTTAATATTATAGTATTTTTCTAGTACACCAATGCCATGTAGTCGAAAAACACGTGGTACGTTATTGCGCTACGAATTGTTATGCACCGACCGGTAGGCCATGCGGTGTGCGTAGTGTGCGTATCGTATACGTTTTTACTTTTTAGGTATAATTTTACTATTTAGGTATAATTAACAGTCCGTTGGCATATCGCTCGCCACTCAATGAACTTATCATAAATTAAATTATCGCCGGTGAAACAAATCATGGCGCACTTAAATAATAGCAATTGTACTTAAAAGCATAACTGATTGATTAATTATACCTAATAGTACTAATAATTTAGTTTCTTTTTCTAATTACTAGTCAAGTTCGTAAAATAATGTTTTTGTCTAGACAGCCGACAGTGACTATTTGGTTCACTGTTAACAGTGCCATCTAGTTGTTAAGTGTAGATTTACTTGCTTGAGTTACCTGTATCGGCGTTCTAGGCGTAGCCGTCAGATGGCGCTACGAGTACGGAATTGTTGGCTACATAGAGAGCTCTTCGTTCTAATTTTAGCAATTCTCGATGTTTTAATTTAATTATTTAATTTTATCAATTAAACCATAAACTAATACATATTTCAAAATAGATTATTCATTCGATGAAAAAATGTAAACATTTAGTTAGTGAATCGAAGTGTTAGAGGAGAGAGAGGGCTTAGATTTATTTCGGCGCCGATTAAGTTTGACTGAAAACATGTCAGTTAATTGTCGATTTCAAGGGCGTAAGAATTTACAAAAACTAGGAAAAGAGTAAAACGTCGAGGTCTTTTGTCTCCAAACAGCGGCGTCACCCCAAGTGCGGAAGGTCCTCGGTTCTAACCTTGGTTTCATGCACATTTACACAGTCAACTTCAGCTTTAGAGTTATTGTACGTTTGGTTCCATGACGGGTACTTGCACTCCAGATGTTTTTTTTCTCTTTTACTTATAATTTATTCATACACACAATGAAGTCTGCATACCTTCATGTACTTTGTTTTCATTTTTATTATTAAAATAGTAGCATGCATATTTGTTTTTATCATATTTTTTCCCTTTATTTACTTAATTATTTAGAAACTTAATAAGCAATATACACTTTCAGAAACCTCATAAAATCGATCGAAAAGAAATAAAATCCAGGAAAACCTGTGCATAATGTATTCAAGCATTGTTGTTCGGCTTATGTATTTGATGTAGTAATTACGCAAATCTGCTGAACCGAATCACGCACTAGTTTGCATACAGCTATGAATGACGCTAACATCATTAAATTAAGTAAACAAACCATGACATCAGCGTGCATGAAAATATGTAACTCCGATCAAGTTTTTACAATACATTGACATTTACTTACAAACAAAATAATAAAACCTCTAAGGTTTTTGAACTTTGGCTGTCATCCAATCGATCTATAAAACTGGTTTAATAATATAAGCCTGGGAAACGTGAACAAACGTTATTAATTGTTGTCTTTTCTTCGAACTCTCATTATTTTCTATTGTTTTCCTCACTCTTACATAATGCATGTTTATTACGTCATCGTATTTATTTTAATAGTTTATCTTGTCTCTTAATATCATAAGTTATTTTTACTTACTAATTTATAAGTATTATTTAAGTTTATTTTGATTATATTTTAGTTTATTTTACATCAGAACTACGAACAAATGACCGTATGGACCATCGAAAATGCACATGACAGACAATCTTTGTAATGTAACGATTAAACCGCTACGCTTTGTTTATTAACACTGGTGATGGTATAATACTAAGACTATTTTAAATATTATTTTTATAAGAATGAACGACTTGCTTGTGTATTCAAAGAGCCGAGATTCGCGAGTTTAAATTAAAAAGCTGGATAAATACTACGTGCTATTAGGTTGTTTCTAGAAAAAACGATTAAACTATCTATATTTTAATACGTTAAAATTTCGTATTCAATGTCATTGAAATGTACTGAAAATAATAGGGTTTTTGCAATGAGCTTGACCTTGTACGTTCACTTGTAGTTTTATAGATTCTTAAATTAATCTTTTAGCACAAAGCCAAGGGCTAGAAGACTTATTTGTTTTAAGAGCTATATCGTAATTTAAAGGATGATTGATATTTAAATCGACTGATACGATCGGATAATGCCAATAATTATTATTAGGTAAATAGAAAGCGACTATCTGTTTTCTTCTTTCGAGTTTGATAAATATATCCGACAGTGATTTATTTATATCATCAATCTCTCATCTGCCTAGAAACTATCTTTCTTGTGACAACTCTATGAAAATCGATTATTTATTTCTTGAATCATAATGTAATGTGCATTTATTTTCGGAAATCTTTGGGAATTAGTTAGCATACCTTTTGAAAATCTTTGGTGGGGTTAGTGATGAATAATTCAATTAAAGTCAACTTGGATAGGTTTTAAATCGTTTTAATGATACGATTGATACTATGTTAACCACACAAGGCTAGGAGAAGGAATCATAAAGCATAAATAAAAGTAACAGGCGTGCTAGTTAGATTAGCGCCATTCAAATTAGAGCGATGTAACGTAAAAACGCGTAGTCCTTGGGCATTCAACTCTTAACCGTTACGATTCACCGTTCAAAGCTCCGTCCAGTGTGGCTGTCTTGTATTGTGTATGTACAGATACCAGCATATGAAGCGACCTGAAACTGACAAATTTTGTCAATCAACCTTGAACCTAATGCTTTAGCCATAAAGTTAAAGAATCATTTAAAAGAGATGTGACAGATTGCAGTAGCTTGATGTGCTGGCGTCTGTTCCTATTGGAAACTAGTATTTTTCCAATAAAATTAGCAGGCCGTACTCGATCAATTTTCAGTTATCCTTTATCGAACCATTCAGGTAGGAAAAACACCAACGTAAAGGCCACCGTGTCAGTAAAATTACCTGCTACGTAAAGTTGCAATTTTTAACATGATAATTAAAATTCTCTTTCAAACAAGAATGTAAAGTGAATCCTTCGTGTTCAGTAAACACAATGTGGCGTCGTGGCGCTCGCAAAGAACAAAGCCCGTAACACTGAGTAGGAAGCAGGAAAACAATTCAATGACAGGCGCATCCTAAGTACTCAACGACGTCGTAATTTATTGAAAATGATCTGAATACTGAAACAAGAATTACTTAGGTACAAAAACTTTTTTAAACAAAAATCGACTACTGCATAATGCTGTTGCTACGACGTTGGAAAAATGTTCTCCAACCATATCTAATTGTTACATAAAACCTTTTCAGCGATTCTATTTCCGTTAGTTACTTAGCCAGCCACTATCTGTTGATGTTTATCTATAAATATACAACAACATAGTTTACCGACTTCCGCGCCGGGAAATGCAATTCAAATGAGAAAATCCACGTAACAAAGAAAAGTTTTCAACCAGTCTTCTTTCTGTCAGCCATCGCAGTTCAACGGAGAAAATAAGGATGGAACATCAATAACAGATTTTATTTAATTTCCGATTGACCTAGAAATATTCCTGTAAGGAATTTTAACGAAGACAGAAGAAGTCATTTCTAAGATAATTTTATAATTAAAAGTGAATACGTCTTTATATGACGTATAGTATAGTTAGTATCAGATTTGACCTCACACACGTAGTCAGAGCTGTTAGAATTTTGCGTTCTTCGATTTCTCTCATCTCAATTTTGTTTGCTAATTTCCCGAAGTTACTAGAAGCTGATTGTCGAAATGGCCACGTTTGCATAAGGCCATGGCCGCCGAAATCGCGTCACCGCCTCTTTCAATAGGCAATAATGATTCCTAAGTAACCAGTGATTGCTTTGGTAAACAGACAATGAAATGTAAAAATATTTTGATACCGTTCAGTTCTATTTTTATTTTCTTGTAAGTTGGCGCCAACACTTTCTACTTTGTATGTCAGACACACAGACACATATCCCATTGAAAATCTCGTATCTATTTTTCTAGTAATTTTTATAGATTTTACAATTTTGGTGAAATTTAATTTAATTTTAATTTAACACTACAATTTGTTTATATTAAAATACCAAATAAATGCGAACTACTTTTGCCTCCGTGACGTTTATTTAAATAGTTGAAAGCCCCCTATCAACATTTCTATGTCCGCTTGTATATTTCGGGATAATCGAAAAGCTAGGGCAGGCCGTTAGTTTAAAGTAGGTATGTTATAAAATCATTGTCAAAACAATAATGTTTTATATTATGTATATCGCGTGTAAATTCAGCTAATCGTCATTCATGACACACAAATTAAACTGGGAGAACAAAAGAGGTTCGTTCCGTTACTTCCGCTAACGTCATCCTGCACTCGGATACATACAGATACAGAAACAGATGCTAAATAAACAGAGGAATTCATAGCGATACTGTAACCCAATTCTGTTGCCAGTTGGCAAGGGATCACATCCGCCACGAATTTACCTTTATATTGATTATACTTATCGAGTATAACACAAAAATAAATAATGATTGTATTATGATACCGCCTTACGTAAGATATGTCCCTATTTAGAAACAAGAACACGTGCTAGAAATACATAGTTGTTGTTTTGCGTGTAAAAGACGTTATGTTAAGACTTGCGAGGTCAGTAAGACAGTTAGGTTTATGGTTAATTTAGTTACGGTTTACTAAACACCGAAGTTACTTAACTGAACGTTGGTTCATGTCCATTAGTAGAGTTAAAAACTACAATTGTTTTCCTTCCTTATTAAATAAACGTAAAATGGTGTATTTTTTACAGTTACTTTTTTGTTGTAATTAAATGATTAAAAAAACTGTTGTGCGTATCCTACGGCTCGCCCACTGAAGTTTTTAATTGCAAGACCTTCAGCCCCATTACATGGATAACGGCTTGCATAACACTCGTACAAAGGCACTGCAGCTTGGTGTTTCCGTTTAGAAACCAGCTGTTTAAATGATTGAGCAACTGCGATGACTGCGGTCGCGTCCTATTCACATGGCACTGGTGCTCAAGGGTGTACTCGTCAAAAGGCTAATCATCACTATTTACTATATTAAAATTATCTACTTATTAAAAAAATACTCGGATTATTCATTCTAGACTTACGCCCAATTTGTATGTAGTACGTATGCGCATAATTCGTCTGTTAACGAGCGTAAATCGTAAATTTGTATTTCTTAATAATCTGCTTGTGACGTATGGTATTATATCATACGCGCGTTTGGCAATTTTCCTTGTTTAGAGATCCGGTAATTCCTTCGATACGATGAGGTAAACGGATTTGTTACTGCAGAATATCCCGCGAGAGGTTAATATGAATAAGATGTTTGACGTCACACGGATAGTATTATTTCGGTCACACATCCTTCTCGTAATGTAACGATGTGCTTCCATGTGAACGTTAGCTGCTCGTCTTGCTGATAATCGATTCTACGCAGTAATAAGCTTTGAGATCGGGTTCCGGCTGTACAGACGATGCTCTGATTATGTACCTGGGATACATAATAGCCTCTGCAGTACATAACCGCTATGTATCTGCTTTGACTAGTTAGAGGATCAATACGACGTATCGTATTGTGATTAAGCTACGTATGTAATTATCAATTTGCCGTGCAAAGTTGTAATTAAATTAAAAATTGAGATTTCGTTTCGAATTACATACCTATATTTACTTGTGTATTGTGCTCATAAAAGAATAGTATTACTCACACATAACCCTTGAATTATTGGTTAGTACTATTAGGTGGTAGTAAGTTACATATTTAATTCGCACAGCATATTAAATACATTTTCCGGCTCAATTTCACTAGGAGCAAAAAAAAATATAACGTCAGTTGCCACCCCGTTCATTAGGTGGTGTACGTCATCGATCGCCTCATTTACTGACGTGGCTTGTGGTCTAAAAAATTCATTCATTTCAGTAGTTTCCAGGGCGCCTTCTTGTTTATTCAAGAAGCAATTTACTGTCTTTACCCTTTTAGACGTAAATGTGTTAAATTATAAGACCTGAAATTCCTTTGTTAACAGTAGCTAACCTATTGTCTTTTAACACAACAATGACTCATTTCCGTTAGTTCATACGTCTATAAAGCTCATTTACATTAGTTGAACACTCTGACGATTAATGAGGGTATTATACTTTCCGGGAAACGGCTAATATAAAGGCTTGGTTTTGTATTCACAAAAAGATTTCAATTGAGACAAAATGTATGGTACTCAAATTTGCTCCGTTCGAGTCGCTTAGACGCTCCGTAGCGTAAACGCAGCGCGACGTTGTTATAAAGTTGCATAGGCGCTCCGTAGCGTTGAAGCCGCATTAGCTAGGGTCGAAAACTCGTAGGCATTTCGTAGCACTGCGATCAAGCTGCGTAGCAGTCGCGTAGGCATTTCGTAGCACTGCGATCAAGCTGCGTAGCAGTCCTGTAGGCATTTTGTAGCACTGCGTTGTAGCTGCGTAGCATGCCGTAGGAGTTTCGTAGGCGTTCCGTAGCATTGCCTTGTAGCTGCGAAACATTGCGTTGTACCTCCGTAACATTGCGTTGAAGCTGCGTAGCATGGCGCAGTTTCTACACAGCATAGCGTGTAAGCTGCGTAAACACTTTCTTAGATTGAAGTTTCGTAGATGCTCCGTAGCACTGTGTAGCATTGCTTGGCAGTCGAGCAGCCCTTTCGTAGCTGCGTAGTAGACGTATTGTTGTATTTAAGTGTAATAAAGTACTCAGTAGCATTTGTTAGACCCCGTTTCTTGGCGTAACTACGCAGAAGTCACGTAAGTGTCGAGATACTCATACTATCGGCGAATGCATGGGACAGTACTGTGCGAAACTCCCAATATTTCCGTTAACAGCACTTCAGTACCGTGTGAATATACCTACTCATTTGTATGATCATGCCAAAATCGGTTTAGAGTCAGCATAGGAACAGGCATTAGGTTTGAAGGTCTATCAACTAAACGTTAAATAATATACCTACAGTTTTTACTCCTACACATTTTTTGCTTACAAACATTTTTTTCGGTTGACTAATACCTACTCAGCGAGAAAAAGGCGACAAGTAGATAGTTACTATGTACCTACGACCCAATTATGGTACTCAACAATTTATCAATTGAGCAGTTGAGCACCGCGTAGTGTTTGACCGGATTACTTCACGACTCGTACCGATTTGGGGTCAAAACTAAATGAAGTACTTAGTGTTGTTCTTGGCAAACAATTTGGTGTAAATTCAAATGTGGCCTAAATTCTCTTTAGTTCAGGATCGTAACAATGTATTAATATTTCCATTTGTTACGCTGGAGAAGTGTTTGTTCTAGTATAATCAACTGTAACTGAACTAGCCCACAATTTTAATGTAATAGAATATAATGTTTTATTTACAGAAGAATATAGATATTACAAATCAGATGTTACAAATGCTGAGAGACAACCTAAACAATAATAACGTGACATCAAGCCTGCTATCCTCGATGGGATAAGCAGAGATGTACCTAATAATATAGTCATATTTCCCAAGTTAGTAATGTTAAGTTCCATGTAGTAGTGAGCGAGCCTAAACCCAGACTCCGCGGCTGATACTGAGAATTTCCAGATAAAAAACCCAATAAGGCTATGCCCGACCCGGGAATCCAACTCAGGACTTCACGTTCAGCAGTCGCATTTGCGACCACTAGACCAACGAGGCAGTCAATTATGAGGAGTAGAGGGAGTCGAGCTGTACAATCATATCTGTTTGTTAAAAAAAAATCTTTTGAATAAAAACTAGCCATTTTTTTTTGGCGGGTGGAAAATCATCAAATAAAGTCTGACACTCCCTTCCGCTCTTGGGCAGAGCGGAAGGGAGTGTCAGTCTTCTACTGACTAAAAACTCCGCATGTTCCTTCTTAGCCCTTGCGCCGAGACCGCGGTATCTCTTTCGAACAACCCGCAGCCCCGACGGAATAAAAACTAGTCCTCTCACGATTTCAGCCACTCCTCTATTCGGAATTAAGAGTATTTCATAAAAACATTTATGTAAAACCTATGCGTGAGGTTTTTATCTTACACGTCGATCGTGATGATTAAGTGGATGGCATTGTACTCTTCTGTAAATTAGCGCAAAGCAATTTGCATATGACGACAACACCGCTCATGGACTAACAAGGCCGATGACCGCCATACGTTTACTTCGCTAGCATAAAATCACCGGCCGCAGTTACACATTTGCTTAAATAACCTGTTATCAAATAAATAGTGAATTTAGTGCTGTTATATTTCATTAATTATATTGTATAACATAAACATCATGCTGCTTCGGTCTAGTGGTCGCAAGCGCGACTGCTGAGCATGTGGGCTTGTGTTCGATTCCCGGGTCGGGCAGTGTTATTGGGTGTTTCCATCAGGAATTTTTCAGTAGCAGCCACAGCGTCTGGATTTGTGCCCGGTTGATGGCAATAGGCTCGGCCCCTATTACATGAGACTTAAACATAACTGGCGAATGTGGGTGTACTAATGGGTATACCTCTGCCTAACCCTTAAGGGATGACAGGCGTGATGTTATGTATGTAATGAATAGTTAATTTAATAACATAAACATAGAGGTTTCCGCACCGCAAAAGCGATCCCTTCTTTTGATACGGGTCTCATGAAAGCAACTGAGGGATTCTGTCAACCCGTCGGGACTGCGGGTTGTTGGAAAGAGATACTGCGGCCTCAACATAAAGGGCTAAGAAGGAACATGGGTGATTTTTAGTCAGTAGAAGTCTGACACTCCCTTTCGCTCTGCCCAGAGCGGGAGGGGTTATTTGATGATTTCCCACCACCAAAAAAAAAATGGATTGTGTCAAGCGGATAGGCGATATAACCGTCTAAATGCCAATAACAATTTATGTATATTGCAACCATCAATCGCTTTTACAGTCTCAGCAAACGGTTGTTGTTTGTAACTGCCTAATAAAATATATCCGGGATTAAATTTATGAATGAATACGACACTAAAATACAACATAGTAGAACAAAACATCTTAATCCGGGTTCAATAATAAGAGTATTTCAGGTAAAACTGTATTCTTTTCCTTTTTTCACACACTTCTGTTTATTTTTTACGATTTTTTATATTAGTCTACAATTTTTTTTTCATTTCTCGTTTTGCAGGTCTGCTGGCTGAAATTTCTTAAGAAATAAGCAGTAACTTTGTACTCAAATATTATTTTAATATTATGATCTTTTTGTGTTATTTACTGTGTGTTCATAAATGTAAAATAAATGAAGAAGAAACGAAATATAAATAAATAGCTATCCTTAAAAGAATCATTTCGGTAAGTCTTTTACTCTTCAAAAGCATTATCTTAGTGATTAGCACAGTTCAAAGCTTAGCTAATGAAATAAAAGTACCTTTGAATTTAGTGATAGTCAGCAGGAAACCACTGAACTGTGGCAAATCAATTGTATAAACTTCATTAAACGGTAAAAAAACAGATTAGAGACTTTTTGCGGCTTAAAAACTAGCCTTTTTAGAGGAGAAAAAGCTACGTAAAAAAAGCTATTCACTCAACCAGTAACTATCACTCCACGGAGGCCATGGGCACCGTGGAGGTCCTAATACCAGTAAAGTAGGGAGTCATTAGCGTACTGTAGTAGAATTAAACTGAGCAGCTTGGCTAATTGACAGAAAAAATCTTCTAGATGATTTTAATGATGATAAATCCAATTTGTTGTGTTTGGAGCCAAATCGTGTTAGCCGATTCATCATAAGTAAATAGTATATGAATTATAATGATCATAATATTATGAGCTTATCAGATCTCTACGTAGCATGACGCACATTGTAGTTGAGTCGCACTTTGGCACCAGGCCACTGGGCTCCCGGCTCGGGCAATCCGATGGCGCGTGTCGCCGCCTCGCTTGTCCTCCACCTTGAAACTTTATTGATCATAGCTAAAAATAAGAAAACATCTCGCAACAATTCATCAACCTATAATAAACCCATTTTCTTGAAACTCTTCAATGAAACGCGTCACGAGTTCACGGACTCCGCTGGTTTCCCAAAACTTGGATATTATTAACCTGTTTCGTTTACGACAGCTTTATTAGCATTTACTCATGTAGATTTTGTTTAAGTAGGTCGTATATAATCAGCTACAGTAGGTATTTAGGGAAGTACGATTAACGCTTAAGAGTGTAGTAATAAAAATAAACATGTGCGATATGCAAGTGTTCCTACAACTGCGCAGTAACGTACAGATAAGCGGTCAATGTAGGAAACGTAGTTTCCCACTATCGAGTAGTTTCAGACGGGTCGCTGTCTGGACGCGACTTATGCACTATTTATAAACCATTACATTCGATAAAGAAATAATGTAATCACTCATGTAATGTAATCATTTACCTATTTATCGATTACACAGTAATAGTTAAGTACTCATAATATTAACGTAATGTAATTGTTAGAATTCCAAGTGAATGATTAATATCTCCAAATTTGATATCTATGTATAATAGTAGCCAATTAGGATTTGTCATTAGTTGATTTTAGGAAGACAAAACAAAAGTGATACTTAGGCGTATGTGTGGGCTATAAAAACCCACGTGCAGAGTCTTCTTGCTACCAAAAACTAATTCTAATAAATATATTACACCTAACTTTATGCCTAGGCACTCATTAGGGTGTAACTGCACGTAGAGTCTGACTATGTCCCACGTAAATACGTATGTATTAGATAAAATTACTTTTATATTTGGGCTGCCGATGTTTTTGTTGTATTTTATTTCTACGCAGATGAGGATGGTTTTGGAAATATGTATTAGAATCATAATATTTCTGCCTTTAGCCCGATTTCAAATAAAATGTATTTGAAATCAGGCCAACACCTTTTTTTGCATCCTTACACTTAAATTGTTTCTCACACAATTCATCCATCTTTTCTTCATTTAAGATTCACAAAATCCACAGTTCTTTGAAATTTTATCTTAAAAAATATAAACTATTCCTACAACAATACTACTACTAATCTAAATTAGAATGCAGGTAAAAAAGTTAAACTAAACTTAAAATGTAAGTGAGAACCTTTGGTTAAAAACGATAAACAAATCGACATCATTCTACATTATTGAAAATCAGCAACTCGTGCAATACACGTACTGCAAATAGTAATCGATGCGTTATAAATAACCGTTTTCAAATAGTTACCTCCTCGATCATTATCCGCTGTCCATGAATTTTCAAACGTCAATTTACTCCCATTTATCTTTGACTTTGATGAGTATAAAAAGCATTGTACGGCAATAATTACTAGAACCTGCATGTAACGTATGAAGGTAACTCTGAACACACATCTTTGTGGATAAACACTTCTACTTTGTCCTTTATACCGTCAGACGAGGCTCGGTCTTCGGACTTTGACTTCAATCTTTATACAAAACGAAGCTATGTTTAAGTTTTTTTTTTTTTTTTTTGGGGGTGGGAAATCATCAAATAACCCCTCCCGCACTTGGGCAGAGCGAGAGGGAGTGTCAGACTTCTACTGACTAAAAACCACCCATGTTCCTTCTTCGCCCTTCATGTCGAGGCCTCGGTATCCCTTGCGGACAACCCGCAGCCTCGACAGGATGTTTAAGTTTACTGTGAGTTTTGTTCCACACGTAATGACTTGAATAATCTAGCAATGTTATAATTTGTTGACAAAGATAATACGATAGAATCAGACGTATCATTATATGCGTGGCTCGTATAAGGTAGTATGTGAACCACGGTGTCAACGTTGTAGGTGGACGTGCCCCGAAAACGTTATTTTTCCGGTTTGTTACAGACTTGTTTGGTCTTCTTCAATCTACCGTTATTTCAATAGTCCTTATTAACGCCAGCTCTAGCGGTGTTACTGTTTTTGAACGTCGCAAAAACCATTTTAAGCAGCTATTTAGATCAAGTCTTTTATAATTTAATGCTAATCTGCCTCATATCGTTTACCTACTTAAGAAAAACACTTCTACGCGGCCGTTGTTTATTAGTTACACAAACACTTGAGAATTTAGCAGTTGTCTATTTGTTTACATTAGTGGGTGTGTTATTACGACCGTTATTGTTCACTTTGCATCACCCTTGTCAAGTTTCCTTTGTCGATTATTACATATTTCTTATTGTTAGTCATTTCCTCGAATATTTGCTGTATTCAGCGAATGTAATATCGATAAGGTTATTCATATGGCTTAAAACTGCGAGCCATTCATACGGTTGGCTTAGTCACAGTGGCTACGCAAACTCCTTGACCTACTTGGAGTTGCGTGACAGTGGTCAGCTGCCGATGATGTACAACTTTCACCAAAACACTGTGGCGCGATGTTATCAGCCCGCACCAGCTTTGTTGTTGCTCTGTGACCCACACACTCATTATCACAGTTATTTTGGAATACACAAACAATGAGAACGTTAGATGTGTAGACAATTAATTAATTTGACATAAAACTGTATTTAAATTTTATTAATGAATGATTCTACGGTGTCATTTACATAAATATACTAATGACAGACATATATTATAGTAAATTGACACGTTGTGGTTAGTTCACAAACTGGTTATGAAATGATGTAACAGGTTCCTTGGTTACGAGTTCACTGATAAAGATCTGAGTTGTCATTTGAGTTTAAGCAAAAAAGCTTTGAAAAGCACCATCAAACCACCGCAAAAAACAAAGTCAATAGTGAAAAAAGTTATATCAATGAAATTAAGATTTTCAGTTGGTTGGTTCAGAAGCGATGTTTTATTTGTCAATACGATACCCGTGTACTTAAAACCATCTTAGTTTTTTGGGACAGCAACGTAATAACTTGTATGCAATTATTTCTCAATATATGGTCACTGTTTGTCGGCAATATTTAACGTGCATGTGACGTAGAGCCTGTCTGTAATCATTCACCATATATGTTTTTACTGTCAAGGTCTTAAACTCAGCATAGGTAACTGAAATTTAAGTTCCGGTAATACTCATCGCTTGCCGTGGCCCACTGACCGCAATCGCGAGTAGAACAACAAAAGTAGGCGTTTACTTTTATTATTGGCGTCGTAGACAAGCACTTATTCCATTTATACAGTTCTCTTGTAACGGAGATGATAGTAATGTAGAAGTAAATCCAGATGTGACATGTATGGGGAATACCTCCAGTCCCGGTTCTTCTATTGTACGCTGTTCGCACGGAACATAAACACGTTTAGCTACGAGTTAACGAGAGCGGTCGAAGCGCATCGTTAATATACTTTAATGAGCCTATTAAATAACGATAAACAAATAACTAATATTTAGCACTTTGTTGATAAAAGATATCTTATCATGCATCAATGTTTAGTTGACATAGTTCCCAATTACATTTACATGTTCCCCACAATCGGATAAACGTAACCGTATTCTAGTTCGTGTAAAAAATGCCGTGTTACTAGTGCTAATATATAATCGGTTTCATTTGCATACTACCGACGCACACACCCATAAAAAAGAAGAGTTTCATTTCAGACATCACAGTAGATCGTCCCACATTTTTGTAAGTAGGTAGTCCGCTAGAAACATGGACAGCAAATGCCTATATTTATAAATAAAATAGTGGAAGATTAATATTTGAAAAAGTTTCTTTAAAACAGACAAATACCCATATATTAAAATAAAATAAAATCGTAGACAATAAATATTGGAATAAATGGATTTAAAGCATTTATTGTGTCACATAAATTGTAAGACGTTTTGTTTACACAACTGAATGTCATTTGAATAAATTAAATGAATTTACTTTATGTTGTTGGAGACCCTGTATAAAGCTCTTCAAGGAATTTACGGTGCAGGCAGCACAGCTGCTCCACAATCCGGTGTAGAGTCCGGTTCCATTTCCAAGAGTGGCTCTACTGATTCTAAGTTTTTCCATACTTGCAACGCCATCAGACTTATAGGGCTGTGTGTGTCGGGAACTCGGGAGCGACACAAAAGACTTGAGTAGAAATGATATCGGTTTAGACAAAGTGGTCGCATGGGCCAACACAAAGTATCGTGCACGGTACCGTTCGGGCGCGTCGAGTCGATGCGCGTTTGACACCGAAGGTTATCGGCGGTGTCAGCGACCAGCGCGCCGCGCCCACACGCGCTTCTGTATACAAACAACTGCTCAGCACACTCACACACATGCTCACACGCTCGTGCTATATACATGTCGCTACTCGCTACGTCTACTAGACACCGACCGCACGATGTACTACGCACCGACAGACAGACATATTATTGCGATTATATACCGTATCCTTCGTGCGCACATGCGCTTGATAGTGAAGTTCATTACAGATTATTGATCCGAATAATAATAACTTAGTGGAGCGATTGTTTATCAACAAAAACAATTAACGAGTTTCTGTATACAAACAGATCTATCTATAGATACCTAATTATTTCAAATGATGGAGATATCCTAATTAAAAGTAATACACAAGATAAAACTGATAGATAACACGAACATTTATTGTGAAAGCATAAAACAACATTTCCTCAATATCTTGTCCTATAAAATTTCTTCCGTAGAACGACCACTATCTGGCTTTACTCACGTATGCAAATATTCCGAAAATCCATGTGTAAGTTTCATACTAACTATGTGACTCATACAAGTCATATAAATAATATTTCACAAAGAAGACATACTTTACATGCTGTCAATCTTTAATCCTTACTTTATTGAGCCCTTAAGCTTATAAATAAACCCTGAGACAAACAGAGAGTTTATTTTTAAACATTATTTGCTTATACACAGCGGAGTCAGGGTAGGGCAACGGCCGTCCTTCCTTCCGCTACCGTCCGTACTCCCTCACTCACAATTAACTTCTTGTCTGTACGTAACTATACGTATTACTATCTACTCGTTTCTTAATGATTTCACCAGAAAACATGTTTACGAACATTACACTAAAAATTCTATAATAATAATGACTGAATCAATATTATTTAATTTATTACTTCTTGGTATTTCCAATGTAACATCAAAACAATAAAACCATAACCGAATGTTTCATATTATATTCCGTAGAAGAAATGTCATTCTTAAAGTATTTTCTCTTAAAAATACCACATGGTGTAGTTTTTATTTATAAAAGTGTACATTAACACCACGCGGAACATCAGCTGATCTGTGTAAACAAAGCGTGCGCGACTTTCTCGATAGCATTTAGGATTAGAACTAGTCTACCAATGTTTCCTTACGCATTAAAATGAATGCGACACTTTTGAACAATCTCACATTTCACTTAATTACAAATATCAAGCTTTTTATTGTTTAGAAAAATGAGAATAGGCCGGTCGATTGGCTTGTCCCGTTAACGAACGCGCGCTACCTACGTACGACGTATAAAGCGTGGGCTGCCCCTCCATCGCGCCATTAGTACAGCGCCCGCGCGCGCGATAGCACGTATCTCTGCCTCCAGCTCCGCGCTCGCTATCTCGACTCTATGTGTACACAAGCTAGTACAGCAACATGCATTTTTGTATTCAATTACACGATTGGTTTTATGAAGAGACCCTCGCGTCGGTGGACTCTGCCAGCGCTGCAGCACGCCGGCGCAAGCCGCGTGATCGACGCCGCCCCCCGTCCGCGCCGCCGACGCCGTCGACGCCGTCGAGAATCTCCACTGAAGAACTGGTAGAAGCTCTCCGACCGCATCTTTTGTCAACCAAGCGCATGTGGACTCTGGGTTATCCGCTTGAGATTGATCCGAACTCGTCGAAAGCTGTGGTTTACATCAATCCGCCGCCGCGACCTAGACCTCTGCCGGCGACAACATGGGATGTGAACGCACCGGAATTTGTGCCCGGCTCGCAAGGCGACAGCGGCCGCGGGTCGTTGGGTTCGACTCCGCGCTCCGACAGTGATGAAGAAGCGGATACAGTGGAACATTTGTGTGTGCGTTGTGATAAAATGTTTCGAATGACTCGCGAAGGTGAATTTCTAAAGGATGAACCGTGTTTGTATCATTGGGGACGTGTGAGTGGTGATTGCCGATACACTTGCTGCAAGTCGCCAGTGGGTGCCAGAGGTTGCAGCTCAGCGCGCTTCCATGTTTGGAGCGGCACTCGTCCAGGCATGAATGGGCCCCTCGAAGGTTATGTGCGTGCCCGTTCGCCCCGCGGTGGGGTATACGCCATCGATACAGAGATGTGTTACACAACGGCAGGCCTGGAATTAGCTAGTATTGCGGTCATCGCCGCTGATGGCCGACTTGTATACAAATCACTTGTGAAGCCGAGCTCACCTGTAGTTGATCACAACACCCGTTTCTCGGGCATCAGGCCGCGCGACTTGGCGCGCGCGACTAAGACGCTACGAGATGTACAAAATGACATACTTGGATTCGTGGGTACGGACACAATCCTGATCGGACATGCCCTGGACAATGACTTGCGTGCACTGAAGCTGTTACACGGCGCTGTGGTGGACACCTGTGCCCTGTACCCTCACGCCCGAGGCTTTCCCATGCGCCGCTCGCTGCGTGCGCTCTCGGAGGAACTGCTAGGGCGCATCGTGCAGCGCGGAAGTGCCGGCCACTCGCCCCTGGAAGATGCTCGAGCTGCTATGGACCTAGTACTTCTGAAAGTACACGAAGAACGAGCCATTGCTAACCGTACACGTATTGCGACCCAACTTTCCATGCTGCAGCCGTATGACCCGTTAATTAGTGCCGCCTAAATACTGAGTTAAGTTTAAGACGACTGTTCTATGGACACGAAATAATGAAAATAATGAATGATTGAGGACTGACAATTTTTAAGTGACAAATTCGTCACGTTGACGGAGCTGCGCGTACTGTAACAGTATGTGCCTTCGAATTGCAATTACAGCAATAAACGTGATATTTTTCTTAAAAACTTTGTTTGTTTTTCCTGTTCCTAACACACACACAAACACACACAAGAAATTGGGGTATGTACATATGAAATCGACTTATAACTAGCTTAAATTACAAAACATCATGCATCTAATTTAAGCTGAACGTTTCCGAAATGTCAGAATAAAATTAACTGTGACACCGTTTTATATTCAACATTAATAATCCGTTAGATTAAACTGTGGTAGTGTTTTGTGTGTCACTGTAGGTAGAGCCATAAAAACTTTCACTGTGTTAGGTTTCTCTACTACGTAACCAGTGCTAGTTTAACCATGCAACTCGACAGTTTTTCACTCGCTTAGTTATCATTATTTATCAGATTAAACACTTAATAATAACTTGCTACGCAGCACTGATAATTACGTAGTTGCTTCTACGTAGCTGCTGAGACTCACTGTATATAAAATATTGGTCTGACGTAAGGGATTCCCAGATTGCGAGATAATACCAATACTACTAATGATTCATGAATGAGGGGTAACGGAAACACTACAGGGAAAATCACACGTGCGCAATCTCCGAGTTCACAGGAAACTTATGATTCTTAAACGAAATTTCCTTAACGTTGTTGTGATGCCTAATTGTTATCAATATTCATGCACGTCGTAATTTAATGATGTAATTTTCCTATTGACTAAGCCTTGGCGTCCGCATATTTTTTGTTATTCTCAAGAACTGAGTCAGCGCGCTACGATGTGGCTTCCCGGTAAAAGCTTTTACAATGATCGCCTGACCTATATGATGCACAAAAGTATTAACCATAATTAATATATGGATTTAATGCAGCTCTTCAAGACGAAATGTATAATGCTCTAGTTTCATTTTAATGAGGTGCTTATTTAATCAGATGTAATTGAATGACCGTGCACTCAAAGCCAGTTTACATAATGCTGTTACATAAAATATAAGTGATGAAACTAGCATAACATGCGTCCCCAATGTCTTCCACTAGAAATGCCTAATTCTTAGAGTAATTGCAATTTTTTTAATGATGGATTCGGGGGTTTTTCAGCATGTCTTCTGAATAGAATGAATGGGTTTTATTTTGTTTACTAGTTTAGGACAACGTACGACCGAAATTTTAAAAACATGTGTGAAATACTTAAGATACTGCGTATATCAGCTAAGAAAGAGCAACGCCCTCCCGCCCGGTCGTCTGTATGAGAGCGTTTTGTTTACGTTTCGTGTCGCTCAAACACGTTTATAGCCAATTCACTAAAAAAGACCACGCATCTGCTAACTGAAGTTAATACCACGCGCTACAATTACGTTTGCTAGAAAAATGGTGCCAATCAAACAGGACCACCTAATCATTGCTAATCTTTAAGGACGTGTAGTACATTTACGATTTCCTTAACAGATATCGCAACCTATTCTTAATAGCCTCACCACGCTGTGTTATCTAATCAATTTGTAACATATAATTAAATTAATATGAATTAGGATTTCTGAACATTACGCTAGATACTTTCTTTATCTGCCGATCGAGATATTACAATATGATGTCAAATATTTAAAATAAACACAATAACAGCCGGCTTGTTATGAATGATAGCATAGTTTGTGATGTGACTCTCAGTATCAACAAAAACATATATGACGCGCTGGTTATCTGCCGGTGAGCGAGGCACACTTCCACGAAAGAGAGCAGACGACAGGCGCGCCACGTCAGCTCCGGATCGAATGAAACATCCCGAAATAGATCCGTACAGAAACGTAAGTATTGTACAGTACGATGAATTCGTGATACCGATAATGATATCAGCACAATCAGATGATACTGGCATGTTTGTATGGTTTGTATGTAATCTCCGTATCGCATTCGTGTTGTCTGATTGTTACAGACGATGTGTCGTAATTTTTGTACGAAAACTCGATAAACGCGTGTCTACTATTGCAATCGAAGAAACTATAAGTTCATTACAGTAGTCTTCAATTATGTTCATGTTAATTTTGGTGTTTGTGAATCGTTGATCTTTTTCCTAACCTTCAGTCACAAATGTACTTTGTTACACGTCAAAATGGATGGTAATTAAGTATTTATTATTTCTTGCTGGTGTTTTGTTAAAAGTTTTTGTCTTGAAACGTTAGGAGCCATTGGTTTAACGATGTTCGTATGTAGAGGTGACTTATGCATAATAGTATTGAGAGTACGTCGTGTTGGCCTCCATGGCGCCGTCGTCGGACTCGCCTCCGCGTCAATAGGTACCTCTTGCACAATAATACTTGCACAAAATGAGGCGTTGTTTCGTCACCGGCCACACTCCGACACGCCTACGTGGACCTCACCATGCAATACTTTATTCATAGGCGCTTTGTATGAGACGAACATATTATACTTACACGCTACCTTACTACTTTACTGTACAAGCTTTATACGATTAAGAGAAAATTCAATGCCACATGTCACTGAACTCATTAAAACTATGAATTTAAATTCGTTTATATTTAAATTCGTGTGTTCATTTAACCAAATCATCGAAACTTTAAATGAATTTATTGTTGTAGAAGTAGGTACCTAGTACATATGTAGCCACCTACTGCCTACATAAAGAATCGCGATGGTGGCTGGCCTCAACCAGACTAACAATGCCATTGGACCTTGAATTTGGTACGAGTATTACTGACACAGACGAGTTTTTGTCTCGGATAAGAATCGCTGGGCTCATTATGTATGTATGAACCAACAGTCATGATTATTTTAAATAAACACAAAAATATATACGTACCTACGCTACGTAACAATCATGTATGATGGCTATTGTATATTATTTTTTATTTCCACATTAGCCCAC
This sequence comes from Diarsia brunnea, assembly GCA_949774965.1. Lineage (NCBI taxonomy): Eukaryota > Metazoa > Arthropoda > Insecta > Lepidoptera > Noctuidae > Diarsia > Diarsia brunnea. The sequence continues at coordinate 9,522,947 of OX459011.1, forward strand.
CGACAGACTTCCTAGTTCTTGATATTCGAAGAGGCCAATGAACGAAAAGAGTTAAACGCGTTCCGAATTTAAAAATATTTTATTCTTCCAATCAATTATTCGATCGTTACGGATCTTCAGACAATCTTTTAATTACTAGGATATTGCTAGAAGGCACATCGTGACATGAATTATTTAAACGAAGCCCAAGGATATGCATTGGTGTTGTGTTGCATCTGTTAAAGCACAGACCACTGACTGACTGGATAGGTCCACTCAAATCTGTTTGGTTCTTTCTTCAAAAGTTCGGCTGTTTCTCAGAGTAGCCAGGTACGAAACACCGGCATCACATCTAGTTTTGAAAAAGTGTTTGTAAATGCCTAGTTACAAAATAAACATTATTTATTACTGTACTAACTGGTACATTTAACTGATTGATACATTAAACTGTTATTTGTGTGTAGGTCACAGTGGCAGGTGCTTTTATACCTAATACGTTTTTTTTCAATTAAAGTCAACAATGTTTCTCCAAAACGTTTCCTGAATTGACAATATTTATTTATATACCGACATACCGTCCAAGGCTGCTGTGCAAATAATAGCTCATAGTATCTAAAAAATATCGTAAGCGTTCTAAGTTGAGATTTGGTATTGTAACTCTAACCATGAAATCGTTGCCCCCTAATGTTTCGCACTGGGAACTTAAATTCGCGTTGCCTGAAATCATGAGGCCTTGATACAGTGACTCAGTTTCGATATCTCAAGTGGTCCGTTGACCTTTTACCGGTTCGCTCATTGTTGCATACATAATTCATTTTATCTACTTTGATAGTACAACAAAACTGTATTCCGGTGCATATTATACTTCCTAGAAAGACCACGAGAACTTCGTTGTGTGAATAAAATATAATTGTATTCTGTTTAAGTAAATACTCACTAGCTACATAATCGTATTCCAAAAATGAACGACTTCATACATAATTGATGGTTTATAATTAGTTCTCGCGGGAAGCCAAGTTGGTTAAACCTGAATTATTATAATATGTCTATATACAGATATACATCTAACCGCTTGACCTTCAGCTTTTTATAAACAATATAACCCGATGTAATGGATACATAGATTAGTTTCCAGAAGTTTGTCTCTAGTGCATATAATGTAGACTAAAGTTGGCAACTCATAATTTGCGAATATGTCGGTAACAATGGGCCAATTCTGACTAAAATCCCACAGAAACAAAAACGGCTTGTCAATGAGAAGTGTAAATGACAGTCGGTAGGGTTTTGTTAACCGAAACAATACCAATCTATACTGTTACGTATATGCAGTATATAATTTTTGTGTATTACGAACCTACTTACCACAGAAAATTACGTTACCTAGATTTGACCACTGAAAAGAAAAATAATTGACTATTAAATTACATATAATACTCTGTTAGATTTTATAGTTCAATCAGTACTTACCTACAGCATATTTACGACTTTCACAAACAATAGAATTTAAAACACGTTAACGTTCTCGTATAACAGTACTTTGGGGTGACTTCGACCCGCTCCCAAAGGTCGAACCCAAAGAGGTTCTCTGACCTTACATCGATTTTATAGTTCTTTGAATTTGGCGTGGCAGACGTGCGGCAAATTATGAGGTTCGTCTGCTTTTAATAACCGCTAGGTATTGTATTCAGATGGCTCCGTGATCCTCTGGGACATTCGGGATCTAAACATGAAAGAACACAAAACGTTGCGTGTGAACATCGAATTTGACTACGCGTCCTACGTCGCCTGGAGTCCAGACTCGAAGGCATTTATTGTCCACACCGTGCATGATAATCACATCATAGTCTACAAGATAGAGAAGAAAAAGGACGGCACCATAGGCTCGGCGGCGCCGGTCATCACCTTCGATAAGGTTAGTGAGTCTTTCTGTCTCAACTGTGGTCTCTACCTGAAACGGGACTCCCCAAAATTCTTGTCGACTTATTCATCGCTCGAATTTTGAACGTCACATTGTTGTCCGTTTATCTTCGAGTGCAACATATCCTCAAGTATTTCATTCAATTTTATATCTTCTACAGAGATGCTGCTATTATTCATACACATTTAACGAGCCTCTAATATTCGGTAGTCATCATACATAATTTAGAGTTTATGCAACCGCATTTTCTTGGCATACTTTTACTGGTAGTTTCACTAAATGTAATTGTCTATTATTGCTCAGTTTATTGTCGTCGAAACACGCAACTTATATGCTACTATTAGTTATGTAAGATCTATTTGTTGTTATCTTTCGTTATCTCGGCTGCAGATGCATCGTACCATCTCACGACACGCGCCTAAGCGCACAGGCCGTACATTGTACCAATATGTACGTGTACTATCTGCTCAAATATACATTGTATTAATGCTTAAGAAAGTGGGTCAATAGGTTATGTACCTATTCGTGTCATAATAGTTACATGAAAATTAGTAGCTAACTCTGTGAAACCATTGCATTGTTTTGATAGCTATGTGTGAAAGGATTAGGTGCAGGTTTCAAATCACAGGCGTGTACGATTTCCTGAGTAGCATATAAATAAAGCCATTGCATTATCGTTGGATTCGTTGGATACGAGAACTGATGTTTCATTATTATTAATCCATAATATCCTTATCTTATCGAAGATATTCTGGATTAACTTGATAAATAGAACAAATATTTTTATTTATAATCTGGTCTCATCGTTTCAGGCACATTGACCTATTGGCGTATCATCGCCCTGTTTAGTTTGTCCTCTAGACTAGTCTATTTAGGATCGGGTTTGTTCGCACTACATCCCCAAAGTCACATTCATAAGTATTTTGTTCGAATGGGAGAGTAATATTTACATTTAGAGCAATAACGTGAAATAAACATTAAAGCGTGGCGCAGCTGAAAATAGGTGGGCGTCATAGTGTAAACGCATGCAAGGAGCAATGGCCGCGGCTGTTGAAAATTCAAATTAGAGTTCAATATACATGTATGCCGGTCGTGGAATGTTCACAACAACCACTACATTTTATTAAAGTGACCGATACTAAACGCCTTTTGAGATGTGAGGATACCTGTCCCAGCCGCCGCGGGAGGCGATCCGGGCGTCGGGGGCCACGTGATGGCTTCCGGCCACCGTAGATGCGGGCCTGTGGATGGTGAGTGATGGGTAAGCTCGCCGTCCGTCCGTCTAATGACGACGACAGGCCGTGTCGACGGCGCGTTCGTGTTCCACGCGCGCCTCAAAGAGATGTCAGCAACATGGAAGGGGCCCGCAAGGGCCGACGCCTGTCGAGGCTGCGGGTTGTTCGCAAGGGATACCGCGGCCTCGACATGAAGGGCGAAGAAGGAACATGGGTGGTTTTTAGTCAGTAGAAGTCTGACACTCCCTTTCGCTCTGCCCAAGAGCGGGAGGGGTTATTTGATGATTTCCCACCCCCCCCCCAAAAAAAAAAAAAAGATGTGAGGATACCTATGTGGTTTCTTTTGTTCACCATCTTTGAAAAGTTTACTTTGGTGGCATTTCAATGAATCATCCTCATGCTCAATGGTCTGTAAGTATCTAATTAATTAATGCCTATTTATTAATGAATGCCTAGCTGTGCATTTGTCGAATGTTTTTTTTCGTGTTATTAATCCATACTATATAATATTATAAATGCGAAAGTAACTCTGTCTGTCTGTCTGTTACTCTTTCACGCCTAAACGGCTGAACGGATTTTGATGAAATTTGGTATGGTGATAGATGATAACCTAGAAATGGTCATAGGCTATAAATAATCACGCCATCGTTCTTAGGGGGTAGGCAGTAGTTAGTTAACTTATGCGGACGAAGTCGCGGGTAAAAGCTAGTTATACATATACCTCACTAGCTGCTCTCTCGAATATCAATGGAACTTTTTGCGAACAGATTTTATTACCAAGGCCAGGTCAACTTAAGCCACATAAAAGAAAACAGGATCGAGTGTGTTATGATGACATAAAACTTTATTGCACAATAGATTTCTTTAACAAATTAAAAACAAACGACGAACCTATGTAAAAACTAATAAATCAGCGCTCCTTATACATAATGATTTCGTTGTTGCTTTTTGATCCGTGAATCATTCTATTAGCGCTACGGAAATACAGTATGATGCAAAAAATGACGTGTGATGACATTGCTCTGATTAGGTCAGTGCCGAAACGAGAAACGTCATAAGCGCCGTATCGAGATGTTTTTTATCGTACAAACCAAACAACTTATAAATTGTTTAGTTTTGGAGACTTTATATTATAGCTCGACGTCTTGGGAATTTGCTGTACAAGAAAAACAAGAATTGATGCTGAAATTTTTAAGCGTATACTCCGACAGGTTATTTCCTCAAAAATAGTAAACAAAGGCCATCAGAATCGTCTTGCGTGGGGACCGATATAGCTTACATCATTTTTTTCTTCTTTATCGTATGGTTAGTGACAAACCGGGTGTCGGATTTTATGCCGCCCATGGGCCTCTGACTTAGCTTTACATGCTATCGAGAAACAACTCTCAGGCATGCTGATTTCCCGTCGGGGCTGCGTGTTGTTCACAAGAGATACCGCGGCCTCGACATGAAGGGCTAAGAAGGAACATGGGTGGTTTTTAGTCAGTAGAAGTTTGAGGCCCTGTTTCCACCAAAGCGGAGAGGAGCGGAGACGAGAGGAGATGTGCGGAAATCGGCCAATCCCTTTTGTTAAAATTTACATCTGGTCTTTCGCCCTTCCTGTGATTGGTCGAATTTGGCACATCTCCTCTCCGCTCTGCTCGTCTCCGCTTTAGTGGAAACCGGGCCTAACAGTCCCTTCCGCTCTGCCCAAGAGCGGGAGTGGTTATTTCATAATTTTCCACCCTCCAAAAAAGAAATAAAAAAAAGGCATACTGGTTTCCTCACGATGTTTTTCATCACCATCATCATTCTCTTGCCCTTATCCCAATTCATTTAGGGTCGGCGCAGCATGTCTTCTACTTCCATACCTACTTCTCTGTTTATCGTCTTCTCATGAGACATCTCCTTTTTTGCCATATCATTCTTATGACAGTCACAATCCATCCATCGTTTCTTTGGTCTTCCTTTCTACTCTTATACCCATCCACATTCATATCCAAAAGCAAGTGATAGAAAGTGAAGTGAAGGAAATAATGCAATTAGTTAATGATTTTTGCTAAATAAAGACGTATCTACCAAAGAAGGAGCAGCTCTTCAGTCATCTAACAACTAACATCAATAACATCGTGCCTAAACTTGCATAACAAATTAATAATACATAATAAAACCACGCGAAATCAAAATAATAATTAAAAGAATACAATACACAACACATTTATTACAATTTCACATTAATAAAATGATAAACATTCACAAAAATATATTAAAAGTCATAAAAAGATTAACATTCACACAAAGATTAATAAACATACAAATTTAAAATACATACAATATTAAAATACACTACAAAATGTCATGTTAGTCTAAATTTAGGTCTGGATCCGGAATGCTCAACATGCAGCCTGGTCCAGTACCGCATTATTGGGCAGTCCAGATCTAGATCCATCCTCCAAGCGAACAACTGAAGGTAGCTGTTGGAACTGCCTCTTATGCAGCGCATCAGGGACACAACTCTCTTGCGAATAATCGCCGCAAATCCATCTATAAACGAACTCTTATTTTGTAATGGCATTTGGGTTCATCTGTTGGCGATATGAATCACAAAGAGAAACATGTAAGTAGGTAACGTAACATGCGTAGTAGCACCAATGTTATGAACCATTTTCTCTATGTTATTGTTTAAAATCTTAATAACAGTCTCGAAAATAACAATGTTAATTCGATGTCTCTGAACTCTAGTTTCCAATTATGTAATTACTTATCGATCAATCTCCCAAACGGGTTCAATGATCCTTTATCTTTAATCTTATTTTCAGCATTCGTAATCTCTTAATCAAAAGTCTTTGGCACTCGTCTTCGTCTAAATATTTACAGAGCTTAATTTATGTATTTTGCACTTTATGACATATATTTATTTAGAAGAAGGTTGTACAGTACATCAACCCGTGAAGGTCTAGTCGGAGCTCGGACTATAAACGGCCATTGTATAGCAGGATGATGCTGTCAGTATCACCGATTGCTGATGCCCGTGCAGTCAATGAATGATGATGGGATTAAATGTAATCAACAAAACGGATGTTAGATTTTTTTCAGGTTTTGTCTATGTCATACTTCAAAGTACAAGGTACTACGCGTGATTAGTATCTCCTAAATCTGGCTTGCCAACGGACTTTCATCGTCTCCAGATAATGCCTTTGTTCCGCACAGTAAACTCGATCGGTTCGGTCTCTTATCGACGCCAGATTATGAAAGCCTTCACAATCACAGCAATTAGTCAGCGTCACTTCCACTACGAGCTATGATAACACTGAGTCAATACGATTATAATAAAAACAAATCTGTTTACTACTGATAACGTTACAAACAGACATACCCACGGTACTTTTACATAGATGTACTCGCAGATCTTTCTCTACCCCGGAAAACTTGTTGTACTCATGCAAATAATTACACAGACTTTATCAATAAAAAAAGCCATTGTTTGAAGAATAAGTGGGCTAATGTACTCGCTACAACCGATGTGTTCTGGGTTAATATTGAATTTAAACTAAATTATCATAAAATATAGGAAATCGTTTTCATTGTGTCAGTGTGTACTCAAGATCGACAGATATTGAAAAACAGATATAATCTACAACTAACTTCTGCTCGCGTCTTTGCCCATTCAGCGGTTGGAAAATATCCTACAACTACTAGTGGGATAAGAACTATCCTATGTCCTAACTTAAGTCATTATCTTCCGGAGTCCCAAATTTCATCAAAACTCGTTCATTTAGGCGTAGAAAGGGAACAGACCGACGGGCAACATTTACTAACGCACTTGTACTATTAGTATGCATATTATCATCAGACAATGTTATCATCATCAGACATGCGCTTGTGATAAAAAGGACTTAGGTAGTACCTAAACTTGATCCGGTAAAAACAAGGTGGATAACCCAATAAGATTGAAGGCAGACATGTCTGCTCATGAAAATATAACAGATTAATACGAATACGAAGTCTTTTTGTTTATTTCAGCGTAAAGGTCATTTAATCTTTTTCATTTTAACCCGACTGCGGCGAAACCCAAATGGAGGGTTATGTGTTTGACCTGTTTATATGTACTTGTACATCCGTTTTTTTGTTCTCTAGTATAACTTCTAAACAGATTAACCGATTTCGATAAATTAAACGTTGCTAGATTCGTCTTGGTGGCGCAAGTGTCACTGATCCCATCTGTTTCCAACTTTTATTTAATTTGAAATGTGCTTGTATTCGGGTTTTCAGTTTTTGTACCGCAGTCGGGGTTATGTTATGTTAGCTTATTTGATTCTTTTTGAAGTGAACATTTCTTTAGTGGCGTTGTGCACTTTTTTTGAAATGGGTGAAAACTGTTAAACTCGCGCCAGGAGGACACGTGACCTGATCGTAAGACGGCGCAGCGCAGGGCGCTTGCGCGAATGTGCGTGTGTGTCAAATGTCAAAAAAATTAAATGTCAAGTTGATTTTTCTGAGAGATAAACTTTTTAATTTAAAATTAATGTAATACATAGTTCTGAAGTGTTATTTTTTTTATGTATTATAAATTGTCATGTTTGTGTACGATAGCGCAATAAATGAATATTGTACTGATAAATAAAGCAATTCGTGTGAAATTATTCCCTAACCATTACAAAATATTCAAAAATGCACAACGAATGATCATTAATGTTCAAGTTTTCACTCCCGGAGTGCACCCGTTGTTTTTTTTTCTCAATTCTAATACTTTACACGACAGGAAACCGTTACCGTCTTATCAATGCATTAATAAATTGCACTTACTAATAAATTTAAAGTGAGTAAGTATATCAAAGCAAACCATTCAGGTTGGTCGTTAGTGGTAACGCATTAAGGACGACTGTCCATCAAATGAAGACGAATGACCGACTCAGGTAGCCATATTTATCAATATTGTAGCGCAACTAGGAAGACGCCTCAATCATTTAAGAGGTAATTGACGTAGATTATAGAGGTCGCACGTATGTAGCCATTTTCTCTTTCAGACAAAAAACATTTCAGCCTTTTAAATTACCACTAAACGGTCAGTGAAGTTAATTGCTTGTTCTACATTCAGTAACAATACCAAGTGGCTACAACGAACGTAGGAAGTTCAATGGCATGGTGGGCTTTGGTAGAATAAATTGAACTTGTCAATTGAGAGCAAAACTTATCAAACAGAGAAGGTTAGTAAACCAATATTTATTTGTAAATTGTAATGTATTTCGTTTACAGTTTTATGCTACTTAGTTTTATTGTTTTTTTTTAAATTTTTTTTATTTTGGTGTTAAGATTTATTTGATAGTTCCATAATGTTCCTATGAACTAGAATTACCAGTGGTCTCATTTATTGTCGTATTGTCGACACCACCCTGTATATACCCCTGATGGAAACAAAGGAGTGTTGCAGTGTTTCGTGAACGAATGAAAGCATCGCTACTTATGACAGCAGAGTACAACGTGAAAGTCAATAATCCCCTGCTACGCCCTACGGCCTGAAAAATCGTACGCTCTTCGTGTAAACGTGACAAAAGGTTTCATTTTTGTTTGTGCGCCCCGTCACGTCAGCGCCGCTTTCGCCCCACGGTGCAATTGAAATTATCAATACAGGCACAGCTACAGGCTACCTGTCTGTGTCTGAGATTAACTTCGATTTTATGAGGAGCAGCTTTGTTTATCTGTGAGACTCTTTACAAGTTACTGAAACAATACTTAGCTTAGTACTACTTGGATTGTAGCAATAGTAGGAAGCATCTTCCATATCTTATAATAGGATTTATTAGGATATAAAATGTAATAACTCCAGATGAATACATTTAATGTCTTTATTCAATAAACATCCTTTTTGGTTTAGTAACCGGGCCATGTGGTGAGGAAGCAAGATTAAGAAGAAAGATTATTCATTTAAGTCTTTCAAATCTGATTGTCTTATTACTCGTTTTACCTGACTAAGTATTACATCATAAAGGAAATTTTAGGACGAAGAGAACAAAGCTTTGTCCATTGCATGTTTATACAATGCATGCAATACATATTGGTACAGCGGTGTGGCTCCGGGCGGCCGCGGCCCGGCCGATATCGGCTCGGCCAGACAGGCGTTACTGCGCAGATACGAACCGCGACTATTTCCGAGATGACCCACATGCATATGTGCTTATTGATTTTAATTGCTCTCGTTCAAATATACCCTCCACACGAGGATAGACTTATTCAATCGTCTGCATCCACGTTTATAATAAAAACAGAATCTATACGATTCAAGTTTTACTAGATATTGATACAAATCTTCATAGTTAGCCAATTCCAAATATTATGGGCGCGATGCCAAACTCCAAAGACCATTCAATATCCATTGGCTGTATTACGTAAAGTTAAGCTCTTTGTGTGTCATAGTTCAAGACTAGGTACTGACTTACTGTGAATGAGTCATGCACCCGTTGTAAAAATATGCGTAAATAACGGTATGTGCAATACGAGAGCGTGTCAACATTTTGCCCCTGAAAACATACTGGTGTTAGTGGCTTACTCATTGTATTATTGATACCTAAATATTTCCATGAATTCAGAGCGAATAACAATTAAAGGACGAGGAGTTTTATGGGAATTACCGTTTACAAGTAATTAATTGAATCAGCATTTAATTCAACTATACAGTTTTAAGTAGTAAATTTTAAAATGTAAATGAGAGGCACTGGATTAATGAAAAGTCCAAGATTGCACTCGAATTTCAGTTTCGCATAAGCTTTGACAAACTTGAAATCTCGCAACCTTGTTCTTTACAAAGAAACTACGACTACAGAGAATATACGAACTTGCTTTCTCCGATGTCTTTACTGTTCTTTTGCACAAAATTTCATCAGCTTCAACGAAATCGGGAGCTTAAGTAATTAACTAATATTCCAATGAGTTGTGAAATAAGCTGAGGTTTATAAATAATTACAACCAGCCACGTTTTACCCAACGTCTAACTTTAGACGAAGGTTTCAAAGGGTCAATAGGTTAACATCTACCCTCCTACTTCAAGAAACGTGGCAGTGCTGACGTCAGTCCGAGGCGTTATTGTGACGTAATAATGAAGCTCTATGAGAACGACAACTATTTTTGGAAGCAATCAACGTCTTATTATGTAATTAATTTATCACTGTAATTAAAGGTGTATTTTAATTGCTGTTTGAGGTTGAATGCAAGTCGTGATGGTGTTCCGCGTTAGTGTACGAGTAGAGGAGTGGGTTCAGTAATGAATTGCGTACTAGTCTTACATTAAAACTTCGTTATTATTATGTTCTTGTACATTATGTTGTTGCTGCTTTTACTTGTTGAGACTGAGAGAGAATTAATTCAGTATTGAGCACACATATAAACAGAAGAGTTAATTAATTGCGTTCAAATTTTTACGTAACTAATTAAATTCTGGGTATCAAACTTTGATGCATGACGTAAAACGAAGTTTAGCTTTCCCTGAAAAATATTTCAACAGAACCATACAATCCTTATTGTGAAAGGGATGGAGAGTTTCTCTTTGAAATATTTTACGTAACAACACTTGTAAGTTTTCTCTTTTACATTTTGTTTCACACAAAAGACGTTCAGCTAATTGTTTCAAAAGCCATATAAAAAAAAACTTGTGAAATGAACGAAATAAAATAATTTCGCAATGTGACATTTAACTAAAGAGTAAGGAATGAAAAATATTTAGTTTTTTTAGAAACGACCGACGTTGACGGACAAGGTAATTTTCGTAACGCAAACTCTTTGAATATGACCTACGCTGCGGACTTGCGGAGTGAGACACTATGTAAAAATATTTGCATAGGTACACACACAAGACAGTGGAACAACACCGATATCTAAACAATGAGTCTACCTGCGACATTCAGACAGCCAGACGGTTAAACACTTCATGAGGGTCCTAAACGGCTTACTGCCGCACTCGGAGAGCTTTTATGATTACTTAGGCCATCACTTAGTAAAGGTTTTGACAGTTTTGTCATACACAAGTATGTCAAATCTTTACTAAGTGACGGCTTAAGTAATCATTAAATATCTCTGAGTACCGCAGTTAGTGAGTCGCGAAAAGATAATGAAGACACAAAAGCACAATCAACCTTGTATTTAGTTCCTTGTTATGGGTACGACCATATAACAAATGATTCCCAAGTATATTTACAGCGGGTGACTCATAAGTCGCACGGTTTGTGATAAGCTGCAGTATTGTACTCAATGCTTAATCATTTGTGTAGCCCCTATAACGATATTGGCCTACATACCTATTTGTACGAATGCCGAATGCGAACACACCCACTAATTAACGCTGACGGCAAAAATTTCACATTTACTGCACCGTGTTCATTAATTTTGACTGAAATACACGCTCTAATGGTCTCTAAATTTTGGTATAGTGGAAATGAAATTGATAGTACTGTGAGATTCATTGTTTTCACGGACTGCGGGCTTCCTATTGTTTGCAGTTGCAATAGTAATGAGCGTCGCGCTCAATGAGTAAATTAGTACGTAAGCGCATACTGCTATACGTGAGCCACGCCCACACATTGTGAACTCGTGGTAAACCAACAAACTTCGGAAGTTTAGGTCATGGTTATTGATGTGGTTTGACAGGTATGAATAACTCCTCTACCCTTTTGTTTTTTGGAGGGTGAGAAATCATCAAATAACTCCTCCCGCTCTGGGCAGAGCGGTAGGGAGTGTCAGACTTCTACTGAGTAAAAACCACCCATGTTTCTTCTTAGCCCTTTGTGGCGAGACCGCGGTATCTCTTTCGAACAACCCGCAGCCCCGACGGGAACACCTCTACCCTTATATCTGATTTTCTCAACATGACTTGAGTTCATAAGTGCGGCCCACTCGTCCGGAATTATCCCCTAATAACCAGCTACGACGCCCACGGGAAGAAATGGGGTGCGCTATTATTAGACGACGCCCACACAGCCAGCTGGGGATGCGACACACATGCTGTTATGCGCTATATTTCATTTATTCATTTGCAATACTGGTAAGAAAGCGCTACTAGGCAATATTTATATCATTTAAATTTCGTTCGCATCATTTACAACAAGCTGTAGAATGGACGCGTAGAATACTAGATACTAAACGCTGAGTCCCTTGCCGTTTATTATTATTTTTTTTTCAATTTAATATCAATATCACATCGATAAAAAAAGAGCCAATAAAATAATAATGTTTATTTACACAAAATATTTATTCATACAATAAAGAAAAATAAGCTCCATTGAAGTCTTTGCTATTCAAGGCAGAACAGGCTGTGTATATTTGCGAATAATACATCTGAAGTTAATGACGGCAGTTTAAAGCGGGCTTTTAAAAGCATAAATTCCGAATATTTCATCCTTAAATTGCTACTTTTCTTGAAGGACTAAAGGAAAAGGTATTCATTTCACCACAAAAGAATTTTTACAGACCAATTAAGTCGTAAGGGAGAGCGGTACAGCTCCCCAGTCGAACACGCCAGGAATGGCGTTGTTCAAAACAGCAGTTATTTTGAATTCAATGGTGGTGAGTTGGTGACGAAACACTCTTTTTTAAAACGCAATGCTAACTGTTTCACAAGCTGCATTTTGAAATGTTACATCATATATCTGTGATGGAAATGAGATTATATTGAATGTTACGTGCTTTGTGGAGAAGCAAAGTGTCGATTGTAGACAATATCACGTACTATTTATCGCTCCCCGTTCATTGTAATACGAACAAAGATCTGTTTGTTGCACATATATCTGTTTTTTTCTGTTTGCGATGATGCAAGCTCAGTAACGTGATGTCAGTCAATGATATACAAATATTTTACCTTAAACCGGATGATACCGCATGTATCACACCTACGTACCTAATGCGTACGCGTACGTAATGGTATATCTAAATCTTCCATATACGTAGGCTCTAAACACACGGAACATACGTAGCTTACTATCAGAACATATATACAACATATACTAAGTGATTTATCTAGTCTTAATAGTGCTTAAGCATGATTCAAGTTGCACTTGCAACTAGGGATTGCAATTGCTGGATCCAGCATACAGCAATCCAGCTGGATCCAGCGCCTTTTTAAACATGCTGGATCCAGCATACATCTTGATCCAGCGATGCGGATCCGCAAACGTATCAATTTCTATTGTTTAGTTTTGAGTTGCCGCCATTTTCGGCCTCTCCATTTGTTTTCTAAGGTCTTACTTTCAGAGAATTCAAAAAAAGAACTAGTCTCTTATCGTCAGACTTTAAACTGCTTAAATATTAAGGATTAACGAGCGGAGAGAAGATTATTTCAAAGCTTTTTTTGTTTGATACAAAAATACTATTGAAAATTAAAATAGTGTTATTGTTACGGTCCTTTTTTAAAAGAATGTTAATTAAGTTAATTTTAAAAGAATTTGTGAGACTGATTGCTACTGATTAGCCGTCCTATCATTAAACATAGTGAGATATATATTAAACATAGAGATAGTGCTTACTTAGAAACATTATCTTAAATGTTATATGAATATAAGGTTATATGTTTGTTATTTAATTTTATGTTGATTATTTTGATCTCAAATTATTAAAAAACCAAAGCAAATTAATATAAGATATCACCAAATGAGTGGAAGATTTCAAAGATTATCGTAAGAAGTACAAATTAATAAAAAAAGTCTTAAAAATGTCGTCTTTTTATTTTCGTTCCACGTTTTGCTGGATCCGCGCTGGATCCAGCTGGATTCAGGTCAATCCAGCAAAAATTCCGCTGGATTGAAAACGCCGCTGGATTGCAATCCCTACTTGCAACGCATATTAAGGAATTTACATAATCAATTATTCCGTACAGAATATATCGCCTTTAATGAACTTATCTTCCGCTTGTGCATAAAAAGTTGGATTCACCATAAAAGCAGTAGGAGGCACAATGTCAGTCACGCCCGCATATATATATTTCGACATTTTGTTCAAAATTAACAACCTTGTGTGCTCGGCAATGAACCTCCGCAAAAAATATATATAAAATATGAAATGACTATTGTTTCGTCAAATGTATGAATCTGTATGAAAATCTGTTCGTTATATATCTTACACGGCTCATGTTTTTGTATGTTTGCTATTGTTAGCGGTGATACCATCACAAGATTTCGCTAATTGTGGTGCATGAAGCGACTCTCGAATGTTCTCCGCACTGTCTCAATGCTGCAATAATTCCCATCGTTAAAGAAACCGCTAAAGAAAACGACATCATATCATGAACTTGTTTTCTGTTAAAGTGTCTTCTACTGGCGTGTTTAAATAGAAAATGTTTTCTAAATGTGGTGTGCTTTTCAAACATTTAAATAGGTCACAAGCTCATACACTTAACAGATGTTCATTTTGGTTAGTGCTGAATGTTGATGTACTCAACGTTTCGCAAAATAACCCGACGAATGAAGAGACAGATAGCACTATTGTAAAGTAGGACTGAAGAGCGGGTGGCTTTGAATTAAAAGCTGATTAAATCGAATCAGTTTATGATGTGATCTAGAACACACGCAATCACACTTATAAATGAGGGCTACTGTTTAGTGAACTGAGATTACCGATTTTATAAGTAGGTGCAGACACAGATAGTGCTAATATATTTACAATCGATCCTATTTGTACGGTATATTGTAAAAAAACAATATAACTTACTTTCCAGTATTGATTCTAGTCTGTATAACATTTACACAAATATTGGGGTCGATGTAATGTCGCACTAGTTAGCGGGTTGACATGGTAGAGCTGCCATTTATGCAAGTGTTGCTCTCAATAACCTTTTTCTTTGTTGTTGTATTGCAGCCAGTAATATTGACTCAGTTGCTTAGCTAAAGGCCAAATAGGATACTCGGTTGTTGGTTTGATCTGATTAGCAAGTCTTGTAAAATCTGGTGTGAAAATTGAGGAAGCTTGAAAATTTATAGTGCGAGTATAATATGGATATAATGGGTAAGAGTGATGGATGCAGCGGGAGAGGAAGACCAAGGAAACGATGCATGAATTGTGAGAGGAATGATATGAAAGAAATCGGAGAAAATGATGCGTGACTGCAGGTTGTTCGAAAGAGATACCGCGGCCTCGGCACAAGGGCTAAGAAGGAACATGGGTGGTTTTTAGTTAGTAGAAGTCTGACACTACCTTCCGCTCTGCTCAAGAGCGGGTGGGGTTATTTGATGATTTCCCCCCCCCCCCCAAAAAGAAAAAAAAACGGTAGACAAAGGAGAACGACTGAAAAAAACGTGTTGAACCGACCCCAAGTAATATAGGCCAAGGGCAGGAAGATGATGAGTTTAGTGCGCGGTTCACACTCACTGATATTATTTTGAACTCTGCCGTCAGGAATACTGAACAATTCAATGGAACAATACTCAATGACATGGACAAATTAATTCCGAAATGAATTGTTATCGCACCATTTATAAGATTTGTTCTCTCCAGACTAACACAACAACAGAAAAACTTAAATAACCTCTGGATATGATTTCACATAATATGATAAGAGAAAAAAACAAACCGGACCGGGCAGGGGTTTTTACTGGGAATGACAATCATAATATAGATTGTTAGTAATAAACAATGTTCGTAAAAGCCCAGAAAATAGAGCTCCATGAAACATTACTTGAACTTGCGTCATCCGGGTCACGATACTGGGACTCAAATCGGTTCATTTTGACCCGAAAAACCTATGTTTCGTCTACGTAAATCTTAAATAAGCAGATATCTTGTAACTATGTGCGGGACAATTAAAAAAGACCTTCCATCACCATAACAATGGCACTTTGATGTCAGCGGTACAGTGATCAAAAGGTTTACGCCATCTGTTAAACGTTTACGCTATCTTCGCGTGAAGGCAATAGGGCCTATAACGGCTTGCTTATTACAATATTTATGGTTGGCTTATTGTGTGGCCGATTGTATTGCTCAAGTATAGCTACGTTCGGATCGTCGCACGCGCAGCCTCGAATAATATTATTTTTAGCCGCAGGAAGGTTCTCTGGTTCGTTTTCCGCACGTATAAGTGTATATTGCTTACATAAAACATGATGCGCGAGGCGTCAGGACTACGCTGAATATTCAACACT
This sequence comes from Diarsia brunnea, assembly GCA_949774965.1. Classification (NCBI taxonomy): domain Eukaryota; kingdom Metazoa; phylum Arthropoda; class Insecta; order Lepidoptera; family Noctuidae; genus Diarsia; species Diarsia brunnea. The sequence continues at coordinate 9,539,173 of OX459011.1, forward strand.
ACTAGTTCCGTGTTAACCTATACACTTATTCCTACTTAGGTACCAACCTCATTATTGTATAGGTACCGCCTTATCTATCGTAATCCGTTACTCAAATATTAGATTTACATCCATGTTTGGTATTACCTCTTATCACTTCTAGTTTGTTTAACAGTGCCAGCACTTACAGCGACCTCTTTCTGGCGGTTACAACGTAATAGAGAGCATTTAGATTAGGAACCTAAATTCACATAAACGGATCCCTGAAGGATTAGGCAGAGTTATACCCAAATTTCGCCAGTAATGTTTTAAGTATTAGGGGGTGAACCTATTGCCATCAACCGGGCACAAATCCGGACTCCGTGGCTGCTACAGTTGTTCCTGATGGTAGAAATCGATAACACACCTAATCTCATGCCTAAATATTTGCATTCTCAGGTCCATGAAGTAGATGCAGTCGGCTTTGACATATCCAGCAACGGCAAGTTCATGATGTCCTGCTCTTCAAACAACGACATGGTGATATGGGACCTGAAGGGGCAGCAACTGGACAGGCTCGACACGTACCAAATGACGACACACACTGCCAAAGTTTCACCGTGCGGCCGCTTTGTGGTCGCGACGGGTTTCACACCCGACGTCAAAGTGATGGAGGTGTGCTTCACAAAGAACGGGGAGTTCAAACAAATCACAAAGGCGTTCGAGCTCACCGGCCACACTTCAGGTGTATACGACGTAGCCTTCGACGTGGATACGTCACATATCGCCACTATATCGAAGGACGGCACGTGGAAGCTATATCATACAAAGAGTAAGTATGACATGTAATGTTAATGCGCAAATGCTTCCTTATTATCACTTGCATTTTACGTACATGTATTATTGAGACGTGACTCGGGAGGGATATGTAAAGTAAGCAAAGTAACGCGAAAGTGACGTCATCACTGGAGGGTCGCCCCGCGATTGTCGTGTTCGTTTATTTTGATAAACGTTCAAATTAATTGGAACACTAGTTAATTCATTGTTCTTTTATCAGTTTTATTGAGTCATTAACTTCAGCTCTTAATTTATTGCTTGGATACTACGTTCTTCTTTTACCTACATTAGATTCTGAACCTATGTGATGTAGTTTAAATTATTTACATAGATCATCTGATGGGTATTTAATTACTTACAGTTTCTGTTAAGCAGATTACTCTAAGACTTATTTTAAATTTGATTAAACGCTTTTGTCGATTACATCGCTCAGTATACGAAAACAAATTGATGATTACTTAAGATCTACTTATTACCTACTTACTAAAGAGTTAGCCACATTTCGCCATTTAAGTTTGAGTTCCATATAATAGGGGGCGAGCCTATTGCCATCAACCGGGTACAAATCCAAACTGCGTGGCTGCTACTGAGTAATTCCTGATGGAAAAACCAAAAAGACTTTTCCCGACCCGGGAATCGAACCCAATACCTCATGCTCAGCAGTCCAACTTCCTAGTGGTTATATCATCTAGATTTCGTCACAAACTATTTTTATTCCATCAAAATACGAAAAACATCATCAATTACTTTACAGTCATCACAATTTGATTCAAGACATAAGATTCAGTACTTACGTGAAGTACCTAGTTTAAATTATTTAGATAGATCGTTTGATGGGTAGTGTGTTGTAGTGTCGCCCGTGTCATAGAGTGTTTAATTACAGTTTCTATTGCGCAGATTGCTCTCACTCTCAAACCAATGAATTATTATCATCACTTTATGGATTCATAAAATAACCACGTGTCTATTCCCTGATGTTATTGTCAATATTGTTATAAAAGTATTTATTTTGATTGGCAGAAAATTATTGCGTATAACACGGAGGTCATATACATAATGCTTGATTTTTCTCATTATACCTACACGTGTCTTTATTTCTTCAAATAATAATATTCATGCGGAGTACATGGAACCTACTTAGATGTTGATAATAACTATGGCTGTACAATTTGCGATTTGTTTGGATCATTATGTTATATTTTCCTGAAGCCTTTTCCCTGTGTACTTGTTTTTTGTTTAATTCGCAATTAATATGACACATAATACATTAAGGTGTGTCTCTGTGTCTTAACCAGCCGCGCTCTATGGAATTTCCAATCAGTAAAACTGAAGAACTTTCATACCCTATTTAACTCACTTTCGGGATGAATTTCCATTAATCCCTATTTAGTGATCCCGTTCGTTGTATAACAAACTCTTGGGCAAAATTTTAAGATTCTGGACCTAGCAGTTCAGGCTGTTTACTGGCTGTTACAGAGTGAATTTAGATTTTTATTAAATTGTTATTTAATATTTAATCATCATTCTCTTGCCCTTATTTCAATTCATTTGCGGTCGGTCTTTTTCCATACATCTCTATTACTCGTCATTTCATCAGACACCTACTTTATTGCCATATTGTCCTTTACACAGTCCATCCATCGTTTCTTTTGTCTTCCTCTACTCTTATTCCCAATCCCAATCTATTATCCTACTAATATTATAAATGTGAAAGTTTGGGAGGATGTATGGATGGATGGATGTTAGTTACTCTTCCACGCAAAAACTACTTATCGGATTTGGATGAAATTTGGCACACATTGCAGGTAGTTATAATCTGGAACAACATATAGGATACTTTTTATTCCGGTAGTACAATCCCGTGGGACAATACCAAACACCACGCTGGCGAAGCCGCGAGGATAAGCTATGTTATTAAATAAAAATCATGTTTGCAAAACCAACATTTATATTTTCTCTCGATGAAAGTTGTACTACAGAATCGAAATCTTTCGGTTTTATAGTCCTAGCACCTATTAAGATTTTATTACGTAATTTTATTTGTATGCGCACTTCACGTTGACATAGGTCAGGGGTCACGGCTGCCGATAAACATTGAACCCGCTTCGTCGGTTCCTTTTTTCCCCTGTATCATCTTGAAAAATTTAGCAAGCAAAGAGAAAGTAAATAAAAGTGATTGCATCGTTGCTTTAGCGCTGGCAAACACAACTGCCGAGCATGAGGTCCAGGGTAAATTTCCCAGGTGGTGCACTGTTATTGGGCTTTTCTCTCAAGATTTTCTCAGAAGCAGCCACGGAATCTGGAGCTGTGTTCGACTTATGGCAATAGTATGGCCCCCTATTACATGGGACTTCAACATAACTGGCGAAAATAGAGTTTTCACCTCTGCCTTATCCTTTAGGGATTACAGGCGTGACGTTTTGATATACGCAGGAAAAATAATAAAATCAAATGAATGACGCTATTGGAAACTATAGAAAACATTGTCTATCAACTATCATGGTGTATTTACTACGTGATGTCTGGGAATTACAAATGGCGCACAGACACGTCATGTGGGTCAGTCCCACACTACACTAGACCTTGTTTCAATTCATAATAAAGCCAAGATGTTTCATACGGCTTATTTAAATTTTATTACTCGTTTATAATGCCTTTATAGGAAAACGTGTTACGGCAAACCCATTTCGAGTAACTAGTTAAACATGCTGATGACTTCAATATATTTTAATTTGAGTTAATCTGTATATCGCATCAAAATGTGTTCTCAGGCCTTAATGTGACGTACGATATTAACGGTATTAGAATATTAATAAAAATAATGATTCTAGATTATTTGGAGATCACAATATTTGCAATAACATCGCATATTAGAAATTTTAGATCAATAAATTCTACAATAACATGTTTATTTTAATCGCGATTTATCTGTTACTAAATTGAGCGTGTTGTCATTTAAGATTTTTTGCTAGTTATAAGGAAGTCTAGAAGCTTCGAGACTTCAAAAACAAATAAAGTTTTTCGACTCCTTTTCTTCGACCTTTTCCGTCTTTGATGCTATTGTTACTTTGATGTTCACAAGGTTTCATCGATCGGTCATTCATCTCCTCACACATTTAACTCGCAATTAACGTAAATATGTATTTAAGGCTGCTATTTTCCTTTTATTTTAACGTTAAAGCTAGTTTCTGAATTACGCTGTTCCTACTTTGAGCTAATATATACAGGGACATCATCTGTGCCAATATACATATATTTTGAGCTAGGCTTGTTCTTACCCGCCATATCTGCTCTTTCTTAGTTTTATTTCACTTGTATCCTATTTCCATACAACATCTGTTTACGTTCCAGTCGAATACAGTCGAGGAGAGTCCCCGCACGTTCTCGAGACGGGCGCATACAAACAGACAGCCAACCCCCCGCGTATCGCCCTCTCTCCTAACGCCGAAGTACTGGCGGTCTCTGTGGATTCCTCCGTCAGGTTCTACGACACCTACACTGGGGAACTTTACGATACCGTGCAAAATGTTTACTCTGGTAAGTTTACTCGTATATTTGTTTTTTAACTTTGGTTTATAAAGTAGATACCGGAGTCACTGGATCGACATTTTATTCAGGAAGAAATTTTCTAGATAACTTTGCCGCCTCTTGGGATCCAGTGAAATTCAATATTCCAAAGAAACAGATAGGTACTACCCAAGGCGCACTTTTACTAGTCAAGTAAAAGTTTGTTTCGAAGTTACGTAGAATATTCATAACTTAAAGAAAACGGATCGATATAATTGAAGGAAGCTTGTTTCCGAAGGTAGATAGATATACTTAGCAATGTTTCGAACTCAGTTTTGGAATGAACAGAATATCCAGGAAAATTATATTGCTCGGAATTCCCATTCGTTGTCTACATGAACAGGAAACTCGGAATAAATACTTAAAAGGCCATAATCGCTTATGGTGATGATGAAACTTTTTTCATGTCATTCGGGATTGCCCATCGCATCGCATCACACACATCTCATCTACGGACTTTACATGTGTCAATATTGTTCTTTTCTTTATTAATTTTTTTTATGTAAGTTCTTCTCCTCTGTTGCCACTAATTGTTAATTTATGATGAAATCTTCAAACCGCATGTAATTGTGTCCACATAGCGGAAACATTAGAGTTTCTAGAGACAGTTTTAATCGAACTATAAAATGATTCGATTATGTTGTCGCCATGTCATTTGAATAACGCAGAGACCTTGGCGACTACGGTGGACCGTCACGAAAAAAATAGAATAAAGTTCTTGTTAAACAAGCTCTTGTTGATTTATCTTATAATATTCCGATTTCACGGGAATTGTAAATATGGGTGTTTCCTCACACAACTCATTTAAAAATCTAGGAGACCTTCGAATGTTGGCCGATGACTTAAGTAGGTTTTATTAACGTTTGTACAATTGATTTTACTACAATCGATTGAGAACTCATAAAACATTAGCAATTATATGGCAAACATAACGAAACATAAACAAAAGTTGGGCCTTTACTGTTCGGTTTTAATGGACGTGAAACTTTTGTATTTTTAACTCGCTGCGAGGCTACAGGAGGCCGTGAATTATTGATATTGAATAGGCGATTCAAGGTATCGTTATCGATCACCAGTACATGAAGCGTCTATAAATGCACGAGTTGTGATAAGGATAACCGCTATTTATCAAAATTAGCCCGTACTCTAACGTAATTAAGCTCATTTTATCCTTGTTTCTGTTTCAGGATTAATAAACTACATGAAATTTGACCCAAGCGGAAAATACTTGTTTGTTTGCGGCGATCGCATTGTGCGGGTGCTGCACAATGTGTGTGGGTACCACACCACCATACAGAGCTGCATCAGGCTGCAAGGTTCCAAACAGACCTCGGCAACCATAGAACGACAGAAGAAGACCATCCAGGAATGCAAAGAGGCCCTCGCGAATTTCGGAAAGTAACGCCATCTATTGTTCCCTACTTAAAGACATTCTTGTCGGAACTGCATTTACTTTGATATAATATTTTTATAATTACGTATACATTTGTGTCATTGTCAGGGTTGCCAGAACATACATAAACGGAGGTTTATCTCGGTTTAGAATTGGATTAGGTTATTTTTAATTGAAAGACTTGATAAGTTATAAAAAAAGTTTTAAATTACCAAAGAACGAAAGTAAAACAAAGGAAGAGAAGGTTTCATTGGTATAATTTATTAGTTTATTAATTTGTTGCAGCTTTTTGAGGCGATGCGATTAAAATCTGGCAATTCTGACGATAATATTTATAGGAATATAATGACTAAGTTGATTATCATATTATTTGGTCACCATTGACATTGTTTTGTTGTTGATCTCGGTCCAAAAGTATTCTCAAAATTATATCGATTAATCTAATAAATACGAATTTGTAGAACATTGTATTGCATGACTGGACCAATATTGTCTGTTACGTGATATTCGAGTAACAGTACTGGTCATTTGCATGTCAATTATAATTATTACTGCTATTGTAAAACCACTACATAATATGATACACATTATATAACGTAACAGTTCGAGACAGCGTCACTTTAGTTTTTTAGTTACAGAAATACAAAAGCTCCTATGAAATGGTTCCTTATTATAAGCACTACACAAGTTCGCCTAGCAGTGTTCCTTCTAATGATTTATTATTTCTAATGGGTACTTGTAAATTCATCGATTCGCTTATTAGTTTTAAAACTTCAGGAATTACAATAACTTTAATTATTATCTTCTAAGTCGCATAAAATAAAATTCAATAACGATCTGTCGATATTATAAATTTGAAAATGATTTATAATACAAATTCTGCATTTTTGGCTTTTATTTACTCTTTACTTTTGCGTATTTTGGCATCAAACATCCGTAATATTATTTGGTGGAAGTAAACTCTGTGTTGCAATTCCTGAAGTGTGAACATTTTCAAGTAGAGCCAGGGTCGGTTTTCACAACCGCCACGTCATAGTTCAGTGTCTTTACGTAAATACGTACAAGCTATATTGTTACCTATTGATCGCGGCCGATGAGTGACGGCCCCTGCATGCGAGTCGATATTACAATTAAGTCAAGGAACTGAGTAAGGTTATTTTATACTATATTTCTTGCACACATTTTCGTGCAATGTTTTTCGTTCTCTCCCAGTGATAATCTCTCTGCATTTAGTTATAATTAATTTGTCAATAAAATTATATGTTTTTAAAATGTTGTTTGTTTTGGTCTCATCGTCTGCCTTGCCTATTCCCAATGTTGCGGTCGGCTTCTAGTCTAACTGGATGCAGCGGAATACTAGTATTTTACACGGACCGACTGCCTATCTGGCCTACCCAAAACCAAGTTAGTACTGGGTAATATGAGACTTTTGGGCCACTGGCTACCTGTAACGACTTTTTTTAAATAGGACATGCCCGCCACACTATTCATAAACCACTATAACTCCTGTAAGCGAGAATCAACAGTGGCGACCACAAGAAAAGCGTCGAGACAATGAAGCCCGACAGAGTTCCAGAGAAATGATTTAACTGTCCTGGATCCCGCAACGAAATGAATCAGAAAAAAAGGATAGCGGAGGAGTAGGAAAACCATAATTTTCACCTGTAGCGACTGTCAAAGATAATATACAAATGACGATAATAATATATAAACGATTCTAGGCATGGAGGAAACAGTAACGGGTGGTCACCCCATCCACGGACAAACCCAGGCAAGCACGGCGTTACCTGAAGGTCGACCCGCTCAGCTTCTTTTATTTAGCAACGAGCTCCTTCGGTTTATTTTTAACAATATAAAACGCCCAAAACAAGTTCAGAATATAAAATTCTCGTAAACCGAGATCTAACTAAGAAATAATAATGTTAACTCACAATTGAATTGTTTAGACGTCAAGGTTGGCGGCTTAGCGCATCTAAACGATTGGTGTGTGCGTTAGGTGTCGCGGGTTCGATTTCCGCATTAATATTTATATGGAAGATGTTTGTCCGTGAGAACTTGGTCTGTAAACTCACACAATGCATGAGAAAACCGTTGTAAAATTAATTGATCTTAACGCCCATGTACTTACAGTGTGTTTTAGAAATTCTACCCGACTATTATTTCGTCCAAATAAATATTCGCACTAACCAAACGCATGTTGTGTGGACACAGCTTAAAAAAGAGGTCACAGCAAATTAATCGTACGTGCACACAATAGAACAATGGCTTTAACGATATTTTGGCGTAAATGCAATTTCTTCGGTTCCGTCATGTGCGCCTATTCTTTTTATTTCAATAAAGCACTAACTGTGTTACTGCGCAGCATTCGTTATTAAGAATAACATACAACTAACGAGTTTACCAGTAGTAACAAGTAGAGATGTTGCCGTTGCCGGCAATATTGCCCGAACTGGGAATATTGGTGGCAAGATTGCCGGCAATGTTGCCGGGAGTGGAAATATTTGGGAAAATTGCTTAATTATAAGTCAAATTAAGTACGGAAAATAATTACTACACTTAAAATTAGCATTTATAGGCCATAATCTACATTATATGCATTAAAATAACAATGCAGTAAAATTGCCAATAATGTCAGCAGTTTTGACAATATTCCCGGTATTCTACCGGCAATATTATTGCCAACGTTGCCGCACACGATAGTGAATTTAAAAAAAAATACATAAATATTGACGATCGTTGTGTATTGAATAAACTTGTTTTTCATGTAAAATCACATAACAAAAACAACGTTACCAACGTAGTTTGGTAAGAACAACTTTGAGAGGGAGACTAATAGATGAATCCAGCTGGGCTGGGCTGCGTTTGGGAAGCTTCGTCGCGTCTTCTCGTCACAGTCGTCACGCATTCCGCAGAGCCTACAGACTAAGGTCTTCAACCAGTGCGTCCTGCCTGTTATGACACACGGGGCCGAAACGTGGATACTCACGGTACGATTAATCCATAAATTCAAGGTCGCTCAGCGAGCGTGTAGGAGTGTCTCTCTCAGGGATCGCGTCCGAAATGAGGTGATCCGACAGAGGACCAGAGTTGTCGACATATCTCACAAAATAAGTAAGCTGAAGTGGCAGGAGGCCGGCCATATTAGCCGCAGAACCGATGACCGTTGGAGACCGCGAATCGGCAAACGTAAGATGGGACGCCCTCAGGCTCGCTGGAGCGATGATCTTCGCGGAGTGGCTGTTAGCAACTGGATGAGTGTTGTCGAAAATCGAGCTGAGTGGCGTATGATTAAAGAGGCCTATATTCAGCAGTGGATTGCTATAGGCTGATGATGATGATGAATAAAGTGTGACATAATCTTGCTCCGCGGTCTCATTTTGTCGGTTAGGAACGGATGTTAAAGTGACGTGCGCATTCTCTGAGAGATGCCCAGATACTGTTCTCCCAACCACGTGCCGTGCACATGCAGCGCGAAAGAGATGGAACATACATTGATATATTCATATAATTTTGTCCTATCTTTTTGCACGACACGTGTGTGCGTATTTTAAATATTTTATGATCGATATACTACAAAAAACCAACTTCAAAAACACAAAAAAGTGAAAAATAAACTTCACAACAAAAGTCAGCTTCTGAAGTCAGCGACATTTGTTTGTTTGATTTGGTGTTTTTGCCACAGACAATTTTTTTTTTCATTTTATTTGTAATATGCTATACAAATATTTACTATGCATTTAACATTTAACCAAGAAACCTAACCCTTAACCTTCAAGATTCCCTTCAGCTTTCAAATCCTAACCGTTGAGGAGTGTACCTTCCATAATCAGCTCACCTAGATAACCTGAAAGAATACAACCATATACGTCCCCATAATATTTTATTAAAGAATTATCCTCAAACTCTTAACTGTTGAGGAGTTATACCTTCCATCATCAGCTCATCAACATGAACTGATGACTGCTAGATGCAAATTCTTGAAAAGGTTTCGAAAACGCACGAAACATGTAATAGGTACGTGCCTTTAAAATTTGAGGGTTGCCCGCGATTTCTCTGGGATGCCGTCATCAGATCCTGATTTCCTTATTATGGTACCACCCTAGAGAACTTTCTATATCGGTTCAGTCGTGTTCGAGTAATCGGTGAGTAAAAAAAGATTCCGACGAATTGAGAACCTCCTTTTTTTTAGAGTCGGTTAATGAGATTTACCTTCTATCATCAGGTCAACCTAAAAGCCTGAAAGAATACAACTATCGGTCCATAAGTACCTACGTTTAATTTTAAAGTAATTTTCTTTTAACTCCTAACCGTTGAGGAGTTGCACCTTCCATCATCAGCGCACCCACATGAGATCATGATGATCAGACCCAAATTCTTAAACAGCTTCAGAAAATATAAATTTGAGGGTCGTTTGAAAGAGACACCGCGGCCTCGGGGCGGCGCAAGGGCTAAGAAGGAAACCTCCTTGCCGGATTGCCGCCGTGGGATCTGGAGGCGATAGTCCTCGCGCGCCTGCATGAATGGCGCGCTGAGGCGCTGCACCGGGGGGTCACTCCGTTGCCGCGGCAAATTGCTGCGCAGCGGACAGACCTCCGGTGCGATCTCATGGCGGCATGGAGACAGCGACTGTCGCAACCCCGTGCAGGGCACGCCACGATAGTGGCGGTAAGTCCCCTCTTTGAGGAGTGGCTGGAGAGGCGCCACGGCGCCCTCACCTTCCGTCTGACGCAGGTACTCACCGGACACGGTTGTTTCGGGAGGTACCTGCACCGAATCAGGCGGGAGGAAACGCCCGGTTGTCACCATTGTGAGGATCGGCCGGAGGACACGGTGGAGCACACCGTGGAGGTGTGTCCCGCTTGGGCAGAGCCCCGCCGTGTTCTCGTAGCGGCGATCGGCGGCGGCGACCTCTCGCGTCCGGCCCTGGTGCAAGCCATGGTCCGGGGCGAGCAGGAATGGGACGCCGTCGCCTCCTTCTGCGAAGCAGTGATGCTAGCGAAGGAGGTGGCGGAACGTGAGAGGGAGAGAACCTCTCGTCCCAGCCGCCGCGGGAGGCGATCCGGGCGTCGGGGGCCACGTGATGGCTTCCGGCCACCGTAGACGCGGGCCTGTGGACGGTGAGTGATGGGTAAGCTCGCCGTCCGTCCGTCTAATGACGACGACAGGCCGTGTCGACGGCGGGTTGTCCGCAAGGGATACCGAGGCCTCGACATGAAGGGCGAAGAAGGAACATGGGTGGTTTTTAGTCAGTAGAAGTCTGACACTCCCTTTCGCTCTGCCCAAGAGCGGAAGGGGTTATTTGATGATTTCCCACCACCCAAAAAAAAAAAAAGGGCTAAGAAGGAACATGGATGGTTTTTAGTCAGTAGAAGTCTGACACTCCCTTTCGCTCTGCCCAGAGCGGGAGGGGTTATTTGATGATTTCCCACCAACCAAAAAAAAAAAGGTTTGCCCTCGATTTCTCAAGGATCTCATCATCAGATCCTGACTTGGTGACATTGGGACCACCTCGGGAGTATACCCTTTCAATCACAAAAAGATTTTTGTAAATCGGTGTAACTACACGATGATTACACCTGCAGTAAATAAAATATATTGGTATTATTTTTTATTTTATTTTGATATTTTACCGGCAGTGGCAAAATTGGGAATATTGCCACCAGGCACATCACTAGCAACAAGTGGCCTTTTAAAGAACGGAGAAAGTTGTAAATTAATATAACACACTGATACCTTGCATAGAAACTTGAAAAAAACCGCGAGTGGCTCAGTAGCGACTGGTATGCTTCGCTACGGTACGTGGGTTCGTAAATCGTTAACTTTAAAGATAAATTTGTTTGCTATCGTTCACTCAACTTACCAAACGCAATAATTTAATCACGTTTCAGGTAATTTCGCAAGATTCGAATTGCGATCTAGTTGGTAAGCGGTTGTGATTTAAGTTTTGACACAGTAATGGAGCTTTATCTCAAAGATATCGTGGTGTAGGTACTTATAATAAAATTAAAAGCCGTTTTAATGTTCTTAATTTAACTTTATTGTGTTTTGCACAAAAGTGACGTTATCGACATTACACTGAGATACTCTGTGATTATAATTTAAGTACAGATTCACAGCTTCTGATAAATAAATATACTTTAGCTTTTAGGCGTACATACAATCAATAAATGAGTCCTCTATCAATTCCATCAATTTTGTCTGAAAATAGTCGATCTGGTGCCAAAATAGATTTATTAATCTTTTAAAACAATAGAACACTTCTTCACTACGTTTCATTTGAACAGTTTACATCTAATGCAAAAAAATAATTACATATCGTATCTATTTATTATTATTTTGTACCAATCTGCTGTTGAACTTTTCTATTCAAATAACTATTTATAGAGATACTGTACTGATCGTGATTAATTTTAAGAAGGGTAAGCAGATATATGTAGATTTTATAGTGTAATATTATTGTTAAATGCTCTCAACAAAATAAAGGCAGTGTAAGCAAGTTGTGACGACAGAATGTATACATGTAACAGTTTCTATGAGACAACATCAAAAGTAACTCGGTTTATCAATGTTTAAAGCTGAAATTGTTCACGACAACACAAGCACACAACGTAATACAATACAACATACAAACAATACATATATATATTTTTTTTTTGGGGGGTGGGAAATCATCAAATAACCCCTCCCGCTCTGGGCAGAGCAAAAGGGAGTGTCAGACTTCTACTGACTAAAACCCACCCATGTTCCTTCTTAGCCCTTCATGTCGAGGCCGCGGTATCTCTTGCGAACAACCCGCAGCCCCGACGGGAACAATACATATATCTTAGTTTAGAATCGTTAACTATTTAATGAGATTAACTTTATATAGAGCTGGTAACCGCAATAACAGTATTTTGTGTAAACTGTGGATTTATGAACAAACAGGGTATGAATAGATGCTATAATATAGTGCATTAAAATAAACAACGATTATGTCAAATGTAAACATAGGATTGCATACGATTATAGACGTTATCGTTATGCAATTGTGGAGATAGATGAACTAAAAGGAACTTTATAAATACCTACGTCATGCATCTAAGTATAGACGAGTAACTAAACATAATTATATTATGTACGACGTGTTAGATATAAGCGGTTTATTAACTAGCATAATATTCGAGAACTCAATGAGAACGTGACAGCTACAATTAGGAGTCGTCTGTGTAACATTATATGATTGGAACAATAATCTGGGTGTGCACTTCCTACTTATTATGGCATACTAAATTAACTTTAATAAAGTCAATGGGCGAGTGATATATATGCCTGCTTTACTTCGCTGTATTAAGAATGATACTTTAGAACATAACTATAACGCGGTATGTAAAATAAACTGATATTGGTGGAAACGGAGTGTTCCTAAAAAGGAACACTCCGTTTCCACCAAGCTAAAATATCACGCACTTTCTTAATGTCACTGAATAAGAGACTAACAGTATTGCTTTTAGGTACAACATTGAACTCTCACACATCCTCAAACACGCGCGAGTAGACGCTTAGTCTGCGTCAAATTTTAAATTTAACAGCAATACTGATACATTCCTTTATCCAAGGACATCAAAAATGTGTGCAAGGATTTTAAGGCATGGTGAAAACCAACCCTAAACTAACCAAACCCACGACGGGTTTGGGACTTAACGTCACATTAACAGCTCCAATAACTGAATTTATTTTTGGCTAAAAATATTTCATAAAACTAGAGCAAAACCAAAACTCTCCAGACAATATTATCATGTAAATACGCATACTTACAAAAAGTACTTTTCCAACATCATATTTTCCACCAATTCTTCTAAACTACAAATTCCCATTTCTAAATTATACATGCCAATCACGTGTTGACTTCACGCACATGCTAATTCTCTGAACTATGGTTTCTTTAGCAATAATAATGTTGGAAAATGGCATCGATACGGCTGTTAAAATACGTTGACACTCGGGGGGTTAAAGCGCTTTTGTAACCCTTCTACTAGTAAACTTCGTAGTTTTAACTGGCATTGTATGATTTAGAAAAACACGTTTGTATTTAAACCAGACTATATCTAGTCCTACTGCACAATTCCGGTTGCCATCAACTTATTCAAAACTGTCAATTTTTCCCGCTAAAGCATTAGGTTCAAGGTTGATTTACCTTGAACCTAATGCTTTAGCGATAAAGTTGAAAATCTATTAAAGAAATTTGACAGTTTGTAGTATGTATATCCATTACTTTAAGCTATACCATAACAACAGAAACGCCTCACATTTTAATAACGTCTTTTTTGTTGATTTTTTTAAATGTATGGTCACCTTCATAGTTTAGTATTGCTATTATGAATCAACTCAATAACAGATACCATACAACGAATCAATAGTTTTTTTTAAATAAAGCAAGTATTCAATTTAAACATGAAATAACAATTCTGAGTCAATGTTTGATAAGTTACATAAGGTTATATTAATAACGAGGTAAAGCAGTTCAGTTGTATATAAATATTATTTCTTTACACATATTGTTATGTTAATGTGAGGCCTTGATTACATTTCACATGAAAAATTACGTTTTTAATGAGATTCCGTTGTTAAAATTACGGGTACGTCGTCATAGCGGTGTTAAAACAATAGAGAATATGTATTTATTGTGCAAGTTGGTGTACTCATAGCAGACTTTAAATACAGTAATTTGTCATGATAATACCGTTATATAGCTATTTGTCAGTTGAATTAATGGTGTTGTTGCTGGGGACGCGTAATGCAATGAATATTTTAGTGAAACATATTTTTGTATGAATTGTATGACGATAAGAGATCAACTTAGGTTTATGCAATTTAGGAACATAGGATAATTTGGATGGAAGTTTAATAAATTCAGTGAATACGATTGCAGTATTTTACGCCCAGAATTAATAATGTAATGCATTTCTTTGCCAATCTTGTTCATACCCACGGCCAGACATTTATAGATGCTACTTAGCACGTATTTTGCCTAAGCATTATTCTTGTCATTGTCGCACAACGATATAACTACATATGCGATCAAGAGACGGAAACATATCTCAATCAAAATACTTCTTAAGCAACGTTTATTTAAATTTAGGCATGAGTTTTTGATAAGGGAATCAAAAGTAGCCGATAAATATATTATTATTTCGGGCGTTACATATACCGTTCAAAAATACTTAACGATTTTAACAGACGTACATATTTATCAGGAAATCTAAAATGAATACAGAAGTCATTCATCCTGTTCCAAGTAAGTCACTCATTCAACCTCCGAATATAATAAGTTATACATTACTTAAAGACCAACTTATACTGAGATACATTTTATAAGATTTTAAAGTTGATACGAAATATCGATAGCTTGAATAAACAGTCAACGTTACTAAACTATAGCGAAGAGAAATTTACTTAAACTAGTATAATCTGAATAAATTAGGGTGATTTTAGTACTTATGTTTTTTAGATAACTTTATGAAAGAACTTGCTTCGCCCGCATGATATGATGTTATTATTTTTTATTGAGCAATCCTTAGAGATGATATTTTTTTTCTACAAATTCAGTTCGAACGTAATGTGCTAAGAATTAAATAAACACTATTTGTTCGCAAGTTTCTAATAGCATACACGATTATATAAGTTTTTTAATCACAATGTTCATTAATCAAAAATATGGCAGCGAGTCTTCTGCTAAAAAACAACTAATTTAGTAGGCAATAATGATCTTGAGTTTTAAACGTTGTATGCAAAATAGTCAGGAAGTTACTAATAATACGATTTTTTTAAAGTGTTTATATGCTCACATATTTTTTTCAATAACTGTGTATGGTTAAAACATACTATGGTAGTTAGTAGGTGGGGCCAGAGCTAACCTAGTAAGCCGACTGATTACAGAAATACATACAAGGTGCATCAATACACAGTTTTTTGCAGTATGAATGATGTAGGTAAACAGCTTTATATTTGTATGTTGTAACTCTGTAATGAGTATCTACCACATAGAACGGAGACGCCATAATGGTCTCTGTCACCGATTCAATGCCTCCTTTGTGGTATGGTATGTACAGAAGGACGCTAATCGTAAATTATTACTGGCCGCAAACTTAGAGAGTACGCTATAGGACTGACGGTAGTGTCTGATGCCAGCATCTTGTCGACACGTCCAACAAATAACAATACACTATCACTAAGCGTATCAAACAAGGCTTCTGGATATGTAACGCGTGCAACTGATTTAGAATTATTTCCCTTTTACTTTTATCATCTAGTTTGTATTAGTTGTTAGAATAGGCATACGATGAATACCCTAAATACATATATATTGTCGTTATTCATAATGTGTGAGATTTTTCATTTCCTCGATGAGATATCAATATCGAAGACTAACTTAGGTTAGTTCTAAAATAAATGCGCTCGTCTTACGACTAGTTAAAGCGAAGTTAGAATCGCCAACAACATTTTTTGATGCACTCAAATAAATAAAGTGATTATGTCATTGACAAGAATTAAATACTAATTCAAAAATATCGCCGATTGCTCGGTGGATCATCCAGTTACACTTAAACACAGTGTGCACAATATATTTAACATTATTATAAACGCCACGATTCGACGCTCGCATAGCTGGCGAAAAGTAAGTAAAACAAAAAATACATAAAAATCAAAATCAGTCATAATATTGTCAAATTCCGTATAAGCGCGCCGAACTAAAATCGGCTAAAGTAAAACTTTTAGAAAATAACTTAATCAACTTAATACGAAATAAATACTGTAAGTACTAAAAATATAGTATTGAATAACTGCGTGGCCGTCGTGCGGCCGACTAAAGACTTTGGTGCAAGTATCTCCCGCTCGCAGTCCGTGGATATATGGCCAACAGTTCGATTCTTCGTTATAATATTGGACTAGCATGAAATTCGTTACGATGCGCTCTCCAGCGCTCCGCTCCTCTCCCTCGTTACGCGACACCTGCAAACAATAAAAATGATCAGAATTAAACATAAGTTATACTTAAAATCAAAACATTTATTTCAAGTTGGCCAGTTACAGGCACTTTTATATAGTCGAAGAAATACTAAATAAACTAAGCTACAGTCCCAGTCACAAGGCATAATAACTGTGAGTGTACTGTAGTTGCCCATTCCACAGCGTCGATCTCATGAGAAGGCAAGAAACTCCATAGACACTCTTTACCTTACTTGGAAACTTGTTGTGGGATTAATTATATTTTATTTTTAAGAATTTCTACGCTATGTAAGTGGTCCGTAACAAACAGTTGTTACTTTAACCAGTATTCGTTAAAGTTTAGAGACAATAGCTCTAATAACGTGATAGACGAGTAATAAGTACGAATACTACGTTTGATTACCGCAAGGAATGTATTGTTCGTGCAAATTCTCATTTTTCTTCTCAGCAATTTTTTTTATTTGTTAATTTCATCAGGCGGAGCGGTTATTGCGTACTGTGCACTTGCACTGGCAAAACATTTACATAAATACTTGTACGATAGAGATGAAGATTCAACTAAAAGTAGCGAGACTAATAGAGATTGTATAGTTGAACAAGGTATTTGGTATACAGCACGGTGACTTGCATTGACATTACATATTGACATCAGTTTCTTAATCCCAAACCCTGTAAAAAACAAAGTTGACTACTATTTACTACTTCTAGAAGTTGTCGTTTGATTATGTTTTACTTCGTATCTAATTGTACATAGTTAGTTATGCAAGTTTTAGTGTTTTTTGTATCATTTTGCTTGTTCCTATAGTTGTTATTAGATTTATTTTATAATGTTATTGTCTTAATTAAAATATACTACATAAAGTGATGGCCTGAAACACAGGTTTAAATAAACCTAGATCGGACAGGTAGCTATACAAACATTTGAAGTTAAAATTACCACTACTTGTAACTCTTACATATATTTTAGTTATAGTTTACTTATAAGTACTAATTATAACATTGTAGGTGAAGTAACAGTACTGTGCCTAAATGTACACCTTTTTGTATCATTTTTTTCTTAAATAAATGATTCTTATTCTTATTCCTAATATTGTAAATATTTCTGCATATACCAAATACTTGCACGACCTTACATGTTTTAGCGGACGCACAGACAAAAGACACTCACCCTCAACTCACAAGCAGGGTTCACCAATAAGTGTGCAGTCTCAGACAATCAGCCGCTAGGTCAGCCAACAACGCGCGTCTATCAGGCAGTAGCGTGAGTCCAGCCACACGGCGCGGCTTGCGGTCGGCCAGCTCAGCCAACGCCAGCAGTTTCCCCGCGCGTGCGTCCAGCACCAGCAGCGCGGGCCGGCCGCGCACCGAGCGCGTGCACACGATGCGGCGCACGCCGTCCGCGCCGCTGTCTAGCGCCACGCCGCCGTAGCCGCCACGACCTGCGGAGGAAGAATTGAGTACTTTACAAAAAAAATCTAATTAGTCCGTCAGATAGATTTCCAAAAAATATTGGACACATGTTTTTTGTTTTTTCGCGTATACAAAAAATTAAGACAGATACAGTGCTTCAAAAGTCGTGTAACGTTATAGTTTGGTACATTTTTTACCCGAAAGTGACGTCACAACCACTCATGATCTTTGACACGTTTTATTCTCGCCAATGTTTTTTTTTTTTCACTAAAAACACGTATACAATATTTTTCGATAATCTAACTGACGGAGTAAACAGATTTATTTTTTTTTGTCCGGAAAACGACGTATTCACAAACGTGCCCCTGGCGAGCTAGCTTGTTATGGCGCTGAGAAGTGTAATCACAATTGCCCCTCGCGTTACGAACGACGTTTTTCAATTTACTTCCATAGAAATAAAATATTGAAACGAAAAGTATTTTAGTCGTTTATTATTAAGAAATTATGATTTAATTTGCTTTTTCTCTACGCTTTGCTTTCGCCAGGTTGAAGGAGAACCAAAGGTATAAAGCCGCCAAACAGCCTAAAATGCAGCAGCAAACCAATAGCAACCTTATTGTAATGTATTTAAATAAATCACTGTAATTTTGACAGACCTGTCAGTGAGAGCAACCCAAAAGCAACTTTATAAGAACAGAAACAAATATCAGTATAATTTTGACATTATATTTTATAGAGCACACAATACGAAAGAAGAAGCTAAGGTATGAAAAGATATCGAGATCAAACTAGGATCATCATATTTTTAAATCATTACACTAGTACACATCGTCCTAACGTGTAATTTTAAAATATGAATTATTTACACTTACCTTTAGGCACTGGTGCAAACACATTTTTGAGATTCCCTTCGATGTCGTACACTCTGACGGCGACATCTGCTATGATGAGCAAGTCTTCTGACAAGGCGAGACCGCCCACTAAACCCAACTCCCCGTTGCCTACCTGTAAAATAATATAATACGGGAATTGGTCGCAAATCATCATCATCATTTCAGCCTAAAGACGTCCACTACGGGACATAGGCCTCCCCAAACTGTCGCCATATTGACTGGACCATTTTTTTTCTTGTGAGGTGAAAAATGCCTATGCATACCGCACCGTCCGGGGAGACGGCGCGGTTATGTGGGGCTTGCATCCACTAAAAACCACCACCGTGAACCTACTGTCGCCTTGTTGGATGGGCCACGAGAACTGCTACGCATGACGTTCGCGACCCATCCAGCATATTGACAGGGCCTAACCTAACCTTCACCAGGTCATCAGTCCACCTAGCATGGCCTTCCAACGCAACATCCTCCGGTAAAATAATCAATATTTATCGTTAACTCTCTCTACATCCAGTGTTTACGTATTTATCGATGTGGCAATTCGATTGTGCTTCCCGCGGAAGTAGCCAAGAAGAGAGCTAAACAGCGTGCAACTAGGAAGCCTATGTCTAGAAGTGACCACTGACCAGCCAATAGCTGATCAAGCTATGTTACGCTGGCACAGCATCTACGAGGTGTCTCCGCTACTGATAAACAGTTATTAAAAGCCTATAATGTCCCACTACAGGGCAAAAGCCTCCATTCCCTCCTTCCACTTTTTGTGATCTATTGCGAATGTACAATGTCCTTTGAGATAGATTTCAGCTCATCCCGCCATCTCCTTCTGAGCCTGCTTCGTTGTCGTTTCCTGCATTTCGGTATCCACTGAGTGGTCATTTTTGCCCATTCCTCCTACTCCGAGCGCCATGCTTCAAACAACGCGTTACTTGTAGGGGTTATAAAAGCCATATTATTAGCAAGCACTACTCAAACGATGATCAAAGAGACCATTGAATAAAACTATCAGAAGGTGCTACAATACCTCCCGCCGGGGCTGCGGGTTGTTTGAAAGCCGCGGCCTCGACATGAGTGGTTTTAGTCAGTAGAAGTCTGACACTCCCTACCGCTTTGCCCAGAGCGGAAAATTTACTTGATGATTTCCCAACCTCCAAATAAAAAGGTGCTACAATACCTCTCTCTCGATATTCCCGTGGCTATCGAACAGGAACACGGCTCTGGCGCCGTTGTCGGCCACAGCTAAACGTCTCGTGACCACGTCGGCCGCCACACACACGGGCTCCACGAGACGCTCTGAACTAATCGTGCGGAGAGTTGTGCCGTCTGCTGTTACCTGTAGTTAATAAGGAACATTTTGCAAATGTAGCTGACTGAGAACGGAGCTCGTGGCCTAATAATAACTACCGCTTGGGTCGATCTTTAGGTTAAGCCGTGCTTGCCTAGGTTGATCCGTGGATGGGGGACTACCCACTGGGCCGTTACCCAGCTGCTACATATAGATATACAGGGTGTAAATCAACCCATCACACAGCCGTCAACCAAGCATTCTGTACATCAAACTAAGTACCCCTACGCAAAAATGTTTGCTGGGAAATTACTTTTTTTTTGGGGTCAAAAATCACATTTTACGGTAAAACACAAAGTAGCACTCTCAAAGTCTTAAAACATTGTGCTAGTGGACGCTTTTAATAATAAACGGGTCATGGAGGTAATTTAAGTAAAGTTATAACCTGAAAAACTAGTATTTACAAAAACAGCTGTGAAAAATTTGGAACTTTGACCCCCAATATCTCCGTAACTACGTTCCCAGATATGGTCTAGAACAAAATAATTATCGCAGTGGTGGGGAGAACAAGTGCCCTTCGTTTGCGTTAAGGCTACTTTTACACCCTAGTCATAACAAAGGCTAACATATTATTACCTAGTACTAAGTGGGTTGTGGAGGTTAGATAGGCAGTCGCCCCATGTACAATATTGATTTTAAGCTGCATTCGGTAAAACTGGATGCCAACCACAACACAGTTGGGAAAAGGCTAGGTAGATTATAGACATGTCTGAGAAACATGTCAAGATTTTATTTACATGGCTACCGTAAATAGACTGCATTAAGTATGAAATTATAATTTAATATGCAATTACAGGTCTGTCAGTCAACATATCACTTCACATTGATGATTGATTGATTTATTGAATAGTGTTTGCAAATGCAAAACATACACACATCAACACTGTCTAGGGATATTTTGGATTTACTCAATTTACTCAAAATGTATTAAAAATAGCATACAACATGTATATATTTTTATAAAGCCCATTTATCAGACAACACTCCAGAATAAAAGAAAACAATGTTTTTTTGCGTAAACAAATTTTTATTCAAATAAAGAAAAAACATGAAATAATGGTAAATCTAACAACGAATGTGTTTCTCAAGAAAAAATTACAAATAAGGAAAAAATAATTTGTTTTTAACAGTTCTGTGAAAAATCAGTAGTCAGTAAAACCACCCATGACGTTAATAACGGTCCTGCAACGGTTTTTCATGCTTTGGATTAAGTTATTCAAGTCTTGCTGCGGTACATTGTCCCAGGTCCGGCTAAGATGCAAAAAAAGTTGCTCTTCCGTCGCAACGTTTGCAGGGAAATTCCTCAAAGCCCTTCTTTGGAGCATGTCCCACGCGTGTTCTATGGGGTTTAGGTCAGGCGATTGAGCGGGCCAGCCTAAGACCGATAAGTCGTGCTCCTGCAACCAGCTCGTCACCACTCTCGCTGTGGGCGGACGGGCGTTATCGTGCATGAGCGTGAATTCTTGGCCCATTTGTAGTCGATGGGGGTAGATTATTGGTACTAGCACCTCGTTACGGTATTTTTCAGCCGTCATGGTGTTTCTGATCCAAACGAGGTCTGTTCTTCCACCAACACGAATTCCCGCCCAAACCATAATTGTCCCGCCGTGGTATGAATGGACTTCCTGAGGATGTTGCAGACGGCTCTCACGACCAGGAACTCGCCAAACACGCACTCTACGTGTATCGGGATGGAAACCGAACCGGGAATCATCGGTAAACAGCACTACAGACCACTGGTTTTCTTCCCAGAGCAAATATTCACGAGCCCACTCTAGTCGTCGTCCACGATTTCCTCGGCGTAGTGCTGGAGTACGAAGCGGTCTGCGAGCATGAAGGTTAGCTTCATGCAGCCTTCTCCTCACAGTTTGGTCACTCACAAGCAACTGGTGCTCTGACTGGAGCCTCTGAACCAACTGCATGGCCGTAACATTTGGTTGTCTTCTCGCGGCAACTTGCAAAAATCGGTCTTGTCGTTGAGTGGTTATGCGCTTCCCGCCTGGGTGTCTTTCAACCACTTCACCAGTAGCACGATAACGTGACCATAACCTTGATATCACGTTTTGTCTTGTTCCAAACTCCTCAGCAATACTCCGTTGAGTAGCCCCAGCTTGGAGCATGCCTACTGCCCTTAACATTTCTTCTCTAGTTAAATGGCGCCGCTGCATGATGCACACAATAACATTAATTCGGAATTAACCGATAACTTGTTATAAAACTTAAATTGGACACAAAAAAATAGCCACAAACTACTGTAGGTAAATGAAACCTTCGGACTTCGCTACCATTATGCCGCGTAAATCTTTTGTTTTTAATGTATTTTTTCAAATTCAAATTTAGAATCGTTCAAAAAGGCTTACAAAATAAACTTTCTTCAAAAGAATTTAAAAGTGGCCAGTATTTTTTGAGTTTAAGAACTTTATACAAAATATCCCTAGACGGTGTTGATGTGTGTAATAATTATGCCAATTAGTGTGTCAACGTGGTGTCAACTTATGAAGAATAGAACAAGTAGACCATCGTAGCTAAGGTCCGAACCTTTACTAAAGAACTGCAAGAAACTCTTGGTGTAGTTTTATTGAAACAGTGATAAGGATTTAAATATGAATTAACTGACTTCAGTGAGAGTTCTTGTCCGCCAGTTGACTGCCACAATGCCTTCAGCCGTCACCGCTATCCCTGTGCAACTCCGACCTGCTAAACCTGCAACATTAGCACACATTATTGTACAAGATTCAGTTACGAAAAGAAATCAAATATGAATTTTATTTATTACTAGCTGAAGCTCGAGACCGTCGATTGCGTAAAATGATTATAAAAAAAATATTACTGTCAGTTTTGAATCAGATTGCGTTTTCAATTTCAAGCGTTCTCATCTTTTTTCACGGAATCTTAATATTTTCCCAAAATCATCAAAACTTCAGCCATCTAGCAGTAAAAGTTTTGTCAAAATCAGTCAAGCCGTTTTGTAGATCAGACGGAACAAACAGACCGACAGATATATATATATTTTTATTAGGTGTTTGTAATAAGTTGCATATATTTTTTCATATGCATTCAGTAAAAAGCTGTTATTTTGATATTATATACAGATACTTCAAGTTTATTTGTATTATGCACAGATTAGTTAAGTTTTTTTGAGAGAAAACAACAGTCAGTTTTTGAACTGGGGACATACAAACCTTCGTTAACGATATGAGTTTTAAAAGCGAACGTCTCGTCGTCCAACACTTTCACTCGCGAGTTGCCTGCGTCCAGGACGTAGATCTCCCGTCGTTTCGGACATCTGCAAACGATAATGTTACCTCAGTTTAATACAATTATAATTTGAGAAGTGCGACGTAATACAGATATATAAAATTCTGAACCACGATTCAAAATTAGCAATTTTAAAGTATGGGGTCATATTGACGTAGGGCACGTCGATATGACGTTTGAGTGGCTGGAGAGGTGCCAGGGGGCCCTCACCTTCCGTCCGACGCAGGTCCTCACCGAACATGGTTGTTTCGGCAGGTACCTGCAAATCAGGCGGGAGGAAACGCCCGGATGCTACCACTGCGAGGATGTGTATACGATATAGCGACAGATGATTATGTGTATACCTGGCTAACGCGACGGGCTGACTGAGCTGCTCCTTCCCGGTGCCCCGTGCGCCCCACAGCAGTAGGGGCACGGCGGTGGGCGCCACGTGCGCGCGCAGGGGCGAGTCCCGCACGCCGCGCGCGAACACCAACACGCGCACGCACAGCGCGCCCGCGTTCCATGGACGCATTGTGATTCTGCAAGTCATTTCATGTATCGGTTGTAAATAAATGATGTTTATTTCTGTAAGTTTTAAAACTAGATGAGGTGTATAATGTGATAATATTCGGATAGGAAATATCCGACTACTATAAGAATAAAACCAAAAACAAACTCAGAGATCACAGTCGCTTTTCCAGTCCAGAAATAATCTTCTTATAAACGCCTACAGAAAAACTTACAGCAATCATCAACAACCATGGATGACAACAAGCCAGGTGGGGCTGAGCAAGGGGCAGCCCAAACTAGTAAAACGAAGTAAAATTTAGATTGCAAAATTTGATTCAGCCTGACAACCAGTCTAACAAAGGGGGCAAGAGGTATTACCCTAATTGGGTGCTGGAGGTCATCTTTTCAGCCGAATGACGTTTACTGCTAGGCATAGGCCTCCCCTAAGTGTAGCCACATTGACCGGTCCCGTGCGTCTCACTTCCAGCGGATCCCCGCAATCTAAACCAGGTCATCGGTCCACCTAGTGGAAGGCCTTCCGTCTTCCGGTTCGCGGTCGCCACTCCATAACTTTTCGGCCACTTAAGTCGGCAATTCTTCGGGCTACGTCGGTCACCATGGTTCTCAAACGGATGTCTCCATTTCTAATTCCATCACGCAAGAAAACTCCGAGCAGCACTCCCTTAGGGTTACTTTAAGCCTTCTGATGAGGCCCATTGTGAGCGACCACGTTTCGGTCCCGTATGTAATCACTGGCAGCACACACTGGTCATAAATTTTCGTCTTGCGGTAAGTTGGACGAGAAGATACAACTCAACTTCCTAAACGCTACCCAGCCGGGTCAGATTCGAAGATTGACCTCTTTCTCAAACTTAGATCTACCTAACTGGGCCGTTTGTCCCAGGTTGACATAATCGTCTACAACTTCATACTCTTCGGTCTTCTGTATAACCTGCCGCAGCGAAGTATGTGGTCTACGGTGCTAAAGCCTTTTCGGAATCAGGCTCATTCGGGAGGCTGAAAACCGTCAAAACTGCGCGCGACACGATTCGTGATGACTCTTGAAAACAACTTGTATGGCTTAGAAGTGAGATGGGGCCTATAATTCTTCAACCGGGCATTGTCGCCCTTCTTGATGAAGAGTACCACCACACCCCTGTTTTACACGTTTTCCCCTCGAGTATGACAGAATCAAACAGCTTCTGAAGGGCCTAAAGGACTGGTTTGCCACCCGCCTTTATGAGTACAGCCGTAATTCCGTCATCACCCGGTGCCTTGTTGTTTTTAAGCTGTTTCAGAGCCATCCTTATCTCGTACAGGCTGACATCCGGGATGTCTTCGGTATAGTGTCGGGTCAGTGTAGCTCTAGGGTATTTTGTTATATTTTCAACGGGTTTACTAGTTGACGTGTCCCCATAGAAACTCTCGATCTCCCGCAGAAGCTCCGGTTTAATGGAAACGATCCTGCCATCGTCGGTCTTCAGTTTCGTGAGCTGGCTCTGCCCAATAGTAATCTCTTGCAAATACCCTGGAGCCTTTATTCCGCTCAATTGCGTCTTTAATACGCTCGGTATTAAATTGGGAGAGGTCGCTTTTCAAGGATTTAGAGATCCGTCTACTGAGCTGCCGGTATTTCCACGCATCGTCGGAAGACTGTAGGATCATCTCACGGAGGTCCTTCACGAGACTGATAGTATGATCAGCGTTTTTTGTTTCTATTTACACGACGTGTCTTTAAAACCTTAGACCCAGTCGTATGGACAGGTTCCACGAACCTATCGTTGTATTCGTCCACTGAGCTTCCTGAGGCACTCGAAACGATTTTGGAGTTCAAGCTGAAAGCTCTCGGGGTTTTGGATCTGGATCTGTGCTGGACTGAGCGTACACTTCATCAGTCGAGACCTTTCAAGCTTGATATTGATGTTCAATGTGCCTCTTACCATGGAGGAGGTCAGCTCTATGTAAAATATTGGTATCCGGCCCAAATATAGTTGGGAAAAGGCTAGGGCAGATAACGTTTTGCAGAGACTTTTTGTGATTTAATTATGATTCAATTTGATTGTACAAGTAGACGGCCCAACCCGAAACTTGCATGTCAGCATATGGTAAACAAAGTACCTAATAAAAAACAAAGTATGTCACGAACTTGAAAATTAAATTGAATTAACTTGCTTTTTGATTAAAATTGGCGTGTGTATATTTATGCGTGTCATCAGCTATCGTAGAAGCTGTTTCATTGGGTAATAAAAAGAATATCGGAACTAACCAGACCGTTGCATGCCTTGTAAATATATATACATATTTAGACATTTTCTGCCAAGTATATAACAGAAACTTAATCATAGTAGATAAAACAGGCCCTAACCCGCGAAAATAACGTACATAGTTGTACAGCCCTGTATCAAGGTCGGCAACAGTGCGGTCAAGTACGGTGGTACTGATGGGTCCAATATGCTACCTTCATCTCCATGCCACTTCTACAGGCATCACTTGCCATCTTAAGCCATAAGAAAATAGAATCATACCTGTAGAGGCCAGTATCAAGGTCGGTGACGGTGCAAGGCAGGGGCGCGTCGTCGATGGTGGCGGCTGCACTGACGGGGTCTCCGCCCGTGCATCGCGCCTCCCCATGATAGTCCACCGTACGAAGTACCACCACCACTTCCAAACCACATACACATGCTGATTCTGGAAACGAGAGATTTTAGGTGATTTTCCGAGTATTATCATTTGAAAACATAGTCAAAATATGATTAGAGAAAGAAAGAGAATATTAAGGACTTGGGGGTAGTTTGGCTGGCGGTAAAGTTGTTCGGGAAAACGTCGCTAGCCTAAATTGTGAAAAATCAAACTGAACGTGATTAGGCGAGTGGTCTAATTAGGTTTTCCGATTGGCTCGTGCCGAAGTCGTAACTATGTATAGTAATTGTTTCGGTCGGTTGTGTTGTTCAGCAAATACTGCCTTATCGCCTATGCCGAACGGATTAGCAGCCCTTTTATTTTCATATTCAACATCAGAAAATGTTTTGCTATTCGCACTGTTGCTATCCGTGAGGTATGTGCCTACAGTGATAACTGATAATGTAAACAGTTTTATTAAAACTGAATCCTAAAAAATTCCTAACTTTGTGTCTACAACGTCTGGCAGATATCGCATGACCAAAAAAATTATGTCGCGGTCGCGGCTACACGCATTGATTTTGTATATTAAATAGCACATACACACCCATTTATTTACCTATGATCCGAACATAGTGGCATGGCAACGTCCAACGGCAACGTAAATACTAGAATGCATAAATTATGTACTACTTTCTAAGTTGACGGACATCACTGACTTATGGTAAAGGAAAATATCGTTTGGAATCCTAATGATCTGAAATTACCGGCACGCGATAGACAATTGGCGATCAATGCCTGTTTGTACTGTGAATGAATACAAAGGTTTCTTACCTTTGAGTTTGCAATGGGGCTTTAACTGGCTTAACCCTTTATAAAAGGGTTTATTTTATACAAAGTGTCCAGTAAACTGGCCAGTCACTTTAAGGTCGTTATCTATTTTTTTATATGCAAGTTGAACCCTATAAAACATTTACGATCCTATAAAGTTAAGGTCAAATTATTATCAGAGGGTACATATTATGTATGTTGTACTCACCTAACTGCAATGTACAGAGCCCAGGGAAGGTGGTACTAGTCCTCACTCTACCCAACTCCGCTAGCGCTTCAGCGAACCTGTGCTGAGCGTCGTTGTGAGCGAAGTCTACGGCAAGGAACGCGTTCTCCCGAGGTTCTGCAAGAGCGGCCGCATCGCCTAGCCGGGCACCCAGAGCAGCTGCCCTACTGCTCACCTCACGGACTTCCACTTGTTGCTGAAGACCTGAGCATTCGGCTTCCACCTGAAAAGTTTTATTGGATGTTACGTTTGCAATTACATGATTAAATAACATCATTCCTGCCGTGTGTTTCCCACCTTAGCCTTCTCCGCATCAATCAATTTCAGTTGTTCTTCAAGGAGTTTTCGTTTATGAGTGGCAGCAGCCGCCGCGGCCGATTTCAATTCGCTGTGACGTTTATCGATTGCAGCCTTCAGTTCTGCGAAATGTCGGTCTATCGCTTCGTCTGCTGCCGTCGCCGCTGCTTCGAGACGTCTCAACTCACTAGCCACCGCGTCTCTTGCCGAGCCTAACTTACTGAGACATTCGTTCGCTCTATATAACAGTATTTCGGACATCCTTTTCAATGCTATGGAGAATGGTACAACTGTGTGGTCGCAAGGGGTGTCGCTATGAGGCCCGTCGGCGCAATGTCTACAGAACACGCAATCACAGGTCTCGCAGAAAAGTAGTTCTCTGCCTGGATGCGAACTACACTGTGGTATGACCTCCCGACGCTGACGGGCCATTAAGTCGAGCAGTTGGTTGACGAGGAAGGAGGGCGGGAGAGCGGCCACCCCGCCCCGCGGTATTGTGATGAGCTCGCGACAGATGGGACATCGGAAACTGCCTGCGTCTCGGGTCTGTGAGGCAGCTATTCGTGTGAGGCAGTGAAGGCAGACTGTATGCGAGCAAGGCAAAAGCTTGGGCGTGTGCTCTCCTCCATCATAAGTGCCTGGAAGAAATCAGAGCTATTGTAAGGCCATAACATAAATGTTAAATGGGTAAGATTTAATCAATAATTATTGTTATTGATACTAATTATTTTTCTTATATTGTCCATTCTATGCATAAGGAATACTAACTATTTTAAGTATTCAATTAATTAGTATTTAATATAAAATTAATAGCCGGTCATTGTTTCAATATTAATTTCTACTCTTCAGTTGCCATAGTGCTCAGTATGACTTATATGTACAATAATGTACATCCATAACTACAGTAGATTATACCGTCATTAACGGAAATAAGGCACTCATTAGCAGGGCTCAAGTATCTAACAGCTGTAATGAATATTAATGATAACATTTAACATAGACCTACTACAAAACATGCTAGCAACAGTGTTAGTAGCACAAGTAATAGAAATAATGATAAGAAAATACTCAATAAACAAGTTTACATGTCTATCTGTCTATTCTACTATTGGGATCTAAAATGACCATTTTGGAGAATCCAGAAGCAGAATCACGGTATTATTTAAGTCTATGACCATTAAAAGAATAGTAACATGGTTCATCAAAATATTACTCTGTTCTGATTTGCTAAAGTGGTCATTAGACTCTCTGTCTGCTGTAATAATAAAAAAAATGTGTTAGATGAGAGTGAGATGAATGAAATTAAACTGTGTGGTGTGCTCCAAATAAAAATAAGTAAAAGTGAAAATTCGGGCGCCTGGAGTACACACAAAACTATGCCAAGGATAGACTTACCTGCGGGAGCTTGAGACTTTTAATCTTCAAGCGGGAAGGCATCAATAAAAATCAATCATGAAAAGTAAGAACGACTTTATTACCCGAAGGCTGCTGGTTTGAAAATTCCTTTCTAACATTAACAACTCTAATGTGTAAAATTAAGAGAAAATTGTTGTTATTATAAGACCTGTCATTATTGCACTTTTTTAAAATAAATTGAAGTTATGTATCATAAACCATACCAAACTCCGTCGACTAAATTAGGAACCTGATGGATTATCCAAGAGCATCTTGGTGATATTCGCCGAGATTGCCAACGGCGGTCCAAGATATATGCATTTTGGTAGGGGCGTGCGTTCAAAAATTTAAGTAATATGGAAAAAAAAAAACGCCTTGTGGCTGAAAACAAACATGAATAATCGTTAGCGGATAAAAAATGGCGATTGATTTAGAAATCGATGCACAAATCGTTACGAGCAATATACAATTAAACTCACCGTTTCTTCCAAAAATCAAAATGTGGTCATCAGTAGATGAATTAATCCAAGCAAATAATTATCAAATGAAGATAAGAGATCCTGAAACAATTAAATATCGGAAACTATTAGCGTCTGCTATCAAAATAGCCATGACAACGCGGAACGGACCGAAATCACAAAGAATTCGCTTACCTTAAAAAATAAAGGCTATCCAATTAGGATCATGACAAGGGCAATCGGCTACCACATAATTAGGGACTAGATGCCGCCCATCTCAAGTTATATTTTGAGATTTTATTGGAGCGCTCAAAAATCACTCCATTGATTCCAGGCTGTAGGTCGAAAAGCAAGAAATGTCAAAGTCAATTTGACAGCATCGAAAATAAAAATCAGTGTGACCACTTCACGAATCCAAGTCAACCAAAAAATGAATTTTCATAAGGCAACACCAACCAGAGCCTACAAATCAAAGCAAAGAATTCAATAGTATGTAACAGGCTTAAAAGACTCGTTACATTACATCCCTCCCCGAAAATAAAAGAAAGGAACTTTCTTTTATTAGAAAGAAATCTTCAACACAATAGACCAGTCTTAACAACTTTCTAATTCCCAAAAAAAGAAAAGAATCATAAAAGATTCAAAGTGTAAATGAATTCTGAAAATGTCAAACGACAAGGTCTCAAGAATTTAATAAAAGTAAAAACATGCAAATGACAAAAAGTCAAAAATGAAATATGTGAAAAACAGAAAAAAATATAAGTTATAAAAACTTGTTAAATGAAACGAAGAGAGAAATCTCTTAGCGCTTCTAAACTCCAAAACAGTGCAGTTAGGCACTATAGCCACTGACTACAAATTTCAAACGAATTCGAACAATTTACCAATACAAACTACAATTTTTAGTGCAGTTAGGCACTATAGCCACTGACTAAAAATTTCAAACCACTTGGAACAGTACAACTTTGAGTGCAGTTAGGCACTATCGCCACTGACTACTATGTCAACTGCTTCCAACTCTACCATCTCTATGAGTGCAGTTAGGCTCTATTGCCACTGACTAACTCCGTATCCAACAATTCAAAAAAAATTTGAAACTCCAAACAAAAGTTTTTAAATAAAGCTGAAAGACCTTATTTAAAATATTGTTACAGGCACAACCTGCAACAAAACAAAGGAAAGCGTACTGTGATCGGCTCATCACCACCGAATTCCCGAGCACAATAGCTGTAAAAGAATGTTGCTGTGACTGGCTCAACACTACCAATCTCCCAAACACAGACAAACACAAAAAATCATTGAGATCTCCAATGAGAAATCTCAATAACGAAAAGGCGAAAGCCAAGGTTTCACAATGCGATCGGCACATCACCACCGAACTTCCGAACGCAAAGAAAAAAGAATGACGAAAGTCAAAAAAAAAAAAATCCCGCATTGTGATTGGAACAACAATGTCCAACACAATGGAAAAAGGAAAAAATATGGCCGGGGCCGAAATCCCACATTGTGATCGGCACAACACCACCGACTTTCCGAGCACAATGGAAAAAAGAGTCGAAATCAAGGTCAAAAGTTACACCAAGATTCAAAAAATAATAAGGCATTTTGTAACAAAGGTTACAGAATGACCCTATAAAAGGTTACCCTTAAAAAATAAGATCTTATACAATCCAACAAAAACGAACAAAACATAAAATAAGATCCTTTGATGTGAAAAACATTTAGTGTGGAAAAAAAATAGTATTAAATTAACCAGAATGGCCTAAGTTTTATTTTTTGGAATGTTAAGAATTCAAATTCAATAAATTTATAAGAAGTTACCTAACATACATCTTTCAAACCACCGATAACCTATCATCCATCCCCTCGTACATCACACTGTCAAAAACGGCCTTCAAACAGAATTTATCAAAATCAAGACTAACACTTGGAAACCAAATTAAAATTTAATAATATCTTTAACATGATAACGTCCCACTGAACCTTTATTTAAATCTTTCAAAACATAAACGTTATCCGAAACCTTTTCAGTTATTTTACACTTTACAAACTTAGGTGCAAGCTTAGCTGAAAAATATGCAGGAGCATGAGATTGAACAAAACTTCTTCTCCACACCATATCACCCACACCAAAAGAAATGACTTTCCGACCTTTATTATAATAAGCGGCATTTCGCTTATACCCCTTTAACAAGTAAGCTTGAACTTTAACAAAAATATCACTAAGTGAATTAAGAGAAACTGCATAAGCATTCCTATTTGAAATTTCTAGTTGAGATAAGTTATCAACAGAACTACTAAAGTGATGTAATGACGCATCAAGAATAAGCTCCCTACCAAACATCAGAAAGTTAGGAGTAAACTCAGTAGCAAGGTTTACACTATTATTCAAAGCTAATTGAACATTGGGCAAAAAACTTGACCAAGTTCTATGATCATCTTTAACAAAACACGATATGCAGGTTTCGACCGTTTTATTATATCTCTCAACAGGGTTATTTTGAGGTGTATACAAAGTATTATAAAATATTTTGGTTATATTAAAACCTTTCAAAAAATCTACAAAATGTTTTGAACTAAATTGAGTTCCATTGTCACAAACTACTATTTTTGGACAAACAAATTTGAGAAATATTCCTTTTTCAAAATGTTTACAAATTACTCTAGTGGTAGCATTGATCATTGGAAAGAACCAGCAATATTTAGTAAAAACGTCTACAACCGAAAGTATGTATCTATGACCAGAATAAGTTTTAGGTAGAATTCCTATGATATCAACTGAGAGCATAAGCATGGGACGATCAACTTTTTTAGGATTAATCATAATACCAAAAGGTGGAGATGTAGTATGTTTATAAGCTTTACAGGTATCGCAAGACAAAATGTATTGATGAATATCATTAAACATTCCCTTCCAAAAATAATGTTGTTTTAATTTCTTTAAAGTTTTATGTATTCCTAAGTGTCCAGAATTCACATCATCGTGATTTGATCTAATAGTATCTAAAATATGCTCTTTGGGTATAACAATCTTCCAGTCTAAAAGACTGTGAGGATTATATTTATTTCTACAAAATTTATATAAAGTATTATTTTCAACTCTAAAATTCTTATACTTTCTAGGAGATTTTTGACAATGGATAAATATTTTTCTATACCAAGGGTCAGTAATTTCATCGTCAGGTAAGACTAAACTGTCCTGAGCGTTTATAGCCGCGACTGAACTCCCTTGTCCATGACTAACAAACAGCAAGGCGAATAGCAAACGAAAAGCAAAAACTAAATTTCAAAAAGTTAAAAGTTTGAAAATAAATTCTCAAGTTTGAGGTTAAGTATTGAAGTCAATGTGGTATTCCCATGAAAAATTACTAAGTTAATTTTATCGTTTTAAAAGTGCAATAATCACTTACAAGCAGCTTAAATCTAGATAAATTAAATGTACAATATTGTACTTACAATTAGATTAAATTATTTTCTTTAAAAGTTAAACTTAGTTTTTAAAATAACTTTACTGTTGAGAACAACAAAACACGGTCAATGCTATACATTTCTGTTGGTTTTGCTAAGAAAAAAACATGTTATTAAAACAAACAGGTCAATAAACAAAATTATCAATAAGTAAACACCAAATATTGTTTACAAAGATTCACCAAATTAAGTTAAGTACTACTTATGAGTCAAAAATTAAAATAAACACAAAGTTATTGAAGTAACAATGTAGAACAAACTAATGCAAACAATAGACTCATAAGTTATTTAATAATTGTGCAATAATGACAGTATATAGGTACCAGACAAACCTACTTCAAGTCCCTGTTCGCTGAGCGACAATTGTAATAATAAAAAAAATGTGTTAGATGAGAGTGAGATGAATGAAATTAAACTGTGTGGTGTGCTCCAAATAAAAATAAGTAAAAGTGAAAATTCGGGCGCCTGGAGTACACACAAAACTATGCCAAGGATAGACTTACCTGCGGGAGCTTGAGACTTTTAATCTTCAAGCGGGAAGGCATCAATAAAAATCAATCATGAAAAGTAAGAACGACTTTATTACCCGAAGGCTGCTGGTTTGAAAATTCCTTTCTAACATTAACAACTCTAATGTGTAAAATTAAGAGAAAATTGTTGTTATTATAAGACCTGTCATTATTGCACTTTTTTAAAATAAATTGAAGTTATGTATCATAAACCATACCAAACTCCGTCGACTAAATTAGGAACCTGATGGATTATCCAAGAGCATCTTGGTGATATTCGCCGAGATTGCCAACGGCGGTCCAAGATATATGCATTTTGGTAGGGGCGTGCGTTCAAAAATTTAAGTAATATGGAAAAAAAAAAACGCCTTGTGGCTGAAAACAAACATGAATAATCGTTAGCGGATAAAAAATGGCGATTGATTTAGAAATCGATGCACAAATCGTTACGAGCAATATACAATTAAACTCACCGTTTCTTCCAAAAATCAAAATGTGGTCATCAGTAGATGAATTAATCCAAGCAAATAATTATCAAATGAAGATAAGAGATCCTGAAACAATTAAATATCGGAAACTATTAGCGTCTGCTATCAAAATAGCCATGACAACGCGGAACGGACCGAAATCACAAAGAATTCGCTTACCTTAAAAAATAAAGGCTATCCAATTAGGATCATGACAAGGGCAATCGGCTACCACATAATTAGGGACTAGATGCCGCCCATCTCAAGTTATATTTTGAGATTTTATTGGAGCGCTCAAAAATCACTCCATTGATTCCAGGCTGTAGGTCGAAAAGCAAGAAATGTCAAAGTCAATTTGACAGCATCGAAAATAAAAATCAGTGTGACCACTTCACGAATCCAAGTCAACCAAAAAATGAATTTTCATAAGGCAACACCAACCAGAGCCTACAAATCAAAGCAAAGAATTCAATAGTATGTAACAGGCTTAAAAGACTCGTTACACTGCGGTACTCAAAGATATTTAATGATTACTGAAGCCAACACTTAGTAAAGATTTGACATACTTTTGTATGACAAAACTTTCAAAGCCTTTACTAAGTGATGGCCTAAGTAATAATTAAAGCTCTCTGAGTGTGGCAGTGAGTCTCCTTAGCCAGTCATCGGGAGGAGACACAGTACTCTCTCCCTTTCCCTCGTTATTATTCTCTTCTTGACATATCAGTTGAAACAATTGAACATCTGCAGAGTTAACATGTAAACTCCCTTATTTCTTATGTATGTGAGTGGTGTACTAACATAAACACGTGCCGCAGGTGAGGAAGCTCTCGTTAAAGTCTTCATAGTTGATGGAGACGGTCTCGACGAGCGTGGAGCTCATGCTCGCCATCCCGACGCCCAACCGTGAACTGGCACATAAGAAACACGTTTAACAAGAAATACTTCGGATGATAAAAATGACTGACTGGGTGTTCCCGTTGGCAAATCATTTGTATGATGACATGATGTCTGATGCAATAAAAGATTACTAATTATTTAACTATTATTAATTATGATAACGAATCAAATAGTTACAATAGAACTAAGAGAAGAGACTTCAACAAGGTTTATGTGAATATTTAACCAGTGGAACTCCAGGGGAACACCCTGCAACATAAATACATTTAGCACCCGATGTATTATTGTATGTACATGCAGGAGAAGGTAGAAATATAAAGCGGATATGTGTTGGTAATCTGTTGTCTTTAGCTTTCATAGCTTAGACTGTCTAACGAAACAGATAGTGTTAATAAAGCCAATATATGTAGTGTTTACATACTTGAAGTATTTACATACTTCAAGTATCAGTAATCACTTTTCTCTGTATTTAACGGTTGAAATCAATCCGGAGTCACGTATCTGTCCCATAAACAGTAGCACTTTTAATTGTTTTACGACACATTTAAACCTAAATCTCAAGTCAAAACGTTAGTCATTAAACTCACAAAACTTCTTAGTACTTAACTATACAGGAATAAACATAATTCCTAACTAGTGTTTTTAGACCACTGTATTTATGCTATGTAATTACACTAATTACAATTCATTAATATTCAAAGCAGTTTTTATTTTTGTATATTTTTTGTGATTGCTACTGAGAGCTTTAATCCAACGCGGCAACGGTTACACTCCATCGGTGCGAGCTTTAATACTAAAATAATAACAGTGAGTCAGTACAAATCCTTTAACAAGTTCATAAGGAAAATTAATAGAATAATCGTGTAATAAGGAAGAAGTGAAGCAGTTTGTTTGCAAAACAATTTGACCTTTGTTCAATATAAGAGGGCAAATTCTTAAAGAGTTTTTTTAAAGGTGCGTTTTTATAAATGTCATTTTTGACATCTATAAAAAGGTATGTCTGATGCAATAGTTTGGTGATCTATGCAATTTAATGGTTTTTGAATTATTATTACACATAATCATACTGTGTTAATGTTTTTGGATTTGTTGGATTAAACTGTTTTTTTTTTTAATTTATTTTTATGCTCTCTCTAATTGTTAATGTTGACAAACACTAATAAAACTTATGAAAAAAATAGGGTACAAAGTTAATAGTGATAATAAAAAATGTGTTTGGTGATAAAAATCTGTGTTTTTTATAATATAGTGGTGAGCTAAATGCAGTATGTTTAAGTACATCTTTTTTATATCATTAGATCTTTATAGGTCATATTTTTATCTGTATTATTATTTTGAACTTTTTCAATGATAATATAAATTGATATTAAATTAAGCATGCTAACTATAATAAAACAACATATTTAAATTACACAAGAAATATTTTGTAATAGATTTGTTTGTTTCAGATCTATTACACTCGGTCCAATTTCAACATTATTTGATAGTTATAATTGGGTTAGCTATAAAAGAGATAATAACATGTAAATGTGCACATAACATTAATATTCATGATTCACCAATCACTGCAGATTGTTCTCGTTCCAACCCATTGTCTCCAATTGAGCTAATTATGTAATTGTTTTGACATTCATAAATTGTAATCTACAATATTAAATGGGTTAATACTGATAATCGTAGGTTACGTTCTGCAGTATTGTGATTGCAATAATTAAATGTCACGGTTTGATTACGTATTTATAATTTGATTTAAATTAATAAAAAAGATTTATTTTGATATCTTGTTTTCATTTTTACTCATTCAAATGCCAATTTTAGATAGCAGCAGACTAATTTGATTTAGTAAATATTTTTAAACACAAGTGCTTGTACCAACATTCAATATTATGTTTGATTAGCAGTAAATACATAGAAGTGTTTATTAAACCTTGGAAAATAAACAGATAAACTACACCTTATCTAACAGCTGATTTATTTATCTTGAATACATAAATAAACTGGGGATTAATGTCTCATTTACATATTTGTAACAGAAATGAATAAATTATATTGAGAATAATTATTATGGAATGGAGTGTCAAGATTGAATTTGAACAGCAGAAAACTTTAATTTAGATGATAATGTCAGAGTGAGAATGTAAATAGATGACAGTAACATTGTAAAGTGGGCTATGTTATATTTACAAATGATGAAACTCACCTCCAAAGATTAAGATAAGGTGGTATCTCTTAAATAAACCGGTAAAAATACAACACACACACACAGTCTCAGACAGTTCATTGGCCTCACAAAATTCCTTTCTGTTTTGTTATTATAGTGTGGTGCAAAATCGTGACTATTGTAATGTGCTGTTTTAACTAAACATAAACAGTGCAGGTTGTTATATAAGTAAATATCCATTGTTTTGTTACTGTGACTTATGCATACACTATATAAATTATAGTTTGAATTATAATAACGTTAATGCAGTAAAATAATGATAGTACTTACAGGAAGGAGCAACAATACATGGACGTGATAACAGGAACAAATTACGATATGGCTCAGTCTACGTATCTCATATTACACGCGACGACACTAACACTAACTAGCTTTATGACTTTTTTAAGTAAATTGAACGCGTGAATACAACGAAAAGCGAACGTAAACACATATTTTATTAACACGTTAGCAACTTCACAATCACGCACACTCATTAATTATGTACACAGCGCTCTGCACATCTATACTTATTTATTAAATGATTTCCTCAAATTATAATAAGCCACACATCTCCACAATGTAAAACTTAAAAGCTCTTTCGTAATCGATCGATAGTTTTAACGAAACTATTCTCATGACAAAGAAACTTCATTACAATAGGCTTAGCATCGGTGTAACTAAATCGTAAGAAGAATAAGCGTAGCACTATTTTGAGAATGCGTTTTAATGATTCATTGTTGACTTATTCATATTTGGATGAAAATCCCTACCCAAATATTTATCTAAACTATTTTGTATCGACCATTAACCTCACCATCACCTAAACATTTTGAACTGTCAAACAGTAAGGTTGTGCCGATTTCTCCTTCTTGCAACCGTATTTGTCGATAATTTCCACTGGCATCAACAAAAAACCTGTTTTATTTTTTGTAAGTTAAAATGAGCGTAACAAGGAAATTGATCCAACGAGAACATCGCATTTAGGCATGCACTTAGTATATAAAGTACTGATTCTGTTAGCCTGTGTCATCTCACTGCTGGACAAGATTTTCCCCTATGACCTCCAAATCGATCCACGGCCAACGGAGACCAATTATTTAGCCAATAAATTATCGAACCCAAAATGAAACAGTCGCATCAACGTAAAAAGTAACGTCGCAGAGTTTCGATATCGATTTTGTTGTTGGGATTGCTCAACCCTATCAATCTAATGTTGTCAACCCTAAAAAACTTTTGATGCGTTCAAAATAATAATTTAAAAGGCTGGCCACCCAAGTCATTTTTGAAAAAAAAACAATGAAAATTATAACGATTTCAATCTTTTTAGGTAGGTAATTTATCAGAAATCTTGGTAAAGGATTTTCATTTGGGGAAATTAGACATGGTGGGAACGGGCGAAGTAACGGGCATTGTCTGAGGCCTATAATCATAGTTTTTATTATTATAATATTTGCTATTCGCCAGCCTCACCAAGTATGTTTGATGGAGATGAACTGATTGCTTTTTATCCGACTGCAAGGGAAGGGTAATGTTTTTTATAATTAAGCCCCTTATCTTTTATTCGTATTACTATACTACTATTAGGTACATATTTTTATTAAAGTCCATTGTATTGAAAATAAACTATTGTTTCGAGTAAACTACTACCTACAAGAACTAACTCGTCAGTAGGAATCTTCGAGTTTTTTCACACAGAAATGCCGGATATTTTTTGGTCTCGTCACGAATTAAGTAGGTACCTACCTACTTACATCAATTTTATCAGTTACTATTCGTACACAGGCCGCCGTACAAGGTCAAACAAATAAGTTCTCAGAGGCAATCAGCGCGTGCCGTCTCTTCATTCTATTTATATTTTTGGAGTTTTTAGTCTTATTTTCGCTTTATACGCAGTAATCATGAGACATAAATCTTTGAGCGAGTGCTATACGTTATATGCTGTCCGAAAGCAAACCTCCGTTCAGTAAGTACAAAAATAAACAATACTTTGTGATCAATTTGCCCGGGCCAGCACAACAATTTCACGTCAATACATAAGTCAATTAATTAAAGTCAATAAATCGCAATGTGTCTGTTATTTAGGTACCTATTGATTTAGCGTAGATCATGACAGTTAGGTGTAGCTTAGTGTGCATGGCGACCAATCAAGCCAAGTATAATAAACCAGTTTATGCAGATCTCTCATTGTACAGGAAACCTATACAAAGTGAAGCCATGTTATACTGGAAGTGTCTAGGTGTCCCAGTGTGTAGGTACCTGCCTATTGTGATCAATCATGCTTCTACATACATTAGAAGAATTACTTAATAAAGGCTCTGAAATACCAGTCTGTTTCCCCATTTGATTGCTTTGTCGGTCTAGTACCTAGTCGTTAGCACGAGATCGCTGAACATGGGGTCGTGGTTTCGTTACATCCGTCCGTGTGATTGCTAATTCAGGCTCGTACTGAATAATAATAGGTACTAATAATAATAATAATACCTAGAAGTTATGCAAATATTACCGCTAAAATGCGGTTTTATCATGCCTACGCCTCCCTCTGCCCAACTCTTGGGAATTACAGGGGTAATATTATGGTTTATTTCAGGAATGGCCGTCGAAATTACTCTTCGTCCGTCGCACAGGAGCCCAAACCATTTAAATCGATACCTGGACTTTCGTCTTTACCAATAATCGGTCCCTTGCACCACTTTCTGCCTGTGATCGGTAAGTTAATTTACTATTAAGTATTAACCAGTCAGCTACGTTCTACCTACAGACTGTAGTACTTCAGACAGTATGCGCAGGAGCTCCAGGACCTGATCCCACCATCACCCTTTCACCACCGGGCTAGCAGACGTACTGCGGCGTATTATCCACACTTGGTTGATATCTCGACAAGTCATACTCAGCGGATCTTCTCCACGTTTATGCGCACAGCCACAATGTAGAACTCTCTGTGTTCCCTCCCACATTTAATCGGTCTGCCCTATAAGCAAGAGTGAACAGGCATCTTCTGGATACGCTCATACCATCATAGACTTCATCCATCGCTTTCGACCTCGATGGCCAAGAGTAGCCCCTATAAGCAAAAAAGCCCGATTTGCATTGTTCAAGTGTTTAGCGAAGTGGATAACTCAACAGTCGCTGTTTTCGCCACTCACCACTGTCCTTGAACAGTGTAAAACAGGCAGTACCTAGATCAAAAAACATCTTGAGGAAACCGGCACGTCCTAGGGCCAAAAATAAAAAGACACATCACTAAGCCAGATTACAGGATACTTCTCATAGAGGAGGCCCGTGTCCAAGCAGTAGGAACCTAGTGTTCCTGATTAGTGATAATACTAATGCAAACGACAGGCTTTTACTTTTCATAGCAAGAATCATTCCTATCTACCCTCCTCTCCTACAACTACTTAGTCCTCGTAGCAACAGATAAAACCAAACTTAATCACAATTCCAATTTTATCAAATGTGTTCACAATATTTTTGTCTTCAGGGCAATTTGGACCAAATGCAAACTTTTTCGATCTCGTCGGTACTATGCACAAGAAGTTTGGTCCTGTAGTTAAAATGCAGGGGATCATTGCAAGAGCTGATATGGTTATATTGTTCGAACCCGAACATATAGATCAGGTAATTGTAGAACATCGAGTTGCTCTCATCATTCTCACGTACAGACGCAGCACATTAAGTTTCCACAATCTGTTAAATTTATTTAATAGATTGTCAACTTTATAGCTAACGCATTAGGATGAATGTTAATTGGGAAAATTTTAGTTTCGGGTAACTTGATGTGCTCGCGGCTGTACCTACTTATCCCAGTACATTAGGGTCAACGCAGCATGTCTTTTTCTTCCATACTGCTTTGCGACATTTGTTGTCATTTCACACAATCTATTCTTTGAGTTGCTGTATTGATTCTAATTAATTAGGTAATTATCATATTTTGTTCTTTTTTAAGGTCTACAGGGCGCAAGAGGCAAATCCACTGCGACCCGGCTTTCAGACACTGGAATATTACAGAGAAGTAGTCAAGAAGGGTACTCTTGACGACCTATACGGATTAACTACAGCGTAACTTTGATTGATGGGATTATTTATAGATTATGTTTAATATGAATAATTAACTTTATAATTAATCTTGTTCTCTGTATTACAGTCAAGGAGACAAATGGCGAGATTTTCGTACAAAAGTCAACCCTCCTTTGTTGAAGCTTAAACTGGTAAAGGTGTACACGCCAGGGCTAGACGAAATTGCTCAGGATACGGTGCAGAGGTAGTATCTCCCTACCCATTTATTTTCCATATTTAGACATAACATTCTTGTCTCTTTCTTTCGGAGCGTCTTTTCGAATCCATAATTATGATGATAAGTATATTATAATTTATAGGTAGGTACTTATTTTTGTAAGTTTTTTTTTTTTTTTTTAAAAACGTTGCCCCACTCGAGGAATTTCTCCTGTATCGTGTAAATTGGTCTATACAAAAACATTTACACAATATAAAATTGATTATTAATACTGAGACAGTTCAGTCTCATCTACGAGCTTCGGTCTGATTTTCAGAATGTCGCTACATAACTACGCCTGCTTCGATGGTAACTGTACTTATTTTATATTATAAGGCTTGTAGGTAATTAGATCTAGAACCTTCCATTTTAATAATCTCTTCCAGGATAAAGCGACTGAAAGACGACAAAACGTATTTGGAAGAAAACTTCGCACTCGAAATGAACAAGTGGTCGTTAGAATCGATAGCCCTCGTGGCTTTAGGGTCGAGAATGGGATGCCTTGAGGACAATTTACCAGAGGACCATCCAAGCCGCCAACTGATGCAGTGTTCGAAAGATATTATCGAAACTGCTTTTCAACTAGAATTTTTGCCAAGCGTTTGGAAATACATCGCGACACCTGCTTTTAAGAGGATTATGAAAACATATGACACGCAATGGGAGTAAGTTAATAAACTTTCAATTGCTTAAAAACGTTTAGAAAGGATTTTATTACACAGTACTTTTTACAGAATTAGTACAAAGTATATTGAAGAGGCAAGAAAAAGGATAAACGAACGAGGTTATGATATTCCTGATGAAGAGAAGAGTATAGTTGAGAGACTGTTGGCTATTGACGAAAGGGTAGCTGTCTTGATGGCTAACGAAATGTTAATGGCTGGTATTGACACGGTAAGTGTACGGGCCATCGACCTTATTGCAAGGGCATAAGAGTGAAATAACTAACCGCACTTTTTTACAGGCTTCGTTTACAGCCACAAGTGTAATTTATAACTTGGCGATAAACCCGGATAAACAAGAGAAACTTCGGGAAGAAATACGTTCTGATGACCCGCACAAACGTTATCTCAGAGCTTGTTTGAAAGAAGCACTCCGACTGTGGCACGTGGTTCCGTCCAATTTGAGGAGGACCGACAGAGACCACATTGTGGGTGGTTATCATATTCCTAAAGGGGTAAGAAATAATTCACAATAGTTCATTTAATTTAACGAGCTTTAGTGCCTGCACTTTAAAGTTTAGTTTCCGATGCGATTTAAACAATTCACTCAAAAGGACTTTTATATATTTTCTTTTGTTTTCAGGTTGATGTGATAGCACCAAATGAGTACTTATCCAGGATGGAAAAGTACTACCCACAGCCCAACGACTTTGTTCCCGAAAGATGGCTAGCCGATAAATCTGATCCTCTATACTACGGGAACGCACATCCAATGGTCACATTACCCTTTGGTTTCGGCATAAGGAGTTGTATTGGTAGAAGAATTGCTGAACTGGAGATTGAAACGCTTATGAAGAGATTCTTCGACGAGTTCAAAGTAACGTGGGACGGACCTCCGATCAAAGTTGTCAATAAAGTGACGAACGCATTTGTTGGACCTTACCACTTTAAATTTGAAAACGCTAAATAATCTACCTCAAATTTAATCATTGTTTTTGTTATTTTGCTATTATTATTTGTGTAAGAAGCTTTGATTTTTTACGCCATGTATTTAAATTATGATTTTTATTGATTAGGTAGATATTTGTTGCATTTTTATACAATTATGAAATGTTTTTAACTAACACCCGACATTTTGATAAGTCGTAGTTTACTTTAAAAGCACCAAGTCCGCCATATAATTTAGTGCCTTAAAAAATTAAGATTATTTTATTATTAACTGTTGTCTCTTTTTTAATTACATTGAGTACAAATAATAAATATTATTACTGTTATAAAGGTTTTCTATATTTTGCTTGTATCCATACTCGGTACATTTTCAACAGTTTCCCTCTATTCACTTGAAGTCTTCTGTCAATTAGATTCTGTTCCTCAATAAACCCAGCTCCTTTAAATAAGTTCGTTATTTCTTCTTGAGTAAAGAAGTAGACTCTTGTGTTATCTCCTCTGACATAAAAGTTGTCAGATATGCATCTGCCCTTCTTGAATCTCAGCTGTGCTAAGTCATAGCGGCCATAGTCACGGAACACCAATAACCCACCAGCCTTCAGGTATTTGTAAATGTTGTTGATAACAGTTGTCATTCTGAAATTGAAAGATGATAATATCTTATCAATAAGTCTAACTAGAATGTTTTGCTGTGATAAGGGCAGTAGAATTAAGAATATAAGATAAAGAAAGGATTTAATGATAAAAAAAGTTACTATTGTTGGA
The DNA here is from genome assembly GCA_949774965.1 of Diarsia brunnea. Classification (NCBI taxonomy): domain Eukaryota; kingdom Metazoa; phylum Arthropoda; class Insecta; order Lepidoptera; family Noctuidae; genus Diarsia; species Diarsia brunnea. The sequence goes on from OX459011.1 coordinate 9,583,321, forward strand.
ATAATAACAGCTTGGAGCGCATGGTGGAACTAAATTAATAATAGTAGTGACAGTCTAGTCTAGTAGTGTGACCATCAGACTGCCAAGTCCAGAGGTCTCGAGTTAGAACCCAAGACTCACAATTCTAATTTTTCAGATTCATGTGTGTACTGTAAAATTATCACTTGCTTTCAGTGAAGGAAAAAATATTAAGGAAGCCAGTATCATCATCATTCATCATTTCGGCCGAAAGACGTCCACTGCTGGACATAGGTCTCCCTCAATAGTCGCCACATAGACCGGTCCCGTGGGTCTCGCAACCAGCACATTCCCGCAACCTTCGCCAGGTCATCGGTCCACCTAGTGGGAGGCCTTCCAACGCAACGTCTTCCGGTTCGCGGTCGCCACTCCAGAACTTTTCGGCCCCATCGGCCATCCGTTCTGCGAATAATGTACCCTGCCCATTGCCACGTAAGTCTGGCGATTCTTCGGGCTACGTCGGTTACCTTGGTTCTCACGCGAATGTCTTCATTTCTGATTCGATCACGAAAAGAAACTCCGAGCATAGCCGTGAACGTCCGTATGGTGTCGGACGTAAAGAATAGCACCATCTCATATCTACCCGTGGGTGTCGTAAGAGGCGACTAAGGAATTCTCTGTTCTTTGTTATGACCGTACTGCGATCGCCAACCCGCCTGCCAAGCGTGGCGATTAAGGCAAACCCCCCCAAATGAAAATTAATGCAACAGAAGCCAGTATGCCTGAAAGATATTTCATGACGACAAGCAAAGCCAAGCTCATGGCCCATGGCCGGCATAAAAATGCTAACACCAGGTTGGGCACTAACCTCACGATAAAGAATGATGAATAATTAGTATGAGCTTGAGGATAATCAGCCTGAAATTTTCTCACAAGCTAGGACACACCAGGTTTTCTTGTCTGTCCTATTTTGAGAGCAGTGGTGATAAACATTATAAATATCAATAATACTCACTTTGCAGGATCAATAGCAGACAATACAAATATCAGCACAATGATATCTATAGAGTTTTCTTCAAATGGTACTTCCCACCTGTCAAGTGTAGCGTCTAGTACAAATACATTGCAGCGGTCTGTTGCATACAGTTCGCTTTGTTGCATAATTTCTATTGCTTTTGATGAGAAGTCACAACCATATATAAAGAGGTTTGGATCTTGACTGTACTGCAGTATTGGGAATATGCAGTTGCCAACTCCACAACCTATTTCAAATATGGTTCTTTTTGTGCCACTCTTAGGTTGTGGAGTAGTTTGTGTGGCATTATTTTCCCCTTCAGGGTACACCCTCACTGGTGCTGATGCATTGTCTGGAGCCAATTCTGGGAATTCGGTGAAAAGCCAATGGCGATCTTTGAAGAATCTGGAATTATTTAAATTTGTTTTGAGTCAAAATACACAGTGTAGTCAAAAGTTCAAAAAGTAAGAGTGTCATCTTATGGGCAGGTTATTTGCAAAAACAAGTTTATCTTTATAAATTTTAATCCTCAAGCGGTTGCACAGCATCAGATCTACAATTTAATATTCTAAAATTACCCTAAGGTAAGTGAGGTTCCACAACCGCTGCCAATCCAAATGCCCGTTCAAAGGTTAAGCTTTAGCCCAGCTACTATAATGGTTTAAGCACAAACTAAAATACATTACTTGTTTTGATGTATATCATAAAAGGCATCCCAGTGTTTGTCAGCTTCATCTTCTAATGACTGTAAACATTCCTTAGAGAGTGTTACTTGAGAATTTTGTTCAACTTTTCCCTTTGCAACCGTTTCTTGTTCTTCATCCCATTCAACGTTGTCCCTGCAATAAAAAAAAAATTAAGAAAAACTCATTAGATCCTATGTTGAATGTAAGAAACTTGTGCTGAAAAGTACCAGGCATTAAAAAGGTAAACATGCTTCGCATCATTCAAGTATCTTCCGCCACCAGCAGGCTTCTTCCGATGCCTAGTTTTTTCCAGTTCTAATATGATTTTATCACATCGAGAGTTCTTACAAAATCTAACCAAAGAAGTAAATACGGTACCACGCGTTATGTTTGAAAACTTCATCAGCATTTTCCAGATATCTGTTGCCAAATTGTGGTCTCTTATCAATTGGGAAGTCTCCCATTTGTGGATTTTTCTTGGGTTCTAATTGTTTTTCTTATTTTCACTCTTAAACTATAGCAATTTCAATAAAAAATAAAAAGAATAATGTTTTTCAACCAACACTGACATCTGAATCTGACACTGACAGTTAACTTCTAATGACAATCACATTGCGTGTAAAAATACTGCGTTCCAATTAATAACTTCCTATAATACATGAAGTTTTAAGAGAAAAAATCGTGATAATGAGCTAAAATACTTTGGTGGATAAGATAAAAGACTTTACTTATTCGTTAATTGAAAGATAATTTCTCCAATCTCCAAGCTCTCGAACGTTTCACACAGCTGTAGGTACTTTGACTACCAATAGATGGCGGGACAGTCGCATTACATCCCGAAAGTGGCAAATCGCTTAGAGAGATCAGTTGACCTTATCGTCATAGCTCCCTCATGATTTCATGACAAACTTGGTGACTAAGAAAAATAAATACCTTTCTCCTTCTTAGAACAGTATTTTACACGACACCCTACATAATAGGATTACCTACCTGTATAACGTCACGCCTAGTGATGATAAATTCCCGAGAACATTCTCCTTGCGAGAACTTTGCTGTTAAGTTCTCGAGAATATTCTTTTGGAAGGAAAGCGAGAATTTAAAAATTGAATGACTCCTTTGTATCAGTCTTTTTTTTAGTGCATTTGAAAGTTTTACAAAGTCTACGTTAAAATAATATAATATTCAAAAACTTAATCCTCATTAAATTCTCATGAGCAAGAACATTCCCGAGAATATTTCCGAGAATGTAACCATAATATTTCTCTTATAGTACGTAAGTAGTGATGGTAAATTCCCGAAATGTCAAATGTCCACCGATATCTCCGTGAATTGTGGCCTGGTTTTCAAAATTATTTTTGTGTTTGTAAGGGTATACTCCCGAGGTGGTCCCATTATCACTAAGTCAGGATCTGATGATGGGAAAAAATTAAGCGATATGGAAAATTATTATATGGTAGGGTGTAAAAGTACCCTTAACGCAAACGAAGGGCACTTGTTCTCCCTACCACTGCGATCATTTTTTTGTTCTAGACCATACCTGGGAACCCCTTAGTTACGGAGATATTGGGGGTCAAAGTTCCAAATTTTTCACAGCTGTTTTTGTAAATACTAGTTTTTCATTTTATAACTTTACTTAAATTAGCTCCATGACTCGTTTACTATTCAAAGCATCCACTAGCACGATGTTTTAAGAGTGCTTCATTGAGTTTTAGCGTAAAAAGTGATTTTTGACCCAAAAAAAAAAAAAATCGTTTTCCAGCAAAAATTTTTGCGTAGGGGTACTTAGTTTGATGTACAGAATGCTTGGTTGACGGATGTGTGATGGGTTGATTTACACCCTGCACCCTGTATTGTTGGAAAGGAGGTATCTCAAGGTAAGGTACCATTGGTAAGGAAATCAGGATCTGGTGATGAAATCCCAAGAATCGAGGGCAACCCCCAAATCTTTTACTATTATTATTCCCTTTATTAACTTTTTAACAAATTTTGTACATTTTTAAACATTTCTATATCAAATAATATTTAAAAACATTTAAAAATATAAAAAAATATTATTATTCATTTATTATCAGAAACAAAAAATATTCTATACATTGTTAGTAAATCTTACTTATAACGCGCTTCCTTTTGCGCGTATTACGTATTTCGTTCTATTTCTAAACCTTTACAAGTATTCGCATCTAGTAGTCATCACTTCATGTTGATGAGCTGATGATGCGCTCGACTTCTCTGAGATGCACCATCAGATCCAGATTTCATTATCGTGGTACCACCCTTGGGATATCTCCGTTCCAACAAAAAAAGATTTTTTTTATATCGGTTTAGGCGTCTTCGAGTAGTTGGTGAATTTATATACCTACATTAGGTAAAAAAAAGATTCCGACGAATTAAGTAAGTACCTCCTTTTTTAAAGTCGGTTATTGAGATTGACCTGCTATCATCAGGTCAACCTAATAGCCTGAAATAATACAACTATCGGTCCATACGAACGTATAACTTTGAAGGAATTATTGAATTAGAAATTCTCTTTGAACTCCTAATCGTTGAGGAGTAGTACCACAGAACAGATAAAAGAGGTATTATTATAATATTATATTATAAACTATCTGTGTACCAAATTTTATCCAAATCCGTTCAGTAGTTTTTGCGTGAAAGAGTAACAAACATACACACTCACACACAAAGTTTCGCCTTTATAATATTACTAGCTGATGCCAGCGGCTTCGCCCGCTACAACTCGAAAATTATCCCACGGGATGATACAATCGGGATAAAAACTATCCTATGTGTTAATCCAGGGTATAACCTATCTACATACCAAATTTCAACCAAATCGGTCCAGCCGTTTATGCGTGAAAGAGTAACAAACATCCACACATCCATTCTCACAAACTTTCACATTTATAATATTAGTAGGATAGTAGGATTATAAAGAGGTTTAATTTGTTTCTCTGTAAGTTGGTAATCTCCGGAATTAATGACCAAATTCTAAACTGTTTTTACTGGTAGAAAGATACATTATTTGTGGGTGCTATAGAGTATAAATTATACTTATATCATGTATATTAGCCGAGCTATCACAATTTTTGCGGACGAAGTCGCGAGGGAAGTGCTAGTTAGTGATGTAGGTGACCCGTGACCAGTATGACAAATGAAAGTTCAAAGATGTAAGCAGTCATTAGATTAGGCAGGTGGGTACATATTTAAATAATTACACAATCTTATATTTGAACAATGCATTCTTTCGTATTATAAGTAAGTGAAGAGGCGCATTATTTTAGCATGACCATGTCAACTGCTTTGCTTTTTTTTCAATTAGTTACGGTGAACTGTCTAACCATAATTGACGAGAGACTTGTCGAGTTGCCTGTGTTGTTGTGTTGTGTGTATAGCTTAGCTACTCAAAACGTGGCATAGTTAAAGTTTCCGTTTGTTAAATGGTGTTCAACACCGTCTGTCATGGCAGACTTTGTACTGTCTTTTTCCCATTTCACAATTTGTATAAATGAGGAAATTGTGAAACGGTCAGAATAAAAGGCAATAGATGAAACCTTAATATTATACACATATATTATATACGCGTGGCTCAGGCATGAAATAGGAAAAACGCACCTTTCGAATCAAATTCATCGATAACTTTTTGTCGTAGATAGATATTAGTGCTCGTGACTGTACGTAGGTACACTAAATATAAAAAAAAAACAAAAAGGGTGTAAAAGTGTACCCTTATCGAAGCCGAAAAGCACTCGTTCTCCTCCCCATCACTGCGATATTTTTTTTGTTCTAGACAATACCTGGGAACCCCCTAGTTACGGAGATATTGGGAATCAAAGTTTCAAATTTTTCAGAGCTTTTTTACTAACTAGCTATTTACTAGTTTTCCTGGTTATAATTTTACTTAAATTTCCTCAATGACCCGTTCTCCTACTATTCAAAGCATTCACTAGCACAATGTTTTAAGAGTACTACATTGAGTTTTACCCTAAAATGTGATTTTTGAACCCAAAAAAAAAGACGTTTCCCAGCAATAATTTTTGCGTAGGGGTACTTAGTTTGATGTACATAATGCTTAATTGACGGTCGTGAAGGGTTCGTTTACACCCTGTATTTACATAAAGCAAAATTTAAACCCGATTTTCTCGTGAAACAACAGTTTCCACATCAAGACAAGACTTTTTTCGTAATAGTATAAGTCGTCCGTAACGACATAAGATAACAATCAATACAGTAGGATAAAATCACTTTTTAAAATGCTGCGTGTATATAAGTGTTCGTGACTCTACTGCTAAAGTAATTTTCCAAACACATGCAACTATTGCACTTGACACTAATCAAAATCTGTTACTTGGTAGGACAAGTAATCGTAAGAGCAATCTACGCCTGATGGCTGACCACAGAACAGATAAAAGAGGTTAGAAGGGCCTTGTGGGCGGGGCAGGCGCGCCGCTCATATGTCGCAAACGCTCAAATCTCGACAAAATTTGATTTACCGGCCAACAATCGCGCTCACACTGACAGCGTACGAAGCTCCGCGAAAAAAAAGAATTATGCCATCTTGCGCTATTATAATGTGTCGGAAAAGAAGCCAGGGTGTGTAGTGTTCCTCGAGAAGGGATTTCTTATCACCGGTAAATCCAAATACCTTAAAATACAAGTAATATTTGTAATTATTACAATAGTATTATGTAGTTGGTAGAAAAAATGATACTGTCGCAAGCAGTTAAAAAATTACGTACATTGCTTGCAATACCATGGGTACCATCTTGTACTGCGTGGGCGATTGCGCGATGTATTTCGTTCACTGCGAACGTCGCGTACGACGAGCCAAAGCTTGAGTTCTGCAAAATCTATGCGTTTCGATTGTGTTGTACCAAGTTGTAAACAATGTCGATATTTAGTATGTGTGAATGTATTCAAATGATATTATTATGAATATGATTAAATAACTTCGTTTATTACTGTCAATTATTGTTTATTGTGGGTTATTTATTTTGGTTTTCGTCTAAAATTTGTTTTGAGGTTAGTCATTTATAATGGAAACATAACACAACAAAGTTTTGTTTTTAGGTTTCCAACAGATCCAGATACAAGAACACTATGGCTAGAGGCAACCGGTAGAATTGAATAGATACCTACTAACTAAATGTAGTAATTAATTGAATGTATGTCTTATTTTTAAGTGTTTCTCGTAACTTTTGATTTTACTTTTTTAATCTTTAATTTTGTATCTGTGTGAGACAAATAAATACCTTTTCATTATTTCTATCCCGTTCCGAAATTAAAGCAAAATATTGCAAAACTTAAAGTTACAAAACTAAAGTAATTTTATCGACATAAATTATCGACCTTTTGGTCGCCGTAACATGTATGAGAAATTAAAGCGTGTGTGAGTGTACGTCATACGCAGTGTTTGCGCTAGTGTGACAACCAGTAGCAAGCTCGCGATCTAAGTGAGCGCGGTTTATTTGTGTGCGTTATGCGCGTACGTATTAGCCTCTTGCTTGTAGTGGATATAGAGAGTGGGAGACAAGCGGCGACAGGCGTTCTAATACAAATCAGGAACTATTTCCTTTCTAATCTCTTTTATCTGTTCTGTGAGTAGTACCTTCCATCATCAGCGCATCCACACGAGATTATAATCATCAGACGCAAATACTTAAACAGCTTTAGAAAGTATATGAAAAACGAAATAAGACCCTATAAAATTAGAGGGTTTCCCCTTGGTTTCCCGGGGTTCCCATCATCAGATCTTGATTTGGTGAGAACACGACCACCACCGGAATATACTCTTTTGAATATCAAAAGAATTTTGAAAATCGGTCAACAATTGACGAAGATATCGGTGGGAAAAATTTTAATTCTCGTAAATTCTCCGTCGAAAAGAATATTGCAGAATGTTTTCGATCGGAGAACATTCTTCGTGAGAGAATATTCTCTCGACCCATCACTAGTCACGCCTGTGGGTGGGATTCTCCGAAAGGGGTAGAGTAGAAGGTAAAGTAATACCTATTTAATTCAAATACACCCCCACGATACAGGAGAAATTCCTAGTGTGGGGCAACGTTTTTTAAAAAAAAAAAAAAAAAATACCCAACTTTTAGTCTGTTATGTTAGTCCCACGTAAGATAATCGAAATAGGATCCTAGACTCGAATCCTAATCATTTTGTACGAACCAATTGAAGCATTGGGTGCAATAAGGGCATTACACAAAAAAGTGAGTTATGAGATGACTGAAGTTAAAGTTTTAGATGTAATAAACATCTATACTAATATTATAAAGCTGAAGAGTTTGTTTGTTTGTTTGTTTGTTTGTTTGATTGTTTGTTTGAACGCGGTAAACTCTGGGACTACTGGTTGGAATTGAAAAAATCTTTTAGTGCTGGATAGTCCATTTATCGAGGAAGGCTTTAGGGTACATAACATCACGCTACGATCAATAGGAGCGGAGCATAAATAAAAAATGTTGCAAAAACGGGAAAAGATATTCCTTTTTGAGAGCTTCCGTTGCGTGCGTTGCGAAAACGGTTTAAGTTACGTAAATATCATGTATGACGGAATTGTTCCTCTTTAAAAGTTCTAAAAAAAAGTCCGCGATAGCATATGTTTATCTTTTAAGATTGACTCACTGTAACCACTTTTTAATATTAAAATGTTAGGTTTAAAAGAATTATATTTTGCGAAGCTTATTTAACCCATATGGTATTAATCTATATCTAAATGAATGTGTTTGTTAGCACGGAAATTTAATATAGAATATTTGTGCCCTTTACTTTATACAGTTTAAACAAATATCTTAGAAGATATCGCAATGTAAAAATATACGGGCGACAAAATAATTAAGCGCGTGGCAGTCATTCGGTTCGGTGCGGTAGGTAGGTACGTGGGGATTTTGGCCTCTGGGGGCTCCGGAGAAATTCAAATTCTAAATATTTACTGCACCATAATGTTTACAAGTACAAGGTGTTACTGTATATTTAACAGTAAGAAATACCTATAGTAATTGTTACTTTAATAATATAATCGAAGCCAATCTAAACTAATAGGTATTATAAAGAGGAAAGGTAAGATTTTTTGTTTGTTACGAGTACGATTTAACTCAATTTAATATGTTAGATAGTCGATTTATCGAGAAAGGTTATAAGCTATATTATGTGACGCAGACGAAGTTGTGTGGGTCAGCTAGTTCTAAATAAAATAAGATACATCCTTAGCACTTTCATATTAAGGGTACCATTAGTAAGCTGTACGATTCTAGTATCATTATTATTTGAAGATACTAGAAACTTCAAAAATACATATTTTTGAATACCTACATGTTGTCGTTCCTTGTTGCATCCAACCCGTAAATAAATTGGGCGTTCATATTTTAAAAGGTTTTAAATGCAAATAATAGCTTTGGGTGCTTAAAATAATCATTTTTATTTAAAAGTAAATAAAAGCACTTATTTGGTTTCATTATTTAAAAGTTTAAACTAGTAAGTTTGTGTGTATATTTTAATATTTTTCTTTTCTTTTCTTTTTTTTTTAAAAAAAAAAAACGTTGCCCCACACTAGGAATTTCTCCTGTATCGTGCAGGGTGCGTTCACAAACATATATACATACACAAATACCCAGACCCGAAACAACTATCTGCCGGCCATACAAATATTTGTTCCGTGCGGGGATCGAACCCGCGACACGCAGCGCAACAGTCCAATCGCTTAGCCACTGCGCCAACCGTGCCGTCAAAATATGCCGTCGAAAAATATTCTCCGAATTCTTTCGACCCTGCTTCTTGCAACTTCTTTTTTCCTTTATTTTTAGGGGAATTTATGATTATGTTCTCCCAAAAAATCAAGAAAGATGAAGACGTAGGTCTGATCATCATGTGCACTAAAACCAGTGATTTCGGACATGTTTTACACTAAAACAAACTGTCGCAGGCTGCCTGTCGGTCGTAACGGCGAGGCGGGCGTCGCGAAACCCTCTCAATAAATATCCATCAAGTATCACGCCATGTAAAATCAATGAATCAAAATGAGCTTTTGCTATATGAAACTAGATGGATCAATGCTTAATTTGATGCAATAATATTAAAAAGGGCCTTGGGGGTGCCGAACGCCCTTGTTGCTCCTAGTTCTTCAACTAAATTGTATTGCTATGCTACCGACGAGGAGAGGAAGACGAAGAGGCAGGACCTAGTAGGCCGCAGGAGCGAGTGAAGCGAGCTCCAAAAGTTTTTTGACACCGTGACATGGACACGTTAGAATTGTTTCGACCTTTTGGAGATACTTGGTCGACTTCGACAACGTAAAGTTTTAAGAGAAAGCAGGCTGCAAGAGCTCGAAATTAGCCTTGAATAAATTCAGATATTAATGATAATGTAATTATGTACAAATTAAATATCATAAAAAATAAATGGAACCTACGAACATTTTAATCTCAAAAGATTAAAATGTTCGTAGGTTCAATTTTTTGCAACGTTGTCTTTGCATGTTAAAATTACCTATTAAGACCTCGGGGGAAGGGGCTCCTAATTAGTTCAACCTCTGTCTATATATACCAGTCGATTATGCAAAACTGCAATAGGAGTGACAATCCAGGGGCAGAAAAAATGAGCCTTTGTGTTAAAAAAATTCTCGCAAGGTTTAAAGGTTGGTTTGAAGAAAACGTGTAAGTTTCTAGTGGTAGTTCATATTTTAGTTTACTAGTAAGTTATTTGAATCGATGAATTGTTTTTTTTTTATTAGTTAAGAAAGTCGGCCGCCAATCATCCACACTGGCCCATCGAGCATCCGGCCCATCGGGCATTTGCCCGAATTGCCCTGTGGCCAGACCGGGTCTGATTGTTACTCAAGAGGCATAAAACTTAGCTCGCCGTCCGTCCGTCTTATGTCGACGACAGGCCGTGTCGACGGCGCGTTCGAGTTCCACGCGCGCCTCAAAAAGATGTCAGCAACATGGAAGGGGCCCACAAGGGCCGACGCCCGTCGGGGCTGCGGGTTGTTCAAAAGAGATACCGCGGCCTAAGGAGGCGGCTAAGAAGGAACATGGGTGGTTTTTAGTCAGTAGAAGTCTGACACTCCCTTCCGCTCTGCCTAAGAGCGGGAGGGCTTATTTGATGATTTCCCACCCCCCGAAAAAAAAAGAGGCATAAAATCGGAGTGTAGGGCGCTAACTTAGAATATTATAATAGAAAACACAATATTGACCAATACTACTCCACAAAACACAATAGTGCGGCCTCTGCGCTGTCACCGAGGACGCTGTGAAAGTGGCGAAGTTTTAGGACAAAACATTTGAAGCCTCTTCATAGGTAGTGTCACAGAGTACATTTTTATATAGGGGTAGTGTTGACCAATGACACAAAGAAGAAGCTGCATGAAAGATTATCATCATCTTCTAAAGTTATTCGTGTGTTATGTACTTATGTATGAGTTCTACACCACACTCTCTCTACAGATACTTACACCAAGGACGCTGACATGTTGGCGACTTGTGTACGTATACGTTGATTTGCTCGGCTACGCATCTCGCGTCGCTCACAAAGTTTATCGACAAGCAATGATTAGGAGCCTCTAGCCCACCGACAAAAAGTACCTCTTAATACTTACATAGTATTAATGCATCCACCAAACTATGGGTTCTGACTTCTTCTTGTAATATTATCATTGTTCCGGGTTAAGTCCCGTGTGTCGCATTCTAAGAACACGGTCCCTAATTCCCTATACTTAGGTACCTACCTCTGTTCCCTGGGCAGGAAATAAAAGGATGTAGAAAAAAATGGGGCGCATGAGATATCGTGTTCTCTAATTAACCCCATGCAGATTACGCCTCCCTAAGTGAAAGGGGTACTTATCCATCTCTAATGAAATTCTTTAAAGGAGCTCTTCTATAACTGGTTGGGAAAACCCGTGTAGCTTCAGATCAGGCAGCTACCATAGAACAGATAGATATAGAAACATCTCAAAAGTAATAAACTATAAATATCGCTACCAGTCTAATCCACCATTTTAAGAATATTGTAAGTCACTTTTAGAGCAATGTTTCGATTCGTGAATTTATTACAATTATTATAATATCTACTATGTATTATCTAGATATAATGTTCCGAGAACTTCCAATTTTGTGTCAGTAGGTATAAATTGGGGGTTCTGGATCACTTGCTCTCGCGTCGCTCGAGCGCGTGATCCAGAACTCCCCAATTTATACCTACTATCATGATGGGAGTTCTGGATCATTGTACTATCATTAACTAATCGAAAATTGAGGGTTCTGGATCACTTGCTCTCGCGTCGCTCGAGCGCGTGATCCAGAACTCCCCAATTTATACCTACTATCATGATGGGAGTTCTGGATCATTGTACTATCATTAACTAATCGATGTCTTTTTATCCACGGCGGTTTTTAACTGATGAGCGAATGTTGCTACCGGTACGTTGTATTTTCGACATAGTATTTTCCTTTCACAGCATTTAAATAAAAGCAATCAGGAAAGTTTTGAACATGCTGCAACCAAGGATCATCGTAAATCTCCCAATCTTCTATAACACCTCCACATGAGAAACAAGCTGCTTTATCATTTACACCATTTCCACAATAAAAAAATCCTGCGTCAGCCATTTCCATCACTAATCTTCTCCTCGAATCAACCGTTGCCCAATAATGATTAAATGATAATTCGCGCATTTTATACGTGTTATACATGTCATAGCGCGGATTGTATTTATTTTGCGACATGTTCTGTTTACTTATTTTCTACTTCTTACTGTAGATAATTATAAAAGCATAATGGGGTTGTAAAGTTGTTGCTATCAACTTATATAGATTAACATTTATGGGTTTGGGAGGGATAAGAAAAATTAAACAAGGAATTATTTATATCAAAATTTTATTATCTATACACCATCTATTTAAACATAAAACATTTTTTAAAGCACATACTGAATCATGATAAATACAACTATACAAATCATGACAATCTTCATATTTTTTGTACAAGCTTATCAAACTAGGACAATATTTATCTTCTAAATTATTTACATTATTATTATTTGAAATATCTTTTAACCATAATACTTTTTCTATACCTTTGGTGTAAACACATTTATCTTTTAAAATATTTTCAATCAAATTCTGATAATTTACGTAAGACACAAATCCTTCATCCCAGTATATCTTCCTATTGCATTCAATCCAAGTAACTTGACGTTTTTCTGCCTCCGTCAAACCGCGAAATGGAAATGGGGGCTTAATTAAAAACACCTGAATTTTATTATTACATAATATAGAAATTTCTTTAATGATAAATAAATTTGATTCTGTTTTGAACCCTTGAACATCTACAATGGCAGTCATGATAACCTGCGCACTATGTTACTCAAAGGTTTGTATTCCACAAGTCGATCGTTAATAATTAAACAATAACCAGTTGTGTTGTCTGGTATTGGTGCTGAACATTCAATCTCCAAGCGCACATCGACGGGACCTTTTTTTAAACTATCGTTTTGCCTTGAACAGTCTATAATAAAGAGAGGAGCCTTCTCCTTGAAACCGGTTAAGTCAAGCAAGGGGTCTGCAGGACAGTTGTAATATGACTGACGAAATTTCACATACATTTCATATAATATACTGTATTTGTTCTCGGAAAAATTTAAGCATAGAGGCTCGTAAGGATAATATTGTGAATTCAAAAACAAAGTTACGTTAGTAACCCCACAGTGATCGAAAAGAGAACTGTCTTTCGTTTTACTATTTTTTCTACTGGTTTGCAAGCAAAATATTACATACCGAGGTTTCTCTAATTGTGAGGCAGTCTTAACAGACCAGCAATGTTTTGTAGTTTTAGGGAGCAAAGGATACTCGTATAAATCCCAATTTCTAAAGGCTATCTGAATAGATTTATCTCTTTCTAAATGTTTAAGTAGTGTCAGTCGTTCCCGATCTGATACTTTTATATGCGGCACCCGCCATTGCACTTTTTGCATATCTATTTGAAAATGCGCAACATCGTCAGTTAATATAAAACTGTTTAAGTTAGAGTTACTTCTATTCAGAATAAGTTCATGTTTACAATTTATTACAATTTTATTGTAATCCTCAGCAAATCCTAAAATCTTATTAAGAGGAACAATAGCACTAAAATAACCATCGCTTTTAAATCCAACCATGTTCCAACCCCACAAGGCAGCGACTTTATTTTCTCCATCATTCATTGAAACGTATGACTTTATTGTTGATGTTATTCCAGAATTTTTAATTCGATCTATTTCTATACCATTTATTTCGTATCTGATATCTTGAAACAAAAACATAACAGGGTTGTTACTGAACGTAATAGTTTTCTTAATAGGATTTCCATCTTTACCGAAGAACCTTGCTTGCCCTTCGACGTAAATTGAGCTGGCTGATGGCAACACATAAACGTCTTGCTGGTGTATGGGAATTCTGATTTCATCGTTTTCTCGAAAGCTGTTGTTGTAGGGATTGTACGAATGGACTTCATAACTTTCAATCGAAGTATCGAAGTGTGGTAATTCAGTAATCTGTAGCATATTCATACTTTTAAACCTAGGGCTTTAAGAAAATCTTTATTTGCTTTAGTTAAATTTATAACTTTTTTCTTACGTCTTTGCACCTTAGTGGTTGTATAAGAAATAGGACGCTTTTTGTTAACTACAGGGTTTTTATAATATAATATCATTTTATTTTTCTTATATGAAGGCGTAGTTCAATATTTTTGTGTTCTTCTCTAAAGTTAATACAGAACCCAAATTGATCAACTATCTTAATAGATATCGATGTAATAGTATTTTTGTTCACTGGAAAGTAAATAAGGTTTTGCGGTATTTCTATGATTTGCTGACCTGTAGCAGCATTAGATACAAATTCATGAATTATATGAGTTGGTAACCCGTTAGAGTATGAGCCGTGTATAAGATCGCATTCGATTCTGATCACCGGAATAATGTCGTGATTAATACGCACATTTGGTATTGAATTTAATACTGAAAAGTATAACAAACCACACTCATATTGACCAGATAAATACAGAGGTGGTTGAAAAAATGTATCCAATTCTGATTTATTTCCAGAGATGGTTACCGTTATAGACATGCTAGTAGACTGAACACTTTTAGGAGATCCTGATCATTTTATTCCTGGACTACACCAAAAATTATTTAAAAAATGTAAACATAGGTGTCCGCAATTGTAAGGGTGATCGCGCTGTATATTATCAAAATTATAGTGTACTTTAGCACCGATGTATTTTATAAACTCCTTTGGTGGTTTAAGATTTCCATAACTATCAAAATATTCAATATAATCATTGTTTTTTGCATAGGCTACCCAATGAGAACCTGGATTTTTAGAACTATCTAAATTAACAACTCCACACTCTTTTTTAAAAGGTTTTTTAGGGAGCTCATCTCTCATAAATACACCTCGAAAATAAGGAATATTATTTCCATACTTCAAAATGTCAAAGTTAGTTAAGGCTCGTTTGGGTAGCCGATATCTTAGTTTTTTTCTTTTGATATAAAGATTCCAAGCCCATGTTTATGCGGTTTAAGGTGTAAACCTTTTCCAATGCAAAGAGCTTCCATTTTTTCATTGTGTCTCTTCGATTCAGTCAATTGCTTTTTAGCTATCTTGAATTCATTTATAGTTTTGGCAATACCAGCTGCACCGCCTGCTAATGCTCCCACCGCCGATAATCCAGCAAAAATAGGAATCAAAGGTAATACACCACCACTTTTCGGTATTGGAATAACCCGAGGAAGTTTAATGGATGAATCGTCAGCTAATTCTCTGGCGGCCGCCATAGCTAATTCTATCGCCACTTTTTTGCATTTTGGCTTTAATTTTTTAAAGCGTCTTTTCGTTTTACTAACAATATTTTTAAATTTATTTTTTAACCCTTTTCCCGATGTAACTTTCCGAGAGCGCTTTTTGTTGCATATTTTTATGCCACAGCCAGTTTTAATTTTGGCAGACATTGCCTTGCTTACTAAACGTGCCATGATTTTTTCGCATACACTCGCATCCGAGGCAACTGCTCGCTCTTTTGCCCTTTTTAACAAAATTAAATCAGCTTTGTGACGATCCTTTAAGTTTGATGATTTGTGATAGGCAATATCGTGTTCTTTGCAATATTCGTCTAATTTATTAATACCTTTATCTCTATTTGCAAGCCTTTTAATTAATTTTGTACCAGGGCCGCAATAATTGTATCCGGGTAAGTGTAATTCAAATGGTAAATTGTTTATAAGCCAATTGAGAAGACTACTCTCTCCAATACACATCATAAGACTAATAAAACTGAATCGAGCGCTATAATAAATACTTACACACTTCATCAATCAAATGACTAACTTCTGAGTTAATTTTTTTTTATTTATAATACTATATTCGATTTATCAATCCAACTGTTTTCAGCAGAAGACAAACCCAGCCATTTTACTAAAACCCTGTTTCCTTTTCTTTTAAGAACTTTCTCGACTAGATAAACATTATGATGTTTTGTCTTTTGAAGCTCTTGCGCATAAAATGCCCCTAAAATAGGCTGACCTCTGATTGTATCTTCAATTAAGTAGGTGATAGGAGTTGTATTTTGTATTTTTCTAATTTTAAATATTTCCGTTGACCAGTTAGGGGTATATCCTTTTTCAAATGTTCCTTTGTACTTACTGATACGTACATAATCATCTACTTTAAACTTGCTTCTTATACTATCATTTTTTACCAACCTTAAGTATCTTTCTAATATTCGTTGTTTATTACTGTTATCCACGTTAGCGGGGATTTCATCAATTGTCCGATGGTAAGTGTGATTGTATTTGTAAATAACGTCATTAAGGGTATTATCTACCCAATTATAGTTGCCTTTTAAACTAAATTCCTTATAAAGTTTAGATTTCAATGTTCTGATAAATCGTTCAACTATCGAAGCTTTTTTTGTTGAGAATGTTGAATAGTGATTAATTTGATTTGACTTCATAAGCTTTTGGAATTTATTATTATAAAATTCTGTCCCATTATCTGTTTGCAGATTTTTAGGAACACGTCCTTTAACTAGGAAAATTTTGAAACAGTTACACACATCATCTTTGGTTTTAGTTTTCAGAGGAAAGGCCCAAGCGTACTTTGAAAATGTATCAATAACAGCAAGAATAAATCTACAATTTTTATTTTCTTTTGAAATTGATTGCATATCAATTAAATCTGCTTGCCACAGGTCGTCTATATCTTTCAAAATAACATGTCTTCGAGGAAAGTTTACCCTTACATTTTTATGAATTTCGTTTACCACATCGGCTTTGCTCATGTTCAGAATTTAGTACATTTGTCTTGAATTCATGTATAATACTGAATGTAAAGCATATTGTTACGACTATTTATTCTTGAATTATGCCGGCTTCTTTTAATTCTTCAATTATTGATAAAATTTCATTATCATGGTTCGTATTGCCAGCATCTCTTGAAGCTACTAATAATTTCAATCTCTCGACTAATTCGTTAGGATCATCCCAATATACCAAGTCGGTGTTGTTTTTGTATTTTTTTAGCGTTGGCAAGTTTCCACCAAGTTTAGTGTGAGAAAGTTTATCATCGTTTGACGATTCAGAAAATAGGGGTTTAATTATTTTACAATATTTTATACCTTTGTCACCTCTTATTTGACCTTTAGGATTAAAATCTCTTTTATGCGCATTTGTATAATGTAACATATCTTTATAGACAATTTTATCTTCGCTCGATATTACCTTTAAATCAGGTTTTCTTCGAAGTAAAAGTTCTTTTAGACCAGTTGTTAAATTGTAAGCTTTGTCGCCAATTTTGATCAAAATGATAGTATCGTTATTCAAACTATCAATTTTAGAAAATGATACCGCTGAGTTACCCATCATTAATGTTTTGTTTTCACTTCTAATTCCAAATGGTATACTAACACCATCATAAATACCAAAGATATCATCACCCTCTAACGACATTTCTAAATGATCTATAGATTCCTTTTTATCATTTTCTTCAATGAATTGGGCCGAATTTAGATTTGCATCGTAATAGTCATCGATCTTTGTAGATGAACTAGTATTATTTTCATCGGATTCGATTCCTTCAGAGTTATTTAGAGTTGTATTTTCAATTTGATTCATTTTTTCTTTAGATCTATTGGAATCAACTAGAGTTTTTAGAGGATCTGTGACAGGTTTTAGCATTTTATCAAGTGACAAGTTCATTGTATGTTCCTGATTTTTCATTTGTTTTATTTTGTTCTTTATGGAGTCGACAGACTTCACTAATTCCATTTTAATATTTGTCTCCATCTTTCAATAAAAATAACAACTGTATTCAGCTAAGAAAGAAATAATACTAACGGCATTCATGCATGTAATTCATATTTAAGTATGAACCTTCATTCAAAGTTTAAAAAAATATCAAAATTCTGTCTATACCTTCCATTGTTTAATGGTGACTCTTTGTTAATAAGAAGAAAGTTAAAAGGGTTACTCCAAACAGATTTACAAATGTTTTTAAACTGATGCCATAGTAGATCAGAATTTACATGTTCTTCATAGATATGCTTTAAGTTCACATCATCTTGTTTAAATATTATAAGAAAGTTGGCATTATCGCGTAACAACTGTTTCGGAATTTTTGAGTAGGTTTGCGATAAGTAAAAGCAATCAATTTGCTTATGTCTACCCATACAGAAATAATTCCGGATGTTTATTTGATTTTCACACACGACATCATCAAATATAAACACAGAATTTGGTAAAGCTTCACTCGGAGATATGACATCTTTATCGTCATTGAACTCATTGAATTTTATCTGAGGTACTCTTCTTATTACTTCTCGTAAAAAACAATATTTTGGCTGAAAATTAGTCTTCGAGTAAAGGTAAAGGTTTTGAAATTTGAGCCCATTTTCATGCAATAACAAACTGATCACAACGTTTGTTTTACCGCAATTAGAGGGACCGCAAATAATACAACGAATCGTATTTGGCAACAAAGCACTATGTCTAATCTCTTGAGGAGACTCGCCAAAATGTATATTCTTAACGTTTAGTGATATGGGTTGTTTGATCAACTTCATCTTGTCAATTAATTTAATTATTACCTAACATATACATATATAGTTCATTTTGCACTATCTTTAGACTTGTCACTACAGGAACGGTTCTAGTCTCATCTTGTTTACACATCGCGTGCCAAATAACTTATGTATGCACCTATCATAAAATAAGCGATCACTTCGCAGGCGTTCTTTGCATTAGCAGGTCATTTTGTTTACGATTTTATATTTTCAAGGTAAGTTTTTTTTTTTTTTAATTTGTTAAATTAAGTCTTCGAGCGTCCTTATGATCACCCGGTGGATCATAAGACATTCAAGCAATGTTAGCGGACGTTCAAGAGGTTAATTATTTAAAGTAATAGTAATAATTAAGTATTGCATCTTTTTTTTTGTTATGCAGAATCATGTCACACTCGCCATCCTACAGCCCCGTCGACCCGCAACATTTAAGGGTATGTAATTTTTAGGATTATCTTAAATCAAACATTAAATCCATAGTTAATGCTGTTTAGTTATAATATTCTTGGTATTCTTTCAGAATTTGATAGACGACTCAGACCCAGTTACCAATCCATTTTATTATGCTCAAGATAGGGAGACTTGGTACTCTGAAGTAGCAGCAAAGGCCTGTGAGGAGAGTCGGATAAATAAACAAAAGGAACAAACTTTAAAGAAAAAAAACAAGTCAAAGTCTCTGCAAAATACATCTTATATCATGAAGAGAGATACAGGACGCATTCGTCACATAGTCAAAATTATAATACATGATTTGGATGATAACAGTGAAATAAACTGCAGTGATCCCGATAGTGCAAGTGTAAATGTGCAATATTTAGTAAGAAGTGACTATGATGATATCATGCAAGAGACTGAACATTTAGTTGGTAAGATAGTTAAAAAATTAAGTGTACCTAATTCTTTGTAAGTCTTGACAATTAGAAACTTAATGAGAAACTCCTATCAGCCTAATTATTGAAAGAGCATTATAATATAACTATTATTAATAAATCCTTAATATGAACTATTTGTAGTTTGATTTCTATTCCCAGTTTATATAAAATAAAAAAAGGCATAAGCTAGTTATGACAAGCTTAGTCTTAGATATAAAAGTAATCTTTCGGAAAGGAAGAAAAAAAAAAAAAACAAATAAATATTGATTGTATATTTATTAATTTTATGTAGTTACATTCATTTATTACATATTTTTTTATTCGATTATACACTTATTACACATTTAATTCAATTGTTATTAGCTTTTGTAACTTACAACATAGTTTCAGCTCAGTAGAACAAATAGAATAACCCTACAAGTACTAAAGTATTGAACTATAATGTCCCCAAGGTAAAGTGTGAAAATTACGTTCAATTCTCTGCCTTTTATCGTCATCACTATTAAGGATGAGCTTATTTAATTTTTGTGTAAATACTTGATGATTTTTAGATCTTATAACATACATATCATCTCGCAGGTTATCATTAAACATTAATGCCCTTTTATATTTTTCAATATCCAATTTTTTCGTTATCGGCTTTGTTACTCCCTTTGCTTTCTTTATAGTTTTTTTTTCAGTGCGTACACAATACAACTTAGCTCGTAAACCTACAAATTCTGAAATAATCTCTCCACCCAATTCGTCTTTGAAATAGCCGGGCATTTTCATGTTGGTTTTAGGTAACCCATATATATTGTTATCCTCAAAATTGCTTGTGTCAAAATAACGAATATTGTTTTTCATATCCTCATAAAAATCATCAGTTTTTACAAAATAAAGTAAACTGTCAGTATCAGTATAACATAAAATTACATTATTTCCATACATTTGCTTAATTACAGAATAATGAAAATGATATAAATGTGTTTTAGAAATTTCAAGAATAGAAAATCCGATATAAATAGGACGATCTAATATAACTTTTGTCTTATTTAATTGAATAGCTACTAAATTTTCGGATATAATTGACAAGTCTTTAAAATGCGGTGCACTAATATACCTTTCAGCGCCATACAATTTGTTGGTTGTATTTAACTTATCTTTCCATAATTTTACGAGCCTTACATCAACTTGTTTCCGCTTGTTTTCAATTGTTTTTCCAAAAATAGAATTGTTTTGTTTCTTAAAAAAATCTTTTTCAAAATCCGATTTAGCTTTTTGCCTAAGAGAAGTATTTAATAAAATGTATGGTTCTAAAAACTTATCTTGATAGAATGATAATATTCTATATATTTTTAACAATATTAAACCATTTTTTAAGCACTCTTGTAAATGTATATAATGGATAACAAAACGATGTTTGCTGTGTAAATTTGCAATTAATTTTTTACATTTGTTTTGCATAGGAGAATATTTTTCGGCAGCAAATGGCAGATCCGAATGAGCATTATGAATGTTAGGTGGGTAATATAAATCTACCTCTAAAATGTATCCTATATCATCGTTTTTGTCAACATCATTTATATTGAAGTTATTTATTTCATTATCATTAAGAAATCGGAAGTTACGCATTGGAAGTTTCTGCATCATTGCAAAGCCGTATAAATTCACACAGTCCAGATAAATAAGGTATGTGCTTGCCTTGTCCTTATTGTACGATGATTGATATTTGTTATTAGCTTTGGCATATCTTAATGAGCATTGGGCAAGACCTCCTCGAATTCCATTTTCTAACATTTGGTACATTTCTACATCAGATATTAAATCAAGCTCTACTTTAGTATACATTAGCATAGCATCCCAACTTAACGATGGTGATGAAACATAATAGCATGGGTCTAAATTATAATAAAGTAAACTCATTTCTCGAAACTTTTCGAAAATATCGCATAATAACAGCACATCACATTTTAAATAAAGGTCTGTATACTCTCCTAAATTTTTTATTTTAAAAGTTTGCCATACTTTTAAAGCGTGCTGATAATTTTCAGCTGAAATATTTTCTCCCGTTAGTTTATTGAAAAATTTTGACTGTTCTGGCAGTTGGGTTTCATCATATTTTTCCCATTTGTCTACATAATCATAACAATATACGCCTTTTCTACACGCTAAATTAAATAAACGATCCTGATTAAAAAACAAGCGCATGTGTTGAAAATCATCCGAGTGTAACATTATTACCAATTTATCTAAACTAGTACTTAAAAAGTTAAACGAATCAATAAATTTCATCTGAACTATATTTTTATTATCAATAGGCATGATTTTAGTGAACGATATGTACTTTTCTTTCGATTTCGGAATTAAAGTTATTTTGCCAATTATATCCGACAGCTCTTTTATAAATAAATGAGAATCATATCCAGATAGATTGTGAAAAACTATAGGTATGAACTGGCATTGTTTCAAATTTAAATTACAAGCATTGTGGGCAGGACCTCTATATTTACCTGTAAAATGATCATGATCTTTAACTTTTATATCATTTTGTGCAAACTTGGTTTTACATATGTGGCAGAATTGAACTTTTTTGAATGATTTTAACTCATCAGAAGTAAGAGGTAGCATTGGTACTTTATTTTGTAAAATTTTATACAGCCTTTTTATGTCATTTGTAATGGTTTTAACAAATTTTTGTGCGCAGTTTGGACCTCTATAACTAACAAAACCATTTAATTCAGGTTTAGATTTGCAACAAATATAATAAGCATACGACGATGCTTGATGTGACTGTACAGATTCAGTAAAAAGTGATTTATTTTTGTCTGAGTAATTGCAAAGCAAACTTTCAAAATCTCCATATATAACAATTGGAATTCTTTGGGTTTTTTCAAAGTTTGAAAATTTTAATTTGCTATGTTCATCAGGCAAAACTGTTTTTATTCTACTACAATTGTGATTTAATAATTTATCTTCATTGTCATAATACAAAAAACACTCATCACACAAAAATACTTTAGATTTATGTTTGGTTAATTGTCTATGCACAAGGCGACTAAAGTTTTTTATTAAACAAAAATGGGCTTTATCGTCTTTCGTTATGTACAACAAATTGACATGTGTAAGCTTTCGTTTGCGTGTCAAATATAGAGGACCCGTTACATGATTATTAGCTTCAAGACCATACACATTCACACTTATAGAAGGATTATTTTTCTCAAAGATTTTAATATCATCGAAACTTGGTGGAAAAGACATATCATTTATGTTTAAAAGCAACGTATAGTGTGGGTACGATTGCATTCTATTAGCATTTAGTCTTTTTGGGAACATATGGGCAATAATACACCACAAAAAACAATGATTGTCATTGTTGCGTATATTCAAACATGACTTTGTGTTTTTTATAACCTTAGGCAATTCTAAGTATGTTCCAGCTCTTAAAGGATTGTACTTATTTATGTTTATTTCCAAATGGTTTATACAAACAATAGTCCAGCCAGATTCGGCAAGTTCAAACTCTAAACATTTAGATATTAAGTTTTCAGAGCATTTAAAATACATGTTATAAATATTTGTATTCGGAACTGCTATCATATATTTGGTATTGAAAGATTTCATAGAGCTTTCATTATTTTTTGGCAAAACATATGACACAAATAATTCAAAATTGACTTTAATTGCTTTATGTTTTTGAATCATAAGATTGATAATATCACATACAGATTTGGAAATTTGATTTAAAAACGTTTCTGGAGTTATTGTTACTTCACTAGATTTAGGTGGATTCACTTTGTAACTTATGATTCTATTTTTAAACGCTGTAGCAATAATTTGAATATTTTCGAATTCGGAGCAGAGCAATCGATTAGATTTATGAATATTTGTTCTACTGTGTGCTGATAATTTTGAAACATAAATATTACAGTCTTTACAAAAAAACATGTTTAAAATTTATCTTAAAAAAAAAAACTATTTTTTCAGAATTTCTTATTTTGTGTTTTTTTAAAATTTCTCAGTTTTTAATTTCAGAATTTCTTATTTAGGGTTTTTTAAAATTTTTCAAGTTTCAATTTCGAAATTTCTTATTTCAGGTTTTTTTAAACTTCTCAGTTTTTATTTTCAGAATTTCTTATTTCGTGTTTTCAAATTTCGAAGTTTTTAATTTCATAGTTCGAGCCTCTGAAAAAGTACATGTAAAATAAAAGTTTCAATTTCGAAATTTCTTATTTCAGGTTTTTAAACTTTTCAGTTTTTAATTTCAGAATTTCTTATTTTGTGTTTTTTTCAAATTTCGAAGTTTCGAAGTTTCGAAGTTTCAAATTTCATAGTTCGAGACTGAAAAAAGTACATGTAAAATATAAACTTCTCAGTTTTTAATTTCAGAATTTCTTATTTCGTGTTTTTCAAATTTCGAAGTTTCGAAGTTTCAAATTTCAGAGTTCGAGCCTCTGAAAAAAGTACATGTAAAATATAAACTTCTCAGTTTTTAATTTCAGAATTTCTTATTTCGTGTTTTCAAATTTCGAAGTTTCATAGTTTCGAAGTTTCGAAGTTTCAAATTTCATAGTTCGAGCCTCTGAAAAAAGTACATGTAAAATATAAACTTCTCAGTTTTTTTAATTTCAGAATTTCTTATTTCGTGTTTTTCAAATTTCAAAGTTTCGAAGTTTCAAATTTCATAGTTCGAGCCTCTGAAAGAGTACATGTAAAATAATTATTTTTAATCCAAAAAAATACTCTCACATTTCTTTGTATAGATTATTATAAAATATTTCAGTTTGTTTACTACTTATAAAAAAAAAAGATTAAACAGACTTATATTAAAGTTCAAATCAAATTACAAAAACTTGCACAAAAGAAGTGTGGTTACAAAAACTGAATAAAATGAAATTTAATTTAAGAAGGTTTACTGTATAGAATAGGCTGAATTTCTATAAATTCAGCTTTTCCAGTATTCACAAGGTGTGTTAAAGCCTTCCACACAACATTATCTTTATCAGTTGATAATTTTAACGTTGCAAGCGATTGTTTCCAACGCTCGTTTGGAGCAAGTTTTTCCACTTCGTTCGTGTTATAAACTTTTAATTCAAAATAATATTTTCCAACCCTGCCCGGGTCTGATTGGTAGGTATAGCCATCAGCGACTCGTTGAGTGAAGCAGTTCTTCAGAGTGGCAGCACGGATCAGCGGTCGAGATGATTCATCCTGAAATACATAAGATATCTAGTTTTAATTAAAAATAATAAGCGCGAGAGCAAGTAATTAAAAACAAATTTAAAATAAGGGTTTGACGCAGTATGTGCACAACGCAAAATGTGCACTTCTCAAAAATGAGCACTTATTAAAATGAGCACTACCGACAAACGACTAAAAACGTTTCTATAAATGTTGCCTATGCAAATTTCGAGACTTTTACATTGTTTTATCTACCGTTACCATTACTATAAATAATCTAAGTATTAGAAAAGTCTATTTAAACTTATGTCTGCAAAAATAAGTATACTGATAGTTTATGAATGTTTTATAATGAAATGAAAATTTGATATGTTTATAAAAAAAAATCTTACCTCAGAATCTGAAACGATGGTATTTCGTTTTCTTTTTGGAACCGGTGTTGTAACAACTGGTGGGGTGTCGCTATCTGACGATTCTGAAGCGAAAGGGTTTTTAGAAACCAAAGCCTTCTTCTTCTGAGTCACTTTTGTAGCTCTCTTCACAGGTTTTTTTTTATTTTGAGCCGCCGAGGGCTTTTCTTTTGTTGCTCGAGACGTTGAAGGCTCGATGTCCTCTTCTTCAAACCAAAAAGGATTATTCATCGACTGAGCCCTGAAAACATTATTAAAAATGCAATAAATATTTTTGTTACCAAAGTTCGTAGCAACATGAAACAACAGCACCCGTATTCTTCAAAGGCTAGGTAGAGGTATACTGTTCGCCCCCGTTGTGAAATCTCATCGAATAGGGAATAATATATTTACAGTATCAGAAAAATAAAATACTTTGAATAACTTAGGAATCGAACCCCAGGTCTTATGTTTATTGCATGATATAGCAACGAAGCAAGAGTTATTACGTTTGTAATAAAAATATTAATATGAAACAACAAATACAGTACAAGTACCAACCTATAATAGTTTTTGAAATATTAAACGAATAAAATACATATTATCTAAACTTAATTAATTTCAGTCGTAAAACAATTAACTATTACAGTCGTATATATTGCTGAAAAAAAAAATGAATAAATAAAATAGAATACTCACATACTTTGTTTCAACTGCAACACTTATGAACAACCACAAACAAATTTAAACTCACTGTCCAGTGAAATGCACTTCAGCACAACAATGTCAAGATGTAAGGAATGATATCTTAGATGCTTATTTTATAGACGTAAATCCTAAAGCCTTAGTCATAAGTGAGTTTACAACAATAATTACTTCGAAATTTTATTTAAAACAATACTTGTTATTAGAATTTCATCTCTAACACCTGAGCACTTAAAGTAGATTTTATTTTATTCATTTCTCGTACTGAAATCGCAATGTGAATGCATCCGAATACTCTAGTTAAGGAAAGTGTTTTCACAGCACTTTATCCTTATTAGAGTTTTTGGAGGCGACTTGAGACGAACATCGTAAAAGGAATGAGGTGTCCATTAACTCTGGCGGAATACATACAAACATATAAGAAACCAATAAAATGAGGTCTCTGGTAGTTATTTGTCATGTATAAAGAAACGCTACCTTATTCTACGACTGGCTTCGACTGGCCTGTTGGTCTAGTGGTTAGTGACCCTAACTGCTATGCCGGAGGTCGTGGGTTTGATTCCCACCCAGGACAAATGTTTGTGTGATGAGCACGATCATTTGTTCTGTGTCTGGGTGTAATTTATCTATAATATGTATGTATTTAGAAATATATAAGTATGTTTATCAGTTGTCTAGTACCCAAAACACAAGCTCTGCTTAGCTTGGGACTAGATGGCGTTGTGTGATAGTTGTGGAATATTATTATATATTATTATTATTCTTTAAACTCTCAAGTCGTAAAGGCTGTGTTAGATATAGCTATCCTGCTCATTTTTAATATTAATGGAAAGAGATTGCAAGAGCGTTGGGAAATTAAACATTCAGAATTTAGTGTAATTACAAAAAGTATAAGCTCCGCCATCTATGACACATCGGATGAACTAAAAACCTCAAATCCTACATCTCACAAGCAAAGTTTTCCGCGTCGTAAGACTATAAAAGAACCATCTGGTCGTCATAAAAAATGTGTTTATATCAATATGCTCACAAGCTTGCATGAGCGGATCCTGGTTGATCCAGAGGACCAAGGCGGTCAAATAGGCTAATATGATTACATTAATTTATGATTACGTATAAGATTTCAATTTCTCTTTTTTTTTTCCCCCCACTACTGGCACAAAGGCTTCTCTCACAGAGAACAGTGGTGGTGAAATAATTCACACAAAGTAAAGCGCTAGCCTAGGTTCGAACCCACGACCTGCAACTTGTAAGTCGCAATCGTTACCACTAGGCCACCACTGTTCCCGCTATAACTCTCAAATATGTTTATCTAATGTTATATGCAACGAACCGGTAGCAACATTCGCTCATCAGTTAAAAAACCGCCGTGGATAAAAAAGACATCGATTAGTTAATAGTACAATGATCTAGAACTCCCATCATGATAGTAGGTATAAATTGGGGAGTTCTAGATCACTTGCTCGAGCGACGCGAGAGCAAGTTTATAAACAACATGATATTGTTGTTTATAAATTACACGCGATAATTTTGCTCCACTGTAGTTCGACGCCGCGCCAGTGATCGAAACACATTATTCAATCATTCAGCTGTATCGTAGACCGAATCACAGATCACGATGGTACACGACGGTATAAATTGAGGAGTTCTGGGTCATCCGTTCGAGCGAACTGCCGTGAACTGTTGAGGCAATTACAACGAACCGGTAGCAACATTCGCTCATCAGTTAAAAAACCGCCGTGGATAAAAAAGACATCGATTAGTTAATAGTACAATGATCTAGAACTCCCATCATGATAGTAGGTATAAATTGGGGAGTTCTAGATCACTTGCTCGAGCGACGCGAGAGCAAGTGATCCAGAACCCCCAATTTATACCTACTTGTGTCGAATTCAAAGTTATTGCGTCATAAAAGACGTTCTGATGCTGTTCTCTGATCAAAGTAAACACCATAAAAACGATTCCACGGGTCATTAAAGACTTTCCACAAACGAAATAGCCGCACGTTCAAAATTTATATCGTCGGTATAAAGAAACTTAGCGCGACACATTTACGTAGTTAGGTTACCTAACAGGAATAGCTACTGGTGTTTGCAACTCTGTGCTTTGAGCAGAATGCGTTTTTCCAGGCGGAAGTAGCCAGGGGCGGTTCCAGAGGTGTCTATGTCTATGTCATGACCCCCCCTGGGCTGTGTCTAAGTCCACCACAAATATTTTTAAATGTCATTGGTTTGTCTTTAGCAAACAAAACCGGCCAAGAGCGTGTCGGGCCACGCTCAGTGTAGGGTTCCGTAGATAATAAAATATTATGTAAACGAAGTTAAAAAAAAAATACGGGCAAATGAAACTTGACCTCTGGATTGTATAGGCGCTCATACGATTCAGGGACCAAATTATATTGGTTAACTGCAGTTTCCATCTGTTGTTTCCATCCAAGTTCAAAATAATTTTCCTAGAAAGTCCTTATAAAGTTCTACTTTTCAGATTTTTTTCGTATTTTCTAAACTTATGGTTCAAAAGTTAGAGGGGGGGGGACGCTTTGTTTTTTACTTTTGGAGCGATTATTTCCGAAATTATTGACATTATCAAAAAATGATTTTAGTAAACCCCTATTCATTTTTAAATACCTTTCCAACAATATATCACACATTAGGGTTAAAATTAAAAAAAAAACACTTCCCACTTTACATATAGGGGGGCTACCCTAATAAAACATTTTTTTCCAATTTTTATTTTAGCACTTTGTCGGCGTGATTGATACACATATTGGTCCCAAATTTCAGCTTTCTAGTGCTAACGGTCACAGAGATTAAGCGAGGACGGACAGACAGACAGACAGACATGGCGAAACTATAAGGGTTCCTAGTTGACTACGGAACCCTAAAAACGGGAACGACTGGCAAAATATGACTATGAACTGTTATAATTAGCAGTAACCCTCAGGCCATGAAGGAATGGGGCGGCAGGTTAAGAAAGGTGGTGTGTAACAAGTACCTAGGTACCTACTTTCTAGTCTGCCACCCTTTATTTATTTGATACAAGCACTAAGCCCTTTAAGCCTACAGCCTGTAGCTTCCTTTTTTCGAGCTCGCTTTGCTCCCTCTTATATAATTGGTATTTTTTTAAAGACAAACACTAACACACAATTCACACGAATGTAATAAGAACATTGAAATAAAGTACTTAAATAAAATATTTTTTTTGTAATTCACCAAAATCTATTACATAATGGTTGGAAAGCCTGCAATAAAAATTAAAATTCAAAAGTCTTTATTTGTGACACATTGGTAAAAAGAGTACACGGTGTTATCAAAAAGTAGTTATGTGTTATGTAGGTGTGTGGCTATGCGCTGCCATAAAAGGTATACAAAACATGTTTACACATTATGTAGTGTTGGTAGTTTTTATGTGTGGGTATAAAAACATAAATAAAAACTAAAATGGACCTAGTACTAGTAGGTTGTAAGGTATGAATGATGTGTTAGCCCTACTCCTTTCAGAACTTTATGGAATCGTTTAGCTTGACTGATTTTTCGACCTGTTGATGAATTTTATTACGATCCGGCCTCACCACATATAACTCTTATTACACACACGTAGGTACCCAAAAACTGAATAACTAATGTGTATTATAACGATTTCAGCTTCAGTTACTCTTTCAAAACCGAATTTAATCTTTCAGTGAACATCGAAAACGTTTCAGAATCGACCATTGCGAACGAGAACCTTTGGTAATAATGTATGTAGGCGTTGTGCGACATAACTACGACACTTAGCAAGCATGTAGCTACGTCGAGTTATGTCTACGCGAGACAGTTCCCAAATCGACTGCATAACTTGCATGAAGTTACCGGCGTTTGCGATGGAGACATGCGACATACGAACAGTTCACAGACTTGGTGCTTGAATTTGTGTTACGACTTGAATACTTCGTACTACCGAAGGTATACATGAATTATTTACCAAGTAACTAGTTATTTCCATAGTTTGCTGTAGACTGTAGACACACGCTCCGTTTATTGAAGCTGACAGCTAAACTATAGGGTACATTAAGGATTATTAATTGTGGAGCCATTAGAGGTAACCTTTGATCGTAGTTTCAAAAGCTTGTGGGTTTAATATTGAGAAGAAAAACGTTTTAAGCTGCGGAAATGTTAGGATGACGCTGGCATTTTCCGCTTTCCTCACTTCTAATAGACTAGTTTATTGAGGACGGGTTTTAGTTTTCCACGATGTGGTTTGCTTTTTTTTAAATTAAATTGTTATTTAGCTTTTTAAAATATGTTTTGTAGAATAGTAGGCTTACTTATACCTTATCTTAGTTACCTATGATACCTAATTTACATTCAAATATCATTAGATTAAATAGTTCTTATGTCGATACATAAAGTCTGTGGACATCTAATTATAATAAGTACCTACAGGCTTACCTACTTACATCGACCGCAAAGTAGTTTGAAAAATATTTTCTACGAAGTAGGTAGTAGCGTTGTATTTATCTAATTACACTATGTAGGTAGAGCTCCCTTTCTGCGATCTCATGATGAATTCCTATTTATCCCGTGCGGTCACCAAAACTAGAATTTCCACACTTGACCTTATTGCCCACATAATAGGGCTTAAAACTTTTCCTCCACTATTTATGTTACTTACTCAGACGTGGGTGGCATATTATTGTGAAGAGTTATAAGCTTCGTGGGCGTAAAAGCGTGGCCCATCAAGTACTCAACGTTAATCCGGCTCCAAGGACCAAAATCCTGAATAGTTCCGATACTACGGTTCCCGGTTTAAGTGCCTATTGTTCCTTACTTTGCATGTCTGGATTCGGATTACTTTTCGCATATATCGTCGTAATTAGGTTTGTGCGATCTACCTTCTAAGTATAATATAAGTATAAGTACAACAGGCTGGTATCCGCAACTCCACGCGTTATGCGCGTATTTTACGTACGGGTGGCAATATCACTCGATCCACCCCAGCTCCCCGAGAAAAGCCAGGAACCTCTTGGTGTTACTGGCAACCTCGCGGAGAGTACCTGGGTCACCGAAGTACTTGGCCCTGTATGGGGCAACCCCCGGACAGTGCAGGAGCACGTGGGCTGCTGTTTCTTCATCCTCCATGCAGGTTCGACACAGAGGACTATCTGTGACTCCTATAACAAAGAGGTGCTTGTTAAAAGTACCGTTGTCCAGTCCAGTGATAGCGGCCGTCACTGTGCGTAGCTGCAGTTTAGTCAGCCGGAGCGCTTGTTTGGTGAGGCGGGCGTCGATGGCGGGAAGCGCCTCCTTGACCTGCCTGCACTCGCCGTGGTCTAGCCACAGCTTGGCGTGAAATTCTTTGGTACGTTTCCTTACCAGCGTGCGAAGATAGCCGAAAGGGAGTGGCACGATGGGTTCTGGTCTCACCACCGCCATGCATTCTGCCTGAAAGACAGTGTTGTGGGCCCCCAAAGGTACGGCTATGTGGATATTGAGATCCTCCGAGAAGACCCCGGCTCCAGTACCAGTACCTGTTTTGGATCCGTCCGTGAAGATCGGCAATTCTGTAGGGTTAAGTCCCTCGTTGCGATCTACCTTACATACAACTGAAGGACCAAATTAAATTAGCTTAATTCTTTTTTTAAAGCATTTCCATCTTGATCTAGAATCAAAGTTCCTTTAAGAAACGTGTCTTATTATTACTAAATCTAGTTACTATTTTCAAAGCTTAATAAAAAGGTCACATAAACACATAGGAGACGAAGGACTTTTATATAAAAGTAGCTAATAGGTCGTAAAAGTTGGAGTCCATCATTTTTATGCCAAACGCAGCGTGTGTTTCTGCCAAAAGAAAAATGTTGGCACTTAATTGCAACTCCACTTGACCTTCTAATCAATAAATATCTTGGTAGGAGTTTTATATACCTACTTGTGGTTATTTCAGTGGTGTTCTATTATATGTATGTGTTTTCACTATGTATTTAATTTAAACGCACGTAGTACATTAGATTGGTAGGTAGGTAATAACCTAATATTCGTATGTATACGTACTTACGAGTAGGCGAGAGTTAGTTTTGCATAACTGCCAAAAGCTTAATCTCTATACCTTTTTTTTTTGGGGGTTTGGAAATCATCAAATCCGCTCTTGGACAGAGCGGAAGGGAGTGTCAGACTTCTACTGACTAAAAACCACCCATGTTCCTTCTTAACCCTTGTGCCGAGGCCGCGGTATCTCTTTCGAACAACCCGCAGCCCCGACGGGAATCTCTCTCTCTCAATCGTAGCATTAAGATGAGTATAAACAGTGAAAGGACTCGAGAGGTCCTGGGTTCTATTCAAGGGTCGGGCTACGTGTTATTGGGTTTTTCCATCCGGAATTTCTTAGTAGCAGTCATGGAGGCTGAATTTGTGCCCGGTTGCTGGTAATAGATTCGCTCCCTATTAAACGAGACTTTAACATAACTGGCGATATGAGAGCGTAGTAACTACTACACTCTCATATCGCCAGTTATGTTAAAAAAATCTGACAAAGGGCTAAGCAGAGATGTACCCACATCTCTGCTTAGCCGTTTGAGAGACCCAGCAGTAAAACTACTTATTTATTTATTTACAGAAATACATTTAAGCTCACAGTTTTTCACCAAAACGCTTAAAAGCTAACAATAATCATATTACAATGTCATCTTACATCTTATATTCACAATAATTCAGAAATAAAAATAAAATAAATTTAAATGTCAAATAGTGTTTTACATAAAACAAGTAGATTAAAATAAAATCGGAAATTCATAATATGTCAAAAAATAATGTGCAATGCAATGTCCAGTTATATTAGCAGCCGAACGAAAGCGGCCGTAGATGATGATGTCAAAATTAATATATACACTAGTACTCGTATATATTATTTTTTTACTATTATCTACTTACTAATTTTATCGATTCAGTCATAAACTTATGCATCTATGCTGGTTGTTCGAAAGAGATACCGCGGCCGCGGCACAATGGCTAAAAGGAACATGGGTGGTTTTTAGTCTAGCTGGTCGCTGAGTTGAACATAAGACAATTTTTGTTATTTATGTTCTTTCTCCAAAATTTGTTTACTGATATGTCTTTTTTATGTTTTATTATTATATACTTTTTTATTATTAATTCGTGTCTGTAGTCAATCGTTATATTAACTTACACCTTACTATTGTATCGAGTCTGGTTCTTTTAACCAAACAGACAGATGTGTTGCTGGGGAGTTTGTTTCGCCACTTCTTCTTTCCAAAAACACTAGGAAATGTCGAAGGGTGCGTTTCGGGGGACTGTCACTTATAAATAAGTAAAGTAAAGTAAAATTTGACGTTCGAAAAGTGCTGATTATCAGCCTAGTTTGAATAAATGACTTTTGATTTAGATTTTATGAATACGACGTTTCAGTAGACCATTAAAAATACCATTAACAACTTTTTCTATAATCTCTATTTCAATACCGTCTGCTCCGGGGGCGCCTTCGAGTTATGCACTAGTATTTATTTGCTGGTCCTTTTAAATATGGGGAGTCAACTGAAATACGTTATACAGATGCCTGACTCCAAGTTATGTGCGTCACAGCCTTCGATACGAATATATATATTTTTATTTTTGTTATATATATTTGAAGATACTTAAGTCCTACTTCCAGACGTTTCCAGACGTTTCTTGTGAAGATGAAGTTCGTAAACTAATATGTATAGAATCTAAAAAATAAAATTACTATTTATTTTTAATTTGGTTCTAGAGATCGACTAAATGTTTTCAGTTTTCCGGGATGAAAAGAAGCTGGTTACATCTATTTTATAATGCCTTAATTTCACGACAAATAAGTCGCTATACCACGATTGGAAATTAAACATTCATCCCTTAGCAGAATCTGAAAATGAAACCTTTCATGCGTGATATTAAAAAAACCACGCTCTTAATACAAAATCCTGTTTTGTGGTTTAAACACGGCTAGGTTAAACCACAACTAAGTAGGTACCTGCTACCGGGTGATTTTATGTTAAGTAATAAAGTGGATGGCTCGACCATACATTAGCACATTTTAGTTTCCATCGAGGGATCACTAATTACCTTGATGGACCTATATGGGTAAAGGGAGCAATGGACGTTGAAGTGTGTCCACCATGTGCTATTGTGGACGGAAGTCATCAGGGCTGTAGAACATCATTATCGTCATCAAGAGGTGCCTAATTCAAAACCAAGACCGGTCTAATTAAATTTTTGATGGTAAAAAAACTACTTTTGAGAAAATGAGAGATGAAGGATTCATAAGTTAATGTCTTTTGTGTATTTTGGACAGAAAAAATCCTTGTGACGATAAACAACTTTTTCACCAAAAGTTTCGTATTCCGAGATTCAATATTCTATGAAGCACATACCCACATTCTAGTGCGAGAAGATAAACGTCTAGCAGAACTTAATAATAAATAACACGAATCCAATAACTCACGCTCCAGCAGAATTTAATTTAAAACTAAATCTTAAGGAGGGATATCATTTTATCGTGAAGTCTATTTCTAAAACGAGACACCCTTGCAGGCTCCATTAGAGGCAGCGGTATCGGCGGGGTGGTAGCGCGGTAGGGGGGTTGTGGGGGGGGGGGAGATGGTTCTACAAACAATCCTCGCGGATATTGAACGGCGATGCGTTCGGAAATGCAGCGCCCGCCGCCGGCTGCGTGCAACGGAACGCTCGCTCACGTCTCATCGCGAACCAACGTGTGAAGATATGAACGCCCTCATTTTCATCTCGTTTGTATTCATATTACATTTCAATTTTGAATAGACAATAGGAGATTTTGTTTTATAAACACCCTGTTTGCTGCTTGATGTTTGAGTTGGACTCCAACTTGAATGCAATTAGTTTGGACGCCTTATGGTTGATGTAGTTTTTCTTTTTAGATTCATGTTTTCTCTTATGAATCATTTTTGTCCAAACAAACAAGTTTACAGTCTAGTAAACAACAACAAAATAAAAAAGCAAGTATGCGATATATATATATATATATATATATATAAATCACGTTTAATAGATTTCACTTTAGATGAAATGGTTTTTTCAACATTAACCTCACTATTTCTGAACTAAGAGCAGCAAGACTACCTGCAAGGTACGATGAATTTATAATAAAAAGAAACAGCGTCGTAAACTTGCCGTTCATACAGGAATATCCTCTTT
The DNA here is from genome assembly GCA_949774965.1 of Diarsia brunnea. Classification (NCBI taxonomy): domain Eukaryota; kingdom Metazoa; phylum Arthropoda; class Insecta; order Lepidoptera; family Noctuidae; genus Diarsia; species Diarsia brunnea. Next base: position 9,618,370 of record OX459011.1, read on the forward strand.
TTACTAAGTCCAACCAATCTTTCAGGCTGAAAACTTAGATTAAAAACAGGTCTTATTACTGCCCCTCTCAGAGACATGCAATGATTACTTAAGCCAAGTTTTGTATGTCAAATCTTTACTAAGTGACAGCTTAACTAAGCATTAAATATATCGGAGTACGGCAGTTAGTGGCCAGGAATATGCGGAGGTTAGAAAAAAGTGATTGAAACGGATGGTTTCAGTGCTCTATGTTACGTGTATAGATAGGTGGCGAGCCGAGCCATCTGTTGCGGTCAAGTGTTCTCCTTCCGAAGTGGAATGAGCCTCCATCTTTCATGAACCAAATAAAACGATGCGCGAACTATATATAGGTATCTAATGTATTGTATTGTACGCACGTCATGTGGGTGGATCTTTACGTTCGTCTTTTTGTGAGAGAACAGAAAGCATTGTCGTTGTTTTTTTTTTGTTGGATAATAGGAAATGATAAATCTTAATTTTGCTGAAATAAGTTCTATTATTATATTGCCTCCGTGGTCTTGTGGGACTGCCTCGCTGGTCTATTCACAAGCGCGACTGCTGAGCATGAGGTCCTGGGTTCGATTCCCAGGTCGGGAAAAGTGTTATTGGGTTTATCCTTCAGGAATTTCTCAGTAGCTGGATTGATGTCCTATTACATGGAACTTAAACATAAGTGGAGAAATGTGGGAGTTTTAATTGGGAAATAATCAGTCGAACCACAGATTTTTTTATTGGCCACGTGATCAAACTTCTAATTTTATAACTAAGCCACGGGAAAATGAGATAGCCTCTAATAAACGAATTCGTCTTTTTTACAACGCCAACTAGATATCTTACAGAAAGCGTCAAGTAGAGATCATCAATTATCGTAACTTGTCCTTCTTATCTAAACATAGCCACCTAATTTACTAACTCAGCTACGGAATTTATATCTCATCAACATTTTATAGCTTCAACATTAGGTAAAAAAATATAATTCAAGCGACTATAAACAATATCATTTATTATAACTTAGCATGTAAAATAATACATCATATTCTTCTATCGTGAAAATATAATAGCAACTGCAAGATTTGGCGAACAAAATCTTTCTGTTTTTTTTTTATTTAGCTTTTATGTTTTAAGTCATAATATTGAACATTTTTGCGGGGGTCACAATATAATATTTATGATAGTTTAGTCGTAAATCTTTATATTATATGTTTTTTTCTATGGTTTTATTGGTATGCTTACCTTTTTGTCCGTCACAGCGAAAATTGTCAATCATGCACAAATGTTGCTTTCATCGCTGTGATGGACTTTACCAAAAGTCACTAAGTTTACGGTTATGGGTGGGTTTCTTACTTTTGTTACATTTATTTATTTATTATTATTATTATTTTTTTATCGCTTCAATAGCATAAAGAATATTAGTCAAACTAGTACCAAAAGAACATGCTCTATTAGACGCAAGTGATACTTCTGATTCTGAATCAGAATTTAATAATATCGAGCGACTACTAAAAAACATCAAGAAGACGAGTATGTTATTATGTATTATCCTGAAAGCTTCTGTCTGAAATAGATGCTTTTACCTAAAGTTATATTAACAGGTATTTTTGACCAGACCAATTTTATCCAGCATAGAACTTATGATGATAGTCTGAAGACATATATTCAAACTGTTTAGCTATCCACATAATCATAGAAATTGACGAGATTCCTTCGTAATTTTTACCTTATTGGTTGCAGAAAATGTATGCTTAGGTAGGTGGTTCGTGTAAAAAGTTAAAGTATTAAGCTAAATTAAATAAATAAGCCTCCAAAACCAACCCCTTTCACTTCACACTCAATAAAACTTACCACAATAGGAAACTTAATACAAAAAGAAACAACGGCTTTCATAGGAGTTAACAAAAACCTTAAGCAATGTAAGTACACTGTACATTCCCCCTTTCCTTAAAAAGATTTTCCCAACAAGTTGCCGTTTTCATTTTTATTAAAAACAAAACATTTGTATTACAAAAGCCTTTGTACGTTATCGAGTCTGGCTTCTAAGAAATGAAAACGATACGGTTGCCAGGAACACAACACAGGTAGCCAATAGGGATTGTATGGATACATTGAATAAGTTAACAAAACACAGACGTTCTATTTATTTTCAATTCCATTATTTATAGATAAGTTTGAGTTTATTATTATAAACTCAAACACGTCACGCCTGTAATTTTCATTTCATTTATTCATTCACATTACAATTTACATAGTGTTTGAAATATTTACTACAATTCTCGAAGGGTTAGGCAGAGGTGAACCTAATAGTATACCCACATTTCGCCAGTTATGTTTAAGTACCATGTAATAGAAACCGAGCCTATTGCCACCAGCCGGGCACAAATCCAGACTCCGTTGGCCCGTCCGGCTGCTACTGAGTTTCTGTTAGAAAAACCTACTAACACTTTGCACGACCCGGGAATCGCACCCAGGACCGAGCAGTCACGCTTGCGACCACTAGACCAACGAGGCAGTCGAGTGATATTTTAATTTGTTTTAAAATTAACACCATTACGTGTTTGCCCACACATGAAATGAAAACTTTGTGCCTACATACAAGCGTCATGTTTATTTCTGTCGTCTCCAAAGTCGACTACGGAATAAAGTTACAGGTTGTAATTATCATATTAAATTAACCGTCTTTAAGTCCCTCCACACACAGGTAAAGTATCTAATTACGTCCGCTGTGCCGTGCGAAAGTTGGTTGCTAACGTGGTTCACTCTCAAAGGGAGAGTAAAACCTCTGGAATAAAATACCCTGGACAAAGAACCTGATTCTAAAGACGAGTGCATCCCTAGTGCAAATGTAACTGTGTGCAGACATTGTGTTCTGGCTTACTTCCAACATCACGACCCTTGGTTACATCCCGATGTGCCATACTATGGGGTAATGGTGGATGGCTACGTAATCACATAAAAGGTACACAGTTTAACACGACAGATTCGGACTACGGAATATTTTCACCAAAAAAAAAAACTGAAAACATCCGCATCCGTGCAATCGTTTTGTTCAGGAATCGCGCGGCCATCCCAATTATTCGCTTTATTAAATTCTACTTAGGTACCTACGTCATCATAAATATTTTGAAGTGCTTTGCATTTTTATGAGCCTCTTGTAAAAAAGCTGTCCGCTATTAAAACTGGTGTGCAACGAAACAAAGTTCGAAACAATCGTAATATTAATAGTCATTAATAAATTCAGTATAATTGAGATAATTTTGGAAGAGTTGGTAGCAATTAGCGTCAGTCGGAGGCGGCGGAGGGCCCTCCTCACAAGAGCCATCTGGCGGGCCTCCAATGTGGCTCTCCTTAACACGAGAAAATTCACTCGTTCACCGGCAAACTGTTTCACAATGACGATGCGAAGAGAAATAAAATTTGGAGATGTCACTGTTAACGACTGCTGCCTTTTACTGCAAAATACTTTTGAATCACCTTCCAAATAAAACAAAACCCTTTTTGAGTTCGTAGCTACCAAGGTTCACTTGAAGCAATGTATCTACTATTACAATAAATTGGAATTAAAATTTTGCGGAAAATATTTAATTGCAATTTAATCTATTTACGATCTGATCTTGTTTGCGGGGCAAACATGGCCAGTTGTCGCACAAGCCAAGGGGAGGCCTTTGCCCAGCAGTGGGACACACATAAGAGACTAAGTTTTTTTTTAATGTTTTATTTAATAATGCAAAAAAATACGGAACCATGAACCATTCGCTCCTTCACAAGGTTTTATCAAGTAAATAACCCCTCCTCCTCCCCACTTCTTCACTACCTACCGCTAAAAATTAACTCCGTTACATACACAAAAATACTTTAGCTACGATCCCTTAGCCTACCATTTAAAAACTAGACCATTTAAATATATTAGCCTAATGTAATTATGACACATATTATAATATTAAATATATTCACAATTTGGCGTAGCTCCAGCGTAGCGCGTCGTAGCAAGTATTCCCCGGGCTTCAATTGTGCAGTTTCTGTTTAACTAGTCGAATGTATTGCGTTAAGTGGCTGCAAGTCTTGTAACTAACTAAATAACTGACTGTTTGTAACGTATTATCTTGAAAAAGTACAGCTTTACTGCTTATTTGGAAACTTTAGGAGCCTTTTTTTTCCGCAACCATCACCGGATTTTTTTCCGAAATAAATAATATTAATCTACAAAATCTAAAGCATGTCCTCGTCGTTTAAAAAAAATAAATTAAAATAAAATTTAAATATCATAAAATTAAATGAATATGCAAAGGAGCCTCTGTTTTTGTTACTAACTACCATTTTTCTCCTAAACTATAAATCATAGGATCTTTTTATTGCCATCAATATATTACATAAAGTCATGCCGAGGGGGCCTTCAGCTTATTTTTGCCAATAACTTCTAATTCTAATATTAAACATTTCATTTAACTTAATTTGAATACATTACAACCTGTATTTCATTAAGATGGCTAAAAAAAGTATGGAAGACGTGAGGTGTGTGGCACGTCGCGTGGCGTGTGGCGTGAAGTACAGTCACGCTGTCACGGTACAGTTATGGTACAGTCGATCACAAAGCTGCGTGGCGTCTTACATCAGTGCCTCAGTGGTGAAGTGGGCAAGCAATGAGCACTGTGCAGAGGTCGAGTGCCCCTGGCTGGCGTATTTCCAAACTATTCAGTCGCTGTATATACACATACATATTTGTCGCTTTCTATCGATTTCACTCGCTGAAACTGTAATTTCTGGTAACGACATGGCCGATTTTTGTACAAAAAGAAAAATGGCCGTAAAATACACAACCCAGACATCTACATCATAAATAAACATGTTAAGTATAACCACCTTGAACCGTCTTGATTGTAACAACTTTAAATAACTTTTGAGTTTGCAGTGTTTGTTGCGTGGGCTACGAACTTACGGCCAGGTGGGGGAAATTTATTCCATTTATTAATATGCAGGCTCAGACAGGTTTATAAATCCCTTACAAAGTACACATCGGGCGGCGGGCGGCGGTGGCGGGCTTTCCTCCAGTTTGTTAAGTGCCTATTATGGCTATTGGTAAACAGTTTTCAACAACCTCTTGTTTGAGTCACTGGTTACTGTTACATAGTATATTATATAATTTTGTTATTTAATTGTGTAGATACGAAACAATGTTATACAAATGAAATGAGTACAGTACTTCCTTCTTGGTCTAGTGGTCGCAAGAGTTACATAGCGTAGTGGTCCTTGGTTCGATTCTCAAGTCGGGCCAAGTGTTATTTAAATTTTCCATCAGGAGTTTCTCAGCAGAAATCCGGAGTCTGAATTTGTGCCCGCTTGATGGTGATGTATAGTATTGGATACTTATAGTACTACTCAAAGATATCTAGATCTAAGTCTCATAGTTAGATCCTATAAATTATTATATAATCATCGTCTGCCTAGCCTTTTTCCCAACTATATTAGGGTCGGCTTCCAGTCTAACCGGATGCAGCTGAATACCAGTATTTTACGTGGAGCGGCTGCCTATCTGACCTCCACAACCCAGTTAATACTAGGTAATACGATACTCTTTGGTAAGACTGGATGTCAGAATTTCAGGTCACTGACTACCTGTAACGACTGCCAAATATCTATTATGGCAGCCGGGACCAACAGCTTAACATGGTTTCCAAGGCACGGAGGAAATCCGGTATGTCAGGCGGTCACCCATCCACAGACCGACCCAGGCAAGCACAGCTTTACCTACAGATTGACCCTAGTGGCAGTTCTTATTAAGCCACGAGCTCCTCACAATACAATAGTATAATATAAATATAAAAATCAGTACTTGGTTCGAAAACTTTGAGCTGACGTTCATACATATTTATCCTAATATCATCGAGACACGTTGAGTGTGATAGGTTTATGTGTGTTGGTGTTATGTATACAATGTAGCGCGACAAGGACCGGTACTGGGTATATACAGGATAGTCTGCACGCGCTCTCGCCGAGCTTCAAACTTGAGTGGCCAACTTTGTCCGCCACGCGGCGAAACTTCGTTTTTCATTTAATTTGCCCGAAACGAGTGCAGCTTACAATATTTTCAACGCTTGCAACTTTCGACTTGGTCCTTCGTTATAAATTTTATAGTTAGACCGGTTTTGTTACCCTTACCTTAACCATCACTTATAAAACCGCCGCAGCTGTAATGAATTTAGTGCCTGAAATGTCAAGCAACAGTACACGACAGTTCTAAACTAAGTTTCGTATGGCGCAAAGTGTTACTCGCTTTGCTGTTTCTTTCTCTGTTCAGACTTGTATTTAGTGATGAATTTATAGTATTGTTTTATATGTGTATAGTGATCAGTTGATCACTCATTATCTCCCTACGAAATAATCGTATAACCGTTCAAATAAACTAGTCGCATGGTATCGTCAAACGTATTGCGGACGGTACATTATTTTTATGTTGCCATAAATCGGGCATGTAGTCTTAGTAGGTAGACGCTGCGACATAACAGCGAACGGTTTTCAATAAACAAGATTAGCTCTGTGAAGCGTGAGCTCACGCTTCGCTTCTTGCGCCTGCAGTCGGCGTGCGTGCGTCTCCATGCAGAATGTGTCGCAAAGCCTTTTTAGTGCGGGGCTGTAGCGGAGGCTCGTTCCGGCGGACGATAAGGACTGATCTGCGGAAGACAGCGTTGCAGCGTGCAGCAGACGCGATCGATACTGCAGCGGGGGCGCCGCCTGCTCCCCCACACCCACAGCCACCCCCTTCGCCCCCTCCAGCGGCCGCCGGCTGAAACTTTCGCGATAAGTACGGAACTAGCGCGTGGCGTACGCAATGCAATATTGTTAGCCGGTTACGAGTCTGAAACAGCGGATATTAAGGCTACAGAGACTGCCGTCCCGTTTTTACATTGTGCCTGAGTTTGAAATGCATACCGAGTTACGGCGCATTGTATTAATTTTTATTATCTGCTCGTAGGTACGTGTTTACTGCTAATGGTGTGTGCAAGCGTAGCATACCTACGCTCTATGGTGGAGCTGAGATAGAATTACACGAGTATACGCCGTATACGTAAAATATGCTTAAAGCACTACCATCAAGTTTAATGTTTAGAGCTAACGGTCATAGACACTTTCAAAACTCGTGTTCATCTTACAGCTAAATGAAAATCACATCGAAAAAGTTTGTCGTAGCAAGCGCTACGAGAAGAGATTTCGTTTGCTATAACTAATTACATGCTATAATTTATCTTTAAAAGTTTTCGCAGAAGTATGCCTGTTACGTGCCCAGACGTGCATATATTCGCCCCCATAAAATATTGCATATTACATCAATAAAGCATTTTAATGACAAAGAAGACGGTCGGTATTTCGGTGCACCGCGGCGCGTGGAGTTGGACAAGAAAGTTGTCGTTGGTCGCGGGACGGCGAAGTTTTCCAGTTCCGACCGCGCCTGCCACATACAGTTTGCAGCAACCCTCAGTACCCTCCCCAGATGTGACACATATTTTTTTGTATTCCTACTAACATGTTCTGTAATATTTGCCGGGAATATCGCCACACACGTCCGCAAATATGATATAGATGCGCATATGAGAATTTAATTACGGACCACCGGAATATAATTATGTTAGGTATCGTATTTCCTTTTAAGAGAGAAATCATGGTTCTAGGTTTTTTTAGTGACTAACTTTTACCAGGATCGTTGCATGTTTAATATAGCTTTGAAAGCTTTTCCTAGGAATTTAAGACGATATTTCTGAGAGTAAGTAAATATTTTATAATGACACTGTGGTACGTTGAACTAAATAGGGTTCCTAGCGATACTTAAGCCAGGTTTCAACTAAAACGCACTGCAGAATAAGTACGACTAATTAATTTTCCTTGTACTCATTAAAATGTCGCCAGTAGGAAGCAGTAGTACAATTTCGAAATTATTAGCCAGCGCAATAATTAAAACTTTTCGAAACTGTAGCAAACTATGAACGTACCTTCGTGAAACCGGAGGAAAAGCGGCAAGATCGTGATTTCTTTGACGAGATGTTAATAAATGGGGCGCTTACACCTTATAATTGGGAAAAACTGTCGCGTCCTCCTCTCAGTTACAGATGGGAATAAATCTTTATGTAGACGGGGATCGCTGGGTTCCTTTAGCGCGCTGTCGGTAACTTATTCCGGGCACGCGCTCACTCTGTCCTCTGAATATAAGGAATATAAGGCGTTGCGGCCCATTTATTGCACGTCGACTCCCGCTAAAGATGTTCAAACTACGCTAAATAATTAATGACGAACATCACCTAAGGCAAATTTTAATTATGTTCAGGCACGGAATGGCGGATAACTAAAGGTTTTTGAATTGCAAATACGCTTATAATCTATGGTTGGGGCAGCTATTTGCTTTGGTTATTATTTTCTTGATTATGTTTGAACAGTATGGATGGTGGTTGTATTAGTTCGTTCTTACTTTTTGGTACCGGTATAAATGATTTAAAAAAATGTGAATCGTTTTACCACTGATGGTTTGTTGTTCGGTTTTCGTGTAAATTTTCGTGTATCGGTTTGCCGTTTGGATCTTTCTTTGCATATCTGATTAATTTTAGTGAGACATCTTTGACCACCATAATTAATTTTAACAAGGTTTATAAAATAAATATAACTTTCACAGTCAAAAGGTTGTTGCCAACCCTAAATATTCACACACCCCGGAAAAGGAAATGGTCACGAAAGATACGTAAACGCACTGATAAATATCATGGTTTCAGACCGATCACAACCATTGCCCATTGAGCCCCATTGGCTGTGGATTGTAAGGCGCCCCATGAGTCATTTATTGCACCAACTAGCCCCATCAACGAACGGTGCAATTATTCCGTGAATACTTGTAAATCAGTTCAAATAGTTCAAATCAGTTCAAAGTACTTTACATTTGGTGCATTGCGCTTTGAAACATAATTTTCAGGCATATTTTAGAGTGAAACAAACTTTACGGTTTTCCTTTCGAATACAATTGTATTAAGTTTTTTTGCCTAATACAATATCTTTATATGTAGGTGTTTACCTTGAAGTAGGTATAATATGATCGATGTTCATTTAAGCTTAATAAGAGTATTTGTTTTTTTGTGGCCGATTTATTTTAGAAGTTTCATAATAATTTTTAAATACGTAGTTGACTATTCATTTTTATTAAATGCGATCTGTAAATGTTGAATCCCAGTTGTAAAGAATTTCTTTACTGAAGAGGGTCCTTAAATAAAGTAAAGACTTTTAAAAGTCCCCCAAACCAAGCTACAACACGATTACTTATAAATCTTGCTCTAATAGGAGGTCATAACTATGAGTAATACGCACAGTAAACAAACTGCAAGTCTGCATATTTAAGGGGTCCCCAAATAACGTATAGCTAACAGTTACAAATTATAGAAGCAGTCTGTTAGCATTGCCTTCGAGCCCGCAATACCCGTCTCTCTCTTGACTCATACAAATTACACAGATGATGATAGTACACACTACCCTGTTTGTTTTTCACTGCCATCATAATTAATATGGAATATAACATGTCGCCTGTCATACCAAGTAGAGATAGACAGAGGTTAGTCTTACAGTGCACCGTCATTTGGACAGTGTTTTTCAAGGGGACGACCCTGTTGTTAACAAGCGTACCAGAAACCCATGATGGAAAATACCAATAACATTTTGCCCAACCTGAGAATAGAATCCAAGACCTCATACTCAATAGAAGCGCCTGCAGCCACAATCATAATGTGTAATTATTAACACGTGGCTATTTTCACAGCATTTCGATGGAATTAATGGAACGTAATAAATTGAGATATCCTTAACGTTTCGTATAAATATTATAAGGAAGGGGACAGCTCATTGCGTATTCCATTCACATATAAGCACTTCGTGAAAATGTGACTGGTATGGGTACAAAGAAGCTGTCTTCTGTTTTAACTTATGAACGATATAATCATATTTATATATCTAGCCTACTTTCAAGTAGGCTCTTAAACCTTAATATTGTACAGCAAATAATTATAACTGTTCGTAACTTAAAGTACCTGTAGTAGTCTTGGAAATTCCCCAACATATTTGCTGTACGAAGTGTATTTTATTTTGTGTAAGTACCTTTTTGCTCACATCAGCGCTCGTGTTCATAAAGTACAAAGAGCTCTCTAAAATGTGATGCAGGAAACACAAGAAGATGTACTAAGTTTTATTTTTATAGCAAAGAGGAAGCTTTCTTTTCGTTGCTGCTTACTTATGCATAGTTTCAGATAAGTTTGCATGAAAATGTTGTATATCCCAGCGTATGTTCGTCTTCACCAGTTCCATATTTATGACACGCAAAATAAAATGTTGCTGCCTGTCGTCGATGGTTGATAAAAATGCAAACCGTAGCCGCGGGCTCGCCGGCTCCGACGCCCACTGAATATGGGTATCACGAGGATGGAGACAAGATTACATTTTAAGACTGTTTACCCAAAGACACTGCAAACAATTTGCTTACTTGTGCGAGAGCGCCCTAACTGAAAGTCTACTCGGTAAAGTAGTAAAATTGGCCTTAAATGCTTATTTCGGCGAGTCGGTCGGCGTAGTACCGTACGTATAGCTACGCGAGTGTAGCCCGTAGCGTCGGTCTCACCTGACCGTCAGGCGGTCGCAGGTAAACATTGTAACGTGAGCCGACCACGTGCGGAACATGTGACCTCTGCTCCTCTCGCCAGCGCCGCCACGCCGCCGGCTGCTGCTACCCACAGATGCGATCTTGTTGATCCGACGACATAGGATCTCTAATACCAACAAATTTAATGATTTTTACCCAGTTTTATTTTATCGAATTTCCAACGAGGAAGCGCAGTTACCGACTTGAACCAGTGGGCGTGTTCCAGACAGTATTGATTTTGTTCTCTCTTTTCAGTCGTCGAGGCGCGTGTAGCGTGGGTGCGAGCGAGTGAGCGCTACAGGCAGGAGGTCGGCGCCTAGTGTAGAGTTTCCGTGTAAAACTGGCATTGGCTCCGAAAGGACTTAAGTACGGGATGAATGAAAGCGTGTTGCGATCCTGAAACGACGGCCGCTGTCGACGCGTCCGCTTCCGGTAAATCCGCTCTACAACTTCGTGCACTTAGTTTTGTTTAAAACTGTTCCTATTGCTCTATCAAAAACTAAAGTTGATAAATATTATGCCTGGAAGCAATAAATATGGCAGAACTTCGATACTGATACATGATATCTTTGCATGTCAAAAGAATATCATAAATCATGTTATGTAGAGATAGCAGTACGAGCGAGTGCTGACATATCATCAATTATTTATATTCAATGGATACTCTTTATATTTGACTTCAACGCCTAGCACAGCTACACTTAATGTTCTGATGTGTTTAAATATTGACCAAGTGCGTGCCGGACACGTACATATTACGGCGGGTTTCCGTCACCGTTATAGAAATAGTATTTTGTATATTTAAAACATGTCGTTGAAGGTTAGTCGTAACTCGTAATAACTTTTGTTCATGGTTTTGTTAGACGTTTACTAAAGTTAAGTTAGTTAGGCGACTTTCAAAGTAATAAATAACAAACAATAGCACCCGAACTCAAAACAATTGACAAGTTAATTCCATTTAGAGACTTTGTCAAACACAGGCCTTGACCGTAGGTCGTTCAGTTCTATTTTGGGACGTATGAAAAGTTTTCCGAGATTTTTAATTTGTGGTGGATGAAAAGAGCATGGGGTGCAATATATGAACATACGATTGTTCGGGCAGGCGAGTTCGGTTGACCGTGGTGTATCGATATGGACAGTTATGCACCAAACAAATTCATTACAAAAACGTAGGCAATAATAATATGAAGATAGGCTTGCTTTCAATACCCGACTGCGGTGAAGCCCAAAAGGAGGGTTTTTATAAATAGTTTCGAGAAAACTCTTTCTTAACAAATAAAATGACAGAATTAAATATTGTACGATAAGATATTATACTTATTTGCTACTGCCATTTATCTTGTGTTAAAACTTTTAAACGACTGCAATAAATAACGTAAAAGTAAAATGTCTCGTTTGGCCTGTTTAAATCGATTTACGAAAGGAATTCTCCGAAGATTTCAAAAAAGTTGGGTTGGTGTGAGTATTTTCACCAACAGTGGTGTGAAGTGTGCCTTGCCTCGGGGAGGTCGGGACTTCGCGTCCAATACTTGTGCTACCACCTCGTAAAAATATTCATTTTGTCGTTTTCCTTCTAAGTTAGTATCTACCAAAACATTTTGAATAGACCGCGTTGGTGGTTTGATTGTACAAATTATGATTTCTTTAGATACAAGTTGTTTTTGTACTGTTGGATACAGGAGGATAGAACTTTGGTTACCTTTTACATTAGAGTTACGGATAAAAGAAAGCATTAACCAAAAAAAAGAACTGTAGATTTTATTTACAAGATGGAGTGACGACATCATACAAACAGCCGGAAACTTATGGTCCAGACTAGTAATATAGGTATAGAGTCAGCTGGAACAGTTTGTCAGTCTGTCTGTCAGTCTGTCTGTCAGTCTGTCTGTCAGTCTGTCTGTCAGTCTGTCTGTCAGTCTGTCTGTCAGTCTGTCTGTCAGTCTGTCTGTCAGTCTGTCTGTCAGTCTGTCTGTCAGTCTGTCTGTCAGTCTGTCTGTCAGTCTGTCTGTCAGTCTGTCTGTCAGTCTGTCTGTCAGTCTGTCTGTCAGTCTGTCTGTCAGTCTGTCTGTCAGTCTGTCTGTCAGTCTGTCTGTCAGTCTGTCTGTCAGTCTGTCTGTCAGTCTGTCTGTCAGTCTGTCTGTCAGTCTGTCTGTCAGTCTGTCTGTCAGTCTGTCTGTCAGTCTGTCTGTCAGTCTGTCTGTCAGTCTGTCTGTCAGTCTGTCTGTCAGTCTGTCTGTCAGTCTGTCTGTCAGTCTGTCTGTCAGTCTGTCTGTCAGTCTGTCTGTCAGTCTGTCTGTCAGTCTGTCTGTCAGTCTGTCTGTCAGTCTGTCTGTCAGTCTGTCTGTCAGTCTGTCTGTCAGTCTGTCTGTCAGTCTGTCTGTCAGTCTGTCTGTCAGTCTGTCTGTCAGTCTGTCTGTCAGTCTGTCTGTCAGTCTGTCTGTCAGTCTGTCTGTCAGTCTGTCTGTCAGTCAGTCTGTCAGTCTGTCAGTCTGTCTGTCAGTCTGTCTGTCAGTCTGTCTGTCAGTCTGTCTGTCAGTCTGTCTGTCAGTCTGTCTGTCAGTCTGTCTGTCAGTCTGTCTGTCAGTCTGTCTGTCAGTCTGTCTGTCAGTCTGTCTGTCAGTCTGTCTGTCAGTCTGTCTGTCAGTCTGTCTGTCAGTCTGTCTGTCAGTCTGTCTGTCAGTCTGTCTGTCAGTCTGTCTGTCAGTCTGTCTGTCAGTCTGTCTGTCAGTCTGTCTGTCAGTCTGTCTGTCAGTCTGTCTGTCAGTCTGTCTGTCAGTCTGTCTGTCAGTCTGTCTGTCAGTCTGTCTGTCAGTCTGTCTGTCAGTCTGTCTGTCAGTCTGTCTGTCAGTCTGTCTGTCAGTCAGTCTGTCAGTCTGTCTGTCAGTCTGTCTGTCAGTCTGTCTGTCAGTCTGTCTGTCAGTCTGTCTGTCAGTCTGTCTGTCAGTCTGTCTGTCAGTCTGTCTGTCAGTCTGTCTGTCAGTCTGTCTGTCAGTCTGTCTGTCAGTCTGTCTGTCAGTCTGTCAGTCTGTCTGTCAGTCAGTCTGTCAGTCTGTCAGTCTGTCAGTCTGTCAGTCTGTCAGTCTGTCAGTCTGTCAGTCTGTCAGTCTGTCAGTCTGTCAGTCTGTCAGTCTGTCAGTCTGTCAGTCTGTCAGTCTGTCAGTCTGTCAGTCTGTCAGTCAGTCTGTCTGTCAGTCCGTCTGTTAGTCTGTCTGTCGACTGACAGACATCCATCACACATCATCATCATTAGACATCATGGGATTACAGGCGTGATGTTATGTTATCTAGTAAACCTTTTCAGGAATAGAAAAGAAGAGTGAATGAAACAGTTACATGCAAAATATCATTCACAAACATTCGTGAGTTTCATTGAGTTAAAATTTTGATACGCAAAGTTTATTGCCCTTTGCTTTCCGACGATGCTTCAGGGTGGCTTTTGAAAACGTTCGTTGGAATAAAAGGTTTACAATTGTGGCCGAATTCGTGAACTGTGCAACATGCAATGTAATTAGTGGTGTAATGCAACACAGTTGTAATTCGGACTGGTTAGCAAACGTGTAATGACCGTTTCGAATCCATTTTTGAACTTTTCATCGTCATTGTCTGCTGTGTTCGTTAAATGATCGCAACTACATATGTTGTTTTTGTATTACATTGTATAGGTACTATGGCTGCGACTTCGTCCTTAAAAATTGTGATAGCGCGGCATATATGCATGATACAAATGTAATTTATAGCTTTAAACACCCAGAAACAATGTAGCTTTCTGCCTGTGAAAGAATTTTAAGAATTGGATGGGATTGGATGAATTACCCCCTACATACAAAATACAAACCAACCAAATTTCACCTTTTTTAATATTAAGTATCTAAGATTACGTTTAAACTCTATTATGTTTAGTTGATAATTCTATTTTTGTTTTTGTTGCCCGCTTAAGGAAAATTATAAAGAGTTTTCCTGAACGATCAGGGTCTATATTTAATGTTCCTTAAAATAACTTTACGGTATAAGGAAAATTGTTAAGAGTTTATCCTGAAATAACAAGGTCGACATTAAATTTAACTATGTAACTGTAACTGAAATAGAATCTTTTATTGAAACAGGAAAGGTACAAGGTTAATTTTATTTACTACTAACTGTTGCCCGCGAACTTTGTCCCCGTAAAATATTATATCCCTATTTGAATCGGATTTAGATTGCAATTTCGGCTGTTTCGTCGTAGTTATACCATCATTTTTTGCACCTCCTGTAGAAAAATGAAATATATAGGGTGCCTAGTAACGGTTTGTTCATCAATTGGCGAGAGTGAATTTCGCGCGTGCACCCGAGTTGATACCATTACCATTTTTTTTTGTCTTAACCACGCTCGTCCTTGGTAATAGACTCAATTTAAAACATGAGTATTGGCAGTGACTTAACTTAATAATATTATTCCAACTAATCACTACTTTTAATTATTTGTATTACTTAATCTGAAGCTGTCTTGTCCTTCGACTCTATATCACATAAGAGCATGTGGATAGCTTTACATGAGTGCGACGTACCATCAGAGACTGTAGATCTTGTAAAGGACATCTACTCCAAAAGCAAAAGCCGTGTAAAGTTAGAGAGACAAGGCCCTGAAATAAATATTTGTAGAGGCGTCAGACAGGGTGACCCCTGTCACCTAGAATTTTTATAGCTGTGCTTCACTGGGAAAGGAAAGGAATTAATATAAATGGGAAACTCTTCAGTAATCTTCGATTTGCGAATGACATCATACTTTTCTCTAAAACGGCATCTCAATTACAGAAAATGACTAACAAACTCAATGATGTAAGCAATACGATCGGCTCTGAACTAAATGCTACCTAGACCAAAGTCATGACGAGTCACCATATTATACCAATAAGGGTCAATAGCAATACATTAGAATATTATAACTTTTGGCAACTGAATTTGTATCTAAGCGGAAACTTGATGATGGATAGAAAATGGGCATTCATATGTAATACAAATCAGATTCCATTTAAAATTGCTTGTATGATAAATAAATATTAACCAGCTATTATTTTACATAATATATATTGTGCGACTTTTTAAAGCTTTAAAATAAACTGGAAAATGACATGCAGAAAAAACATTTTTGACTGCTTTTTCAACCGACTTCCTAATAGGAGGAGGTTCTCGACTCGATTCAACAATAAGTTTTTGTTTAATATGTTTGTTACGTCATAACTCTATTATTTATGAACCGATTTTCAAAATTATTGGAATGTTGGAATCTCAGGGAAATCGAGGGCAACCCGCAAATTATATAGTCACGATTTTCGTGTTTTTTTTAAAGCTTTTCAAGTATTCGCATCTTGTAGTCATCACCTCATGTTGATGAACTGATGATGGATGGTATAACTCCATAATTGTTAGGCGTCCTATAAAAACGGGGGAGGGGGTATCAAATGGATGTAATGTGAGTCTCACGTGAATATACATTTTCGGTCATATTTAGGGCGCTCGGTTTTCGAGATATTTCAACAAAAAAATTTTTTGGTACAATTTTTTTTTTTGCCCATAACTCAGAAACGGTGCATCGTAGGACCATACTTCTCAGAACCTAAATGGTTTCTATGGCTAAGATTAGCCCGATACTGCAATAAAACTGGGAAAAAAAATTGTTAGTATTAGTCGCCAAGTTATTATTTTAGTCGCAGTCATTATTTATTGCCTCGCCCCATATTTCCGCTGCCTTGTTCAGTTTATTTGCTTGCGTTTTAATTTTTTATAACACCCTTATTATGAAGCTTATTTAATATAATAGTCGCGAAAATATTTAATCGCTGCCAAGTTATTTTATTAGTTGCAAACACTTAGTCATTTTTTAAGATATTAGCCTCGAAAATTAAAAGCCAAAATAAAATAACTTATTTTTGTTGCATAAACTGTACCGTACGTACCTACTGCATTCATATCATATTCATTTATTTGCGTTCCATAAGGTAAAATATGGTGTTAACGATATGATAAGAGCTTAGAGCCGTTGATACATAATAGATTCCGTAAAAAGCTGATATTTTGAAATTACCAGTCCAGCTTTGCATATTCTCTCTTGTGTGTACATTAATTAAATTAAGATAATAATATTGGTTTACTGTGGGTCTATTAACAAATAAATTATATGTATGTATGTTGTATGTATGTATGTTGTATGAAAATCAACACGAACACAACAAAATAAAAACCTAGAACGATGTTCCGTCAAACATGGTGGCTATTAGATTTTAATTTTAAGACAAAGAAAGATTTTTCCTAATTCGCGTGTTTAAATGAAAGACATTTCATTTTAGTTGTGAATTTACATAATCTTAGTCAACTTGAATCTTTGAGTGCTCTAAGCTGATGCCAAATAATAAATTTAAGGTTAACAAAGGTATTTCATTAGGCAGTGCTAAAACCTCTAAGAATAGCAGACATAGTAAGAATAATAATCGAATCGACGGTAATAGCTCATTCCCTGATAACAAAGGGTTCGTTCATGCGAATTGAAATCGGTAAATTGCTCTTACCTACTTCCCGTTGAGAGGTAATTATTGGTATAATTGATTGATTATGAAAAAATGTACCGCAGAGTCGATAAATGGAACCATTCTGAAACAAATTCTATTGCCAAGTTGGTCCATAGTGTACAGACGTATTAAAGATTTAAGTAGCTTGGCTCTGTCTGTTTACTTACTGTCTACGTCTGTTTATTGACTCAGCTAAAACATCACAATGCGAGTTTCGACCCCAACATTTCCAAAGGTTACGGAAACACTAAATTAAATGTCTACTCAAACTAAACCGTCTACGACTTACGAATAATTCTTCTTTATATCGCCAAACGTTTTCGTTTTGTTCAATTGGGCGAACCGCCGCCGGTGGGCAGACGAAAATACCTCTCCTAATTCGGGAACAGAAATAACAACGATGACACCGTGACCTTTTGTATTCGCGAATTTATTTACGTGCTGGCTTTGTACTAAATTATTCTCTGAAAATACCCTTTTCAATAACTGCATTGAGAATAACAGATACCTATGCTCAAACAATCAAAATCGAATAAAGCAGCGATATTGGTAAAAATTGAGCAGTGCACCAGATGTGATCGATTGCTTCCCCGACTCCCACGACCTCCACTGCTACGTATTGAGGTCCCATAAAACATACACGGTAAGTTAACAAGTTGGAACAGTCTCATACCCAAATTATTAAATAAACGTTCTTCGAAGAACAAGTTTTCGAATAATGTAAGCCCTATCAAAGTCTGTTCAGTGGTTCTTGAGTAAAGCCAGACACAAGGGTGGAGGAAACTTGCCGCTACGTCGTGATTACTGTCTTGTCTGCGGGGGGTTAACCTCTCCTACATAGTACTATTCATTTGAAACAAAAAAACAATGTTCCGTAAAATGTTCCGCACATTTTTCCTTTTCATCGAAATGTAGTTTTATATGAAAACTTGCATCGAAATTATTTTAGCGCGGCAGTCGCTTGTATAGGCGAGGGGAGGCGATGTGTGGAGGACTTTGTAAACATTCGAGACGAGACTATTATATTATAGGTACGAATACATTCAAAGGTCGGAACCTTTTGTAGGTTTGCGCGATGAGTGAGCACAATTTAAACTTTTATCGATTTCTGTTCCATTTCGATGCTTGAAAATACATCCAGTTACTCGTAGTAAGTTTTCACACCGTCTACGTATACCTCGTAGCTTAAAACTTTACATTTCTATACAAACAAGTTAAAATATATTTCAAATAACAAACATAAACTACTCAACGCCTACCACATAAGTTATGTTGAAAGATACACTGAGTAAGGTAATAAATATTGTACGTCGAGAGGCGTTGAGAATTAAGTACTTAAAATAATTTCACTCATACATTTAACAAAGCTTTTACCACACATTAGTACGAACTTTGTTCCTGCTCATTTACCTGAGTACTGAGACGGTTGTCTAAAAACAGTGTTTATTCAAAATTCTTGGAGATAACGAGATGAAGCGGAACATTTACGTCTAATTTATACGGAGACAATGGAGGTGGTCGCAATTAGTGAAATGGCCACTGAGAACAAACGCGTTTCCAACAAAAGAGTGGAAGCTTCGGCTCAGACAAGGGCCCTCTTTCATTTCTTCCAAATGAGCAAACTACAGTCGCTAGTAGGGAAGATTTGTTGTTGAAGAATGAAGGGCTCACGAGTGAGCATTGTTCTTTCCGCGGCCAGTTTGGTAAGCACTTGAGTTCCGTTGTTCTAATCAAGATTACGAGGGAGAATTATTTGGTTTTGCTTGTTATTTGTTTCAATACTAACTGACGTTATCGTGGAACGTATGTTGTCATTTGTTCTCCGCTTTTGATTTATATACTGTTCGTGGTAGAGATGATTTATTCGTGTGTACCTAATGTACAAATTAAGATAACGACTTTAGGGTCCACTTAGTTAATAACGTTATTTGGAAGTTTATGCCTAAAGGCATCCTTCAGGGAATCCTTGCTATATTAAACGCCTTTGAAATTAATTTGATGTTGCTTACACAAACCCTAATTTGGGAGTGCTCAAACAAAATGTAAAGGCACCATCTTTAGAGTTATTTGTCTAGATTTATTACGAAAAACAATGATACAATAAACTTTACGTATTTTGAAAATTAAATCCGAGAAACAGACAAACTATAACTGTAATAGTAAATCATTTAAAGCAAAAGCAATTGTAACGGTTATAAATCAGGTAAGTTGGACGTGCATACAATTTAACAAGTCTGTAAGTTAACAACACATTACTATTCCCCCCGGCTGCCAGCCGTACGTACTACGTACCCTATGTATAGTTGTTCCTAGGTACGGTAGGTTGTGTAGGTACGGTGTAGCCACCATGAAATTATATTAGGATTTGCACAGGTTAGTCGGCGTGTGTTCGTCCACATGGTTTAATTGTTCTGTGTTCCTGTGAAGACCTAGACGTACATAACCTTTGAGCATGTTTTGGGTGTTCTCATTAAAATTGTTTTACTTCTGTCTAGACTTTTAGGCTCGTGGCATTTCCATTATAGTGTGGGAGAGAGGGAATTATATTTCGTAAAAAAATCTTTTTGAGGTATTGAAGTTTCTTACATATTATTTTTATTGCTTAAAACTGAATTCTTGATGTATCGTACGGGTTGTGTGTCGGAGTTATATAACTTAGTACAACCTTATATATCCTCTTGCAACTTTCTGTGGGCGTTATAAATCTTGAACAGCCTTTGAGAACTGTCAAAGGCAAGTGAGCAATTTCATGTGACATTCTTCAATGATACTCTTAGCAGACGGATTTACGATAACTATATAGGTAACAAGTTGTTAAGCCGAAAACATGTTCAGTGATTTCGGTGGTCTTTCCAGTTCTGGAGTCATAGCGCTAGATGGCGCGTTTCCTTCTGTCTGCTCCGACTTCCGATATCTCTATTCGGTGTTAAGGGTGTTGCGTTGCTAAAATCCCAAAAACGACGTATGTTTAAAGAAATTTGTTGAGGAATCCTTCCGTACGATTTCCATATAAAAAATATATGTTATACTTAAAGTCATCATAAATAATTCGTATTGTTTAAAATTTTAATAAACCTTCACATTATTTAATAAAAAATCGTAGTATGTCTTAACCTAAATCGAATTTTGTCTCTGTAACGGCTGAATAGTTCGGTATGAATTTTATACCCAAAAATACGTAGTGATGTATTTATCAATCCGTATTGTTTATTTTCTCTGATTTGTAATAAAATTTTAAAATAATAAATTATATCCCGACATTTTGAGGCAAATGCGGCGCGAGACCCGTCGCGCATACTTGGAACGCGCTGCGCCAGTGTCTCGATGACTGTTGTCACGGGTGGACTGCACGCATGTCATTACTTCACAAATAAAATTCAAAAGTTCACGTTTTTAATGTTTTCTGAATTAAAACATATTGTAAATTGTATAGTTATCAATATTTCGTAAAATAAGAACAGAAAATAAGTTTGTAAATATATTTAAAGTAGTTTGTAATTTCGTTTTGTTGTTTGCACCTATCATAGACTAAGCTGACTATGCCTAATAAACGTTAAGTGACGCGTGGCAGAGCTCTCCAAAACTATTGTTAAATTCCCTACGTTTCTTAGTGGATATTTTGGTATATAGATATATCTATGATATTATTTTAATTTTGGACTGCCTCGTTGGTCTAGTGGTCGTAAGCACGATGCTGAGCATGAGGTCCTGGGTTCGATTCCCGGGTCGGGCAAAGTGTTATTGGGTTTTTCCATCAGGAAATTATAAGTAACAGCCACGGAGTCTGGATTTGTGCCCGGTTGATGGCAATAGGCTCGCCCCTATTATATGGGACTTAAACATAACTGGCGAAATGTGGGTGTACTATTAGGTACACCTCTGCCTAACCCTTCGGGGATTACAGGCGTGATGTTATGTTATCTAACTATTTTGTCTTGAGATTTTCGTTTGATGGAAGATGGAGATCTAGATGACTGATGATGTCTCGTACCTAATGATGGTCTCTCATACTACATGATACATTTTGAAGGTCTGATGAAGACCAGGTAACTGCTTATCGGTTCTCAGTCACGGAAATAGTCAGAATGCTCCAACTTTCAGCTTTTATCTCATTGAGCACGGATGCTACTACATGATACATTTTGAAGGTCTGATGATGATCAGCTAAGTGCTTATCGGTTCTCAGTGACGGATGTAGTTAGAATGACCTAGCTTTCAGATTTTATCTTATTGAGCACGGATGCTACTACATGATACATTTTGAAGGTCTGATGATGACCAGCTAAGTGCTAATTGGTTCTCAGTGACGGATATAGCTAGAATGACCTAGCTTTCAAATTTTATCGATCTGAGCACGGATGCTACTACATGATACATTTTGAAGGTCTGATGATGATCACCTAAGTGCTTATCGGTTTTCAGTGACGGATGTAGTTAGAATGACCTAGCTTTCAGATTTTATCTTATTGAGCACGGATGCTACTACATGATATATTTTGAAGGTCTGATGATGACCAGCTAAGTGCTTATCGGTTAACAGTGACGGATATAGCTAGAATGACCACCACCAGGTAAATGGCACCATCAGTCTCCAAGGCCTCTTCGAGCTCTTTCATATGAGTCCACACACGACGGTTCTACGTGGTGCCATCAATGAGATCCTATACTTACCTTCGGAGTCTACCATCAGGTAGCTGGTATCATCAGTCTCCATGGCCCCCTCGAGCTCTTTCAAATGAGTCCAAACACGATGGTTCTACTCAGTGCCGTCAATGATATCCTATACCCACCTTCGGAGTCCACCATTAGGTACGAGACATCATCAGTCATCCAGATCTTCATCTTCCATCAAACGAAATTCTCAAGACAAAATAATTAAAACGATAAAACAATTAACACCAAAACAATAACATACATTACATAACATCACGCCTGTAATCCCCAAAGGGTTAGGCAGAGGTGTACCTAATAGTAGACGTGATGTTATGTTATGTATGTTATTATTTTAATGATTTTAATTGTTTTATCGCTTTTAGCGATAAAACAATTGTAGTCGTTCTTGTAGCACGGATGCTACTACATTTTGAAGGTCTGATGATAACCAGCTAAGTGCTTATCGGTTCTCAGTGACGAACGTAGTTAGCATGACCTAGCTTTAAAATTTTATCGATCTGAGCACGGATGCTACTACATAATACATTCTGAAGGTCTGATGATGACCAGCTAAGTGCTAATTGGTTCTCAGTGACGGATATAGCTAGAATGACCTAGCTTTCAAATTTTATCGATCTGAGCACGGATGCTACTACATGATACATTTTGAAGGTCTGATGATGATCAGCTAAGTGCTTATTGGTTTTCAGTGACGGATACAGTTATGATGCTACAGCTTTCTGCTTTTACCTTATTGAGCACGGATGCTACTACATGATACATTTTGAAGGTCTGGTGATGACCAGCTAAGTGCTAATTGGTTCTCAGTGATGGATATAACTAGAATGACCTAGCTTTCAGATTTTATCTTATTGAGCACGGATGCTACTACATGATATATTTTGAAGGTCTGATGATGACCAGCTAAGTGCTTATCGGTTAACAGTGACGGATATAGCTAGAATGACCACCACCAGGTAAATGGCACCATCAGTCTTCAAGGCCTCTTCGAGCTCTTTCATATGAGTCCACACACGACGGTTCTACGTGGTGCCATCAATGAGATCCTATACTTACCTTCGGAGTCTACCATCAGGTAGCTGGTATCATCAGTCTCCAAGGCCCCCTCGAGCTCTTTCAAATGAGTCCAAACACGATGGTTCTACTCAGTGCCGTCAATGATATCCTATACCCACCTTCGGAGTCCACCACTAGGTACGAGACATCATCAGTCATCCAGATCTTCATCTTCCATCAAATGAAATTCTCAAGACAAAATAATTAAAAGCGATAAAACAATTAACACCATTAAAATAATAACATATATTACATAACATCACGCCTGTAATCCCCGAAGGGTTAGGCAGAGGTGTACCTAATAGTAGGCGTGATGTTATGTTATGTATCTTATTATTTTAATGGTGTTGAGACCTCGAGGACGCCTTGGAGACTGATAATGTCATTTACCTGATGGTGGACTCCAAAGGTAAGTAAAGGATCTCATTGACGGCACTGCGTAGAATCGTCGTGTTTGGACTCATTTGAAAGAGCTCGAGGAGGCCTTAGAGACTGATGATGCCATTTACTTGACGGTGGACTTCGAAGGTGGGTACAGGATCTCATTGACAGCGCTGCGTAGAACCATCGTGTCTGGACTCATTTGAAAGAGCTCGAAGAGGCCTTGGAGACTGATGGTGCCATTTACCTGACGGTGGTCATTCTAGCTATATCCGTCACTGTGAACCGATAAGCACTTAGCTGGTCATCATCAGACCTTCAAAATGTATCATGTAGTAGCATCCGTGCTCAGATCGATAAAATTTGAAAGCTAGGTCATTCTAGTTATATCCATCACTGAGAACCAATTAGCACTTAGCTGGTCATCACCAGACCTTCATAATGTATCATGTAGTAGCATCCGTGCTCAATAAGATAAAAGCAGAAAGCTGTAGCATCATAACTGTATCCGTCACTGAGAACCGATAAGCACTTAGCTGATCATCATCAGACCTTCAAAATGTATCATGTAGTAGCATCCGTGCTCAGATCGATAAAATTTGAAAGCTAGGTCATTCTAGCTATATCCGTCACTGAGAACCAATTAGCACTTAGCTGGTCATCATCAGACCTTCAGAATGTATTATGTAGTAGCATCCGTGCTCAGATCGATAAAATTTTAAAGCTAGGTCATGCTAACTACGTTCGTCACTGAGAACCGATAAGCACTTAGCTGGTTATCATCAGACCTTCAAAATGTAGTAGCATCCGTGCTACAAGAACGACTACAATTGTTTTTTGCTACAATTGTTTTATCGCTAAAAGCGATAAAACAATTAAAATCATTAAAATAATAACATACATAACATAACATCACGCCTACTATTAGGTACACCTCTGCCTTACCCTTTGGGGATTACAGGCGCGATGTTATGTAATGTATGTTATTGTTTTAATGGTGTTAATTGTTTTATCGTTTTAATTATTTTGTCTTGAGAATTTCGTTTGATGGAAGATGGAGATCTGGATTACTTATGATGTCTCGTACCTAATGGTGGACTCCGAAGGTAGGTATAGGATCTCATTGACGGCACTGAGTAGAACCATCGTGTTTGGACTCATTTGAAAGAGCTCGAGGAGGCCTTGGAGACTGATGATACTAGCTACCTGATGGTAGACTCCGAAGGTAAGTATAGGATCTCATTGATGGCACCACGTAGAACCGTCGTGAGTGGACTCATTTGAAAGAGCTCGAAGAGGCCTCGGAGACTGATGGTGCCATTTACCTGATGGTGGTCATTCTAGCTATATCCGTCACTGTGAACCGATAAGCACTTAGCTGGTCATCATCAGACCTTCAAAATGTATCATGTAGTAGCATCCGTGCTCAATAAGATAAAATCTGAAAGCTAGGTCATTCTAGCTATATCCGTCACTGAGAACCAATTAGCACTTAGCTGGTCATCATCAGACCTTTAAAATGTATCATGTAGTAGCATCCGTGCTCAGACAGATAAAATTTGAAAGCTAGGTTATTCTAACTACATCCGTCACTGAGAACCGATAAGCACTTAGCTGGTCATCATCAGACCTTCAAAATGTATCATGTAGTAGCATCCGTGCTCAATAAGATAAAAGCTGATAGCTGGAGCATTCTAACTATATCTGTCACTGAGAACCGATAATCACTTAGCTGGTCATCATCAGACCTTCATAATGTATCATGTAGTAGAATACGTGCTCAGATAGATAAAATTTGAAAGCTAGGTCATTCTAACTACATCCGTCACTAAAACCGATAAGCACTTAGCTGGTCATCATCAGACCTTCAAAATGTATTAAGTAGTAGCATCCGTGCTCAGACAAATAAAATTTGAAAGCTAGGTCATTCTAACTACATCAGTCACTGAGAACCGATAAGCACTTAGGTGGTCATCGTCAGACCTTCAAAATGTATCATGTAGTAGCATTCGTGCTCAGTTAGGTAGCTGAAAGCTCCAGCTTTCAGCTAACTGAGCACGAATTCGCATTCTGACTATTTCCGTGACTGAGAAGCGATAAGCAGTTACCTGGTCTTTATCAGACCTTAAGAATGTATCGTAGGAGTACCTGTGCTCAGTGAAATAACTAATGAAAGCTAGGTTATTACTTCATTAGTCAAAGTGTATAATTTATTATTAAATATTTTATTCATACATTGTACTCCAAGAGGAAAAAATATGTTAGGCAAATACGATTACCACTCTGCGACACGTTTCTGTTCTTTGGTACGTTTTTCTGTAGTACAGTTGTTTGCCGGTAGGGGCCGAAAAGTAAACAAAAGCCAGTACAGAGGTCAAATCGTCAAAGTCATCCACTGCTGTGTTCCCCTTAAGCACAGATTAACACAGATGGATGGAATGGCGGCAGTAGGCGGCTAAAACAAACTGCAACTCCCACATTCTTCTTTAACTTAAGGGAAGATTTATAAAACTAAGATTATGAATCAGAATGTTGGGCCACATAAGGGAAGACAGCACGACCAAAGCTCGATTTCAGCCTTCAGTCAAAGCCGAAGCTGGAGGTTTAATAACCCTAAGCTTAGTTCAAGATTCGCTTAAAGTGAATAATATAATTAAAATAAAACTTTTATTTTAAAACTTTATCGCCTCGTTGGGCTAGTGTTTGCAAGCGCGACTGCTGAGCACGAGTTCCCAAGTTCCATTCCCGGGTCGGGCAAATTGTCATTGGGTTTTTCCATCAGGAATTTCTTGATGGCAAAAGGCTCGCCCCCTATTACATGGAACTAAGACAGAAGCCTTTTGTCAGTCACACGAGTTATTTATAGACGCGTAACGCATCGTGCCTAGGTCGAAAATGGCATGTGCACAAAACACTTCATCTGTTCGTCTGCTAACCCCAACGGAAAAAGCAGGATCCGAATAATGTTACGATAAGATATCCACAGTTATGAACTACACTATAGGTACAATAGGTACATGGAAGACAAAGTGCGTACATGTGCAATAATTTCCATACGATATCTATTTAATTATCAATTTGTGTCGTTAAACAGTCGATAACACAGTTAGCTGTGAAATTCAATTAGAAGTTGTTATTGAAACCTGATCACATTTTGTGTTGCGAGCATGAAATGTGGCGGTGACATTACAATTACTAGCTGAT
Organism: Diarsia brunnea; assembly: GCA_949774965.1. Lineage (NCBI taxonomy): Eukaryota > Metazoa > Arthropoda > Insecta > Lepidoptera > Noctuidae > Diarsia > Diarsia brunnea. The sequence goes on from OX459011.1 coordinate 9,644,878, forward strand.
GCCAGTGGCTTCGCCCGCGTGGATGGCGGTCAAATTATATACTAAAACCTTCCTCAAGAACCACGCTATTCATTGGTGAAACAGAATGAAAATCGGTGCAGCAGTTTTTAAGCCTATCGCGAGCAGACAGACAGACAGACTGACGCGGTGGAGGACTTTTTTTTATAACATGCAGTGATGATTACCTGATGGTAGGATTTGCTGATATTTCTGTTGGTTTGTACGTACGGAAATTATGTGAAAACTTTTAAAAGACTATCGTGAAACTACCCAAAATTAGGGATGTTAGGGTCAATAGAATGTGTCTGTTTATGACATCGTGTATGTCCTAATCGGATGTACGCATGGCGACCAATTAATCTCTTATTTTACTAGAAATCTGTTAAAAGTAAGGCCGTGTTGTACTGCAAATGTGTGCCTTGATGTGGCGTGTGTGTACAGATACAGCATTAAAGTCTGAAGGGAACTTTAATAAAAAGAGCAAGATTACAAATCAATTTTTACATCAATATTTTACATCCAAATAGTAATAGTATTAAGGTAAAATGTTTTCTATAATACTTATAGGCTAGTTTTGATTCAGGGTTTTTCTAGTAATGGTGAATAATCGCTTTAGTGTCGAGTCTAGCAGGGGATAAAACTTGGAAAATCTATTATTTCGGGGCAATTCGAATGAATCATCGTTTCCAGCGAGACTATAAAACTTTCACTGCTAATTTATTCCGTCCTGTACACACATGCACAAGAGTATTATTTGCGGTCTCCCCCAATGACATTGGTAAGCCCTTCACAAATATGAAACTAACGTATAATTACTATCATTGTAGCACTGTGTCCATATAGATCGTGTTGTTTACCTCAAGGCGCGGCGCACTGAAGCGCAGTGCCACCAAAGAGTTAAGTTTCCGTTTGCATTGACAAACGTACAGACAAACAGACATGCATATAGACCCATGCATGTGTGGCCGTATAGGCATAGAGTAAACTATGTCGCCGCATTGAACACTGCGCGACACAAACTGAAAGGAATGGGTCGGTTTGACAGCGTTGGATTATTGGTACTCTTTTGTTTTGAGGGAGACTGTGAAGCAGTGATCGATCTATCTTCTATGTATCACATTGTCATGGTGGAAGGGACAGCAAATCAGAAACGGTTACCACGTGTTTAGTACATCCGTACATCGATAATTAAAAATAAAACTGCTGTCAAACTGTATGCCTAGATAAAGAAAAAATACCGATGAAAAATATACAGGGTGTAAATTAACCCATCACACAGCCGTCAACCAAGCATTCTGCACATCAAACTAAGTACCCCTACGCAAAAAATTATCCTGGGAAACGTCTTTATTTTTTGGGTCAAAAATCACATTTTACGGTAAAACTCAAAGTAGCACTGTTAAAACATAGTGCTAGTGGATGCTTTGAATAGTAAACGGGTCATGGAAGTAATTTAAGTAAAGTTAAAAAACCTGAAAAACTAGTATTTACAAAAACAGCTGTGAAAAATATGGAACTTTGACCCCCAGTATCTCCGTAACTAGGGGGTTTCCAGGTATGGTCTAGAACAAAAAAATGATCGCAGTGGTAGGGAGAACAAGTGCCCTTCGTTTGCGTTAAGGGTACTTTTACACCCTATATGTTTCGTATATGTTCCGCTTCACAAGGCTTGGCCAAGGTTCTGCATCTGGGCGTTAACATGATATATTCAGTTTAAAAAAAAATAAAGAGACTGAGACATAAATTTACATGACTGGGATTTACATTTAGGTACATGACATAAGAGGTTCTACAAAGCCGAACTTTTTAAACTTAAATGTGGCTTATACCCAAATACCCGCTACACCTCACTGGGGTAGACTTGTAGTAGTTTTAAGAGATCAAAAAAATATCCTGGAATGTTTTGATAAAGTTTTAGGTAAAGATTCTGTTAAAGAAATATGAAATATTGGTAAATGCCTAGGTAAATGAACCTTAAACCTATTGATATCCCGAAAATATAATTAATATTCATGCTTTGAGAGCATCCTTTGATCGCCATGTCAGTCCTACCTTCCTACATAGGACAAAACAATGGCGCATACTACCTACCTCCGTAACCTACGTCAGTATGATAGACGCAATAACCTAATATTAATTTTAGATCAGTGAAAACCAACGATGCGTGTAATTTGACGCGATATTTAAGGAAGGTTTTCGCGAGGATAAGATCATACGACCCTTGTCCCCATTCTATAATCTGAACTATCGGTAGGTACTGCGTCTAAAAATCTGAAGGATAAAAGGACAGAAGTGAAAATAAATTGAAGATTTTTATGTTCATTGTTTACGGGACCTTGGATCGGTAGTTAAATCTGACTGCCTATTATGGTTGGATAGGTATTTTGTCCGACTTTGTACAAAAAAAATGGATTAAGTATGTGGCTTGCTTCCAGAAGAAAAGAAAGAAAATACATATTTGGCACATGCCATAAGTGCACACAATATAAAACGAAAATAATGTGCGAAAACAAAATCTAAATCTAAACAAAAAATTTGAAACTGTGTGTCTAACGGCTGCGCAAAATATCCTACACCACGCAACACACGCTAGCTACCACGTGCAAAGCCTTCTAGGTAAATTTTGGAAGTTGGCTAAATCCTGGTGATTACCCACCTATTGACCTGTACCTCATCCTCATCAGCGTTTCAGCCGAAAGACGTTCACTATTGGACATAGACCTCTCCCAAGTGTCGTGACATTGACCGGTCCCGTGCGTCTCGCATTCAGCGGAAACCCGCAACCTTTGGTCAGCTTGTACATAAGGCATTTAAAATATGTATATATCCTACATAGGTATTTTTCATGAAAAGTCTTGGTACTGGAGCAAAGACAGACATACCCGTTGGTCAAACGAAATTATGTAAAGTATGCTGACTAAAACTTGTGTTTACCAAAGAACCTAACGTCCAAAGGTCTTGTAAATTTTCTAGATTTCTGAGATAACTGCCAAACTGCCGAGCATGAGGGTCTGAGTTCGATTGACGGGTCAGGTAAAGTGTTATTGGGTTTTTCCATCGAGAATTTCTCAGTAGCAGCCACGCAGTCTGGATTTCCACCCGGTTAATGGCAATAGACTCGTCACCTGGGACTTAAACATAACTGGCGAAATGTGCGAGTAATAAAGGGCATGGAATCATACCTTTGCTTAACCTTCCGGGAATGTTATGTGTATGTTCTGATCTAAAAATAAAAGAAAGAAAGAAAGAAAGAAAGAAAAATATTTATTTGGACAAGCACAGGAACTACAAAAATAATAAAAAAAGAATCTAAAACTAAATAATAATAAAAAAAGACCTGTGCGAGGCCAAAAAGGCTCCTATCTCAGCATGGTGCTGCGATAGATGAAAAAACAAATACCGCAGCGCTGGTATTCTGATAGGGCCCACTGTGATGTCACGGTCACACCTACGGACACAAAATACATACTAACAAAATTAAAATTGAATACTTACTTAAACAAAATAACACTAAACAACACAAACACAATGAGTACATAAATGGAAATATGAATAATAATCGGCTCGGCCGCACCGAACGCTCCGACTTCGCTTGTCAACGCTACAGACTATTGTCTATGGTCCATGACAAGCGAAGGGACGCGAGCGCAGACTGGCTGTCAATGTCAAGGTGTTTATAAAGAACTAACAAATTAACAAAACAACAAGAAAATCTTCCGAAATATCAGTACAACAAATAAGGAATGAGTATTTAGTATTCAGAGACAAGCGTGTAAACTAAGTTAAGACAGAAACGCTGAATCGTATCACAAATCGCTTCACCCACCGCTACAAATCGCACCTAGTACTGGCACAAGTAAATGACACACTCGATGTTCTGATTGAATTGTTTACCTGCACCCGATGTTGGTATAACTAAAACTAACGTGATTCGCGTTCATTAATGTTGCACGTATGGATTTAAAGTTCGCTAGTTGATAGCAGTTTATTCAGACGCTAACTCTGCCGGGGTTTGTTTCGTCGGGTGGTGGTGTGAAGCAGACTGTTGCGGGGTGTACTTGTATACCTACCATTACATATTATCCTGGTACCTACTTGTTAGATAGACTTTGGAGTCTGTGATGTTCTATGGGAGTCTGCATCCATTATAACTAGATCTTTATTTGAAGAGGAAATATTATGAAAGATAAAGAAGTATATCAGCGTAAAGGGGAGAAGCGAAGTAGAAACCGTATTGAAAAGGTTGACAGGGGAGAATATGGTCAGAGAAGTAAAATGGGTCAACGTTGGTAAGATACTGATGGTAGTGAGATCTTCTACGGACGGCTCAGTACTGTAAATAATGTTAGGTGATTAGGTTGGCCATTGTATAAAGTTGGTAACGATACCAATCTTAAATAAAGAAAATATAGGACCTAGGTATAAAGCTCATGACAGAGGAGGCTTTGCAAACTCTTTCTGAATCCGAGTTTACACTCTTAAATCTAGAAAGAATAAAAAAAGTAATATTATTTGTTTTTAATCAAACCAAAACATAAGAATGATTGTAATAAAACTGTTGAACATTTATAATTCTATTGCATTTCTACAGATGACACACGAAAATCTTGTAGGAAATATACCATGATGAAAACGAACAGCATTATGCAGTGTGTTTGTCAGTTCACCTATTTACTAGTACAACAGAACAGTAACCCCTTTTCCTCCCTTTTCCTCAGCCAAGTTTTACGAGCCGCGCCGGTTGATAACCAGCAAACATCCCGTTTTCTTTTACGGCCAGATCAACGTGCAAATGTAGTCAAACATCTCGGGAATAACTTGGTTCACGCAGCCAAGAAATACAACCTTCTAGGTGTCGGTATATAGGACGGTAGAGAATCAGAAATCGAACGCCAATCACGATAAATAAAAACAGTTTCCCCTAAAGCCCTTTATCCCAAAAGTTACTCGACTCGACACACGCGACTACGCGAGTAATGGCACTGTAATTCGTTTTTGATGTCTGTCGCGTAATATATGGCGTGCTAATCAAAATATATTGCCGACTCCTTTATATTGTGCCGTTGCATGCTCCCATTGTGATACTTGGCTCTTGGCACTTGGCATTTGACGCTTAGTGACACGTGGCGTGACTCTGACGAGTTTAATAGCTTGTTCGCAGCTTCTCATATGTCTTTTCATTTCATTTGTGAGAGAGTAAAGTAGCGCACGCATATGACGCAAATGTTCATCGATAACTTTTAAACCCATTTCTCTTATAAAAATAATGCGATCATTTTGTGAAGTTTCATGTTGCATTAACACTAATAAAGTGTGTTAACGCTATTACTTAAAGTATATTTTAAGGGGGCGACCCCTTAAAGGAAGTGTCGCGCACCCCAATAATTTAATTGCGAGTTCATAAACGTTGAGTCAAGAAGTTTGATCGAAGTACACAAAACATAAAGTTAACAGCGCACACGATACGAACAGTGACGAACACCTACACAGTATTTTCAAAAAAATATTTTTCGTGATGGTTTAATAAAAAGAGCTTTAATACTGCGTTTATTATACTCGTACATGTACCAACGTATCGAAAGTGTAACTTTTAACTCAATTACAAGTTGTACTATAAATCAATTGGTGGTGGAAAATCTCGTAACCTGTGGCGGTATACGCGCCCCTTCCGCTCCGCTCGCCGCACTCCGCCGCTCTCCGCTCTCCGCTCGGGCGGTTATTTTTGCGCAGACGTAACGATTTGCGACGGTGGCGCCGCGCGGCGGAAACTCAAAACCTTTGACAGGCGGGTAAAATGGCCGCGTGAACACGCGATCTGCCACGCTGAAGTCGCTACGTACGTCACACGCGAAGTTATTACTTAGAGCCGGCTCAGTAAACTATGTAATAGTGCTTTTAATCGGTCTTTCTATTGCTAATCGTTCGTAAAAGCTCTTAAAATGGCTCTCCATCTCGAGACCGCGCTGCAACGCAAGTTAAACTTCAAGATGACCACGGTAAGTGCATGCCGCCCGCCGTGCCGCCTATCGATCGGAACCCGCGTGGTCCGAACATATGGTGGCCGCTACAATCTCGTAGCACGCTGTAACCTATGATCTACGTCACGTGAAGCCTCCTAACGTTTCCGGGTTGATTTTACGAACGAACTCTAATGTTATTAGTACACAATCAGCTCCTTATTATTGTATTGTAGGAGATCGCTGTATGAGCGCGTAAATAGGTAAATAAACACTTGTAGAGACACGCGGTCCGCCGATGTCGGAAGTAGGATTAGACGGATTAGATACGGGAAAGTACGATTTATTTGCATTTTCTGAGTAGATTAGATGTTCATATTAAGTTAACAGTAAACGCATATGATCTAGAAGATGAAAAATACTCGATTTTAAAGCAGATTTTGAGAGATTACCTGTGCCACCGGCCGGCTTTTACTAGTTTATCCTATTTGTAGACATAAATAATGTGTTTAATGAGATATTTTCTCCTATTAATAAGATTTTCTACATCAGCGGATCTTAGGCGTGGAGGCTGTAGTGCACTTTGCAAATTAAATCTCGGTACACGCCTACACATCACTGAAAGGCCATGTTCCTGAAGTTTCATTGCAATATCACAGTTAAAGGTCACGGGTTCACTTTTAACTGATCACGAAATATCATACAGTTTATTTATTTTACATAAACCGACCAAACATATTATTTCACAAGCATTGTTTTAATAATAATGATTGTAAGTGGATACCTTTTTCATTTGTTTTCATTATATCGTTCTAGTGGTTTTCCACTTTGTAGTATTTCTGTTTACGGTTTACACATTTTATTAGTCATATTATTTTATGTTTCATTGAATAAAACCACTTATCAGGTACGTGTTGGAGTGAGAGAGAGCATCTCCTGTATTGGAAATTAGAGGGAGACATTAGATTAGCATGCAGACAGTATGAAATGAGGATGCATCGGGCCGTTGCTGTTTGGCTAATATCATGAAATATTGAACATCCTTTGGTGTTCATGTTTTTCCTTACCAATACAATAATACTTAGTTGGTTGGTCATCCAATCCTGTAATATCTTTGAAAATCGTTCTACCTTTGTAGCCTTAACGATTAATTTGCATATTGCCCTTATATCGGGATCCGGAACGAATTTATCACATGCCAGGGGCAGTTTCAACAATTACTTAACTTTTAAGTAATTGGGAAAGATAAACTAACAGTTACAAATAAATACAGGTGCCTTTTTCGAGTTAAAAAAAAAGTATTTCGTGGAGCGCATTATACTGTTTTTTGTAATTTGGTCAATTGATTTAATTAACTGAATAACTTACCTGCAAAACAAAATTTTCGTTAAACTTTTAATAAAGAAACGCATGACGGACTTGCACTTGCAATCATCATCATCTGTCTAGCCTTTTTCCAACTATGTTGGGGTGTGCTACCAGTCTAACCGCATGCAGCTGAATACCATTTCTTTTTTTGGCGGGTGGAAAATCATCAAATAACCCCTCCCGCTCTTGGGCAGAGCTGAAGGGAGTGTCAGACTTCTACTGACTAAATACCACCCACGTTCCTTCTTAGCCCTTGTGCCGAGGCCGCGACGAGCGTCGGCCCTTGCGGGCCCCTTGCATGTTGCTGACATCTCTTTGAGGCGCACGTGGAACACGAACGCACGTCGTCGTCGTCGTCATAAGACGGACGGACGGCGAGCTAGTCCATTACTCACCGTCCACATGCACGCGTCTACGGTGGCCGGGAGCTGTCACGTGGCCCCGACGCCCGGCGCGTCTCCCGCGGCGGCTGAGACGAGAGGTTCTCTCCCTCTCACGTTCCGCCACCTCCTTCGCTATATAGCATCACTGCTTCGCAGAAGGAGGCATCGGCGTCCCAATGCAGCTGAATACCTGTATTTTATATGGAGTCTAGTACTAACTAGGCGTGCCTAGTGGAAAGATATACCTTGGTAAGACTGGTTGTCAGACTTCCGGCACTAACTTGTAAGGACTGTCAAAGCACGACAAATGGCTGTCATTTGTGTTTTTAACGTGCTTTCCAAGTCATGGAGGAAACTGGGTATGTAATGGGTGACTCATCCACGGATCGGCGCGGCGCGGCTAAACCAGCGCTTGCACATGCAATCAATTTTTTTTTTAAACTTTGCCCCACACATGGAGTTTCTCCTGTATCGTGAGTGCGTTCACAAACATTTAAACTCACATGCACAAATATGCAGACCCGGAACAACTATTTGTAGGTGATAAAAATATTTTTTCCGTGCGGGGATCGAACCCGCGACACGCAGTGCAGCAATCCATTGCTTGAGCCATTGCGCCAACCGTTTTTACAAACTAAATATAAATAACAAACTGGTGAAAAGTTTCTTTTAATTTATAAGTTTTAAATTTATACGACTATACTAAACATAACAACATAATCACTATCACTACATAGTATAAAACAAAGTCGCTTTCTCTGTCCCTATATCCCTATGTATTCTTAAATCTTTAAAACTACGCAACGGATTTTGAAGCGGTTTTTTTAAATAGATAAAGTGATAGATAATTTGACCGACATCCACGCGGGTGAAGCCGCGGGCATCAGCTAGTAATATATAAACAAAAGTCTTTATTGTTGAATTTACAAGTTTTATATATTATACATTAGTTTTGTCTGCCTTAAACTAATTTTCTTATTGACTATTAAGTAATATTATTACTTAATATAATATATTAATTAAACAAACTTAACGAAAAAACAATTTTTCACTAATAAAATTATAAAGTTTCTGGGTTTCTTTTACAGACAGATAAATATTAGTTGCATTAGGCAGAAAGAGTTTCCTCACTTACATTAACTTATGGGTAGGGTAGGTTATTTTTAAATTATAGCGTAGGGTGTAAGTATGCGGATGGATAGACCTCATTAATCTCAATCATAATTTTGTTCTGATGATTTTTTTCCTTTGGACAGAAAAATGTGTTTTGTTATTTTTTCGTATGAAGCTGATCAAACTAAATTAAATTCTTGCTAAATAGCGTGTGATCCCGCTTTAAAACTTACTATCATTTGATGCTTAGAACATGTGCATAAAGTTGCAACTCTGCCAAATAAAAGGATCAAAAATTGAATGTTTGTCAATCAATTCATTTATTTCTGACATAGTTCTAAACATTATATACAATTAAAATCATATGTACACAAATGTGCATTAAAATAACAAACAACAGATCAAATCAATACACACATTTGTATAACAAAACGTCCACCAATACAATTAAATTAAATATAAATTAAAACAAATAATCAATAACAAAATTAAACATCATCATTTCAGCCGAAAGACGTCCACTGCTGGACATAGGCCTCCCCTAAGTGTCGCCACATTGACCAGTGCCGTGCGTCTCGCATCCAGCGGATCCCCACAACCTTCACCAGGTCATCGGTCCACCTAGTGGGAGGCCTTCCAACGCAACGTCTTCCGATTCGCGGTCGCCACTCCAGAACTTTCCGGCCCCATCGGCCATTCGTTCTGCAAGCAATGTGCCCTGCCCACTGCCACTTAAGTTTGGCAATTCTTGGGGCTATATCGGTAACCTTGGTTCTCATGCGGATGTCCTCATTTCTGATTCGATCACGCAAGGAAAAATATATTCATACACAATGGCAAATAATACGATGCGATGCGTTAACATGAAGTCGCATCCACCTTTGTATCAGGACCAGGCCCAACCACTAGGACAACACCCTCAGGAGAGTCAGAAGTGTGTTCGAGCTGCCGCGTATAGGCGACCTAACAGTGAAGCGCTCTGCTTCCCTAAGATCGCAAAATAAATCATCAGTTTAGCAATGCAGGTATGTTTGCACAAGCACACGTCGTTGGCTTCCACGTCATCGACAGACAGAAATTTCATCTTTGCTCTTCAAAGTGCGAAGCAGCTCCAACTCCATCCTGTCTACAGTCTACAGTCACAGTGAGTGTAGACCATAGCGGGGAGGTACGACCCTCCTTTGTTTGGTGATGTTGTTCAAAGATGTATTTTGAACAACAGCCTTGTTGTCAAATAGATAATACATAAGTTTACTAACATAGGTATAAGTTATCTTATTGTTTTACTAACCCATATGAATGTTGCTTATCCGAATTAAAGATTATTTTATTTTAATTCGTTAAGCCACAAAAAACATGGCGCTTATATTGGCGCTTCATAGAAGCTACAAATAGGCGCCGCCGCGGCACAGCGACCCTGCCCCGCATAATACACACACATCTACTGCCAAACATTCATTACAATGATTGAAACTCAAATACCTCCTCACTTTACCACATAGGTGTTCGTAATTAAACTTCCCTTTTACTACAAAACCTGCGATCGGCGCTTTCATTACAAGCGAAAACTCATCAAAATGTTTTCCCCTCTTTTTGTACTAATTTTCTTTATGTCTGTGAGTTTATTTTTTATTTGCAGAACCTGAGTAAAGTAAAACAGTTTTAAATTAAGCCACAGAACCGTCGGTCTTATCCGCTACGGCGGAATTAGATGTACAACATAATTAAAAACAGAAATGTTGCTATATTTAAAAAAAAAGAAGATTAATTTTGCTTCCATCTTGTCTATTTATTCTCGTCTCTTCCGTTACACCAATTCGATTACTTATCGGGAAATATTTTTTTATCTTCTATGTTTACTGTTTTCTTGCGGTGTATCTATATTTTTAACCGACTTCAAAAAAGGAGGAGGTTATATGTTCGTGTGTATGTATTTTTTTTTTTTTTTTTATGTATGTTACCTGATTTCTCCTCCATTTGTGAACCGATTCTCAAAATTCTTTTTTTATTTGAAAGAGTATACTCCTGAGGTGGTCCCATTTAAATTTGGTGAAGATCTGATCCTGATCTTCGGAGATATACAATAGAACTCTTCAAAAATAGACGGCAAATCTGTCGTGATTGCTGCAATCGCTTGGATGTTTATTGTTTATACAACATCATGACGTAACATCACGCCTGTATGATCTGAGGGGGTACGCAGATGTGTACACTCAGATTTGGACAGTAAGATATTATGTAATGTTCCATTTATTGGGGATAAATAAAACCTATTATTTGTTTGGGAACAACTAAAAATGGAAAAAATAAAAAACTTTTTGGCAAAAAATAAAACCGACTTCAAAAACACAAAAAAGTGAAAAACACAAAAACACAAAAAAGTGAAAAATAAACTTCACAAAAAAAAGCAGCTTCTGAAGTCGGTGGCAAAGAAAACGAAATCAAACAAACAAAATGTCACCGATTTCAGAAGCTGCTTTTTTTTGTGAAGTTTATTTTTCACTTTTTTGTGTTTTTCACTTTTTTGTGTTTTTGAAGTCGGTTTTATTTTTTTTTTTGTGTAGTTGTAAATGAAAACGGTCATCATACGATGACCGTTTTCATTTTCATCATTTATGAGTCTGTTTTCATTTTGAAAATTATCAATTTATTTCTATTAATTTTTACACTAACTGATATCGTGAATTAGAAAAAATATTAAACAAACAAATATTTTCGCTCGGTGTGCTGATGTCCATATCATTGTAATTTAATGAATTTATGGGACAATAAATAACAGTTTTTTAATATTATATAGGTTTCTGATGTCCTTAACACAAAAAAGATACTTAATTGGGAACGATTTGCGGTTTTTGTTAGTACTTCAGTCTAAATGGACATGAGAACTAGCTTCGTAATTCCTCGGTTCTGCCCTATATCACGCGATAACAACAATAGCATAATGAATTTAAATAATAACCATTTATCAATGATCAACACGTGTGAAATGGTTCGCACATTACACAAAGTGGGGCTGACAAAAGACGATCTACGATTCTCATTTCAACTTTGCGTCGCCCGCCTACATACCGCATTCCCTTTTACATGCACGTGTGTTAAATAAAACATTAATCTCTAATAATAGGATGTTACCGTTGGAGGCTTTGCGTTCAGTTTAAACGCATTACGTTTTATTACTTATCTGTAAATCCTCGCGAAGCTCGGGCGCACACGTAAAGGCGGCTAGTCATGTGGAACCGAACGGAAGGGTCGCTACACTCCTTATACTAAATGACGCCTTGCCGTACTCTTTTGAGTGAGAAATATCTGACGTTATCAAAGGTTAGTGAAATATTGGTGGCAAATACAACATATTGCGTCATTCGGTCCCAGTAACTCGGGACTGATTTGGTGAAATATTTCAGGTAGTAAACCAAATATATAAAGGTCTACCTCAGCTACCTAACGCGTAAATCAACCGCTCTTTGAGGTCTATTAATGCTGTCGTGAACTGAATTTGTGTTGATTACTGACTACCGTTATTTCTACCTCGAATAGATTATTTAAGAGTGGTTGCAGGAATAGATTGGTTCTGAGTATCATGCTGGCCCTGCTTACAGTAAATTGGTAGCCGGAAAAGGCCATGCAGTCCTTACTTCGTATACCGGAAACCCTAACTAACTGGTTTAAGGGGAGTCGTTGCACAGAGCAAAAATGAGGAAAGATCGTTAGTAAACGGATTCTTTTCTGTTTTAGGATCAGGGATAATATTAGGAAATTGAGGAAATGACTAAAAGATTATTTAGTTTATTCGTGTTCTGGCGAACCAAAAAATCGGAAAATGTTTTTTTATTTATTTTTTAAAAACGTTGCCCCTCACTAGGAATTTCTCCTGTATCGTGGGTGCTTTCACAAACATATAAAGTCAAATACACAAATACCCAGACCCGAAACAACTATCCGCAGGCTATACAAATATTTGTTCCGTGCGGGGATCAAACCCGCGACACGCAGTGCAGCAGTCCAATCGCTTAACCACTGCGCCAACCGTGCCGTCTAATTAGTAGGTATATTATAACATGTTGGTCTCGGCCAATCATTCATTGTTTGTAAAGTTATTCGGCGAAACGTGCTGTCACTGAATAATGTAATCGGCTAATAGTTTTTTCGTATTACCGTTCAACGGTCAACCATGCTTTCTGAAGACTATTAATTACATCATCATCATTTCAGCCGAAAGACGTCCACTGCTGGACATAGGCCTCCCCTAAGTGTCGCCACATTGACCGGTCCCGTGCGTCTCGCATCGAGCAGATCCCCGCAGCAGCGGGAGGCCTTCCAACGCAACGTCTTCCGGTTCGCGGTTGACACTCCAGAACTTTTCGGCCCCATCTGCCATCCGTTCTGCGAGCAATGTGACCTGCCCATTGCCACTTAAGTCTGGCAATTCTTCGGGCTACGTCGGTAACCTTGGTTCTCATGCGGATGTCTTCATTTCTGATTCGATCACGAAAGGAAACTCCGAGCATAGCCATTGATTGCCCTTTGGGTGACTTAAGGCCTTCTGATGAGGCCCATTGTAGGCCACCACTTTTCGGACAATTATATCGTTCAAGGGTAATTCTGTATATCGTGCGGAATCTTTCATACCAGGCTTGATAAAAAGAAATGAAATAAAAAGAAAAAAACTCATTTTCTCGCTTCACAAAAGTTCACAAAGTTATATAATAAATATAATAATAACAACATTTTATTAAAATGCATAAAATAATATACCGACTAAATAATGATTTCTCTGTACGAGTATTTAAATTAGTTCATCTTCTTTATATATTATAATAACTAGCTGCGTTGCAATGCTCTTTTTCTTACCAATTACCTACCTACCTACTACCTCCTACCCTACTAGGCTACCTACTACCCTACCTACCTACTACCCTACCTACCTACTACCCTACCTACCTACCACCCTACCTACCAACCACACCTACTCTACTATCCTACTTACTACCCTACCAACTACTCTACCTACTACCCTGCCTACTACCACTTTCTCACATAAACTATTAACTTATCTTCATATTAACTATAGTTCTAGTTAAAGACTTTTGTTTAAAAAAATACTATTCGAGATGACAACCATTTAATTACACAAACCATTTATGTGGTAGTACACAAAAGCAAGATGGCACTGGCTGTCCCTTTTCTCAGTCTATATTGACATTTGCAATAATTGTACAGCGGTCTCAGAGATGGCTGGTTCATCAATACTATCATGAACTTTAATTAGATTAAATAATGATCTTAGCAGATAGACATTCTCGTAGCGACATATATATAATTCTACCGTACGTGTGAATGTCACTGAACCCCTCCTAAACGGCTGGACCGATTTGGATGAAACTTTCTGGGGATATTTCAATGGGTTCTCAGATGGTTTGAAAACACAATTAGACCCGGTAGGTGGCGCTGCTGTCTGGGCAGGACGACGTCTGCCAGGTCTGCTAGTGAAATATAAAGTGATGTCTTATGTCAAATTCCGTCAACGCCTCTGTATAAATATTATAGTACAGGTAATCACAAAACCATATGTTAAAATATCTAATCTGAAATCGGCCTTAGAATATATTACGTAACAAAGATAAAAATAACTTAAGAATATAGAAATCGCGTATCTTCAGCAATCAAACGTTATCAGTCATATGGTTTCTCTCATGTCAAGATAAATAAAAAAAAAAAAAAAAAAAAAAAATACATACTTACACAAGATAATATTTATTTTGTGATCATCCACGAAATTCCTGTTGAAAAAATAAATATAAGCAACCGGTAATCCGGTAAAGCTCTCAAATATTTCTGATACAGCAAATCTATAAATTGTAAAGCATTTCTTCAATCGTATTGGCTCAACAAAGGAAGCTACACACATAAATCACTCGCGCCTTTTCCTTATGAACGTTACTTCAAGTTTGAAAAGATTTCCTTTCATAAGTGTTGCTCACTTACCCCACAGAGTGTTAAAAAAGATAGAAACGACTCACACTTGATGTGCGTACAGGTGAGTATGATAAAAAGGATTATTCGTACAAAGAACAAAACTTCGCAGCAATTTGAAGTTTGTATGAGTAATTGGAACGTTTTAAAAAAACAGCTCTTTTTAAGGAATCTTCGAAAAAGGAGGAGTTTTATGTTCAGCTGTCGTCATGTACAGCAAGGATATTTCCGTTAATTATGAACCGATTTAAGAGTTTTAATTTTTTGGAAGAAACTCGCGCGGTGAGCCCATTCCAATTAAACTTTGTTTGGGTAGTTTATAGAATAGAGTCCTTACTATAGGTACTAGTTTATGAGTTACCTTCTATAATATGTTTTTTTCCGTGTTGATTTTTATAAATCAAATTGTGCCATGTGATGTGGCCACTAAAAATACGGCTGCATAGGTATACATTAACATTAATGGAAAATATGTAGTGTGTAGAGCAGGCGGTAGCCCAGCGGTGGCTAACAGCCCTGACTAACGAGCAGTTGGTAAGCCATTTGGCATACACCACAGGCATATGTACATAATTTATTTCATCACCACTGGTTTCAAAACGGTGAAGGGAAACATCCGTAGGAAAAGGGCATGTCTTAGAACTTAAAAATATGTCTTCGTACCTAAAAATGTCTTAGAACTTTAAATAATTCGAAGACAAGACATGTAACATCTATCAACCCGCACTGGGCCCACGTGGTGGATTATAGCCTATCCCTATCCCAACAGTGGGAGTGTTGTAGACTAATTATACTTATGCAAATATGGAGAAGGGTTTTTCTATTTCTTTAGTTCTCTGTTTTTTACTTACACCAGTTCACCAGCTTTGAATACCGTCGAAGAAGCGGAAGGTATTTTTGTTCAACCAATTAATGGTTGGAGCTATTTTTAATATCGTGCACAATCCACTTTGTCACTTTTATTATAATATAAACCACAACAACGCGTAAAGGCTTTACCTTGTGCCCACGTATTTTCATTTGAGCCTCTAAAAGCGTGGCCGTATGAAATTAAAATAGATATAATTTCCCCTCTCCCCTTATTACTCTCGTGGTTGCGGAGTTTTAAGATGTAAGCTTCAATTACTCAGGAATACTCTGTAAGTAGCATAAAGTTCATATTCAGGGTCGATAAGTTGTAAAATTCACTCGTCATTAGATGGGATTGAAAACCTTCTTCGGAAAATTGTTGCTGTACTTTTACACCAAGTACTCGATACAGTTATATTCAATAAACAATTTGTGTATGTAGCGATAGATTCGCCCCCTATTACATTGGGACTTAAACAAAACTGGCGAAGCGTGGGTGTAGATAATTAGGTACACCTCTGCCTAACCCTTCGGGAATTACAGGCGTAATGTTATATGTATTATGTTTATAGCGATAGACGATGAAACAGTGTCACACTATGTTGATATTTTTCACTCATTCGTCGTCGACATTATAATGTTATGAAGAGAACTTCAATCAAAGGTTGCATCGTAATAACGACACTGTGTGAAAACTGGAACGACTCTTTCGCTCAAAAGTTTTGTTCATATTTATTTACCAGAAATTTCGTATTTTCATTCCGTGTATTAATTTCAGCCATCGTCACAAATTAAGCTGTCTACAAACTTACAATATAATATCAAAAGGAACATAAACATGATATTTAGCTGCGAATCGGTGTAGTACGAACACAGTTCGGCAGTCCTTGCTGGAAGCCGATTAGTTCGCGAGTGTCTCTTGGCTGCAGTACTTAGCTACTTGTTTGTTGTTCTTAATGAGCACTGCCAGCCAACTTTGGGCCGTTTTCGCTTCAATTAAGACTAAAAACATGACCGAATGTTGTCGTTTGGTCGCTCACTTGACGTTTGTCGGCGCCTTGTTTCGCGTACTTGAGTATTAAATTAAATATGTATTGTGCTTTTATTTATTTCTTAGGTTCTATTGTGACAATGGTCTATAATAGTAAGGTATTTGGATTCTTACGAATCAAGGTTAGACTGTTTGAGTCATCATCACATACCTTTAGACAGATAGGTACCTACATGATGATGACGCAAACCGTCTTGCTTATGAAAATTGTCTTCCTTCTTTATTAATATTATGTTCTGCTAACGTCGTATTGCGTCATAAAACACGGACTAGAAAACCTAGTATATTTGTAACTTTCCCGACTTGCAAACTAAACAAGAGACGCAAAACAAGTGAAAAAAGTGCCTTTTCGGAACTAGTTTATTCTTCATATTTCGTTTCGTCAACCATGAGTTTCAACTTTTACCAGTTGGTGATTGACAAGTGCTGTTTCTTATTGTCGAATGATGATGTCAATTTGACCCTCTGGACCGATACCACACCATTCTGTACATGTGTACCTACGCATCAGCATTATATGTTTTCACACAACTCTTCTTTAATTATATTCATGGTTCGTCATCACCAAGCACCTGATAAAAACTCTTTGTATTACGTGTACACATGTCATTGACACCGATACGTTTCATACACAGTTATTAATATAAAAAGTCACATTGCTGATCCATCGAACTGGTTATCGGAAAAATAGCGACAACAACAGATTACCTTCCAAAAAGCAGGTCTCATAGTGTTCTATTTTTGATAACATTATTCTTAAAAATACCTAGCGGCCATGTTTCTATTTAGGACCTTGATTTAGGTAGGCACTGTTTTTTGTTGATATTTAACTGGGCGAAAATGCTAACGTTCGGGAAAGCCAACCCGAATAATAAACGAAACATTTGTACAGTACACTGAACAGTAGCGTTCAGACCCATTCGGAACACACTCGTTAGCTCGCAGGAGATCAGCACCCGCTTCATTTCAGTTCAAGTTCACACAATCAGAAGGCTCGTTTGTTTTAATATTTCCCTTCTTAACTTTCGAGATCGCGAAGTGTGGTCCGATCTCGAGGTCTATGCCCCTTAACACGTGCGAATAGCAGCCACACCCGTTAACGGTAGTTACCGCTCATAATACCACATCTTTCGTTTAAATGGCTAGTAAAAGTAGAAATGCCATGGATCAATCGAACGTGAACAAACAGAGACCGCTAGCAAGCTAGACCAATTAGACAGATTGATGAGGGGGGGAGGGGTATGATTGTACGTGGGTTACATTTCAAAGGTCGCAAAACAGGTAGCTATGAGGGCTATGATGCACTGAACCCGAGGGCAAGCACCTTTTTAGTATAAAATAGTAACGTCTAGCCTTTCTCAGAAAGTCTAGCATCGATTTTACGTAGTATTTCAGTAACCCGGCCTCATGGCTTTTTCGTCTGTCTCATAGAACATTAACCACAGGAATGTACTAAAGACATTCGATCATCTTGTTCGTCACCCTCCCTATATGTGATCACATATATTATAATGAGCTGTGTCAAGCTACGTCTACGCGAGTTTACGCGACTGACATATTGAAGTGACTTTATAATTGTAAAGCTAAAAAGTAAACATGATTTTCGTTTCCCATTTAAAGAGCAAACACTCTTGTTTGTCGATGAGCTCCCTCAATGATGTACACACACATAAAACGGGCTTAACTGTGGTAAAACGAGCCCGGCTTAACTAGCAAGAATAGCTGTGTATATTTTTTTACTTGACCTAAATGATAAATTAAAACTGCCTTTCCTGGGAAGAAATAAGAAAAGTAATTCGCCTCAGACTGATTCACAGCGCGAAACTATCGGAGCTTATTTGAAGTTGTTGGCTGTGAAAATATTACTGAAGTCTAAGCTGAAAAAGGTGAGTATTTTGTTTTTTCTATTATAGGAACCGATGAACGTAATCATTTTAGTTCACGGACAAAAGTTTGTACAAAAGAGACTATTTAAGAATCTATGGAAATAAGTCTATGATATTTTTAGTTTTCAATTAAGATTTTCATCAATTAAGTAACAACCAGAAAACCACGACGATATTTGAAATTTCAGGTTCATATTTAGCTATGCAGCATACCAGTGCATCAAAAGAGATTTATTGGCAAATAAAACTGTGAATATATTCTCAATAACGATGTTGTATGTTCACTATTGAGTGCGTCGCAGTCTGGCCTTTTGTACCTCCATTTTGAATTCGAAGTGAGGTCGTTAAAAATCTCTTTATAGTTAACTTATATAACTTTATACTCGATCATATTTAATAATATGATATTGCAGAGATTGGTCGTGTCGAGTTTAGATAAATATTAACTTATACCCGTGGCTTCGCCCGCGTAGAGTTCGATTATTGTCCCACGGGATCATACTACCGGAATAAAAGTATTGGTACGTGAAATATCATCCAAATCCGTTCAGGCGTTTTTGTGTCAAAGAGTAACAAACATCCATCCTCACAATTTTCGCATTTATAATACTTATTAGTAGGATGTAGCAAGCGCCTGCGTGTACCAAATGCACTGTGTTGCACTAGAGTGCGTTTCGTTGGCAAAAAACGAAAGAAATATGTGTTTAAGTGGCATTCATTTCTTTAGATTTACTTATAAAAATGCTTAACTTTTAATTAAAATAAATACACACACGGATACCGTGAAATGTGTTGCAAATTAGTAGACACTGAAAAGTGTACATTAGATTCAGTAGAGCATTTTCTAAGTTCCAAATGCGTTTTCATCGATTTTCCCCGACCTTTGAATACAACAACCACGTACAATACAACACGTAGGCACAGATGGGATGCGTGAAAAACAAATGTATTAAAATTCGCCTATAAATAGCATTATTAAAATCCGATCGCGGCGGCTGTTGAACCGCGGGGCGCCACGGGGAGACGCGGCTAGCGCGATAATTGACTATTATAATGTTGCCGACAGTCATAATCAGTGTTTTGCATAGGAGTCAGTGTTTATATGTTTATATGCAGTGGCTGCATATAAACATAGTTTATTGAAGGCTGTGACTATTGAAATAAAGTTGGCAAAGCAATCTCTCGAATGCCCATTTGAATAGTTGGAAAAACAAGAGTCACACATTAGACATGATAAACAGACTAGCACAAAAATTGTACGTGTATTATGATTCAAAATATCTGAGTATGCCTTACTTACTCCATTTACATGATTATTGTTTTTTTTTTCGGTGAATTAAAAAGGAACGAAAATTATCTCGCGTCAGTCCCAATATTTACAAAAACTGAACTCTTAGAAAGGCATTGTCTTGTTGTGAACTCCTAAAGGGCGGGCGCTTTTCTGAAGGTTTTCTTTTCTGTTTACGCTCCGAAGTGGCTGGTAATTGCCTTTTGTTTGTTTTAATTTGATTTGAAGATTGATAGTGTAAGATTCGTCTTAGCATCAACCTTCAACGAAATGTTTACCCATTTTTGGAGGCTATTGGCTATCTATCATACGTGACGTTTAGTTTTTCATACAAAATGATGTGTAATTTGTACGTATTCGTTATTTGGTTTACAAAATGAACTTATCTTATGACATACAAAGAACAAAAGAGATCTATTCCAGTTTGTTTATTATAGGATATGCCATTAGCCGTCTACTCACTTCATAGTAAAGTCTAATCAACTTTGAACCTAATTTCATGAATGGCAATCGGTGCGACGATACATAACAGGACTGTAATTAACCGGCCGTAAGAATGACACGATAACTTTTTGAAATTTATGTTTAAATATAAATGACTGCGAGTTTTCTGAAAGGATATGTGAAGATAAAGTCTAATTATTTACCAATTATGTGGTATTATTTAACTAACTAACACATTGGCTACACAACGCATAATAGCTTTTCAGTTTTGGTCGACTATATTACACGTAAACTTGTAAAGCCTAAAAAACAAATCCACGTTACAACACTTACAACGTTGTACGTGTACAGGAGATACCCTAAAAAAACGAGATTTATTTTACCACTTAGTCGTCGTAACTCGTCTGTATATTCATGCCAAATTACAGTTTTGTAGTACTAAGAGTCTTTGAGCTATAGTGCGGACGAAGAGACAGACGGACAGACAAGGCGAAACTGTAAAGGTTCCTTGTTGGCTACGAAACCATAAAAATATTGGGAGTCTGCCCAGTAAGTACGAGAAACATGATGTCTTATAAAATCTGATAATTAAATTACTGTACTAAGCCACAGCCATTTGTTAAACATAGACATGTTTTTAATTGTCGTCCCAATTAATACATACATGGCACATAGTTGAGAAATCCATTTCCCACGTAAACGAAAATACTCCAAAACCTGTACAATGTAACAACAGCTGGGTTTGATTATTCAAAAAATGTTTGAAAGGAAAATGTTAACTCGCTAAGCCTAAAAGGGACAGGACAATAAACGATTTAGCTCGCTCACGGATTTTCGCCGATCCAAGGGAAGCCTAATAAAGAGTTGTACAGTTCAGAAACACTTTACAAACGTTTCGAATAACAAAACCCTTTACCAATTCACACGAAAACAAAACGTTTCTCAAACTTTGTAACTATTATAAACTCTTAATCAATGTTAAAAGTTTTTTTGTAAGTATTCGCTAATCGTATCCACGTATTCGTGCACAAAATGTGTTTACTTCTCTGTATAAATGGTCAATGAACAGCAGGCGACGATTGCGCATGTAAACACAATAATACTTTTCATTACATACATAAATAAGTATGTATGAACCTATTATAGAATTCACAGTCACACGTGTTCGCATCGTGTTTTCCAATGTGTCATATGCATATATAGATATAACAAAGTTTACGTGTATAGGTACGTAAATGATATATCAATAATGGCACACGCCGGCTCCAAACATCTGTTCACTTCTTATACGCAGTTACTGACGTAATATTAATTAAAAGTTAACGACATAATGACGTGCCGGAATTTGATAAATCTTCGAAAAGTGTGTCTGACAAGTAGATAAACATTCTACGTATTTTATCGAACAAAGAAGGGAGATGTTTGAAATCTCTGCGGTTTGCTAGTCTACCCGATGCACTTAAGCTCTTTCTATCTCCATAAATAATAGAGCCAGGATCAGTTTCAAGCCCTGTCTGGTTTAAAAATCAATATTTGTGATACAGAGATTCGCGCGGAACCTGGACACGGAAAGAATTTTCACTTATTCTGTTTGCTACGAGAATTCTTCGACGGGGGCAAGAATGTCGAATTATTTTCTTTATTCAGTGCGAAGACTCACAAAAGACTTTGTGCAAACTTTAGTGTTAGGCTATACCTACATTGGCGTTTTGTCAAAACTATTTCTAGATCTGTTCAGAAAACACTTTTTGAATGCTCATTGTCTGGCGACAACTAGTGAGAACAACACAATCTGCGACGAAACAGTCGAAACCGCTTCAATTTCCTGAACAAACAGTATTAAATAATCGGATTAAAAGTTTTAGCTCTGATGATTGGAACAAATTACGTTAAAATTGTTAATAAACGCTTTGAAAAGTTTTGAATAAGCCATTGTAGCAAGTTGGTTGGATTACTTTAAAGTGTTTAAGTCTTCGTGCAGGTTTGATCTTGGTCTGTGCTCGATTTAAAACGAGTGCAAATTGTTTAGTCATTCTGTTCGTTTCTTCGTCTGTACATTCATTGTACAGTGCCCAGCGCACGTGCGCCGCAGTGCATTGCCTTTGTTTTCAATGTCAATAAATGGGCGATGAATCAAGGATTGTTTGCGCATCATATTGGTTCCGTAATGAAACGTAGTTTCCCGGTAAAATATATTAGAGCTGATCTAAGTATTGTGAGTATTGAAGACAAAAGAGAATAGGACCGTTTGATCAAAATAATGGACGCTTTGAAGCGTACTTTTCCGCTTTTCAAAGAGTGAAACATGTTTTCCTTTGCTTTATGCAAATAATGTACCTAAGGATTTATTTATGCTTAAATGGTTTGCTCCCATAATGAGACTCATATAGCAGAACTAAATAATACTGAAGGAAGGTATTTTCTATGACGTCAATGGTTTCATTGAAAACACATATTAAAAGTTTCATATTCTTCATTGTACGCGGAGAGAATGCAGCCGCATCAACAATGGTTCGCCCTTAACCTTTGCATGCGTGGGGGGCACTGGGGTCACTGTGGGAGTGGGGGAGGGGGGTGGACCATGCCCACGGCACTGTTTGAACTAACGAGATCTCTTTTAATAATACTCCATCCATTGATGGACCCATAGCGCAGTTTAAGTATTCCGTCACACTAAACATTTACTTATACATTTTGCATACATTTCTACAATGTAGCAAAAGTTTTTATTTTGCCTACGGCATGTAATTGCTTCTCACGAAGGTATACGTTACTTACTATATAGTGTTAGTACCAAGAATTAGAATAGAAATGTACCTACTATTAATAAAGGGATTAAGACCTAATTCCACCAATTAGTAGGAAATTATAATCACATTAATACAGATAGGTACTAAATGGTGTGTAGCATCTTGTGTGTAATTGAACAATTGTTCTCGCTTCATTTGCTATTGAAGGGGTTGATTAGGATTCAGAGAATTATCGATTCAATTGTACTTGACTTGACGTATTCCGGCTAATCGTAATCGCATCTTCTCCACTTGTCGATCTATGTGGAAATTGGAGTAGGAAGGTATTGATTTGCACTCTAGATTTACTTAACTTAATTGAGTTAATAACAAAAACACCAAAAAGTGAAAAATAAACTTCTGAAGAAAAATCAGCTTCTGAAGTCGGTGACATTTGTTTGTTTGATTTCGTTTTTTTGCCACCGACTTCAGAAGCTGATTTTTTCTTCAGAAGTTTATTTGTTTTAGTTTGTTTTTCACTTTTTGGTGTTCTTGAAGTCGGTTTTATTTTTTGCCAAAAAGTTTTTTATTTTTCCATTTTTAGTTGTTCCCAAACAAATAATAGGTTTTATTTATCCCCAATAAATGGAACATTACATAATATCTTACTGTCCAAATCTGGGTTTACACATCTGCGTACCCCCTCAGATCATACAGGCGTGATGTTTCGTCATGATGTTGTATAAACAATAAACATCCAAGCGATTGCAGCAATCACGACAGATTTGCCGTCTATTTTTGAAGAGTTCTATTGTATATCTCCGAAGATCAGGATCAGATCTTCACCAAATTTAAATGGGACCACCTCAGGAGTATACTCTTTCAAATAAAAAAAGAATTTTGAGAATCGGTTCACAAATGGAGGAGAAATCAGGTAACATACATAAAAAAAAAAAAATACATACACACGAACATAGAACCTCCTCCTTTTTTGAAGTCGGTTAAAAACCGACATAATAAAAACCAAGTGCGAGTCGGACTCGCGCACGAAGGGTTCCGTACCATCATCACTTCACAACATAGTATACAAACATAGTATAACAAAGTCGCTGTCTGTCCGTCCCTATGTATGCTTAAATTTTTAAAACTACGCAACGGATTATGAAGCGGTTTTTTTTAATAGATAGAGTGATTCAAGAGGAAGGTTTTAGTATATAAATTGACCTACATCCATGCGGGTGAAGCCGCGGGCACCAGCTAGTTAACTATAAAAATCGCGTTTGTTGTTTGGGAGCACCCGTTAAGTATTTATTTTATTTTGTTTTTATTATTTGTTGTTATAACGGCAAAAGAAATACATAATTTGTGAAAATTTCAACTGTCTAGCTATCGCGATTTTTGAGATACCCATGGGCCCCGTCGAGGCTGCGGGTTGTTCGATTGAGATAACACGGCCTCGACACAAAGGGCTAAGAAGGAACATGGATGGTTTTTAGCCAGTAGAAGTCTGACATTACACACCGCTCTGCCCAGCGCGGGAGGAGTCATTTGATGATATATCACCCTCCAAAAAAAATAGACCCATGGGCGGCATAAATATCCGACACCAGGTTATGCACTATCCACTCGAAAAAGAAGAACAACCAAGTTTCTCGTTATATCCAATCTGGATACCTGTTTGGATGTAACTACCAACTACTTTCAGCTAAGTCTCTTACCTAAAATTCGGTGTCATTATATCCAGAAAAGGTTTTCAGTCGTTTGTTGGGACTGAAACTTTTCCGAATAAACGGGTACGTGTGATTTCAGACATTTACCAAGTTAGATAGAAAACTGACTCTAAGAACTTTTCTGACCGCTTTTTTAGGAGTAGATTTTTCTTCTGAAGTTTATTTTTCACTTTTTGGTGTTTTTGAAGTCGGTTGTTTTTTTTTCAGCTACCCATTGTTGAAATACGAAGTGGGGAAACTTTGTTATGGCATTTAAGACGGAATTCACAACTGAGCCGCAGCGCAGGGGAGATTGTTATAAAGCCGAGAACTGTAGTAACAAATGTTTGACGTTTTTCAATACACTTACGAATAAATAAGACTCTATGACCCTAAATGAGACTAGTGGGAAGAGTTCAGTGATTTGTGGTACTAGCAGACCTTAGTCCCACTGGAATAAGGTACTTTGGATGAATCAGTAAAAACATAAATAAATAATGCTTGCAAAGCTCTATTTATCAAGCCCATGATTATTTCACAAATAAATCGTAAACAGATATGGCATAAACAGATACGTAACGCGGACATATCGTAACCATGGCAACCGCAATTATTATTTCAGCAAACACGCGATAATATTCGCACGTTTAATCATTTCAGTGTGAAGGCTTAACTGATGCTATATTTGTTTTAAAGGTGAAATGTAACTTTAATAATTAAATGATGTTATTATTAATGATTGCCTTACTGGTTTGGTATTCACAAGTGTTACTCTTGTAGTTTGAAGTCCTGTGTTCGTTTCCCAGGACAAACTGCCGCACTCAGAGTAGTTTAATGATTTACTTAGCCGTCACTTAGTAAAGGTTTTGTATGTCAAATCTTTACTAAGTGACGGCTTAAGTAATCATTAGGTAAACATCTCTGAGTACGCAGTAAATAAAATAAAACAAAAAAGCCTTTATTTCTCATAACCCCTAAATTAACATTATTTTTAACCGACTTCAAAAAAGGAGGAGGTTCTATGTTCGTGTGTTTGTATTTTTTTTTTTTGTGTTAGTAGTCTTCTTATAATCTATGTTAGTGTGTTCGTTGGGATATGGGCCCCTCTACGGGTGAAGGCCTCCTCCAGTTTCTTCCATTTGTCCCTGTCTTTTGCAGTAATCTGCCAATCATTTCCTGCTGTCTCTACTACTAGGTCATCAGCCCACCTCTTAATCGGTCTACGTACTCTTCTTTTTCCATCTGGCCCTTTCCACTCTGTAGTTTTCACTGTCCACCTCTCATCTTTGTATCGTGATACGTGGTCAGCTCATTGCCATTTCAGTTTTAAGGCTTGCGTGAGGGTATCAGTTACCTTGGTTTTTTGCCTTATGATTTCGCTTCTGATTTTGTATATTTTCCGTATGTTCAATATGCTTTTCTCCATGGCTCTTTGTGAGTGCGCAGTAAGTAAGCATAAATAGCACCCAAATTAAGTTTTATAACAGTTTAAAAAAAATATATTTTAGGTGCCATTTTCTATCACGTCTTAACAAACTTGGATGGGACTTGAACTTTTTTCGGGCTACCCATTGCTACCCATGTCACCCAACTTACGCGACCCGCAAAAGGTTTTAGTAATTTTCTTACGGTAAAAACATTAATTACAAAAGTTTGAATTTGTCCTTGTGTCTGGGTTGGCGGTGTTTTGGTTGGAAACTTTTTAGACGAGGTTCGCATTATGGGGTTTTATTGTGCTTGTGTTCAAAGGTGGAGAGGTAGGTCAAAAAAGTGTCGTGATGAAAATGTTTTTAAACAAGATAACTAACTGGTCTTTAATTTCCAAAAGTCAGCCGATATCTGTGGAACAAAATCTAAGAAAGTGAAGGTTGCTGTATTTGTCATCAGTTTCGAGTAACATGATTGATTTCGTGTAACGTGGTTGATGGCAATAAGCTCGCCCCCTACTATCTACGTGGGACTTAAACCTAACTGCCGAAATGTGGGTGTACTATTAGGTACACCTCTTCCTTACCCTTTATCATCGAATAACCCCTCCCGCGAAAGGGAGCGAAAGGGAGTGTAATACTTCTACTGACTAAAAACCACCCATGTTCCTTCTTAGCCCTTTATGTCGAGGCCACGGTATCTCTTGCGAACAACCAGCAGCCCCGATGCCTTCAGGGATTACAAGCGTGTTGTTAAGTTATGTTCGTGTAACATTTCTCTGAATGTTATGCATAATATACCTACAGACGGAGAGAACTCATCTCGGAATGTGTAACAAGATTTAGAGAACACACCTAACAAACGAATTGAAATAGTTGTCGTTTTATAAGTACTGTACTCATACCTGGAATTTATTATTTTTATGGTATTCAAGGTTTCGCGGAAGCTGAATCACAACTAACAATAATCAACCTGTACATTCGTGCAGGAAAGGGGCGTCTTCCCGTCATGACACCCCTTGATCAACACGCTTGCCCAATACAATGCTGACAATTTCAGCCAAATAACTTCAGGCTCCCCTCACCTTGTTTTCAACACAATAACTCAGAACTCTTTAAATTGACGACGTGCGTATAGCAAAACATAAATAAAATACGAACAACGCAACTAAACCAATAATTTTACGATACTCGTTTATGCATTTATTTTATTTGTTCACGTTCGAAATTAGTAGAATTCTGTAAGTACCTATATTTTATTTGTTCTTAATGTATCACATCTCCACCGCGACATATCTCCTTTTGTTTGACACTGAGATTTGACAAGGTTTATATTTTGATAAATGTGTTTACCGAACCGCGGCGCTTTGTGGACTACCCATAAAATACTCTCTACTTACGATATTCGCAAAGCATTTTGTTGAACAAACTTGATAGAAACTGTAGGTTAGCTTGAGACGGAATAAGAAAATAAGCCGAAGAGATTTA
Source organism: Diarsia brunnea (assembly GCA_949774965.1). Taxonomy (NCBI): domain Eukaryota; kingdom Metazoa; phylum Arthropoda; class Insecta; order Lepidoptera; family Noctuidae; genus Diarsia; species Diarsia brunnea. Next base: position 9,672,543 of record OX459011.1, read on the forward strand.
TGCTTGTTTTATGATTTAAAAAAATATACCTCAAAGGACCAGACGGAAATTGCAGAAAATATAAAACACAAAACGTTAATGCTGTAAAGGAACTCATTCATCAAAATTGAAACGGTGCTGCATAGCTAAATTAAAAATAAATTCGCAAAGAAATGCAACTTTTCATATTTCTCCTTTATATCGAGGCTTTTAGTTACATTTTTCAATAGAATTTAATATCTACGCAATTGAAATCTTCGTTTTAATAGTGAAGCAAAAATAAAAAAAACGCGCGTAGGCTCCAATCTTCTTTCTGCGGAGCATTGATTGCACCCCCTACCACCGCTTTGTAGTTGAATAAAAAGTCGCTTGGTAAAATGCCAGCGCGATGAAAAGAATAGCTTCGCTATTCTGAAATATTATGGGAGCTCTAGGGTCTGTGTACACTGCTTTCTGCGTAAATAAATTCTATGGCTTCCGACAGAGAGTAATTTTTCTAATGCCGGGGCAGTAGAAATGATCGAAGCGGTTTATGTTCTCTATGTAGTGGCATAATACAAATTGCTAGGACAAAAGGGTCGAAAGATGATTCATTACAATATTACGCTCGTGTATCGCCGGAATTTGTATTGGTATGTAGTTACGAGTTTGTGTAGGCTCGTAGCTAGTGTGCGTGCACTGATATTTATTTGTCGTGGAAGGGCGCCGCGCGCTGCCGACCGACAGCAAGCGTCTGGTCGGGCGACTTCGACCCACTACGGGGGTCAAGGATCCGCTTGCGACGCCCGACGGTGTAAACGCCACTTACTCATTATAATCATCCTGTTGCAGCCGTTTTCATATGTTGAACATTGTAATCAACGTTTACCTTATAAATAATTTAAAAGGTTAATTCGATCACCTAAATGGAAAACTGCGTCCTTCGTTTCGCATGTTTATTGCACTTTATGAAGTTTAACACGGTACATTTTGTTTAATATGAATGTGTAAATAAATTATTGATTGAAGATTATTTCGTGTGACGTGAATTTACAGCTCTGCAATATCCTTCCTCTTTGATATCAGATGTAATCTGAAATCATTAATTTATTGCGTAGGTTTTCCAGGACAGCTGATCAGTTTTGTATAGATACGTAGGTAGGTAGTAATGAGTGCTTTATATAAATAATATGATATGATATAGGCCTGCGTCGGTATGTACGCTAGGGTTGTCAGCACTCAGTAAACAGGAACATGTTTCAGGTTTGATAACACGTCCCCGCCCACATAATGCCAACATATCGGAATAACACTGTATCTGCTCACGTTCTATTCTATCTCGATCATTGTTACGCGACACTTGAAAACTGAAGCAGATAAAATTGTTCAGTTATCGCTCGTCAATTAGATAATGTTATGTCATTCCCTATATGACATGGGTTTTACAATTTTATTATCATCCAGCCCGTTATCCAAAGTGACTGTTTGGTCACCTAATGAGACCACAGAACCGTAATTATATAGGGTGTAAAAGTACCCTTAACGCAAATGAAGGGCACTTATTCTCCCCACCACTGCGATCATTTTTTTGTTCTAGCCCATACCTGGGAACCTCCTAGTTACGGAGATATTGGGGGTCAAAGTTCCAAATTTTTCACATCTGTTTTTGTAAATACTAGTTTTTTAGGTTATAACTTTACTTAAATTACCTCCATGACCCGTTTAGTATTCAAAGCATCCACTAGCACAATGTTTTAACAGTGCTACATTGAGTTTTACCGTAAAATGTGATTTTTGACCCAAAAAAAAAATCGTTTCCCAGCAAAAATTTTTGCGTAGGGGTACTTAGTTTGATGTACAGAATGCTTGGTTGACGGCTGTGTGATGGGTTGATTTACACCCTGTATATGTAGCCGCAATGACCACATGAGCTTGTCAGACTGATGGTTCTGCTTTCTACAGACATAAAACATTATCCTATATGTATTGTACGCATGTATCCTGTATGTATTGTATGCCTTTACCAAATTCTATTGGTAGAAAAGAAGTGGCCTCTTAGCCAAAAACAAATCGGAGATACAGCAAATTTCCATACTGTAGTGAAATTCCGATCGAAACGTCTGTTAAGTTAAAAAGGGTTTGCTATTTTTATTGCAAGAGAAACGGTCACAAACAGTTGTAGATTTATTCTTCTGTCCTAAAATTTTCCTTTTTCCAATCTCCGTAATGAGAAACTCTATATATCTTAGGTTTACTTTGGTAATAAGTCTTAGTAAAGACGATAACAGTGAACTAATGAGACAGAAGAATCGAATGGAAACATTTGGGTATTTTGATGGACGTTCTACATTTAGGTAGATTTGTCTGGATCATTTGCGAAGTGCCACGTTGCCTCCTTGATTATAAAAAGTCGAATCGCTATCTTGACGAAACTGTCGAGAATTACGACTACCTAAGTCATAAGTAATTTGGCAAACCACGCTGAAGTATTTGACGCTGAATAATAAATTAAACAGAGGCTTGATAAATTGACGATATAATTTTATTATAATACTGCCTCATATAATTAAAGCCGTTTTTAAATAAAGGTTTATTACGCAATCTGTCTACTGTTCATTACATGTAAATATTTTCGGGGAGAATAGGTGCTCGTTTCATTAAAGCCTTTATTCACGAAAGCACTGCTTTATAATTGCTGAGAGTAGGTACTTTCAGTCGATAATTATCTATTGCACCAATGTTCTTAAAAACGTATTAGCCCGGATTAGGTTTTAGCGTACATAATACGCGCCAAACAAAGTTTAATTACAGGAGTTCGGCACTGATAGTAGAAGTCTAGAACTTGGAGAGGCGACGTTTTGCGACACACGTACTACCTACACGGAAACTTTGATTTCATTAGATGCAAGAGTATGTATAGGACTTTAGATATTCATGACTTTAGAATACTTAATTTGTTACGTTACGTAAATACAGCCCGCATCGGAAAGTCGAATTAACCGGCGCTGATACGATTAAAATTGTCAACTTAAATTTCCTTTCGGATATCGCTTCCAAACATCGTGAGCGGCGCCTTCCTACGACTTTAATCTCATTATATTCCTGTTTACTTTAAATAGCTCAACATTTTCCTGTAAATTATTAACCACAACCATAAATAAATTGAGAGAAAAAGAGGAAATATTTTCCTCGTCTAATTTTCACAGCGTTACAGCTTCAATCGTTACACTTCTCGATTTATGCTGAGCATAATTTGACCTTTCATGTTTTATTTATACAAGGCAACAGAATATTGAAATATTGTCGGTATTAAATTTCTTTAAATACAGGCTCTTGGTGGTGGGGTACGCGCCTCTCCCCTTCTTCCGCCCGTCCCCCCACGCAATCTACCAGCCACCTACACTTTTGCTATGTTGTAGGTATATCTATAGACACTAGTTCAATATGTAATCTAGAATTCCTAGCGAGTTATGAATGGTGCTTGCTATGCGTGAGTAATGAACGTCGATTGATACAGCGTCAACTGACTATTTACTTACAAATTACAATTCCTCTTTGCAGACCATCTCTACCATCACAATATTCTTCATTGTGGATCCTCTAGAGACGCATTGTGAATAGTCTCGATATCTGAAAGGGAAGCTTTTTGTTTTGCGACACAATAAATAATAATGTGCTTACATAATATATTTTTGTGATATAACTGGGACGTCATCAGTACAAGAAAGAGAACATAAATCTTTTGGAATATGGACGAGGATTTTAGTTAGTAAGAGTTCTGTCTAAAAGGATATTAATTAATATTGAACATTTTATATCAAGGATTAGAGGAGTTTTTTGCAAACCATTAAAAGAAAAAGTTAAATACTTGTTCATTGTTGTCGGAAAAAGCTTAAATTTGGCCTTTGATTCAGAAAAAAAAAATTGTCCTCTCAAGGAAAAATGTACATAATCCCAAAAAAAAAAACGCGCAAATCTAACAAACACTAATTAAAAACCCGAACATTATCGTATAACAGGCAATGTTTTTGTTGTAACATGATGACTTTTTATAATCTCGACCGATATGGCCAGTTCACGTGCGAGTTAAACTTGGCCCATTAATTTATTTTAGATCTAATTGCTCGAGTATTTGTAGCCGTTTATTTTTAGGTTTTACCGCTGCGGGTTCTTGACCCCTTTATAATTGACATACATTGTGTGTACTTGTTATATTTAAAGTATCATGATTCAGTTTTTTCCCAGTGGTTTTTTTCAGGTTAGGGCACACTAAAGGGCGCTATCAAATTACGATTTATTTTTCGTAGTGGGGTGCGGGGTGCGCGGGGGCGGTTATCGTTCCAATCGAGACCGCTGATGGATTCCCACTGTCACCAGCGAGATACGACTATTTAATTCGAGTTTGCACACAGTTTTTGTGAGATTTTTCCCTCTCTACTTTACAGTTTGCGGCTCCGATGCCAGGAATTTTGAAATATTCGTCTGACAATTTGTGAAACTTTTCCTATAAAACAAACATACGAATTACGAATGTAAGCCGACCAAAGGGTATGTTGTTGATGTTTGTGTTTACTTGCAATTTATCAAAGTGCCCGTTGAATTACTGTAATGAACCTCACGATTACGACATTACAGACATTTTGACATTTCAGAAGTTCAAGCTAGGTATAAAGTTTAACAATAATTTGCAAGTTATGACGATATTCAAGTCTTCCAGTACATCACAAAAAAGGGTAGTATCGAACACAACATGTTTTGTCGTTTTCGTAGTTTGTTTTCCCCTTGTCGGTCGTAAGTAATTCCCTTATCCTCGAAGAAAAGTTACAGCAGAGGGATCCTTACTTTACACAGGGCTCTAGTTTTTTTTCTTTATTTTTGGGAACGTATAATTCTCACTTTACCAAACAGAGACCCCGCGTTTTTGTTCTCGGCCCTTTTATTGAATTCCGCACTTGGTAGCCGAAGGAAGTTTGTAGTGCCTACCCTAACAACATTCTACAAATTCCATGTTACCTAATGTGATTACAGAAACACGACTGTCACGTTCATTTTTGGGTTCCGTAAGTCCCATTGCTTTAATACATTTATTTGTACCTACTACTTCGGAATGCTAGACCTTTATTTATGTCCCAAAACTTGTAAGTTGGGATCGAAAACACGCAAAAAATATGATATCTCTTCAAGTTAGAATTACTGTTACGGACTGTAAAGGTTTTTGAATGGAGCTTGTTTTCTGAAATGACTATCACAATTCTTGAAAAAAGCTATTTCTAGAAAATAGACTAGAATAGGATCCTTTAGCTGGTTGCAAATGACGTTTTCTTTGTGTTGTATCTGTGTCAAACGTTGGAAAGAAAGTCCTTGCGGGTGGCATTGCAACGTGGGTGCATTGTTCTCCCTACACGACTGACTTACCGACTACACGCTATTCGGCGCAAGCGGAGAGACTGCGGCGGATTCATTAGCACCGAGGTTTTCATTCTTTATCCAGAACTAGTCAAAACTAGTAGTACAATGGACGGTTTAAGGTTATTGGCATTACATCCGTCACAACAATCGGGAGTCCGCCCACGATGACGTAGCGTGCTAAAAGCAAGCCGGTACAAGTAAAAAACACTCGAGTCCTTGAGAGGCAATGCCCTCTGCGTCCTACTAGTACAGTAGACGTGTGAGTGCTAATCGAATGCTCGTAAATACATATTAACAAGTTATAATTAAATAGTTCGACACCTGTATGGGACGCAAATAGCATATTCAAAACAGCCTATACAGATTAGGTTTGTCGCTGCTATAATATATAATACAATATCAATATTTTTGGAACAGAAAATATATAAATAAGCCAGTGTGGGCACGCTTTCGCTTACCTCTTGCATTTGCTAGGTTTCTGATTATGACGTACAAATACATAACATGTTCATCCTTAAGCGCTCCGTTCAGAGAACCAACAGATACGCAATAAATTCTTAGGAACCTAGCTACACAAAGAGCCTAACAATTTTAAATGAATTGCAATGTCATGACATCATTTTGAAATATTAAATTGCTTTTATAATTTAGTGGTCTTACTACCTGATCACAACAATTTTAATGACGGTTAGGTACTGATTGTTCTTCTTAGAAATAAAAAGTCGAGCCCACTTGATTCGATTTAAATTGAAGATAATATTATAGTCGGTAACGACAGCTGGCTGACCATAGCTAATATAAAATCTACTTATACGTAAGTGCTTAGATGTTATCTAGGAATGAAATGCAGATTTTTATGTAGATAAGCTTGATCTGTGACCAGTAAATTTTCCTTTCGTGATAAACAAATGTATAGGTAGGTACTGCGAGATAATATCTCCTTTAATGTGTTCTAGGACCGACGGCAATAATAAAAAAAGAAAATGGGATCCATTTCGCCGAGATCGGGTGGAAAGAGCATTTAAATCGTAAGTCATTCAGGAGGGCTAACGTAAACATCGTAGCGTGGGATCTAAAAGCGATTTGTCATCCATCACGGGTGAAGCGGGCCCGCCGAGTGCAGTCCCATGTCGACTGTGACTCATTAGACAATCGATCCTCGGCAAAAACCGGCAATGTTTCTATTTCTAACGGCGAACTCCGCGGTTAATGTGCCTAAAATAGGACCACTTTAGGCGCGATCCGTGTAGCTAGGATTGAGTCTAAGCCAGAGCTGCCGCCGGGCATTACTCGAGCCGCGTAAAGGTGAACTTGTACACTGAGGCGAGAAGCACTAACTACAGTTTATCGAAATACAATACAGGGTGGAAGTAATAAGGTAAAACATCACGTTTTCAGCACATCATTCCTGACGGGGCACATATAATTTGTTTTATCGGAAATAAAAAAAAAGACAGCTGATCTACACATTTTGACCGTGTAGGTATTATTTCACTTCCATTTTTTCTTTTTAAATTGCCAATGAAAACTTTTTGGGGTTCGGAATGATGTACAGAATAAAAAGTATTTGTGTTCTATTGATGTCCCATCTACCCTGGTATATGTTATTAGTCAGGTAGACTTGCTCTGTGTCGAAGCTTAAACTTTATTTATAATAGATAAATTGGTCTACGTCCAATGACTAACGAAGCCAACCGTTCCTAATTGATTAAATATTACTACAATAACAACCAAATGTAAATATTGGAAAATACAATCCCCAAACTTAAACAAAACATTCGAAATATCTTAATGTTGGTGTTTAAAGTTAAAATTAGGCCAACCTCGTGTTAATGTTGACTCATATGAGAGCAAAATAAATTTTAGCACAATTGGTTTGAATTGGCCTTTAGGTTGATTGACCTTGCGTGTTGTAGGTATATATAGGTACTGCGTGATAACTGTGATAAGAGAACAAGGGTCAGAACTTCAGTTATCAATGGCTGGGTTTAAGTGCCGTCTTGAGATCAGGCCCCCGCGTCTTATTCCCACATGTAAAATGATCTGGTGTACTACTAGTGTGTGATACTCTTTAGGTCAATGACTTGTGGCTGAGGTTTGAGGAATTCAATTTTTTAACAAACTAACACATACACTACTTTTATACAACTATCGGTTAACAAACTATGATGAGGTTGACATTCGAACGGACCAGATGAGCCTGAAGGCTCTGAAAGTATCCCGTCGGGGCTGCGGGTTGTTTGCAAGAGATACTGCGGCCTCGACATGAAGGGCTAAGAAGGAACATGGGTGGTTTTTAGTCAGTAGAAGTCTGACACTCCCTTCCGCTCTACCCAAGAGCGGGAGGGGTTATTTAATGATTTTCCACCCACCATAAAAAAAAGGCTCTGAAAGTATAGTCTTTACATGACGTCACTACAATACCTCACTTTAAACCTAAACTAAACTAAACTAAAACGTTTGCGTTTTCAACATAATGAACCCATTTACGGCGCCTACGCAGCCACAACGCAACGTCTGCGCTACGGAAACGTCTACGATCTGCTACGGTGCTACGGCGCGTAGCAGCGTAGCGAGATGCCACGTAGTCACGGCCTTTCGGCGACGTCTTCGCTACAGAAATTCCTACGAATTTGCTACGCGACTTGAACGCTGCGTCTGAGCTATGTTAACTCACGTAATGTTATCAACTAATCACTTACGCTTCTATTACGCGGCCTATACGTCGATTCTGAAAAAAGAGTGCGAAACTAAAGTAATTTCAGCTGTTAGACTTAGGCTCATAGGCCTTTTTTCTTTTTTTTGGATGGTGGGTAATCATCAAATGACTCCTAACGCTCTAGGTGGAGCGGAGAAATGTCAGACTTCTACTGACTAAAACCACCCATGTTCCTTCTTAGCCCATTGTGTCCGGGGCCGCGGTATCTCTTTCGAACAACCCGCAGCTCAGGCCCATAGGCCTTGTGACTGTATAAATATTCCATCCTCAACAACAAATACGGATCGAAACTGTCGGAATATTATGCAACGGACGTTCATTCTTTGCGGCCACAGTCCAAGGTATAATTACGAGTTTCCAACTTACTTTTATATTTTTCAGAAAGCAATCACTTCAGGAAACTTGCAAACTTAAGTTCTACTTTGTTTGATATAGTTAGTTACCTTCCTCAGAATTACTTAGTTAAAATATTACATTATTTTGAGTCCGCGGTGTTTCTTATAAAATAGTTAATTAATGGAAGTTTTAAGAAAATACTCCGTTATTAATTATAATCCTATTACAGTTTTTTCAGCTTTTGCTTATTAGATCACTACTTTTAGAAAAGTCTTACTTACATCTATAACAAGTTTGTGTCTGGTTCTAAAAACACGTCCATTAAATTTAAAAAACACACACAAAAGCGTGTATTATTTTACAGCTACAATACCACTTCTATTACTAAGACAAACACTCCTTAAGCCAAGTGTGGAACCCGATAACTGAGATACCACTTTAACAGAGCAAGTGAGCATGAGAGTCAATGTGCCGCCCTTTGAGGAGGCACTTACACCGCTACACATACCTACACACATAGGTACGTCTGCTAGGCCCCCCCAAAATCTCCATCTCCACCAACGATCTTGGGGGATGATGTAATCCTAGCTTGGCAGGCAGATTGGTGATCTCGGTATGATCTAGTCTACCTCTAATAAAAGGATGGGGTGGGGAGACAAATCCGTGTTCTCTGAAGCCGTGTGCGTTTGTGCGTACATGTCTGATGAGTTGTCTTGTGAGGCTTAACGTTTGTCGTGTTAGATAAGCCTATATTTTTATACGTGATGCACCTCACAAATATTCACGATAGCAAATTAATATTTCCATTCGCAATTAGATTAAAATAATGCATATCATTAAAAACATATTAAAACAGTAGGCTTACATCGGTTAGTCACGTGTTATCAAAATACGAAACGGGATTTTCCCGTGTTCAGCGAAACCATAAAGTCATTCAGCAAACAGGCGAAAAGCGAATTGTTAACGTATAGAATATCCAATCGACGAGCAGGTAATAAAAATACGCAGTGCATATGAAGCTCGCCAACCTGCGCTTAGTCTTTTATTTACGGAGAAAATGCGGACAAAATATTTCCATTCAAGTTTTTTAAGTTCCTCCTCGAAGTTCTCGGTGCTCTTGGATCCTCCTCATAGTGTCACGCGGCTCATTGTTCCCACACAATGGCTCGGTGGCTGCATGTGTAGAATTGCGCAGAGCCGCAGACCGGCCAACTCATTGCATCGAGGATATTTGTCATGAGAACGCCTAGTTGCTACCCGCGCCCGCGCCCTGCTGCGTCATACGCTCCACTGCTATTCATTTTCTTACCTATTCATCTTGAAACTCATTTTGAACTTTTATTCTCGTACTTGTGTTTCTTATTGTGAGCTGCCTCTGGAATTGCAGGCAGTTAGCCATTTAGGCTTAATAAAGACATTACCGTGTTCTATAAATAAACTCGTGGTGGTAATATTAGTCAGAGAGGATAATAATAATATTTTTGAAGTAAAATCTGTAAAATTTGTGATCATTTCATAACCATTATAAGGTTCCCACTACTGGGACAACAGGCCTCTTCTCTACGAGAGGAATGGGCTTTAATCTACTACGTGGAGTCAGTGATGAATCTCCAAAAAAAATCCGAAGACATGTTACGTCATTGTAAATTATGTTCATGCGATAGGCGCGTTCCTCTTCAATTTGCGGTTTGGATTTTAAAAAGAGACTTCTTGGTTTTTCCAATATAAAATGGTTTATTTTCACGAAAGTTAGTAACTTGGTACAATAGAAAAACGATTGAATTTAAGGGTTTATAGTGAAGCTATACAGAACAAGGTTGAGATGCGAATATTAAAAAAAGACAAAACTGTCCGACCACATCCATCACATAGAAACAATCACATTTAGGTATAAGGTAAACATATGAGGGGAAAATTATTATTCAATGTTATCCATAAATAAATTGGTAGGTATTTTTAACATAATTATTTAACTAAACATCATGAGTGACTTATACCTAGGACCAATTCATGCCTCATATTTTTCTGAATTGGCTTACTAACTACTTAAGCTTATATGCAAACTCACTTGGCGCAGGAAAGATGCATAGAACGACTAAGTTATTTCAGTACATAGGAATTAATTGAAGCGCCGATGCAGATAATAGCTTCAATTAATAATATTGAAGCTCCGCAATATTATTGGACATTCTTAAGATGAGTATTTAGAACGGCGTCCTAACTATGTTTTCGCTCGGTAAGGGTATGTCTAGATAAATTTTCTAGATAAATGTTTGCTGCAGAGCCGACTCGGCTGTTTCAGATAAGCTGTACAGGCATGCAACCTGGTAAATATGTGTACGATAAATCAGTGAATAGAATACAAAGAACGTGTGTTTCTACTAAATTATCGTCTAGTTTTACAAACCGACAGTGTTCTTAGCTATAGCTAGGATAGCTTTATGGCAACTTTCCAAAGGAATTTCTTTTAATAAGATTGTTCAGGGTTTTCCTTTACGAGGTGAGCGGAACCCGCAAAGGGTCGCACACTCGCACCTGTTGACTTTAAGTGGACAGTATAACGAGTTAAACCTACATTGTGGCAGAAGTTATCCATTTTCTTTTATCGTTCAGTTCTGAGTCGTAGTGTGGCCGACTGTGCGCTGAGCTACAATTGGTTTTACCGTTTCTTAATTGATATTATCACGCAGGCGTCATAATATTCGTATAACGTTGACATAATGTTAGGTATTAGCTGATGTAGCGTGGGGCCGGGAGTAGGTAAGTCCGGATTGAGGGCTTATCGAGTATTGGTCCTCGAGACGAGCGCCCTGCACCGGAGACTCTCCACGTACCTACCTATCGACGCTTTGTAATCACCGTCCTCTCCCACCGCCTTTGAATCACGCCTATTGTTAACATTTATCTCATCTACATTATAAAAAAAAATACTTTGTTATTGTAATATTACATCCATTTTATTTCTGGATATTCAAATTATCGCACTTTTCTAGACATTACGCTATTTGGATTGGCGATTATTGAAACATGAATGCATTGATTCACAGCCTGAATATATGAATAACAACTTATTTGAAGATTACAAGAATTTATACGGTGAATTTGTTTTATTCATGATCTTTAAAATATATTCAATGACTAGTAGGTCATGTTTTGTAGCGTCGAGTCTATATTTTATTACTAAAACAATTTCACTCCTAAATTGCCTTAACAACGTTGACTTTACTGGATGCGTGTGAACCCAGGACAGGATGATTGGCGATCTAATGCCAGCGGACAGGACATGACGTCACACGACGTGCACAGACATTCAGTATCTTGATGCAATCAATTATCATTTATTGCAATACCTAGTCTATGCGTAGAGGGTCGTAGTGGATCGTCGGCGAGACTCCATTGTCTTTGATTAGGCTTCCTGCCACTTTATTGGACTATCGCTGTGAGAGTAAATAATTGAATCGTATATTGAATTGTGTGTGTCGCGTTGCGAACATGAGAAATTGGTCGTACGTCAAGTATTTTGCGGTACTTCTTTCTAGGTTTGTAAGCGTAATTCTAGTACTGTTACAACAGCCATGTTTTATGTGCAGTCTGTTCAATCTAAATATAGAGCCAATTGTCCTGCCGAGTTTTGCGAATACTTAACAAAGAAGGAGCAACTTAGAATGGAGCGACCACAAACTACATTGCGAGATTCAGACTTACCAAAGGGAATGTAAAGCAACTTGTTTGTACTTAAACTTTAAATTGCATTTTAAATTTTGCTCGTTAACATTTCCCTTACTCATTCAAACAAGCACTTTAATTATTCGCAGAGTTGTCTAATCAAGGAATAATTAAGTCACAAGTTTAAAGTTACCAGTACCACTGGCATGTCTCTGAAATTAAGAAAATATTAAAATATAAAAAAAAACAATCACGTACATCATTCAAAACACGTTCGTGCGTCTGATGATAGTCATCAAGTAGTACTACACAGATATTACGCAAGTGTTTACGGCAAGTAACGCCTAAGAAAATCATAGGAATGCCGTAACAGTTGATGCAAAAAGCCAGTTTTAACGGTACTAAAACATATCTATCGACGATTGGTGTCTGGTCTAGCCATTGCAAGTCTCGTATGTGATCTAATTGTGGCATGCGGCCGCTGACGTAACGGGCTTTAGAGCCAGTTGAGTGACCGCATCGCATGCTACCAAACGGCATCCCGAACGAACTAAATCGTCTCCACTTATTACTAGCCGTAGCCCGTCAAGGCAATCCTCTTAATTTTGCAACATAACACGGGATGGATTGACCACTGCACACAGAGCACACGCATACAAATAGAATTACGAGATGCGGTTTACTAGCGATATTCAGTGATATACAGCGACCTTGGCGTACCTGTGTCTGCGAGTTTTTTGGGCGGTTGTATAGTCTACGTGTGCACAACAACACAACACTCTCTGCGGACAACGTGTATCAAAACTCGTGAGAAGTTTTTTAGTTAGGAGTTTCTTTTTTATTTCATCTGATTTTCAATCATCTTTTCAATTCCGAATAAAATGTTTCGATAAGATTTATTATAGACTGGGAGTCGTCAGAGCTAAGGGTCGTTTCCTCCTCGTGGTATCATTTTCTCATTAACCATCTTCCTCCATTCGGTCGACGGGTAAACGAACTGTGGCGCTATGGCGGTGTGGGTGCGGATTTAGTCGGATCAACACCTTCGGCGTCCCTTATTTTCTGACTTTCGTCTTCACAATTCGCAGTTAGTTTGGCCAAGATTTACAGGATTTGGGAGGTTCTAGTAAGATTGTATGGAGATGATTTTTATCCGGAGTTGTGGAATCGGGTAATGCGTTCAAGATCGAGGCGCAGCATCGTGGAATCGTGAGTGCATCTGCACATCATTTACAATGTTAATGTTGCGTGCTTTTGCTTTGAAAATACATTAAGCAGCCAATATGGAGCTAGAGAAAATTACTTTATTAATGATCGGATTTTTTAACCGCATAATGATACAAGTAAGGCGTGCAGCATTTTTGTTTCTGTCCTTATTAGCGTATAATGGTGATAAGTCAGAATGATTAATGTCTGCAGAATATTTACCTGAGTGGTTTTATAAATTACCTCCTTGAGTTGATTATAATTGCCTGCGATTCATACCCGCCAGTTTATAGCTTTGCCAGTCGTAATACAATTTTGTTAGCATCCTTAGCGTCGAAGTTGGAGCGACCCCGGGTTAATCTTAACTAAGTTAGAAGTTGCAAGTGCACTGTGCTGATACGGACCTTTGATATTATTGCACTTTGCTCTGCTAAACGTAGCTGTCTCTATAAAATATTCTAGTCGGAGCAGAAACGGTAGTGCGACACTGATTTAAACAAAAACGGTTACAGTGCAAAACGTGACGTGTTTGGTTATAAAATGCGACGGCCTCATACCAAAGCAAAAACTTTATGAAAGCTACTGGCGTGCAGTGCGTTGTAACTAAAACTGTGGAAAAACGTTCTCGTTCGCAATGTTAGTCTTATAATAGACAATAACCAAGCTCATTAATAAAACTGATAATGTAATGTTTCATAAAATAGTGCTATTCGATCCGTTTCTAGTAAGATACTAGCCTTGTCCCATCACCACTTAAGTACGGAAATCCAAGTGTGTACACGATAATAAGATACATAAAATGCAAGTGGCCGTACGTTCCATTTTAGCCGTGTACCGCTCGCTACCACTAGCGTCGACCGGCTAGCACAAGGGTTCCGAGAAAAACGCCAACTCGTTTAAGTCGCCTTCCGTTCCACCTTCTTAGATGAACCAAGGAATGCAAAGCGAAATTACTGTTGTTACTATGTTTTTACTGGATCCTGATCCACTATGCTTGTGCTGCCTTTGTTTTTGTGTAAAACTGTCAGGACATAACCGCAACTTACACAAAAACTCTCATTTCGTAAATCACTGTCTGCACGACAGACTTCGTCAGTTTGACCTTTTTGTCAGGTAGGTAAAGGTAAAGGTATGTACCTTTATCTAAATATTTACCTTCAAAAGCACACAATCTCAAGTGAAGACACACGAGAGGTGAATTTAATCTCTTATCTCATTTAATCTACAAGTTGGCAACTTTGTTGTGTGCAAACTATTTCTCCAGGATGGAATGTTGTCATAGAGACGTTGTGGTGGCTAAAGTAAACACACGTGAATATTTAAGATTCAAAGAGGACTTACGTAGTGGAGTTTAAAATTAAATTATATAGGTAAAGTTAGACTTCCCCGTTTATATCTATCTTTGATTTGATGTTAAAGATAAAATACTCCATTTAACATTTAATTTGGAACAATAAACAAACATAACAAGACAATTATGGCTTTTATCGTTGATGTACCGATAACATTGTTAGTTTTAGTTTGATAATCGAAAATCGATAAAATGTAGGTTAAACTCGTACCTATCTATTTGTTATATTGTTAGCCCTGTCATTTGTCGCTAAATTTAGCCAAACTTCCCATAACATAATCTGTATTTCTAATGTTTTTCCTTATACGAACATAAGCATGTTCAAATATGCAAAGGATACGAAAGAGGCTTTTCTTGAAATCTTTTGCAAAGATTTGGGAATCTATTAGAACAACAAAAAGAGTTGTATTAAACCTCTTAGAAAGTTCGTCAGTTCGAGTTGTTTGTCATTGGAACAAAGTTCAGAGGCCTAGGGCGGCTTATCGGTGACTTAAACTTCGCCAAATTTGGATAGTTTAAGAGTTACGGGTGAAAAGTTCATTAGAAGTTAACGTCTTTTACAAATATTAACTGCCGTCGTGATCTTTTAGGTTCCTTGAAACGAAGAAGAGAATGGTGAACGATGGAATAGGAATGTAGTACTTTGTCAGAAGGTAATATTATTTTCTCAGCGCTATCTAAATGTTGGTTCGGTTTACCTAGTTGTTATATAAATGACGGGCCTTGCTCTGTGAAGTTTCACAGAATCGCTGAAACACCGTACCGTATTTGTAGTACTCTCGTCGAATGGGGACAGGTTTTAATAAAATTAATACTTCGTTAATTGCAAGAGTTATTAAACATAGTTGAGACAGTTTGTAATCAGTTCTAATGAAACTTGTATTTATTGGTCTTTTATTAGATCTTTATTTATTCATCAGCGTTTTATAACGTTCTAATTAATTTTATAGTCACAGTGTAGGTACTTTAGATAAAAATAATCAGGGCGAAGTGTAATTAACATATTTAATTAATGCAAATTGTTATTTTTTAAAACAGTAATGTTTAGGTAGAGAAAATAATCTTTAGGAAAAGCTAACTTAAATTATAGCAGTATGTTTGTTGTTTTAAAAACGCCTACGCATAGCCAATTAACGTTAATTTTACTCTTGATACCAGCAAAACAAGATAATATTTTCTTGGTAGTCATGTCTTAGTAAGGTCCAATTCTGGACTTTGCTCATACAATTAAGCCAAACAATTAGTGCAGTGTATCCGTTATTGATACAATCGATGAAACTGCAAATATTTACTGTCAAATTGCAGAGTCGACGAACTTGACGGTACTGATAAAGTTAAGTCATTACTCTTATCTCGAATTATCATCTTAATGACGAAAGCCGTTGATATTTTCTGAGAATCGCCGCTTCGTGTCGTGTGACGTCAGAGACAGTTTCGATTAAAACTTTGTTATTTCGATAAAATGTTGTTATCAACGACACCTACGTGCGAAACTGATAACGTTTCAAGAATCATTGTTCCTAAAGATAAAGAGAAATGCCAATTTTGTTTGAAATACCTTCATTACGAGCTTCCGGGAAGTACCTATACTTATAAATTTCGAGGGGAACATTGTTCGCCGTTTTGGTACGGAACACGGAAATGGTGTGACTGAAAAGTTTCAAAGAAACGGTCAGATTACGTCTCTCATACACACACCTAACACAGAAAATACGTAGTTTTAGCTCGCTTGCAACCGGAACCACCTTTCATACTGTCGATGGAAGACATGCATAATTTCCGGAATTTAGAAGGCTTGATTATTGCGCCTGTTTGAAATATGTTTTCTGTGCACTGTGTGGAGTAGGCAGTAGAAAAGTAGGCAGTAGGATGTTAGTCGTGTTCTAGTGCCGTCTCTTGCATAATTATGTTCATGCACGTCAAACTCAAAAACAATTATCATATCCTGGCTAAAACAATATGGTTTTGTTTAGTCCGTCAGTTAGATTTTCGAAAATATTAGATAGGGACACGTCGTGTTTTTTGTTTTATCAAATTAATAAAAAATTACGAAGATAAAACGCTAAAAGACGAGAGTAGGGTTTTGTGACACCACTTTTCGGTAAAAATGTGACGTCACACGAGTTTTCGAAGCACTGTATCGTCTTCAATTTTTGTTTACGTGAAAAAAAATAGTCCAATATTTTTTGGAAATATTTCTGACGGACTAATTAGATTTTTTTTGCCAAATACCCTATTCTCTGGAAATATCGATTGTGAACTAGAGTAAAGGGCTATTTCGCAATAGTTATATTTCGGAAACAATGCAGTCGTAACTCCATCTACTAGTACTCTAGGTGGAAATCGGTTTTCGGAAAAAATTGTGTTTGTATTGTAACCTATATCATGCTCTTGCCTGAACCTACCCGTGTGTATGTACGGCAGTCGTTGTCATACACTGTCATACACTCATACCTACGCATTGTTCGTGTTATGAATAGTACAGTATTGTCTTCAAAGTACAGCTGTTTGAAGGAAAATATTGTCACTCTACGCAACCTACAGTTATGACTGTGTTCTTTAGTAGTTTACATACAGGAATATGTATGTAATTTAAGTAGGAAGCTATATATCAGTTGGTATTAGAGTGTTATTGGGTTTTCCTATTGGAATTTTTCAGTAGCAGCTAAGTATTTACGGAGTCTGTGTTTGTACCCGGTTGATGACAATAGGCTCGCCCTCATTGCGTGGGACTTAAACACAACTGGCGATATAAAAATAAAAAAAATTAAGATAATAATTTTATATATTTTTTTTTCTTTATATGTCAGTGTACTCGTATGGTACACCTCTGCCTAGCCTTCCGAGGATTACAGGCGTCAATTTATGTTATGTTACTTTATATTGTGTATAATAATACCAAGTTGTCGTTAATATATGACACACACGCAGTTATTGGATTATTAGAACAGATCATTGAAATGAGACTTCGATGTCTGAATGGACCATAACAATTGAGATAATCTAATCATTTGCGTCATATTAGCCCTTTATGTTATGTATTATATTATGTATCTGATCTATGAGATATTAGTCTCAATCGTTTGTATACAGTTTTCCTCATCAAATCATGCTAATGTCAGTCAATTCAATCGCCTAATGTTATATTGGACCTTGCGGTTTTTCCGGCTGGTCCACCGCTCTTGCACAGAGCTTTGGGTTTTCCATTGAAATAATAGGTATGTATGTATTCAATATCTACTAAACGTGATTAAAATGTTGCTACCATATCCTAAAAACTTGTAAGTACTAAGGCCCATAGATACTCGTAAAATACACAAGATGATCTAAAACAACAATAATAAACTAATACATTAGTCAAAGTCAAAGCATTTATTTCAATTAAACCATTACAGGCAGTTTTGAATGTCAGAAAAACTACATAAAACAAATTTCCAGTCACAGCCATAAGGCATAATAACTTGTGAAAGTACTGTAGTTCCCCATACCCTAGCGTAGATCTCTATGGAGAAGAACGGGCAGGAAACTCCATGGACACTCTCATATTAAAAGAAACTTATAAAACTATAACTATACATGTAACGTTTCTGAAAAACTAGTATTCTGAACATGGGTTTTACTGAACCACACAACACTCTAACACGGTGTATTATAGTGTATATATATACAACTTGTTAGAGAGTCTTGCCATACCTTATCACTTCGTTTTGGCACTCGCCGTGAGTTCGTGATATAATCTAGACGTCTCTCCCGACATTCGAGAGATATTTCGAAGTCTGGACCACATCGCATACACAATACACGCCTATTGCATTTACAAAAAGACTACGTTACGTCACATGTTTGAAAGCAAAGATAGAAATCACGAAACTCGTAGAAATATGCCTGTTTCTATTCGAGACTTGTCACTTTTTGATATGCAATCTGACTTCTATATCATAAACGGAATTGAGAAACTGTAAAAGGTAAAAACAATTACTCTGTTCCGTAACCGCCACGGAATTTTGGCACATGACGGACAAAACACGTTAGGAATTACCAACGAACAAACTAGGAACTTTTTTACAAGCACGTTGCAGCGGCGTGCGTTCGTAAATAAATAACTAATGATTTATTACGTGACGTTGCAATAAGCTTTATCTGAGGCACAACAGAGGTATTTGTGAAGTTATATAAATATCTTTTACAACTCAATAATATAGTTCTCTCATGTAGGGTCATTCCACCGTATTTTCTGCCATTCGTCCTTTTAACTTTGAACAAGAAATGTGTGTGTTAGAACCAACCCTTTCCATGATGGCATAGCCAACTATAAAGATATCATAGTAATGACATGCGTGAGTGCGCGATACAAATATGATGTTGGCTAAAATAAGAATGAGGGTAAAGGTCCTTAAGAAGGTATGATGGGGTAACCCAAAGAGTTGAGCGAAGAAGTTTTATAGGTGGCTAAGTAAAACTTGGACTTTAGCCTAAAAGACAGGAGATTTAGACTCCACTCCGGTAAAAGTTTACAAAAACTACTTGGTAAAAAAGTGTTGGAATTTTATCATTTTATACACCACTATTACCTGTCTGACAAACCATCCCAGAATTGTATTAAAGCTGTCCACTAACAAATGTCGAATTCGATGAAAGAAACAATGCAATCACAGCGATTCAGTCGCGCTCGCCGAAATCCGAACAAATCGGAGTCAAATGCAGTGAAAAATAGCTACGAATATTTTTTGATAGCGGCTTTAAAGTCACCTATATCATTGTAATGTTTACACGGACACTATTCATGACAAAAATATTCAATACGGCATGAAATTTTCAGCCATAAAAAGTCGTTTCAGTAGAAAACGGGAACAAATTGTCCTCGATCCACGTTCCACCGAGGAACGGATATTTTTACAACTAATCGTTACTTTTACGCCTGGATGGACGTGAACAAATTACAAGGTTTTTGTTGAGAATTCTACAAATATATTTCTTTCAGCCCTTAAACAGATGGGGCTTCTTTTTGGACCTCTACTACGTACAGTCTTGAGGAAAATATTGTGATAACCGTAAACACCACACTAGCAAAAGGATTAGTGATCGCAATATGATTTAAGCTTATAAGAATATGTTTCACGTCCTTGCGTCCTGTATCACTTAAACATCCTTACTACCGACATAAAGATAGGTATTGTTCCGGGAACCATTTAATTAACATTTTCGCTCCACATTAATCTCTTAATACTGAGCCAGAGCCTCTAAATCTGACCTTTGATAAAACATAATATCATTAGCAATCATCATTTCCGAGAGACGGGATACTAATGAAATAGGGAGACCCAAAAATGAAATATTGTCCCGCGAAATTTCGTCGAAAGCTCCTCTAATTCGGTACCAGGAAAAGAATTGTGTGAAATGTAGGTAAATATGTAAGATTGGAGTAGATGTAGTACCGCGACAAAAAGCCGGGTCGGGGGTCTCGGCGTGCCGTCGGCTCGCGCTCGCCCTGTCACTACCAGCTCTAGATTATATCGCGAAATCCAATTTCGTGGTTTTGTTATCGCTCTCACAGGAAATTCACTAGATTATTTTCTTCTAATGAAATTTAAGTTTTCTTTTAATGTGTTTAAACTTAAGTTTGATGCCTAAACTTCCGTTGCATGCTCTACGTTAAGAAAACAAAAGTATCCAATTATTTGGGCACATTTTGATGGACGTAAAATTTTGTTTACCTAAAACGAAATGCCTCCTCAGGGTGACTTTATACCTGCTACAACAAATTAGTCATGCAAGCTTACCTTGGCATGAAATAAAAATAGAACGCTCAAGACTTCAGGTTTCGCTAAGTAGATTTATTATTGGATAAAGTTGTACGAGTTAGTAATAATATTTGAGAAATGAACGTAATGTCAACGGCGGCATGCGACCCGGGCTTTGGGGCAAGATAAATGAGCAAACACAATGCAACGTACCATGAACTTTTAATAGAAATAACAAAGAATATTAAAAAAGAAAATCAGAATCATTTTTTTCCGGTTTCATTTTAAAAATAAAATGTTCCTTTCGCAAAGACTAGAACATTTTCTAGATGTTATTTCAGGTATTACTTACTGGTCGAAAGACTAAACCTTCCTCAAAGAATAGGCTTACGTTCGCGAATGATGAAACTAGTGAATTTCAGTTTGGAGGATTTCAGGATTAACTCGCACGGCCAGATAGAACGCGAGCGCAAAGGAATATCAAATATTGTGTTCTACGAGTTGTAATTACAAACTCTTTGGTAAATGAGATTTTAGGACGAGGGAATATGGTTTATTGAATTTCACAAATTCATGAAAATTTACCATTATGTAGAATATTTTAGGGTATATAAATAAGTATCTGAACGCAGGTTGTGTTGCTGAAAGTCGTATTGGGCATAATAATAATAGTATATTATGCAACTAGTGAATAAAGGACGGATTTAAAGCGAGGGCCGTTGATGAGTCACGAGCAAGTGAAGGATTCTAATGATTGAATCACGAACGCAGCGAGTGATTCAACTGTTAGAATCCTGAACGACGCGAGTGATTCATGGCCCTCGATATACATTCGTACTTTATTCAGGAGTTGCATACTATACTTTATATCATGACTACGAGAAAAGACATAATTTAAGCGAAAATAGAAATTTAATCAAGAAATAAGAATTGTTACATTAATTGAAATGGACATTAAAATTAGAGCAATTACTGAAATTAAGCGTAATTCTCTTATTATTATCATTAGGGTGGTCAATTTGTGAAACAATATTTATTAATCTAATGCCAAACTCCTTGTCGCAAATATCGACCAATCAAATCTCGAGAATTTATTTGCACCAAAGAGTTTGGAATTTCGAATCTTAGCGCAAGGAGTTTGTGTAAGCATTGAAATAGAGACCGGATATATTTTTGTGTTCCAAATTCAAACACCAAAATAGTGAATAAAAACAAAACAGTGAATAAAAGGCCTTTTTATTCACTGTTTTGCGTGAATAAAATAAGCATTTTAAAGTAGGTATGGTATAAAAATATTTTAAAAAACATTACCCTTCCCTTGCAGTCGGGTAAAAAACATTATCGTCGCAATTTCAAGAAACGTTTCGTATCCAATCACTGCATCGATGACCTGATCTATAAAACCGAAGCGAATATCAAACGTGAATAAAATCTCATATTGAACATTAAACTTGTATGTGATCGCATTATTTAAACCTGCATTCATTCTAGGGTTACAAAGGAGCCGTCATTCTTCTAAGGATTAAAATGACTTACTTTGTTGCTCTTGCTTTACCTGCATACTGTCGCAGTCGGCGTCCTTACAACGACCTGTGACTCTGTAAGCGTTTACTTGCCAGCCATTGGGGATTTGCTACGGTTGTATTGTGCCTGCAAAAAATGAATTGCCCCAATACAGCTCGGCTTAACAACTTAATTTAATTAACAATCATCTTAATGAAGCATAAATTGCCCGGTCATGGCTGAGCCGTACGCTTGCACATATTTGTTGTTGGTTTTAGTATTTAATTTGTCTGATACGCAGCTTACATTTGCATAACTCAATTTGTAGTTTTAAGTGCCAAACGATTCTCTTACTTTGTATAATTATCGTCGTTAATGTTGGTGCAATTTATAAAATTATGACTAGCAACGTACCTATCCGTGTTTATTTATAGACATCTTTAACATTTTTAAGTACATTGAGTAAATTCAGATGAGACACTTAAAGTCAAAAAATATGATTTGTTTAAACGAAAGGCAGACACAAATTATGCCGAACAAATTCAGTCCCCTCCTCGACGTCGTAAATTCAAATTTACAAGAATAGCAAGAATTTGTTGGCGTATGTATCTCTAACGAAATTTATTCTGAAGGATCAGTTTGGGACATCCCTAGTCTATCTGCTATATGGCTGGGGAGCCTCAAGTGTCGTCCCTCCCAGCAGTTAATGCTTAGTACAGACCTTCAATTCATATGAGTCTGGAATACTAGAATTGTAAATGCGACCGTGTGATTTTATGAAGCCTAGAAGGACGATTCCATTAGAGCTATCAGTTTCAAGCGACCCTCATTGGCAACTGCCATAACTTTATAAGATTTATCATCTTTTGTACGCACTTTATGGTTTATGAAAACAAAATCTTTAGCGCACTGAACAAGTATTTGGAATCCAAAGGATTTAGTTTTATTGTCGATTTAATTATCATTTATAGCTGGTATTGCGCCTTCAGTTTCTCCAATTTAACAAATTACTTCTAATTGGAAACATTCACGGTGTGTTTAAAAATGTTGTTCACTTTTTCACAAGTTTTATGAAAAGTATTCTCGCGTGTGCCGACGATATTACAGGCGTAATAAAATTATAAGCATCAACATTGTGATTGTTACCTTACACATGGTAACCTGTAGTTAGAATAGCTAGTTATTATAGGTAAGAGTATAGATACATTTGCATACCGTAAACATAACCATTCGAGGCTCGTACACAGTTACAAACTTTTGGAAATCATGCCTTTATTATGATAACATCGCTACAGAGGAAACGGCGGTGGTCCGTAATGATGTCATTTTGTTACTGATAATGTAATAACTAGACAGTAAATAACTGCAACGAGCTATCCTTGTGATAAATATACATTTTTAGGAAATATTGAATAAATATTGTTTCTGCGATAACATGCTGTACATTACTGTATACGTTATCTATTTGGCTGAGTTAAAAATTAGTTAGAAGACTTACTTAAAATATTTTTGAACTGCGATATAGATCAAGGGTTAAAATGAACTGCGGCCTGTAGCGCAGATCACGAGCACGAGGCATAAACGTTGGTTTCATGCCTTTATGCGATGAATCGCTTCACTATTAACGCGATGGAGAGGCAATATCTCGGTGTATTGCAAAAGAATAAAAAGGGAAATAAAGTAACTTGTATGGCGGGTCGGTTGCAAGATGCAGAAATCTGTGCGGTGTGGGCGTGGGTGAACCGGTCTAGACGAGATGAACTTTAAGGATCCGACAAAACAAAAATAAAAGTTCGCTATATCGCGACACCGAGCCGGGGACGCTGGCCTTAATGTCTGATTTTAGTCGAGACTTGATTTAGTTGGATTTACTAAACGTTAAGAATTCATGGAATGCCTTAGGGAAGTAAGTTCAGTCCTTGAATCCGAAAGCGAAAATTACAAATACAATCTCGTCTCTGTAAATGAAATAGAAAACAAAAGACACCGGATCTGTTGCATGTCTCTCTTCGCAAGTTTTAAGAACTGACTCAAGAAAACTGGTTATTATGATACTATTAGGCTCGGCTGGCCACTTATTCACTTTTGCTATCATTAAACCAACATTATTGCCATACATGATTTCCAACATGCTTCGTGTAAGTATCGGTTCAGGCTCGGTTTATTCCAAAAAGGAAAACCGCATAAACAAAACACAGATGGGATTTGATGGAAATAATCTTATTTGCTTACTACTATTATCCCCGTACATTCTGTTTTCCTCGATGTTCGAGATAAAATTGCGTATGATATCAAAAAGTTGATTTTGTGAGCTATATCTGAAGAATGTATTGTACTTAGTCGTAATAATGTCTATGAGGTACATAGACATTGTTACGACTTCAGACTTATCTATGGTGGGGTTACAATATAATAGACCTTATTTATTGGTAAAGTCGTTATTTCGAAGCAGACGGCAACTATACGATTGGTTTATGCAACCGCTTTAATCGCTAGTAAAAATGCAATTCAATTTAATGAGATTTTTCTAAAGCACAATGAACTTTGTCGGAGTTTACTGAGAACTCCCGGGAGAAAATCTCTAATTTACCTCGAGTGGACACAATTGGAAGAAAACACAAGAGAGGGCGTCGCGCTGGATTAGATTAGCTCTGATAAGATTAGTGGCGACGCAAGCGAGCGATGCACCACCGCACGCCGGCTCCATGAGAACCTGCTAATTGTAAACTCCTCCCATTGTGGCGCAACGCATTGCTGGACCTAATTACTGCACATCTGACTCCACGTGACTATGCGGACGCTGTTGGTAAGTCTTACAGGAATCTCAGAGGTGAGAGATGTGACGTATAGCGCGGCTAACCGCTCAGGTAATTTGTACACATTGCAGATTGGTAGCCCTCCGTGAATATAGATGGTGTGAGGCACGGACCGGAGTTTCGCGGACTGGACTCGGGCGGGGCTGCACCCTAATGCAATGATTCATATTATTCGGTTTGCGGGCGAGTTGAACGTCTTCCATTATTGTCATTCATCGGAGGAAGTGGGCGGCGAGGGGCGGCGCGGGTGCCGGCGGTAGCCCCCCGCTCGGGTCTCAGTCGCTCGCCGACACTCTCGCCGCCAGCACGCGAGAGCCGCGATGCAAGTTGCCTTCGCTTGACGTATTCAGTCGCGATCCGCGTGTGTGTGCCACTGTACCCTCTCCGTGATCCGAGATCGGAGCTCGTTTGAACCGCGTGCAGTGTAGCCGCAGCCAGTGCGCTTCTTCGGATCTTACGTCCGAGTGCAGCAGCAGTGTGCAGTGGACAGCAGTTGAGCAGCACGCGCAGCCGACGGCTCAGCTGACCGGTACGCCTGCCTGCTTCGAGCGCACGGTGAGTGCGATCTATCACTGCATGCACGGGCTCGACACCACTTTGTGTCTATTTCGAGTCGCTCGCGAAACAGCTCCCGATAGATCGCAAGTACGCTTCTCGGACATCAACGCCGACAGCTGCCAAACGTCGATGATTTCGCTGAGGAATAACAACTTATGTCAAGTGTCGTCGCGCTGCGAGCTGGTGGAGCGCGCGTGTTGATAAACAGTGTCGGTTTACTTCGAAAATGGGCAGCGAGTCGAGGTGCTTCAGCCGTCCGTGGAAAATCGTTTTATGTTTCAAGTTGACACGTTTGTCTTCTGTAACGAGGTGAAATCAGTTTCGAATTGGAAACTTCAGAGTATGGAGGATTTAAAGCAGTGTGATGTAATGATGGTGCATTAGTGAGGAGGCGAGGTGCGTGCGGTTTGCATGCAGTCCACGCCGGCAGGCCAGTTGACTTCCGCCGCGTTGCACTCTTGCGCAAAGCGCACGTCTAGCGGCGGCCCGCCCCACGCTCGCCGCTGTCTGTCTGGCCCCCACTATCACCGCAGCATGCCATCGAATACCAATATTTCGCTAATGGAAATATTTATTGATCGCAGACTTATCTACGTTATATGAGGACTTTACATGAGACTCTACTAACTAATTAGATTTGAGGCATGCCTCGGCACGTATGATTACGTATTAGAAAAACTTGCGTTAACTGAAGTACGATAAAAATCTTTCTAACAATGAGGCTATAATCGATTGTATAATACAACTAAACAATGAAAAGTATAGCACAATTATTTAATGTATGCACGGTACGTACAGGTAGTACACATGTACAGCAACAAAACTTGTTATCTCTTATCAATCTGCTCTTGCGAAGGTCGTGCTGATATGTGGATTCCGTTGGTAACCATTCACTCTGTGGCTACATGAAGAAAGTTTGAATAAATTTATAATAAATCTGAAAAGAGGAAAATTATACACATAAAATACAACAATAATATATTTCCCTATTAAGTATTATACAAGTTTGTTTAATAATCAACTTAACATATTCATGTAATCTCGTCTAATCTTTTTATTTTCATTGTAACGTTACTTATAATAAATTTGCAGTCTAATAGCCAATTCACATTCATTTTTGACTCTTATCCACAAATTCCATTCGTTTATAAAATCTAATAGATTTATAAAACGGTTTTCTTGGATATTTCCAAGAACAAAGTAACTGCCCTTTTCTTATTACAACAGAACTAAGTATGTTTAGACAGAGGAGGTGATTAATTTTAAACGCAAGTACTAAAATAACGAGTTGTTTTAGTAATCATGTTTGTAAGTACTATACACTATCCAGTCAGTATACGTAATGCTGTATGTACATCACTATCCATTTTACTAGAATACTCGTGGTCGATTACGATTAGTTAGGTAACGATGTTAACTACATTATAGCGGTTAATTAAGTTTGTAACTCAAATGCATTTACCATATCTTTTTTATCAGTAGCTGGAATGAAAATGTTTCTGATAAAACTGAATGTTTAACACCCCTGCCTGAAGTTTTCTGTGAATTTTAGGATACGGGATCTTTTTCTGTAGTCTGATATCAATATGACATTGGCATTGGACTATATAACTACTTATGGTGTATATTTTTAGGTTTTATTCAATAAATAAAATATATGATTACGCCTGTAATTCCCGAAGGGTTAGGCAGAGATATCCATTAGTACACCCACATTTCTCTAGTTATGTTTTAGTCGCATGTTAAAGGGGGCGCGCCTATTGACATCAAGCGAGCATAAATCTTTACGGTACGGAGTCAATTAAGGATGTGCTATTTTTAGGTATCAATAAAATAAATCTTTAACATCTCTACTTCATTATCCATTTATAAGTACATTCGTCTCATGACCTATTGTCTTATATAATTAGCTGTTACTTAATGTCCGGCCAAAAGAATGTGTTGGAATTCCACAGGTCAAATGTGTAAGAGGTCAATGTTAATTTTAATAAACACTATTCTAGCTTGTTATCGCAATATAAATATCGTTGACGAACCGACGCTGAAACAGTAACATTTACCAAACTGAAAGCACCCTTAATGTTATTTATAGTTGTCGATAACTCACTTTGAACCCTTACTTTCGTTTTCGTACCCGAACTTACATACAGAAACTTATTTGAATAGGGTAAATACTTATTTATGTATTCAGAAGACGCTACAACATTTCCGTAGCAAAATACCAAATATTTGGTGACAATTAAGCCGTTTAATTTATGTAACAATCACCGATAACATACCAAACAAGTCTCAGCTCAGATAATAAGAGGCACTCGTTTTCTCATTTATTTTCTACTGATAACGTTAAAATGTACGACCAAATCCTCGGCTAATGGGTCACTCCATTGTCAGCAGGTTATTCAACATCGAAGAATGCTGAGCGCATTAAGGGCAAATAGACTCCCGTATCGCCAGTACAAAAGAGTATTGACACAAGGAGATAAGCATATCTGAGTGTACACTAATGTAGGTATCTGCGGCTGGTTTACACTCATTGTTCCGTTATCATGTACGGTTAGCGCATTATGTGGCCGATAAGCAAATAAATGGCCGTTCTTTACTGTCTGCAGACACGTCGCCGGACAGTTTTACTCATCTGGCCTCATCTTGTGCACACATTTCTTTTTTTCTAAGTAAAAGACATGCACACCGCATTGCGACAGTGTTTTGCACTCAGTTTATGATAAATTTTGCAAGCGGCTACGAATTATCTTAACATTTAGTTGTGGAAATTCGACCAATTAACATTTAAATTATTCTTTATCGAATTCACATTAACTTGCAAAGTTGAAGTCGTTATTTGTTGAAATAATTGAGGATTACTTGAAAACAACTGAAGGTCTTATAAGGCCAACAAAGTGCTACGCACGTGCTACGCAGGCGTAGCACATGTGAGTTGTTCTTATATGCAAAGAATAGGAATTTGAGTATTGCATTACTTTCTTAAAAGTGAATAGAAATAGCGATTTTCAAAACAATAAACGTAAAACAAACTAAAAAGTTAGACGGCATGTGAAAATTCTCCTGTCTACGAGTTCGCTACGGCTACGAAGTTGATGTAGCATCTACTATCTATCGTACAGAGAGTTCGATTAGCGTTTTTCTCGGAGACTTGATGTGAGTCGGTGGTGATCACATCCCGCGTAGTTCACTACAATTTTCATAGTTTAGCAATTTCATTGGCAGCGTTTAAGCGACGTGTCGGCGACGTAGAGTCGCGCGGCGCGTCGCGTTCGTTCACTTCGCACAGGCTATATTTAGTGGGAGCGGCGCTGCGCTGTGCTGTGGGCACGCGGGCACGCTGCACGGAATGCAGTCCGCCGAGCGCCTGACCTACCGCAACACACAGCCTCTCACCGCGCACACATCAGGATGCACCGTGACACACGTAGCCCACGTCTCGCAGACGTACCGTTCGTTCACTCGTACGCTCCTCCACATTTACGACCACACTCGTAAAACTACGATACATACTTGACACCAATTACATCTTGTGGAAATGGGTAGGTGCTAGGTGCAGCCTGCAATTTCTGTAACTCGAAACGTTACCGTTAGTTACGTTCCAGTTTCATTGTTAATTGTGTCGGCGTTCGGAAAATTCCAGGTTATCTACAAACAAAAAGTAATTCGATACTGAAAATTTGGTTGGTCGAGTAGGTATAGCGTGGGCCACGCTGTAGATAGAATTTTAGAATTAGTGATCGACTATAATTCAGAGTAATTAATGAAATTAATTGTGTTCCAACCACGTTTTAGCCGATGATTAAGTATGTCATGCTGGAGCAAACTCTGTAAGTGTTTGTGCTTACGTCATGAAATAACATTTCTTTTCTTTTTAAAGTCTTGCGTGCCAACGTATGAATCATTCACTTAGAACAATCGTCTTGCACACGAGCAAAGGATATTAACAAAATAAGATTAGAAAGGTTTCGGTCAAATTGTATGAGCTCAATCGGCGTCTTGGTGTATAACCTAATATTTATTCGAAACTGGGAAGATGATTACCATAATAATTTGTGTCATGTCATGTCGTCGGGTACAATATAGGCGATGGTTGAACAAGACACAGCCCTGAATAAACGCTGAGTCGTTCCACCTACGTAGTCTGAGCGTAGGGGTGCGTCGGCCGGGTGGCGCCGGCTAGGTCAGACGCGGCTATTAGATCCTCAGATTGATCGCAGCTCCGTCGCGTTTCTTGTATAGACGTCTTATTTTATTCGCCAACAGCTAGTGTGACGCAATATCGCAACCATCATGTTTTTTCGTTCGGTTAGGGTTTATATAAGGCTTCCTGTCGTTGGCAATTAGTGTCTGTACTCCTCTGTTGAAACAACGAGGCCATATCTCAACCCTGGCCTGCATCACGTGTAGAGCAAGGTTATTTAGCGATAAAGGATTCTACATACCTGCGCCGATAATCATGCTATTATTATGCCATATCGCGATATCACAGTTTTGCATGTTTTATTATTTTACATTGTTTCTTAAACGAATAGGTAACATATTTAAAATAATATAATAGGCAATATTTTATGCTGTGGAGGAATGAGAATAATAAGATATTTTATTTGACTCCCCCGAGAAGACCTTGTTGAATGTTCGTGAAGGCAATCAAGTCTCGATTGTTCTAATTAGACAAATAAATTAAATTTCCAATATCATAATGCAATGAGTACTCAAAGGCAGAATCGAACAATATATGACGTCAGAAATAGAACACACAACTTTTATTACCCGTTATCGCAAATATTTGTTGCAATTCACGATAAAATAAGAAGTGCTTTGCGAGGCGCGTAGATAACCACTTTTATATTAGATACCAAGTCGCCTTTTTCCATAGTTTATAACTATGACGCAAATAAGTTAATAAAAACCATTTCAACGGAACCTTTGATCAAAACTTAACGTATTGCTTAACTCATTCAAGTTTAATATTCTGGCTTATCGAATAAAATACAAACTTTTTTAATTCTTGGAGAAATCTCGTCTCGGGCATTATGCATGCAGCATGCAGGCAACCGTAAAATCGGTAGCCGACCATTTTTGGCAACCCCCAGAATGGTAACTTGTCGAAATACCAGTTTTGATTTGAGATAAATTATACTGCATCAGCATTAAATGTATAAAGGGACTGTTTAAACCATTTTCTTGGTAGACTTTTACAATAAAGTCTACATATTCCATTATGTGGAGAATAAATTGTCGGAATGTCTTTTTGTTGTAACGCTGGTATAACTTACGCGCATTTCCACGATTTACGGCCACTAGAGTATAGCTACACACCGCACCTATTTTAATGTTAGAATATAATCCCACATTACCTCCTATAACATTCAGATCTAGAGCAACTTAATAGAAACTGAGTGTGGGACACTAAATCCGTGTACATTACACCAAATTGCACGTAATTCTGAGACGAGCCATTTCGTTTGAGGAGGGGACGGTTCCTCAAGCTGTACTAATACGTGATGAGAGAAGAGGGTTTAATTGTTTATTCTGTAAGTTTATTACTCCGACGATATACGTATTTTACGTATAAAAATAATTATAACGGGTTGTAAACTTTACAATAAATTATAAACGTTTAGGATAGCACTCATTGCACCTACAAACTCGTAACGCATAAAGTAACAATAAAAAATAGGCTATGGGGCTCGGACTTGTTGGTTTTCACAACCGAGATATATCTAATAATAGCCACATTATTATAGAAACGGAACGGAGAGTTTACAAGAAATTATTTATGTCTCTCGACATTGAATTGTAATTCGTATCTTGTTTTCTGAAAAGTATTATGTAGTTTCACAGGGAATTGCGAATAAAAAATAAATGCGAGACTATGAGAAGGAACCTTAGAAGGAATAAGGTTTATTCCCTTCATTCTGGCTCCGCTTAGTCGGATAATAAATCATTCCGGTGAAGTAAATCGTGTTTAAAATTTTCGCGATACAAATTATACGGCACGCAGAAGTTGAACGTTTGGATCAACGCGTTACTCGCGAACATGATACTCGTAAATACATTTGACGTTTTCTGTATTTCTTTTTTCATTAAACAACACATGACGAACAGTTGTATGAAATCGTGCCATATGTGCAGCAATTATCGATTCGCCAGAGTACGTGTGGGATGCGTCTGATTATTATCTGAGCATTAACTTTCATTTTTCATACACTCAACTGTATAAAGCCGTCTTATAAGTTGTAACAATGGAACGATCTTGTAGACTCGAGTGCGAAACCTTGCACAGGGCCCCACAGAACAAAACGTCGGGAATTGTATTCGAATTCGCTGTAAACCGGTAATGTGAAACGCCATAACAATGAGAAACTAAAAGTTTCAAGTCATAGTTCAGAGCGTACTTTCTGAAAGATTACAATGTCAAGTGACCCGAATGTAATTTTCGTAATCGGCAATTTAAATTCTAATGGAACAAGACCTTCGACCGATATTATAAAAGTAATTTTAGAAATAATAGAAATGGTGTTATCTGGCGTGTAGTGAGCCCTCGTCACGACGCGCCTGGATGTCACCGCGCTGATAACGGTCGCAGTCTGTCATGTGCGACAATGCGCGTTACCTAACTCAACTACGATGATAAGGCAGCAAACAATCGCGGCCGTGAACGTTCTACGATTGATGTGAGATCACATCTTGAACGCTATTCCTGTACTCCATTATTGACTGTACTGGCCTTAAACTCATACCTCCAACAATTGGACCAAATGATTCGGTTTTTTTTTTCGAGTATATCCGCCCCGCTCACATTGCTGTGGATCCTGTAAGCCAGGATGTATTAATATAGTCTCCACTGAAAACAGCAATGATACTGGGTTTGTGCAAGGGGGACTCAATTGTCAAAACCTTGTAATAGTGATTTTGGTTCAAATGCGAGCTTGCATATATCTATTAGTAAGTAGGTTTTACTATTTCATTAAATGGATTCCACTAAACGCCCGACGTCATGATACACTGCTTCCGCGTACCTTCGACGACTTTATTACAAATCGGCCCCATGCATTCCGACTTCCCGAGTGAGCCACATACATCAAATAACAGTGCCGTTTTATTGCACATCGTAAATCAATTCAATAGGTGTTGCCCCAAGTAATTTTAAAAGTTCGCTTGAAAATTTTTCGTTGCAAACTTTCGCGATTTGTCTGAAAAGATTTTTATGTAACAGTTTTATTGGACCACGCACGTAGGGATTTCTAGATATTATATTAAAACTATTTTCCAAGTACCTATCTCTGGACAACTATAATTAATAATCTTTCTTTCCAAGACCAAGAACTTTTTCTCGAGGCTCTAATGATTTCGTCCCTAATATTGTGCAGCTACTGTGCCTTAAGACTCTTGGAATCTTTTCAGCGCGAAGCGAGGGGGCTTCGCCCTGGGAGGGGTAATAGCGCTCTCGGCGTGCGACGAAGACGTCGATAATTGGGCCCATTAGGCGTCGCTTGCAGGTGCCTCGAGGCCGACGACAAGTTATTTAGAAGCTCTTATACTAACGTGGACCCACCATAACTTTCTTTGCCATTAATTCTCGCTGTGAGCTTATGGGAACAGTTACAACTCATGAAAACGTACGCAATAGTATTTTTGGAAGTAATATGTCTGGTTCTCATAGTTTCGTTTTTGGGGGTGGAAAAACGTGGCAGATAGGAGCTTTTTTTAAAGAACTAAAAGTAACTTACACCAAGGTTAGTCATAATTTGACTGTCACTTATAAGAAAGAAAACAAACAGAATGAATTGATAAGTCACCGACGAGTACACTGACTGAACTGGTATAAATTCTGATGACCTAATCAAAACTTAATTATACCTAAGAGATAAGAATGCCAATGATTCACTTATACAAGCCTATTCATTTTTTATCTATGGATTGCACAAGTGGGCAAAGGTTTTG
Source organism: Diarsia brunnea (assembly GCA_949774965.1). Lineage (NCBI taxonomy): Eukaryota > Metazoa > Arthropoda > Insecta > Lepidoptera > Noctuidae > Diarsia > Diarsia brunnea. The sequence goes on from OX459011.1 coordinate 9,705,756, forward strand.
TTCCGATTGTACCAAAAAATCAACACTTTTCGGTAAAATCGGAACAAAACCTTTACCCAAAACAATATAAATTCAGTAAAAACTTGAAAAGTAGTGATTACGGCCATTTTACGATGTTGTTGCTGAAAGCATTTTATGGAAAAATTCATACCATTTCCGGTAATACGTAGCCACTTCCTTTTTGACATAAAATTTTTAAGTGCCAAAAATGTTACTTAAAAATGTTGTCTGAGAGGAATATTTCGTTAAACACGACCGAGTGTTTTAAGTTTTAAGCAACCTTCGAATTTCCACGAAGTTTCCATCCCATCGGCCGCAATCCTCGCTCGAAGCATTTTCAAAGTATTTATCGTTTTCTTCGACGACAGAATTTTAGTCTGTCAAAATTTTATGTTCTACTTCCTGCACCAAATATTTTCATTTTACAGACTTTGTATAACATATATTTTTCTCTTTTTCAGGTATGTATGATTTACCACTCGTTCGTAAGATGACAGTCACAGGACGGTACAGTAAGTCCTACAATGCTGCAAGTGATAAATAAAAGAAAGCAAACATATGATTGAAGCACAATTGAAATCTAATTGATTGAACATCGTTGAGACGGAAATACCAGTTCACAAGTGATTTCCATGATTATTACATTCACATTGTCAATGAAATGGGGACAATACAGTGGTCTGAGGATGTCACAGCCGACGGGGGCTGAACGTTGGAACTTCAATTAAATCAGAGGGTTCATAACCTCTATCAGGAGCCGCCCGCATTATCCTGACAAGACAGCCAATCACGATCGGGCTTAGCGGTCGTGTACAACATGAACGATTTGAACGAATTTAGTCATTCACACGTTGAGTCGATGACGTCACGTGCACGACACTCGACCACCCTTTGTTACCATTTATTGAAATTAATTGTCCTAACAATCATTTGTTGACTTTCAAATCACTTGCGTAGAATACCATCTACGTGGAATCGTACAGTAGTTTGATTTAGTCATAAACGGAAAGCAATTCAATGAATCACGCATGTTTTTATGTAAATAAGTAGTTTATTAAATTGAATATGGACGTATGTTGTAGATAATAGTTGCACATTTGTTTGCATGTGTGTCTAGGCGACGATTCGACGACGCCGCAGCGGATATCGTATTTGTGTTGACCACAACATGCTCTCCACTCGATCTTATGGCGCAAATATTTGCCGAGTAACCGATCACCAACCTTATTGACTGCTATGTGATAGCCTTTGCAAAACACTACATGTGATACTTTCATATTAGGACTGAACTGTGGTGGCGCGTAAATGCGGTACTTTAGTCAGACAAACATCATAAAAGCACTTAGTATGGAGAGTGGAGAAAACTTAGCTGTGGTTTTGGGAAAACATGAAAGGGTTTCCTATAACCTATTGTGAGAACAATTTATCGATACCAGGGTTATGGATCAAGATTAAAAGCATTATGCTATCGAAATACTATCTCAATCTCTATCTCGCATCGGTGAGTATTTAGGGCTGAAATCGTGTAATCAATATAATTATAGCTTGCTTGTCTGTTTGTTTGTGTTGTGTGTGTTGTAAGTAGGTATTATGTTATATTATCGATGTCGTGATTACTTTCTTCCTATTTCTTTAATTTAAATTATTTATACGCAGCGTTAAGTTTAAATGTTCAAACTTATTTTATGCTCTGATTAAAGTTCTAGATTATGTAGAATGGGCTTTATAATGTAAAACCTGATCAATAAGTAATTACTAACGACCGGCACTTCATGAGAATTAATCACAGACAGATTAAACGATAACTTAGATACGTTATCCACATTTCCGGGAAAGGGTTTTATAAATTCGCCAAAAAATAATGTTTGTTGTTATCGCAAATCTACACCTGGATAACAGATAGGGAACCGGAAAAAGTTATAAAAAGCGTCGCGTGCGGCTTTGCACCCGCTGCGCCCCTCGCGTCACCCCTGCACCCAGCACTAATTAAAAACTTCGCCATCAGATGTAAATTAAAATGTCAGTAGATACATTTTTATCCTCACTATAAAATTGCAAATCTGATTTGTAATGATAATGTAATTAAAAACAGCGTTATTAGCACCGTTTCATGGTTTTACATCTGTGGGTTGTAACGTGGCTTTGTACGATTGCATATTGTTATCAAAGTTGTTTAATTAAATTATTTTATGACTAAACAGCTGAAAAGTGAAAGGCACTTGTAATGGTTTTTTAAACGAATATTACCTACTGATGGATTAGTTTTTAAATAAAAAATAATTAAAGAATTAAATTATACTGCCTCGTTAGTCCAGTGTTTACAAGCGCGACTGCTGAGCATGAGTTCTGGGTTCGATTACCGGGTCGGGAATTTTTCAGTAGTAGACACGTTTCCGGGATTTGAGCCCGGTTTATGGCAATGGACTCGCCCCCTATTACATGGGACTTAAACATAACTAGCAAATGTGGTTGTACTATTAGGTACAGCCTAACCATCCAGAGATTACAGGCGTGATGTTATGTTATGTAAGTTTCCCACAAACGGTAAAATTTAATTAACTACTCATAAAATAGTTACTTTTTTCTATGAAGATTAGTTGGTAAATCTATTAGCTTGAAAGGTAATAATTAAAAAAAATACTACATAGTTTCCTAAAATTGATAAATCTTTGCCTTAATCATTGGCATAGACATTTCACTTATCAGCAGGTAACTGGGTATTACGCATATCCTAACATTAATGACGTCATAAAGCAACTCATTACCTGACTCCCAGCTCCAGTTTCTGTTCCAAACTTTTAATGTGCTTTCTATTTTTAATCGCTTCACAAAATTCATTGTTTCAATACTTATTATCCAGTGGAAGTAGGTCGCTCAGCGCTCAGTAACGATGCACTGCTAACAGTAATATTTACCCTGCTTACCTATTGTTGTTTGCTCTGTGGTGTGTACCAATTTCATTTCAAAAGCTTTACTGGTCGGGAAAAATACACCGCCTGTTTCAATATTTGCACTGTAGAACCGGTATAACAATCAAAGTAATCAATCCGTTAAATAATAAACAGACATGTTGCCCAGCATTGGTATGGTGACTGCACAAGTACTCATCGTCACGCTGACCGCATCACGTCATTGATTACAGAAATATCGTTTTACCACAATGATGAATAATCGTTCACTTTAATAACAGCGAAGCATTTTAATCATCACAAGTACATAGATTTTAATTACCCATTCTGTAATACATCGTCTTTAACGAATGTTTATTTATGGTTTGGTATGAATCAGCCCGAGAAACGTACTAAACGCGAAACGGTACGTGATCGACTCCATTCTACGAGTAGTTGCAGCGTGCGTCCGCGAAAGCTACGCCGCGCGGGCGCATGCTGATTTAAAACAACGGAATGTCTGAATTGAAACTGTGTAGGCAACCGCCATTCCATACATATCTCTATCGTCTAGAAACTTTATTAATCAATCGCACAATAAATACCTTTGCTTCAATTAATATTTATTAGTTGCTGTACCAGTTAACTCGCTCTACAAGTTATTAGCGAGCAGACTAGAAAGATTACGTGATTAAGCGCAATAGAAGATGACGGTATGAGGTGAAAACCGCTTTGAGATGCTTTAGAGTGTTAACATAGTGTTTGTGAATTTATTGCGATATGGCATTTCCCATTACCTATGCGGCCGGGGCTGGAATGTGAGGCGTTCGGCGGCTCGGTGGCTCGTCGGTGAATCATAGCGAGCTACGTCGTCATCCTAACCTGGGATCACGTGGCCCGCGATGCCGTCATTGTTGCATTACGTAGCTTTATGACCGCCAAACTACTATGCAGATAACGATGAACATTTAAATGTGCAATGTACCATAAATGCCATTTTAAAAACACACACTAAAACAACAGTCACCGAGCAACAAGGCCACGGATAAACTGCTGAAATTGCTAAAATCCACTTTAAGCGAGAATAACAGGATTTGTTGTATCCTCGCATAACAGACCGCGATTCTGGCAAGTCTCCGTTCTTTTATTCTGAAAATGTTTATGCTGGTAGCTGAAAGAATGAATAAATTGACAAACCAACATCTTAAATCATAAAATCAATAAGTACTAATGGAAGCATTGGCTCCTGAAATCATGTAAGAATCCATTAAGAGCTATCATTTCAATTTAAATGGTACATCCATATCAATGGTTCCGGCATCAGTCAATCGACTCAGTGTAAGCGCGTGGAATGTCTGGTATGTGCCGCCGCACAGAACACGCTGGTCAATTCAAAAGCTATCTATCATGAAATGCGATAAGCGTCGAATATAATAACCGATTTTCCTCTTTATGACGTGGTGTATAGAGGTGGCGATTGCATGACTAACGGCCCTCGGTGAGGTCGATATATGTCGGGGGGGTTTATTGGCGAGAATTGGGCGCATCCCGGTTGTTCGACGAAATCGCTATCCTTCCTACGCGCTATTATCTGATGGGACTTGGTTTGGACAAACCAGGTTTGATGCCACGTTAATGTAATAACGGATAAAACTTCCGCCCCCACTCAAACTTTGAATCCGCTTTGGTTCCCTTTAAATTTGTTCGTTTTGATTCGTTACATCAATACTTTGGGACTTTGAGCATTACGATTGAAACTTTGTATTCGTTGCAGATTTTTCAAGCGAGTTTGTGAATGTTTTAGTAACTTTGTTGTTTTATGGATTGTGGGAATGTAGCTTAGCTTGTATTGTTTGGCTAAGTTCTACTTAGACATTGCATGGGCTACTGAAACATGGCATGATTGACTGAAACATTAGTTTTTTATATCCTAACAAACAACTAACATTCAGAAAGAGTCGGACTTCATTCGTAGTGTTAACTCATAAAAATATAAACGAAATCCGACTGTAATGGCGAGAACTTTACATAATCCTACCAAAGCACAATCTAAAATTAGAGCCACATAGGCATTCCAAACCATTTTCCTGCTCCTATTTTAAATTTCCTCTAGCCACGACACGTTCTCCATATAGAGGTGCATTCACTTAGGTTAAAGGATAGTAACATTAGTTAGAGAGCCGCCAGCGCGGGGCACCTCTACGCCTAGTCGACTCGTTAACGACTCATTCATTGGTGGTGGCCATCTGGCCATGTGAACTCACTCACTTGCCCTTTTTATCTCATGCCCTATTTTACAAGTCAGATTCTATCATTTATTTTGTATAGATTAAATTCACTACATTAAAGCCCATTTTACATTTAGCCGTTATTGTTCTGCTGCTGTTTTGACTGCAACTGCCAATTCTGTGGAATGTTATTTGAATTTACATAAAGCTTTAGTATGAAACCAAGAAACAAAGGAAAACGATACCCGCTAAGCGGCCAATCCGTAGAAATCCGTCATTACATTTCACGATAATTGACACGATATCTGAAACCCGTTATCGGTGTTCTAACTAGGCATAATCATCTTTTCCTCTCGGATTTTCCCATTTTGCTGAAATAAATGCAAAGAAAATTATTCACACATAAGTTCCTGTAGTTACGTATGTGTGTTATGTATTCCTATCTATACATAATGGGACACACACATGTCCTTAGGTACTTATATTGTGTGCCTCAAAATGGTTCGAAATATTTGGTCGGTAGGGCTCGCGAGCCGCGTCGCACACGCCACGTCAACTGCGCCTGCGATTGGACGAGCACACTCAATTGGCTCTTTGTGTGCTCGCCGGCAGCCGTGTCGGCTCATCACTTCCCTACAATCATTGACGGCCCTATAAATAGCACTCATTGCGACACCAAATTGATCGATTCATACTAAATTGGATATTAATTTAAACGCACAATATTCTCACACAATTTAAATAAGGCATTGTGTTCAGAGGAAATAAGAATAAATATTGTCTGCCCATTGTGCACCGTAATGCTTTACAGCGTCTGTCTGTACACTGTACACTGCATATAATCAAGTTTTAATATAAACACTATACTACTACAGCAGTTTTAATGTATACTTTACCCGCAGCGTCGTCGTCAAGTGGCATTTGGCTTTGGACCTTTAAGTTCACTATTCAATTATCTTCACCTAATAATATGTCAAGAAGGCTATAATTTTGTTGAATAGTTACACAGCTGTTCACACGCGTGTTTCAGCGCAGTCGTTCGAAAACACAGCTCCTACATGTTATGTTATGTTAAAACGAAACAAATAATAATATGTAAGCGTAAGTTTATATTTATTGTGTTCCTTCTGTTTTTGCTTCGACTAGTAGCACTAAACATTCACCATTCACTGTAGTTCTTGGTACTCCCGTTTCGTCTACAGTTTACTTTTATCGTAAAAAGTTGAAGAGTTTACATACAATACAATTTGAGTAATATAATTAAACGAAATATCGAGTAACACATGGCAATCAATCCCTCCGAACAACATGGCTAAATGTTTGAATTTGAAATACACAACAACGGACGTGTAGGTACACGGACACACGTGTTGGTAGCTACATATATATAACAGTTGCACAGAGCGACGTTTTCCGTGATTAATTCAATCGGATGCGCCCAATACACCGACCCCAAGCCAGCCCTTTTGGGAAACATTCGCTTTGATTCGTCCAACAGGAAAAACTAGATAAATATTCCCATCTGCTGTATCTACTTATTTCCATCGTAGCTATATTTTACTTTGATGCAAGTCCTTTGACGATAGTAAATACAGGAATAACATTTTTTTTAATTTCCAATGGTGGCGTACAAAAGAGGCAGTGAATTACAAAACGTAAAGCCGTCACTAGCGTTTACGTCCTCCTGTAATACACTGAAAGACAAATCTGTTCCATTATTTTTAAAGTCTTTGAGAGCAGGGAGATTCTACTGAGCGTTATGATTGGGAGGAACAATTTCCCGGCGGGACAGAGAGCCTCATTTCCTGCCTGCGAGCTGGGGCGATGCGACTCTCCAAAATATTATTTTAAGCTTCCGCGAACATCTTTCAACGCACGACAAGCTTTATCTCCATTCAAATTTTCGTTCCTAAATAGCGCAGTAAAACGGGTTAAACATTGTATTTTGCTTTTAAAAGCAGTAACAATATTTACTGTTGGGAACTGAGTAACATTGAAGGATTTTGCTCATTATGAATTTAAATGAAAATGTAGAGTTATGTTCTAAAAATAAAACGCAATATGCTCCTTTGTTTTTGCATATCTTCATACGCATTAGGCGAAACCAAGGATGTGAGAATTTTAGTACTTAAGTTGTACTGAAAAATCTCAGCATTGTCTGAGCTTCCGGAAAGTACAATTTAGTTGGCGGTACCCCTCTTTTATTCTTTTATGTCTCTACTTTAAAATGCAAAACTCGTTTAAAATACGATATGCACTCCAGGCAGTGTTTTTATCAAAGATACATTTGAGATGCAAAATAAAATTCTTTACAAAATGTTTGAATCTTGAGAATTCCGAGAGCGCGCCTGAAATTGTTTATGTGAAAAGATCGCTTTCTCGTTGAATGTAGGTGTTTAGTGTAAAAGGAATACCTTTGTGGCGAATACTTCCGCGCAGTATATTTATGTAGGTTCGCCGGGCGCAACCCGGAAGCTGTTCAATTAAGTCTGGTATTTAAGGTTGCCATCCACCGGCAAGCTCTGATTGCGCCCCACCTCCCCCACCCGAGGGAATTCCTATCCTCCTTTTAATTTTCGAATACAATAAATACTCTCTCACCAAAATGTCTTCGCTAACAAAGAGTTTTTTCACTTATAGATCTTGGTATATTGTACAATATTCCGGATCGGGATAAAATATAATGAACTTTTAAGCTGAAAGCTTCGCACCACTGAAATATTTTCTATAATAAATCGTTTAAAAGCCCGTAATGATTAAGTGCTTAAGCTGGAATTCACAAGAAGTTTGGTGTATTTATTTAGTAACAAAACTTAATCCTTGGGACAACATCAAAGTGTCGATAAGACTATAACGTAAACGCAAACTCCCAAAATGAAGGTTTGAGGGCCCAACGGTCACCACGCTTCATTAAGTTTACTCTCGATTCTCTCCGGTTACACAGATTTGGAGATTGTGTTCAATGATAATTTCCATGTCAACATTTGTTCTTTGGTTGTGTTAATTTTTAACGTAACCTCCGGATAACACACGACATTTTCGTAACGCTGACCGTAGAACTTCGTAGCACGTTCAGCATTTTTTCGTAGCACCTAATTTGGGACTTTTTCTACAAATGAATTAGAGTTTCAACTTTTATTCAGAGCTTATATTTGATGGCTATTTGCAGAAACATATTTGTATTTTATTTAAAATGAGGTCGTCGTACACGAACAGATGGTGGATGGCTCTCAAAGTTTGTATGAAATGTGAAGGCAATAATCTCTGCGTGTCTCATCTCCGGTATCGTTTCACTTAGCGCACCCATTCCTGAGCGGACACACTCGAATGGCCCGGGGCGAGGCCGGCCCGCGGAAACGTTCCGACTGGATGTACTAGAACACTCATAAACGGCTTCACCATTTACATAATTATGAAATAGGCAATCGTTTCCCAAGCTGCGTGCAAATGGCTTACATTACCTTTTGTAGAGCTTAACACATTGTATTTCTGTTTTGTGTTTTCTCTCGTCCTTAATTCTCCTTCCGTGATTTACTTCCGCTGACATAATACTATTGATATAAGTAATAGCAAACAATTTAATTTTGTAGCCCGTCGACAATAAAAAATAAAATAAACGATCATGTCTAAATGTGGTTATAGGCATCAGTGATGTTAGCGCAGCGCCAGGTGTAAGTGTGTTAAACAATAAATTTATGAAGCATGCAGTTCCGGTACTTGTTGACTAACAAATTTTCTTTATACCTGTTTACTTAACTTGAGTTAACAACCTATTAAAAGTTAGTATAAAAAGTATTTCTGTCGGCTCTTCCAGTTCCCACTTTGTCCAATGACACCACTCAGATTTATAACTCGGTAAATCCGAACTACACATTCGCTGTGGTTAGTTTTACGCTCGCACTAAATCTCGTGCAAAGAACTTCCCTTTGATTCGTCGGGAAGAAAGAAAGTGGTGGAGTACTTGGTAAATCAGTACTGCCATTGCTAAATACTTAGTTGTGTCGGCGATAGTGATTTCTGCGTTTAGCGATTGAGTGTTGTATGTTGTTGTCCGTTGGTCGGCGAGACAGTTCATTTGAGCTGTTAGCAGATAAGGCTCCTCTGTTTCTGTGTTGAAATTTATTGCGCTGTAAATTCACAGCACCCGCGCCCGCCGCCGCCGCCAGCCGGCGCGCCGTGACTTGCACTTCGTACTCCGTCCCTCCAAGGATCAGGCGCTTTTAGAACATTTCAGTACGCGCCACGAAAGGGGACATTAATTAATTTCGCCGCATTACTGCGTGCGTTCAATTTGAGTGTGACTGCGTGTTTATTCCTTTTTGTAGCTCTCCACTAAAACTACACGTCCTTCGTTTACGGTTAGTGAAAGGGTTTTTGCTCCCCAACTTCTGAGAGGAATTGCAAAGTTATTCCGCCGCGCCGCTCTTCCACTAGATAGATTTTGATCAATTTAATGGATGAACGGTACGTCTGACTGAATAACAAAAGATTGTGGCGTAGGAGTCCTCCACGAGTACGGAGATAATTTAGTAAGCTGTAGGTGCATCCTGTTTGCTCTCTCATTCTAAAACCATCTTGTATAGACGTAGGTATAGGTACTAAATAACCGCAGATTACTCATTTATCCATTGCATACTGCGTGCCTCATCTATACATGTTTATGTATTTATTGAAGCTATAAATAAAGCTGCCCACATGAAGCTAATGAACTGTCTGTACGCTGTTCTTCAACTAAAACCCCCACTATTGTTATTCGCATTAGTGGTTGCTACGTTTAGTCCCCAAATTCACATGCCGCGGCCGTCCCGACGCCCGACGCTTTTGTGCCGAAATCCGAGCGGTCTCCGATTGCCAGTGACTTGCACTTTACTGTCGCCAGTTAATTGTGTCCGCTACCGCTAATATATACATACGTACGTAGCACCATGAGCCTACATTTACCAACGTGGCTACATTTGCCTACGTGTCTACACATTTCGTCCACGTAGCGTCGCTGCTACGAAAATACGCTACATTTTGTGTTTGCTACTCACCGACGCGATACGGTCGTGCCACGCATTTAGGCATAACAACAATTAAACTTTATTGGGTTTTTAAATATCGTTACGAATTAACCGTGAACTCCTACCGAGTAAATGAGTTAGTAGCAGAACATTTTAAAAGCGTATGTTTATAAAATATTACGATATTTTTTCTTACATATATGGGATGCAAGTATCGAACAGACACAACATAACAGCAAACTGCAACCGCACTGTTACCAACTTGTTAACGATACTCGGAAAAAACGATAAGAAAAAGTGGGAGGCATGTTTTATTAATTCTCCGTACACACGGCGCGGCCGCGGAATGGAGTCGACCGCCATTTTTCTGCGGACGAGATTTAAATATGGAATTCCGGTGTGCGAGCGGGAGAGGCGCGTGCCATTGACCTTGCGGCATCGCCAGGGCCGCGCACGCGCCGCCCGCGCGCCCCATACACAACATTGCACTTTTACGTTTACATCTTATTGCATTGTTGCATTCATACGTAGATGCCTGTATTATCTCCCGTCCGTAATCTTAATACGTGACCAATACCACAGCTAGGATAAAAAATACTCGTTTCTTCATTATCATCAATGCTAAAAAGTAAAAACTGTTTCTTTCTAACCTACTTATTTCAATCATAAAAGAAATCCTGTTAACTCTCATTTAGTTTTTGGTTCGCTAATTTAAATACGAGAAATCAAGTTTATAAAAATGCGCCAACTGCATTTTTTTAAAGGTCATCGGGTTGCTGTCTCGCGATATGGCCGTGGGTGGCCATGTATTACTGTTTATTATGTTCTCATTTGAAAGTTCACGTAATAGAGAGAATGCTAATATAGAGAACACATTTTATTATACTGTAAAAGTCAATTAAAAAGTGTACCTACCTAAATAAATTACTAAAGCAAAGTTGCACTTGTAGTCGGAAAAGTCTCGTCGATAGGATAGCGTCGCATCCCAAACATCGTCTGTCGGGATGCCACACTCACAACACACGTCGAGCACTTAATTAGCGAAATTGCTCTTTGTTTACATACCCGTTGGAAACTTGCCTAAATCACCGGCCGGCTATCAACGCTATGACAGAATCAAGCGCGAAATGAAAATACACGAAGGAGGCGTGGACCGAACATTTAAAACAACTGTTCAACGTATATTATCTCTACTCACATCCGCTTTCAATCTCGCCAGATGCGAATATCAGAATAATTTATCATGCATAGACGGAGAGGTGGTATAAGTGTCTGATACTTATCTATATGATATCTCAGGTGCTTCGTTTAGACCGCAGACAGACTTTCGGGCTTCCGCTCGCTCGAGCAGACTGTAATAAATTATGAAGTGCTCTCAGAGGACCTAAGTGGTCTCGTCTTATTCTACAAATGTATAGCTGAAGTCTACTGGTTAGATGGTAGAGAAGTTCATTAAAATATACTTAGAACTGCAGTCATCCCCTCAATTACTCTAAGGGTCCATTAAGTACAAATCAAAGAAGAACAAACTTACATGAAGGAGGCGTGAACTATACATTGAAAACACGTCGAGCGCATATCTGACATCTAATTTATTCAATCGATACCCTGAGATCCAATCGGAATGTAAATCGATCCAATCGATTCTCAAGGACCATCTTGCAGTCTAATACTCATATGAATAGTCTCTTAAAATAGGGCATGATTCGCGTCTGAGTGTGACTTCCAGTCCTGCCGCAGTAATCTTCGTATATGTAAAGCATTCAGATGATTAATGCAGTTTTTACACACACAAGTATGTTTTCAGATTCAATAAGGCGTTACATGCACATATTTTAATTAGCATTTAAATTGAATTGTTTCTCGTGTAGCATTGTACTAATCGTGAGCAGAAAACTGTGCTCGAAGTGTGCAGATTAGAACAATTTAGTTACCAGACCACGATCTTGTATACTTACATGAAAAAACATCAATTTAACAGAAGTCCAATAAAATAGATCTAAGTACGATATATCGATCTGTAGCACTGCTCGCTACGAAAACAGCCAAACTCAAAGCAAACGGTCCAATTGGAAACAATTTATCCTAACACGATTCGGTTTCAGTAACTGCGGATTAAAGTGGAATTCTAGGAAGATCTAAGACCACCTCAGCGGCAAGCCTATTACGGCGAGCATTGTGTTATGTGAGATGGCGTCGCCGGCAGTGTCTCGTTGCACCCGACAACGATGAAATACACTCACTTTACTCACTTCGCAGCCGCTCTTGGAATGCTGAACTTCCAAAAATGTGCTTACTTGAGTCTTGAGTACCTTATTTAGTGTCGAGCTCGTGTCTACGAAATAGAATCTCAGGTTAAATCATTTAAATCGTGTGCTTTCAACGTTTCATTATTAAGAGAGTCTGCACTTCTGAAGGACTAACAGTTCTCTCCGAATTACACGCTATATGAACAAAAGTTTAACTGTTTACATACAGGTAGGAACCCTTTGTATACGGAAAGGACCGCACGTATGAGTTTAAAAACGCATTTTGTCGGAAACGGTCCGGATAAAGTTTCAAACGGATCGGGGAAAGCGCGGTGGGCGCTAAGTGGTTGATATGTTGACCACCGTCCGTCGGTTACAACTTTGTGTATGTAATGCTACCGACTACTGCAGAACTACTCGCTAGTGTACGGTTTCACAGTAATTTGCCTGTCCGCAAGCAACGGAATTTTTGTGGATCAAACCCGTAATGCGACTGTCTGGGCAAATGACCGACCCGCATTATTACGGGACTAACTTAACCACATAACAAAATGGTTTCGTATTTAACAAATATTTTATTTGTGTTGAACAAATAAGTCATTTAAACTAATTCATATTCTACGTACCAGCTTGTTTAAAATACATATAACTTCACGTTTAACTTCATTTTAAATTAATTCTATATATTTTCCAGGAAAACCACTAATTTATTATTCATTTCGATTTAATTTGTGGAATATAATACAATCCCGATTTCACCATCCTATTAATAAGTTCAAAGGACGAGGCAGTGATAGCAAAAAATACAGATAGAAATAATGAAATCAATTCAATGTAGGGCGCGACCATCATTACTCTGAGCGGAATAAAAGGGTTAAGGAACTTTGTGAAGGCGAAAATTTAAATGAAAGCGATTCACGGTGAGACTGCAACTGCTTTTCAAGTTCTATTGAAAAAATATTCTGCGGGTTGAAACAATAATTCGGTGACTCGTCAAATTCTCACTTTGAAAACAATATTTCAACAGAATCTAACAAAAGTTTTCAATTTCGGAGATTTCGGAGCAGAATATGTTAACAATCTGTTTTCATACCGTAGCTCGGTTGTAGGTATTCGGTGTTAACCACAGATTTGTTCACAGTAACTTTACTGCTATACCACTTTCGTTTATTTGGGTTAACCTTAGTTATTGTTGCTCCTCTAATTCATTTTATTTTGATCAACAAAGTGTTTTTGTTTTTATAAAGGTATTTTTTCTGTTCTGGAAAGCTTCACATTTACAAATTAATCTCACGTTTTTCGTGCAGCCTAGTAAAACTTGCGAAATATGCAGATTATATTATCAAAGACCATTTTCGTTATGGAAAAACTAATATAGCCGTGGACAGCTTCACATTATGGCTAGTACTTACCCCATCTTAAGTGTAATTAAAAATTCTCTGAGCATAGGTATTCATTGGTTATGGTTATTTCTTTACTTTACAATTTCCATTATTAGGTAATATATCACAACCGAGTACAATTATGATTAGTTATGGTTGCTTATAAAAACAGTTCTCATTGGCTATTCATTTATTTCTTACATTTATTGATTTTTCATCACACTGTGCAATTAGGCGCTTGCAGTGCACGTATGCCCAGGCGCATGCGGCACAGTTATCTTTCGTATAAATTATTTATAACTTCACAGCTCCCCCCCACAACCCTGCGTCTCCCACCTCCCCCCTATAGCCCGCAGTATGGGCACGCGCATACGGGCACTATGAAGTAGGAAACTTAACAATTAATTACACTGATTGAATTGTCTATACGCCATTGTAGTCATATCTCGGATCCATTGAGTTTTTATGGTTCGATTATTACAGTTTATTACCGTCATTATGTTTTTGAATGTACGATAATGATGAGTGTATTAACTAGTAATAAGTTGAAGTTCGGGGAACTCACTGTCCCCTTGCTTTTGATCGTTAGCTTTTGTGTTGTTATCAGTCAGGAAAAACATTGTCTAATTAACATTATTAACAACCTACATTCTTGTACTTTGCTGCTTGACCACGTATTGGGTTGAATAAAACATTGTCAAATTAACATTATTTGCATACTCATCCTCACTGACGATTTTTTTTCCATAACAGACAGAGAACTCATCAACTTCATAGTAAAATCAGCATCAATTTTTTTGTGCAATTGATTTGGCAGCAGCTTTGTAATCACAGCTTAAGATTCTGCTCCGTCATACCAAGTTACAAGTTGCGCCTTACGAACGGCTACGAAAGCTCCGCTAAATTTACAGACTAATTTCCTGAATCCATTTGTTAGGTGAACAGACAACACATTGCTAAATAGGGTTAGCGTTGCGTTTTTGTTAGATTAGGATGATGGTCACACTAAGGCTGTCTCCTCATTAGGCGAACAGTGAGCGGCTGATTGTTTACTGCCAGTTCACCTTGCTGTATATTTTAAATGGAGTGCCCATACAGCGCATACTGTACGGAGTTTTGCTTGCCAAGTACGCTCGCTACATCGCCGGGCGTGGCGACTGACTTTCTTTGCCAAGAGTTCGCCAGCATTTGCAACTAATTTGCTACAATTCACCGCTCCCCCGGAATTGAGTTTACGACAGATCTGGACTCAAAATCAGTCAGTGACGGTGCTCACTGTTCGTTCGCCTGATGCGAACACAGCCTTAGTAACAAACAAAAACATCGGAGTCGTGAAACACGCCGTTTTACGAGCACGATAGTGACCGGTGCTGTTCTGTGATGCACATCAGGTGGCGATGTGACGCGCCACGTCAGACGGCCCCGGCGACACGCGGACGTGCCGCGCGCGTGCCCGTATACAGCACGACAGTTCCGGTGTATCGCCTCCGGGGCCCGCAACCCGTTCCGAGAGACTGATGACCGCAAGATAACGGAACGCAATACCACTAGAGAGGCCCGCCCAGCGCATACACCCGCCACGCCACCACACCGCCGCCAAGGGAACCACGCCATTCATTTTAGCAATCTCACAGCACGTTACGTAAACGAAGGGCCGTTAAGTAAATGCCGTGTTGCCGAACCAACCTGTTTTGTACAAAATACTTGTACGCATTCGTGTCATGGGAACGACAATCGGGTATCATAAAACCCATCCCAGTCACAACGATTTACAAATCTCGTGAACTCATAAGCACTTGCAGACACTTACTAAAGTATTTGTTAAAAGCTCTCCGTGTTCTTTAAAAACGTTTTATTTTATCTGCCGATAAATTAGGATCCGACGGCAAAGTCTTAGCAGGTACGCCAGATTCTCAATTCTACAGACGATGAGCTGAAAAAAACGATCAAAACAAACAATGGCAGCGAGACGGGTCGAAGGCTATTCAGAAAAAAAACTGCATCGAGTCTCAACTCTGTGCCTACGACAAGACACCTGCGCGCCAGACGAACAAAAAATTCGCGCAAAGCAATCACACGGCGCGGCGTAGCAGCGTAGCTCGTGTGCCGCCGGCCGACTTCGAATCGAACAGGAAAAGAATTGCACACTTTCGTTGCAGTTATAGTGTTCGTTCGCAGATATTTTACCAGTAAAGCGGCCATAATTCTCATTCATACTTTTAGAAACTTATTTGAATGGGCTATTTTTCTTTTAAAACATTTTATCGAAAGGTAAGGTTTTAAGTTACTTCGGAAATCGTATTTGACCCTGGCATACAAGATCTGTTTAATTTATCATCTCTAGAAATAGATCTTATCTAAAAATATTAATTCACTCAGTTAAACACAATTTCTAGGTTCATAAAAGCTTCAATGCAGAAATAAGTTCAACATTTATTTTGTACTTCTGTTACATGGTAATCCACTCGATACAGCCTTCATATCAAAAGTAAATTATAATCATTCGTTATGTAAATACAATCTTAAAGAGCAAGAGGTTGTCGAACTCGATGATAAATAAAACGTTCCGCCGTCATTTATTACATTGACACTTATCTAAATCATCTTGATAGGACAATATCTGCACAGTCGGGCGTGCAGCGAACTAGTGCTGTGTCGCAATATCGTATTTAATAACGTCTATTTTAAATCGATATAATAGTTGTCTCCCTCGGTTATGGTCGCAATCGCCACTGCTAATCATGAGGTTTTAGGTCCGATTCCCAGGTCGGACAAATTTGAGTTGATGGCAATAAGCTCGGCCCCTATTACAAAGGGACTTAAACATAGCTGGCGAAATGTATGTGTACGTACTATTAGGCACATCTCTGCCTAACCTTTCGGGGACTACAGGCGTAATGTAATGTCTTATATTTTTAATAGGAATGGTTCGTAATGTGGTAATGTATAAGAAGCAGAATCCCCCGGCCGGTGGTCGAGCGAGACGGTAATTTTTCGCAGCCGGATACCGTGTTACTTTCAACTATACGGAATGCGGCCATTGGCCAGCTTCTCATGCGGCCGCCGCACCCGTGTGTTCCACAGCACTATGCTGAGTACACCTCCTCTATGCTTTGGTCACTACAGCAAACATGAGAGCATGTTTACATACTAATTATTATTAAATAATGAGCTAAAGTTTGCTTTAGAAATGGCACCCAATAAAAATTGTTTTTCTTAATTTCTAAGAGAAAGGGTTATCCGGTTAACTATAACGGTTAACACTTTATGTGACCGAAATATAACATTTAGTTTGTTAAATTATGATATATCCTATATGCTGTATTACTAAGTTGACTTATCTAGACAGTAATTGCGTTATATACACCACTTTCAAGTTACACAAAATGGACAACAGCGCTTTTAAATGACATTTATCATTAATTTCCCCGAGGCAGTCCACCATCTTTAATCTTATCTCATTTACAACAAGCAGGCTGTGTGGAAAACACAGACGGCTCGATATCCTACGTGTAAACAGTTATCTCTCGCCGATAAATCATGTCATTGTTTTGTGAAAGACATCTGACAGACAAGAATTTATTTCCTTTTCACACTAAATTACTGTAAATCAATGTTAGCTTGGTACGCGGCTTTGTGCGGTTTTATTACGTAAAATGTTGTAGTACACTTTCTTTCTAGTAGTATATTACAATGAGGTGATTATGTGAACGAATGTGGAATTTAATAATTTATCTGCACGCTTCTTCCTGATTGGTTGCAGTCGAAGCTACGAGGTACTTGTTCAGTTAAACATCACTGTTCGCAATTACAATAAGCCCGACCCTCACCGTTGCAGCACTAATCTATTTAAGTACCACAATTGACTCCTACAACTCGCGTAGGACGACAAACAGCTGATACGCTGTGTATCTTCTCTCATCCGTCGATCAACAAGAGAAACTAACAAAATAAATTAAACACGGCTGCCTACAGTTTCTAAATGCCAAGTATTTATGAATCATATACATAGGTACGTGTGTGTACAATAAGTTTACACGCCGCTGTCTGGCCTCGCGCGCTCGGGCGGGCTCACTGCAGGCCGCTCCGTGACGTCACGTGATAGATTAGGTCAACAATCAACATTACCATCTCCCGCGATGATAGCATACATCAGAGATTACTCTCAGCGTTATTTAGGTCGTCCTTTCAGAGTTTTTACGTCCATCACAGCGGACAAGGACGTTCGCTTATCTCGACGGCCGCCAGCCGTGCGCATATGATGCTTGCTTTGCAAACATAATAACATGGAGTGCTGATAATAAACTAAAGTCTTTGTGCAAACCAAGATGCTCCGCTTATGAGAAACGGCCGCTATACATCACGTAAGGCAACGAAAGCGTAACAAATTGTGCATTACAGTAGCGATGCAACAGTGAAAAATGATTAAATACATTATGGACAGTTGTCTGACGGAGGCCACGCCTAACAAACCATGTAAATGTCGTCCTACAGACAAGAGAGATTTGCATACCAACCGTTTGTATTTGCGAATGGCGTCTAGCACCGAGAGCTTGTCGAAATTCGCAATGCTAATAATACAATGGCCAGACGCACCTCGCGTAGGAGCGCATCTGTCGAATTCAATCGAACACATCAAATAAGCAACCTTATACACTCGCGACAAGTCGCTGTTTACCTTGAATACTAGTGTTCAATAACGAAACGAAGAACTAGACACATAATTTAGTGTTCTCTATTGGCTGAGTGAGCGATGGCAAGGTAAATTCGCTTTATTTATGAATGATGTTAAACGCTAAAATCGCGTGACGGCTACGGTGCAGGAGCTCTTTGTAGGCTACGCCGCCGTCGTATTCACGGATAACTTTCGACAGTCATTGAATGGAGGGTTCGATAACCCGACACCGAAGCGTTGTTCGAATTTGCATGTGTCAATGACACGATCTGCACCGGCGGCGGCGCGCACCGCTGCGGCCTATACTTTTCCTTTCAGTCGCCGTCCGCGGCGTTCTCACCGAGAAACACTTTTCGGAATGACCTCGTGACACAGCTGCATCATCGGACTCGCATTTTTTTTTTAACGATACTAGTGTGAGCGGTTTTGATATTGATGCGCGAATACGATACGAATACGACGTAATTTATTTTAATGTTTACAATGAAAACGTACCGTTTATGTAATCGGAAGTCGGTCTTTATTTATGCGTAAATAATACACGTTTTTCCAATGACGTGTAAGTAAAACTTAAAATCTTGTTATGACGGAGCCGAGGGCCCGCGCAACAGGTGAGCGCTATAAACGTAACCCACTTTCCCGCGCTGAAATACATTTGTATTCGTACAATAGTTAAGTTGCCGACAAGTCCAAAGATAATTTTGGATTAAAATTAATATCAGGAAAGAGTTTAGCAAGAATCTTCCGGCCATCAAACACGTCGAGTTGGAACGTGCGAAATCCAATAAAGAACTTGCGGCACCTGTGCCTTATTACATTCTTTTGGTGATGCTCACCGGTCGGTGCTCACTGAAATCCGCCCAACTTTCCATGCCAGGAGATTGCTTGTTGTATAACTTTTACTTTGAAAATTCGTTCCATTAGTATCAGCGGTGGAACGAAAGTTTTATCAACGAAATGTTTTCATAATTCAGTATTAAATTCCTCTCCGTTCCTTATTCGACTGTCGCTATACAAGTTCGCAGAAAGCTTTCGCTGCTCTTACATTTTATTCAATTGCAAAACTATTAACGTTGAGCAAGATTGAATTGCATTATTGTTATAAATGTGTTATCGTTAACTATATAAATAATAAGTAGACACATTTCACATGTATGAAACAATGGCGTTCCCTTGTGGGCGTCGCGATCTTAATTGCAAATATGTTATTAGCATATGCGCTTTGTGAGTTCTTGAATGGTGCGGGCCCAAGGCGATGTGCGGTGTCCTTACGAGCAATAGATGGATGTCACCACGACCACAACTTGGATACTAAATTAACTGTCACACATGCATGAATCTTATTCCAACATAAGGATTTGCATGATTTTTATTACAGCGAACATACCACCTACCTACTCTGTTGGGTATTAAAAGTTATTGACGTACGTGCAGTGTATGTTGAATATGTAGGTGCATGTTGTACTCGCAACCGACGCATTGCCACAAGCTGAAATTAAATTATTACATTATTTAAACAGTTACACAGTGAAATGAAGCCCGTTTAAAATTTTATAAAGTCCAAAACGTTGATCCAACTAATTTAAGTGGTACATAACTGTGTTCACTGCAGCGTATTTAGCTACTAATTAATAAATAGAACACTCTAAACATAGTTTTCCGAATGGCAGCGCTGAGGAAATTATAATTAGTAACTGTGTGTGAAACATAATTGGTTTGCACCCATTACATAGTGGATGTATGTATATCGTATGTATGCAGGCTCAAGTATACAAGTGACTCACGATTCTCGAAGTAGAATAGAAATACGGGTTGATAGTGAAGATGATGAAAGTATTACTTATTTCAAATGATGCAAGTATGGCTGTATTTTAAAATTGCCGTCCAAAAGCCAGGTTTAATAAACACTGCGATTAAGTCCACGTTTACAGCCATACTTACTTACTTTATTAGAATAGCTATGTTTATATGCTAACAATCAGCTTATAATTATATATTTACAAAAAACATCAAAATATTCAAACGCTAATCGTTTGAATATTTTGATGTTTTTTGTAACCACCATTTAACTACAGTACTAACTGTTTTAATTACTTAACTAATTCAAAATGTTATGGCCTAACGGGTTTATTATCAGGCGATCCGGAATTATTTGTGTAATTTACCGTCAAGATTAGCTTATACAGTTTCTTATCGTTTCATTAGTAATTCAAATTTTATTAAATGATGTTACCTAGACGGTCGTGAACTTGTGTTCTAACTGATTACGTGTAAACACGATTGACACCATCAAAGGTCAACCAAATATAATTATAACTACTTAAATTGTAACAAGATAATAACAACTTACTTATCAAATTAGAGTTGTAAACATATTATGTTTCATAACCATTAAACAAAGGCAAAGTTCATTTATAATCTTCACATTTATAGGACTTCCTCTGCTTTTAAGAGGGAACACGGTGGTGCGAATCTCTATCATTTCCCTTTTTCTTTCTGAATAATACCTCTAGCTAGAGCAATTTTTTTTCATCAAATCAAGGTCTACTGCAGACACGTCTCTTTCTTTTTGTCAGTAACAAATAAGTAAAGACATTTTTTCTTGCATTCTCCAAAAATGAGAAAAAAATCGCCAGTTTTACGCCCGTGGACTACCAGATAAATTCTAAATTTTTTTAACACAAATTAGGAACCTAGAAAAAAATAAAAATTGATTTTTAAATGAAATATTAAATGTCATAAATCATTAAATCGGTACATTTTTAGAGGAGCACTCTACTAGCTATTTCTTTTGGCCCTGTTCCCTGGTACGACTAAAAATTCTTGAGCGTTTCATTAGAACGTCTGTACCGAGTAATACTTATCATCCAATTTTAATTAAGACAAGTTATGGCAACAATTATATTGATAATATAAAGGAAATCGTTCCAGGCGCTATTACAATGAAGTAATCACTCGCATCGTATAACATTATCACTATATTTCACTTTGTAATTAGACGGGTGACTTTCTTTATTTATTACTGTGAATTAGCGTCGGGTTGCTATGCCATGTTATTTATAACTTGCCACCATGTTCGGCTAATTACGACTGTTAATTGTTACATGTTGACAAATTGCTTGGTTTTATGACACTTGATACTTTTTGTGGGGTACCCGTAGACCCCTCACTAGGCGAACAGTGTACAAAATGTGTCAAGTTTAAGTAGATTCGGTTCTCACCAGTAATGTAATGTATTGAGCACATGTGACCAGTGTGTATATTAAGTTGCCTTCTGTAAAGGCTTCATAGGTATTCATTACGTGAAATATTTACGGACACAGACACATAAATAATTCAATTATTAGGACTTTACTTGGCGGCTGTACTGTACGAGAGGAATTTTAATTCCACTTCCTCCTTCCGCTAGTTCATAGACCTCCATCACATTTTCAAAACTCTATGCTAATAGGATGTTAAAAATATCATTTGAACGTCTAACCAACTTTACAGCTATTCAAACAGTACACGGGTTTCGCGTTTTTATTTAATAAATACGTACGAACAAAGTTCAAAGCCACACACAAAAAGTAAAATAAAACCATCTTGAAAAACTTCGGATGGATTACCGGTAAATTAAATTAAGGAATTAAGAGCCTATGAAATACACACGAGCGAACAAATGGTTCAAGGTGAATTTGTTATAGTTCTATTGTAATTTAAGCACACAAAGATATTCCAGCTTATCAAGTTATTTTACTAAATGTAAACGTATCTATATTCTATTAATAACCATTTATATTAAAACTCCTGAAAGACTTTCCTAAAATAGGTTTACAATTAGTTAAGTACTGAAACTAGAACTAACATTATATTTAAGTTATTTCATATATTTGTGTTCCTTAGTTAGTATATAAGTTTATAACCAATCAATACTTTTTACTAATCACCAACTTTATGTTCATTTCTTTCTTGCAGGTACGTAACAATTCGCTATGCCAGACGCAAAGGAGTTACGTATACAGTAACAGCTACGTATACCGAGTGAGTACCAACATTATTTTATTATGACGTGACGCAAATACTAGTATTGACGTTGATCAACGTCACTACTTGCTATAACGTCACGTCTTGATGTTGTGAGTAGTTTTAATGGAATAAATAATGAAATGTTCAAACTAGTATCTTGCGATTTTCAATAGACTGCATCGCAATTTAACTGAATATTTGCAGAAGCCCTGAAAATCCAGGGATCGATGGGCCACGGTTTAAAGAAATCTGTGATCAATACTTGCCTCGTTGATCTAGTGGTAAATAAAACAGTTTCAGTTAAGGTAAGATTATCAAGTACTAAGGCTTTCTGCTGTAAACAGCTCTAGTAGTAGGACTAGATATACATATAATAAATTCCACGTTCAGCTTAATCATGTAGAGTGCGTATACATAGTAAGCCTTAGCAAAGCTCTTCAGAGATCACAAACATTAGGATTATTTCATCCGAAACAGTCCTCAAACTCTCCTGCCGTAAATCGCAAGAAGTATTTTATAGCGTGCGAATTGAAACGTGTCGGACCCGAAATGGGTTGATAGTGCGGACCTCAGGTAATTCTCCGGTGTAACAAACGGTTCCGAATGTGTGTAGCGATTTGTCAAGCGGCCAGTATCGGGGCCCGAGTGTTTGCGACAACTGTCCCTCGAAACCTTCGCGATCTCTTTACGACGTCATATATCGTACGTGCAGTAATTGAAGGCAACAGTGCGTGTCTTGTTTGTTTCTTCTGACCAACCGAGCCGCCCGCTTGTTACGACCCAACTGTAAACTTCAACGAATGATGTGGTAATGTAATTTTTATATTGACTCGATACGGAACTGTAAACGTAATCATTTGAGAGGGGATCCGGTCGTTATCTGAGCTTCAGCCGTCACGAAAACGTTCATTATTTGTATTTGAAATTCATCTACGGATTAAGTTAATGGATGAATCGTTTTGGGCTTGAAATCACCTTTTTTGGCGCCGACTAAAAACGGATTTTAACCGTGAAATTAATTCGTTTCGATTACTTTAATACGAGGGTAAAAAAGCTTGATTAACTCTTAGCCAACAAATGAATTCCGGAAAATTGTCGTGACACACGTGAAACACGTGTCGTAAGTCTGATTTTATCTCACACAAGCATTAGGAAAATAATTCATTTTCTTGATGTTTTACTAAATCCTCCCATTTGCAAGAGACGCGGTGTAAAGAAAATTATAATTTTGAGTTACTTGTCAAGATGCACAGCTGGTTAATATATTTAAACTTAAAATTTCATAGCTACAATTTCTGTAACCTTCAGTTGTATCCACAGTACATTTCTAACAAAAAAAAAACTACGGGATTTAGCAATATTGCATCATTTTACGGCGGCATTGCGAACACACATAAAGTTTATAGGCGTTAACGTCTCTAGGCTTGCAATAAACAGTTAGGCCGCTGAGTAAGCTGCGGGACGCCACGGGACCTTTTAATATTTTCACATGCGCGCGGCGGCGCGGCGGCCGAGTTCGGGAGAGCAGCACGGTCGCATCAGTTCGCAATTAAGGGCCAGACAAAACGTCGTCGACGGGGAGCCAGCACTTCATCAAATATTAAAACCGTACAACGCATTTAATATTTTACTTAAAACGGTCTGCGGTTTCCGCTAGCGAAATTTTCTTGCGGCTTTGCACGCCGATTTAAGTTTTGTTTGAGTGGTCGCGAGGGTAGGCGCCGCTGATAAATACTTGATGAGATGCTGTTATTAGTACCTCGTTCAAAGTTCCGCGCTCCTGTCAAACACCACTGAACATAGTAAACTCAAAAACAAAAATAAACAATTTCCGGGGTCGTTAATCCTTTAATGAAATATGTGGACAAATATTCACCTCGTTCAACTTAAATTAATTTCGGCTGGCGCACGAAAAAGCCATTCTAAACACTAAGCCATACAAAGCGAAGTGAAACAGTCGCTAATGTGTCCACCGAAAACGAATCGTTGAATCGTGCTCGAAGCTCCCTCGGACGAATAACAGAAGCTGAATGCGGGAAAATATCAACATTAATCGGATGCGGTATTAACTCCCCTCAGTAGCTAATGAATATTCAGACAAACTGACACCGCTTCTCTTGAATTTGCAAGAAATAATGCCGGCGTCCGACAGCTATAAATCTTTCAGTATCCATCGAATGTTAGACATTCATAAAAACCGCGTCTCGAGTATTGTTTACGGTTTGGCTGAAGTCCATTATGTACTCACATAAAACGTTAAAGTGATATCAATCTGTAAGAATAAAGAAACTTCTTCGTTCCACTACTAAGTTTTTGCGAAGCACGACACGTCCAGTTAGTGAGCGTAGATTTTTTGCTTCGTTCGACGACCCAAATGAGTCCTATGAAAAAAGAAAAATAATTTCATTAGGCGTTCTATTGCACGAAAGATATACGTTTTCAGCAGTGTTTGGTTCTTTATATATTTTTTGTACTATGACGTTTTATATTAACGATGTAGGAATGTCGTATGCTAAGAATAAAATCATGAGCCTTTCGAAGTAAGTCGACGTTGCAAAAACGATTAGGTAAAGTAACAAATCGGATGAGCTTAACTTGTCTTCCACATGTGTTCTGCTGTCTGAACACTTCCTCAGGAAACATTTAATGGTATTACGTTACAATTTCGCTTTACCAATGCCATCCTGTATCGGTCTGCAGAATGCTTTAAAACCTTAGCACTTCAGTTTTCATACAATTTTGATTATTTTTTTAACAATTCCCTGAAAACGTATTGTTAATAGACGAAGTCGCGTAAATATTGTATTTTTGTAACGTAATACATCGTCGTAGCGCACGCAATTAAGCAAACAAGGAGATTTCATTAAAAATAAAAGAAGCCCGCGTCCCCCGGTGAACAAGGTACATTGTATTATTTAGTACAGAGATTATTCTTCTCTGTGAATAATGCATGCTGTACGCTCCACAGACATAAAGAGCTTTATAAACTGGGATGTAATAATACACCGTGTTTTATTTATACTTTTGTAATTCGTTCAAAATCATTGTGTCTCAAGTATCACTGCCAAGCTTACGCATCTTTCATTTTTTCCCATCCATTTACTTATGTACATAGGTACACGATTCTATCAAGTTAAGTATTTTCGGTAAAAATATTTCGCTCACAAAATATACCCCGTTTTAACCGACTGTAGCGGGAAGGGAGGTGCTTGTTTTCCTTTTACACCGGCAGTGTTTGGAATTCTTGCGTCAATTAAATGCTTGTTTGTAAACACGACAGACACAGTGAACATGGCAGTGAACGCGATCATTTTCACGGAACGCGCCTTGCCACGACCCCTGTGCCGGTGTGGGGTCTTACTGCCTTCTATGAAACCACTCCTTTGAGCACGGCGCTTATACGCAACCCTCGCAGGTCAATTGAGCGCTTTACAAAAGCTAATTAGTTGCACATTTTGTGGGCCTTTTATTCTTAACCAAGCCAAGGGTTACACCGTTACACGTGTAAAAAATAAAGAATATAACAACAAAATAAACGATAAGACGTGCTACATAACGCGCTACAATGTCGTCACAATTGTCAACACGGGACAGTCGCAAACTTAATACAAACATGTCCAATGTAAATATCGTAGCTACGTACGCGTACGTCACGTAACTACCGATAAAAGATGGCGTGTTTGTCGTTTTATTTCGATTCGATTCACCGAAAACTGTATTGTTGTGGTGGACAAAGGGCGGCGGAAGCGGAGCGGAGCTATCGCCGGCGGGAGCCGAGCGAGCGAGCGGGGAAAGGAAAGCTGTCTTCCGCCATCTCCCGCCCGGTGCTGATTACCCAGAGATGCTTAAGTAATTTCGTGTCCGTCCCTCGTTAATTGCGGGAAATGAGTTAATTAATTGTTTTCCTTTTCTCTCAGATTTGTGCCATTTAGAAGCGGCGTTTATTCAATTGATTGAGCCGATTTAAAAGGTGCTTTCTTGACTCTTCTTCCTTATGGGGTGGGATTGTACTAGATAAGGCTTTCAGACTATTTAATGGAAAGAGAAACGATACTTAATCTGTATTGTAGCCGTTGAAGATACTGTTATTAGAATATAAGCTAACTAGTAGAAATGGTGCTCTAACTAAATCAATTAGGCTTGTGAATTGAAACTGCCAACAAGTCAGTCATCTCCATCTCCATCAAGCGAATCAAATCAAGCGATTTATTTATGCCAATAATAATTTAACCTATCCACAGGAATAAGTAAATTGCATTTGATTTGCATCATCAGCCTATAATGTTCCGCTGTAACAGCTGGGACACAGCGTCATGAGAGAGAATGAACTATAATATACCATGCGAGCCCAGTGCGGGTCGGTTTTTGGGTTCAGACACAGTTTCCTCACGATGAAGTTTTTTACCGTATTGAGCAGTGGTGATAAAATAAATTACACAAAGTCACCTACCTGGTTTCGACTGGCCCACCGCTATCTCTCTTGATTTAACTTTCACTGGAATTGATTAAAAAACTAATTTTCATCCTTCACGTTTTCTTAGCAAGAAAACGTATAAAAGAAGCAAACTTACTCAACGATACCGTAAAACTATTCTGTTCAACGTCTGTCCGCAAACAACGTTATTAAGAGAGCAGACAGTGCAACCAAAATAAACAGAGAACGTTTTAGTGATTCGTTGGAAACTGATTCCTGCAAAAGTCGCATCATTAAAATTAAAAACGTTTCGCAGAGTGCATCTGCTTTTGTGTTTTGTCGATGTATTTATAGGGGCGAGGGCGGCGGCCGGGCGGGCGGGCGACGACCGAGCCGCCCAAACTCAACCGCACTTCGTTTGAACAATTTGTTATTTACGTGTTGTACACCTCCAGACAAAACACAACTTTGTTATAGAGCACTCAAACGGAAAATAGAATACAGATTTGTATTTTGATGCTGAATTACATCTCTAAATGTAGCCGTGATTATATAACGGTCGCAGCCTATCTTATCTTCAGCGGAACGGTCGGCTCGCGGTACAAGGGACGGATTAGCACCGACGCAAAAAAGGATCATAACCTCTTTTTTGTGCTCCCGTGGTTTTCATTTAATTAACACAATATACTTACCTACCGCAATACCTACTATAACCTACAGTACAATAAATCTTACCGGATTATTCGTTCCGTTATCGAGCCAGCCGTTTTAACTTTCAAGTTTAATTAACCTAAATATTAATATTCGTAATCGCATGCCGCCAATCTTCTCACTGAATATCTATGGTAATGGCATCTATAATAATTCGGTGCCAACAAAGTGTTCGTTTCATGATGAGGTTAGCTCTGAGAACTATGGAATTTAGAAAATTTGCTTCAGAGGTTTCTCATTTGTTGCGTAGGTAGGTAAGTAATAATATAATATAAACGTGTGCACAGATTACGGGTATTACTGTGTACTGTATCATATTCCGTGGGCGGATCTAGATTACCACAATCACACTAGATGACTGCTCCACAAAACCTAATATTTATTTAATGACACACAGATATCAAGCTTGCTAATGACCTTCGATAAGCCTGCGCAAACGATCATTATCGGAACGAAGTTGTCAACAAGGTACATCACTTCTTGTCTCCTGCCAGCTTACTATATTCCACGCTAAAATGGACGACATTATTCGCCGGACTCACGTCATTAGTCACCGTCCGCCTCGCATAAGAACCAAATGAATCGATACGTGACGACAGAAGGAGCCCGAATATAAATATCCTAGGAAGGGTTTCGGGGAGCAATGTGCAACACATTTATCATACCTTCGGTGAACGACACCGAGAAGTAAGCAGCAAGAGTGATAATGCGGGGGCGTACACACGTGCGCTCTATAAAATAAGTACAGAAACAATCAATCAGAATTATGCGGTTATTTTTCTATTTAGTCGAGTTTGATTCTGGAAGTAGGTAGGTAGTGGCCCGAAAGTCTGACAATCAGACTTACCAAGGGATATTACCACATATTACCCAGTAGTAACTGGGTTGTCAAGGTTAGATAGCAGTCGCTCCATGTAAAATACTAGTATTTAGCTGCATCCGGTTAAACTGGAAGCCAACCCCAACATAGTTGGAAAAGGCTAGACAGATGAGACGAGTATGATTCTGGCACAAAAAAGACGTATGATCACTCCATTAGTTCACTACTCCATGCTCGAATTTCACACAAACGGGCAGTTATTGATTGTAGCAATAGTCTGTCAAATAGTGCAAATACAGTGACAGGTTATGACGTCAGAGTGGAGTGCATCGCCGCCTGCCGGAGGGCACTCGACGCGACCGAACTGACCTCCACCTTCGCAAACAATCGGCTCCGCCATTCAAAACCGATACTGACAGCCTTCTGAACGTGACACATTGTCTCTCTATGTTTTTATTACTCTGTGCAAGTTTGTCCTTTTTTATTTGAGAATAACGCCTATTCACGGATTCGTTAAACGTACGGAGATTCGAATGGAAACGAAGTAAAAATGACAACCAAATATAAGTAGAATTTTATTTATAGTGAGCTATTGTTGTACATTAATGCAGTAAAATATACGATCAGATATTAATACAACGGCACACATCATAAACTCAGAGTCAACAAAGCACTAAATAAGTTTCTAGACTATATTTAAGCGATCCCTCAGTGAACTTTCATGAAGTATAAATCTTAGGATGTTACGCTAAATAAATTAGCAGGCCCCATCCCCGAGAGGTCAGATACCATCTGTTAGATTTATACGAAGCGATACAAGCATGCCGCAGTAAATAATATTATAACGATTTATAACACGCTATGTAAAACTTAATCGTTTTGTTTTTCTTTGCGTAGAAGGGAATTTGAAAAAGAGAATGCACGCAATCTTTCTCTACAAATCTAATAAAAATTGCTTTTATTTTCACAAAACTGAATTTTACTTACAATACTCTTATTGAATTTCTCATTCGCTTTGTACAAACTTGAACACATTTCTCACGAAGGTACAATTTGGAATAGCAATATTATTTCAAACTTTAGGTTGTATATGAAACCAATTATATTTCTGTGTGTATTTCAATAACGGTGGGATTACAGAATGTAACATTCAATATTGGGGTTTAATTTGGGCAATGTCAACGTCTCGGGTAGGAATAGCGGTGGCATATTGCGGTCTAAACACCCGTGTGATTGAAACCGCTTTCCATATTGGATAATCGTCATTTGCAATTCAAACTAAACGTACATATATTTAAGTTATCATAATAGCACAAACTACTCGCTTAGTAAAGTTGCAAAAGACGTATAGAATCACTCAACTTCGCCAAAACTAGGAGATTACGTGGTAGTGCACTTTTCGTTACACTAAAGCTCTCGTTTTAGCCAAAGACAGTTTTCTCGTTTTCCTGAAGACGGTATAACACCGCGATACGTAGCTACAGTTCTAAGATCCGAAGTGAAAAGCTCTTTGCTCTAATAGCATTACGACTCTGTTGCCTTTTAAGTGAAGATATAAAGGAGTATTTGACAGGTCCCTCTGAATCCTAGCCCTCTCTTACAATGTAGTTCTAAATGAATTAAAAGCGGAAATAAAATGGAACTACGGAGCGCGCCCGTCTGTTTACGATCGTGTAAGCCAGCGGCATTATCTCCTACTTGCCTGGATTTTGGTAATTGGCTGTAAGACGTGAAACGATTACCTAAATGCGAAATCCTTTTCTCTCTCAATCCCTAGGCTATTTTGGTTGCGTTTTCTCAATTTACTCGCCGGTTCGGTAAACGAACTCCAAAATTGTGAATCAGACTTGATTGAATCGCAGTCGAGCCCGCGGGAATGGAGTTATTTTCCAAGCTATTTCATGGCACGTCGTACGATCGACAAGTCTCACAACCGTGCACTCGCTCGCGTTTCATGTTTGTACCCTCTCGAGAAATTTCTTTCAGTTCATTTATTTGTTTGGAAACTGTCGTTCCACTCACAACACCCATATTTGATATTGGTACATTTTTTATGATTTGTGAAACAATTGCTTTTGGAGAAACTTCCTCTTTTCTTTCAATAAGTTTATCCTTATGTGCTTTACGAACAAGTCGTACAGATTTGCGGAAAGTATTAGGGCACGTCGGGCCATGATTGTAGCTTTTATAAAGAATAACCTCTCATTCTCCATAATTTCTTGAAAATGTGAGCACTCGTATCGTATGAAGGATAATCGTCAGCAATAAAAGAGCTCATTTGTGTTACTGGTCCAGTTGTTTCGATTCACGTTGCTCGGACAATGGGTAAACGTACGCACAATGTGGCCCCATCGTCATCAATCAAAGTCCGTCGCCCCACCCACGCACCCCACAGACCGTCCAGACTGATTTACCCCTTACATTACAAGCAAATGCACGTCTACGTTAATACCAGCCGACTGCGGCAAATTGAAACTAAAATAGCAGCTGTAAAACTAAAACAACGACTACATGTGGGCTAACAAGAACACATGAGATTTAAATTGTTCAAGTTAACAACGTCTAATATTACTACCTATATATTTATTGATTAAAACTCAAGATTAAAGCCACGATCTCGATAATAATCTGGGTACGTATTTGAATATCGAAGATTAAAATACCTACGCTTTAAATATCGATGTTCAAAACATCGAAAATTTAAATATCGATTGTATCAAAATGTCGAAAATTGTTATACCTACGCTTAAAACATCGAAAATTAAAATTCCGAATGATTAAAATTTCGAATGATTCAAAATATCGAATGACATTATGCCTAAGTTCATAATATCTACGTTCAAAATACCTACTAGTTAAAATACCGAAAAAAAATTATACAGGGTGTAAATCAACCCATCACACAGACGTTAACGAAGCATTCTGTACATCAAAACTAAGTACCCCTACGCAAAAAATTTTGCTAGGAAACGTTTTTTTTTTTGGGGAAAAATTTGTAACTTTGACCCCCAATATCTCCTTAACTAGGGGGTTCCCAGGTATGGTCTAGAACAAAAAAATTATCGCAGTGGTTATATTGTACATTTGCGTACAAATGTGTTTTATTTTGGGTTTTTATTATGTAAAAATAATTAAAGTACCTACATTACATGAGGTTTTCCTTGTTTTTTTTTTGTAACCCACCTAGTAACTGATTACCATCTAGCAAACAAGCTTGCAGCATACATGCAACATGCAAGCAAGCATGGCTTCTGTCACGGCTCCGGCGCTGCAGGGCTCCGGCAGTCCCACGCGAGCTTAACGTCGCAGATGATCTAAACGCTCACCTCCACAGCTTCGGCTTGTTGGCCGGCTTCGCCGGCCAGCCTCAGCTGCGGCGGCGGGCGTTAAAACCACCTGCTCCTCAGCTTGCGGGCTGCCGCGCCCCTCCGCGCCTACGCGATTCTAAATTACACTCTAGGGGTAGGGCATACAAGACTACGTGGAGTCGATTTTGCAGCGATACGTTTCTGTCACTAACTTTAGTAGCATAACATATTGACTTTCAAAAATATATTTTAATTTAAAGACCTAAATAATACCTTCGCGATTGACCTATGCTTGTACACTGGACACTGACTTTCATGGATAAAATAGGTCAAAATTGTTCGAAAACCGAATTAGGGTACCCCGAATTTACGTAGTCTTTTGGCTGTTACCCCTAGAGTGTATATAAAAATCCGGAGGCGCGAAGGGAGGGCAACCCCCGCTCGCTGTAACAAAGCATAGGCACCCGTGGGAGCCGTAGCGGCTGAGGCTGGTCGCCGGAGGCGACCAGCAAGCCGAAGCTGCGGAGGTGAACATGGGTGCCTATCCTTTGTTACGCAAGGGCGAAGGGGTTGCACTTCCCGTAGCGCCGGAGACGTTGCAGAAGCAACCTTATTCCTCTCATACTAATTACATCAATTTTCGATGTTCAAATAATATATGTACCCATCGATATTTAGGACGTTCGATAGTTTGTACTTCGATATTTAGGACATTCGATAATCTGTATTTCGATGTAACTTTTGTAGATATTTAGATTTTAGATGTATTGGACGTAGGTTATTTAACCATTCGATAATATAAACTTTCGATATTTTATGTTTCGGTTTTATGGTCTTTCGATATTTCCATTTTCGATGTTTTGAACATCGATATTTTAAGCGTAGGTATTTTAATCTTCGATATTCAAATACGTACCCAATAATCTACGATCGTATCTTCGATTTTGTATCAAAAAACAAGAGAATTAGTGTCAAATCACATTTGATTTGGTCAGTCCCTTCCTTCATGTCAATTCCGTTTTCATTACCGTTTCGTGTGTGTAGAGGTAAAATTAATTCCCCCCGCTGTGATGCTGTGCATGCAACAGACAACACATTGTTAAAAGGAGACAATCAGTAATCATGCGTCATCCCCGAGAGATTACACGAACCTGCCATCTGCGTAGTGTTCACAGTACTGTGTTTGCAGCCTCGATTATATCTGCACTGGTTTTTCAACGTATTCAACGCGTTTCGGTCAACAACACACTGGAAAAACACAATTAAATCAAGAAAAAAAAGTTCGTCATCTATAATCATGTTTTCTACAAATTAATTCGAAGGTAAATTAATATTGTGAAATAAAATAAATTGTTGAGGCAATTTAGGTGGAAGGCTCATTTCCATGCGGCCGTACGTCCAAACAGGCGGGCCGGACGTCGCGTGACCGGCCCGGACATTCCCCACCCTCATTACCACTTTAAATAACACTATTCAACCCAAACTATTGTATTTAGTAAGAAGTGTATTAGAAAATTACGTTTCTAAGAACTTTGAAAGCGGGGTGAGTAGGACTTTTTATTTTCACACATAACATAAACTCACGCCCTTTTCCCATGGGGGTAGGCAGAAACCACAGAACGCCACTTGCTACGATCCTTACATACTCCTTTTGCCTCGTCCACACGACTTTTTATTTTCATTGCATTAAAATAACATATTGCCCTATCAAAACCTAAAACTAACTGTTATTTTTAAGTACTTAATTGTCTGTGATAATCTCGTTATTATTTTATAAAGAAAAGACAGAATATTTTTAAGAGCAACTATCAATAGCAGTCTGTAATACCAATGACTCTTTGGTAATTACAGTGCTCTAACACTTGATTACTTGAAAATTTTTGGTAACACAAAAAACCGGGTATTCAGTTCCCGGGATTCAATTACCGGACAGATAATAACAGCGCCGATTGTATCAGCCCCTAATTAGAATAAGTTAATTACGTTATATTGATAACGTTATAATTGTTGTTATTTTATCAGTTTGTTCAAATAATCTATTTCAACACTCAATTTAGGAATTGCCCATCACATTTCATTACCATGACACATTTCGATTGACCAAACACATACTAAGTATATTTAACAGTTTAAAAAATTGGACATCTCATACATAAACCCGTTTTGTCATATTAAATTCCTGACGTACCCTACGCATACATTTCCATTTTAAAACTACAGTGCAAAATGTTAGCGGTCTTACGGACACATACATAATAAAATTATTCTGAAAATACTTAGGTACCTAGGTACTAGGTGTAAAGACAATAACTAACCACCCCGCTACAGACTGGAATAATCTGCTAAATTGCACAAACGATGGGGGAGTACTTGCAACCCTTCATGATTCGCACTGTGGTGGCTAGCTTTAAATACAATGCGAACTGTACCTATACCTATGTGTGGCGGGTATATGGAGCTAGCCCAGCGGGCACTATTGATAACAGACGGGGCTCCACCACGCATTGTCAGGGAAAAACACAATGAAAACTACATACACATAGATAGTGGAAAGAAATTATATTTTTCCCGAGATTGATATAAATAAACGGGACAATAGGACTGTACGTATATTTTGTATTGTATATGGGCCCTGCTTTCGTCGCATTTAGGATTTCAAAAATTCAGTGCGTCTGTTAATGGTACTTAACCAACACGCTCTTATCGTTGCACTTCGTCACGGTTTACATATTTCTATTTGAATAACAAACACAGCATAACAAAAGATCCTAATCGTATCTGCATTTACCGACGGCTGCGGCACGTTCAATATGGCAACATTAGATGTGACACCATCCACAATCGGTGTTGGCAACGGCGCGGGGGCGTATGATTAGAAATCGATAACTATGCGTCACATTTCGGCTCACACTTATTATTGTTGATCCTCTATTGTGATCTGACCCAACATTATCTTTTACAACATTTACAACGCTTTTAGTACGTCGGTAATCCCAATCAGTGAGGATTTCGTCATTTCCTTTTGTTGAACCCTTATCTCGACGAAATTTTTTGCTCCATGCTAGGGTACGGAAAGTTTCAATAAATAAACATCTGTCGGCAAGAGATTTGTTGACTGAAATAGAACGGGCGTAGACTACAATGTGCATATAAACAGTTGGCTTAATGGCTTCTCAGATACATAGAGAAATAGTTACTTAAGTATGTGTATCTAATCAAGAAGTTGATACTTGAATATTTAGATATTGCTAACTTGATAGTTGAATAGGAAGTTAATAGTTGCCATTCAAAGTGTCAGTTTATACGATTAATGAAGCAACTGATGTTTAACGCATTCTGTGCTTATGAAATAGTAAACAAGCCTGTCTAATGACTAATAGTAACGGCCTATGACTCACGTTGGATGCAGATGCGGAATACAACCAAATAATGTGTTTATAAAAATGCACGTAGCAACAAAACAAATCTCTATACGATGGGACCGATATAACGTTTTCATTTAATCAGTTTCAGAACATTTTACTCTTAAATAAAATTACCTGTTATTTTTTATTGCTTTTGTATAATATTACGGACAATACGTCTTTAAATTGCTTTACAGTTGTTTGTCATCGATGACAATCACAATTCGCAATTATTGAAACGTAATTGTAAGTGAAGCTCTATAAAAAATGTACTTAATCATGAGCATACGAGTACGCACGTTTCACCAATTTATATCTGTTGGCATGTCAATGAAAGTAACGTTAATGAGTAATTGAGTGCAATTAAGAGTAACACGCTACCGACCGCGGCGGGTTACACGCTCGAAAGTATTGTTATAAACATTTATTATAACATATTATATGTATAGATTATGAAGACTATGGCCAGTAATCCAGTTCCATCCGCATCAAAACCAATTTCCTATCCCATATCTATATCGAAATCTTTTGTTTTAGAACTCATACCACGTTATACCTTTCAAGAGATTATTTTATTTCGCCTTCGTGACGGCTTCTTATATTTTTTTAGGATTTCGTCTGAGCCTGAACCCGTATAATGGCATATTCGTCCCTTCATATGTCACTAATGTCACATACTCGTAGTTCTTTCAATATTACGGATTTGATGAACATTCACAAGGAAATCCTTTCATCATAATATCCATTTGGATGGTGAATTGAAAAATGATTTTGGAATTGTACTCTTTTATTGTAAGCTTGGCGAACGTCGCTGAAAAGATCTTTTAAAATGAAACAAATTCGCCAGATCATTTTTTATTTTGACGTTTTGATTACAACCAGCTATGAGCCCCCAAGTCGTTTGTCCTACCCTTGTTCTCTATTAAAGCATTTTACGTTATAAAAATAGAACGGCATTAAGAGAACAAATATTCGGCAGCCTCTTGGCTATACGTCTTTTCATATATTTCATCCCCAACTAGCTTGATAGTTTCTGTCTACTTACTTTTTTGGCTACGTACCATATCGTTATTTATACATGCTATACATATTGTTGGAAGCCAGACAAAGCATTTTTATGGCTCCTAGTGAAGGCATAACACTCTTATTTGGGCGATGGTCGCAAGCCCGTCCTTCTCATAGTTTGGCGACACCATTATGGCATTCTGAGCGCGAGTGAACAATAAATCTCCCTGGGGCTCCGCAATGTATTCTGCATGCAGGGTACTGCGCTTCGTAGCCTGGCAATTATTACTCTCTGTACGAGATTGCTAAGTTACCAAGCCACTGTAAGTACCCGAGCTAGATTTTTAAAAAGCTTTAAAAATGGAGGCTCTTTTTCATGCATACCGGGAATATTATGCACGGTGTTCTTTTGTGTCATTCTATGCCATTGCACCCAATATCAGTTGCGTATTTATGTGTTTACAAGTATCCTTTGTTCGGGAATTTCCGAGAAACCGCTGAAACGACTTCAATGGAAACTGTTTTTTTCTTATTGCACATGGTTCAACTTAGGTCATCTAAAAACATTTCGGCTCAAGAACTTCGCTTGGTAGGTTGGCCTTTTAAATTATATTCGGCTTTGGGTATTATTAATCCACTAGCTGTTCCCGGCATGCGTTGCAATGCCCTTTTTCCTACCTACTACCTGCCTGTGTACCAACTACCTACCTACCTACTACCTCCTACCCTACCTACCTACTACCTACCTACTACCCTACCTACCTACCTACTACCCTACCTACCTACCTACTACCCTACCTACCTACTACCCTACCTACCTACTACCCGACCTACCTACTACCCTACCTACTTACTACCCTTCCTACTTACTACCCTACCTACTACTCTCCGACTACCCTACCTACTCTACTATCCTACCCTACCTACTACTCTACCTACTACCCTGCCTACCTACCTACCTACCACTTTCTCACCTTTTAAACCTTCCCTGGACTTCCACGAATAATTCAATACTATAATTAGCCAAATCGGTCCAGCCGTTCTCGAGTTTTAGCGAGACTAACGAACAGCTATTCATTTTTATATAATATAGCTGTACCCCGCGTGCGTTGCAATGCCCTTTTAGCTGCCTACGCACCAACTACCTACCTATTACCTACCTACCTACATACTACTAATTTCTCACCTTCTCTGGACTGCCACAAATGTTTCAAAACCAAAATTAGACAAATCGGTCTACCCATTCTCTAGTTTTAGCGTGATTAACTAACAGCAATTAATTTTTATATTATACGCAAACACCATTTGAAAAATCGTTTTTCTATTGGAACTAAAGAAACAGTAATTATTTGTGATTATTGTGATAATGTCGTATGGTCTGTTTGATGTCATTCGTTGACTGAACAACTGAACGTCACTCAATTGTTTCGTCTTCCCGGAACCTCTCCACTAACACTTGAACTTTATGGGTACGGTATTAAAGCTCAAATTGATTTGACGTTTTAGTTAGAAAACGTTTGTATGGGAAAAAGAAAAGGGCTGTTTTTAGGGCTTTTCCGGCCATTATTCGAATTTTTCTCGCCGTAAAAACCATCCTTGAACTTCAACGAACATTTAAAAAAAAAAATCAGCCAAATCGGTCAAGCCGTTTTCATGCCAAGTCGTGACAACGAAAAACGGGTTTCATTTTTATATATATAGATATAGATATAGATAATACTCGTTTATTTAAATTAGTCTTGAACGCTTTAGGCATTTTTAAATAGGTAGATAGTTACCTATGCAAATTCGCTGAAATAAGTAGATTTAAAAGTGTAAGTGTACCTAATAAATAATTTTATTAGTACTATTTTATTTAAAAATTCTTAATGGAAACACGACCGCAGCCTCCAACCAACTGATTCTATAGAGATTGGTTGTTGCACGACCCTACATAAGCACATACCAAACCGCTTATTTTAAACCTAGGTACTGCGCATTTAACAATCAAAGCTTTCAAACCTGTTTAAATATGTTCAAGTATGTGCAAGCGCTGCCGCGCTGTTAACGTAAACTGTGAAGTGAGCGTGTACTAAACATTACCGCTAGACCAGAGCTGTAACCTCCTCAAGTGACCGAGCGATATTCGACGAAGTAATCAAGTGGCCGCCTTCACTAAACTTATCAGAACTTTACTGGTATATAGATGATGGCTGGGAAGCAATAAAATGTCTGCCTGGATTGGATAGGAACTGGCGCGCCTGTGTGCAAATGATCCGGCGCGGCGTACGCCGAAGGACGCGGCCGCATTCCGGCGCGCACCACTACACCGAGATGACACACATACCGACACGTAGCGGTGTCACTGTGTGTGTGAGCAACAACACATTAATGCCAAAGTACATAAGGCACTTTTGCAGTACGCCGGAGTTGGCGTCAGTGTACCGCTAGCGGTGTGGAATTCCGTATTACGATGCAACACGTTGCATTCACCAAATTGTTTAGAACTGTTATGTTAGTCGCACGCCGTACGGCGTCTACGCACCGCACCGTTATCGCTCCACATGCGGTGTTAAACCTCAAATTATTCGTGGTATAAAACGGTGAGGTAGATGAATATTTAACCGCAGCAGCTTGGTGGCTCACATCGACGTGAGAGATAGAGACAGAGCGGAATATCTGCAAAGCGGAAACAGTTTAATCACGCAGCGTGTACGGTGGCAGGCGCTAATCTCGCGTCGCGGGCAGCCGTCGGCGAAGCGAATCGCATACAAATGTGCCGCCAGCCAGAGCCAGAGCAAAAACTGCTGAATAATGTCCCCTCACAGTTGTACCACTCGCACGAGCTTTATGCTACACATAATGATGCAGTCAAGCCACGCTCTATGCATTTTACAACCGTATTCTTTCGGAGAGCTTATAATATTGTAGTTTATTTTAATATGAAGTGTATGGTCGGCTGTCGGTATTGTATATTTATATATATTATATGTGCCATATTGGACACAAACAGTGATCGGATCAGCGCTGGGGTCAGGTTGCTGGCATGTGCCAAGTGCGTCACCGCCGCGGATCGAGTGACTACATGCAATGCCCACCGAGAAATGTGCATACTGTGTTACTCACCTTATTCACCTTTTTTGGTCTTGCTTTGAAGATTGTTTCAAGCTACATAAGATGACTAATTTTGCAACAGAATTCTTATTGAGTTTATTCGCATTAAGGGTGCTATAGTGGTCCAAAGGAAAAGTACCATTGTCACGAAATTGATGATTATTTTCAATCACTGTTAAAATAATGGTATGTATATCTGCTAAATGTAAACTGTTTTAAAATTATTATATCCAACTCGCAAACGACGTAACTGACCTGCGCAAGGTAAACATTTTTCAGTGAACGGAGTGACTGATGACGTTTTTTTGTTATTCACTATTCACTGTTCGAGGAAATTGCTGAGATTAGCGTCATTCAATGAGTCATGGCGTCTACATCGGTAACATTTTTTTTATTCTGTCTGTTTATTAATGCACCTTATACCATTCCGCACTTTTTGTAGGCAGCGAAAACAAAAAATCTAATTGTATTGTAAAGATGGTCAGGCTTGTCACGTTTGTGAGTAATCTATTCCACCGGTGTTTGTAAACGTCGAATAAAAAACGGAGTCGGTTTCCAATAAAACGCATTATTCAAAAGTGACGCTCTATCGGATACCCATTGATGTAGTCGAAACAGTAGCGACATAGTACAAATTATTTACATTGCCGCCGGTCTAACAATTTGGGAGCGGTATCCGGAATTCATGGAAGACAACTGCGCTCGTCATCGCGGCTTTGTTTGCGGGCCGCTGTGAGCTGCCGGCTGCCGGTAATCAGACGAGCCGGGACGGATTAGATGCGGTCGTCGGCCGGGGGAGGCCAAAGATGTGACTGCGACTAGTTGAAACGTCTGGCGGCTCGTAATTTGCGGAGCCGTCGTCGCAAGGGTTGACCTCGTCGGGTGATCGCCCACTCAATTAAGAATTTCACTTAGCCAGGCTGCCTTAATTGTAATTACAGATTATTATTTTCAATGTATACTGCATTAACTGTTCGCCATTGATTTACAGTTTCAAACGTTAGCTGTTTCAAATATCCTTCATGAACAAAGACATTGATGACACAAAAATGTTATTCGCTCAATAAAGTCTGGAGAGCGTAAAACCGGTGGTCGTTCAATGCTTTTAGTGAAACCCCACTTTATTTGATCCTGGTCGCTCTTACTAAAGTCGAGGAGTAGCTACAGGGAGCAATTTTATTGCCTCTTATTGGCTAACGTTCAAAGTGACAACTTTAAAGACTGAAAGAACGTATTGGACACGCAGCCGAGGCCGACTTTAACTGGCTAACGTGCTCTCCGTGTGTAATTCCATTAAACGAGTGAAATCTCGATAGATACACTTTCGCTTTAAATAAAGACGAAACACAATAAAGTCATGAAATGTAATAAGACACTATCCCGTACCGAATCGAATTTGATTTTGATTCCTGGTCGTATCGAATTTATGTCTATCGAAGTTTGAATGGACAATAACTTTGTTAGTTCGAAGCGAATGATCTTTGCTGAGAATTATAGCAGTATCCCGAGTCGTTCATGTTCTCTATCTACTATTCACAAGCAAGTTATATAATTTCCTGAATCGTACCAGTCTTGGTTGTACTACTTCAATGAATAATTAACTTCCAGTATTAACTAATAGATAGCCGTATGTTTAACAATATCGTTAGGTATTGTTTGAAGCTGTTTCTTTAATCGTTGTATGTCGCGTGCTATTGGAAAATGTAGACGTTTTGGTGCAGTTGTTTTTTAATAAATTTGTCATGTAGATTTTCTATTTAAGTAACTCTTGAAAACTGAAAAAAGTACTAAGAATTACAAGAAAAAAACATACTTTCCAGCCCTGAAAACAACAGTAGGTATATAAAATTAACATTTGCAATTCTAAACAAAATCCCTAAAGAATGAAGACTTCCTAGATCGAAGCAGAACGGCAACCTTGATATAGATGCTGTATAAATACTAAGCAGCATAGTGATATCACAAAGTAATTCCAGTGCCCTCAAGGCTTTAGTTACAGGCTTGTCCATTCTAGATTAAAAGCGGATCTTTAGTGGGTAGGGGGTGGTGGTGGCGGCGGTGACAGAGAGTGGAGGGTAGGGGGGGGGTGTAAGGGAGGGGGGCGGCGCACGCGGCACGAGGCAGCAACAA
This sequence comes from Diarsia brunnea, assembly GCA_949774965.1. Taxonomy (NCBI): domain Eukaryota; kingdom Metazoa; phylum Arthropoda; class Insecta; order Lepidoptera; family Noctuidae; genus Diarsia; species Diarsia brunnea. Next base: position 9,747,074 of record OX459011.1, read on the forward strand.
GCTGGCGTCGAGACAGAGCCGGCGCGACCCGCCGACGCCAGCAGTCCCACTCAACATAAAACTAAATCTCCACAGACAACAAGAAAACGCAATAGCTCTCCGCAAAAGACGTGAACACTGGCTCGAGTATCAATTCTCTGCTATTCGGCTCGCCGCGTTTGTGTTTTCCTCTCTGGCGACACAGTAAGCACAAGATTTGCGTCCTTCAGTTTCCTTCAGACCAGCAGAAATAAATCCGTGCACTGTTTGATACGTAAGCAAACCCAACTTAACTCCATAGTTTTATTAAAAGTTTTTCTATTTATTTTTTGTTCGTTTAGCAAAGTGCTTAAACTTCGAGTCATTCTAAATAAAAGTAAGAAAAACCGAGACGTTTCAAATGATAAATCACTAAGGAAATACCTAGCATAGTCGGACGAAGTTAAATTACGGCTCACTCGATGAGTTCCGCATAATGGAATGAAACTTCATTTACGTAGACACGTAGAATCACGAGAAAATTTACAATGAACCTTAAAATTCATGTTGCCATTTAAGTAAACATAGCTTTAACGACGCTGTAACTCACTTTAATGTAAGAGACCACAATTTAGTGTAAGTCAGTTTACATAACGTCTCGGAAATGTTCCAATATTTTCAATCTTACACAAGTTACGTAGGTAGCTACTGGTCGGCACTTCGTCGATAACCTTTACACGTAATGTTACACAGAATAAACCCAATAAAGATATAATCTAATCTCCTACCGTCACACTTACAGTGGACATATTAGGTCTCTGCTTTTACCGTAACAAAAATATACATTTTACGCTAATTCCCTGGCGGTGGCCCCACGCACACTAAGCGGATTGCCGGCTTATCGCCTGACAGACATACTCACCTATTTTTTCAATAGCAAAAAATAGTTTTAAATGTATAAGAATGCTACTTATCGAGAGAGAAAAAAACTACAACAAAGCCCTGATCCTTGAGGCTTTCCTCGTGGGTTTTTCGAATTCCGTGACTCAAATAATTAAGTCCCCAAGATGGGGGTCGCTGGGTAAAATTATACATTGTTATTGCCACCATAAATCTCATTTTGGGTGAACGCACTCGCTCAGAATAACAAATAAAGACAACAAAAATTTCATATCACATCACAGCCCTTGGGCGCAAATGTTTTAACTAAATAACTATTTGAGCCTTCCTGTGTCCATGTGTTATGTTCGTGCTCGTAACAAGAACCGTATGCTGCGTGCTTATTCACCCGTGCTGTGTGTAGGCGGTTCTGATAGACAAATTACTGAAATCGCAATAAATTACGTTCGTCTATTACACAGCTACCATGATGATGTTGTAAAAGCAGTTTCTTAGGATTTTAATGCTCCAACTTCTTTGACTATTAACGTCTCAGTTCAGTGCGAAAAGATATCTCTTTTCTTTTCTTACAATTTCATTCCTTTGAACTTAATTCTCACCCACAGGGAATTGTGAAACGCTGAACTGTCTTGAAACTCCTTGTGAATTTAATTCTCGTTCACGTCAAATTGTTGGTGGCAATTGTCGTAGATTCTGGTTTACGATATTCTCATTGCAGAGCTGCGGTTAAAAGAGGTAGCTTCGTACGTGACTATCATGATTATACTCAAGTAGTTTTGTATGATAGATAATGCGAGTCTTGGTATCTAAGTGTTCATGTACCTACACAATTCGTTTATCTATCTTACCGGATACATTGAAAACCATTACAAATCGTTTAATTTTTCACCATAGGTACGCAGTTGTTTTACAAATCCGACAAAAATAGAAACTAGCCAGATAAGATACGAGTACATGTACGCAAGCAAACTACACATAGATCTATGTAGTACATTATGTGCATGTATAAGGTATTCTAGACGTTTGCGAAAGTCTGCAGACACGCTTCGTCACGGCTCTCGGCACACAGATGCCAATCTGTTATAGTCATGTATCTACGTCAGTGGCGTGATGCAACATTCGGAGCCCTGAGATATACGCGCATCAGATAGGCTCCCGGCTTTACAGCTACTCAAAAAATAAACTTAATCCAACTAACAGCTGATCTGAATGTTCGAAATGTTATCTACTTCCCGTAGAGAAAATCTATTGCGTATCTCTTACTATTTATAGTTTTCTTGTAAATATAAGTTTTTTATTTGAACTAAATACCACAATAACTGCACCAAGATGCAGTTTACAAAAACCAGTTAGCTTTGTGATTCGCATCTGTTTTTGTTAGAAACTTTTCGCTGCGCTCCGATGCGGTCCATGGCCGAACTTGTTACCACTAGACTAATGAGGCAATTATTTCACATAAAATAAATTATTCGACGATTTTAACTATGCTACTAAAAGTGACTTTCAACTTAACTTTATTAGGCGTCCAAGAGACACGAACGGAAGAATAATTTTGGAGGACGAACTAAAATTCTAGCAAAAGAGGACGAAGCATCGAATATTGTAGGTAAACTAATTAGGCACTAAAATGGCTTTAAAATTAAATTATGCCTGGCTTGCCTCCCCCGCTAGCCCGCTACGGTAACCGACAGGAATATGTTTGCGCGCCATGCATTATCGAAATAAATGGCCGCTTTGCAGTGAAAGTTGTACCGACTACACAATCACGACAGCTTCATTTATTAAATGTAAATTTTCTTATGGCTTTATTTATCCTGCTGCAAATAGTACAGTTTATAGTAATAGCCGTGCATTGTTCTACGCTTCTAAAATATGACGGCTTTTAAAACATCGATGCAGTATTTTTTTTTGTTTACGATTCAGTATTAATCTAACTAGTCGCATTCCATTGCTATGCACGAGCCTCTTAACAAAATAATAATATGCAATCTTGGAGATATAGAACTCACGCTCAGATAAATAACTAGTGCCTTAGAAGCTGACATGCCCCCACGGGATTCTCTTATAAGCCAGGTATATTAGCGACTGGCAAGTAAAACTATTCTACAACCTAGGGCGCACGAACGTCACACCTACTAGACAAATCCAAGCGCTTCTAAATTACACCCTGCACTGTTAAGTTTAAGGTCTTCATTCCTTGTACACTAACATTTGTTCTGTATTGTTCCCAGAGCACCGGCGGCGGTTGTCGCTCGGCAAGCAACGCGGGTGCGGGCGCCGTGACGGTCGCAAACGGAGGCGCGGGCGCAGGCGCGGGCGGTTGCGCAGCGCGCATGGCGAGCGCAGGGGCGCAGTACCGCGGCGGAGCGCAGCAGTGGGCGGCGGCCTATGCACCGCAGCCCTGCCGCTACCCGCCGCCACAGCCGCAACCTTACGCGGCGGCTCCGAGCCCTTACAATCAGCATCAGGTGAGTCAGATGAAGCATCTCACAGACTAACACAGAACAGCAGCAATCTATGGTCATAAACAACAATAAACACTGTCATACATTAATATAACGCATGGAAAGATCTTGTTGTGCCTGCGTAGCTACGTCCTTTTCGCAATAACATTCTTCACTCAAATAGAAATATAGCGGAAATACATGTGGATTATACACTAAAAGCTTGAATTATGTTATGCTGAAAGAACGCGGTCTACAAAAGGATCTAAAGGTGTTATACATCTCATTGAAAGTAGTAATCACTGAAGACTATACTCCAGCTACAGACATCGAGAAGATGCTGCAGAGATCAACGAAAATGGTGTCTAAACCACTTAATCTCGTATAGTTCGTGGAAGTACCTTCATCTGTGCACAAAAGGGGTAAAATTGACTAGGGCTAGGGAATGGAGTGCTTGGGAAGCATCAAAACTAATCCTCAGAGAAAAGAAAATTGGAAAAGGAAGAACTAATCACAGTAGAGTCCTACATTTACATAAAAGTATATACCAACACAACCGTTTTGCTCTTCGGGCTTTCCCATCTATTCATTTACTAAGTACCTACTCGTCTTCTTAGAAACGCATATCTGCCGCAATTCCCGATGCAATGCGATATTAATAATACGTTTCGTAATAGGTCTTGTCATAATAACTTCCGCGATATATTATGTTTACCCTTCTTCCGGCATTCTTTTAGCGAGTACATACATGTGAATCATAGAGCACTTACTATTTTTATACGTCTTGAATTTAACCCGTGCTCTCGCTTATTATAGGGCGCAGAGTTGCGCGTGCGCCTCTATTGTTTTTATTCAAGGCAACACCATTACTCTTTCTAAGATACCGAATTCCTGATACTTATATTTGTTTCTGGTGAACACTTAGAAAGCCAAATCTGTTAAAATTGCCTTCTACGGTTCAAAGTCCTGTAAATATTTTAGCGACTAACCTCTACAAAATTGCTACGGAAAGTACGGTGATCTCATACTTCCGTAGTGCTGCTCTCGTAGCATTTTAATTACTTCTTTTGGAGTTCTTCGCTGAAATTTCACAAAAGATTAAACAAAATATTCCGTGCAGAATAAAATTGTGTGCGTCTCAGCTACAGGATCGATAAAGTATTCGTATCAGAAACTCCGCAACGAATGACGTAGCGCAGTCAATTATGTTAACACCAAATACGTCCATCAATATCGCACCCCCATTCTGTCTCCTTGTACTGAGCGCAAGTATCACATAAATATAGTAGAATCTTTAGCCGGCGCCATCTTCTGCATGTTCTAATGAGGTGTGTTTAAATTTACGATCGGGTTTACGAGCGCCGGCGGCCGGAGGTTCCGCTGTCCGCCGGACCGCGAACGCTTCCTTAATGTTGTGAAACGTTTTCCTTTCATTCAACTAATAAGTGACTATTAACTTAACTTTCTTTAAGTAAACAACATCTCTAATTAATGAACCTGAGAAACTGTGCTTCAATCAATAAGCGTGAATTCTAGTTAGTTCGTGGCGAACCCCGGGCTCGGTGGCAACATTGCTTACGGCTCTGGACTGGATAATTAACCGCGAAGTCGGCTCGTTGACATCGCTCCATCAATTTCTACGCCCGCCACGGCTGTAGCTCGTTATGCATTACACACAAACAATATTATGTGATTAATGTCTTCTCGGAGCACTTAAAACAACACAACTAAATCGTGATTTGCATAAAACTAGTTAATTTAGAAGTTTACTCTGTTTATCGTTGGGTGCGAACTCGTACATTATTTCCGCAAACAGAGTTGAAGCAGGAGTTGGAGCTTTGATAGAAGTGCATATTCTCTTTTTACAAATCGGATTTTTGTTATTCAGGCGTTGTACTCATAGAACATTCCAACCTAAATGGATTTAGTACAAATATTTTCCAACAAACGGTTGTCTGATTCTTTGTGTACAATCACAGTTTTGTGTGAAGTGTCATCGAACAGATAGCTTACTGGGCTGTTTACGAGGCGACACAAACCAGATGTTGCACAAAGAGCGGCTGCACCTCACCACCCTCCTCCACAAGAATCTCGTAAAAGGAATTTCTCGCGCCCTTATCGCTTTTCGAAATAAAATGTAGCTCCCCGAACCGTACGTGTTTTATTACAACGCGTCTCCTTCAGGATTTATCTCATGGTCTCCGCGCCGATACTGAACTCGTTTTTTTTACATCGAGAAACATTTGAAAAAGAACTTCGCTTATGCGATTTGCTCCGCTCGAGTTTTCCTTTTACTTGTGCAATTTTATATCGTGGTTAAAGATCCGAAGGAGTTCTGTCTTGTGGGATTACCGATAAATATGTTCTACAGTTTTCCATTGTTCTAAGCAATTGTCTTTCCTAATCCACTTGTCACGTTTTCTATATTCGATAAGATCAACACTTTAATGTGTATGTACTAATAAAAAAACATTAAAAAACGTTTTGTTTACCGATAAAGTAATCGTAGTCGTAAAATAGTCGACTTATCAGTTCCGACGATTCTTAACTGTCGTTGTAACGTTACGTTGAAGCGATCAATTACAGGTTTGTTTTAACTTTTATGTTGGCTTCGTACGTGTCTTCGTTTACCGTAACAAGCGCTGAGTTGAAAAATGTTAAAACTATAATTTATGTGCATTTTATTATGAATTGGACAAACAGGCAATTTCCGCAGTGAAAATAGTAAGTGGATGATTAAAAATACATCTTAGTTTTATTTGTGCAACTGCTCTGTTTCACACTAAAACCCCGTGACAATAGTAATCAGTTTATTGTCCCACTTTTTAGTAAACACGACTTTGATTGGACTCCGCCGTCCCCAGCTTGTAGTCGTAACATATATCTATGACCGCTTGATTAATGACCGGAATATGTCAGCTGTCAGGGCTGTCACAACTCCGGAGCTTGTGCTTGTTAGATCCATCGCGCCCCTTCCCAAATATGGCAGCCCTAAATAGAGGTTACGTTTTTTAGTAAAGGACCCAACGTTTTTATCGAAGGAGTGACAGAAGTGTCTGAGAGTAATACTCTAATGCGTTTTACGTCCGACTCCGCCCTAATCCGCGGGTAGCTCTCTCCGTAGCGATAGCCGACGACGATGCTCATATTTCTGTTTTATGTACTACCGTGATGTTAATATCTAAGGTTCACGAGGAAGGCTGCGGTCGAGATTAAAGTAGTAATTCCTTTCCTCATTTCCATTAGAACTATCTAGGCCGAAGCTACTCGGCTTCCTGCATGGGCTCTTCATTTTCACACGCACGCACTCAAAGATTATGCTGATATATTTAAATGTATTCGCTATGGAGAATTTTTTTTGTAAATGAAATTACCACATTTATTTTGGAAGGTTTCGGTGCCGTATAATTTATATTTAGAAGATCCTTTTTCAATGTCGAACAAGGTATTACGTATAACTGTGTCTATTTTATAAATGAGGCAGGGTCATCAATTACATGCCAACCAAGCAACGATTGATGAATACGGGTGTGAAAGGTTCTCGGAATATTCCTAAATAATACAATTTTGCTATTATCTAATCACGTGATGTGCATGTGTTGACTTTGTATGTATAATAGTGTATTTCTGTACAATGGGGCAGAGCACGTCGCACGTGTGCCACCCTCCCATAACTCGGGTGAAAGTATAAATAAACAAGGCTTGCTGATATCTGTCATCCAAGGAATTAGATTTATTTCGGCTCTGGCGGAAGGTGAAAGACCCTAGCCCTCGTGAGCTGCGGAAACATAATATTATCACTCTGCTCTGACGGATTCGAATGCAAAAGGATATTGAATTAAACATGATGCGCTTACGACAAATTATTCTATTATAAGATAGAAAAACGTAGATTCTTGAACATTCTGATTCTGACTGTATGCTGTGTATTTAAATAATTGAAATGGTCCACGCTTTCTTACCCTTGCTCGTGCAAATGTTTAACATAATGTAAGTTACATCAAATTGTTTTTATAGGGTAGGGTAGCGTCGGCGGTGAAACTTGTCCAATATTGTGAACTATAGCTCGGGTCAAAAGGCGCAGAAAAAAGAATCATTTTTTCTCCGGTAAGGGTGGTGTTTTTTTTGTTGAATTATGTTAATGTTGGTGTGACAGAGGGTAGGGCCGCGGCCGCTACCGATATTTAAATTCGTCCATACCAGCCTTCTGAATCATTTGCCCTTGCCAATGGTTTTGTTTTTCTGGCTTTAAATCATACAGTTTTTTAACACAGGATGATCAAAGAGCCATTAAGCTAGTCTTTGTATGTAACTATATTTTCATCAGTTCAGATAACTTGCAAACACCAATTAGTACTTACTAATCAGTGAGAGAGCCTGCTATAGGTAATTAATTTCACCTGTCCGTCACGATGAAGCCTATCGCCTATCTACTCCCGTATTCTCGCTTCAATTATCTCGTAGCAACATTATTTATCTCTGATTTTGTTAGTTAGAATGTGTGGTTAGACTGTTCCTTTTCAGGTGTGAATAATGTAGTATCTTAATTGCACTAGCATTTCAGTTCAGCATAATTAGTAATAAATTAATTAGTTACGTAATTTTGATTTCCTTTACTAAGTTAGTTAGGTACTAATGACCAATACGTAGCCTCAAAAGGCTATTTTTACACACAATCTAAATAAACGTAGGCACTCATCAAGTGGACTGTCTCGCCGTAGTAAATGGCGAACGAATTGATCGATTTCCTGATTGAATCGACGATAAAACAAATGGAGTGCTCAATTTAAATAGATTGAATGGGATTTATGTTTCATTTCGTGAGCTTCGGCGTGAATCAGTTGAATCCCGCGACGTGAACTCGCCAGCCACAGCGGCTGTGGCCGCGCGGCAGCTTCAGAATTGAAACCGGAATTTCATCGTTTAAAAAACTCATTATAAAATTCAGACGGATGGGTTCACACCAATTTCATGTTCCTAGTTAACGTTTCGCGATACGTAAGCTGGTAATTCGAGTGCAGTTACAATAGTATGTGTAAAGTGTGCGTGTTGGCCGGCCATGTGACGTGGTTGGCGGTACCGCACACGCACGCGCTGCGCTATCGAGCCGGGACCAACTGTTGAGTGCTATCTCCCGCCACCCCATGCCTTTGAGATACAGCTCCGCTCCCCTCGAGGCCCTCCTACGCGCGAGGCGCGTGACGTCATCACCCACAGTCATATGCTTCCGAGTCCCGACGGGCGACGTGAGCGTTCACGTTACATCATTAAATTTTACTGTGGACAGCATTAAAATCGCATGTTTTATTACTATGTTGATTGCCGGCGGCGCATCGACTACACTTGGGAAAGCTGATGTTGTTACATTGGAGTAGCTTTTGTTTTTAACTGGCTTGTTCTATCTGGACATATCTATCACTCATTTGGCCTCCCATGAGTGATATTTTACATAGTATGGTACACCTACAATTACATTTAAAACAGTAATAAGAAAGGATTTTCCTGAATTCATTTTCAGTTTCAGAATTTTTCATGGTCTTATTATAAACGTTTCGACCCTTTTTAATTAGAATCATCTTTGGAAACATTGTTATCGCAAAAAGTAGCAAAAAAACTACACAATTTTCTTGTTTACCCCACTCGACTTAAGCTTATCCAACTTCGAAACTATTAAACAGAGAATTTGTGGAGAAAAACATTTAATAAGATTATGGGGAACTTGTTTGTAACCTACTTAACAGTTGTTAGTAGAATACAGCGGAACATGACAATGTTACAAAAAATAAGAATAATGTTTCAGAATCGATGTTTTGTCTGAAAGCCTGAAAAATTGACACGTTTAAACTTTAGGTACCAACGTGATATACACCTACTTAATCACTCTACCAAACACACACAAGGCGAAAATTCTTCGAATTTATAACAAAAACATCATTTATTCACGAAACATGCCAAAGTTCTCGCAAAGCAGGCACTTACGCCAAAGTTCGCGCCAACTTTGACACGTGATGATTACTTGTCATAAACTGTCACCTCCCACGGCTCCCACCGTTCCGTCACTCCGTAACCGGTACATTTTGACACCTGTCGAAGCTAAGCCAGACTGATTGGAACTTACTTTCGCCAGGATTTTGCAGTTCTCAGAAGCTTACAGGATTGTTACTTATGTTTGCGAAAATCACGCGTTAAGTATTGATGTAATCTGTGATTTATTTCGGGGTAGAAAGAGGATTTTTACGCACTAGTGTTTTTTTTAAATTGATAAAGGAAGTTGGAATCGCACCGTTTACCTTATGTACGGTTACCGGAAGCTGAAATACGTTTAGAAAAAAGCTGGAATTATAATGGTGAAGCTTTGTTCAAATTAAGATAGGTAGACGTTAAGAACTTCCATTCTGTTGTACAATCGCTAGCTACTTCCAAGACCTAGTTCTACTGCAGTTTATTTTCAGCCACAAGGCATCGTAAAATTATGGTAAATCTCGGCCACTGTTACAGTGGCTGGTATTTCCGTTAACAAACTCCAAACATAAGCCGAACTGTAACCAAACTTCGGTTGTTCCGTCCCGCGAGTACCTACACTGTATGGCGGCCGGCCTGACTCACTTAATTATCCATTCAAAATTTCCGAGCAGATAATAAAGTTAAATTGAGTAAATTGCACAGGTGGCCGACATAATGTGAACTCGTTGTGAACTACACAGTTTAAATAGCTCTAATCGGACATTTTGCCTTTTAACTGCCACTTAAAAGTTGTCTTGTTAACGATTGGTGAGACTGTAAACTGTGTCAATTACATTAATCATTACTTCTTAATTGAAGATGCACTTCAGCATTAGTTGAAGGAGGGCTTAAGATAGGATATATAGAAGAAGATTACACGTTAACATTAGGTAGGTACTAGGTAGGTACATAATTTCCACAAAGACATTAAATTCCAAGAACCTCGGGAGATTTCAGTCTTCCTGTAAAACATCTACCTATGTGGGTAGAGACATGACGTAAGTCGCCTAAGTAACCAAATTAGGAACATTACCTAGTCTACCCACAGTCAAAGTTCAGACCAAATTAATAGAAACTAAGTAAATAGTTCCTTAGTTCCAATCCGATAATAATTAACGAACTACAGTTTCCATAATGAAAAACGCAACCAATTTTATTTTCACTTCATAAAACATTTGTTCTTTATCGAAATCGCGGCGGTCCGCGGTATAAACCACGTTTTTGCTAATTTGTTTTTATGTTGGCGCATGTATCGCCGCGGTGGTCGTTCCGGCAGTTAACACAAATTGGTCCAATTACCGTCGTCTACTACCAAGATACCAATTGGATTACGAATCTAAATTCCTTCGGTAACCCCGGAAAAGTCCTCTTAAAAGGTTCCAAAAGGTAAAAATAATACGTGTATCCTGAACTTAATTACACAAATGGCAAGTTTACAGCACATATGTAACTCTACTTGATGAGTTGTTACGTCAACGACACGCACAGTTTATGGGATTAATATGTTAACTAAATGCAAATAGCAGAACATCGTACAGTACCCAGTGTAGTATGTCTGTATGGACTGGTTCAAACGCAACTAAGTGAAGACAAATAATTATCTACTGTTTTCATTAACTGAAACAAGTTGACTTTTCTGTCGTCAGTTTAGGTAGGTTTCTAAAGAGGGAAGTTTCGCGCAAGCGTTAAGGAAATGCTCTACTTTCTGAGCCGGGTGTATTTTTATACCATAATAAAACCCAGGGTTATGGTCTTTCGTTCATAGCGATCATACCGTCAGATTACACGATATCCTTGTAATCAATTTCATGTTTGCGTTATCAAAGCGTCGTTTCACGCTTCGAGTATCTAATGTAAAATATATCCATTAACGTTTTCATGTTAAATACTTGTTTATCGAACCAAATTGCTATTTCCAGTCGCCCGAGTCCCGAGCCTCCTCGTTAATCCAAACTAACTGTTCATCCATTAACAAATTGTAGCGTTCGTTGGCGTAACGGAGCACGTGCAATCCGTACCGTTGGTTTTTCTTAACTCGGCTGGTATCGAGCATGCGAGTCGATTAAGGGTGCGTGCTCGGAATCGGCATGCGCTCATTACTCCTCCCTATTCATTACTCGTCGGCTAGATAACTAATAGTCGCCGTCTTAACGCGTTTCACTGAGAACAGTTATTTCAATGAAGTCGGCTCGGTTGGGCTCCGCGCGCTGACATATTCCAGCCGTTTCGCTAAGTTGCTCCGAGCGCGCATATTAACACTTTGATCCAGTGAATATAACGTAATCGTTCCGACACCGAGCGACACCTACAACGTGTTCTCGGGGATTACAGCCAACGACATCATGTCTCGATTATACACGCAGAATTACATTTAATTAAATAGTTATGTAACGTGTTCAAGTTGTTCAACATAGTCATAAATCAAGCCGTTGATTTTGGTTTATGTAATAGGAAGAAACAAGTTTAACTATCACCAATAAAGAGGCTGCACTTTTTGATGTTAGGGAGGCTTTAGGAGGAGCCTGCTCAACTAAATTGATGGTTCTGGCAAAATCAGTTTATGACCGTTAATTGTAGGAGGTTGGTTGGTTCCACCCATCTATGTACAGCACGGGATATTAAGAACAAATGCTGCTCTATATTTGGAACAAGAACTGACATACCCAAGCCTCGTAAAACTCTTTTATCCTTATGCAGTGATGCTAACAATGGATGTGTTGTTTCAGTACACGGGTACGGGAATGGGAGGCGGCGGACGCGTGCCCACGGCGGCTTCTCCCGCCAACACGGCGTCGTCTTCGTCGTCCAACACGGGCTCGGCCGGCGGCACGCGCTCCACTTCGCTGAGCACGGCGCCGCCGCCGCCAGCCTCGTCGGCCTCCACCACGGGCGCCGCCGGCGAGCAGCTCAGCCGCACCAACCTCTACATCCGAGGCCTCAGCCAGAACACTACCGATAAAGACCTCGTGCAAATGTGCCAGATGTAAGCTTATCACCAACACACAACATCTGTCCCCGATCATGTTACCAACTTTAATTTACTTTCTGTTTTCAGGTATGGCAACATAATTTCAACAAAAGCAATATTGGATAAAAATACGAATAAATGTAAAGGTAAACAACATTCATACCGTACGTCCTCTTTTATATACATTGTTATTATTATAGCCAGTTACCGAGATATGTACATGTAAAGTACTATACCTACCTAGATAAAAATCTGTGCATAGTATCTCACGTATGTATTTAAATATTGTTTTACAGTATATTACTTGAATAGAGTTGCATTGATACGATTATTCGTAATTGAATTATTTAAAACAATATATTAATATTTTCTAGAATACCATATACCTACCTTCATTAAACTAACCCATCTATGGTGAGACTTTTTTCCAATATATGCACGAACACTAGATACATTCAATTTGATTCATATTTATAACATTATCATATTTAAATGTTTATTTAATATATTTTTCTAGTAGATATATTATCATGTTCACTATATTTGCACCCAAGCACAGATGATACAAAATTATTACCTCGATATGAAGTTTGCACAGTAATTTAAATGTTCATCACGATGTTACCCTTTTTCTTCGATGTCACATTTTCATCACGCTAATGTCGAGTAGGCAATATACTCGCGCTCATTAGTTACATATCAAATGTATGTACCATAGCGTCCATAGCTGTTCTTTCTTTGGAATTTTAGATATATGTTTCAACATACATACATAAGATCAAGCATGAGTCATCGAAATTACTAAAAAAACTTTTTTTAAGCGGTCCCCACCGGCTGAGGTAACTCCCTAACTATACAATAATTCACCTTTTTTTCTCAGGTTACGGTTTTGTAGATTTTGAAACGATCGCGTCGGCTGAGGCAGCTGTTAAAGGATTACAAGCCAAAGGTGTTCAGGCCCAGATGGCTAAAGTGGGTATCTGGTTCCTGCGTAGACTGAACCGTGTACGTTGTGCATGCAAGTAATACTATTATGACTAACCGCCTGCTCCTTATCCGCTCTCTCATCCCATCGTCTTCTGTTTCTGCTCCTTCGCCTATACTAAGAAGACCTACAACAACTAACTCTTAACTCCCTGTTCCAACTAAAATCCTTAAATTAATATCTAATGAATGTCCCGAACGCCATTAAACACAAAAGGAATGGCAACTGTGACTTAAAGCGCAGCGCAATAAATGTTTCTTGTCGGGAATTGGAATCGTATAACGCTATTGAGCCTTTCATAATTTAATTTATATTGTCCGTTACTTAGGAAAATGGCGGACTTTTCGCTATTTAGACAGTTGCCTTCCCCACTGATCCGACCCTTTATTCCTTCTTCCCTTACTTATAGCTTTAGTACTTATACCCCCTGTCTAAATAAGAAGTGCTGTTAACATACATAACTGAAAGTAAAGAGTGATCCCTATCTTGTTATCTCTGCTAGATTTGAAATTAATGCATAAAACGTAGCAGCATCCCGATCCATGTAACTTGAGATGAAATCTTCGACGTGCTCCTATTTTCCAGCCATTATTATAATGCCTAATTGTTTGATTCAATAGATTAACTGTCTAGAAGTAGGTCCTGTGTTTAGATCTTCGACAATATGGGCGATAAATACTTTGAAATGTCCCGGTATTAACACAGCTACCACCGAACACGATCATTCATTTGTGTAGTCCATTCGGGAAACGACACGAGTGGTAATGTTGTGACAGCGTATACTCAAACGAACCATGTAACACTAACGTGTTGTAAGTATGTTATCCCTTCAATGGTACGCAAATCGACGCAAATATAACGCTTACTTAATTCTATACTTCAGACATTGTTTCATCCTATTAATTCTATACTATTGTCGTATGCTTCCGCGTTATAACAATGTATAATTATATTATCGCTACTGGGCTCGGGTATTTCTATGCTTTCGATATTAAATTAGTGTGTATGCGAGTTTTAACTAGCTTCGTAATCTCTATGCTAAATGTATATGCCCATGTCGTTGATAACACCTACGTAATATTAGTACATTAGATCAATCTGCTGATTTACGTCAGAGCTGGCTTCAGTGTCTAGATATTCTATGCGGGCTTCAAGCTAATTTTTACTAAGAACAATTTCACAGACACGTTAAATTAACGCTTAGAGACATTTAAATTAATAGTTAACAAAATAAACAAGACATGTTGTTATGCAGACGTTGATATCTTATGACGTCACAGTCTGCTCCGTCACACTCACGTACACATTGGAGACATGTAAATAAAACAGTATGTATTAACTCCCCGATTGACAATGCTTTCCTAATGGTGGGTGGCAAAAGCAACCATGCAATGGATATGTCTGTGTCATATGCGCACATTAAAGCATTCACAGTGGTTCCGGGGCTTGTCACATGGTACTTATATGAATCTCAAATCCCCACAATAGCTGAACGTGCAAAGCACTTCAAAGTATTTCAGTCTCAGCACTTGTTTAATATTGTTAATTAATCACCCACTGTGGTGCTCAAAATTTTCTGATAATGTCACTGAAATTTCCAATTTGAATTTTTAAACATTGAAGATTTGGAGAGCAAGTTCTTCACCTATTACTCCGGGGCATTTACAGCAACAAGAACAGGATCCTACCAACCTGTACATGGCCAACCTGCCGCCGCACTTCAAGGAGAATGACGTGGACCAACTGCTGGCCAAGTTTGGCCAAGTGGTGTCCACACGAATCTTGCGTGACACCCACGGCCAAAGCAAAGGTGTGGGCTTTGCAAGGATGGAGTCCAGGGAGAAGTGCGAGCAGATTATTCAAGTAAGTGGAAAAAGTACCTTAAATAGAAAAAAAAAACATTTATCAGCAATAAAATCGCTGTTTCCAAATTTTTTGCACATCATACCGCGAAAATTAAATGTGATCTATTGATGTTGATCAATAAAATATGTCCACCCCTTATTTGTTTACCATACTTCCCGAACAATCAGAACGTTATTTTAGACAAAACTCTATAAAACCAAGTTAGAAGCCCTATAAAGACTGACACCAGATAAGGCACTAACTAACACTAACCACACGATAAAGAAGAAGACAAAACTCAACACATTTCCATTTGTGTCAGATGTTCAATGGCAACCCGATCCCGGGAGCTAAGGAGCCTCTCCTAGTTAAGTTCGCCGACGGCGGTAACAAGAAAAAGGCGCTGTACAACAAACAAAACGATAATGGACGTTCATGGAGGGACAACGCCGATTCCATTACCCAGGTAGTCAGTTGACAGCTATCCATTGCATACCTAGCTTACATCATCATCATCATCATCTGCATATCCTCTACTACAAATATCTCAAGTCTCCCAGCCATAATCATCTTTCACAGTCTTTTCATTTTCTCAGTCATCCACAACCATATCATACCAAAAATTCAGTACCTAACTAGAGTTAAAGAGAATACGTAGAGTTTGTGCATACAAACTTTAAGGAGGTTAAAGTTTGTCCTACATATTATAATTCACCATTGCATGTTTCATCATTACATATAACCTGTATTGGACTATATATACGTCACAAGAAATAGACAGCACCCATAAAGGGAGTGATATACGTCAAAGGAAGATGTTGCGTTGGAATAATCGAACTACCTGCCAACAGCAATTCAATAAATAGATTTTCAGTTTCGGATGTGAGAGAGCACCAAGACAATTATGTCACTAGTATGGGGTGCGTCTACAATACTCATGACTGATTGATAAGCGCCGCATAGCAATGAGCCCCTCCTTTAGTTTTAATTTCGTCAAACAAATTACGTGGGGTTAGTCTATTAAAGAACCGGTACCTTACATAACTCAAAGTCTTCATTAGCGATAAAATTAGCTTAAGTCGCTTTCCGGTAGAGATAGTTGTGCAAGTTTTATCAGGATAGAGCCACCGAGTTACAAGCGCAAGTTAATATTTAACTCGTTATCTACGCGACTTCAACTTCTTCATTGAACTAAAGAAAACAAACCGCATAATAACATTATTTTGATTCTCGTATTCTATTCTCGCCGAGTTGATAAGAAACGACGCTGATTTAGCGGTAGTTGTATGTTAAAAATGACAAAAAGCATATTTATTAACATGTTCGGCATATGGGGGGCTCCTATTTGTGTCTGCGAGTTTTAAAGTATCCTAACACAAAGGGGATGGCGGGGTCCTGAGACTCCTGAAAGCGAGCGAAGCGAACGAACTAAGAAAATGTTTGAGTCCGGGTGCCACAAGTCCAGAGCTCGCTTCGCTCGCTCTAATAATAGAGCATGGGCCCGGTCTCTTTTATCTAACTGCCCATCCCAACACTTTTACTGGGCATTTTTTTCTGGCTGAGTATTTTTGTACTGATATTACCTATACGATATTTACCGCCGAAAAATTAAATTATTTACATTATTTTATTTACTAGTCATAATTTTTTAAACTGTTATTTAGCCATTCAGGAGTGAATGGCTAAATAACAGTTTAAAAAATTACTAGATTAGGAAAGAATCCGATCATGCTAGGCTCGAGTTTCTGTCAACCTTTTGCGAATGTAAGTTGATCAAAAATCAGCTTCATTCGAAGTCAACCTCTTCGGTTTTGTAATTGAGATGTCCCGAATGACGGTTTCGTTTTCTAACTTAACTTTCTAACTAACATTGCATGTCATCAATTTTGTAATTACTGGCTGATTCTGAAGAATTCGTCTCGACAATTCCAGGCCGCAATGGCTGTGAGCGGTGTTTACGCCGGAGGAATGGGCGGCGGCGCCGGCGGCGAGTGCGCCGGCATGTACCGCGGCGGCGGCGGCATGTACGGCGTGGCGGCGTTCCACCACCACCCGCAGCTGCACCACCACCACCACGCGACGCACCCGGCCGCCTGGCTGGCGCCCTACGCCGCGCTTATCCCGCCCGCGCACCCCGCGCACCATGCTACGCACCCCGCGCACCCACACTTACCCATCGACGCTGTGCCTAGCCAATACGTAAGTGCCCCGTACTCATTTCACAACTAAGCAACTGGCTCATTTCTCTCAATTAGGTACATCATTTCCTGTCTTACCTACTCTACAACTCCGCAAGAACTCCATGGCAGACCTTACAGAGGGCCGGTTGTCATCCAGCGCTGACATGAGGAGTGCGGTGGATAGCAACCTTCGAGACGGCCTATAAACTACACAACTATCGAGTCAGAGGTTTACGAGAATATATTCAGTCTGAAACAATACAAGGCTGATAGTAATTCTCTGTTTTCCAGGTAAACTGGGACAGCTTAAGGCCGGAAAATGAGTTATACGTGAGTGCACAGTAAAATTGTAATCGAACGCTCTAACCTTCCGTGTCCCATTGCTTACGATCCACCGCTCACTTAGCGCTCCTCCCGCTTTCTCTGCCACACGTTATGCTGCCACTCTGCTATACGACACTAAGTGCCTGGTGTTACCTCGTGTTTGCTAAAAATGGGAAATTAATAATACACACAAAGATGGATGATGTTTAACCGTTCAATGGAAAAAAAGAAATGAAAATTAACACACCTGGGGCAATGATATATCGATAGAGCGCTGAGACGGCACGATGTTGTGTTGCAGTATTTCACGTCGCACCCGTATCAGTACTTCGCGGGTCCCACCCCGCCGATCATCCAGATGCCGATGGAGAGCGAGCACGCGTCCACGGCGGCGTCGCCCGACGAGGCCTACCAGCCGTACCCGCCTCCCAAGTAGACCGTAAGCCACGCTACAACACTACGTGCTGTACACGAGCCAAAAATCAAAGCAACTGTGACTTTTTACAATGTTAATTTGTTTTAGTTTTAATTTGCGGCCGTTATAGACTTCATCGAAAGCTCCGCTGCGCGGCGCCCTCGCTCCGCCGGCGTCTCTTCTAGTTGTTAAGCCTATTACTTGATCGCCTCGACTATTTATTTTCTCGACGGGCTTCGTATTTGGCTGGTCCTCTTGGCTTTATGCTGGACGTTCGATTTGCTGTGATGTTTTGATGAGGTCTTTTGACGGTTCGAGGAGAGGATTTGATGTATAGATATAGTTGCAATTTTAAAAGTGTTTTGCATTATAATTTTATTATTGTTTTATGAAAATTCATTAAGATTTTAGGCGCAGATTTCGTACATGTTGACAGAATTATTTAAGATAGTTAGGTATTTATTTTAGCATAGAGTGTTTTCATGCATGAAGTGACAAATTAAACTTGTCCTCAATGCAGAAAAATCGGTAAATCTTATCATATTATTTGATTGCTAGTGTCATACTCAAAACTGTAACTATTCAGTTACCGTTTGTTGTTGACTACGCATAACATAAACAATGAACATCACTAAAAACAAACAAATGGTGCAATCACATCATACAAAAGTATTTATAAAAAATGAAATTTTGAAATTAATCATTTGTGTCATTTTATTTAAATTAAATTTTGTTTCATCCGAGTGTATGAGGAGAGCAATATCTGAGAATCGGATAGAAAGATAGGTGGAAAAGGTCATATCATGGAATCAAAAATATTAACAAAAATTGTAAAGAATAATGAAATGATTATGTGTGTAAGGGTTAGTAATGGTGGGTACACCGATTAGATCTTGTACGATTAAAAAGCCGGAGATTTAGAATCTTCGATGAGTTTAGGTATTTGTAAAATACAGTCGTTGCGTCATTTTATAGTCGGACACATAAATTCAGGCAGCTCTAAGTAGTAAAAGCAAAACTAAGTTCCGCTACAGGAGCTCGGAGCAAGTGCCTCCGGCCACCGGCGAAGGATCACCATCCTGAGGGCGAATTGTGTAGACTTATATACGTTAGCATGGTGCTCTAACTCATTATGTTCCCAGAATATGTGTATGAATATGTATGAAAAACAGTATTATTTATCAGAAACACTATTCATACTGGCGCAGTCTTCCAAAGATAGCAATTCATTTTCGTATGGCTCACTGACCCAGCGAGCGCCACGTGTATGGGCTGTCAGCCAACTATTGTCTCTCACTGATGGACATAAACAACCTCCCTGAACAAATGTAATACTTGTAAGAGGTACGTAAATTAATATTCCTTCTTAAAGTCATTATTTTCTCATCACAAATAGGATTATCGTATTTCTTATAATTTTCCGCGTGTATCTAGATGCGATTATGAAACAAACTTCAATAACAATAATGTCGTTGCCAAACCCGAACTCAGACTGAATTTATGTATACCTACTTGTAACTTTGAAATATTTCTGACCCGCGTTTTGGTTCATAACATAGGGACTGTAGGCTAGAGTCCACGCCACACGGCCCTAGCTAAGTGTACTGCGACTACTGCATGGCCACGACTCAAAGGTCTGCGCTCGTGCCACTACAGTGCTGATGATACGGCAACATTTAGCAATAAGCAGTTGTATGTAAAGTCTATTTATACATTTTACGAGTCTATACAAATTTTTGTACGTTGAAAACACATGTTTGAATACGTTAATAATGAAATGATCCTTTTTTGAGAATCATGTACTGAGTCAACTGTAGTTGTTATTTTGTAGGCGGTCGGCACATTCCACTAGAAGAAAACTCAAACATAAATTCCACGATTGATTTCCACATTATAAAATGTAAATGGATTTGAAATCCAAGTGTAAACACACCGTTTTGGTGTAAACGAGCACTTTTTGTACCATCACGTAGGTTTTGGGTACACTTTATGACTTTATATGAAATTTAATATTTTTATATTGAATATATATAAATTATACATGGATATGTATACATGTATATACATTGTTGATGGGTACGAGTAAAAGCCTACTATATCGCAACTGTTTAATTCTATTTTGGCACGTCAAGAGTTTCATCAGAACCAAAGTATACAAATCATTAAAGTCGAGTAAGAAGTAGGAAAATATTTATTAACTCAGGGACTGAAGACTAGTTAAATGTTTGATATATTAACTGTATTTTAACTGACAATTAAGCGGTAACCTCTTTGTTCAAAACCTGTGAACCGACTTAAAAGAAACAATACAGGAACTGAAACTAGCTAACGGCAGGTTTTGAATGAATAACGTAGATTTTGAACGAGTAAGTAGATCTGTACTTGATTTGTAAACAAACATTTTTATTTATTCAGGAAAAGGCTGAACTGTACTGTTGTTCCGTAATGAATTACTTTTTGAAATGTACATACATTAGCTCAAAATATTTCCACTAGTTTCGTACTAGTAACTTACTGGTAAACATCTTCCACGTAGAGGTACAATGTAACTCACGACTCGAGTGTGAACAGACAAAACGCAAACACGTAGGTAGCCCCAGATAGTAGTTGTATTAGCTGACTGCCTCATGACCTACCGGACGATCGAGATCGCACGATCGCAATGAGCTGACACAGGTTCGACGCATTCACGCCTCACGGCAACTCTGCAACGTTCGGGTGAGACGTACTGACCCACAATACTCCGACGATCAGGCGAGGATGAGCACGACGCCTGATCAAGCCAAATTTTATTGTACTGAATAAGAACCGCCTTTACTTGTGAAATG
The DNA here is from genome assembly GCA_949774965.1 of Diarsia brunnea. Classification (NCBI taxonomy): domain Eukaryota; kingdom Metazoa; phylum Arthropoda; class Insecta; order Lepidoptera; family Noctuidae; genus Diarsia; species Diarsia brunnea. The sequence goes on from OX459011.1 coordinate 9,767,924, forward strand.
TAATAACCATAAAGTGCAATGTAGTACCGAGCGTCGCGTGCTACTTAGTTAAGTATTGAACGTTTAGTGTTCCACGTACACTGTGGCTTCCTGTAAACGCAGTCTTCCGATAGATATTTCCGCTAAACTTTGCATTTAAAATTGATGTCGTATTATATAAATTCGTTTCACGTTATGAGTATCACCAAGCCTTGGTTGAACGTACCGTTTATAAGTGTATCGTATGATTTCCTCGCTCTAATATTTTAGTTTCATTCCAAGAAACAAATCGTTGTTTCCGTGAATTGTCGTTGTATAAACAAGTATGTATTTTAGAGTAAAGACATGTACCAAAACGAGTTCACGTATCGCACGTGAAGTATTCATCTAAGTGACTTGTAGTTATAGCGTGGCACGGTCCTGTGTAGTAGAACACCGTCGAAAGCAAAGTATTTTAGCACGAAATTATTTTTCTAATGCTTCCCTTCCATTTAAGCAATAATTAGTTGATTTGATGGTAGTGCCTTCAGCTTCCTCTAAAGTAGTGCTCAGGTATGATACAGTATCGCAGCTGCATGTGCTTTACACAATATTTTTACAGGTAATAGAGAACTTACCGTATTACATAAACGTAGTGATAATGTTAAAACTATGTTTAAATATTTTGTAATAACAACTTGAAGAAAATGATATGTGGCTGTCTAATCGTTGCATTTTTCACACATTATGTAAAATTAATTGAACTCGACAGAAACGTAGATGTTCCTAGTTACACTCACTTGTACATTCTAGACATGTGTGATAATGATAACTGATAACAATACTTTACTTTGAGATTACGGACGATGAATTTGTATTAATTACCTTATATAATATAATAATATGTATGTAGTGAGAACTAAATAAAAAACATTAGATGAGCACAAAGATGCGATTGGGGAACCAAGTCTTGAAAACCAAAACTATGTTTCAACAGATAATCATGTCGAAGAATTGTAATATTAAGTAGATGTTTTTAAAAATAAGTCATTTAATTATAAGCGAACGCACGGATATGTCATACAGTGAATAGTGAAGCTACGGGCACGATAACGAATGACGGCTAGGATTAGTTCTTAGGCTTAATTTATAGATAGGATAGAATAGAAAACAATGTTTCGACGCTAAGATAGATAGCATAGAGCCTTAGATTTAATATATTTGTGGGGCAGGCGGCGCGGGCGCGTCCTGCCGGCTCTAGGGTAGTTTCCTTTGTTAGTTTATTAAATAATTTAATTTGAATGGACTGAAGCCGGCACGCCGCGCGCCCGCGCCGCCGCCATAGCGTAACTAACGTCTAAGAAATAGTGAACACATTCTTGATAAGTTTCAGTTCAACAAGTTTGCTTTCACCTCTTTCGTTATGTAGTCGGATAAGTGTAAAGAAGAAAATTACATGAAAAAAAAAACGGAAGTGTCGATACGAATGTATTTGTCCAATGTGTATTAATATAGTGTGGTGTTGTACCCAGCAGACTAGTCTAGACAGTAGCATAGTATAGGTAAATATTTAGTTAGGTAGTATTATAGAATTATGAATGCAAAAATAAAAACTTCATAAAATGTAAAAAAAAATGAAATGAAATTGTTGGTAAGACAGATTATTTTTAAGGGACGTGTTGCTTCGTTGTGTTATGGTATGAGGTTTAGCATAACTATGATAATAGTGTAAAAGCATTTCTCGCAGAGAAACGACGAAGAGGAAAGTTATGTATCTATTTTGTTACAAAGTGTTTGCAAGTTTCTATATTGTGCTATGAGCATTTTATGTGACCCGCATTATTTATAGTTATGCTGAATGGAATCTAAAATATAATATAAATAAATCAAAATGGTACTAAGAAGCATGTTTTATTGTGACGACTCATGTTCCTTTGCATTGAACATATTTTGTAAGAGCAAAATGATTGAATAAAATAAAACAAGCGAAACCAAATCTTGTGCATTATTTTCTTTCCCTTTCCCTTATTTCTAAGAAAACTTTTGATCAAAAGATTGTTCTTTTGATCAAAAGTTTCAAACAAATCACGTAAATATTGTTATTTACGTGATTTGTTTTATGTTGATATTATAATTATGCAGCATTTGACCTGCTAGAAAAATCTCAACAAAACTACAGGCAATAGAATAGGGATGTTTCCCGACGAAAAAAATAAAAATCAGTTTAGTCCGTCAGTTAGATTATCGAAAAATATTGGATACGTGTTTTTTTTTATCAAATTAATAAAAAATGACGAAGATAAAACGCGTCAAAGATCATGAACGGGCGGGTTGTGACTGGCCGGTAAAAATGTACTGCAATGTGACGTCATTCGAGTTTTCGAAGGACTGTATCGTCTTCATTTTTTGTTTATGTGAAAAAAGAAAGAATATATTATCTATTATCTATATATATAAAAATGAAACCCGTTTTCCGTTGTCACGACTTGGCATGAAAACGGCTTGACCGATTTGGCTGATTTTTTTTTTTAAATGTTCGTTGAAGTTCAAGGATGGTTCTTACGGCGAGAAAAATTCGAATAATGGCCGGAAAAGCCCTAAAAACAGCCCTTTTCTTTTTCCCATACAAACGTTTTCTAACTAAAACGTAAAATCAATTTGAGCTTTAATACCGTACCCATAAAGTTCAAGTGTTAGTGGAGAGGTTCCGGGAAGGCAAAACAATTGAGTGACGTTCAGTTGTTCAGTCAACGAATGACAACTTCAAACAGACCATACGACATTATCACAATAATCACAAATAATTACTGTTTCTTTCCCAATAGAAAAACGATTTTTCAAATGGTGTTTGCGTATAATATAAAAATTAATTGCTGTTAGTTAGTCGCGCTAGAACTAGAGAACGGGTAGACCGATTTGTCTAATTTTGGTTTTGAAACATTTGTGGCAGTCCAGAGAAGGTGAGAAATTAGTAGTATGTATGTAGGTAGGTAATAGGTAGGTGGTAGGTAGTTGATACGTAGCCAGGTAAAAGGGCATTGCAACGCACGCGGGGTACAGCTATCTATATAAATAAAAATGAATTGCTGTTCGTTAGTCTCGCTAAAACTCGAGAACGGCTGGACCGATTTGACTAATTTTAGTGTTGAAATATTCGTGGAAGTCCAGGGAAGGTTTAAAAGGTAAAAAAGTGGTAGGTAGGTAGGCAGGGTAGTAGGTAGGGTAGTAAATAGGATAGTAGAGTAGGTATGGTAGGTAGGTAGGGTAGGTGGTAGTAGGTAGGTAGGTAATAGGTATGTAGTAGGTAGGTAAATTAGTGGTAAGTAGATAGTTGGTACGTAGGCAGGTAGTATGTAGGAAAAAGGGCATAGCAACGCATGCGGGTACAGCTAGTATTATATAAAAATGAATAGCTGTTCGTTAGTCTCGCTAAAACTCGAGAACGGCTGGACCGATTTGGCTAATTATAGTGTTGAATTATTCGTGGAAGTCCAGGGAAGGTTTAAAAGGTGAGAAAGTTTTAGGTAGGTAGGCAGGGTAGTAGGTAGAGTAGTAGGTAGGGTAGTAAGTAGGATAGTAGAGTAGGTAGGGTAGTCGGTAGAGTAGTAGGTAGGGTAGTAGGTAGGTCGGGTAGTAGGTAGGTAGGTAGGGTAGTAGGTAGGTAGGTAGGATAGTAGGTAGGTAGGGTAGTAGGTAGGTAGGGTAGGAGGTAGTAGGTAGGTAGGTAGTTGGTACACAGGCAGGTAGTAGGTAGGAAAAAGGGCATTGCAACGCATGCCGGGAACAGCTAGTATCCAATATTTTTTGAAAATCTATCCGAGGGCCTAATTTGATTGTGTTTGCCAACTACCCTATTACTTGCATTAAGACACAGTCTTCCAGTACGGTACCGGTACAGATCGATACGGGTAAAAATAGCCCCATACTTTGTGCCTCGTTGCCCCCATGAGATCGATTTGGGTTCGATTCCTAGGTCGGGCAGTGTCATACGATTTTACTATCAGGAATTTCTTAGTAGCAGCTTAAATTTAAATGTTTGCAGTAGTCTGTACATACTGATGGTGAATATCACCCATGCGGTAGCGAAATACAGTTGAAAAATCATCAACTTCCTCAACTGGGCGAAACCATCATAACGGACATTTGCACGCGGTTATCGACTTTATTTCGAGGAAGATAGGGTTTGTTTTTGTCTCAAAATTAAAAACGCAATAAAATTAAACTTATTTATTATTCGTCTTATAAACTAATAGAAATATTAATCTAAATAACATGACGTATACCTAAGACGGACGCTTCAATAGTGAATAAAACTCGAAATATATTGTAAAAATAAAATAAAAAACGTCAAAATGTATTTCGAACACTAGTAGGTATTGGTCAGTCATAAAATGTAAGTAAACCCTCACGCGCTGCCGTAGTGTTTCGCTTTGAATATCCTTAGGGTGTTGTCACTTGAGCCGCTGACGAGCAGTGCAGGGTTTGACCAATCACAGCACAGAACTTTGTCTTCGTGCCCGCTCAGGTCGTACAGGGGCGTGCGGGGACTGGAAAATTAAATAAATAACCTAAATACATAAGCATTAACATAAAATCAGCCTGCAATTGTCCAACTGCTGGGACGCAGGTCATAATTCACCACGCAAGCCCTGTGCGGGTTGGTATTTGAATACATAGACACAAAATATGGGAACCGCTTCAATGTTAAACCTTACGTCAACGAGAATAAAATACATAAAAATACTACTCAAACGAATTCAAAGATCTGGCTGTTGTGGCGCAACTTGGGATAAGCTTATATCTAGTAGCAATATTGCAATAGGCTGTGCAGATTGATGAATTGAAACAAACTATTCAGAATAATCGAACATATGTGACAATCACATATACTCGCAACTGGCCTTACGTGCTGGATGTCGGAACAAAAAAAAACAAAAACGTCCTAAACCCACTCTCATGAAGAAAAGGCCTGTGTCCCAGCGGTGGGTCATTATTAACAGTTGTATTAACATCCCGGCTGATGGAAATAGGCTCGCCCCCTAATAGATGGGACTTACCATGGAACCGGCGAAATATGGATGTACTATTTAATCGATAGCGCACATAATCTTGCATGAAAAAGATTGAGCGCTATTGTTGCTGTATTTGCAGTTGTATGCATGAGGAAATAAATAGTTTCAAATTAAAAAAAAAAAAACTTAAATTAAAATAACATTTTTTTACTAATGGGTACACTTCTGCTTAAGCTTTCGGGGATCACAGGCGTCATGTTTTGTTAGTTTACTGGTTCCATTCAAAAATCCTACACAAATCTAAAGAGAAGGAATGCCCGGCCATGTGACTTACCTCCTAGTTTCCCACAATTTGACTTGTCCATCGTAACCAGCAGAGAGGAACAATGTGTCCTTAGTTTTGGACCAGCGGACGGACTGCACCCATCCCGTGTGAGAAGTGAACGTCGTCTTCACGATGCTTTCTGTAACAGATTTAGGTTTATAATAGTTACATTCTGTAACAAACAATGGTCAAAAAGAAAAATGTTTTGAGAAACCTAAAGATGATTTTGTATTTGAATAGACTTTGGATACAAATGCGATGAAGCAAGGAAAACCTGTACAGGCGGAGATTCATAGATAAATCTGTACTAGGCTGTAAATGTGGTGTTGTGTGGTGTCAGTACCTGTAGATCTAGGGTCATATAGACGAATGTGTCTGTCGGCTGATGCTGTCACCATACTGTTGTTCAGCGGAGACCAGTCCACGTCGAAGAATGCTTTGTTACCTGGAAGTATTTAAGATAATTATTAAGTAGGTATACAATTCAAGCGAAACTTATACCGCTTTCACATAAGGATTCTAGCAGCGCGACAGACGCGCGACTATAAACAAATAGGTACTAACGGATTGTTACGGTTGTTCGCGACTGTCGCGCTGTTATATAACGCCCTAATGTGAAGAACCCGAGCAGCCGGCTCTGTCATGGCTTTCACGCGGTATTCTTTCCGAAAAACTCAAACCGTTATTATCAGTCATAGAGAAAGGTGTGCAATGAAGGCACGTCTTTGTGTAACGTCACTAAACGATGCTAAGGCTCAGATTAGGTCGCGTTCGCGTTTTTAATTTAGTTTGGCGAACCCGAACGTGTAGTTGTTCCGTCAAAGTACGCCTTCCGATTTAGCCAACAAATTAGTTACCTATGAACGCGTCAGATCGCTTATATTAGGACGCAAGTAAGGCAGTCAGCCGCCAATTAATGATCTTACCGATTAATAATAGAACCATAAACAAATATGAGCGAATTTAATTCCCGTATAGTTTTTTCCTCGGAATGAAAGAGTATTGTCTTTAAAAACCGAGTACCAGTTAAAACAATACAAAATAAGTTACCAGCAAGCTCCTGTTTGATGCCACCAAGTTCACAGTCCCATAGTTTTAACAAATGATCCCATCCGCTGGACAGTACTGTGTTGAAATCCATCCATTGCACGCCTGATACTGCTTCTCGATGGCCTTTCAATGTTGTCAAAGGCTCCTACAGAATCATAATTAAATTGTTAATTACTTGAAAACCAAGAAAGTTGAAGTCTAAATCTAAAGTTACATGACAGGTGGCACTCTAATATATATCTTATACAGAACTTAGAAAACACATTTCCATTAAAAAAAGAATGATAAGAGAACCACTGTTACTTGTAGTGTTGCGAGAGAGCGACAAGCCTAAGCCACAATAGTGCAAACACAGTGCAAATATCAAATGCAAAAAAATAGGTTTAACTTCTTGTTGCTATCTTGTACAGATGCCAGCACATTAAGTTACTCAAAACTGTATTTCTTCCCAATCAACCCTGAATTTATGTAGTAGCTACAAACTACAATTTACATAACTAAAATTATAACAATAAAATTTACAAGTATCAAAAAGGGAAGAATTACAGGGCGTCAAAAAATTCGTCCACACCGCTGTCAACAACAAAAGTGCCCAGAAGGCTGGCAGCATTCCCACATTGGATAGCAATGCTGATTCTTTGCCCACAATATAGGCCAGCCCTCTGGTCACGTGAAGAGTTAACCTGTACCTTGCTTGCTTGGCAATTTCCTGAAATATTAAGTGGGCACTCGGACCACATGGCCCCAGTGTTTCAACCCCAAATGGCTCAAACACATAACTACCCATTAAGTTATTGTATTTGCGCCGTTTGGGGTAGATAAAATTCACCCACTAGTAATCATCATAAGAAAACTTTAAGAATGTGGAGTTTGATGTCTTCTTTCAAAATTATGTCTTTTACTTGCACCATAGGTTCTATGAGAATAATCTCCTAAATTCATCTCTCGTATTTGATATGTCTATATATCTCTATCTATATTCAGAATGCTTACCCTAGAGTTTGCATGTTCTGGTTTACTTCTTTTCTTTGCTGGTACATTATCCTCATCCGATAAACCTGAAATATAAGCATATAAGTATTGTTATTATAAATATAATATTAAATAATAATATAATCATAATTATTATCAAAGCAACTAATATACTATTGCATAAAATAGCATGAGTCATGGGTAATCTATTTTGATCAGATTTCTGTACATATACTGTTCGCGTCAAATAACTGTGCCCCTCTGAAGTTGGCTACGAGTGGCTCAAAATTACGAACAAAACTGCAACTGCGCATGCGCGAGTCATGGGGGCGGGCATTATGGCATTATAAAACTATATTTTCTTTTAAAAATATGTATTTATTTTGTTCAAATAATTTTCTACGTGACTGCACTTGCGCGATCTTTGAAAATGGCTAACTTCAGAGGGGCAAAGTTATTAGACGTGAACTATATATCTGCCGAGTTGGCCTAGTGGACACAAGCAATATTGTTCCTGGGTTTGATTTCTATGTAGAATAAATCGTTATTGGGTTTTAATATAGAGGATTTCTCATTAACTCTGTCCCGAGTTTGGATTTGTACCTAGTTGATGCCCTCGCCTTGACATCTACCTATTTCTTCATTCCATGTGGTTAGTCCCTAACTTGGTGTCAGAGCTATAACGCCGCCCAAACCCACTCTGATTTGGACTTACATTTTTGCATGATAATTTTACAATACATTCATAAATCCTATATATCAGAAGTGTGTGTCTTGGGTTCAACTTCAAGACCTATGATTTAGCAGTACGACACACCAGTACGCTATCACTGGTTGATTTCGAGTTTATTGCCCTTTATTACATGGTATTAATGTGGTGTTCTATAGATACAGCCCTGTTTAACCGTTAGGGAAAATAAGAGTTTTGTTATCTTAGTTAGGACATAACATTAAAATATTTTACAAAGAACTTACTAGCACTCCACAAGCAGACATTATTATCCCAACTGCCGGTAGCAAAGCGGTTAGCATCTGCTGACACCGCAAGACATTCTACACCTTTCTCATGACCACGGCATGTCACTACACAGTCCACCGAGTTGCGGGTTACGTTCCACACCCATAGCATAGCTGACTGGTCATGGGAGCCACTATAATAACATAAAAACTAACTGTTATGAGGTTATTTAATGTTTCCGTCAGGGCTGCGGGTTGTTTGCAAGAGATACCGCGGCCTCGACATAAAGGGCTAAGAAGGAACATGGGTGGTTTTTAGTTAGTAGAAGTCTGACACTCCCTTTCACTCTGCCCAAGAGCGGGAGGGGTTATTTGATGATTTAACCGCCAAAAAAAAAAGTCCAGTCGGAGCTGTGGGTAAAAGTACCTGTAACAATGCCAAAAGGATCTTATACACCTAGTCATTGCAGCCTTCTAGTTACGGATCTATTGGAGGTCAAACTTTCAATTTTTTTATAAGTAAATTTTTGAAGTTCACAAGCTATTACATTTTAAGTACCTTCTCGACCCCAAAACTATTCAAGGCATTCATCAACACAATGTTTTGAGTGGGTTACATTGAGTCCTACCATAAAATGTGATTTGTAAACGCAAAATAATTTTTGCATAGTGTTTTAGTTGTAAGTTGTACTTAATTGGTAGTACAGAATGCTTGGCTGACAGCATCGTAATGGGTCCGTTTAGAAGAGTCTGTTTTTAGGGCCTTGTAGAAGGCAGAGGACAAGGTGTTGTGGTGCAGCAGTGGACTGCGATAGGCTGAGTTGATTGATTGATACATCACTCACTCTAAATAGAGTGTGGTTCAAGATTATTATTTCATTTATCTTACCTTGCAAATACTGCTTGATCATCATTGAAAGAGACCCAAGATACCGCCTTAACTGGAGATGTGTGTCCAGGAATGGCAAGTTTATGTTGACCCTTGGTACTCCAAATGTGAATACTGTTGTCATAGCAACCAGATAATATCCTGAAAGACAAAAAATAAAATAGCAATTATTGCAACACATTTCAAACATGAGAAAAACCTAGAAAACAATATCGAAGAGTTTAGAAAATAATCTCCACTTACCAGTTGGAGTGTGCATGGACTGTAGCCACCCAGTCATCATGCATCAAGCAATCCTGAGGTGCCGGGGCAGGAAATCTCTCCAAATATTCTATTTCCAATGTTTCCTCTGTCGATGCCCCTTTCTCCTGCAAGTGCTCTGAGAGCGTCGTACACAGCAGCTCCCCACATACTAAGAAATCAAACTCAACAGCCTTCTCTTGTGATGGGTTTGTCTCTTTCAACAAAGCATTTATCAACGTATTAAGATCTGTCGGCTGAGTGTTACTCTGAATTGCTAAAGGGCTGTCTGGTACTGCATATCTATAACAAATGAAACAATATTTAGTATGTATACCAGCCTACCATGCCTCGCCACGCCGGATCCACAAACTTTACTCACTGTTCTTGTTTGGTTATAAACCGAACTTGTAGTTGGACTTCTGCTATTGCGGTAGACATTGTAGTATTTTAGGAAATGCGTACCACAAACTAAGAAAGAAACCACATTCAATAATTAATTTCAACAGAATAGTGTTAATTCAAAATATTTCAAAACTCCGTAGTTTCGGATTGACAATCAATCACATTGACACATGCTTTTGTGTTTGTCAAATTTAGTTTAGCATCCATGAACTCGTTTAGAAACGAATTTTAATAAAAATCCACGTTGTTTTTATCATGATCTGCCTGTCCGTTGCCCAACTATGTTGAAATCGGCTTCCAGTCTAACCGGATTCAGCTGAATACCATTATATAAATGGAGCAACTGCCTACCTCAAGTAGAGCGGAGACAAGACCAGAAAGATGATGACTGCCTATCTATCTGATCTGACCTCGAAAACCCAGTTAGGCTTAGGACTGGGTAATTAGCAAATTCTTACTCACAGAGTACATTATAATACTGTCTTACTACCAGTAAAGTTGGTTGTCAGACTTTCGGGCCATGGCTACTGACTATCTATTTAACCTGAAAAATAATCCGAGTGGTTGTTATTATGTTATTTAGCAAAAAATTTATCGCAAAAAATTTTTTGCGTTCCAGGTCCCAATGTTGAAATCCTTCGGGACCCTGGTGTAAAGCATACAAGTGTTTTTGTCGTCTCTTTCTTTCATTCTACATAACCAATATCTAGTGGCTCTTTCTTTAACCATGCTATAGAAACAAACAAGCTAAACTTCAAAATTATATGACATAAATATAAAAAAAATATTGAGGTTATCTCATATGTTTAAATGCGACGTTCGTGTGTTTATTTAAATGTGTAAAGAATAATTAAATAATTGCAGCCGCTTAAATTGTGAAAATGGGTGTATTGACCAATGGTGACAGTGAAAAAGAAGTTAATTATATTTTTCATAGAAAAGCAGGCCGGAGTATCATTGAACATCGTCCTGTTTTCTCACCGGATGGAGAGTATGTTTAATTTCGATTATTAATTCGTCTTATAACTTGTCTTATGGTCAATTACATAACTAGCTTATTGGTGATTTCAGGTCAGTAGCAATTATCGTAGAGAATATAGTACGAGTGTACAACATTCAAACAGGAGAGTGTGTTCGTACACTTGAAACGGAGACTCCAATAAATGAGCTTATTGCTATACAGTTCCCGGAAAATGAAGACTATAACTTGTATGGATGCTCAGACACAGGCTATGTTACAACTTGGACTTGGGAAAATGGAGCTGTTCTTAGAGAAGTCGTAAGTTGTCATGTTAAATAAAACTTTTACTTAACTTCTACTCAACACCACTTATGCATGGATTGTGGAATTCTGGACACCAGCGTGTTTTATACCAGATAAAACATGAGTCTTTTTCGTTAAACTAAGTATTTAAAGTCTTCTTCTTTAATTTTGTGCAATTTAAAAAAATTCTCTTTTCCTTTCAGAAACTGAGACTCCCAGACAATGTAAAAGTACATACATTTGACTTAGCAGACAGCAATGAATGCTGCATAATGAGCTCTTCAAAACAAAAACAACTTAACCTTGCCTCTTATTCTGTAAAGACGGGAGAACTGTTGTATGAGTATAAAGATACTAGACCAACATACGGAGACATGATATGTGTGTCATTAGGATGGTGTGATGGAGACCGATATGCTGCAGTAACAAATGGAACTAAGTACTTATACATACAGAATTTGCAGCGACCACATGTTAAGACTCGGTAAGTTTTACAGTTCATCATTGGCTATGTAAACGACTCTTAGAAGACCGCTGGTGGATGAAACTGTGGGGTCCAGCTATTGTCATGAATAAAACTAAAAATTAATAGATCTGTAGCCAAGTATGCATTTCAATTAATACATTTGGGTTACATATTTATATATTTACCTATTAATACCTTCTTTACAGAATAAACAACCACAATGGTTACCGCATAATGTCAGTGACTGCCAACCAGAGAGCCAATGCTGTAGCTATTACAGACACGCTGGGCAGAGCCACACTCATCAGAGGGAACTTGTTTAACTACAGTCAAATTGCAAGAGAAGTGTTGCATTGGCATTTCTTGCCCCCACTCGCTACATGTTTCTCCTTACAAGGTAATTTTGAAAATATTTGTTATTGTTTTTTTCCTGGGTTTGATTCCTGGGTCGGGCTAAAAACCCAATAACACTAATTGGGTTTTTCCATCAGGATTCTCTCAGTAGCGGCCATGGAGTCTGAACTTGTCCCCGATTGATGGCAATAGATTAGTCCCCTATTACATGGGACAAATAAATAAATGACTGCCGACTGAAATGTGGGTGTACTAATAGGTGCACTTCTGCCTACCCCCTTCGGGGATTACAAAAATATTTTACTATTCCTTTATTGTAATGTAAAATTAGATTCTCTGTATGCAGCGCTGCATTTATGTAAATGATAAGGCTAAATTAAAAAAAAAAAAGCAATGCGTCGATGATACTGCAATAGCGCTGAACTACCATCTGCAATACCGCGAAACTGCAAAAAGTAGCGAAATTCTAATTTACGCGCCGCGCTGTCCTAGTCTGTCATTGGTGCGTGTTAGTGAACACACTACTTTGAATAAGCCAATCAGAACCTTACTCTAAGGTCCCTATATTTCAATAAGATGCGCTTATCGTTCTAAATACTAAAATTATGAAGTTTTTTTTATCTCCTGTAAAGTTAATAACCTTGTAGTTACGCACTATTGCAAATAGTAGATCAGCGCTATTGCAGTATCGTCGACGAATGGATGTTCAAATACTCTAACAATCCACAGGTGAAATCAGCTGTAGCAAGGCTGGTAGTGACCTACCTTGTGAAAATCCTCTTTTGTGAATCATGTTCGTAACTTCAATGTATATTAATCTTTTTCAGGCAATTATCTATATACTGGCGGAATGGAAAAAGTACTAGTAAAATGGACTATTGGCAACTTAGCTCACAGGGCCAATGAGAAGGCTTTCATCCCTCGTCTGCCTGGAATGATCAGATTTATCACAACCAACAACAGTCATGTCGCTGTGACATTAACTAACAATGGTCAGTGTCTTTTAATTCACCTTCACTCTAGAGTCTAGCTGCTGAGTAGTACTTATAAAGTTCGATTGCCAATTAGGGCATGAATATCGGAATCTCGGAACGGAAGTTCCGATATTACAATTCCGATATTGAATCACTCAGTATCGGAATTGTAATATCATTTTTTTTTTCTAAATTTTGGGTTTTAAACTAAACCTATATTTTAGATCTTTCTGTAGCACCGAGCGCGACAGCGCGCTAAACTGTACCTGTAGCCAATTCGCTAATCATGCGATACAAGAGCAATAAAAGTCACGAGTAACATTGAAATATCAAAAAATAGATTAATCACTAGGGTGTAAACGCCACTTTGATCAAAACATCTAGGGGGTAAAAGCTACGCTACGAAATACATGATGGTTATAGAATCTCGTTTTTTAAGAACAAAGCAACTCAACCAATAAAATAAAAAATACCCTGTAACTCACTAGTGAATAATAGCAATAAAAAAGTCACAGTTTGATTACAGGTGTCATTATTATTGCGGTGAAATTATAGCCATTTTATGAGCAAGTGTGTTGAAAAGTACTTTTACATGCAATCTCACGATGAGACAGAAAAATCCCCTGGAGCAGTCACTGTTTTTATAATAATAATAATGAAAATTGTTAAAGCATAGGATAAATTTTATTTCACTAGTACTAATACGATCCCGTGGGGCAATTACCGAATTCCATAAGCTAATCACCTAAAAACTCGTGTTCAACTTCCAGCGGTGGTAATAGCGGACGCCCAGCTGCGCGTGGTGAGTACGATCCTGGAGTGCGGTGGCGTGTCGCCGGCGGCGCGGGCGGTGGGCGGAGCGCTGGTGTTCCACGGGCCGCTGCAGGCACTGCTCACCGCGGGCCGCACGGGACATCTGCAGCTCTACTCTACTATCACGGACAAAGTGCTCTACAATGTAAGTATGTCAGTGAGGGTAGCCTATGTACATTCAAAAATTCTTACGTTTTTACGTTTTTTACACTTGATTAGCGAAAACCGCTCTTACTACTCCGATATGAAGGCTTAGTTATCTTATTATAACCATAGTTGACTGTGCTAGTACGTATATTCTGTAAATTAAAGTTGTTATGTTAGGATCTATAATGGTTACTTGATTACTTCCGTGTCCATCTGTGTCATATATCTAATACACATTTTTCACATTGCAGTTAGACATAACAGAAATGAACAATTTACCATCAGAAAGGTGGAATCTATTGCCATTAGAAACAGAGGTGACATGCGCTGCAGTCAGCGGCAACGGCGAATGGCTTGTAACTTCAGAATACAGAAACGACGGCATTATATACCCCGAGGAAAAACTGAAGTTCTGGTCAGCACAATACAAAACCACTTCGCACTTACCGTTCCAACTCAACACATGCGTCAATCTATCCCACGGAGGTTGCAACGTAGTCTCTATAGCTCTCAACTATAGAGGCGACTTTTGCGTAACAGCCGGTACCGACCAAAAATTTAGAATATGGAGGAAAGAAAACACTTCGCAGACACATCGCAAAAAGATCGCGTGGAATTGTTTCACTGCGTGTTACTACTCGTCTGGGATTGGTCAGTTCGTTTCAAATAGTGTTCTCAACGATTTTAAAGATGGCTCCAAACATAAGCCTGGCAAAGATGAGGACTTACCTTATTTGAGAGAGGTTGCAAAGGATAATGATGTTATAAAGAAGCTGTTTAACATTCACAAAGAGCATTCTTTGCTAGATGATGAGACTTTGAAAGTGCCTAAGAAGAGAAATAGTGAGTATGACATGGGAGGTGTGGCGATATCACAGGATGGTTCTCTGATCGCCGCATGGTTTGGATGCAAGTTGACGCTGTGGGACACGCATCAATGTAACCTGAGTACTACATTGTCACATCCTGCGTTACGACCTAAAGGGGTACACGTTCAGTTCGGAAACAGGGACGCTGCTCATTATGTGAGTATCATATTATTCAATTTGGATTTCTAGATTATAAAGATTGTCCGTCTCATCACAGAACAAGTTTGAACTTTAGTCCAAGCTTAATTATTAAGCAAATTGTTGTGTATTTGGAACGAAACAAGAAATGTCAAGGTGTTTTTAAATTTTCATAAAAAGAAACAACTTGAACTCGTGTTTGTCGTCAATCATTTGTAATTAGAACTTTACGCTGTAGGATAAAAGTTCAAAATACATTACTTTTAACTTATATCAAAGGAGAAACCTTGTTTTATAAAAGAGTCGAATGTCTCTTTACCACAAGTACACCGGTAATATAAAGCCTTATTTATTTGCAGTTGGTATGCACAACGGAAACTTGCGTGGCAGTTTGGAGTTTATTATCATTGACGATGAAATGGCTGGTGCAAATCAACCCAACATGCTTGACCGCTCATAGGTTCTCCAGTAAAATGGCTGTAGCTACTAAAAACAATGATGGTAAGTCTCCTGCATTAACTTTGTTGAATTTGGCATGTTTTGCAGTTATGTCCACCTAAGGGCAGAGTGAGACAGCCCCAACAAAATAATAGGGTAGTTAACAAAAAAAATCTAATTAGTCTGTCAGATAGATTTCGAAAAAATATTGGACACATATTTTTTCTTTTTTTACGTAAACAAACAATGTAGTCGATACAGTGCTTTGAAACTCGTGTGAAGTCATATTCTAAGACATTAGTATGGCCTTTTTGTACCGGTGAGTGACGTCGCAAGCCCCCACTCAAATCTTTGACGCGTTTTATCTTCGTCAATTTTTATTGATTTGATAAAACAAAAAATACGTATCCAATATTTTTCGATAATCTAACAGACGTACTAATTAGAATCATATTTTTAAAAGCCAGGAAGCATCCCTATTGTAACTTACTGGGGCTGTCCTGTCTTAGTTGATGTATGATACAATGTTTTGAGATGAAATAAATATTTTATATGTTTTCTTAACTTATTTGAAACATCTACATTTTTACCTCTATGGACAGTGTCCGAATAGTTCCCTTGGTGTTCCTCTAATATATATTATTTTATTTCAGTGTTCGTGTTCACACCGCACAACTCAAAACCAATACTAACGAAGAAGCGATTACTGGACCCATCTACTGGCGTGTTCAAACAAATTACCTTTGGCACATGCTTCGATGATAATATTAAACTGTACCTTATGAGAAATAATTCTGTAAGTAAAACACAATCATTTAATGTTTTTTCAGCAAAAGATAACTAAAGCCACAAATAAGATTACACATTGTACACATATTAGTATATCGATATTCTACTTAAATGAAATTAAATGAACAAGCAAAACTTCACTAATTTCTGTGTATTTTCATCATAAATAATGCTAAAACAAAAACATCTACCTCAATTGACCACTGATTGCACCTGGTCCGAATTTGAGCCCGTTTTATATGCACGTCACTACTGTAAGTTAGTCAAAATGTTTTTGTGTAACGCTCAAAGACATAAATCGAGCGTAACATATTCCCTAAATCTTGACCAAATCTTTCGCGAAACAATCAGCACTAATGCCCGGGATCCAGGAGGCCAGTGATTCAAGCCAGGATTACAAGCTAGTGTCAGTAAGCTATTACTTCTGGCTTCGTGTAGACAAAACTAGCTTCATTTCTGGCATGTTCCAAGCCAGGGCAGTAAGACAGGACAGTTTAGTAGAGCTTGCAGTCCTAGCTCCTGGCTTGAAAAACTGGCCTCGTGTATCCCGGGCATCACTAAGCAACGCCTACTGGCCTTCCTCTACTCTTTTCATCTCACAAAGCTCTTGATAGCTGACTGAATATTATTATGTGCTTAGTTTTAATACACGAACTCTTTCAGGAGATCTACTGCATCGAGAACGAACAGACGGAAGAAAGTCGTCTAGAAGTGATATCGCACCGCAAGTTGCCCACATCTAACTTCAGCGCGCTGTTGGCTGAACAGCAACTGTCTGAGGTGCAGCCTGCCACCGCAGACACTAATGTCTTTGACGTCAATAACCTCGCCGGATCCACTATAGCACAGGTATGTTGTTTAAATATTGATTCAAAGTCGCAATCATCGCCATTATCATCCGTAGCCTTCTTTTTTATTTTGTTCCGGGGCGGAAAATCCTCATAGATTTCCTCCACCCTGAAGCGAGCGGAGGAGTCCGTCATCCTCTAACTGACTAAAAACCACAGCGGTATTCTCTTCCCACCCTTGCACCGGGAATCATGGGAACTAATGCGCCTTCCACGATCCGCAGCTAATCATCCGTAAAACTTCCCGAAATTGTCAACTTTTCCCAATCCACCTTGCTAATGCTGTACAAATAAAGTCGAAAATCTATTGAACAAATTTTACAGATTGCAATAAACATAACTCTCGAATGACACTGATTTTTGCAATGAAAACTTTTGTTATTTGTGACGGTCAATATGTAAACAAGCAAAAGAACATCGGTTGTAGACAAATAACATCTAAAACGACTGTTGAACGACGCAACGGCAGCGCTACTACATACAAACAGACAGAAATGACGAATTGTTTTTGCGTCACAGATATTTCATTGTGTGACTATTAAATGTGGACCAGACATGTAAACAAATATTTGTGTTATTGGAATTACAACCTTAACACCGTAGTATAAAGTTCAGTTAGCGTTTCAACAAGTTTATGACTTTTCACGTGTGTTAGTCACTTTAAATTGAACTTAATATGCATAATACCATCAACTGGAAACAAAACTACCCAGGCGGGTGCGATTCCTGATTTCACACATCGTGGGAAGCCAGTACAACCCTGATATCAACCTTATCTCTTTGTTTTTATAAAAGTCCTATTTCTGTAGTCTTTTCACATACAACGCAGTGTATCGATAGTCGATACCCTGGTTGCCTGATAGCACATTGACCTTTTATTAATGTCGCACTAGTATCCTTGCGACATGACGTAGTATTTACCTTTATCAACTTGTCCTTGAAGTGTTGTTTAACTCACTGGTTCTCAGGAAAATTGGTAGAATAAGTCTTAATATAAATCTGAACAAATATTGTTACTTTTCTGAATCCTTTTTTTTTGGGTTTGGGAAATCATCAAATAACTCCTCCCCCTCTGGGCAGAGCGGTAGGGAGTGTCATACTTCTACTGACTAAAAACCACCCATGTTCCTTCTCAGCCCTTGCGCCGAGGCCGCGGTATCTCTTTCGAACAACCCACAGCCCCGACGGGGGCCTTCTATGATCCTTACATCCTCTTTTTGCCTCGTCCGCATTCATACATCTGGTCATACAGGCACGAGTACTACGGACATGTCCTTTCCTGTGCTGTTTCTAAATTACCGATTATGATGTAAATCTCTTCTGTTATTACGTTTCTACCTACTTTTTAATAAAAGTTAATCCTCTGCATTTTATCTTGTGTAACATTGAGTTAGCTACAATATATTTACTTGATGATAACTTCTGAATAAGTACAGATGAAAAATACATGAGTGAATTTACTTTGTTTTTTTATGCCAAGAGCACTCCCATTTCATATAATATTATAACAAAAGAATGATGATTACACTATTTCATTAAATGCATTCTTGTTTCAGTTCTCGCTAGCATCGCCGCACATGGTCCCACCCGTAAGTCTTCTCTGCACTTCGTTTCTACAACGCTTATCTGGTATGGAACAGCTTGAACAACCTGATGACTCCCAAGAAGAAAAGCCGATGGAAGTAGACCAAGACTCCAGTGATGATGAAGACGGAGACGAGTCCAAGTTAAATGGACCTTACGCCCCAAGAGTGACGGAACTATGGACACCGAACTATGAAGCCGTCAAAGAGAAGAAATTAAACAAAATTATGAACGAACCTTTCCTAGACTTACATTCTACTAGTTCTATGTTTGGTGTGTAGTGTTTTGGTTATATTTGAAATATATTTTTATATTACCAATTTACCAACTTTTTTATTGATTTAATGAATTACCCAGTCCGTTTGAAATGCTTATTTTATAACTAACTTTAAAAAAACGAGGAGGTTCTCAATTCGGTTGTATTTGTTTTGTTTGTATTGATAAAAATCATTATTTTTTTATGAAAAGATATTTTTTGCAAAAAGTTTTTTTTGTTCATGCTGTCCCTACAGTAAGTTTTTCTGCGTTATCTGTCACATTATACTATTATCTGCAATAGATAGTTACACTACCCTATAAAACACTGCAATTATTTGTTTAGATACTACATTGCCAATGTTTCGAGACACACGCGCAAAATGGAATTATTAAATCAAGATGAAATTATTTTCATCGCAAAACAATGTGGGTTTATAAAAGTGTTAAATTGGAAAATGGAGGAGTTTTCAGACAAAATTATTGGGTATCTGGGTGACCATATGAACCTGATAATGGAAGTAGAAGCGAATGGGATCAGTTCTACACTTAAGCTGTTTGTAAAGTGTATGCCAAGGTTCGATGAATGGAAAGCTGAATACCTTAAGGAGCTGGGATTCTTCAAAAAGGAGTATGTCATGCTCAGCACGCTTTTTAACGAATTTGAAAATGGCTCAGGTAAGATATTTATTTTACAGCATCCCCATTAATTAGTTATTTGTACCTACTGTTGTCCTAATTTCTAGAAATATCTGTTACACCAGGACAAATATAATAATAGTTTGGTTAAACAAATCTCGTAATAAAAATTTCTTTGAAAAATTACAGGATCTCAAAAATGGCGTCCAAAATTACTGTTTATCAAAGAAGAAATATTTGTATTTGAAAACGTCTCGCTTCTTGGATACGAAATGCCACATCACCAGGACACAATGACTTTCGAAGAGTTGAAAGCTTCTGTCACAACGCTAGCAAGATTCCATGCTCAATCATACATTTATGAAGAGAGAAAAAGTGGCCAATTGGGCAGACCATACAGAATATTTGAACATTACAGTGATTACCTTCAAGAACCCAACAGGGGGCTAGATTGGCGGGACACAGGAAGAAATGCTGTGATTGACTATCTCAAAGTATTTTCTAAGTATAAATCGAAACCGAACTTCAATCGTTATGTAGAATCGATTCTGCCAACACTATTTGAAAGTGCAATGGACCTTATGAAGCCCAGCTCAGAATATCGAAACGCAGTAGTTCACCGTGATCTTTGGACCAATAATATTTTCCTCAAAAAGGGTCAAAATTCAGCATGTCATGCTTTGTTCGTAGATTTCCAGACTGTTATATATTCTTCTCCGATGCTAGACCTGTCTTCCCTGATCTATTTCAATACTAGAAGGAGTGATAGAGATGAATGGACTGATGAATTTATGGAAGTTTACTATGCAGTGCTATCTGAAGAACTACATGCTGAAGGAGTAGATGTAACTCACATATTTGATAAAGCTACTCTTGCTGAAGCATACAAGAAAAGTATAGTATTCGGATTAACTCAGGCTGCAATCATAACACCTATCATAGCTATGAGTAAGGAGAAGCGAGAAGAGATATTTTGTGATCCCGAACGATCAAAACGAGCCAACGTAGTGAGCCGTAGTCAGGAGTTTATAGATATAGCTAAAGAAGACGACAAATATCGAATTAGAATAACGGAACTATTCGATGAAATCGTAGAGAGATTTGTGTTTCCAAAAAATCTTGAAACAAACTTTGATTTGAATTGAGCAAGCCGTTAATTCAGTTATAACTTGTAAGTTCTGGTGGGTTGCCTTTAAGGCCAGCGCACACCAAGGCAAGGCATGTTAACTTAACCTAACGTAAAATACGAAGCTAGTGATGATAATTCCAATGTTAAGAGACCTACACCATACTTAGTATCTTTTTCTACGATATTTTGGTGGGTATTTATTTCAAATATTAATGAATGTGTTAGAAATTAAATAAATACACTACAAAATGTTATTTAGACAATATATAGTAAGTAAGTTCGAATATAAATTGAAATATATATACAGCATTCGATAAGTGACATGTTTTTGATTTAAATAATCCCTATTTTATAAAACTGTCCTCTGCGCAGCAGGTCCCGATGTCCGCAGGACTTTTTGGAGGTAATTAATTATATACTAGCTGTTACCCGAGAGGTTTTTAATGGTTTTGCACGGAACCCTAATTATTTTTTATAAAATAATAGTAGGGCTTATGTAGAGCTTATAAAACCAGCAGCATGAAATAAATTACACAAAGTAATGCGCTTGTCTGGGTTCGAACCCACGACTTACTGTTCGTAAGTCGGGGCCGCCACCACTGGGCCACCGCTGCTGCATTTTCATATGCATTTAGTAAAAAGCAGTTACTTTGATGCTACAAACAGAGACTTCAATTTAAATTACTTATTTGCATAGAAAATATTTAATAACATAGCGGGTAAATAAGTCTGTTATGTCTTATATTCCCAGCTACTTTATAACAACCTATCTACATATTTGTCCTGTCGCTGCGTTTAATTTAGATAAAATCATCAAAGAAGTTGGTATCGTTTGTATTGCCAGGTTTTTAATGAATCATAAATTTTACGTCGTTTCTCGTAAGCTGACTTACTGGCTAGGCTTAATTATTTAGGACCAATTTCATTACCATTGCTTAAATTATACTACGGTATTATCCCAGTATCCCCTTTTTTTTTTTGAGGTGGGAAATCATCAAATAACCCCTCCCGCTCTTGGGCAGAGCGAAAGGGAGTGTCAGACCTCTACTGACTAAAAACCACCCATGTTCCTTCTTAGCCCTTCATGTCGAGGCCGCGGTATCTCTTGCGAACAACCCGCAGCCCCGACGGGAACATTAAATAACCTCCTAACAGTTAATTTAAAAGACAACCGTGTGACCCTTATCTTCGGTCGCGACTGTACTCCATTGGCGAACTGGGTCTAGCCAGTTTATTTTAATTGTGTATTAATTAAAGAAGAAGACAAATTATAAACTGAAACATCACAAAAACCTCAGTAGGTTGGGTGTTGACCTTGAAACATTTATTATAAGCTATCAATAGATGCTTTGCCGGTGCGTGTTACCCACTCATTTGGTCTAGTAGGGATATGGCGACAATGTTCCTCTATCCCTTAGTGCAACTCGTTTTCTTTAGATAGACTTTTTTGTGAGTGTGCATGTGCCTTGACCGAATAATATGCTAATTATGTCTCTAATTACTGAACATATAACTTTCGACCCTTTTTTTTTTTTTTTTTGGGGGGTGGGAAATCATCAAATAACCCCTCCCGCTCTTGGGCAGAGCGAAAGGGAGTGTCAGACTTCTACTGACTAAAAACCACCCATGTGTTCCTTCTTCGCCCTTCATGTCGAGGCCGCGGTATCCCTTGCGGACAACCCGCAGCCTCGACAGGCGTCGGCCCTTGCGGGCCCCTTTCGACCCTCATATTTTGTTCGAGTAGGTACCTAACGCGAATGGAACCAGCTCCCACAATTTTTTTTTTAGGTACATTTTATTCCAACGTGCTGGCAATACTGACTTATTATTTATCTATCTATCTTAAACTAATTTACCTATACTAATATACTTACGATATCAACATTTACCTAAGGATTCTAACAATATCGGAATGTATGTTTAGCGACAAGATACTCTGCCTCGAACACTACTCGTATTTTGTCTCGCTAAATGTAGGTACATAATTACCGCAGTTATACTTAGTTAATAGTCTTATTTATATTCATACTGTAAAAATGGCGACTGCCACACTCGACCTTAACGACCAAGTTAACCATATAACAGAAGAAGATATCAAATTAATTTTGGCTGCCTACAACTGTTCTAATGAAGAAATAACCATAGAAAACTATTCTGTTCACCCGGCTAGTGACAAAATGTTGGGATTTCTATCAGAATATTGGAAAGTGAAAGTGCATTTGTCGAATAGAAAAGTTCTTCACTTCTTCATCAAAGCCATTTCTAGATCGAATGCAGCGAAAGCAGACATGGTGAAGGAAATGCGGCTTTTTGATAAAGAGACATTCTTCTATTCAGTGATCAAGGCGAACATCGAAATACCGGGTGAGTTGATACCTAAACAATTTGTTACTGGTAAAAGGGACGCAAGATTAATATTTTATCTATTTGGTTAAAAATTGCAGGTGACAAACCATGGGCCGCGAGATTCATAACAACTTTAGACGATGCAATAGTCTTTGAAGATTTAAACGCGGCACAATATAAGTTAAGAAATAAATTTAATAGGTTTGACATGGCTCACACTCTAGAAGCATTGAAAACGTTAGCTCGACTTCACGCATCTTCCATTATCTATGAAGACAAGAAAAATAAGGAAACTATGGGATCATACAAGGGAATGCATCATGAATACGCCCTACCTATAGATGGATACCATCTAGCTTCTGATTGGTTATGTCAGTGTATGACAGGGGCAATAGAAGCTATGAAGTCATTTTCAAAGTATGACCATATAGAAATGAATTTGATCCAGAGTCGTTGGCAGGACGTGTGGTATACTGCTTTAAGTTTAGGCGATTTTTCTCCTCAACAGAAGAACGTTATCTGCCACCGCGATCTATGGAATAATAACCTTATGTTCCACTACAGTAAGGACGAGAACCACTCGGAACCAGATAATTGTGTGCTAGTAGATTTTCAAGCGATAAGGTATCAGCCACCTGCTGGAGATGTCATGTTACTACTTTGTTGTAATTTAGATCCAACTTTTAGAGAAGAAAACATTGCGTTGTTTTTGAATTTCTACTATGAAAATCTTACGGAACTACTAAATAGCCATGATGTCGAAATCGATAAAATATTGACAAAAGAAGAATTCATGGCTTCTGCTGAAAAACGAAGGCAGTGGGGGCTCATCGTCTGTGCTTGTCTAATACCACAGTTTTGGTTAGCCGATGATCTGACTACCGAAATATTTTGTGATAATGACCAGTTTGATGAAATACTGTCAAAAAATAAAGGACTATTTATAAAGAAAATGATGGAATGTAATTCTGATTACAAAGAAAAAGTAATGGAAATCTTTGAAGAAATCGCAGACAGATATTGTATACCTTCGAAATAATCCTAACTTACACTTAGATAAGCACAAAAATAAATACAATGTTCATGTGGACTTTTTTATTATTTTGTTTAAATAAACACACGTAGTGGTTACTATGTACATAATTTTACTGTTAACATAAAATTAGATACCTACACGTGTAAAGATAACAATAAGCTAGAATAACAAAAATAAGTATAAGTAATATAGTTTAGTAGCTGATGCCCGCGGCTTCGCCCGCGTGGATGTCGGTCAAATTATATACTAAAACCTTCCTTCCTTGAATCACTCTATGTATTAAAAAAACCGCTTCAAAATCCGTTTCGTAGTTTTAAAGATTTAATTTATAGGGACAGAGAAAGTGACTTTGTTTTATACTATGTAGTGATAAACTGATGTTGCTGTAGTTCAGGTAGGTATCTTTTAAACTGAACTACATAATATCAGGTTACATTGAAGACGGTCGATACAAAAGCCTTTTCATGGACTCCTCATTAGTCATTTAGGAGGAACGATCTTTAATCGGAGGTTTCTCCTTCTCTCCCACCTTCCCATTGTACGTCCAGCCCCAGTTCGGGATAAACTTGTTATCTTGAAGGCGTCGCATACCGAACCTCCTGTGCCAAGGGTCGTCATCTCGCTGACTGTATATGTCGCAAAACGGACGGATTAACAGAATGTAGAACAGTTCTACAAAGCTGAGGATACTGGCACCTAGGAACAAACCGCCAGTTCCGCCGGTGGAAACTGTGGAATAAATTGAGAAATCATTCATTTTCATTCCTTAAGATCTCTTACATTTTCTAAGTTGCATAATAAGTACAATAAGCCAAATACCATTCTATTCTATTAAGAACAAACAAGGTAGGTATGGCGTTTAAAATACGGTCCTTATCGTCGCGCGTCG
This sequence comes from Diarsia brunnea, assembly GCA_949774965.1. Taxonomy (NCBI): domain Eukaryota; kingdom Metazoa; phylum Arthropoda; class Insecta; order Lepidoptera; family Noctuidae; genus Diarsia; species Diarsia brunnea. The sequence continues at coordinate 9,792,710 of OX459011.1, forward strand.
TAGGATTGACGATTAGTAGGTTCTTCATCTGTTACACTAGCTCTTTCTCATCCATAGTCTACCTACCTTTTCCCTATAAATTATATTAAACTTGATTCATTTTCTTAATCTTATCTCTCACCGACTAAATCCAGTACTCCTCGCACCACATTCCTCCTGTACCGTTCACTGGGCAGCACTGCCAGCTCTATATGAACACTCGCGTAACTATCAGTGGTGACAAACTTGAAGTCCTTCGTGATTGTGATCTCTGCCTCCGTACATGAAGGTAGGCAGTTGCAGGATAGACCAGCGCGAGAGGACCAGCTGGCTTTCAGGACCTTTATTGAAAAAAGATAATAGTCATTGAATCGCTAGGCGTCTAAGTAAAATCCTGATACAAAGTTTTATGTACGTATCAACAATGAACCGTCCGAAGGGGCAATGCCGATTTTAGGCCCAAGACTGCCCACGTTATTTGTTTTATTAAAAAAACTTATATAAATTTTACGTAATTAACTCTGTTATTCACGATGCAATAGAAGTTAAAAACATTAAAAAATAAATAAAAGTAACTATTATGATAAAAAGTTAAAAAGTCAAGCTCACGTCTATTACCTGTGAACCTTACCTACGATTTTGATCTATGTCTCATTCTGTATCTGTGGCTGTACTGAATAAAGTGAAATTATGTTTTTTTATGTAAATAGAAAATCACAGTTTCATTTAAATATAATCATAAACCATAATAGCGATTTACAATCGGTATAGAATACATATTATAATAAATTGAATGATCTACAATGCACCGATCGATACTTTTTTATGTAATGGCAACACTAAAACTTGTCAGTTGACAATAGAAGTGTCAAAAGCTATTTACATTACTTTGCTTGCCTTTGCATCATAGTGATCTGTGCGTGTATTTTGCTAATAAAAATCGACTTTTCTGACCATGAATACTGACTCTGACGACTCTCCTAAACCTGACGACCACGGCCTGAATATGGATTCCGCTCCTGCTGATAACACTTGTGTACGGCACATTAAAAAATAAAAAACCTTATAATTTGGAAACTCTGACTTTTTTCAATAAGTTTCTTTTGTCAATAAATTATTTGTGGTGTATACTAATATTAGCACTCGGTCTTACATGTGGGCACTCAGGGCCTAAATCACTACGGCGGCCTGGCATTCCCCTTTCTGAAGTAATTGATTCATCATCTTCTTGCCCATATACCATTCTATTTCGGGTCGGCGTAACACGTTTTCTTCTTCCATTCTTCCCTCTTAGACGTCACGGTGGCATTAACCACCCCTTTCTCTTTCATATCATTCTTCACACAATCCATCCATCTTTTCTTTGGGCTTCCTCTCCCTCTCCATCCATCAACATTTATATCCATCACTTTTTTAGTCACATGCGAACCAATTGATTAAGAAATGGAATAGTCCTGTATCGATAATAAAATATAATTCCAAAATACTTAATCTTGTTTCCACCAAGAGGTCATCAGTAGGTATACCTACCTCCTCCATCTGCAACTTTTTTTTAAGATCGATCGAGAGTCGAGACTTACCGAAAGTTCAGTGACATGACTGTTTAAGCAGATAATGCCACTGACGTTACATCTGAGATGCTCCGGAACATTCGGCATAAAGTAATTAGTACAGTTACAAAGCTGCAACTGTGCGTCCTTTCTACATTGCACAGTGCACGCTGTGTAGGAATAATGGTGATACACTTGCAAGAAGTTTTCATCAGTGTAGCGACATTTTCGTTTTTCGGGTGATATCAAGCGCGCGCCAGCGTCATTCTCTATGTTGCGAATGGTTATGAAACGCCTACAAATCATGGAAAGGATTAGGTACTAAAATTAACGATATTACAGCAGTCATGTCAAATTCCTTGGACTCAATTTGTTAAGTGTCACCTAATTTGATGAACTCGTTAGATAGCCATCGTTTTACGAGATCCATGCATGCGATGCTACACAAAACGGGACGTCATTATTTCATTATGGTTACTCATATCGATGATCAAATTCGCATGTTTGTTTCATCATGTTGTCGTACATTTAAAATGTTGCTAAATATGCTAACTTACTTGTGAAATATTTCTTGTCCTACTGTTAAAACATCTGAGCCGATAGTAGTGAGCGTCGGCACTTCTTCCTCGTTAAGAATGTAAATGTTTGCAGTCACCATTACATCGAATTTGATCGCTCCAGGTCCTGTCGTGCGGTTACTCACCATGTCTAGTCTAGGAGCATTCCTTTCTCTGTGAGGAACAAACAAGTTATTAGCAATTAATAAGAATCCTATCCAAAAGATGACTCATTGTAGGCCAAAGTATGTCATTATCTACCTAGCTTACTTCTTTGTGTTCTGCTGAGTTATTATTAGCGAAAACAGACCATCTCCAGTTTGCAATCACCTAGCTGACGTAAAAGACTAACAATGCAAGGAACCGGTGCTTCTAGATTATCAGGAATTAATAGTTTCAAGATTTTAATTTTTGGGCGATGTGGTCGCTAAGCGACAAAGCCCTTTAATCAAATTAAAAAAAAAAGATTTTAATTTGAAACAATTTCACTCCCGGAAGAAGAAAATGATGTAACAGATTATAACATGCTGTAGATATACGTAGCACATGTCATACCTACGAGTATCGATCGAGACTTTCCCTTACCTTCCTTGCAAAGTATTAATAGCAAAACACGTTCCGAGCTCAGTGTCCATCGGTCTGAAGTACTTGCAACATTCGAACGGAATCCCATTCCATGAGCAGTTTGCTAAGGTTTCTTCACAGGTGCTCCTCACCTGATGATCAAAGAAAAGGGTAATTTCTTTGTAAACATCAACACTCTACTCCTGAACGTCACTACACTCGGATCAAAATACCTACCAGATTGCATATTACGCGTTGAAATGTTGCAGTGTTGTTCAGTGAACCAGTGAACCAACACATTAAGATACTTACTAGATTAGCATAATATGTAAGGTTTGTCTGCATACAATCCTTCAGCGGGTCCACCAAGTTACAGAATTCTGACGTATAGTAAGTAATTCCTTTGAAAAAAGCTAGTTCTTTTAGCACTTCTTCCATGTTGAAATCGTGATCTTCTCCCCATAATCTAGAAAGAAAGATTCCTAAGATACATTCCCTCAGCAATAAAACACCAGCTCAAAATATATCAACGATCGAAATACCTTTCCCAGGAAAGGTACACATAGTACCCCTCTCTACATTCCTTTTTAATCCAGATTCATAAAAAATGTAGAGAAGGTGCTATTTTTTTTGGCACAAGCCCGTCGGACTTCTTCTTCAATTCCTACATCACTGCAACTCCTGAAACCTAAAATCAACAGTGGCAGAAAAACCCCGAGAAAATGAAGGTCTCGAAGTCCCAGATAAATAATTTAACTGTCTTAGATCCCGCAACGAAATGAATCAGAAAAGAATTGCGGACGAGTAGGAAAAACATCAATTTCACCACCATTACCATTTTTTTAGGTCTTTATTAGCAAATTCCGTTTACTCACTACTCCTTGCATATAAATACTTGTAATAATATGCACCTATGTGTTGATGATGGTCCCTATCCATTCCTAAGAATTCTAATGCTTAAATTAAAGTAACTGACAAACACGGACCAAGTTAAATAACAAGAGGTTTTCAATTCATTAAATCAAACCGTAACTTAATTTCCTACTAAACGTGCTGCCATTCAACGCTGAAGTTTCAGTTACAGTTATGTAAGTTTCCAGATCTTTTCCGAGCTTTGTACAAGTACCTACATAGTACGTAAGGAAGTACATATGGAAAACAAGATTTACTTATCCGATATAGCTTCGACGCGGTTTGAATTGTCATTTTCACAGACAACAACTGCTGGAAACTCAGTGTTCCAATCCTTGTAGGTTGTCTCCACGACGAACGAGATAGGATTGTTCTGGAACGCGTCGTACTGGGCTGCGATCAATAGGGACGACCCGTACCAGGATAGTGCTACGACTATCAGCCAGAATATCCTGAAACAAACGTATCCACCGCCGGTTTGAGTATTCTTGATAAATTTCAATTTTAATTTAATAGTCTGCTTTGTCACACTCTTGGGGAGAAGGCACTTCTTCCAGTTTTCGCCAACCGGCGCGTACTGCCTCCTTTCAGTACTGAATGAAAGCCATATTATGCAATCCGTCCCGCCATCATTTACATCGTGAACTGCTGTGATCCCACCATACTGTCCCACTCAGAGAGTACCACTTCTAAGTCATTTTGGTCCATTGGTCCATTAATAAAGTAAACGTATTTGTTCAGTTAGTTGAATTTAGTAGAAATGATTTTTGTCTGCCCTTATGTTATTTCTGTTATGTTAGTATTACCTTTCGACCCAGTGTCGTTGTGTATCAGCAATGAATCTAAAGCCATGAATAGAAGTCGTCTGCGGCAAACTTTTGATCCCATTCCACCAAATCTCCAAATACCTTTTCCAGGATTCTTTTGATACCATATTGTCTCATATTACTTGTACAAAGGATTTGAAATGACTGAACCATTTTATTTTTGATTTTTTATTTTTATACAACAGGTTACGTGCGTAACAATAAACTACATGATTCAGAACAAATAAATAATAGAGATGTTAAATTACGACAGGTGCCTACGTTTCAATACCGATTTTAATCAGAATGAGAACGGCACAGGTGTTCAAATGGACGTAGGACCATTACACTGATAACATCTTATAGTGATTGCTACACAAAAATGTTCCATGCTTCTACCCACTACACACAAATTACCCAATAAATATTTACCCCTACAACAAGTGCCTTTAGGTACAAAGTATTGATATGTTACTGATTGTCGCTGGGAGGTATTTGTAACTTTTCCAATACACACAAAGTAGGTCACTGCAAATCTTTGCTCTCTCTTGTCATAATCAATTAAGTGGACCTCTGACCCAGTCTCGTACTAGCAGTGATTTCATTCCAGTATATCGGTCGATATGACCTGATGGGTTCGTAGAGTGCTGTTCTCTGAGGGTCTATGGTTACTTTAGTACATCTTTTGGCGCGTTGTCTTCGAGACCGAACCTCCCGTATCAACTTCACGGTGAAGAAGTAAATAAATTCTAACACCGAAATGAAACTGAAGCCGGTGATGAAGCCACAGGTGGAACCGATGTTACCTGATAAAAGGAGAATAGAAGAATTAGTGGGTCTTGGAATATCATTGTTTAAATCCAAATTCGAAAACGGCTTATTAATGTTTTACCTAATTCGGAAAAAACAACAAAACTTTTGATTATCGCTTATTGATACCGTAATGAATATTTCTTTACAAAAATCATATTCGCGATACGCGATCATAATCACAAGTTCGAACCCAAGTTACACATCTCTGATTTTTCGAATTCATGTGCGTATTGTAGAATTATCACATCCTTCGGTGAAGGAACTGCCTCCGTAGTCGAGTGGTTTAGGCGTTTGCCTTCGTTGTGGTTTTGATTCCCACGGGAAGCATGCTTTGTAAAGTTGTTTCCAGTTTGATTTGGACATCGCAGGCTTGAGTCCGTGCTTCGGAAGCCACGTATAAGCCGGTGGTCCCGGCCGCCAAATGGCGATCGTCAAACCATGTCAGAGGCCCTTTTTTTTTCATTTTTGGGAGTTGGGAAATCATCAAATATAATAACCCCTCGCGCTCTTGGGCAGAGTGTAAGGGCGTGTCAGAATTCTATTGACTAAAAACGTAAAAACCACCCATGTTCTTTCTTAGCCCTTGTGCCGAGGCCGCGGTATCTCTTTCGATCAACTCGCAGATGTCAGAGGCCCTTGAGGCGGTTTCGGAATTCTGACACTAGAGTGTGTGGGTTAGTTAGACCTTACTGCCCACACGATAAGAACAAGAAGGAAAACTTCGTGAGGAAACAGTACGTCTGAGTGATATTTGCCGATGGTACGTAAAGCCAAGTTAGAGGCCCTTAGGCGGCATAAAAACAATAGTCAGCGGGTGCTGACTACACGATAAACCTTTTTGGATGGTAAATAACGAGAAACAAAAAATGGAAGTTGTAAATATAAAACTACATACCCTGTAAACAATACTTACTAATTAAATCGAACCACTTCATGATAACATTCTGCCCGTAGCAGTCGGCTACATCCCTAGCATACTTCACGTGAACTCGCGAGGTTCCGGTGAAATTCACGCCTTGCCTGCAACAAACGCCATTGTTCTTGTTCAGAACAAATGTATTCAATGTTACATCCAACGTGTTTTGCATAACAAAGTGCTCCGCTTCCGTTGTTTGTTTTCTGAAGTTGTTTCATTTGCAGACGGTTTCAGTAAAATATAGGCCACATGAGATAGGTAACATGAATTCTCTTTGTTCCCGTTTAGGTACCTATACTCCATAAGTATTTATAATTATTGAGAAGATATTTGTTATAGCTTTCTTTTCGATTTATTATCTAGCCTATTTTGTTAGTTCCATGACAACCCTCGCAACAGGCTTTAACAATGCCTTTATCGTTCGTTTCCAGAACAACGATATCAACAAACAAACTGTCAAAATGTGAAGTTGACCTTTTGTATGCCGCAAGACTATTTCGTTAAATTATATTATTGAATCAGTATGGCAGACTCAAATTATACATCTGTCGACTTCGAAGTTTTTGGCAAAGTGCAAGGTGTTTTCTTCAGGAAACATACTCAAAAGAAGGCCTGGGATCTGGGGCTCAAAGGATGGGTGATGAATACTGCTCAAGGGACTGTGATAGGACAGCTGCAGGGGCCTACGGCGGCTGTTGGTAAAATGAAGTTTTGGCTACAAAAGGAGGGAAGTCCCAAATCACGGATCGAAAAGGCCGCTTTCAGAAACGAGTGTCCGATATCTAACTGCGCTTTTAAAAGTTTTGAAATACGAAAATAATAATATTATGAAATCATGTGATTTTTCTTGGTTGTGCTTGGCCTATTTAAATTTTATACTTTTTTATACATTACTGATGTAGTGTTTTGATATCAATGAAATGCGAATATAAATTGTCTACGTTTTTTCAAATAGTATTATTTCTTGTGCTTTTCTGAAATTGTACCTACTAAAACCGGAATTTAACTAGGTAGATATGTCAATTAGAGCAACAAGTCATTCATCGTCGTATTTCGTATCATTTTAGTTAGTTTTAAGTAAAACTTATATTACATACGTACAAATTATTTCATAATATTTGAGAACATCATTCTTTGAATGATATGAAAGGACAACTTGGATCATGGTTTGCTGTTGTCCTTTGGTGAATACCATCAAAAAGCATACAAACCGGTATTTCTCTGGTGTACTAAATCAATGCTTGTTGATTTTCTATCCAAATTGTGCTACGTTACTTAACTTATTTTTGAACTAGTTAAGTTAATATTGAGTATTTTATTCTGGTTTGAAGCCGACTCTTCAATATACAACATGGCTAGGCTGATGACATCATACCGACTCATACATATCTATTAGTCAATTTTCATATATGTATTGTAAACAAAAGTTGTATTGTTGCTGCAACATGTTTTGAGTTTTTTTAATGGGACAAGCCCGCCACACTATTCCCAAACCACTGTAACTCCTGTTAACCAGAATCAACAGTGGCGACCACAAGAAAGCGCCGAGACAATGACGCTCGAAGAAGTCCCAGAGAAACGATTTAACTGTCTTGGATCCCGCAACGAAAATAATCAGAAAAGAATAGCGGAGGAGTAGGAGAAACATAATTAGTTTTGTGTTGCTGAAAACATATTGCCAGCAACATTACAAAAAGTACCTACAGCCATTCATCTCGCTCGCTATCCGGCACAGTGTTGAGATACTCCGGGTATATGAACACATTGTTGAAGTCATAGCTGTATGCTGTCTTGGAACAGGTCGGGTTGCACATCGGACAGTCGATGCCTCCGTTAACAGCATCCAGCTCTAACTCCTCTGGAACAAGGTCTTCGGTCGGACGTATAGATATGGATTGTGCTGTAGTATAATGTAAGTAGATTATTGTGTGATTATCATGTTTCTAGTTAATTCTTGATAACTTAAACAGAATTTTGATGTTACTGCAAACTCAAAGCATTTGTTTCAATAAGACTATTACAGGCACTGTTGAAAGTTAAAAATAAAAAAAATACCGAAACTACAGTCACAGTCACAAGGCATAACAACTCAATAAAATTATGATGGATTCACTCAATAATTTAATTTAATCAAGAGTCATGAAATACTTACAATAATAAGCCCTAAGGCAGGGCACATCTCTCATGTCACACGTCCTAGCAGTGATCATCTTCGGCATATTAAACGGTGTGCAATTACAATTGTCTAGCAGAAAATTCATTCTACATTTGAGCATGCAGTCACTGTACGTGTAGAACGGGAGATACGACGACTCGTCATAGAACCTACATTTCCTCAATTTTATCGGTACATGCTGGATGTCTCTAGACGCCTCCGTGAAACTAGCGGTTACCATCACCGTCATCTATAACATTAGACTTACACATGAATGGGTTTTAAAGAATACACCTTAGCGGTGGCGGTGCTCACTCGTGCGAATAGGCTTATCGTAGTGGAAAGTAATTTTTACAATTCATTGAGCTGACGGCTAATATTTTTCACGATGCGTGTTAAAGCTATAAAGAATGTTTAATGTTTATGCTTACTTCTACACGGGGGCTAATGATTTGCATTCCGAAGCTTCCACTTGGTGAATCGGGGAAGTCATATGCATCTGAGAACTGTAGCTGCAAAAAAATCCCATTTTTAAGTTCTACCCAAATATATTATTCAAAAATATATTAGCCAATACCTGAGCCCCTTTCAACGGTATATTGTAGAAGAAATCGTCACTGTCATTAAGCCGTAATAATACTTTGAGTCCCTGGTCGAAATCAAAGAATGATTTGTTGCCATACTTGTACATATCAATGCTTCTTGTGTTACTGGTTTTACTGCAAACAAAACTAACTTTGTTAATTGATCAATTAGCAATTGATAACTCAATAAATATTTTAATTTTTGAACAGATATAATAAATTACCTTTGGAAAAAAGTATCGTAGATTCGCAAATAGTTAAAGGTACAGCAATAGCCGTTCATAGTGAGACGAAAGTCAAACAAATCTAGACAATTCTTCGGGGCCGTGTTCCAAACGCAGCGAACCAATAGATCTTCACACCGAGGTGTTAACTGCAGTCAACATACCTTATGTTAATGTAAAAGCAAACAGACTTACTTTGTGTGGTTGAAATCAATATTTATGAATACTCGTAAGCCTGAATATAACTTTAACTTTGATTGCGTATTGTATTTAGTAACTGCATTCCTTGGTTGGTTAGAGGAGCTCGTGGCCAACCACACAGGTCGATCTCCAAGGTTAAGCTGCGCTTGCCAAGGTCGGTCTATGGATGAGTGACCATCTTAACCTACCAAAGCACGTCAAACCGTTGGTCTCGGCTGTCTTTTTTAGATCTTTGACTGTCGTTACAGGTCCATGAGTGTGGCCCAAAAATTCGACAAGCGGTGTTTCCAAGGGGTACCATATTACCCAGAACTAACTGGGTCGTGGAGGTCTGATAGGCAGTCGCTCCGTGTAAAATACTTGTATTCAGCTGCATCTAGTAAGATGAGAAGCCGACCCCAATCAATATTGGGAAAAGGCTGGGCAGGTTATGAACTGAATTCCTTGGTTGCTCTACACATCGAATTTTAAATTTATCGCTATGGCGTTGGGCTTACAAGTACTAAAGAGATGTGCCAATCGATCTTACTAAATGTACTGTAAAGGTAGACACTGCGTTGTTTACCTATCATTCTCTTTGGTAAATCACATGTGGCTAAAAGAGTGATGAATATAAATGTTGATGGATGGATGGAGAAGAGTGATGAATATAAATGTAGATGGATGGATGGAGAGGCTGCCCCTCTCCATCCCTCAACATTTATATTCACCACTGAAGACCAAAGAAAAGGTGGATAAATTGTGTGAGGAATGATGTGAAAGAAAAAGGAGTCAATGATAGCGTGACGATCAACAGGGGAGAATGGAAGAAAAAAACGTGTTGTGTCCACCCTAAATAACATGCGGCAGGTGCAGGAAGATGATGATTGTCGAAATGAAGACATACATTCCGCATCAGCTCATGAACATCATATTCGCCCAAAGCGTCGTGCAGTTGCATTGGCGACACATTGTTGTAGTTGACTGCACCCAGCCCGTACAACTGACCGAGACCAAAGAGAAGGGACATCATATCTTTCTCAGTGTAATTTTTGTTACGCTCCGCTTTCAGTCTGCAAAGTAAAAATATAAGATGAATAGAAAAACGTGCCAAATAGCAGATCCTAAAGCCCTAATTTTCTAAAACGGTGAATCATTAAGTGATTGATAATGATCAATCACTGGTTCCCCGATTCACCAATTGATCATTTGACTGGATAATATGAAAATGTTTGCGCTGTGGAGTTACGAAGCCGACAATAGATATATGTATATCTTCATAAATATGTTCAAGAAGTTCCAAGAACTGTCTGTACAATAATATTGCGTTCTTCAAACCTTGGTGTTTATGACTAATTTCCTTTGGACACATAGATCAGATAGACTATATACAAATATCATAAAGTATAAGCGTTTTCTTACAATTTCTTTGCGAGCTCCGCTGCAGCTCGTTTGCTGATTCTGTTATTTGAGCAGATTCCGACGGCAGGGAATATGATCTTATTGACGGACAGACCTTCGGGCAACTGTGTGGTCACCAGCGGTGCGCTGTAGTACTTCTCGAAGGTCATCCAAACTAAGGATATCGAGCAGATGAGGCTAACCACTAGTGTTATGATCCAAATGACTCTGTTAACAAAGAAACTTAATTAGGTCGACTACCTCGTCCTTCGGTATAGAAATAAAAAGTCAGACACAATGTAATGTAGACCTAGAAAGAGAACAAATAACCGGCCAAGTGCGAGTTCAATTAGTGCACCGCAAATTCCGTACAAACTTGTAGAAATTTTGTTCTTAAACTACATATTTGCGATAAGTTATAGAATCTAGCGTTCAATCAATTTTACGCAGAATTAAAACTAAATATTGTGCAACATAATTATTACATAATTCATATTTACGGTTTTCAGATTTGTTCCATGACATGAGCAGCAAAACATTGCTTCTTGCCAAATTACAAGGTTCTAAGTCAACAGTAAGTCTTGTCCTTTACGGTTCTCATTCCCTTGTGAAATCACAAAATATTCAAAAATATAGGACCTAAACGGCCTTATCTTTTGATTGCGTTGACTTACAAGTTTGATTTCATTTCGCAGTTAAAACAAACAATAAAAAGGCTCTTGACAGACGGACAACAAAGTGATCCTATAAGGGTTCCATTTTAATTGTATGATTTACGCCTATCTTAACATAAGTAATCTCAAATTATGTAATAAACAAGCCTAAAAGCTTTTCCACTTTAAGATATAAGTAATTGCGGTAAGTAACACACCTTACGAGAGCTAGCTAAACAAGTTCATGACAAGTTTATCTGCAACTCAGTAACCAGGAATAAAGCAAGTACACATGGCGACACATCAAGCTGTTCATTTCCAGTATAACATGGCATAATTTTTTATGATCAAAAAATTATCGGGAATGAAAGATTTGTTAATGGATCTCAATTCTATTATTTGTTTCAATTGTTGCTGTTAGATTGGCGCAGCTGTTTCGGACAAGGCATTTAAAAAATGTATTGAAGGAGCATACTTTGGAGGTGATAAAATATTGGATGAATAACTAAGATATTGTGTATTATCGATCTTTTCCCGGTACTTTCACATAAGTACATAGTAGTATAGACTGCCCATACAATGAAAGATTTGCATATAATGGTTTTGTATAGCTTGGTAGGTCGTCAACCCACAGTACACAGTAATTCTCACGAATAGGCAACATACCTTTCAATGAACGGAGTATTTTTGTCAACAAGGTGCTTCAGCCCGCAAATGGAGGACTCTTCGCAGTACTCCTTGCTGACAGTCTTCATACTCTCCTTCAGTATATGAAGTTGGTTCGGTTCCGGGGTTCTCATCCCTAAGCGGCGTCGATATGCGAAATCACACGAACTTTGTGAATTTCTATCCATTATACGCCCGGTTTGACTAGTTTGTCCAAATATAATAAACAATTTATAAGGAGAACTAGTCGAACCAAGCAGTGTGTCTAATTTGTTTTTAAAGTTCAATGGGAAAGTAAATAGCAGTTGTTAAATATTCTATTTAAAGATAACATCGAGCTTTGATGTGAGGTTAATTGCTGTGATTTATCGATGCTTTTCGTCTATCAGTGTATATTGATTTGAAAACGATAAACTATGATTGATAACTTTAGTTTTATGTCGATGGAAAACAACAACATAAAACAAGTGTTTTAAAAATCTCGATCCAAGGTCGCTCTATGAGTAATACTGATTTTAGCACACATTATAGTTATTGCAAGAAAGGCTGGCCTAGAAAAATAACTGTTTTAATTAAATTGGAAAACACATTGACGAAACCTAGTCACATGACTACGATGGAACATCTTTTACCATCATAGGTGTAGGCATTTCGATCGGACTCGCAACATAATTGCAAAACCCATTGCCAAACAATTCGGCCATCTCCGATTCCGCCCACATTCACTTGTTATGCGTGGAATTTTACTTTTTATATTGCAATCATTAAAAAATCTGTTTCAAAATTATCGTTCTAAAGGAGATGGTTAAGAATGCTGTGTAATAGTCCCATACGCACTATTTAATCGATTGCCCTTTTGCAAAAGCTTTCTTCGCATTGCTTAAATATTTCGTGGCCTCAGAAAGAGATACTTTAATAACAACAGCAATTCAAGTTTTTATTCTTTTCAGCCCATAGATTGCGCTTAATACATAGTATAAATAGGTATTGTTTATCAAGCAACTTCTTACAATTACAACTAACACAATGTACCTAAAGCCTTTCAGTTGCCTTAAAGCTATTAAGCTAGGACTAAGAAACATGGCCCAAAGAGTACGTTCAGCACCTTGAACTCATGCAATAGTTTATGAACAAAATCTACAGTCGAGCAGAAATTACGTCAAAATAATTGTAACATTACCAACACATGTTATTACATCCACAGAATCTGGTCAGGTGGTCAGTATTGACGTCCTTTCCCCATCGCGTCAGCCGGCGCCCGCGCAGGCTCCGTTGGTCACGCGCTCTTGCGTAAACTAATCTGCATGAGACAATGAAACTGTTATGCGTAACATTCCGATTCAGATTAAACATGTTATTATAATATTTTTGTAAATAGGAATAGATTTTGACACTGTTGATTATTTACGAGATTTGTTTCGAACCTTATTTTTAGGCACATTATTATTGTAGAGTCGTTGTTTATGAAGATGAAATGTTTTGCATGTATAGGGCATAATTGTATTTCAATTATAAACTTTCTATAACATCATTTATAAAACCCAATCTAGTGAGCTTGATCGACGAGCCGGTTTGTAAAGGCTCTAGTTTAAAGCTATTGCAAGTCTCGAAGTAGATTTTCCTGCAGTATCATGTAACACTTACGAGTATTGCATTAAACAGCAGGAAAAGATTAAGATTTGTGTAATACCCACTCATATAACTTTTGTTGAAAATAAATCATTTAAAAAACAGGAAAATCTTACAAAATATTGATAAATCTATCTACATTATGTATTATGGTCGGACTCCTCTCCAAATTATGGTCTATATACCCAAAATTAAATGTCGCTGCAAGGGCCGCTAAAGTAATTTGAACTTTAAAACAATGTTTGCAAAACTATTTAACTATATCAAGCTTTTGCATTTCATCAGACGAAAATTACACAGGTGTAACTTTACTTGAAGAGATATAAAATTATTTTGAAATACTCTTAATTGCGATTTCATTGCTTACCTTTGATTTTAAGTCTCGCAACAGAGTAACATGTAATTTCATACTAATAAACACGAATGACATTAAAAGTCGCAATACTTTTATAAGCAGTATTAGCATTAGATTTACACACATAAAGCCTGTCATGCTGTATAAAAACTACTACTCACGTAGAAAGTTCTGTTGATACATAAATTATGTATTCGTTTTCACAATTACCCTTACGTACTTTAGGTAATAATGTTTGCTTGCATGTTACATGCTTATTCCGCCCTGCCCCATTTTACGGAAAATAAATGCAATGCACACTAAACACGATATTTTCACGTAAGTCATCAATTTTACTGCATAGCATAGCATTATAATTTATAACAAGCTATTATCAAAGAATGGTATGAGGCCGTTCAAATTATTTATGAGCTTTTAAGCTTAATTATAGTCTTTTTTAACCCCCGACGCAAAAACGACGGGGTGTTATAAGTTTGACGTGTCTGTCTGTGTGTGTGTGTCCGTCTGTGGCATCATAGCTCCCGAACGCGTGAACCGATTTTGTTTTTTGTTTTATTAAATAAACACTCAAACAAAACAGGCGGACCGCGGACCACGGCCTAGTATTGTTAAAAACCTACACCTGTTCCTTTACATCACTACATAGTATAAAACAAAGTCGCCTTTTCTGTCCCTATATCCGTATGTGCGCTTAAATCTTTAAAACTACGCAACGGATTTTGATGCGGTTTTTTCCAATAGATAGAGTGATTCAAGAGGAAGGTTTATATGTATAATACATGCATCATATACTAAGGCAACATTGCTAATTTTAGAGGTTTCTAACGTGATGTCGTAAATTAACCTATTTTTTTGGGCTTATTTAGCAATTTAGCAAAAACGCTGCCTAAACCCTACGAGTTAGATCAAATTAATGTACTACAGTATTGTACACCATAAAAAGGTCTACAAAAAAGTCCGCGATGGTATATGTTTATATTTTAGGGATAACCCACATTAACCATTTTTATTGTTTACTTTTTACGTGAAAAAATGGCTTATTTACGAAGCTATTTTAAGCAATACGGCATTAATCCTTATCGAATTAAGTACCTTAAATACAGTGTGCAATTAATATAGATCAATATGGTTCCTTACAGCATGTAAATTAAACAAATATTTTCGGAGATATTACAAATTTAAAATTTGCGTTTGCGGCTATGTAGTGATAGGGAAAGAGGAATTGTTTTACTCCAAATTTAATGCGTGCAGGCCAAGGGCAGTAATGAATGAATCAAAAATACTGGATCGATTTTAATCATGTTTTCATTGAGTGACATAGGCATATATATTTTATGCCCGTGCAAAGTCGGAGCGGGCCGCTATGTTTTTATATACAACGTTCATAGTTTTTCTGTAGTGTATTTAATTTAGTATCAGCATTGCACCCGTGCGAAGCCGGGGCGGGTCGCTAGTCTATATATATTACATAAAATGAAAAGACCTGACTGACACATAAACGCCCAGCCCAAACCCTTGAATCTAAAAAGCTGAAACTCTCCATGAAAATTTTTGAGAAACAGTTTTTCCAAAATCATGCCCCATCCAAAATTCAAAGTCCTGTCTGGTATATTAACGCACAGTCTAAACCGCTGGTCTTAAAGACATACAATTTAAAGGGTGTTTTTACCAAAAAAAATTTGTCGGCGCACATCCGGCACTTTGTCTGATGGATGGCCGATGGGGCCGAAAAGTTCTGGAGTGGCGACCGCGAACCGGAAGTGGTTGCGTTGGAAGGCCTCCCACTAGATGGACCGAAGACCTGGTGAAGGTTGCGGCGACCCGCCGAATGCGAGACGCACAGCAGTGGATGTCTTTTGGCTGAAACGATGATAATGATGACTTTGTCGGCGTAGGTAACTCATTTGTATATTCATGCCAAATTACAGCTTTCTAGTACTAAAAACTTTAGAGCTATAGTGCGGACTGGGTTTCTTATTGACTAAAAAACCCTAAAAAGTAGAAAAAATATTTTGTCCGTTTAAAACGGTCCAATCATGTGCGGTGGTACCGAAAGCGCCAAACTAGAGTAGTAGCCCAATTCTGGGCCAACACAATTTAGATTGCCATCGACACGTTAAGAAGAAGAAGATGTGCGGTGGTACGATTCTCCATACAAATACTCCTTGTTCCTTTCTAAATAATGTCTATTAGAGCAATCACTTTTTAATTTTCATACTATCAAGCTCTGCTGAAGACACATCAAAAGAAAAAGACAGATTTCCTTTTTTTTCAGCAACTATGTAAAGTAAATAAAGTATGACCCTTCAAAATTTACTACAAATGCCCCAATTAACGGCTGTCATTAAAGGACTACCAGAAAAATTAAAAAAAAGGATCAAAATCAAAATATTTTATTTCACATTAGCCTACATAGGCACTTATAAAACATCGAGAAAAGGTGCATGGTTCAAGTTGGTCGTTTTCTATGGAGTAGAACCGATAAGAAACCCCACAGTTACTATTTTAAAATGATTTGGTTTCGTAATGTTATCATGTTACAACATTAGTACTTAGGCATCTACGTCGGCTTTCAGTCTCACCGACTGCCTATCGGACCTCCACAACCCAGTTAATACTGGGCCTGACAATAAGTCTTAGAGCAAAATAAAAAAAACATACAGACGAATTGAGAACCTCCTCCTTTGTGGGAAGTCGGTTAAAAAAGAGAATACAAACCGTCGATCTCTAAAAATTTGGATTTTTGTGGTACTGGTCTGAGCTGCAGCTGCCCCTCGCACTCTATGGGGATCGACAAGCTTGACGTCAGCTCGACGCGACGTCAATAGTTTCACCAAACACCAATATTTTGGCCCTGCCCCCTCTTAACATATGTCCGTCATGTTTACTCAATTAGCACAGTTATAGGCAATAGTTGTGGGAGATTTTAATGACTCTTACTGAGAAAAGAACGTCTTCCTTTTTCAGCTCTGACGTAAAAACCTTTGATTTAAAGATAATTGCAATTATTTTACAAGTTAGTAGAGCGCAACCGAAATCCTTGAATATCAAATCTAATTAACAGCAATATATATTTATTTATTTTATTTTAGGAAAGCTTACAGTCTAATAACTATATAAAAACAATAACATATATCTAAATGAATTATCTTATTTAAATATAAAAGGAATATCGGTTTGTTAAGTTATTGCAAGTCATTTAGATGAGTCATCGTTCTTATTTACTTAAATTAGGTTCAATACTTCGTAACTGTACTAACTGACTACAGAAATATCATCATCCTGCCTTAGTCCCATTTCACTTTGAGTCGGCACAACACGTTTTCTTCTTCAATTATTCCCTATCAGACGTCACGGCATCATTTACTCCTCTTTCATTTCATTCCTCACACAATACATCCATTTTTTTTTTGGCCCGCGACTCATGCAAATTAACATCCATCACATCGAAATAATATTCTCATTTTCATATTTTTACTGATGTCTTTTATTCATGCAAAGGAAAAAAGCAAGTTATATTTATCACGCCTCTGCAACATCGTCACGAAGTTATGTTTAATCGTTTTAAATCTATGTCTTTCGAAACCGAAAATTTGCTCGGTTCAAACAGGTTTTTTTTTATATATTTTGCCCCACACTAGGAATTTCTTCTGTATCGTGGGTGCGTTTACAAACATTTAAATTCACATACACAAACCAAACACCCAAACCCGAAACAACTATCTGTAGGTCATACAAATATTTGTTCCGTGCAGGGATCGAACCCGCGACACGCAGCACAGCAGTCCAATCGACTTGTTAGCAACTTTAAATTGAAAGTGATAGCAAAAAAAAAATATCCTTTAAACTTTTTAGATAGGGTGTTCTAACAGCGTATCATCACATAACATGTTTTGGAATAGTACATAGTTGTCATAATATTATGATAGCCAAGGTTAGGTGCAACACCCGCAGTGGAGGTGGGTCTCAGGCGCCGCCGGTGACCGTTCTCTTGGCGATTCCTCATCGCAAATGTTGGTCAGCCTCATACGAAGACACCAGCTTCGATAGATACATACTGCAGTATTTATAATAACGAAGTGGTTTTGTTCTGGACCATAGTGAAGTGTTGGTTGATATTTGTGAAAAATATTTGAGAAACTGTTTTTGGCACATTGTGTTTGATTAAAGAGGATTCACGTTTTTTTTCAGGTAAGTGATGTGTTTGAGTTTTCTTTACGAATGCCACAGTATTGTAATTAAATACTTACTAGAATACTCGACATATTTTTTTTTTATGAGCGTTGATGTCTTTAGTAAGCAAGAAAACAGAAATGCAATTTGTGAAAAATTGCATTTTTATTTTCTTTCTTTTTATAATTTTTGACCAGAGGGTTTAAGAATTATTGTTTTGTATAACGACTCTCAAGCCGTTGACAGTTGTCTAGTTTATATAAGTTGTAGGTACATACAGAGTCGTAGGTTGCACCAGACATCCAGCTATACAATATATCAGATTTCTTTGATAGATTTTCAACTTTATCGCTAAAGCATTAGGTTTAAGGATTTTGATTAAGGCCTTGACGATCACCGTTCGAATTTGAAGATCATGAGTTATAAACACTGTTATGTTATGAATTAATAAATACCGCTTAAAAACTTTTGTTACCCGTCATGTATTTCTTTATGTAAGTACATGTTTTCTTAAACATATTCTTATTTTTCCATGTTTATTCTACCTTTCTATCTATCTATTGTTTAAACCTGATCTTGCTCAATGAATCCTGTGCTCCGCACGCACAAAATGCATTTTCATGTGTAATGCATTTTGTGCGTTCATGTCCGATCGGATTAGTGACTAATGAACGCAGGGTCAAAGCTCTTTAAATAGTATTAGGTAAGCTCTTCTGGCAAAGAGCACGGCCCAAAGTGCAAATATTTGTTAACACAGTCGGCTATGCTTCGCCATTGTTGACCTACTCGTATGAGGCAACCTTTGGAAAAAAATTAAGCGTGCATTCCCTGCAGATTAGATGCATTAAAAATTTGCCTAGTCACGTTTGGCAATAACGTACATTTTGAGTTGCCAAACGAATAAAAAACTAAAACAACATTTCGTTGCTTAACATTTCAAATGCTGACAGGTTTGTTTTGTTAGTTTTGTAGCAATACAGTAATGACTGCAAATAAGATAGTCCAACATCCATTCTATTTTACGCGGTTTGTGTTATTACAGTATCGTAAGGTAAAGGTAAGATGAGATAGATACCTATGTATGTTCTCGAACATTGACCAACAACTACGATTGAATTAATCCGTCGAAACCAACGATGCCATGGTTTGAAAGTATGTTATGTTTTGATTCTCCGACCTTGAAGCATTGTCCGAAAGCACGTGTGTGTAGCTAACGGTCAGCCGTCAGGCGTAGATTGCTCTTACGATTACTTGTCCTACCAAGTAACAGATTTTGATTAGTGTCAAGTGCAATAGTTGCATGTGTTTGGAAAATTACTTTAGCAGTAGAGTCACGAACACTTATATACACGCAGCATTTTAAAAAGTGATTTTATCCTACTGTATTGATTGTTATCTTATGTCGTTACGGACGACTTATACTATTACGAAAAAAGTCTTGTCTTGATGTGGAAACTGTTGTTTCACGAGAAAATCGGGTTTAAATTTTGCTTTATGTAAATACAGGCTGTACCCCTACGCAAAAATTATTGCTGGGAAACGTCTTTTTTTTTGGGTTCAAAAATCACATTTTAGGGTAAAACTCAATGTAGTACTCTTAAAACATTGTGCTAGTGAATGCTTTAAATAGTAAGAGAACTGGTCATTGAGGTAACTTAAGTAAAATAATAACCAGGAAAACTAGTATTAAAGAAAAAAGCTCTGAAAAATTTGAAACTTTGATTCCCAATATCTCCGTAACTAGGGGGTTCCCAGGTATTGTCTAGAACCAAAAAAAAATATCGCAGTGATGGGGAGGAGAACGAGTGCTTTTCGGCTTCGATAAGGGTACCTACCTACTTTTACACACTTTTTGTTTTTTTTTTTATATTTAGTGTACCTACGTACAGTCACGAGCACTAATATCTATCTACGACAAAAAGTTATCGATGAGTTAATGAATTTGATTCGAAAGGTGCGTTTTTCCTATTTCATGCCTGAGCCACGCGTATATAATATATGTGTATAATATTAAGGTTTCATCTATTGCCTTTTATTCTGACCGTTTCACAATTTCCTCATTTATACAAATTGTGAAATGGGAAAAAGACAGTACAAAGTCTGCCATGACAGACGGTGTTGAACACCATTTAACAAACGGAAACTTTAACTATGCCACGTTTTGAGTAGCTAAGCTATACACACAACACAACAACACAGGCAACTCGACAAGTCTCTCGTCAATTATGGTTAGACAGTTCACCGTAACTAATTGAAAAAAAAGCAAAGCAGTTGACATGGTCATGCTAAAATAATGCGCCTCTTCACTTACTTATAATACGAAAGAATGCATTGTTCAAATATAAGATTGTGTAATTATTTAAATATGTACCCACCTGCCTAATCTAATGACTGCTTACATCTTTGAACTTTCATTTGTCATACTGGTCACGGGTCACCTATATGACTAACTAGCACTTCCCTCGCGACTTCGTCTGCAAAAATTGTGATAGCTCGGCTAATATACATGATATATATAAATATAATTTATACCCTATAGCACCCACAAATAATGTATCTTTCTATCAGTAAAAACAATTTAGAATTTGGTCATTAATTCCGGAGATTACCAACTTACAGAGAAACAAATTAAACCTCTTTATAATATTAATAAAAAATTCGCCATTTTTGCGTTAGTGTGAGATTGAAGCCAATGCTGCAGATGCATAGACTTCAAATACAAATATTTCTAAATTAAACTACCTACTCTATATTTTCCCAAACATTTACAGTTTCTAACAATGAAGTCGTTGGTGTTGCTGATAGCAACATGCACATGCCTAGTAAGGTGCCTGCCACCTCCGCACCCTGATGTCCTGGCAGTGAGAAGGGAAGAAGAACGCTTGCACCCGTCACAAAGAAGTCCAGCATTACGCAACCCTCATCTACTGCAAGTGCTGCCTCTGACTAGCTTGTTGCATAAAGGAGAGAATCTGGTAAGAACTACATTCTATCTCTATCTCTCACTCACATGGTTGGCGCAGTGCTTCAATTTCCGCATGTATCAAATTTTTGTATGGCTTACAAGTAGGCTTTGCGTGCCTGGCTACGTATGTGAGTTAAAAATGTTTGTAAAACCAACCACGATACTTTTATTCATAGTGAGGGTGAAAACAAAAACCTGGTTAATTATAACTCCTGAGTTTTATGTGAACAAATTCGTCAAAGATTTTTTATTCAACTGAAAAACTAACTGAGTTGATTGCCTGGTTGCGATGGCTACTGCTTGCTCCTTCGATTTTTAATTCCCAGTTTGGACCAGCTTTAATTAAGCTTTTTCATCTGAAACCCAATAGCAGTCCAAAATCTGAATTTGTTCTTATTTGATCGCTTCCACAATTGCAGGCGCAGTGTTATGTAGTTAGCCATCATTCACTACTTTCGGGAAAAACCTTTACACGTGTAAGATATTCTCTCATTTTGTCTATGACATTCCTACATATTTTTGTCCAAAATGCTTCATCATTTATTCAGCAAACCGGTTCAAGGTAACGTCACACTGACTATTAAATATTTACTTTCAAGGTTTACGCACGAGATGCTCACGATGTGCCTCGCAAGGAAATATACAAAATCCTCACTCACGCGGGCCTGATCCCAAGGAGAAGGTTTCCACCATCAGAAGGAAGTCATCAAAACAACCACATCCCTTTAACTTGGCCTGAAGAGTGGAACGAGCGACAGTTTTATGATTCCTCATACTTCCCCAACCAAGATCTCTTACAATACTTGTAGTTTTACACGTTATGTAGAGTTTATTATTATATGTATTCGAGGGTTTCCAAAAAATCTAGGGTAAGTTACTCATTATTGTGTCGTCTTCTAGTAGTCTAGATATGACAGATTGGGGCGATTCAATCAAAATTTTGACAGCTTCATTCAAGTGATTCTACCAGCTGACCCGTCATGGTTAGTTTTGATTGAAGATGTATCCTGTAAAGGAGAACGATGACCCCTCTCAAAAGTTACTGGGTCCAATTATCCTATATAATATATTTAAAAAACTAAGATAGATTTAATTTAACTGTGTAAATATACTTATAAGTACTTGAACATCGCTAGTGTAAAGTACCACTTATAATTGGATTGAGTGCAATATTGTTTGAAAACCATTATTATTTTGTGTGCTTGTTGATTTTCTGATGTGAACCGCCATTGTTGAAAATAAACAAAACAATTACACACACAAGGTTGTTTTATTCCAAATGGACGAAGTGACCTTGGACGCTAGGTATTCACTGTTGCGCTGTATAATCATGTCATTTCATAATCCTACATTTTAAATTAATTATTAATAATTCACAGCATTTGCACAACATGAACCACTACTGCTGTTACTTTTTAATGAACATAATACATTCATCAGCCGTGACCGTTAAAGGACCTGTGTTAATAAATAATAATATAGTTTACAGTATGTCTAAAACAAAAACTACTATATGTAAAGAGTTAATCAAAGATTATTGCGCTAATTGCACGTTTGCTGGTATACATTATATTGCAGATGAAGATAAGCATGTGACTGAAAGGTACGGCGCGGCCGCAGTAGGCCAATCGACTTTTATCATCTTATCATCATCATTATCTTGTCCTCATCCCAATTAATTTGGGGTCGTCACAGAATTTCTTCTTCTTCCATACTTATGTTAGTCGTCATCTCAAAAGACACACATCCTTTCTTGCCATATCATCCTTTGCACAGTCGATCTATCGTTTCTTTGGTATTCCTCTTTTCTTATACCCTCCACATTCGTACTCAAAACTTTCCTCACGATATTTTCCTCGTTCTTCTTTTCCGACTTTTACCGTCTGTGAGAATGTATCGCAAAAAAGTAACCGAACATGTAAAATTAGATTCTAACATTTAGCAATATTTCACCAGAATATTATGGCTGGTGCTAGTAATCCTATCATGGTACGGGTCTGCGCTCCTCATCATCTCAGCATTTGAGGCTTTCCTCTTAAGCCCCATCAGCTTCGGCTTGGAGACAACCTACATCGACTGGGAAACGAAGATGCCCACTGTAGCCATTTGTGAGAATGCTAATAACCCTAAAATTTTCAACGTGTCTGATACGTAAGTTAAACTTTTTCTTTGAAAAATAGTCCTAGGTTTTTTCTTATGCCATAGAATATTATGTAACTGGGGTTTGGTTTGCAGAATTTGGCCTCCCGGTCATCTATTGGATTTAGAGGATGCACTAAAGGAGATAGTCTACTTTCGTGGCGTTTCCTACGTTCTAGTTGGCACATGCCATCTGAACCCCGATCCTGATCCCCTGTGTCCAAAGTCCAACTACAGATACTACGCTGGTCTTGTGCGAAGCGACTGCACCAAGATTATAAAGAATTGCACTTACAATGATGTGGAATTTCCGTGTTGCGAATATTTTCAACCTATAGAGACTGACATAGGACCGTGTTTCATTTTGAATTCCATACAAACAAAGTAAGTAGTAGTGGTATAGTAATTTAAGTAGTCTCTATAAAAGAAAGTATTTATGTTTATTCCGTTTGTTTTAGAGACCCTCACCCATATCCAATGGTGAATAATTTGCAAAACCTGCGGGGAGTCATAAAATTCGATGCATTTTTGACAACAATGGTAGGTACTTGTTATGTTTCGAAAAGTCGTTCAGGCAAAGCGATCGGTCTGAAATCAGAAAATGTAACAACATAGATTTTAAATAAACTGTTTCACGTAGATGTATACCCTGGGAGAGGATGAAGTACCAACTGTGACAACACTGCATTCTTCTACATTAAAGATACAACCTGGCTACATGTATCGGTAGGTAAAGGATAATGAAGTTGAATTTACTATACTGATGAAAAGTCCTGAATTCTAAAATCCCTGAATCGATTTCGAACCTAAGTAGACCGCTGTAAACATAAAAGCAAAATGAGGTATTATGCCTCCGACACCGAGAGTGAGTACGGCGCTCCGGATCAAACAATGCTCTCGGTGTCCATTTATCTGCTCTCTTGGTGACCTGAATTGTGATTATCGTTACAATAAATGTGGCCACCTACTGGGCCCAAGTTGATACGACAAGAAAAGAAAATTGGTGAAAAGTTTTTGACACCAAATTAGGACAATCTAAAAAGAGAATTATTAGTGGAATTATAAGTAGATAAGAAGTGGAAACAACGAGTTTAATAATCATAATAAAACAAACTGTTGCACGTGAGAATTTAAACGAATTCTAATTTTGTACCTCCGCACAGCCGTATCCTGTCCGTACGCAACATAGAGAACGATCCCCTGATTACGGAGACAACGCCGGAGCAGCGAGCCTGCCGGTTCCACCACGAGAACGAGGGGGGGTTGTACCCGCACTACTCGTACAGCGCCTGCACTGTTCTGTGTCGTAAGCAGGCACAACTTGAGAGCTGTGGATGCAACGACCACTTCATTTTGGGCACCAGTGAGTCCACTCGCAGTCACTTCACAGCTTACAACTTCATATTTATATTGTCTCAGAGACTTGTATCTTACACACTTAGCATATCAGCTTATAATGTCGCCACTGCTGGGACACACAGGTCTCCTCTCGTTGAGACGGAATGTCCTATACTCCACCAAGTACGGGTCGGTAGATGTCACATGTCTTGAAATTTTTCATTATAAGACATGCCGATTTTCTCACGATACGAGTATGTTCCTTGATGATGATGAAATAAATTACACAAAGTAATGCGCCAGCCTGGATTTGAACCTACGACTTACTGCTCGTATGTCGAGACCGCCACCACTAGCACTTGCTATCTTCTAAATCACAAATGGTGATAGTGATGACATGTGGCCGTTAGCTTTTGCTGGTGAATATATTCCATTGTGACCAAACGAGATGATGAAACGATCCTTTCAAGTTTGTCTCATTTTGCGTAAAAGGTGGACCGTTTATTGCCGAAGCAATTGGCAGCTGTGTTGTTGTACTGGTTTGTTATGTAACGAAACACTATCTAATTATTACAGTAATCCAAGTGAACTTGTTTAGTGAGTAAGTAGCGCACAAGACTTGACCTTTAAACGACTGTTAAGATCGTTACAGGTTACTTTTATTTTAAGGCTGTCCAAAACTGGAGCATTCGCCTGTAACGTAACAATCCAGGATTCGATTTCAGGCAAAAACAAGTCATCATTATCTGCCTTGCCTTCCCTTTTCCCAACTATATTCCCCAATATTCATATCACCTTTCAGTCTAACCGGATGCAACTGAATACTTTTATATGGAGCGGCACCGGCAGCCTGTCTGACCCTACAACTCAAGTACTGGGTGATACTATCAATTATTTGTCTATGGTCTATATATTTACACATTACATCCGCGCAATTATGTAGATAATTCACACGGAAAATGGACATCACGCAGCTTAGTTGAGCAAATGTACAAATATTCATTCATATGCTGTCGCCCCAAATAGCCTTATCCGGCAATGAGCCTCTTTTGGTACCAAAATATTAAGGTCACATAACAGTTCAACAGCAAAATGATCGGAGCTTCACATCTTCTACCGTTTACTACTATGTACATACTGTCACGAATACGTTTTTCATCAAATAGTCATTCAAGACACATACGAGTATGAACTGCGACGGTTTTATTGGTGATTTTAATCATTATTACTCAGTAAAGTCACGGTCGCGAATCCTATTTTATTTAACATACAACCTGACACATACACACATGACACATTATAGAGCAGTGGTGGCCATAAAGCAGCGGTGGCCCAGTGGTGGCGGTCCCGACTTATGAACTAGGTTTGAACCCAGGCAGGCGCATTACTTTATGTAATTAATTTCATCATCGCTGCTCTCAAAACGGTGAAGGAAAACATCTACCAATCCGCACTGGGCCCGCGTGGTGGATTATAGCCCATCCTTCTCCTAGAGAGGAGGCCTGAGTCCCTGCAGTGGGAACATTATAGGCTGTTGATGATGATGATGATGATGATGATGACAACCTGACACTGACCGGTAAATTTAAAAAAACGTAAGAAAATTCGATAATTGCGGGCTACCTTGTCGCATTCACCTTAACCTAAAGATCGCCCCGTCTGACCATCGTTATTTAGCCACGAGGTTCTGGCCAGAAACGAAAAGTGATTGTTACAAATTGTATCGTTACAGATAAAGTTGCTTGGGTCTCTTCACTCACTGTTACTTTGCAGGCGAAGGTCTCGGTGAGAGAGCCACTGCACTTATGAGTTTATGACTATGACAAATACGTAATATAATATTATGTCAAAACTTAGTTTTCGCAAGTATCACAATGGAAAGTGTGAATAGAAGTTTATTAAAAACATTTACAATGTTTTCAGCTGAAGAAACCAGATGCAATATATCAGGAATGGCCTGTCTCAACACGCTGTCAAGTCACTTGACTACCCTGAAACCATCCTGGGCAAATCGCCCTGGGCTCTCTTGCAACTGTCTGCCATCCTGTGATGAAACGGAGATCACCATTATCAAAGATGTCACTACCCCGTAAGATCTTTTTGAATTTATGCACAAATCCATCCAGACCAGACATCCGAGTTATTTTATTTATCACTAGCTGCAGTTTCATTTCCGTTATAGTTGAAAACTATCTCACGGATATAGGCTATGACACTCGGAAATTATGTAGCTTTACCGTTAGTGAAATATTTTTTTGAATCGGATCCGTAGTTTCAAAGATTACCCTCTACATCTAAAATTACAAAGGACATTGCCCTAAAGCAAGTTGCGGCTATACCCCTGTTAATATATAATAATAGTAATAGACTATAAACCCTACTCCTAACAAATATAGAACGAAATATTAGTATCTATCTACTGTAAAAAGTCCCAGTCAGAATTATAAAATGTAGGTTATCTATTTGTATATCTTACAAAGCTTGCATTTTCACCATTACAATTTCTTTATCAGTTTGTTTGGAGGGTGCTGGTCTTTGTTTTACTTCTTATCGGCCATCATTGTTTCAGGGTAAAAGGCAAGGCTCACAAAAAGAAGGCGCGCGTTGAAGTTGTTCTCGCTTACTTACCAACAGAAAGATTCAAGAGAAATGTTGTGAGGAGTCGGCTTGATTTAGTTGGTAAATATCAGTTGGCAGTGCTTTTATTTTTCGAGGTTCTCGCACCTATATACCCGACCGAACACACATACCGATTTTCTCCGTGCCTCGTTAAGCCGTTGGCTCCGGTTGTCGATTTAAGATCTTTGACAGTCGTTACATGTACGGTTTACGGTTTAAGAAATTTATTTCGCTCAAAAAGAATACAATTATTCACTTCTATGAGGAAAAACATAATAATTTAGGTATAATTTATAAGCGACGGTTTCGCTTGTTGTGGCAAACTAAAATTAAGTAATAATAAACTAAAATTATTTTCTAAAAACAGTAAAAACTAACAATTTATAAATTAATCAGGTGGTTCTTTAATAGCCTTTTAAAAGTTGGAAGTGATTTCGATTCCTTGATAGCTTTAGGTATAGAGTTATACAGTTCAGCTCCCTCATAATACGACAGTCTTTCTACCGTAATTTGTCATGTAGGTCAGATAGGCCCGTCGGTCGTAGGGATGGAGGAGGAAACAATAATTATAGAGAAATCAAACATATCCGAGTCAGAATGCTAACAGTCTAAGAAAAGGCTAGGCAGATGAATGCTTTTTCTTTTATAGCTTTTTCAGTGATTTAAAATAAGTTTCTGAAAACTTTTTAGTGTCCGTTGGAGGTACGACAGGACTATTCGTTGGAGCCAGCTTGCTCAGTTTCGTCGAACTCTTTTTCTTCTTCACGGTTCGCTTCATCAGCAATATTCTAATGGAAAGGAAGAAGAGAGAAAACATTGTGGTTGTCGGACCAAGGGTCACCACACCTGTCGTGCAAGAACTGCCTGAACTTGAGGAAATCATACCACGTAATACTATCACTAAAGAAGCGTATGTTACAAGTGGAGTCCCTACATTTTACCATACTGCAAACAAGCCCAAAAAAGCTGTTAATATTCACATTAATTGAGTATTTCAAAGTTTTAATGATAGGAGTTAAGCCACGTGAAAAATATGGAAAAGTACAACGCGCTGGGCTTTCGTTTTCTTTACTAAGCAGCTTTGTATTCATAAAATAAGTGGATTCAAATAGCATTATATACGAGTACCTATGAACTTTGTTACTTGCGCTTGTCACGCACTCTTCGAGAAATTGCTTTTTTCGCTTTGTGGTTTTGATTATTGAAAAAGTTTAACTCTTCTGAATAAAATTTTCGCAATCGTAAATGCAGATATTATTATAACTTCGTCCACTTAAAGTTGTTTTTACAGATGTTTTAGCAACAAACTGAATGCATTTCCTTGTTGCATCAGATTACGGTTAGATATATCAGATTAACTGTGAGCAGGTACTCTTACTTTCCACGTTACTTCCCAAATGTAACACGATAACGTAACATGATTTACAGGTACTTCATTACGAAATGGTCCGGTCACCGAGTGCTCAAATAGAAGTGTGTGCACTTTCTGGGAGTGGCCCAGTTACCAGCCGGTACAGGAAGCCATCGGTTACTCGATGTAAGAGCCCATTGCTCTCTACAGACAGCCCATCTCGTATAATATGTGCTCAATTATACTTGACAGTTGCGTCTCTAAGGACGAGTGTTGAGTAACTTGTAAGGGTTAGTTTTTATTCGGTTCGAATGTCAGTTTATAAATAGGGATGTTAACAAAAAAAATTGAATTAGTCCGTCAGATAGATTTCCAAAAAATATTGGACACGTATTTTTTCTTTTTTCACGTAAACAAACAATCAAAATGATACAGAACTTTTAAAACTCGTGTGACGTCATATTCTAAGACATGAATGACGTCACAACCCCTATTCTAATCTTTGACGCGTTTTATCTTCGTCAATTTTTATTGATTTGATTAAACAAAAAATACGTATCCAATATTTTTCGATAATCTAACAGACGGACTAATTAGAATCATATTTTTTTTAGTCAGTAAACATCCCTATTGTTGGTGAAAATTAAAAAATACGATGGCAATAGGCTCGCCCCCCATTACGTGAAACTTAAACATAACGGGCGAAATGTGGGTGTACTATGGGGTACACCTCTACTTAACCTCTCATAGATTACGGGCGGGATGTTATATTTTGTGACAAAAAAAAAACAAGTATTCCAACAATTACCTTTATTTTTTGCAACAACAGAATCAGTAACTACTCTACTATAACCTAATCCCTACAGTAATTATTATTTTTACTTCGTTAAATATTAGTAGATAATCATAAGAGTAGATAATACTGATAAGTTATATTATAAGTACAAGTACTTAAACAAGTTAGGTTGGGATCACACTGGTTACGCGCAGCGGTGTTGCAAGCACGTCATTATTAATCTAAGAACAGACTTTGCTCTCTGATGGCGCAATATTTAGGCAGAGGAGAATGGGTCGACTGTGTGAACGTGATCTGTGGTATAAAAATACTATGTTAGCAAGAAAATGGCACAGACATACCGAAACATTGTTAAAAAAATATTTAGAGCTTTAGTCTTTTAGATAATTAATTATTTAAAACTAGATTAAAATTATAAATTGTACAACTTCTTTATGCATGCGGAGTTTGCCTGTAAGTGTCTATTGATGTTACTTTTAGCATAGAACCTGTGTAAGCAATTGTAGGTGAACCAATAAATAAAAAGATTATAAAAAATCCACCAAGTTTTAAATAAAATAACTCAAGTACCGATTAAACTCTCTTCATCTTGAATCACACGGTGAAAGGTTTAACTTAAAATACTTTCCCTGTTAACAGTACAGCGTGACCTCAACCTTTATAAGTGTTTATACGAGCAGATAGATTCGATTTTTTCATTTTCTTGTTGTTTTTTAATTATTTAGGCCATCAAACAAACGTAACGAACAAAATTAAACAAAATGTTAAAATTATTGTTGTTAAAACAAGATACAATTTCTTTTACAAGAGTATGTGTTATATTCTCACCTATCTGCACTACTACATAAATTATTACCAATTATGTCCATTCCTTTTAGTACAGTAATCGTTTCCATCGTAATATAAATGGAAAAGTTAACAAAAGCAGACGAAATTGCAGTCCATACTTTTCGGTAATATTTAACTAACTAGGTAGGTGCCTAACTTTATAAAACTTTTAGTAACCATTAATTCGACGTTTAAATAGTTTTTTTTTTTCATTTTAAAAACAAAACTATTAACCGAACTTTCGTATATTTTTTGAAAATTTAAAACTGTTCACAATTTAGAAGACATTTTTAAAACACTCCTAAAATTCTACAGCCATTTAGATGATGGTAGACATCTTTAAATATAGTTAAAATACTTTTTAGTAAACATGACATGAATTACCTAACTGTAAAGATATTAACATTAAGAAATAATGAAGGTCCCTAGATTCAGTCAATAAGTTCGAAAGTTTATAAAAAAGTTCACGAGATATGTAAGTTTTACAAAATGTGTCATCCAAGACCAACATATCCATCATAAATAGTGAATAATAGATAACATACTTGGCGAAAATCTAGTAGATTCTAGTTCCTCGTCAAAATGCTGAGATCGGCAGAGATATGCCTAGACAACTAATTTTCCCTTCACTTAAACATATAGACAAACCATCAGGTGTTAAATAACTGTCGTCTTTCCCGAGTCTGATAGACAAACTAGATATTTCGCCATCAATAAATTTTATAGTAGGTAATATTTGCTAGGGTGACAAACGTATTAATCTCGCAGTCGACTCATAGGATCGTTTTCAAGACCTCCAACGCCTAGGCGAGGTCCCCGTGTATCAGGCCCGCCGCGTAAGGAGCCAGCGGCTGCAGTGACCGTGCAGCTGGAACTTCCTGTACCTCATGCAGTGCCACTGAGGAATCTGCTGCATGCGACGAAGGGCTTCCATCTGAAACAAATGAATTGTGTTAGTTTTAAAACAATCCTTGATTTGAAGTGTCCTACGGTTTTTGTCTGCATCGTTTACACAGCAGAGCAGATATAAATAACAAAAAGATACGCGTTTAGTTTAGCATAATAGGGATGCTTACTGACTAAAAAAAATATGCTTCTAATTAATCCGTCTGTTAGATTATCGAAAAATATTGGATACGTGTTTTTTGTTTTATCAAATCAATAAAAATTGACGAAGATAAAACGAGTCAAAGATTTGAGTGGAGGGGGGGTTGTGACGTCAAACACCGGTAAAAAGTGTCATACTGTCTGAGAATATGACGTCACACGAGTTTTCAAAGCACTGTATCGTCTTCATTGTTTGCTTACGTGAAAAAAGAAAAGTACGTGTCCAATATTTTTTGGAAATCTATCTGACGGACTAATTAGATTTTTTTAGTTAACTACCCTATTGTTAAATGAACGATGACTACTAAAACTATGCAGGTATGTATTTTAACTTTATAAAAAAAAAATCTCTTGTTTTTGTTAATATATTTAAGCATTAACATTTTCAATTAACAAAAGCAAGTTATTTTAACTAAATTATTCACTTCAAAATTATTGAGCAGGAACCACATTATAAAAAAATAAGACAAGTTGAATCAATTATTTTTGGTAACTGCTACGAATTTTGCGAGCCCTCATTTTTTCGTAGCAGTGCTACGAGATTTCGTAGACATCATTTTGCTCCTTAATTTATAGGTCAGTCAATACAAAACGGGTGGACTATTAGTGGACTATTCTACGTTTATCTTCAAGTTACAGCTGTTACCAGACTGTTGCTGGACCAGAACTGGGCAAAGGTCGTCCAGCAAGTAGATTAATACAATAATATCGTGTGGTACGCCGCGTGCCATTGAGACATGACCTAGTTTAAATGAATGTGATATTTTTTGGGAAACCCCCTTTTCCGTAGTAGTACCAAAACTAAAGGTGTGAGCGTTAACGTCTCATATCGGCTACCTACGGATCACGAAGATAAGTGCTTCGTCATGAGAGACTACTTACATTTATCATCGGAAACCCTTCGCTGTATATGTCAAGTATTCCCTTAGTAGTAATCCCTTCGAAGGTCAAGTAATTGTTAGGTATTAGTTTAAATGCAGGTACGTCTTTCAGTTAAGAAACAGTGAGAGAGACTATAACTAATGATCTTGAATAAACGTAAGCTGTTTCGAACTACTAAAAACTTTTAAAACTTTCGCTAAGTTTGTTAATATTATTTTTTTCAGTTTGTTTAATACTGAAAAGTATTTATTATTTAATCAAACAAATAATATGGCATAATTCAAAGACCATTTAAAATATAAAACAACCTGTTTTATGTTTTGAAGCGGTTTACGACATGCACTTTAAAAAAATACACGCTATACACTTTACACACGCTACACTTGATATTGATAGATATACGAACAATTGTGTACCTACGAGTATCAATCTACCTTCCTACACCATTATAATTATTGTAAACAATTATATTATTATACTCACATAGTCAATATTTCCCGCTCGAAACGGGAACGCCTCGTACATTGCAATCGAACACAAAATAATGCCAAAAATAAAGCACACGTACTGTAACTTCATTATCAAACACACAACGATACGCTTTTCAAAGACACGACAATTGTAGGAGCGAAAAGTTGTTCGCACTTGACGTCCTGTGGGCGCACTGTTGTTGTGGGGAATGTCTGGATAGCTGTGAATCCAGCATTTATAAAGTGCACCCGCCTACTCACTTTCTTCCCGGCGGGCATCCAGACACGAGGTAGGAATATGACAGAGACGTGTGTGTCGTCTTGTGGGGACACACTCGACTACCAATGTAATTAGCTCGTCAATTAATATTTCTGGACCGGAGTGATCCTTTTGGGGAAAATTTATGGTCTTGTAAGACAAATTGAAATAACTGGTAAATCGATTAGAACAAAACGTTTTTTTAATTGACTGTTGATTGTTTAAGAGTTGGTGGATAATTATGCTATTACTACATACACAAATAAATAAAATTGGAGTGTCTGTTACCGTTTGTAATTTCAGAATAACAACTTTTACTAAATGCATATAAAAGAATATACTGTCCTTAATCTTTTTTTGTCTCTTTGTTCCAAATAACCTCCGAACAACTGAACCGATAGCTGATGTTATAAGGAGGAACTTAGGGTACTTTTATTTTAGAAATAGATTTGGTGTTCCGTGCTAGAAAATTAAAACCCTTTTTTTTTGGGGGGGTGGGAAATCATCAAATAACCCCTCCCGCTCTTGGGCAGAGCAAAAGGGAGTGTCAGACTTCTACTGACTAAAAACCACCCATGTTCCTTCTTAGCCCTTCATGTCTAGGCCAGGATATCTGCGAACAACCCGCAGCCCAAAATTAAAACCCTTGAAATTGTAACCAAAGTTCGATTCAAATATGTGTATAGGTAATAGGTCGTGGTCCACGTTTAGCTAAATATAATGCTCACTTTTTAAGATTACAACTCAAGCACACCGTTAAAAACAACTCATTTTCACACTGAGCTTCTTAGTTTATTGTCTT
Organism: Diarsia brunnea; assembly: GCA_949774965.1. Taxonomy (NCBI): domain Eukaryota; kingdom Metazoa; phylum Arthropoda; class Insecta; order Lepidoptera; family Noctuidae; genus Diarsia; species Diarsia brunnea. Next base: position 9,826,383 of record OX459011.1, read on the forward strand.
AGACTTAGACTAACCTTTTACCTAAACTTAACTTTAATTGAAAGTACGGTCAGCAGCAGAAGTAGCTTAACACTACTTAAAGTTACAAAGCAGGTTTTTTAATTAAAACTTGTTAAATATTACTCGTTACTAACAAATTAATGAAGAGTAAGGAATATTTAAAATAATAATTTTTTTAGTCCTGTACATCAAAAAAAATTAAATTCCGAAATGTTAAGCTACTTCTGATGCTGACCGTACAAAAACTTTATTGAGATTTTTATCAGGGATTTCTCTTTTGCAGCCATAGAGTCTAGATTTCTGCCCGGTTGATGGCAATGGCTCACTCCCTATTACATGGGATTTAACATAACTGGCGTAATGTGGGTATACTTAGACCTCTGCCAAACCCTTCGGAGATTATACAGACGTGATGTTATGTGTTACAAAAACTTAGAGAAATTGTCTTCTAATCTAATTATGGAACCCTCACGAGTGACATTTATTTATTTACTGCGTAAATATTAAACAAATTAAGTATTTTAACAATATGTAATTCTGATACTAGATTAAAAACTGACCAAAACCATTACATGGTCGCTCTATCCCTTTACATGGTTTTAATTAAAAGCAGTGTAGGCATCTAATAATCTGTGATTCTTTGTGTAACATGGCAGCGGGAGAACAATGCTCTATTCTAACAGAGATAAGATGTGCGGCTCTTTGTTGTTCGCGCCGTACCATCGCTGATGAAATTATTTTCTATTTGCATATGCTGCGGCTGCTGACAGTCTGCTGTCTTCATATTATCTGATTTGTTATTAATCTTTTCTATAGTTATTGAAAAATAACAGTTTATTTATGAGCTGCCTCGTTGGTCTAGTCATCTAGTGGTTCCAAGCGACCACTGACCTGGGTTCGGTTCCCGAGTTGGGCAAAGTGTTATTAGGGTTTTCATCAGGAAAATCTCAGTAGCAGCCAGTGTCTGAATATGTGCCACCTCCTATTACATGGTACTTAAAATAACTGGCGAAACGTGGGTGTACTATTAGGTACACCTCTGCCTAACCCTTCGGGGATTACAGGCGATTTCTTACCGACTTACGTAAGACGACGAGCTATCGATGACACGGTTTTGAAAGTTATTTGATAATGTTTGAGGAGCTAAACGCAATAATAATTTTGTTTAGTCATGTCTAACAAAAGGCATCAACTTTCTCCTAGCTAAATCACGCTAAGTAGCAGATCATTAATTAGATTATACTTAATATCACAGCTTGTTTTAGTCTAGAAGCTCTAAAAAGTAAATTAAGTTTTAATTGATTGATTCATGTAGACTAGACTAGAGGTACTAAAACACTATCGGGAGTCCGGGAGCGTTATTATTTTTTTTTTTAAACATTGCCCCACACTAGGAATTTCTCCTGTATCGTGGGTGCGTTCACAAACATATAAAGTCACATACACAAATACCCAGACCCGAAACAACTATCTGCAGGTCATATAAATATTTGTTCCGTGCGGGGATCGAACCCGCGACACGCAGCGCAGCAGTCCAATCGCTTAGCCACTGCGCCAACCGTGCCGTCCAGCATTCGTATTACCTTTTGAGATATAATGTATCCAACAATACAGGACCTGAAACGATTATACCATTAACCGTTCCACCCGTAGTTAAAATATTATTTATTGATTTAATTTTTTTTTTTTATTTGTTTGTTTATTTATTTATGAAAGGTAGCTTCACAGCTTACAGGAAAAAAAAACCCCACAAAAAAAAAACAAATAAAAAAAAATAACAAAAAAAAATAACAAAAAAAAAAAGAAATAACTATAACTTTTAATCCAATCCCTCGCGCAGCTCATTGTTCCCACATATTTTAATTGGTACCCACGCTTCAGCGAATATGTACACCTAACAACAACATGATTCTATATAAAGACTTCGACTCGTCTGTTAATTACGTACGCTTCAGGAACTTTCCAACAACAAAATAATCCACATTGTCATGACTGTTAACAAGGTTCAATTAAATTGTTTGTCTGAAACTCGATCATGACTTCAGAGTGCCGCGTGTAAAGTCTTCCGTGAACTGCAACGAGGAACATTGAGTCAGGTCGTTAATTGGATTAACCTTTAAGCTTGCAAATTCCTATATTACGTGGCAAGTGAGATTTTTCGAGACCTCAGCTAGTTTCTCGAAACAATAACGTTTAATTAGGCCCTTCCTTGCCTCGTCATTTGTCTCAGTACTGACTTCATTATAAATGCATCATGTAGGTATGGAGAAACCAGTTTCGCCGCTTTATACCGAATATTTGTAAACCGCGTTCTGATAATATTGTAGAAATAGAATAGAAAAATGGGTAATGAAATTATATTTCAGTGTTGGTCTTTTGTTTCTAAATTCTATGTATTATAGGTGAAACATTCATATATCTACCGCGAATTTGGCATATGTACCTACACCTACGATTGCCTCGTTGGTTTAGTAGTCGCAAGCCCGACTGCTGAGCATGAGGTCCTGGGTTCGATTACCGAGTCGGACAAAGCAATTTCTCAGTAACAGCCAAGGAGTCTAGATTTGTGCCTGGTTGATTGCAATAGGCTAAACCCCTATTACGAGCATATCGGACTTAAACATAACTAGCGAAATTTTAATGTGGGTGTACTATTAGTTACACCTCTGCCTAACCCTTCTGCGATTAGAGGCGTGATGATATATATGTTTATGTAACAACCAACTCAACATTAGTAGGAAGTAGAATATATTTTAGTAGACAAGGTTTACACGTCAAGTAGACCGTTTAGAGGGAAGCCATGGAAAATTAGATGGCATTAGACAAGCATAGAGTAGCCATAAATGTGGAGAACCGCTTACTGTTATATCTTGTCATATGCTCAGAAATAAATAATATTCTATTCTATTCTATAAGAACGTACATTTACTTAGGTATACAATAGGTGTTATAGTGTTTAGGAATATCCCGGGAAAATCAAAGCAATACAACTGATTCTTTGGCGTGAAGTTTCGAACGAAATAGACGATGAAATTCGGCAGAAGGCTCTTTGCTTTAGTGCCAAGTAAAGTTTTGCCACAAAATAATCTAAACATTTTCAGAAGTTATACAAGAATGTATATAATGCTGCCTCTGGCCACAAAAGTTTACGCTAATAGCACCCTTATCAAAAAATATATGCCACGCTTGAAACCATTTTCCATGAGAATGGTCACCCCAACCGATAGGTACCGAGTATCGATCGCGAGTGAGACAACAAAGAGTCAGCTATAGCGCTACCCTGCTCGTTTGTCGCATAAACATGAAAACACGACCTTATTTACCGGCTCACAGTGCTAAAACACCCGAAAAAATCGGAAATTCTATGCTACAAGAGTAAAAATTACGTAAATCTTTTGTGAAAAGTGTACTTTGGAAGAAAATCTATTGAAAATGTAGTGAGTTAACGTGGGATTGGATTGTTATTGAAAGTGCTGTTTATTCGTTATTACGCTGTGCTGCGACAATGGTAAGTTATCTAATTTATTATGTTTTATTGAGGTTCAAGTATGATACAATTTACTATTAAATCTAATTCCGTTGAGAATTGCATAAAAAGGGAATTTCGCAGATAGTTTTCCTTGGAGTCTACATTATAAATGTTATATTTACGCTTTTAATTTGTACTCAATTGAATCTTAAAATCGTTTGTTTCTATAACGAATATCACTGAGCTTAAACAATTTGGCTTGAATAAACATTAGATAGGTTATGTCAATGGCCTCCATACAGAAAGTATGAAAAGAAAATTGGAAGCCTGATACCTATATAATTTTCCAACAGTACTGTTGATAAGATTACTGTTATTTTTATTTGCTTTATGAAATGACATTATGGCAGTCATGTAATCTGAACGCATTATCTCATAAGTGGTCATGATAGAGCCTGAAAGCTGCTGAATATATCGACGGTAGCAAAAATATTTGTATTTGTATTGAATGTTTATCGTTTTCCCTTAGTTTCCTATTTCTGTCAACCACACTTCTTCGTAATTATTGCGCATCATTTTACCTAACAATTTACAAGCTTTTCTTATTTTTATCTATTCGAAAATTGTAAAGTTTGGACGTTAGGGGTCATCTTCGGAACTACTGACCCAATTCCGCTAACTCCTTCACTGTGGAAAGCTATAAACAAGCCCGAGTGTCATAAGCTTTATTTAAAATGTTCTCGTGGAATAATTAGGTACCGCAAGTGAAATCGCAGAGCTCGTGACTTAATAAGAACTGCCACTCGGGTCGATCTTTAGGTAAAGCTGTGCTTGCCTAGGTCGGTCTGTGGATGGGTGACCGCCCGACATACCGAGTTTCCTCCGTGCCTCGGAAAGCACGTTAAGCTGTTGGTCCCGGCTGCCATATATCGATCTTTGGCAGTCGTTACAGGTAGTCAGTGACCTGAAATTCTGACATCCAGTCTTACCAAAGAGTATCGTATTACCTAGTATTAACTGGGTTGTGGAGGTCAGATAGGCAGTCGCTCCATGTAAAATACTGGTATTCAGCTGCATCCTGACTGGTTAGACTGGAAGCCGACCCTAACATAGTTGGGAAAAGGCTAGGCAGATGATGAAGAGAAATCGCAGAGCAAAACTAAACTAAAAACAAATGAATATAGAGAATATACGATTAATTTACAGAAACACGAAGATGTCTGAACGAAGCGAACGAAGCAAGATGAGCAAAGCGCTGGGTGCGCTGAGCGGCGGGGAGGCGTGCGGCGCGCGGTGGACGCTCGGAGCCCTACTCCTGGCGCCGCTGGCTGCAGCCAACTCCAGCTACTGCGCCGTACCCGCTGTCATGTTACTGGCCATCTTCATCACTATAGCCAGTAAGTTAACCACTGCAGAAAACTGTAAATAACTAATTTGTTAATTTATCTTCAATCCAAACTGGTTTTTTATTTACAATATTTACAGAACTAAAATTATAATAAAATATATACAAGTATCAAAAAGAGAAGAATTACAGGGCGTCAAAAAACTCAATCCATCATCAAATTATAAATGTGAAAGTAACTACGTCTATTGCGTCACTGTAGAATGATAACCTCGTATGTCCAGAATCCAAACTTTACAGGAAACAAAAAAAATGTGTCATTTCCTCAATGTTTTTGTAGTATATATATTTTTTTTGGCATTAGTAGTCATTTATTGGTTTCACGGTTTCACCGTGTTATAAAATATGTGGCTTTCATTCGATTTTCACAAAAAAAGAAGAGAGAAGTTCGTTTTTGACATACGTGGTTTTCATTCTACAGCAACGATTGGCTTTTCGCGTCAACAGCTGTTCTGCTTTCCATAAACTTTTATCCCGGTAGTTGTTCCCGTGGAATAATTTCCGAGCAAGCTAATGAAAACGATCAAAAGATAGTCCATATAAATTGAAACGTGCATACATAAACAACATGAATTTTATTACAGCGTTCACATGCAAAGATCTCAAAAAGTTGGCAGAAATACTTCCACCACCTAAAACATCTAGAGGCCGACGGGAGCGGAACCTGCGTTCTTTCGCAGACTTCATGGCAATGTGGATGTCTTTCCTGTCACATCTGGTGGCTGTTGCCATCTGCGCTCGTATCCTGAGTGCTACAGCTGACCATGTGACTGCTGGTCGAACTCGAAGGTGGCTCTTTGGGTACGAGACCAGAGCATTAGGAGAACCCTGGCCTGATGTACTCGGAGTCACCGTCGTAATGGTCGTCTGCGCGATGTTTATGTGTGGATTAGAGGTAAATCGTCCACTTGTGAAACAATTAATAGACTCGATTTTGTTACGGAAAGTTACGTAACAAAATCGAGATCACTTGTTTGTCTATAATTGCAATAGTTTCGCGACTCAAATATTCCGTTGAAAGTTTTATGTTTCGCCTGATTGCCATAATCGATAAGCTTTGTAAGTTGTATATACTGATATATAGCATTGCAAAGCCGGGATATTATTTTTTTATAAGAATTTATAAGAATCTTTGACGCCAGTTATTTCTAGTTTAGTGTTTGATATTTATTTTATTTGTTCCAGGAAAGCATGATGTTCACATTTATGCTGTTAATTCTGCTGTACATTTTTAGCCAATTCTTTGCCATATTCGGCCTTATTAACTTCGATATTGCAAATATCAATATGCCGATACCAATTACTGTGTATGAGGTAAGCAGCACCAACAACCAACACGTTCACAGTATAAATAAGAATAGGAGTCAATAAGAACATTTTCATTTTATTTTTTCAGCTGTTTGCTGCAGGTGCACCAATATCTTACGCATTCAATGTTATACTCCCCAAAGACAATGGAACTCTCAAAAAGAATCTCTTTCTCATGATTGGTCTACCCACCATAGTACTTTCAGGGTTGTGTTTCCTCTACACTAATATGCTAAAAGGGTAAGCAGATATTGTTCTACTTAAGAAATAATAACAAAATGGATTGTCATCAGGTGTCCTTTAAGTAGGTCGTTCTACCCACTAAACGTAGTATCTAGCATTTCATCTTATTACTATCAATGGACGTAATAATAGATAATTATAAGTATCTGTTTACATCCTAAGTTATTCATTTTCTTCCAGGAACAGCATTGATGCAGCTTTGCCAGTGACCACTCTGCTAGAGGCACGAGCCGCGGGCTGGGTCTGCCCAGTACTGGCTGCTGTAACTGTGGCTGGCATCTGTCTAGCCTTAACTGAACTGTGCCCCTTACTCTTCACTGTCCTGGTAGGACTAGCGTCACCAGAATGGAAGGTTCTTACTAGGTCTATGACTTATGAAAGCCAAACCACAGGCAGTCCAGTTCTAGCCGTTTTTACTGCCGGTTCGTATCTCAGTCGTATGCTAATTGGAATTTGCAGTAGTATTCATAATTAGGAGGTTTTACGCAACTGTGCCAGGCGTCGACGTCTTGCCAATTGGTAATAACGAGCGAATAAATCAGGGATGATGTCATTTAGCAACCCAACCGCGATACTCTGTAGGATAACTGGTTATCGCTTAAACACGTAACTACTAACTAGAATTATCAAATTACAGTCCTGATTCACATTTGTGTGGGTGAGGCCTTAATTGATGTATTATTTACAGGAAGTTTGGCAGCGATACTTGCGTTTGCGTGCCCACTGTCCCACATGATCACGCTGATGAATGCGAGCCACTTGCTCGGGATATCGATACAGGCGTTGCATTTTATTATAATGCGATGTGTGCCTACAGCTGAACAGAAGGAAGCTGGGGGTGAGTCTACTGGTTCCAACCTTTCCAAGGTTACATTATTCCATTTGGATACATCTGCAACTTACTTATGCATTGCCACATTGCAGATATTGAATACAAGCGCTTGGGGAAAGAAGCTGCACGAGGATCCAAAGCATCTGCAAGTAAGACCAAGCGTTCTGGACTCTGGTTCATCCCATCTGCTATTCGTCACACTAAGACTCTGGAGAGTATCAAGTCTAAAGTGACAAAAGGTATCTATCAAGATTTGTATCTTCTTCTGTTTCTGAGGATCGAATTTTCGTTCAAGTTTTTTCCACTTTAATCTCGATTCGGGCCTCTACTGGGATCATTTTAATGCGATGATGACGGTGGCATGAGTAACATAATGTTTTAAAAGTCTAAAATTCAAGACGCTACCCTTTTGAACGCATATTATTGTTTTGACTCTTACAAGGTAGAAATGAGTTCCTATCGAAAATTTTATCTAGGTAATAGAAATAATATAGACTTATTTTGAAATTCATTCAAATTGATTTTTGCCATATTCGCTTCCAGTCTAAATAAAGGTTCCGTAAAGTTATATGATTATGATAGGTACCTAACACTATCCTCAAATATTATTTTCAGAAACTGAGGAACGTGAATGCCTCCTCCTCGACGAGTACGCAGGCTGTCAAACAGAAGAAAACGACCCGAGTAGCAGCAGTGGTGTGCCGATGGCCACGGCTGAAGTTGACGTGGTATCTGATGCCGAAGCCAGCGAGCAAGAGATGTCCTCTGGAGATGATTCCACAGACATTGACGCCGTCGTCAAGGAATACAGGGACAGAATTCAAGTAAGATATTTGAGATGTGGAAGGGAATTATTAGAACGCAGAACCAGGTCATTCAACTGCCAAACCTTAACTTCACCCAAGAAGTCTTGAATTTTGTTTAATCTGCATGCCTATAAAATGATTGCTACGAATCAAATAATCAATACATAAGTACCGTCAGGGGCGTATTTACCCTAGGGCCATCCGGGCCAAGGCCCGGGGCGCGAGTATGCCAGGGGCGGCGCAGCCGCCCGGCCGCCCCTGGCCGATTGCATTTTGTTTTGGTTTTGGCGCCATTTATTCCACTTTTTTTTCTCACCTTTTTTATATTTTCTTAACATCTCAATTAAAAATTAACATTAAAAAACCAGGCGGCAACGTCAGGTCACGGTTATCAGATCATATAATTACTATTTTCATCGGGACTATGTTGTAAAATAAGGACAACCCAGCAGGGCTCGCTCCGCTCGCTCTTAAATTTGCCCTCGAGTCTGAATCATGCATAAGTTTTGAAAGAATTTACAATTGTTAAAACAAAATGTAGTTTATCCGGTGTCAAAATTATTTGAGCTCGTTCGCTTTTTTTGTTAATTTTCGAAACGGCCAACCCTAACACATTATTTTGGCAATCAAAAGCAAATAAAAATTTAAAAAAATAAAATAGAATAAACTTTCAAAAATAAACCCGAAGTGTAGCATTTTCAAAAATATTTTGACTTTCGCTAGTTTTCTAAGCTAATGATGAAAATGGCGGCCAAATTGGGCGGGCAGCGAAACGCACGCCACGACACTGCGGTCGAAACAGACGTTGATGTCGTTTCCAAGCACTACGAATCATTGATTTACTATTTACTCGTAGCAGATCGTATAGGGTGTAAAAGTACCCTTTTTTTTTTTTTGGGGGGGTGGGAAATCATCAAATAACCCCTCCCGCTCTTGGGCAGAGCGAAAGGGAGTGTCAGACTTCTACTGACTAAAAACCACCCATGTTCCTTCTTCGCCCTTCATGTCGAGGCCGCGGTATCCCTTGCGAACAACCCGCAGCCTCGACAGGCGTCGGCCCTTGCGGGCCCCTTCCATGTTGCTGACATCTCTTTGAGGCGCGCGTGGAACACGAACGCGCCGTCGACACGGCCTGTCGTCGTCATAAGACGGACGGACGGCGAGCTTACCCATCACTCACCGTCCACAGGCCCGCGTCTACGGTGGCCGGAAGCCATCACGTGGCCCCCGACGCCCGGAGCGCCTCCCGCGGCGGCTGGGACGAGAGGTTCTCTCCCTCTCACGTTCCGCCACCTCCTTCGCTAGCACCACTGCTTCGCAGAAGGAGGCGACGGCGTCCCACTCCTCCTCGCCCCGGACCATGGCTTGCACCAGGGCCGGACGCGAGAGGTCGCCGCCGCCGGTGTAAAAGTACCCTTAACGCAAACGAAGGGCATTTGTTCTCCCCACCACTGCGATCATTTTTTTGTTCTAGACCATACCTGGGAACCTCCTAGTTACGGAGATATTGGGGGTCAAAGTTCCAAATTTTTCACAGCTGTTTTTGTAAATACTAGTATTTCAGGTTTTAACTTTACTTAAATTACCTCCATGACCCGTTTACTATCCAAAGCATCCACTAGCACAATGTTTTAAGAGTGCTACTTTGAGTTTTACCGTAAAATGTGATTATTGACCCCAAAAAAAAAAGTCATTTCCCAGCAAACATTTTTGCGTAGGGGTACAAAATGCTTGGTTGACGGATACGTGAAGGGTTCGTTTACACCCTGTTTAAAAGAGAATGCTTAGAAAAAAAAAAACTTTTTTCATCGTTTTTTTCTTGGCTTCTGGGGCGGCAAAACTTATTGGCCCGGGGTGCCAAATTTCAAAATACGCCCCTGAGTACCGTCTTACATCGATCTGCCTGGTCGTCGTTTGGCCCTGTCGACATCCAGAGCGGTAGGTAGATATTCATGACTCTGAAATCCCTATCATATTTCCTTTGCCCCTGTGGCTGTAAATCGTCAATATTTTACTTACAAGGTGGTGACTTCCGTCCCTGAGTCGAGTGCGCCTTCTCCGCCGTGCGTGCGCGGCTCACGCTGGTCGGCAGCGGGTGCTGTGGTGCAACTGTTTGCTGATGCGCTGATCGCAGTCGCCTTCTGCAATGAAGCCATCAGGGTACCCATGTTCGCTACTGGAATACCACGTAAGAATATGATCAATGTTGAGGTTACCTCACCTACGTAGTCTTAGGGAAAAAAAAAACTTGAGAGGTGTCAAGGAACACCCGGATGGAACGAAGTTATTGTTATTATTTTTTATTATGTAAAAAAAAAAATATATATATATAGAAATGAAAATATCTGGCTTGCTTTCTATAAGAGAGAGAGAGACAGACAGAGAAACATGCGACGCCGCACAGCTTACAATAGCTTACTATAGCAAAAAGTGTCGTGACAACTTTTCGTAAGAATTTTTTCCGTCTAGCCCCCTTTCACAACACTTTGATAACTAGCTGTTGCCAGCGGCTTCGCCCGCTACAACTCGAAAATTATCCCACGGGAAGATAAAATCGGGATAAAAACTATTCTATGTGTTAATCCAGGTTATAAACTATCTGTGTACCAAATTTTATTTAACTCCGTTCAGTAGTTTTTGCGTGAAAGAGTAACAAACATCCACACATCCATTCTCACAAACTTTCACATTTATAATATTAGTAGGATTATCCTCCAACTCCTAAGGAGTTGTACCTTCCATCATCAGCTCATCAGCATGAAGTGATAACTACTAGATGCGAATACTTGAAAAGCTTTAGAAAAAGCACGAAACACGTAATGCCTTTAAAATTTGAGGATTGCCCTAGATTTCTCTGGGATGCCATCATCATCAGGTTAACATAATAGCCTGAAAGAATACAACTATCGGTCCATCATCATCTGCCTAGCCTTTTCCCAACTATGTTGGGGTCGGCTTCCAGTCTAACCGGATGCAGCTGAATACCAGTATTTTACATGGAGCGACTGACTATCTGACCTCCACAACCCAGTTAATACTAGGTAATACGATACTCTTTGGTAAGACTGGATGTCAGAATTTCAGGTCACTGACTACCTGTAACGACTGCCAAAGATCTATATATGGCAGCCGGGACCAACAGCTTAACGTGCTTTCCGAGGCACGGAGGAAACTCGGTATGTCGGGCGGTCACCCATCCACAGACCGACCTAGGCAAGCACAGCTTTACCTAAAGATTGACCCGAGTGGCAGTTCTTACTAAGTCCCATGTACCTACGTATAATTTTGAAAGAATTTTCTTTCAACTCCTAACCGTTGAGGAGTTGCACCTTCCATCATCAGCGCATCCACATGAGATTATGATTATCGAACCCAAATATGTGAATAGCTTTAGAAAATATATGGAAAACATCATATGTGCCTATAAAATATGAGAGTTGCCCTCGATTTCCCTGGGATCCCATCACCAGATCCTGACATGGTGACAATGGGACCACCTCGGAAGTATACTCTTTTGAATACAAAAAGAAAATCGGTTCATTAATAACAGAGATATCCGATAACAAACATACAGACGAATAAATTGAGAACCTCCTCCTTTTTGTAAGTCGGTTAAAAAAGGTCTCCAGGGTATAATAATACGATTTAACCATAAACAGTTGAGCAAACATCGTACGTAAGCCATTGTACCTACTTACTTACCGAATTTATGTTATGTTCTATTGCAGTTTGGCTCTCGGGTACCTTCATATGCGCGTGGCAGCCCGCACACAACTTGGGTATGAGGAAGGCGCAAAGTATCCAAGGTCCTATAACTATGCTAACTGCTCTGCTGTTCCTGACTCCGTTACTGCTAGATTCTTGGCCAGCTATTACTCTCTTTGCTGGCGCTGGTAAGGACCTTTTTATACTAAACTATATTCGCATACGTCAGGGGTTTCTAAATTTATAATCGTAATAATATGAAAAGAAGAGTTCCGAAGAAAAAACAGCTAAGCTGCTAGAACTTCTTTGCTATTTATGATTTTGTAAGAGAATTACCTGTTTTCTTTAAATCACTAGCTCACTTACCACCAGTGATTGTGGATACCACCTGTACCACCCGGGGATTTGTGGCGAAAACTAGACTTAGTTTATGATGTCACCATCATCATCATTTGTCTGTTCTTATCACAATTTATTCAGGTGCCATACTTATGTCTATTAGGTAGTCGTGATTAGTGAGTATAATAATAACTTTATACATTAACATGGATCTTGTATATTCCAGGAGTAGTGATATACGCTCGTTGTGAACGCTGGTGTGGCGACCTGGCAGTGCAGCAAGCTCGCAGTGCTATGGAGAGACGCAAGTTGAGGCCGGTGACCGCGACTGTGCCCCTGAGCGGCGCCCGTCTGACTCACATTGACACCGTGTATATAGCCAGGTAACCGCATTAAAGACGAGACCCTACGTATCAACATTCATACTATCAAGCTATTTTTAATTATGGGGTTGGTAGAAGATACTGCCTCGTTGGTCTAGTGGCCACAAGTGCGACTGCTGAGCATGAGGTTCTGGGTTCGATTCCTGGATCGGGCAAAGTGTAATTGGGTTTTTCTATCAGGAATTTCTCAGTAGCAAGTTATAAGTTAGTAAAAAGGAAGCCTAGTACGTGTATACTGTATATAAAAACTTTAAAGTCCCCGTTTCTCGATTCCAGATGACATGAAGATGACTCGGATACGAGTCTGGATAATCTATTAGACGCGGAGGAAGACGATCCTGACGGAGAATGACAACAGGCTGATGCTATTATCATTTTCGCCCCCTAATCATCTCATTACGACTATTAATGCACGATGGCTGATTGACTAATGCAGGTTGGCTGATTGGATCATAAACCTGGATAATCATGTCGATTAATCGGAATCAATACAATTCGTAATTACGTACCTACCTACGGAGGTATTTCTATGATTGGGCTGATGATAAAGCGCAAAATAGCAAGCTAGTTGGTAGAACTATTAACCTACTAAAGTTAAAACCTTTTACTATGCCAGTAGGCCCAGTAGGTAAACTAACAAAGTGATCGGTATGTTACTGTTGTAACTAACGTGCGTAGTCATATTATGTACCAATTATGGGCTACTGCAGTTGACAATTATTACAAAATGGGTAACGTACAAGACGTTACATTGAAGATTGAGAAGGAAAATAACCTACGGATAAATAACTCTTTATGTAATGCCTAGTGCCTAGATACTTTATGAGTATTCATGCTAGCTGTTAGTATATTTGATTACTTAATTAGGAAACCTTTTGATCTCATTTGTGTGTAATGAACCTAGGCGATTTTACAAGATTATAAGCTAGCTTGGTGCGATCTTGATTTACAAAATTGAATCATGTGATTGTAAATACGCTTTAAAATATATTTTAAATGTCGTACATGATTGTTAAAAATTTATCCGTCCATTTCGCCATTGCCATGTTGGGCACGCTTTGCCTGATGCAATTAATCACGTGTACCTAATTATAAGGGAAAAAACCTTGTATTTTTTCACTATTATTCATGTTAGCCGTAAGTTAAAAATGTAAATAAATTGAACAAGTTAAAAAAATGTAATGTTGCATAAAAGCATTTCAAATAAATAGACAAGATAAAATTGCCTTTGAATTAAAAGATGTTTGAACTTTAAACCTTTTAACGGTAATACAATTTACAGTTATGATTAGCAACGTTACTGTAAGAAAAACGGCCTACACGATGTTATAGAAATAGTGATCGTGGTTAATTTAGCAATAAAAATGCTGATTCGCATCACAGTTGTTTTATTTTATAGCAATAAGTTAAGTAAAAGTTTATTTTTCTAGCAAGTACATTTTATATACCTTCTCAGCTTCTTTATCGTCGAAAATAGGAGTAAACTCGACAGGTATTACCTCTGAGAATCCCTCACTAGTTGATGGCTCGGTGAATTTGTTTCTGAAACAAAGCAAAACGTAATTGAGTAAGGGCCTGCCTCCCCTAAAGCGGAGAGAAGAGATGCTTAGGAGATAGCGTGGATCCACCGAAGGTGTGCAGATCTTAAATAACCGTACGTCGCTCACAGCACGGCGCGGCGGCGATCACAGCTCACGTCTCTTCTCCACTAACCTAAGCAGAAACGAGAAGAATGTGTCACTGACTCTGGCAGAGCCACCATCAGGGATTTTCATTTTGAAAACACAAAAAAATTGTCGCTAATTAGTCGAAATTTGTCGCCAAATATCAGAATTTGTCGGTCACTGGTTCAAAAGATATAAGGGTTTATAGGTGGCCGATCTGGAGAGAGTCTCCCCAGCAGGGCCACATTTATATCTCAAAAACTAGGGCACCTAGCAAATATCTCTTTTCTCCCATAATTTGTCGCCAATTAGTCGGAATCAGTCGCCAAATATCAGAGTTTGTCGGTCACTGGTTCAAAAGATACAAGGGTTTATAGGTGGCCGATCTGGAGAGAGTCTCCCCAGCAGGGCCACATTTATATCTCAAAAACTAGGACACCTAGCGAAGATGTGTTTTCTCCCATATTTTGTCGCCAATTAGTCGCAATTTGTCGCCAAGTCACAGATTTAATCGGATCTTAGTTTAGGAGATATAATGAGTTCAATTAGTAAGGTATAGTCCAAGAGCTAGTTCGAAGAGTTCACGAAAAATACCAAGAAAAAAATATTTCTATTAATATGTGTAATATACTTCTAGTTTTATCGGTCTAAAGTCTTTAGAAATGTCCGAGAGAGATAAATTCTCAATTTAATTCATGTTTTTATGTTTTAAATTACTAGGTTAGAGTGGCTTAAACTTCTTTGAAAACATTAAACCTTGCTCTTGGTCTATTTGGTGAAAGATGTACAGTCGCATGCAACTGTTTTACCACTTTACAATGTTAAGCTCTAATTAACTTTAGAATAATAAATAAATGTCGTACCTTTAGTAAAATGTTTAAAATACTTAAACGTTGAAAAAGTATTGTCAATTGTAATCAAATTTTATTATATAAAAATGAATTTCCATAAAGTTCGTTTGATGTGTGTTGTGTTGGTGTGTATATGGACGGGTTGAGTTTTTATTTTATCTTAATTGAGGTTAGAATAATAAAACTTCTGTTGTCGAAATATAAAATGATTTATTACCTTAAAATTATTGTACTTTCAGAAAATGTTACAAATAGGTATTTGTAACATTTATAAGTAGGTACTTATTCAATATTATTAACAGATACAGTTTGTGACTTTGGATGTTAGGGGTAATCTCCGGTAAAACTGATCCGATTTTGAAATTTTTTTCACTTTTAGTCTAGGCTAATAACATTATGACCGATAATATTATGACGTTATGACCAATAGGAGCGGAGCCTCAATGAAAAATGTTGCAAAAACGGGGAAAATTATTTCTTTGGCTGTAGATTTGTTTATAGGTAATGAATACAGCTTTCCTATGGTGGGTTGAAATTATAGAATAAGTTTACATTTATTTAATTCGAAACAAACATTCCTCCATAAGACGTCATAGATACTGTCTAGAAACTACATAAAGTATTTTGTACTCGCTTGTACCACTGTATGGGGAAATTGAATTCTTTAATATCTTTTTAATTACACACCGACTAAATCTGTAACTTTGCGACAAATTGCGACTAATTGGCGACAAAATATGGGAGAAAACACATCTTCGCTAGGTGTCCTAGTTTTTGAGATATAAATGTGGCCCTGCTGGGGAGACTCTCTCCAGATCGGCCACCTATAAACTCTTGTATCTTTTGAACCAGTGACCGACAAACTCTGATATTTGGCGACTGATTCCGACTAATTGGCGACAAATTATGGGAGAAAAGAGATATTTGCTAGGTGCCCTAGTTTTTGAGATATAAATGTGGCCCTGCTGGGGAGACTCTCTCCAGATCGGCCACCTATAAACCCTTATATCTTTTGAACCAGTGACCGACAAATTCTGATATTTGGCGACAAATTTCGACTAATTAGCGACAATTTTTTTGTGTTTTCAAAATGAAAATCCCTGATGGTGGCTCTGCCAGAGTCAGTGACACGAGAAGAATGACGAAATTCTATTGGTGGTTTACAACACAAGACATTGTCCTCTACTCTCGTTTCGTTTCCGCTTCGGTGAAGCCCGGGTTATACCTTAATTTATTATTATTATTCGACTTTTTTCCTTAGTTGGATAAAGTCACAGGGAAAAGTAATATTAACTCCTTGATTACATTTACCAAGTTCTCTGTAGTCTGTAGTAGACACGTGTCATCAAAGCATTAGTCACAGACACAGGGTAAAGTTAGATTCACTGTAGACTAACGTGTCATGTCGTGAAGCATCGTACTTCAAGAAACTATCAGTCTTATTTCGTGTGAAATCGAATTTGTAAGTAATACTTTTAGCACTTCTAGAAATGATTTCCCATTGCTTTTACTTGACCGCGACGGAGCCCAAAAAGAGATAACTTCGTTTTTATTAGCAAAGAACCTGTCCTATAATCATGAAACCTTAACTGAGTAAGCTAATTTGAATGCACTTACTTGTAAGTATGATAAACAATGTCATTGACTGGAATGTGCTTGATTTTCATAAGTTCACGGAACTTGTTGTTGTGTTTCGCATGGGCCATGCTAGCCGTCAAGACCGCGCATCGGCAGCCCACGTTCATTTCTTTGGCAAGCGACACCCAGCGAGCGCGTGATTCTTTGTCAGGATTAGTGCTGTCGACTACTACGCTTTTGCCTCGCTGGAAAAAACAATACATGGTGGCTAATTTGGTCTGTGTGTACTGAATGGTTCAAGTTCTTTCTTGCCCATCTTGCACAACAAATTGCACCCTCCAAGAAATTAATGAGGCAAACAACAGGGCTGTATAGGTTGCTACATACAGTTCGCACAAAATGCGAGTCAGCAATTTGCGAAGAAGAATATTAAATAGACAATTAAAGTGATCCCTATTCTTTTGGCATGCTACTACAAATTTAATTGTGAACTTACCCGTAGCGCTTTGGTTGCTTCAGAAGCACATCTTTGCCAAGAACCAAGGAAATCTCTACACACGGTGACATATTTGTGCTCAGATTTAGTTTCTATCTGTTTTGCCAAAAATGACTTCCCACTACCAGGAAACCCAACCAGAACCAATAACTGAAACAAAAATATAATAAAAGTTTTTTTGAAACTGCATTAAATTCTATTCATTTCTTTTTAATCAACACACTCACTTCTGTTTCCTTTCCAATCAAATCAGTATTAAATGTTCCAGGCTCAAGTTCTTTAGGGTTAAAATCTGGCTTATTCATAGGCATACTAGCTCTTGGGTGTTTCATGAAAAATTCTTCAGGGGTGTGAAACTCCAGGTTAAGATTGTCAGCCATTAGTTTGTCAGCCATGGAATGGTCTTTCTTTTTGCCAGGAGCCCAATTGGCGACTCTGCCTGCAGCATCACCACAATAAAAGCTATCAGCTATCGATACATCAATGCCGTCATTTTTCTAAAATTAAATAATACATTTTTATGCCACAATATAACAGCATTATTTGCATGTAGTTTTTTTTTTACTTTTATTATTTAAATTCACACCACACGAACCATTGCGGGTTTAACAGGGGTATGTCAGACACAGACATGGTAACATTATTGTTCAGGAGTTTATATATAGTATAGGTACTAAACAGACATTCCCATGTTCTTGCTCCTTAGACATTTTTTATTTAACATACAACCTGACACTGATCGGCAAATTGCAAAAAACTTAAATAAAACAAATTTTGCAGGCTTCCCTGAAGCATTCACCAAGCCTTTCGTATTTTTTTGTGTTATCTAGATTGTGGTAATTCTGTTTTAAAATGAGTATGTTGTAAGTGTGCTGCCCTTTACCTGCTCTGATAAAACTTTCCACATTCCAGTAGCGGGTTTTCTGTAAAATCCTTTACCAGTAGCGAAGTATACTTGAAAAGGAACATCCAACTTTATTACAATGTTTTCAATTTTTTTCTTGAAATCTTCTATCTTGACCCTTCCATTTCCAATTGGCGCTTGATTACTTAATATCACAAGCTTATAACCTTGTTCTAAAAGCTTTTTTAACTTTTCTTGAGCATTGTGGAAAGCTATTTGCCAGTCATTGGTGTCAACAGGATACACTTTACCAGATTTAGTCTTGATCAATGTCCCATCCATATCAAATGCAGCTATTTTGCTACTAGGTCTGACACCTTTTGAAGTAAATACATAGAGTTCACCTTTATCAATATCTTCCCACAAATTTTCCATAGTTTCGACTACTTGAGAAGTCTCTGTCTTTAAGGTTTTTCTATGTCTAGGAGACTCTCCTTCTTCTAGTTTTCTTTTGTTGCCTAGTTTTGGTTTTTCACAGTTATCTGGTGGTGGATCAAATTCTATGACATGAATATAATTGTTTAACAAGATTTCAATTCTAGAGCCATGTTCTACTTTATATTCTAGGTCTTTTTGTAGAGCAAACCCATCAAGACCTGAAGAATTTACTCCCAGCTGTTTGACTGCAACCAAACATTCTTCACAGTTTGCTTTGAGTGAAACTAGAAAGAAAATAACAAAAATAAGTACCTATTTCATTTAATTATAGATTTACTAAAAAAGATCTAAAAATGAAAGAAAAGGCATGGGCATGCCTGTTGGGATAGGTGATAGGTGAACGATTGTATTGTTTTCCGAAATATAATATTTCTTACGTTGCTGACGAGAACAAGCCGGATCCTTAATTTTTGTTAATTTGTTGCGACCTATCAATATTTCGACATTGTGTATTAATTTTATAGGTGCATGCGAATCCAACAAGCATTTTAAGAAACAAGAGCGAGCTACAGATCCCATTAAAAGAAGTTATAAGATAAGATTACAATAAAATTCATAAAAACACGTTTCCAGATTTTAAACCAGCATTTTGATTGTATTTTGATTTGACAATGACAATTTGACAAACAAAGCACAAGACAATAACTGTGTCTGTCAATGTCAAGTCAATGTCAAAACTCGTCTCACAGATTACGCATTCTCTCTATATTCTTACAATAAAATGGACTAAAGCTAAAAGCTACACGGTGCAGCACGCAGAATGCAGCGCGGTCTTGTGGATGCACCATACAACGGCAATGAATATTGTACGTATACTCAAGTTTCTTATCTTTATTTCCTACTAGCTGTTCCCGGCATGCGTTGCAATGCCCTTTTTCCTACCTACTACCTGCCTGTGTACCAATTACCTACCTACCTACTACCTCCTACCCTACCTACCTACTACCCTACCTACCTACTACCCTACCTACCTACTACCCTACCTACCTACTACCCTACCTACCGACTACCCTACCTACCTACTACCCTACCTACCTACTACCCGACCTACCTACTACCCTACCTACTTACTACCCTACCTACTACTCTACCGACTACCCTACCTACTCTACTATCCTACTTACTACCCTACCTACTACTCTACCTACTACCCTGCCTACCTACCTACCACTTTCTCACCTTTAAAACCTTCCCTGGACTTCCACGAATAATTCAACACTATAATTAGCCAAATCGGTCCAGCCGTTTTCGAGTTTTAGCGAGACTAACGAACAGCAATTAATTTTTATATTATACGCAAACACCATTTGAAAAATCGTTTTTCTATTGGGAAAGAAACAGTAATTATTTGTGATTATTGTGATAATGTCGTATGGTCTGTTTGAAGTTGTCATTCGTTGACTGAACAACTGAACGTCACTCAATTGTTTTGCCTTCCCGGAACCTCTCCACTAACACTTGAACTTTATGGGTACGGTGTTAAAGCTCAAATTGATTTTACGTTTTAGTTAGAAAACGTTTGTATGGGAAAAAGAAAAGGGCTGTTTTTAGGGCTTTTCCGGCCATTATTCGAATTTTTCTCGCCGTAAGAACCATCCTTGAACTTCAACGCACATTTAAAAAAAAAAATCAGCCAAATCGGTCAAGCCGTTTTCATGCCAAGTCGTGACAACGGAAAACGGGTTTCATTTTTATATATATAGAAGATGTAGATTTGAATATTTTCATACAAATGATGCGCCCTAAGTATTTTAACTTTAAAAGATTTTTGTTTATGTTTAATAATTTAAAAGGGATTTTTTATGAACGTTGTACAGGACCACCATCATTGAAAAGCGTGATTTTATTCTTGGGTTTGTATGTACTTATTTAATCATGAATATGCAGTTACAATGACCTATCCTTGAGAATCTGACCTATGACCTTTAACGCCTGGTTTACACCAACTTAGTACTTACCTACGTTGGCTGAAATTGGCTTGGACTTGGACAATAACTCCTCAAGGCCAATCAATCAGTCGACTAAAACAGTCAACCACGTTATCGTAAACCTCAATTACCACTGAAACACGACCGCGTGATGTTATAAATGAGCTCTGAATGCCTCCGTTATCATCGTTATTACTGGCGTAAGCGATCGCAATCTAGTAATTACCACTGACTGATGTAACTGAATAACTGAGCACAGCCCTATTGACATAACATTTGACTTGATGGAAAATGAAATGTGACAAGTTGATTGACACCTGACATTTCCCCACTCGCGTTTGCGCCGTTCGTTAGGTTGGAAACGCGCTAGCATTTTTAACAGATAAATTATTTTTCTTACGGTAAATGAAATGTTATAGGAATATATGAATGGTCAGTCATACTATTCGTAATTCCCGGCACAGCACGACTATTAATTGTTATACAAATTGATTTATTCCGGGCAAAATTAAGGTGTGTTGTAAGCGGTAACAAAATCTATTTCAATGACGTGTATTTGTTACATTGGCGGTGTGATGTGGAATTATATTATTTTCTAATCAATTTTCAGGCTATACTCGGCTCAGTCATGGCGATAACAAAGCGTAAGCATTCACCGGAGAAGGAGGATTTAATTGAAAATGGTGACAATGCAGTTGAGGGAGGGCGTAGTAACATCAAGGGAGATGAATTCAATATTGCTGTTTTGCTATTTCTGTATACCCTGCAGGGTATACCCTTAGGGCTGGCTGGAGCTGTACCCATGCTCCTTCAAAATCGTGGCATAACTTACACCCAACAGGTAAGGATTCTCTATTCATATTATTCAACATTTCTGCTGCAAATCAATCCTGCATGGGTTTAACTCATAAAATTACCTTTTATGACAACTATTAATGGCATGGGTTTGTGATTAGAAACTGTAATGATTTGTTTTTATTGCTACTCTTTATTGACTATGATTTAGGTTTACTTTGAGGTATACACAGATATAATAACACACATTGTTTTTATGAAAACCAAACAAACAAATTTCATTGACACCCTCTCTTGCTCTTCTTCCTTAGTCCATTTTACAGCAAGTTACTTGTCCCGTCTATGCAGCCATAGACGGCACAAGTAACTTGCTGTAAAATTATTCAGAAATTGTGTTCCACTTATGGCACAAAAGCAACCCAATAAAAAAAGTTATAAGTTTAATGTATTTCTTTTATTCTATTTGAGGAACTTACAGCTAATATAAACAGTGTTCTTAAACAATGGAGAGAGGGCGCTGCTGTGCGTAAACAAACATTCAGCTCCGTACAAATAATTTCTTAATAATAGAAAAAGTGATTATTTAGTGTCGAAATAGTATTTAAAATGAAGAAAAAGTGTTATAAACTGAGTGATATTGAAGTACGTGCATAATACTCAATAAAACCGACTAAATACATCAAAAAGTGTTTGAAGAAAAATAACGACTACTTAGAACATTCAAAAGTGATGATGAAAAAGTGATAAATACTCTTTAATAAACGGGTGTATACTGGACTACCTTGGAAAACATATGGAAATCATCTATTGAAAAGGTACATCATATAATATTATAAAGCACTAACAATCTAACATCCAAATGATAAATGTTATAAGTCATCCTTACTTCACTTACTGTGGATAAGCGCCATCTATCCAACTTAGAAGAAACTAAAGTATAAAACCAAAGCTACGAAGAAACTACCACCATCTATTGTCACAAGGCATAACCAGAGACCCAAAAGTCGATTTCTATAATATAGTACCCACACAATACACTAGGTGCCGCCTCCAGTAGCTTTTCTTAATATCTTCGAAAATAAATCTTTAAGAGATGGCGCCAGCTACCCTATGTGCAGGATGTCGACTCAAGTTGCCAATAAGAGAAACTCTTATTTGTTCACTCTGCAAGTGTAGATATGACTTGGAGTGTGCAGGTGTAACAAAGGAGTATTACCAGAAATCGATGACATTAGAACTTAGACACTCCTGGAAGTGCCAGACATGCGTCTGTAAAATACCAAAAACAGGAAATGCTGACACCCCAGTACGAACCCAAAAAAGCCATGAATGCGACGACTTAACCACGTCAACAGCCAGCAACAACGTTACTATGAGAAAGAAGACTATTAATTCTAATAATGACACCATTGGCTCTGAAGACCTGAGTTTGTTGGGAGATACTCTTCAGTCAGAGGATATTGCCAGCACCGAAATGAAAAACTCTTTTACATATGAAAACATAAACTTGTTAAATAACACTCAGGGTCAATTAAACATCCAGAGTTTGAGCGAACTTATTATACTACGTCTGAAAGAGAACAATAAATCTATCATTGAAGAACTACAGAACACAATACAAACAGAGATCAATAGAGCCATAACGGAATTAAAACTAGATTTTGACTCCAAAATGAATACCTTGACTATACAAAACGAACAAAGAAAGCAAGAAATAGAAAACATTGACATTAAAATAAGAACACTACAATTAGAAAACGAAAACTTAAAAAGAGAAGTAAGGGATTTATCAACTCGGACATTTCAAGCAATAAGCATACCTGAAAACCACCACCACAAACTAGTACTCTATGGCCTTACAGAGTATTATCAAGAACTTGACTGTGAACTATATAACAGACTGTTAGAACTATTTCGCGATATAGTCAACGTAGACCTATCAGGCTACATAGAAGACATGTATCGAGTAGGAAGAAAAGGCACAAAGAATAGACCGCTCGTAATAGAATTGCTCAGTAAAAGAATGACAAGGTATATTGTCAGCAGCAGCCAATGTTTCCAGGGAACTGGACTAGGTGTTTCAGAGTTTCTAGATGCGAAATCACGAAAGGAAAGGGCTGAAATGAGAGAACAATTATTTAAGGCTAGGCAAAATGGACATCACGCAATAATAAGAAACAACCAACTATACATAGATGGAAAATGTGTTAACAAAAAATATCATCAAATCAAACCTCAACATGATGATTCAACTTACCAGGAAAACGATACGAGAACGATGACACCCAGTAACCAATCCCACCAGATGGATATGCCGAATGAATCAATAAATCATACATTTCGTAAACAAAGACCTACCATTTAAAATATTATTTCAGAATTTCCAAAGTCTTAATAATAAACACCACTTACTTGAAGCTTTCATCAACAAAAATTCTACGTACAAAGCAATATGTATCTCGGAAACCTGGCTCTCGGAAGAAAAACTAGAACTAATTAAGATTAGCGGCTACAAATTTGCCTCATCATACTGTCGCAATACCCGTACAGGCGGCGGTGTCTGTATTCTGCTCCAAGAACATATAGACTATATAGATAGGAGTGATTTAACAGATAAATCTATAGAATATGTACTAGAGTTATGTGCTACTGAATTACCTAATGAAAACTTATTACTTATAACTATGTATTGGAATAGAAGAGAGGAAGAAGTTTTTTATCAGCAACTTAAACTCGTTCTAAAATATATAAATAATAAATATTCTAAACTAAATGTAATTATAGGAGGCGACTTTAACATTAATATACTAATAGATAACCTTAAATCAAATCAATTCATAAATTTAATGCAAGAATATAAATTTACTCAATTCATAAAAAAACCGACACGCGTAACGCCAAATACAACTACATGCTTAGATTTAATTTTTACAAATTTTAAATTCAAAGATATGTACACAACTGTAGAAGAACTAGGTTTCTCAGACCATAATAGTGCAATTTTACATTTACACCTGCCCAACCAAACAAAAAGAATCACCTGGTATGTTAAGAAAAGATTCTACAATCAAACAAATATTTTAAAATTTAAGTCAAAATTACAGAAAATAAATTGGAATAATATCATTACTACTGGAAAAGATATGGACAGCAATTATGAGGCTTTTAGTGGCACTCTCATTACCATTCTAAATCAGTGTATGCCATTAAAAAAATTAAAGTTAAAACCAAAATATAAAAAATACTGGCTTACCGTTGGCATAAAAAAATCCTGCAAAAATAAAAGATTATTAAAAATATTAACAACCAAAACTGACAATCCGATACTAACTCGACATTACAAAAACTATGAAAAAATCCTAAAGAAGACAGTAACGATAGCAAAAAAACTACACTACAAAAATAAAATGACTAAATCTACTAATAAAGTTAAGACAATGTGGAGCATAGTAAATGAACGTACGAATAAAAAAATAGCAAGTGAGAAATCTAACATAACCCTTCAAACGAACAATAGCGTGACTTCCGAACCCAAAGAGGTAGCTAACATTTTTAACACTTTTTTTGCTTCTATCGGGGAGGCCACGAACAACTCGACCGGAAAACTGAAAAGGTCTCCAATTGAACCTACAGAAAACTCAATCTTCCTCAGTCCAATTGATCATTACGAGGTTAATTCATTAATAAAAAACTTGAAAAATAAAAAAAGTCACGGCGTTGACGAACTCCCACCTACTTTATTAAGACAATGTGCAGATGAATTAACGTTACCATTTTATAAACTATTAAACCAATCATTTGAAGAAGGATCTTTTCCCAATATTCTAAAGAAAGCTCTTATAAAACCCATTCATAAAAAGAACAATAAAACCGATCCTAATAATTACCGCCCCATTGCTCTCTTACCGACAGCTTCCAAAATATTCGAAAAAGCCATGTGTAATCGAGTATACGCTTTTTGTGAAAAATATCATATATTTAATGAATGCCAAAACGGTTTCCGAAAAAACCGCTCCACTACCTTGGCCGTTTACAAATATATTCAGAAAGCTCTTGATATAATTAATGATAAAAAATACGCGATAGGACTTTTGCTTGATATGACGAAGGCATATGATAAAGTACAATTCGAAATATTATTAAATAAAATATATAGTATAGGACTCCGCGGCAAATGCTACGACTGGTTTGTGTCTTATTTGAGAAATAGGGAACAAGTAGTTGAAATAGAACATTGCAACACCAGTACAAATGAAATAGAGTTAATCAGATCCCACAGCAAGCAAATCACCGCTTCAATCCCGCAAGGAAGCGTAATGGGGTGTTTCTTATTTCTAGTTTACGTTAATGACCTTCCTAACTATATAAATGAGCCATGTGTCCTGTTTGCGGATGACATATCTATACTTACCTCATGCAAAAATAACACCAATTTAAATGATAAATTAAACTCCATATTAGATTCTACAATAAACTGGATGACTGAACACAATCTAGAAATAAATTTTAATAAAACTAAAATAATTTCATTTCACCCTCGCCAAAAAATCCCAATAAATATTAACTTTAGCTTCAAAAATAATAAAATAGACGTAGTTGATAAATTCACCCTACTAGGCTTAGATATTGACACCCACATAAATTGGAAATCCCACATTCAGAAAGTGATAGCAAAAATATCAAAATTTTCATACGCCCTCCGCGAGATCAAAAAAACCACAGACCTTAAAACTGCACTAGTAACGTACTACGCATACGCCCACGCATGGCTCAAATATGGTATCATTTTATGG
Source organism: Diarsia brunnea (assembly GCA_949774965.1). Classification (NCBI taxonomy): domain Eukaryota; kingdom Metazoa; phylum Arthropoda; class Insecta; order Lepidoptera; family Noctuidae; genus Diarsia; species Diarsia brunnea. Next base: position 9,852,320 of record OX459011.1, read on the forward strand.
GGCAACAGTACTGACGCGCCCACGCTATTTACCCTACAAAAAAAACTACTTAGAATTTTAGTAAATATTGAAGCCACCGATAGCTGTAAACCCCACTTTCAAGAACTACATATCTTGTCTCTACCATGTTTGTATATATTTGAAATTTGTAAGTTCGTACGGAAGTACCCAGATTTCTTTACAAAAAGAGAGGATATTCAAACGAAAATCACTCTAAGACACAAAAACAGACTAAACCTGCCAATATCGCGATTAAAAATGCACTCCGACAGTACTTTTGTCATGTCCATAAAAATTTATAATAAGTTACCCGCAATAATTAAGAATTTAGATAAATATAATACATTTATTAATAAATTAAAAATCTTCCTTGAAAGCAAATGCTACTATAGTATAAGCGAATACCTAAATGATAAATTATAAATATGAAATAAAAAATTTACCCCTGAGGTTAATATAATAAAATAATTAATAATAATTATGATTAATAAAGATAATAAAAATAATTGCATTACTGACATATTAATATAAATAATTAAATTAATTACATAGTAAATAAAAATAATAATAACTAAATGACTTCCATAATTAATAAAATTAAAAATAAATAAATTGCTTACGTAATAAATAAAAATAATAGTAAGTATATTAAACAATAATTAATATTTTTAAGAGTAATTGATTCACAATGTTAGCCAAGAAATACATGTAAAAACTCGTAATTTGACTTATTAAACGCTGAGCGTTCTTCCTCCTCTCTCCTACTGTTGATCTATGCTGTGCCCGACAGGGTCCATAATTGAGACTGATGTAACTGTTTCTCTACCAACTGTATACATTATGGTACGCAATAAAGATTTGAGATTTGAGATTTGACAATATGCATTTGGAGGCCATTTACAGGTTCCAACTGATAAACACCCAAATAAAAAAAAAACCTAGATCTAAACAATAAAAAAAGTACCTAGGTTCAAATACCTATAACATAAATAAGAAAACAAAATAACATGATCAATTAATACAAACTTAGTTTTAGTTTTTAATGAATGTACATAGTTAGCTTACTCTCATAATCAATAAAAAATTTCTTTAAGTGAAAAAAAAATGCAAACTAGAAACAAAAACTCATTCAGATATCTCTTACAGTACCACTAGCTTTTGCCCACGGCTTCATCCGCGTGGAAATGTTGATTTTCCATACAAACATATATAAAATTACAAAAAAAACAATAGTAAAAACATTTTGCAAGGGGTGACACAATCGGCGGTCTTATCGCTTAAAGCGATCTTTTAAAGACAACCTTTCGATGGATATATGGGAGACGGAGAAACAATACTGCAGGTAGCCTGTGGTGTACCATTTACATAATTATATACAATAAATACATACATAAAAACATATTACATAAGAGGCAAAACATTAGGTTTCTAGCCCTATGGGTTTGGCCTGTGTGTTGATCCTCTAAAAAAAGTATACTACTAGTAGTAGGTATGTCAATGGCAATCTAAATTGTTACTTACATTAATACCTATTTTCTTTTTTTAATTTATTCAGTGTAAAATGAGTTATTTACTTTTTATTTAAATGTTTAAAACTATTTATTTTCAGGCAGAGTTTAGTTTTGTCAACTGGCCATTCAGCATGAAGTTATTATGGGCTCCTATAGTGGATGCTCTATTCTGGCCAGAATTTGGCCGAAGAAAAACATGGCTTGTACCAGTTCAATACTTGATAGGAATTGTGATGATTATCATGTCATACAGTGTAACTGATTGGCTTGGAACTGATGAGATAGCTCCATCAATGATTGTCCTAACAATGTCATTCCTTTTCTTAAACTTCTTGGCGGCTACGCAAGACATAGCTGTTGATGGATGGGCCCTTACCATGCTTAAAAGGTGAATAATAAAATGTGTTATAGTTTATTTAGGGACGAACCAAAGGTTGGTTTTCGGGCAATAAAGATTTCTTAAAAGTAAACTAGAAGTTCAAGGGTTCGGTTTCAGTTTCAGCTGAAAATCTTGTTTTGGTCAAATATGAACTTATCTACTTAAAAAATATAATTCTCAGTGCCATTACTTTCCATATAATCAACAGACTCATTGTGACTATTACATCTGCAACCTTGAATAATTTGTAATTGACTTTTCAAACACAAGATCAGTCATACCAACATGTCTGATAATAATAAAACTGTTTTATTCAAGATAATTGAAATTGGATTTCAGTGTAATCCTCAGTTAAATATCAGTATCAAAAAGCATAAAAATATTTTTCTTATTTATCAATACTTATTTGATAATTATTAGATAATAACTTCTATTTAATAATCAGGATCTATAATTTTCCAGGTGTAATGTAGGACATGCTTCAACATGTAACACTGTTGGTCAGACAGCTGGATTCTTCCTCGGATATGTCATGTTCCTGGCGCTGGAATCTCCATACTTCTGCAACAAATATCTGCGCTCGGAGCCTGAAGAAACCGGTCTTGTTACTCTGGCCAGCTTCCTTCTGTTCTGGGGATGGGTGTTCATTGTCACCACCACGCTCATAGCAGTGTTTAAACATGAAGCTAATGATTCTGCTAACTCCAAAGAAAATAATGTGAAAGGCTTCAGTGATGTTGTGACTGCTTATAAACAGCTCTACACAATTATTAAATTGCCAGCAGTACGCACTTTAGCTTTGGTCCTCTTTACTGCTAAGGTAAATATCTAACCCAATAATTTGGCCTAAGACATATTCTGCACAATGCTTATCCTAGCTTATTGATTAAACTGATTTTTATTAATTTTACAGCTCGGGTTCTGCGCAGCTGATGCGGTGTCAGGACTGAAGCTCGTAGAGGCTGGAGTACCGAGGGAAGACTTGGCCCTGCTTGCAGTTCCACTAGTCCCAGTGCAAATTATAATGCCAGTGGTTAGTATTAAAACGTCTTTTATTGATGGAACCTCGAAAACAACCCAATAAAATAAATATATTGTATGTCATGCAAAATATATTGAGTGTAGATTTCTCTCAGACAAACAAGAATTGTAATTGGACCAGAGATCGAATACCTCTTAAAAACCGACAACTTGTGCGTTGTTTAGACAGGTGTTGGAGCTAGCGTACAGTTCGACAGTAATTTTGTGCACGTGCAATCGAAGGCCAGCCTTCTGACTGCATGGAATTACGGCTCGCTTCACGATCAAAAATACAGTTGAAGAACTAAGTGCGGAAATGCCGCCTGAATAAATCAAACTTCTTTCATATATTCAAGAAAGAAAAAGCAGATGAGAAGAAAGCATTAAAACCTACGAAAATCCATGTGATCAATATTTGTTCTACTTTCTCAACTATTCCGTTTTACATTTCAGCTGTTAGCGAAACACACAACGGGTCCAGCGCCGCTGTCGCTGTGGCTCCGCGCGTTCCCGCTGCGACTGCTGGTGGGGCCAATCGCGGCCGGGCTTGTGGCCCTCACACCCGGCCTCTTGGGCGACTCTGGTCCGTCCTACTCGTACCTAGGCCTTTTGATGATGCTCTATGTATTTCATCAGGTATGGGATCCTAAAGCTAAAATATTTAGGGTAAACCCCTAAAATAAAAGCTTAAAGTTAAATAATGATTATCAACAGTTTAGCCATGAGTGTGTTTTATGTTTAAAATGGCTCATAGCTTTAGCCAGCGTTTATGAGTAAAACCCTTAGTAACACCAGACAATAAGCACGTGTGGCCAAACTTTTAAGAATGCAGTTTTTTGCGTAGGGATATTCGGCTCATACACGACACAGAACATTAATAAGAACAAAATAACACAACTATGTTTGGGTCAGCTTTAAGTCCAACCGAATAAAGCTGTATACCAGTAGGTATGTTACATGGTGCAGTCGCTCCATGTAATACTAACTGTACTACAATACCCCTTGGTAAAACTGCATGTCAGACTTTCGGGCCACTGACTACATAAAAACTAAGGTCCCAAGGAGACCCACCAACCTAAAACAAAACATTTATCAATATACATATTCTTATTTAAATAAATAATTTTTCATGTTTGTTTCAGACATGCCTGTACTGCATGTTTGTGGCTGTTATGGCTTTCTTCGCCAAAGTATCGGACCCGGCGGTGGGCGGTACCTATATGACCTTTTTGAACACAATGTCGAACCTTGGCACTAACTGGCCCAACACTCTTGCCCTCTGGGCCATTGACCATCTCACGTACAAATCATGTTCAACATCAGCAGACAATGTGTGTGCCAATGCAATGGAAGAGTCGGTAAGTTACAAATACAAATTAGTTTATTATGCCAATTAGGTATTACATTAAATGTTAATTACAGGTAATCACAATTAAACACGATTATTTTATAGGTAAGTATGGGGGATTTTCTGAAATAATGATTTCTTAAAAATCCCCTATACCCTTGAATTCTGAAGATGAACGAGATAGAATTTACTGTATCTTCAAATAATGTAGTAGTGATGTAATCTAAAAATAATGACACAGTAGGTACTTCCCTATTCACAATTATAGTTTATTGATCATCACAATTATACCTACATAAACATACAGTTGTAAAAACCCCGATAACTACATAGTATATTTATATACCTATATATTATATCAATTGCATTTTCCTGTTCACAGTTATGTAAAGCAGACGGCGGCACATGCAACGTCCGGATCGACGGGTACTACATAGAAACCGTGCTATGTCTAGTCGCTGGTTTCATATGGCTGCAGTGGGGCCGGCCGACCATAAAGAAGCTCCAACGACTGCCCTCATCAGCCTGGCAAATCAACCGATACAACAGATAAGACTGAATCTCTTTAATTCCGCTATAATATGTATATAATGTAAATTGTTCCAGGGAAATACGTCTACTGATTTTACTCATACAATAGGACTGTTCCCCAAAAACTTGTCTTTTATATTTGTTTTGAAGATGTTTGTGAAAATCGACGTTGATTTTTTTTTTGGAAAACTGTGTTTGTTGGTTAGGTAGTAAAGTCGTGTTTAGGTATTTCTTTCGAAGATTGACTCAATTATTTGTGACCGCGTGACAAAGTATTAGTAATTTCACTGAATGAGACACAAATGCAGTTAGCACAATTCCAGCGAGTGAGATGAACGCAATATTATTATTTTAGGTGCAGTCCTCTATGCAAATCAGGATGTAATTAATTTCCTGCTGAGTCTGCGATTAGTTATAAATACTTTCTTATGAATTATCCGTGTAGTTTTTAAAAATATATGTATACTATACTCGCTATCTAGTAATTGGTGCTCCATAATTGAGAGTGGTCTAAAATATTCATAATCTTAATATGTTTTCTCAAATCCTCTTAACTGTACAAAGCGGCCTATAGACTTGCCAATCGTCAGAAATCCCCGCTTCTCAGTATTTTCGTTATCTATACCTCAATCTTACATTACTAAACAATAAGTATAAAAAAAATCTTAAATTTTACCTAAAATTTTCGAACTACACAGCTTAGCCGAAAGCCAAAGCTGAATTTATAAAATTGCCCCACTCTATATATAATATGTATATTTTAGTATCATGTATTTGAATTGTACGCATCTTTTTACAAAGGGTGCAATATACCTACTATTCCAATTAAATGACAGTTTATATAATTTTATATAGTCGTCACTCGACGTATTTAGGTAGCATTAAGGTTGTTTAAATAGGAATTTTAGTTAAACCATTAGGATGTGTGATTATTGTTTAATTTATATTTTATGTTGAAAGTAATTACTTTAAAATTGTTGTCTATTATAAATTGTTTACGTCCATGTCTTAATGTTTAAGTATTACTGTATAGCGTACAACGTCTATAAGTAAGGAATATCTATTGTATTTTTGTCGACAGTACAAATTATTTTATCGTTTTCTCAATTTTCTGTATATATTTACTGTCTACGAATTTTGATGTAAAAATAAACTACAGGGAATAAGAAAAACGCAGCAGTGACGTATTATTTATAATTTCATTATGTACACATCAACACTTAAAATATACAATCTTTTTAACAACGATGCTATAGTTTATTTATGTAATTTGCGGCATAAATACACTATAAATCCATACAATTGTGAAGATATTTACGTTATAATGTAAGAGTACACTTTGTGCTAAGTAATAACTTGCAACCGTCATAAATTCTAACAAGGAGTATATCTAAAAATAAATTATATAAAACATAACCAAGCTTTTCTGGAAGAAACATTTCTACATAGAATCTTTGTGAAAGGACTGATATAACATCAGTAACATTTTGTGCATTCGTACAATAAATCATTTTTAAATATTTCAATACGATCTGGAATAACAATACAATTATATTATCAACTTTTCCGCATTTCTCAATATATTTTATAAGAAAACCACATGTATCATTCATTTATTAGTTAAATGCTGCACACTGTCTGTTTGTAATATTCATTCAATATTTTCAAAATGTATCATAATAACCCTAGGATTATTATTTTCGACAAGCTCAATGTGATTGAGTTGTGCCAGTGTTGCAGCACTTTGTTTTATACGTTAATTGACCCTGTTAAACTTGACATTTAAATGGCACTGTGAAAATGAATTTTGTTTTGGCAATAAAAACCATTAAATTATGAACATGATTTCCTTATTTTTAAATAATGTAGTCCGGACAAATTCGAGTAGGAAGTCAAAGAAGAAGATTCGATTCTTTTCTGGCACATTCACAAAGCAATACAATAGGTCTACTTATATTACCAACTGAACAAAGCAAATTGGTTTATTTCAATTAATTATGACCTAAACAAGATTAGTCGCTACAATTCACGAGCGCGCGTCGTCATTGCAATTTAGACTATAGGGTTCGTTCACACAGACCACCAAGCTCAAGAACTAATTGCTCTTAAGAACAAAAGAAGTGACATGTAAAAATAAATCTTATTACAATGATTCAAAACTCTGTTTTAAACGTGAATAATAAATTGCTCTCCTCTCCGAGCCGGTCTGTGTGAACGGACCCCTATCATAATATCGACGCGCGCTTGTGGTTTGCAAGGTTTATATTATCTAACTTCACTATTATGCTTTATCCTTAACTTATATCAATTAATCATTCTATGGTATTATTTTTTGGTTGAACTCATAAGAGATATATTCGAGTATTGAGAATCTATTGGTCCACTATTCTATACCTGTAGGTACTGGACACTATTACACTATTGGTTATATTGTAATAATACGATCATCACACTATTAGGTACGGAACTACTGTTACAGTTTATATCATAATACTTTATGTGGATTGAAATTCTCTGTATAGTTAATTGAAATATAAAGCACCCAAATTGGCGTGCGTCTAATTCCTTAAAGTATAGCGATGCCATTATCTTCGTTTCTTAGCTTAGCAAAATCGAATTACTTCATTAAAACATAACTGAGTACAATAATTTACACTAATTCCCGCTACTTTACCATTTAAGCCTTAAAGAATAAACACTCAATAATCAACTCTATTTAAAGCACAATAAGATATGGTGATGCGCTTTAAACTATGCTCAGCTGTCCATTCTCCCGGTAAATTGTGATCACAGTGATTATAACGGCCACACATGTGGCAATACTTTAGCAAAAATCAGTTATATAAAGCTGGCAAGACTAAGAAAACGTCATAGTACAGTATGTTCGAAATTCGAGTAAAGAATATAATACATACACTAATTTAGAATCAAGGTTCGCGCCTAGAGAGGTCGTCATCGCTGATGATTGGCTTGCGGTCGTCTCCCTTGCTGCCGCGCGCGAAGCGTCCGACGCGGCGTGCTATGGCACTAGTCTTCTCCACCGCGCCCCACCCACCGCTGTGCCCACCACCACTAGCCGAGCGGGACAGTAGACCGGTCACACCCTCACCCAGCTTGCTGTGGTGGATGCCGTATAGGAAGTAAAGAAGAAGACCTGGAAATATTACGTTCGGCGTTATTGAATTACTCCTCATTATAATGTATGTAGGTAGGTATACCAGTACAGGTTATAGCAAATCGTTAAACCTTTTAGTTCAATGTCAAATAATTATTCTAATAGAATAATTTCGAAAAGGGATATTTAATAGCACATTGTATAGATTGTACCTATAGTTATTCCAGCCCATCTTTACATTTTAATGTTTTGTCACCTTTTCGGACAGTTACCTACATAAACGAATATATAATACAAACAAGAACTCATAAATATACAATAGCTATGTACTTAAATAATTTACCCATCACGACTTTTGTAACAAGTCAGTTATGTTATGCGACTACTTGTAATGAGTGACACCTACATAATTAGTCGATGGAAAAGTTCCAAGTTTCAGGCACGTAAATTATTTTGTCGTAATCTAGAGATATTATGCCAATGTAACTGTAATGTACTGACCGAAAGTCATCCAAATAGCGAATCGGGCCCAGGTGAGTGCATTGAGGTTGATCATGAGCTCTACGTTGAGTAAGACGCTGAGAGCTGGCAGCAACGGCACCCACGGAACACGGAACGGCAGCCGCGTCGGACTTTGTTGATGCGCCCAAATTATCACCAAACCTGCAAAATATACAAAGAAACTTAAGCGGCTTTTTCTCATGGAAGTAAGCAGAAACAACAGAACTGAAAAATATCCTGATTGAGAATGGTGCCGAAAAAGTTCTACCTGTAGGAACAACACTTACAAGCAACAATAATGAAACTGAGAACGAAATCCGGTAGCAGCGCCCACAGTCCAGCTGGCTCAGCTAGGAAGTGGTTGTGGGCGCAAAGAGCAGCTGCGGCAGCCGTGAACAAGTAGACACAGCTCGTGACCGCAGCCCCGGGAGCCCTGCCACCCGCTATAGGCTCCAGCCAAGAGTACTGCGCCCGAAGACGACCCACTGTCAGAGCTTCAAACATCTAAAATTGAAATAAAACATATATTATAAAATCAAGAAAACATCAATACGCATATTGATGTTTTCTTGATTTCGATTTTGAACCCATTACAAAATAAATAACTCTACCTCGGAAGATGAAGAACCGCCATCAGTACCCGGAGTTCCAGTAGCTGAACTATCTTCCCGGTCACCAGGAGATTCCAGTTGTGGAACTCCGAAACTTTTATCTTCCACTGCAGGAACGGGCCGGTATCTCAGAATGATCACTGCAGCACTAACAATAGTGTACGCTAACAGAGTCCCTATCGACATAAACTCCACAAGCTTTTCCAGATCAAACAAAAGAGCTATCAAAGCAGATGACAGACCTGAGATAATCAAATTAATAATGGGAATCTGTGACTTGTTACTGATATCACTGAAAAAACCGAAGAGCAGGCCATCTGCGGACATCGCATACAAACAACGTGGCAGAGAAAATAAAGAGCCCAATAGAGTCGTGGTCATACCACATACCGCTCCAACCGCAACGGCATATTTAGCCCAATCTGCGTGGACTGCACCGAGGGCGGCCGGTAAAGCAGCATCAGGGTTAATAGTCTGATAAGGAACCATTAAAGTTAAAGCTAGAGCCACCAGAATGTACCCAAAAGCAACAAGTGCCATTGAAAGTATGGTGGCGATAGGGATCGATCTTGACGGGTCCTTGGCTTCCTCACTCGACGCCGATATACTGTCAAATCCCACGAATGCATAGAAGCACGTAGCAGCTCCGGCTAATACGCCGCTTACTCCATATGGCATGAAGCCACCATTCTTTTCGGACCAGTTACCAAGGTCAGCGTAATAGAAACCAAGGAATATGACAAGGGATATAACCAATAGATTTAAAATTGTAAGACCGTTGTTAATATAGGCCGAGGTTTTAACACCAACAGCTAAAATTAAGGATGCTACGATACATATAAGAAATGCTAGAACGTCTGGATATCTACTCAAGAGAGTTTCGTGCATTTCTCCTGTAATGGAAATGGTAGCGTTGCTTATTGCACCGTCCAGCATTGCGTCTAGATAACCAGACCAGGCTCTAGCTACGGAGGCGGCTCCTGCAACCAAAACCAAAATTAGAGCTTTTTGCCAAACCCAGTGTTAAATACGAGATCAAAAAGTATATTATTATAATACTTTAACATAATATTAAAGTTTCAGAAACTCACCTATCATATATTCCAATACGATGTTCCAACCTATGATGAAAGCCCAAAATTCGCCAATGCTGACGTACGTGTAAGCATAGGCACTGCCAGCTCTCGGGATTCTGGTCCCAAATTCAGCATAACATAGAGCGGCTAAGGTAGATGTTATTCCAGCAAGCAGAAAACTAAGGGCTGTTGCTGGTCCCGCCATATGCCGCGCGACAGTTCCCGTCAGGACGTAAATACCAGCTCCGACCATGTGCCCCACACCTGGAAGCAGTAAAATAGGTTGAAGGCACCCAGATCCAAGGAACTGGCGACGGCCACTAATGGACGTCATCTACTACTAAGACCTCACATTTTGTGGGGAATCTCGGCCACCGGGCACAACGATCGCTGCGAGGTCTCCCTACAAAATTTACATACAAGTATGGCATTAGGTAGATACTTCTTTAAACTAAAAAAAAATAACGATATACAAAGGAAATTAAACCAAATCGTGTCCCTGGAAGTAATTTTATGGTTGTGAAATCCGCAACGGAAACCCTATCTTTCTTGGCACCTCTCAGATGGTTGCAATTAGGTCAACAGGAAGGAAATCACGAAACCAACCAAGTTTATGGCTAATACTCACCCAGTAAAGTGATGTCCAAGGTAGTGAGACATCGGTTGAGTGGGGTATCCAGGGAGTCCCCGTATATAGGTTTACGACGGTTCATTTTGTGGCAAAAGCCAGATAGGACGTGCCCGAGTATCTTATGCCTGGCTCCCGGCATCGTGACTATAAAAAAGTAACAATTAAATTATTTTTAGCCAGAAAGTACCTTGTAATGATTAAGTATCTATATTAGGGCATCAAGTTAATAGGAACATTTTAAGTAAGGCGAGATAATTGAAGTTGCACTGCACTACACGACTTACTCCAGTTATTTATGGACTGTCACTATGATGGTAGGGCTATATTAGGAACTGCGCTTAGATTCCACTACACTTCAAGGCTTTAAAAGCTAAGTTTTATAGATATTTGTTAGACACATTTTATAAACGTTTGTTTTTATGCACCTACTTGGGCTGTAGTTAGACTTGAACAATACCTGGTGATGTTAAAAAGCCAGCTGACGATATTTGCGTGAACTTGTTCAACTGTAACGCGAAGATAAGTCGGCGCGCGCAACTAATCGATTTCTTGATAGGTTTCGTGTTTACGCGATGTTGTGTTTAGAAGACTTGATTGGAACAATTAAAAATATATATAAAATAATCTAATTCATTTCTTTTCTAGTTTTTTTTTGTATAGTTTCTTAAAGTATTTTTATTATTTCCAATTAAAAAAGAACGAAGCACGTAATTTTAATGATCAATAATTTTATATACCGAATGAAATTCGTTTTTTTTTTTGTATCAATTTAAAATGCACGGATCATTCAAATGAAAGTCAGCTTGGATGTGGGGGGAAATACGTACTGGGAATATTATCTGAAATAAACACCATTATTGTAACACCTGCTTTCTATACAAACAAAGAAATTATTATTAGATAAATGAACCTGGTATTTTGAAAGGCATTAATATGCCTTCCAAATTCTCAAATTAAATTCTAGGTACTAAATTACTGCATAGCTATTCACAACCACTCGATTGTCCGTCGCCTTCGTATCCAAGCGATCCATCGTACTATCGAAAATCGCTATTCACAAAACCGAAGCTTCGATTGTGATTCGAGATGAAGATATAAATTCTGCCGACAGCTCTTTTTTGCTATCGGAAGTGAAATTCAATCAGAATTACGACGCGTATCCATTACAAATTAAAATCAGTTTTAAATTGTTTTTAATTATATTTTTAGTTACCTACTCGAAGGATATTCAGTACAGTACAATCTACATAAAAAATTTCACCACGAGTGTTTGTGTATACTACCATGTCGATCGAATCTGTGCAAATGCTATTATTTACCAATCGTTCGATCCAAAAATCTGATACTCGAAAAAGTGTCACGATCGATTCGACTTCGATTCGATTGTTTGTGAATAGCTATGCTAGTGCTATGCAGTGAATAATAATACAGGATGTTTTTTTTCGAAAGAGATCGTGTTCGATTCCTAGCTTAGGCAAAGCGGCAGTTTTATTATTCTTCAAAATAGCGGTCCTTAATTATTTCATCACTTTGTCTACCTATTTAAACTTAGTTTCGAATTTAGCCAAATGCGCCGCCGAAAATTTTAAGTTCACCTATAATAATGCAACTGAATTGGTAGCCGCCGCCACTTACATGCAGCTGAATATTTTGTTTAGGTTTATGGTTATCCCAAAAAAATCAGTTTATAAGGTTTTGAGGCGGTATAATATTTTTTATCCTTTTTTGACAACTTTGACTTGGTGTAACTTTGGTTTCTCCTGGTATATATACCCTGTGCTATGGTTAAACTATTATTTGTTATTATTTTCAGCATAAAAATTGCTTGTCGGATCAGCGGTTCGTTACGTACTCTAGTAGGTACGAGTACTTACATATTCATAGCGCAGTTCAATTTTGTCGTAATAGACAACGTAATACACCCTCCCTAGTTCTTGGTACCTACTACTACTTATTCTTTGACTACTTCGTAATAACGAACAGCGGAAGTGCAAGATGCTGAGATAGTGACCTAGTTGAACGGACATGACCAGCTTTACAAGACCGCGGGGGTAGGTACCTTACCTAGGTACACATTCAGGTTTCGCTCGGCCGGCCTTGTTGTATGAAACAGGCCGCCTGGAGGCGGTCATTTAAAATGTATAGAGTCATCAGCACTATGAGCCATCAAAACCACCAGCCCGCACTGCGTTAGATAAGAACAGTAAAATAGTGTAGCGTCTAAAATTTTCGGCGGTTACTACCTTCAATGTTCCGTAGCTCTATGACTCTATGAGTGTTGTTAGTTCTTGAGACACTGAAATAGAATTGGGTACCTAACCACCCACTTGGTAAGTGGATGAAACACTTATTGCAATAAGTAAGTGGGTAGGTAGGGCAATTGCTATTATGACTGCACCCTGTCCCTTTCGTTTTATGTTCAGCGACCCCACCGTTCGCGGCGTCGTATTGGAAATCTTCGATGTTTTTGAATTGGGTACCTCCCTAATTCAATAAGGGGTAGTAGTAATAGGTGGGACTGTTTGTATCCACTTTCGACCCAAATGTAGGATTCCTAATGCCGTTGCCCTAGCTAGATTATCGTGTTATCCCAGATCATTTTAATATTCACATACCTTCGTAAGTTCACCAACAACAACTGAACTTTTCGCATTTAATTTGTTGATTTATAATTTGCAATTTCCTGAACTTATTATTTACATAAGCTCAGTTCAGTTTGTGTACTTAATTGGGAAAAGTTTTAGAAGTCAATAAAAACAGTGATGGAATTAGGTAGGGATAGCCATTTAATCCGGGAGTAATACCATAATATTACCGTGGTAATACTTACGATAGCAATAAAACTGTTTGCTATCGGATGGAGTGAGAACAATGATCGCAGAACTGGGTCAACCGCAGATCGTTAACGAGCTGACCAACATGCCAGTGATTTTTAACGTGCCTAGATGAAATATCTAACTGCCGCACTCAGAGAGCTTTAATGATTACTCAAGCCATCACTTAGTAAAGGTTTTGACAGTTTTGTCATACAAAAGTATGTCAAATCTGTACTAAGTGACGGCTTAAGTAATCATTAAATATCTCTGATTACCGCAGTGAGTCTCTACATCTGCCTACCTGACCTACCTCGTTTACATTAGGCACGTGGTTACATAAAACTTTATGTGCTGGTAGCCGTAGGTAGGATCTACGTTGTTAACAAGAGGACGTATCAAGTAGGTAGGTACTTCATAATATGATGGATGATTGTTCTGGACCATATCTGTTGTTTCTCATCAATAATGTTTGTTATTTTTGTACCGATTTTAAATAAATCTACATATGTAGTTACAAGGTAAATAACCAGATCAAATTAATTATTTCGAAAAGGTCTCTCTATCGATCAACATTCTAAGTAGTTTTCCAACAATTTGAACCTCGCTTGTTCCCGAAGTCAATACTACGCCTACGCCATTTATTTTTAACTCGAGCTAAACCTGGATGTTTGGTTTGGAATTTTGGATAATGATTTCATTCAGAGGCTGTTTTAGTTTGTTGATCTTTTATCGGCATTTTGCATTTTGCCAGCAGGTTTGGATTACCAAAAAGGGGAGCCATTATTATTATTGCTATACAGTCGATGGATCTTTCTATAAGGCTTTAATGTCTTTCATTTTTTTCCCAGTCATTGCTCCTTGGTGAAGTTTCTTCACAAATTTTCATATCGGCCAATGTAGTTCCTGACCAGAGGGTAGTTTTTCTGCTGCCGGTGCGTTGAAGTGGGAGGTGGCTGCCGATCCAATTTGACTAGATAGGATATAATCGTGCCATCTTGGGACACAATGCGAGCATGGAGCCCAACTGCCCAACACAGGGATATAATCGTGCCATCTTGGGACACAATGCGAGCATGGAGCCCAACTGCCCAACACAGGATGTGTCACACCTCTCACCTCCTGCCCAACTAATTAGGTACACCCTCCAGGACTTAAATAAGGCAATAAGGCAACCGATAGTGTTATCTAGAACTGATGTGTAATTCCCGCAGTGTGTGTTTTGCTACGTACACAAAGTTGTAAATCTGTTTATTCCTTCCACTCGGGTCGATCTTTAGGTAACGCCGCGCTTGCTTAGGTTGGTCTGTGGCCACACTGGCCACCCATTACATACCGAGTTTACATCCATGCATCGGAAAGCACGTTAAGCTGTTGGGATCCCTTCTTTTCGCATAATGTTCTTTGTCCTAATATACTTCGGCATAACGATTTTGGCACAAATTGTTTTGGCATAATAATACTTCGGCATAATTTTTTTAGGCACACATTTTATGTTGGTATAATCATCTTAAAGACTAATTTGTTTTGGCATAAATTTGATTCGCATAACGTTAGTAGGCCTAATGACTATTAAGCATAGCATAACGTTAGTAGCCCTAATGATTATTAGGTATCTATTTCAATGGTTTGATGTTTTATTTCTTGAACGATCTTTTTTGCCAAAAAATAAAATCCAGGATGGTGTTTTCCCACAAAATGTGCAAATCTATTGTGCCATACCTCTGCATGATTTTGTGTCCTAGGTATATTGTCCTTTTCTAGTAGATACGTACTCCAGACTTTGGGTGGAAATGGTGGTGGTGAACTTGTAGTGCCCCATACATAATTCTGATTAAACCAATTTGCTATAGTTTCTGTAACAATTAAATAATATTGTTGGTTAAAAATTTAATATGCTGTGCAATAAAAGTTAGTGACAGAATCGAATTGCTGCAAAACCGACTCCACGTAGTCTTGTTTGTCCTACCCCTAGAGTGTAATTTAAAATCGCGAAGGCGCGTGGGGCCGCCGGAGGCCCGCAGCGCTGGAGCCGTGACAGAAACCCTACCTGCTGCATGTTGCATGCTCGCTTGAATGCTGCATGCTTGCTTGCATGCTGCATGCTTGCTTGCATGCTGCATGCTTGCTTGTTTGCTGCATGCTTGCTTGCATGCTGTATGCTGTATGCTTGCTTGCTTCATGCTTCCTACAGCGAAAAAAAAAAGTCAGTGACCTGAAACTCTGTAAACCAGCCTTACCAAAGGGCTGGTTGTGGAGGTCAAATAGGCCTTCGCTCCATGTAAAATACTGGTATTCAGCTGCATCTGGTTAGACTGGAAGCCGACCACAACTTAGCTGGGAAAAGGTTAGGCAGATGATGATGAGTCATATCATAACATTAATCCTGTAATCCCCGAAGGGTTAGGCAGAGGACACTCACATTTTGCCAGTTACGTTAGTCTCATGTAATAGGGGGCGAACCTATTGGTATCAACCGGCCACGTATCCCGATTCCGTACCCGCTGAAAAAAACTGAAAATAGTGATGGGATGGAGAAATTCAATAACACTTCGCTCCACCCGGGAATCGACCGATCAGGACCTTGCTCACCAAGTCAGCAGTCGTGTTTGCGACCAATAGACCAAGTTAATGTCGGTAGAAATAATTTATAGTCGTAACTTGATAATCGATCCCCAGTCTCCACACTGTCCCGTCGGGGCTGCGGGTTGTTCGCAAGAGATACCGCGGCCTCGACATGAAGGGCTAAGAAGGAACATGGGTGGTTTTTAGTCAGTAGAAGTCTGACACTCCCTTTCGCTCTGCCCAAGAGCAGATATTTGATGATTTTCCACCCACCATAAAAAAAAAGTACCCACACTGTGGCGTAAAATACGGATAGCGAAATAAAATAAACGTTACATTCAAATTTTAACATTTTATTTCTACTTTGTATTACAGACGAAACGTAAACTGTGTTTACAAAATATATAAAAGTACCTACACGACTTAATTTAAATCAATTAGTAACACAAAGCAACATTTTATTACTAACACCATGTATGAGTGGCTAAATGGCGTGATAGCAAACAAATTATTGTTGAAATAAGAATGATTCTAGGACAGCATGAACTTAAAATTATCACGTAAATATCTAATAAAAGCTAATAAATAATACTTATCCAAAAACCTTAGTTTTTACAAAAATACAAATCCAAAAACATTTTACTTTTTGGCATTTTCCACAAATTAAGATAATAAAATAGTCATAAAATTGTTATATAATTGTAACCACTCAGTCACCCCTGCACATTCCTGAGAGTATGAGGTACAAAAGGTCCAATTCATATTTTGTTCGTTACAAAGATATCTAGGATTAATGATTACAAAACTAATACAGGGTAGTATATTTTTTTTATGTATTCCTCTCCAAAAGAAATGTATAATTAGCAGCCAAACGCGTTTATATAAAAAAACCGGCCAAGAGCGTGTCGGGCCACGCTCAGTGTAGGGTTCCGTAGATAATAAAATATTATGTAAACGAAGTTAAAAAAAAAATACGGGCAAATGAAACTTGACCTCTGGATTGTATAGGCGCTCATACGATTCAGGGACCAAATTATATTGGTTAACTGCAGTTTCCATCTGTTGTTTCCATCCAAGTTCAAAATAATTTTCCTAGAAAGTCCTTATAAAGTTCTACTTTTCAGATTTTTTTCGTATTTTCTAAACTTATGGTTCAAAAGTTAGAGGGGGGGGGACGCTTTGTTTTTTACTTTTGGAGCGATTATTTCCGAAATTATTGACATTATCAAAAAATGATTTTAGTAAACCCCTATTCATTTTTAAATACCTTTCCAACAATATATCACACATTAGGGTTAAAATTAAAAAAAAAAAAACACTTCCCACTTTACATATAGGGGGGCTACCCTAATAAAACATTTTTTTCCAATTTTTATTTTAGCACTTTGTCGGCGTGATTGATACACATATTGGTCCCAAATTTCAGCTTTCTAGTGCTAACGGTCACAGAGATTAAGCGAGGACGGACAGACAGACAGACAGACAGACAGACATGGCGAAACTATAAGGGTTCCTAGTTGACTACGGAACCCTAAAAAACAAGAATACTTAATATATTTTTTCCAACTAAAGGCTGTACATCAGACAAAATATTCCCGACAAGAGAACTCAATAAGTTTTTAATTTTATAACCAACACTCTTTGTAACATGTCTGTAGTCGAGAGTCGTTATTGATTTCCGAACGTACCACACAATACCAAAAATAATTATGATAATTTTGTCGACTTGAAACAATGAATATTGATAAATTGAGATAACTAATTTTAAACAGTTAGTGATTTTGATCGATAACTAAAGAATAAAGCTAACCGTATTGAAATTCATGAAATATGTTGAATAAATTACTTTTCTACCCATATAACCGTTAAATATGACACGAGTATTTATATGTACGTACAGATGCAAGCACATCAAGCTCCTACAATCCGTCAAGTTTAGTAGATTTCCAATTTTAGATTTTGGGTAGTCGTTAGGTAGGTAGTAATGTGCTGCTGTCTGTACATACATACCTATAGTATTATAGTCTCCTTCTCAATGTGATATCCGATTAAGTACTGTGCCATAAGTGAAATTGATTCGTCAAAGTAAGAACAAGATATTGTTAAAGAACGATTACATCCATAAAATTAGACTGTTTACAATATAGTCGGAGCAATAAGTATGTACATAAAATACAATGTAGGTACCATAAAATAATGCATTAGTTAGTCACAAGAAAATACAATTAAATTATATGTTATAGGCGTCAGTCTTGAGAAAATGTAGCATTTGGTTAGGTATATGAACTTTATACAGTTTAATATAATGTAGGTAATATGTAAACGTAGGTACTTATCTAACACAATAGGTATATTAAATGACACACAACTGTGCCTTAGCTTACATGGCCCGTATCGGGAACAATCTATTGTTATTTTTTTATCATCACTATTAGATAATACCTACTTACATTGTTAACTACTATCCCCTTAAAAAGTAGTAGATAAATTCGGACTACATAAAATAATCATGTTAATGAAATTATTGTATGTTTATGCATTTACGTATCTAACTCCCAAAATATTATTTGTGGGTAGAAACATTTTTATAAGGTAGAGAAACAATTGTCACAAAACTTTAACAAGTGTGACATAATATTTATATATTTATGTACTTACAATTTCTCAGTTTTTGACTTGAGACATTTATAAAATGTAAACAAGTTATAATTTTGACGATTTAATGGTCCCAATGTTAAACATATTTGGAGGATTACCACGAAAATAGTTTATAGTTGGTAAGTAATACAGACTACTTAACCATATCAAAAGTGACTAGATTTATTTTTATAATTACCTACCTATATAAGATATTATCATAATATGATATAAGTATAAACATGTAAATTCAAAATTATTAAATTAGCCTTTGCACAAAAGAACTTACAAAATTCAAATAGTGTGCCATGCTAACCAGAGTTTATACGAAAATGTCGGTGCAGTTTTCATTTAATTACGTATCTGTGGGTACATCAACAATTTATTCCCCGAGCTTTCCGTTGTTACTAATAGTAAAATAAACTGTTCAAATAAAAAAAAAAAATTTACTTATAGTTTTTTCTTTGCACACTTGTATGTTGGGTACTTACTGAGATAGCTCACACAAGCGTTCGCAAGTCAGACTTTAATTTTGCCCCAACGAGGGTCTATTTTCATGCAAATACAAAATATATTTTTTAATTATTTTGCGTATTAATCAGTCATACAACAGAGGTCGTAAAATAAAATAAGCTAACATTTATAAAAAATATTTATTCATTTATTTGAATGTGTCATAGGTACATTTTATCATGAAAAAAAATACGAAGGTTTATTGTGTAAATTAAATAAAAATGTTTATTTTATAAAAAAGTAGATAGGTACATTATTTTCCTTTTACATTATCAGAATTTATCATTATGATAAAAAACTGGCAGTATACTCTGTATTCATCTAATTGTAAATAAATATTAAAATAAATTATATTCATGAAATTGGCTCGGTTCATAGAAAGTATCTCATACATGATAAAATCCGAAGATCTTCATCAGTAACATGCGTCGTCTTACAATATCATACGTAGAAAAACGTAACTGGAAATTCGCTCCAAGTTAAATAGGTAGGTAGTATAAATATTATATTATTAACATACAATTATTTTGTAATTTATTTCAACAAAAATATGACACAAGTGGATATTAAAATTTAGATGTGCAATGTACAATTAAGGAAAACACTAAAATGTCTATATCGATTAAAATTACTTAGTTACACATTGGATCAACAAATTGAATTTTCAGAGTAACATTACGGCTTACCTTTCTACCTACCTAACAAGTTTGTTCTAAGTACATAATTATCTATTACAATCAAATTCTCAATTTCCAGTTTAAAGATTCTACAAGTCTGCTACAAGTATACTCAACACATCGAAGAAGGTCGAGTTTTAATTTATTAATAATGTCACTGATAAACAGAGTTTAGTATTCTATTTCTATTTTTTATACCTACTACTCATACACATAATAAAGATACCTACCATTTATTAGCTAATAGTAGACATTGTATAACACAAAGAATCTGTGTAACTTTAATTTTTACAGGTCTGCAGGTACTGAACATAATAAAATGATTAAAACGAAAAATGAAATAGCGACAGGCAGGCAAACTGAAAAGTTGTTGCCGGAAATGTTTGATTGTATATTTTTTTAAAGATATATTTTGTTTGTAAACAGCAAAGTTACGAGTAGGTCAGCGTAGTTTATCAAAAATAATTTACAAGCACTTGGTCAATTGTCATGGAATTGCAAATATAAAAATAATTACTTAATCAGCTTATTATTATTAAAGTTATTTGTGCTGAATAACGGCTTCGGTTATGAACCGAGTCCTGTAATATTCCGAGCCTGGTCAGCTTTGTATTCCGGCTATCCTATCCGAAACCGCCATTGACTCGAATGGTCGGTTAAAAACCTCGGTCAAGAATAAACTCATGTCCGATTTAAAAATGCAATAACCAATTACATTTTTAAATCGATCGAGAATATCGGGCGCAATTTATTATGCACTTCATCAGTCATAATATTTTAGGTAATATTATTAAAAAGATTGACCCACTTTCTATTTAAGCTTTATAAACAAAACAAAAAACTGGGTTAGATCAATCAGAGGCGAATTGCAAGGTTCACAATCACATGTTAATTTTACATTTATTTAGTGCGCTGACCATAATAAATGTGCGATGATGTCCGCTTAATTTAGTTCAAGTTGCCTTGCGAGGGTACCTATCCATAAAAAATAATAAGGTCCATTTCAAATGACAAAACCCAAAAAGGCCGCGTGGACGGAGGGACGAAACTATTTTTAGGTAACCCTCTTAGAGAGGAGAGGAGACTCCGAAGGTCTTAGCCAGAGGTTCAGAATATGAACTAACGACCAACCGCTGATTAATATATTTTCAGATAGGGTATAGATTATGTACTTCCGAAGTTAGCCATAGCAATGGTGAAGTTCTGAATTTAAGATGGAATTAGTCAAAAAAATCTTTCAAAATTCAACAATACACAGAATAGACATACAGACAGACTGAACCCAGTATAGATTATATAGTTATTAACAAAACGACCCAAAATACATTTTAGATAAATATTAAATAAAACTCAGTTTGTATAGTTTAGCTTAAGGTCCCTTCTACACACAGTTAACATTCAATATGTAAGTAAGTACACGAAGGGGCAATTTAACGAGATTATACCTGTATTTCATGTAAGCCTACCAATCTGATGATAAACCCTAACATAGCGAATAGTTAAGTACTTAATTCCGCAAGTTCATCAATTAAAGGAGCTATTACTGCTCAGAAACAAAGCTAGAACATAATCTTTGTGCAATTAAGTGGAAAGTGTAAATGTATCAATACAAAATATACAAATATTATCAAATCTTTTAATAATATATATAGATACTTAATATAATATTTAAATTTTTTACACAATAAATGCCATAAAAGCATATAAAACATGGTCTTGCAAAAAGTCGACTGATAAAATTCGGAAATGGATAGAAAAGTGAACGCGAAATTAATTGTAACCGTGTATACGTCTATTTGTGAACGAATTGAGCAGATATCTTACGTGCTTGTAACATGATGCAAATGTGCCTACCGCAAACAAAGATCGATTAATATTGTCGCAGCCGACACAAAAGGTAACTAGCTTTTTGGCTCCCATGAAGCATGACTAATTAAGGGAAGCGGCGCAAACTGAGGAAGGCTTCAAAGAGTACGTATCGTAATATATTATGACTATGAGTGAAGCTGCTGCTTTGTAGTGAACAAAATAACACGGAAGATGAATTAATGGTGAAGAAATGATTAAAAACCCTCAAATGAATTACGTGGGAGTGAAGTGTCAGGAAGCAGAATAAATTGAGTTAGTTAATTGATAAATAAACAAGAATATCGGATGGAAAGCCGATTGAACAATTTATGTTTAAAAACTGAGGCGTATTGGCGCCATTTGCGGTCATGCCTTGAACATTAAATGGGTTGATACGTAGTTCATGTATTCGACTTAATTAAATAAAACATTATTTTAACAATAAATTCACAAGTATCACATAATTACAAAAATATAATATATCATAGACATTCATTACAACACGATGTCGTCAATTCATCATATAAATATTTAGGTATGTACAACATTTAGATGTAGCCTACCCGGAAACTAGGCCCTTATATAGTTTAGGGCACAGCACCATGCCACTCAAAAATATGGTGGATATCTCATTTTTGTCACTTTAGTTACTGGTAGTAAAATATAAGAAGAATACTTTCCGTTCAGGCTATAATAAAATTCGAGTTAGTATTGATAACTAAAAAGACAGAATGTAATAATTACTTAATTACAAAAAATACTTTTGAAACAACACAGTTGTTACAATTCGTACTTAATCAGTACCTACCACTTTCTAAATGCGTGCTACATTAATCAAAACCGTTACTAGATAAAAGACACAATAATTTTCAATTTATATTTGAATAAATTCAACCTTTTTAAAAATAGTAATATTCCTTTGATAGATTTTCCAACAACACAAATATTTTCCGTCCCTTAGCACCTTAAATTAGTTTCTACTACAACAATATTTTACACAATTATATCACATTTAAATTGCACATGCAGAGAACAGAAACCCAATGTTACGAAACAGGAATTAAATCACCAAGATTTTAAATTCATTCTAATAACGTTCACAAGAGTGCATTTTCAGAAAACCTCGCGGTTTTCCGTGTATGGGACACCACTATCCTCCTGTCCCATTGAAATACTGGGCGTGTTTCGTGTACGGAGCTGCAATGTGATAGGGCGGAGGTTGACCTCGACCGTAAACTGGCTCAGAAATGCTAGGACTATGTCGGTGGTTAACCACACTCGGAGGATTAGATGAAGCTGGTATGGCATCATATAGATCGTACATATTTTGGCTAGTCGGTGAATGCACGTGACTGTAACTGCCATCATCTGATATCAATGGCGTGGTAGCCATGCGGTAAGGATTAGTCGTATTAGTGTGCCCCGTCGGGGAGTATAATTCTGGAGACTGTGATGATACGTAAGTGGGACTTGCTGCTATGCCATACATTGCGGGATTTACTGGTTGAGGCTGGTGAAGAGTTGGTGAATACTCATGACTTTCCACAACACCACCAGCATAAACATTACTATAACCACTTAAATTTGGCATTGTTGTTGAACTAACCACTTGACTAACAGTGTGTAGCCTAGGACTTGGCAAATCGCGATTCCCGTGTGAGTGATAATTATAGGCATCATAATTCCGCTGACCATAAATCTTATCTTTGGCACGCGTGCAATTGTCGCTGTCATATATACCTTCATGGTAATTGTTTTCGGATACAGAGTGACATATGTGATCTTTCCTAGCATATATGGGATCGAATGGAGGAATATTTTCCATCTTAGGTCTGCTATTATAAGAGGCTTCACTAAAATGTGGTGATAGAATAGCTTCGTTAACTGGTTGCCTTTCTTGAGAACTGAGGCTCAACCTTTGCAATCTATTGTGAGCGTCATCTATGCCAGCTCTGTAGTTCACATCATTTGGCAATTGATAATTTTTATGCTCTATGTGTCCTCTGTACATACTTGGGGGTGGAGGTATGTTAGCTCTATCCATATCTTGTCTAGAACTGTATTTGTCAGTCTGCTTTGAACCATATTGTCTTTGTGGTAACAGATAATTTTCACCACAATCTGCCTTAAAATCACTGTTAGCAGGTCCAGTATTTTCAGGATACAAAGCATGGTCAACACTTTTGTAACTTTTGTCTTGCTCATATGAAAGATCCAGTGGTTTATCATATGCATTCTCAGCAGGAAGATTATCATAAACAGATGTTTTCATTGGATCCTTATTTGCTCCTCCCAAATTACTTTTTCCAGCTCCTTCCAGTTCTATTTTGTTATCAGAAGCAAATCTTTGCTGTAAAGTAGGTGTTATTTTGGCTGCTTTGATGTGTACAGCATTTTGCATAGGAGGTGTAACATCTTGTGTGCCATCCTTGTGTATATTCCTGGCATGCTTAGCTAACGCCCTCAATTCTTTTGGATAAGGTGTTGGGGCTCTTCTTAACTGACCTGGCTTTTCAGTAACCTTAGGAGCAGCTTTCATGTCAACAAAACTGATATGTCGGGAAGAAGAATTAGCCTCCATATTTTCTGATTTCTCATTGTCCAACTTCATTTCAATAGGGGTTAAAGGCACTTGGGGGAAGAGGAAACAAGTAAGGACTTGTTCATAGGTCTGAGGGTCGACTTCAGAATGCATAGGCACTAAAGGTTTGCTTTGGTTTTCAGACAGCCAGAGGGCTACTAAATTATCACAATTTAACAAGGACTGAGGAAGACAACTTAATGAATTCCTTACTAAGTTTAACACTCTTAAGGAAGTTAGATGGCCCACTTCTGGAGGGACTCTTGTCAATTTATTAGATCGTAGTGAAAGCACAGATAATTTTGTACAACTCCCAATCTCAGGAGGTATTGATGTCAACATATTATCGTCAATATTGAGATATTTTAATTTCCTCAGTAGTCCAACAGAAGATGGTATTTTGTCTAAATAATTGCACATGAGCATTAATTCTTCAAGATTTGCCAGTTGTCCTATGCTCTCCGGTAATGAATACAATCTATTATTATCTAGTTTTAATGTAGCTAAGTTACAGAGCTGCCCAATGCTGTCTGGAAGCTGTGTTAAGATATTTAATGATAATGTCACATCCACCAGCTGAGTGCAATAACCAATCTCAGGAGCAAGTTCTTCTATCATATTATTACTTGCCTCCAAATGTATCAAGTTTTCCAATGGTTTTACTGCAGATGTAATGCATGTCAAGCTATTGTTATCTATCCACAGCTCTCTTAGCTTTACAAATCTTCCAATCACTTCAGGAAACTGTTGGAAATCATTTTGTCCTATATCTAATCTCTGTAATTCAGTTGACCGAGACAGTGACTTTGGTAAAATCATCAAATAATTGTCTCTTAATTCAAGTATTCTTAAATTCGCTAGCCTTCCAAAGTTTCCTGGAAGATATTCCAAGTATGTGTCATTCAGGTATAGTTCTTGTAACGCAGTAAGATTTGTAATAGCATCTGGCAGTTTTTCCAATGGATTAACACTAAGATCTAAAAATGCCAGATACTTTAGCGCCTTCATATTCTCTGGTATTGATGTCAAAGTATTTCTGCTGATATTCAAGTGATGAAGATTCACTAACGAAGATATGGCTGCAGGTATCCCTGACACTTCATT
Source organism: Diarsia brunnea (assembly GCA_949774965.1). Classification (NCBI taxonomy): domain Eukaryota; kingdom Metazoa; phylum Arthropoda; class Insecta; order Lepidoptera; family Noctuidae; genus Diarsia; species Diarsia brunnea. Next base: position 9,877,781 of record OX459011.1, read on the forward strand.
ATCACTAAGATCCAAATACTTCAAACCATGGCACATAAACAGTTGGCGCGGGAGCTCCGTCACACGGTTACTCTGGCAGAGCAGAGTTTCAAGCGTTCTTTCGTACACAAACACTTCAGTGGGGAAGTCGACCAGTGACTGGTGGGAATAGTCTAACTCCACGATATCTTCTACGCCAGGCCGCACACAACATAAAAAATCGAACGGCATTATGTTGGAACTTATTTCCAATCTTAAACACCACACATTATACTATTTTTTATTTTCACAAAAAACCATAAAACAGTCTGTCCAAATCACGAACATTGTTTGTAGAACTCAAACATTGCGGCGCTTCTTTTATAATTAGTCACATTGAGGAGAACTCAGTAAATAGTATAAAATTACTTAGTAATGAATCACTCAAACAAAATAATGATAACCTTCCCCACCCGACCAATCCCAATAGTATTCTCATTTTCTTAATCCGGTCCGTCACTTCTGATTCTGTCGTTCCAGTCAAGTTCCAGTCGTTCTTACATTTCATTTTTTCATTGATGAATTCGTTCGGCTATTGAATATAGATAATTAATATTTACTATTCCCATGGAAGTAATAGGTACTAAAACTATTGTCAAATTAAGTTTATCAATTAATGTGACAGTCTATGTTCCTCTTGCACAACTCTAATGTTGATCCAGATCTTATTAAAACGACAACAAAACAAATCATAAAGCTACGTATACACACAGGTCCCCTGTGTGTATACGTAGCTTTATGATTTTATTATAAGGTATGAATTACTATTATGACCCGGGGTTGCGGGTTGTTCTAGAGAGATCATTCGTTTTAAGATTTCCATCCAACCCTCAAAAAAAAAGTTACGAATGATGATAGACCACTATAAAGCCGCGTCCTCACTAAGAGCCTCCCGGCTTTGAGGGCCGGCCGCGTGGCTTGTAGTGAAACGTTTCTGTTAGGTCGCGCGGCCGAAGCCTAGCTCAAGTCCACACTCACGACAGCACTCCGGCGCCGCACCGCACCGTTGCTGCATCGTGTGGCCTCACTCTAACTGTAGGGTAAACTTTCTTCATGTTACTACAATTTAGCATTAGTTTCGAGGTTGATTGGGAAAATTTGTTGGTAAAGCGAACAAGGAGAGACGCCAGCTCATAAGTTTCGGGTTAGTTGATGTGCTGGCGTCTCTCTTTGTTCGCTTGGCCATGCAAAACTCCTAAGGGCGTATTTACACGACCCCGTGTTCTATAAGCGCCGACTACCAGCATTAATTTCACAGTTCCTATTTAGCTGCGACTAAACCTCGTTTATCGGGGCTGCGGGTTGTTCGAAAGAGATAAGAAGGAACATGGGTGGTTTTTAGTCGGTAGAAGTCTGACACTCCCTACCGCTCTGCCTAGAGCGGAAGGAGTCATTGATGAAATCCCACACTCCAAAAAAAAAAAGGTGAAAACTTCAAGGTACCCGCGAAATTCGTTATTTTACGTTTTTTGCAATTTGCCGATCAGTGTCAGGTTGTATCACTATCATCATCACTACATCTCTAGAAATATAATTCTACTGTACGTGTGTATGTCACTGAACTCCTGGCTGGACCGATTTGGATGAAACTTTCTGGGGATATTTCAAAGGGTTCTTGGATGGTTTGAAAACACAATTGGACCCAGTTGGTGGCGCTGCTGTCCGGGCAGGACGACGTCTGCCGGGTCCGTTATTATTATTATAAAAGTCCTCCACCGCATCTGTCTGTCTGTTCGCGAAAAACTAAAAAAATCGGTGCAGTAGACCGATTTTCATGCTGTTTTCACCACTGGTTAGAGTGGTTCTCGAGGAAGGTTTCAGAATATAGTTTGACGCGGGCGAAGTCGCGGGCATTAGCTAGTGTTACATAAAATAGGAGTCGCGACTGTAAAAAATGACTTCTTTTTTTGGCGGGTGGAAAATCATCAAATAACCCCTCCCGCTCTTGGGTAGAGCGAAAGGGAGTGTCAGACTTCTACTGAATAAAAACCACCTATGTTCCTTCTTAGCCTTTTGTGTCTGAGGCCGCGGTATCTCTTTCGAAGAACCCGCAGCCCCCCGACAGGATGTGAATAGGCTTGTGTAGCACTAGCAGTGAACCCTACCAAAACCGAACTCGTCCTCTTCACAAAGAAAAGGAAGCTGGCAACGTTACAATTGCCAAGCTTCTTTGGGACAACCCTAAGCCTATCAACTGAAACCAAGTACCTGGGCATCTATTTGGACAAACAGCTGAACTGGGCAAAACACACTGATTACATCATCACAAAAGCCAGTATAGCCCTATGGCAATGTAAGAGACTCCTCGGGAGAAATTGGGGCATAAGCCCCAAAATCACCTACTGGCTATACACCACAGTTATTAGACCAGTCGTTACATACGGCTCTTTAGTCTGGTGGCCCAGGACCAACTTAAGTACAACCCAAAAGGATCTCGAGAAACTACAAAGATTTGCCTGCGTAGCAATCACCGGCAGCATGAGAACTTCCCCCACTGCTGCCTTACAGGTGATGCTGGGGCTACCTCCCCTACACCTCGTCGTAAGAGAGGAGGCGGCCATAGCAACTTTCAGACTCGAAGTATCCGGCACCCTAAGAAATGATTCCAGAATCAAACACACACGCATCAAAGAAGATGCAATCAAAGAACAGCCGATGATGACATCACCCATCGACAGAATCCTGAAGACCCACTGCTTCCAAAAACACTACAACGTAGAGCTCATTGAAGAGTGGTGTGACTACTCAGGTACAAGAGAGCTAAGGATTTACACTGATGGATCAAAAACCAACGATGGGACAGGCGTCGGGGTGTTCTCCGACGACCTAAACATTAAGATATCCAAACCACTTGGAATGCTCAACTCTGTTTACCAAGCAGAATGTGTAGGTATTATCCAAGCGGCACACGCTATAGAGGCCAGGGAGGTTACGGATACTAACATTCGAATACTCTCCGACAGTGCCTCAGTTCTTCAATCCCTAAAAAATAATCAGATCACGTCAAGACTAATACTAGAATGCCACAAGGCCTTAGAACGAATCACGGTACTGAATCACAACACGGTGACACTACAATGGATTAGAGGTCACAGCGGATCACTCGGAAACGATGCGGCTGACGAACTTGCCAGAAGAGGATCCAGCACAAAACCCTACGGACCCGAACCCATTGTGCCCATTCCTTTCAAGCAGCTAAGAAGCTGGCTAAAAGACCACACTCTAATACAAGCGGAGAGGTGGTGGACCTCGACACCAGGATGTAGGCAATCCAAGGAAGCTATGCCATCCCTGGATATAAAGCTGACCAGGCGCCTTCTGCGCCTGGACAGGGATAGCCTGCGTCTGGTGGCGGGGACCATCACTGGACACTGTTCACTGAATAAGCACCTCCACACCCTAGGAATCACAGACAGTCCCCTGTGCAGAGCATGCATGGAGGCGGAGGAGACGGTGGCGCATGTGCTCCTTGAGTGCACAGGCGTTACCAAGATTCGTGAGGAAACCCTAGGAACACCAAGATCCCTTGTGGATGCCCTGAGGAGACCGGGAAGTCTGATCTGCTTCTGGAGGGAAGTAGGCTGGTTAGAGTGATCGGCCAACATGGCTCACGCACAATGGTCCACTTTAAGGACCAAGTGCGGAAACCCAAACCCCCAATAATAGAATAGAATAGGCTTGTGTAGCGATCGTTGTGGTTAATTTTTTTGAGTGAGTGGTAAATGCGACGTCGCGTTCTCACCATCGCTTTTATTAGGAGAAGAATAACAACCACAGACACCACACTCAATATAATTACTTATATATTATTATTTATTGCACTAATGATGACAAATACATAAATTGTGAAAAATTACGGAAAATAGGCGGAGACGGGTGTTGCCCGGTAGGTGGATCCTCGTGCCGATTTCTTTTCCCTGTAGTTTACTTTAGGTAAGTTAATATTTTCTTTCCCTGACTGACTTGGTGGATTATTTGGCTTCGGTTTCGCACCTGTAGACAACATCAAAATTTCAGTTTCCGCCTAGTTAGTCTTGAAGGCTCAAATGAAATATTATCAGAAGAACTTTTTTTTCAAAAGATAATAATATTTATACCTTTTCCAGTTTGGTTATCTGTTTCAGAAGGATTCAAATACTTCGGATCCAGTCCGACTTTAGCTACTCTCTCCTGGATTACAGGACCTGGTGACTCTTCTAAGTTTGACGCCCTACATAAAACAAAACAAGAGTATTTTAAACGGATTTCCCATCTATTTACCTATCAAGACCTATTAAAATAGGTCGACAAGTTATTCTACCGCTGATTTAGCATATGTGTCAAAATTAGAGTGATCTTTATCTAAATTATGATATAAGAGTGGTATCGGGTTGCTACTACTGACAATACTGCACAAATTAGTGGTCTACAGTATCATTAAGATTGAAGAGGTAAAATAATTGTCGAGGGACTTTAGTTTTTTTTTCCAAGATATTAATTGGTCAATCATTAACACTCACGATTTCGAAGTAGCATAAAAGTCAATGGATTCTTCGGTTATGCCGTGTGATGATTCAGTATGGTTGTTGTTTCTGGATAGGAAGTATGGCGTCGAACTTGTTGCAGTTTGTATTCCACTACACTTATTCTGTACCAAGTCAGTGGGTTCCACGTTATCCAACTTTTTATGAAGCCACTGTATTACTGAAATAAGTTTTTAACTTTTAAGGCTGGAATGAATCTTGTTTAAGAAAAATGTTGAAAGGTCTGTTTGTTAATAAAAATAGCACCACACAACATAAGCTGACCGCCTACAGCAAGACAAATGAGTTCTTCATTGACATCTCAAACACACCAATCACCATTTACCTAGCCTTTTACAACTATGTTGGAGTACACTGCTGAATACCAGTATTTTACATGGAGCAACTGCGTATCTGCCCTCCACAACTCAGTTAGTATCGGGTAATGATACCCCTTGGTAAGACTGGTTGTCAGACTTTCAAGCGATTGACTACCTATAACGACTGTCAAATATCTACAAATGACGGAGGCACGTAGTAACCTCTGTATGAAATGGGTTACCTGAAGATTGATTGGTGTGGCTGTTAATATTAAGTCACAAGCTCAAAGACAAAGGTACTAGAAATAAAATGAAACCTCACCCATATTATTATTCTTGATAGTTTCATCTCTCTCTTTGAGAGCTTTCTCATTGGCTTCAAACTTTTCCTTCAAATCATCTAATTCTTTTTGCAGTCTGTCTATGCACTGGTTAGTGTTACTAAAGCGCTCTTTTAATTCTTCTGTTTCCCTAGTATTTCGTTCTATAACTTTTTCTTGTTCTAATGCTATTGCTGTTCTGCATAGAAGCTAGAAATATTAAATAAAGAATTAAGATTTTTCCAAGAAAAATAAAAGCGTTATTTTATTACAAAATTTACTATTGATAAAGCAGGCATTAGGGAGCATAATAAATTACCTTTTCCTTCATTTCAATAAGGTCAGCATTTTGTTTTGAAATAATTTGGTTAGCCTTTAAAAGCTGTTCTGATGTTGTTTGGACTGTGCCATTATGCCTATTTACAAGAGATTCACTCAAAGCCAACCTTTCTTCTAAACTTGACTGTGGACACAGAATCAACATGATAAAAGGAAAAATATAATTAGTTTGTTATAGATTTATTAATGTTATTAATGATGTTTATTGAAAACTTGTGTGTATACACCAAAAAGTTATATGTACAAACCTTTTCTTTCTTAGCTATTTGTAGAGAACTGTTTAATTCCTTTATTACATCTGAATTATCCTTAAGTGTCTGAAACAAAATGCCAAACCAAATAAAATTTTGGTTCTTTTTTGTTGAATAACTTGTATTCTGCCGTGCTGGACCCGAAAGCAGTGTCTCATTGGAAAGCACGCATTCAATGAATTTAGCCAAATAATATACAATAAAAACAATCTGTAGTTTAAAGAAAACTATAATGGTTGGGTGTTTAGCATGGCATTACTATCATACCTTTTCTAAATAAATACACTTGGAATTCAATTGATGATATTGTTTTTCTTTTTCCATAATATCCCTTTCTACTGAAGAATGTTTTGCTTTTAGTGTTGCCACTTCAATGTGTGATTTTTGAACTTCTTTTTCCAACATATTGCAGCATTGGGTTTTTTCACTGAAAAATATTAAAAAGATTGAACACAAGAACTTTTAATAACCCCTTAATACTTTAAAAGGAATATTAATTGTGTATAATGCTATGCATAAATATACCTTAGCTGATTCTCTAATTGTGCAATGTTGTCACATAACTGCTTACAACGAGCATTCATTTCGTCTGTCTGTTTTTCTTTCTTATTGAGACTATCCTGATACGTAGAGAGCTGTGTTTTCATATTTAGTTCCGCATTTTGCTGCCAGAGCATTCTTTCCTGTAACATTCATTCAACATAAATAATTTAGCACATAGAAGAATTGAAATTATAAGTTAATCATAAAGAGTGGTGAAGATATTTGGAACAAAAATTCTAAATACAAACAGCTTTTCCCCATGGGGATAAGCAGAAAGAATAGCACATAGACCAATGTGGATAATCACCTGTATCATCTTTTCCTTCTCTTGTTTTAAAGTTTCTCTTAACTCTAATTCATATTTAGATTTATCTTCTTCCATTCTTGCTAGAGTATGTGTCAGATCGTGAATCTTTCTCTCCATGTTGATACACTTTTCATTTAATACTGCCTCGTTACTCATCGCTGAACTTTTATATGAAGACAAGCTTTTCTAAAATCATTGATATTGTAGGAAGTTTATAAAAAATTTATTCTGCCCAATTGAAATAGTGTAACCGCAGGTTGCATAAAATTAAATTTTCTAAATATATAATATCCCCAGTAATAGATATTGATAGTTTTGTATCAATTTATGTGCAATCACATAAACTTATAAAATGTTTTATTTAAAACAAGTCGCTGTTAATTTAACTTCTTAAGACCTACCTTGAGATTAATGATTGTATCAGCCATATGTTGTTTGATGTCAGCATCTGTAGCTGGTCCAGTCTTCAATGATAAATGTACAAGTCTTTTAAATTCATTATGCTCTATAACTTCTAAATAATACTGCACTGGGTTTTTCTGTTGCATTATCAAAAACCTGAAAGAGACTAAATTCATAACAGATATTCCTTTACTTACAGCATTCTCAACTATTTGAGTCGTTGGTCAACAAACAAACAAGAATAAACACTGTGGACCTGAAGCTAATGCACAAAATTATTTGCTATTGATTCTTTACTCACATGTTGTTTGAAGCACATTGCTGTAGCAATCTCACAAGCTGTGATGGGAAATTGTCAAAATCGACTAGTAGACCCTGTTGCTTTTTTAAATCTTCGTAGTCCATGCGACTGATAGTCAGAACACATAAAAATGTGGGGTCCTCATCGTCTGATAAAGATATTCGCTAAAAAAATAAATTATCCAAGTAACTTATTTTGGTTAACAAAATATTGCTAGCACAGCACTCCTTTAGTAATTTGAAAGTCTAAGAACAGAGACCAACCAGAGTATCAGTTTCAAAAAGTTTGTCAATTGTTACAGTCACATCTTTTTTGCAGTCTTCGAAACCTCTTTTAAAAGTAATATAATATTTTTCTTTGTGGAACGTTTTATAAGCCATTATTGTTTTAACAAATTCAACATTATCATGGAAATGATAATTATTTTCCTTAGTTTTGAACAGATTGAACTTTTGAAAACTTCCAAACAAAACGTAAACTTTCGACAACGTCAGTCTTCTACTGTCATTATGTCACGACCACAGACCAACCAAAAAGTAGAGGTAAATTAACAAGTTCTATCAATTTAGTCGATTTTCTGCAATTAGACCTTGACTACACTGGATGGACTTCCAAAGGGGCCATGTTATTTTTACTCTGACAATAATCTTCACCCATAAAACATAAAAGAATTGTCAGTGTTAGTCAACTGTCAAAGTCAATAAACTGCTGTCTGTCAAGTCAAACATCAAAATTCCCGCGCCATCCAGCCAGCAGTTCCAGCGACGAACGTGTTGAAACTCGCTAGAAAAAGGGAGTGTACTGTAATTATTTGTAATACTCTTGAAATTTTGAAAATTGGAGTGTAAAACCAGGCAGCTAATTTCTAAAATCGAGATCAAAGTTACAGTTTATTCTTAAAATGTGGAATGGTATGTTATGTATATTATGCACATGATCCGAAACTAACTTACATCAAACGGTCAATTACATTCATATTCTACTGATATTCTTGAAAAACATGTTTGTAAACCATGTTTCAGATCAGTCTGCTGTTGGGGGAGGGTTTTTCAATTCGCCGAACCAATTCGGTAATGTAAACACTCCAAATCAGGCTCAGAAGCCGGTAAGTACTTTGAAAACCGGTCAGTGGGTCGTCTTAGGGGCTTGCTCTATCATAGTTTTATAGCCCACTACATATACTTTGTTATTCAGGGTCGAAGAGCATCGCGAACAGCTCCAATAGTAATAAGACAGGCTCTGCACAGTGGAGATGATGGTGTGAAGATATGGGGAACAGAGATCCAGATAGTTTCCATTGTGGCTCGTGTGAGGAACATCCGGATGCAAAGCACCAAAATCACATACACTATTCAAGATATAACTGGCAGAATGCGAGCTGTGCTTTGGCTGGACCAAGAGGCAGCTGATGAAGATGTAAGCTTTTTGTTTTAATTCACTTGTACTGAAAAAACCTAATTTGCGTCTGGGATGCTCTCTCTAATAATAATAATAATCTGCTAAAACTCCTTTAGTATTCAATTAAAGGAGTTTTAGCAGATTTTTTTAATTTTTGCTGTTTAAACTGCTGATTTCATTCCTGCATGCCTTCTTAGATAAGTATTTAAATGTTAATACACTTTTTCAAATATTGAACTTTACATATTTTGCAGGATAAAGCCACACCAAAGGTGCAGGTGAATGACTACATACAAGTATATGGCACTGTGAAGGCCAACAAAGGCAAGAAAGTGTTGATGACATTCAAAATAATGCCAATAACAGATGTTAATGCAATAACATTCCACTACCTACACTGTATCCAAAATAGGCTCAAAATGGAAGCTGACTCCAAAAAGGTAATTTATCTTTGAAGCTTTGTTTACTCATATTTGAAAAATACTTCAATAAATGTATTGTCTACTGCATAATTAATTGAAACAATAATGCCAGTGTATTAATTTACAATTGCAACATACAAGATCTTTTCCTTTCCTTTTTAAATACTTTTTCCTAGGATCTTTACAGAGCATAAAACAAAGTTTCTCCCACTGTTTGTACACTTAGATCTTTTTAACAATGCAATGGATTTGTATACATTTTTCAGCAATAAATAGAGTGATTCGAGAGGCAGGTTATGTACATACAGTACATGCATGCAAAGTTGGGGCGGGTCGCTAGTGTTACTATAAGCCACACTATTTTACTAAGCATCTAATTTTACTATTTTACAGGAGGGAAAGGTTGAGAATAATAACTCAACATTCACTGGTGGTCTACCAGCAAATTCCATGGTTGGTGTGACTGAAAGCAGTGCATCAGTGAATGGCCTCAACCCACGACAAATGATGGTGTTCAACCTGATAAGAGCTTCCACTTTAGAGCAGGGCATCAGTAAAGAAGATATGTATGGCTCCCTGAAAGACCGTATGTCACAAGTGGAATTTGAGTAAGTTTTGTAATAGACAAGAGATGCTTTTCCTAATTGAATTTCTATGAAATTATTAAAAAAATCTATTATCAGTTTTTGAACAACACCACAACTTCATTTGCGAACCAGCAGCCAATGAAAGAAGTATAGAGTGAAATGAAAAAATAATTTTTGAAATTGGTTCTACATCCAAACTGTATCTTTTTATGATTTTAGGCTAAACTAACTCTGAACTACAAACAAGAGATGTGATCTGTCACTTTTATTTATACCATTTTTATTATATTTTCAGAAATATCTTGGAATGGATGTGTGGTGAAGGCCATATCTACTCAACAATTGATGAAGAGCATTACCGCGCTACTGATGCTTTCTAAAGACTTTTGATGTTGATCTACCTATGTTATTTTAAGAAACTGGCTTTAACATTTTGTTCCCTAAAACTGTTTTGTACACTATACCACCTATCATTGATAAAATTTTACTTTCATAAAACATATTTTTCATTAATGTTCTTTTTTTATTTGTTATTAGCTATACCCGGCATGCGTTGCAATGCACCTTTTATACATACAACTGTACCTAGGTAGGTAACCTGTATATAATTATGTATTACAAAAAAGAACCTAAATAAAAGAAAACAAAAACAATGAATAAAATTAGTTAAGGCATCCTTTTTTTTTTTTTTGGGGGTTGGGAAATCATCAAATAACCCCTCCCGCTCTTGGGCAGAGCGAAAGGAAGTGTCAGACTTCTACTGACTAAAAACCACCCATGTTCCTTCTTAGCCCTTCATGTCGAGGCCGCGGTAAGTTAAGTTAAGGCATCCTCAAGTTATGATGTGACCACATTAAAAAAAAAGGGATTCATTAGAAATATATAGATAACTAGTGGTCGTCACGCAGTTTCACTTGTGTAGTTCCCATAGGAACAAGGATAAAAAGTAGCCTATGTCAGCCGGGGATAGTGTAACTTCCAACAGTGAAAGTAGTGTGCGTTACCCCAACAAGAAAGTATCTCCTAGAGTTATATGAGTAGAACGTATAGTTGGTGCCTTATCTGCTGTAAATGTGCCCCCACATAAAAAATGTGTGCCCCCTGTCGTTTCGAAAAAAAATCGAAAAAACGATTCTTGCTGGGGTAACGTTTTTCTAGCAGGAAAATTCTAAACGAATGATCGGAGAGAGAAAAACTGTGCATGGCCAGATAGCTTATATGTGTGCCAAAATGTGCCCCCAAAAATAAAATCTGTGCCCCTTCAGATTTTCGAGATATTGCATTTCCTGCTGGAGTAACGTTTTGATGAATAGTATATCTCTAAAACCATTGCATGTGCCCCTGTAGAATAAACATACGCGAGTAGCTCTTAATGTGTGCCCCTTTGTGCCCCAATTAGATTTTAGAAAATATTTATAGTTTTCAAGTTATCGCGGTTTTATGAAAACCCGAAAAAACATCGCAGCGCCTAAATGAGACAAGGCATAACTTCGCTGAAAACTGTATTCGGTCTTTCTTGACGCTAATAATAACCATACAAAGTTTCAAAAATGCACATGCAAGCGTTATTGAATAATATTGGTAAAAGTTAAAACAACAGTGTAATAACTTTGACGCCAAAATAAAAGAAACCGGCTTAACCCAAGATGTGTGGGTGTACACCAACAATAAGTGCCTTTAGTCAAAAATATATAGCGAAAATTTTCAGCTTGGAATGTTTCGCATTCAGTAAATATTAACAAAAAACAAAACATGTAAACAACGACTGGCTATCCGACCAAATTCGAATGAATAAAAAAAGCGGGGGATACATACAAATGGATTACCTTCTCTGGTGTGCGTTACCCCAACAAGAAAGTATCTCCTAGAGTTATATGAGTAGAACGTATAGTTGGTGCCTTATCTGCTGTAAATGTGCCCCCACATAAAAAATGTGTGCCCCCTGTCGTTTCGAAAAAAAATCGAAAAAACGATTCTTGCTGGGGTAACGTTTTTCTAGCAGGAAAATTCTAAACGAATGATCGGAGAGAGAAAAACTGTGCATGGCCAGATAGCTTATATGTGTGCCAAAATGTGCCCCCAAAAATAAAATCTGTGCCCCTTCAGATTTTCGAGATATTGCATTTCCTGCTGGAGTAACGTTTTGATGAATAGTATATCTCTAAAACCATTGCATGTGCCCCTGTAGAATAAACATACGCGAGTAGCTCTTAATGTGTGCCCCTTTGTGCCCCAATTAGATTTTAGAAAATATTTATAGTTTTCAAGTTATCGCGGTTTTATGAAAACCCGAAAAAACATCGCAGCGCCTAAATGAGACAAGGCATAACTTCGCTGAAAACTGTATTCGGTCTTTCTTGACGCTAATAATAACCATACAAAGTTTCAAAAATGCACATGCAAGCGTTATTGAATAATATTGGTAAAAGTTAAAACAACAGTGTAATAACTTTGACGCCAAAATAAAAGAAACCGGCTTAACCCAAGATGTGTGGGTGTACACCAACAATAAGTGCCTTTAGTCAAAAATATATAGCGAAAATTTTCAGCTTGGAATGTTTCGCATTCAGTAAATATTAACAAAAAACAAAACATGTAAACAACGACTGGCTATCCGACCAAATTCGAATGAATAAAAAAAGCGGGGGATACATACAAATGGATTACCTTCTCTGTTGGACGTATTACATCTAAGCGTTGTTCGTACAGTCGCGTTCAAATGTTTTAAATGGGCTTATTTTTGGGAGCTTTAAATAATTGAAAGATCTTGTTGATGTGGAAATTATTATTATTCTGTAAATATTGAATGATATTGATTTGTAATAATGATTTAAATCACCAATACAACCCTCTCAGTTCATAATATATAAAACTAACTTGAGTGACTATTTGATGAAAAAGGCATTGATTTTAATCAGTAAATTCACATTTGTTACGGTCGCGAATCTTATTTTATTTTATACAAACAAACTGCAATAAACATTTTTTTTTAAATTAAAAGCTTTATTTAATTTCTTTATACCTTGAAAATACCACGTCGCTCATACAAGGTTACGTTTACGAGCAGCCTGTAGTTCTAATAGATAGCGTTAGTGTTTCTCTGTATGGCGAACGCGTCGAGCAAATGTTCGGACGACCGTATCTTTAGTTTTTATATCAATGAGTCTATCAGTGTAATTGTCTAAACCGTGTTGAATGCTTCTATATTCAGTCTCACATTTTGATTGCATGATCGCAAACCTTTTTCCACCCTTCAGCCCCGATCATGTTTACTTTTTCAATCTATAATGTTTTTACTGTAGTTAAATTCATACCCACATTTCTAGAGGCTACATAGCCTTTTAGTTGAGACCATATATTTTCAATTGGATTAAAATCCGGCTGATATGGTGGCAATCGCAACACAGTGTGCCCATGTTCGGCAAGTACTTTGTCCACGGAAAGCTCTATATACCTCTCCTTGTGCTGACATATAATAGCATAAATCTGGGTTTTTTGTTAATTTTGGATTAACTAGAATTTCGTGTCTGTTTAACCAGTTGATCATTTCCTGTTTAATGGTGTTTGAGTTCAGGGGTCTTTCAACATATTTATTAATAACTAGCTGTGCCCGCGACTTCGTTCGCGTGCTTGTCGGAAACTAAAACGCGTCGCTTAGATAAAAGTACATTTAATCATTGCCCTGCGTTAACTTACTGACGCTGTAGAAAATAAGAAGAGAGTAATGCAAAGTACTGACTATGTCTCATACTAAAGTTTAGATGGATGGGTGTTTGTTAATCAACCACGTCAGAACGGTCGAACGGATCTTGAAGAAATTTGAAACAGGTACATTATAGTCGACAGGCAGACAGATTGTCGTTGGCGCGTTCGTGTTCCACGCGCGCCTCAAAGATATGTCAGCAACAATTAAGGGGCCCAAAAGGGACGTCTGCCGGGGCTGAGGGTTGTCCGCAAGAGATACCACGGCCCCGAAACACAAAGGGCTAATAAGGAACGTGGGTGGTTTTTAGTCAGTAGAAGTCTGACACTTTCTTCCGCTCCGCCCAGAGCGGGATAAGTCATTTGATAATTTACGAACCACAAAAAAAAGGGGGGATTAGAGGGTGTTTCGAGAGGGTACCTGTACCGAATCTGGGACATCGAATCTGAAATGGCCGCCACCTCCTTCTGCGAAGCAGTAATGCTAGCGAAAGAGGTGGCGGAACGTGAGAGGGAGACAACCTCTCGTCCCAGCCGCCGCGGGAGACGCTCCGGGCATCGGGGCCACGTGATGGCTTCCGGCCACCGTAGGCGCAGGCCTGTGAACGGTGAGTAACGGGCTAGTTAATCGTTCGTCCGTCCTATGACGATGGAGGCGCGTTCGTGTTCCACGCGCGTCTCAAAGAAATGTCAGCAACATTGAAGGGGCCCCCAAAGACCGACGCCCGTTGGGGCTGCGGGCTGTTCGAAAGAGATACCGCGGCCTCGACACATAGGGCTAACAACACACCACATCTATATGACGACATGGTTGGCGCAATGGCTGGACGATTAACAGTAGCACTGCGTGTCGCAGGTTCGATTCCCACACGGTACATAAAAAATATGTCGTGGGTTTTATCTAATTTTAATTTAGTTTAAAAAAAAATAGTATTTTAATACTGTGTAATTGGTAAATTTTTATTTGTTGACTATTCACGAAACATAATGTGTGTATGTTTACTATCATCGCGGTTCAGAAAATGACATCAAATGAATAACGCCATCTGTCGAAGACGAAGATAAACTGCTAAAAAAGAGCGATCAAACACTATAAGGTTTAGGCTATGTAGATTTTGAAAGCAGCGTCATTTAGACTTATATCTACGTACCTTTTGCTATCATAACTTTTTAGGGTTCCGTAGTCAACTAGGAACCCTTATAGTTTCGCCATGTCTGTCTGTCTGTCCGTCCTCGCTTAATCTCTGTGACCGTTAGCACTAGAAAGCTGAAATTTGGGACCAATATGTGTATCAATCACGCCGACAAAGTGCTAAAATAAAAATTGGAAAAAAATGTTTTATTAGGGTAGCCCCCCTATATGTAAAGTGGGAAGTGTTTTTTTTTTTAATTTTAACCCTAATGTGTGATATATTGTTGGAAAGGTATTTAAAAATGAATAGGGGTTTACTAAAATCATTTTTTGATAATGTCAATAATTTCGGAAATAATCGCTCCAAAAGTAAAAAACAAAGCGTCCCCCCCCCTCTAACTTTTGAACCATAAGTTTAGAAAATACGAAAAAAATCTGAAAAGTAGAACTTTATAAGGACTTTCTAGGAAAATTATTTTGAACTTGGATGGAAACAACAGATGGAAACTGCAGTTAACCAATATAATTTGGTCCCTGAATCGTATGAGCGCCTATACAATCCAGAGGTCAAGTTTCATTTGCCCGTATTTTTTTTTTAACTTCGTTTACATAATATTTTATTATCTACGGAACCCTACACTGAGCGTGGCCCGACACGCTCTTGGCCGGTTTTTTAAAGTTATCTTGTGAAGGCATTTAGTAATAAGTACCATATTCGTTCAATAGATGTCGTTGCTTGTCTCATTCTTGACCATAACGATAAGTTCTTCTTGAAAACTATAAATTCATATATCTTTTGATAGAGAGCACCGATTACGATGAAACAAAGACTAAGTAATAGCCCAAGTTACGCACAATATTTATGTATAAAAGTTACCTACATTCGTTTCGTAAATTTGACGTGATGCTTAGTCATCGAAACAGACAAACAGATAAACAGACAAACAGACAAAAATTCCAAAAATGCTGGAAATGTGTTCTGTTGGTTATACTTTAATAACCTGACAATTTTTTTTTTAAATATTTTCGATGTACAAAAACGATTTCTCTACAGATTTATTATATGTATAGATAGAAGATATAGACTATAACTAGAATTAACGATAACTAGAACAGAATCACTGGGTATATTTGGGATTAATTGATTAACCTGCCATTTTTCGTAGTTATCGTTATTCATTTCATTGTGATAGTCACCTGTAGTGTCCGTGGATTTATACGTTAAAAAGGCACCTGGCACAAAGCCTTTTTCATTTCTCGCATGAACTATTATCAAACGTTGATCTTAAGAAATTGCCTTTTTTACTCCTTTTTTCTTATCATCACTCCAAGATTTCCCTTTGGTGTGGGATGATGTATGTAAGACTCATCCATGTAGTCGATATTTTGTCGAGGTATTCCATTCGTTTGAGACTTACATCGTGCTTTTCCATTAGAACTTTTTGATTATCTTCCAGTTTAGAGAACCGAAATCCCATCTAGTGAAGTATTTTTCTAAACGTCTTTTCAGACCCATTTTTTTTTGTTTTTTAAAAAAAACGTTGCCCCACATTAGTAATTTCTCCTGTATCGCGGGTGCGTTTACAAACACTTAAACTCACATACACAAACACACCCAGACCCGAAACAACTATCTGCAGGCCATACAAATATTTATATTGTAATTAATAGCTTCAGATAATTTAGCTTTTAATGATTTTATTGTTGGCAGTTCTTTAAATCGTAAGTGAAAATCATACCCAATTCTTCGAACAACATCAAATCGTCCACATCCAAACGAAATTGATTTTTTGGTCTCCCTTTTTTTGGAGTGCTGAACTTATTTTCAGTAGTATGTGTTTCAGTACTGACTTCGTTTAATATATTGTTCAAAGTTCTTCTTGAAATTCCAGTGGCATTTGCAACTCGCTCTTGAACCTTCTTAAAATAACAACTTATATTTTCATCTTCATTTTTTTTAATTCTGTCAGCTTTGGTTACAAAATATTTATAAACATTGTAGATAATTTCGCGTGACTGACCTCGTAAAGGTTTCCCTCCTTTTCCTAAAGATGCCATAGTACAACTTTAAATTATTTAAATTTGGGGGTGTTAACAACTCTTAATATATATTTTGAACTGGACGCGACCGCACTCTATCGCACTTGAACAACGACTGACAAGTGACAAAACATCACATAGGCGCAAACGTCGCACACTAGTGCGACAGAGATAACGCTCTACGAAGCCAAAATTACCCGATTGTCTCTTTCCAAAGGTCGATGTGCAATATTTAGCGCCGGGTACTGTACATATATTTTATTAATAAAAATAATCGCTAATCCAATGTTTGGTCTTTATACCTTGATACCTTTTTCGACTAATATTACAAATGCTAACGTCTAGATGTACAGACCTATGTCCTCCGTCCACACAAAATACTGAATGTTTTCAATGAAATTTGGAATTAAAAAGATACTTAGGTTATAATAATATGTTGGAATAGCACATAAGCTAATTTTACAATGTACTTATTTATGTACAAAGTCACGGAAACAGCTTGTAGAATATAATCTAATCACACAAGTTTATAATATTACTTCTTTTCTACTTCAGTGTACTCAGGCCCAACACGTTTCAACCGGTTGGTGAGTAAAGTTAAGAAGGTCATCCATTGTACCAATCCGCCGCTTTTTAGTAGTCATTCAGATTTGGTCGGATAACCAGCCGTTGTTTACATATTTTGGTTTTTTGTTTATATTTACTTAATGCGTAACATTTGAAGCTCAATATTTTCACCATATATTTTTGACTAAAGGCACAAGATTTTGGTTTACACCTACATATCTGGGATTGTGCCAGTTCCTTGTATTTTGCCGTCAAAGTTATGACACCATCGTTTTTACATTTAGCAAGATTATTCAAAAACGCATGCATGAACATTTTTGAAACTTTGTATGGTTATTATTAGCGTCAAGAAAGACCGAATACAGTTTTCAGCGAAGTTATGCCTTGTCTCATTTAGGCGCTGCGATGTTTTTTCGGGTTTTCATAAAACCGCGATAACTTGAAAACTATAAATATTTTCTAAAATCTAATTGGGGCACAAAGGGGCACACATTAAGAGCTACTCGCGTATGTTTATTCTACAGGGGCACATGCAATGGTTTTAGAGATATACTATTCATCAAAACGTTACTCCAGCAGGAAATGCAATATCTCGAAAATCTGAAGGGGCACAGATTTTATTTTTGGGGGCACATTTTGGCACACATATAAGCTATCTGGCCATGCACAGTTTTTCTCTCTCCGATCATTCGTTTAGAATTTTCCTGCTAGAAAAACGTTACCCCAGCAAGAATCGTTTTTTCGATTTTTTTTCGAAACGACAGGGGGCACACATTTTTTATGTGGGGGCACATTTACAGCAGATAAGGCACCAACTATACGTTCTACTCATATAACTCTAGGAGATACTTTCTTGTTGGGGTAACGCACACGTGAAAGTAGTTTTTAAGATTATTAGTTACATACAAAAATACAAATCAATATCTCTAAAAATAAATATCTCACACAAAATTTAATTCAAACTGCAAAGCTTATATTCTAGCTAGGCTAATCAAAAATAAAACCATTAATGTTATGAGGAATGCTTGTATTTAAATACAAAAAAATATATTCAGTATTCACTTACAATATACAATGGATGTTATCTCTCAACTCACATTGAGGTAAATACTGTACCTACTTCTGATAAAAAAAACATTGACATTGAGCTATCAAGGAGCATATCAAAAGTTGTTTTAATAATAGTTTTGACATAGTGATTAAGTAATAAATGCTTTTAAGAGAAATATATATACAACCTCTACTTATGCTGTAAACTTGACTGCACCCATATAAAAATATTATATACTACTTATTATAATTCATCACGGACAGACTTATTTTTCTCATCAGGTTTTGTTCCTGGGTATGTTTGACTGTCTAACTGAACTTCTTTTAATTCTTCTTGTTCGACAAGGAATTCCTTAGCTGTCCACGCTTGAGCACCATCTTTGAACATGAATATTGCTCTGTCATCATCAACAAGGTATCTGAAACAAGAACAACAAAAATGTAGCTGCAGAACATTTATGGCTTCTGTTTTATCAATCTTCCTCGTTCTGCCTAGACTTCAGGGATTATGGGTGTGATGTTATTTTATCAATCTTCTTATTTAACTTATACATAAAATGCTTTCATTCATTATATTATATGCAAGACTTGCTGACTAAATCAAATGTCTCTGACCTTTCCACCTGAATGTGGTTACTCCATAGACTAGTCTGCCATATCTTGGTTATTTCCTCAGTTCTTGCTCTGGAAGGCTTGTTAGCTACTGACACAAACATCATTAGCGTCTGTCCCTTCTTAGTAGCTTGCAAGACATTTCCTGGGTCAGACATGTCCAGTTTACTGAAATCTATGGAAGGTGGCTTCCGAAGGTGTTCCGGCAACTCATCTTCGGGTAAAGGTTCTTCATCCTCTTCCCACTGATCAAAAAGTCTGAAAATAAATAGTAGGAAGTACTCATATTTGGTGTGGAGACTGTAAGGAGATTTTATTATTTGATTTCCTCATTAGTTAAAACAATATGTGTTCCTATACCATACGACCACGTCGGCGTACCGCGTAGGGAGGAACTCTAGTTAACATTAACAATATTGATAAGAGAAATTTTCCTAATACACATTATTTTGAACGAAAATTCTTATAGCTCTTACCTTTCCATGTCGGCATCAGAAAAATCTCTTATATCCTTTTTAGCCCAATCCGGCTTTTCTTCACCTTTGGGCTTCTTAGCTATACTAAAAGTGAAACAAATCAAAATGACGAAAAAGAGTGGTTTTATCATGATCATGTGTTTTTATCACAATTTTCAGTTAAAACTAAATAAATAACTTGAATTTCATAAAAAATAAAGATATTTTGCACAATAATTTGTAGAGCTTGCTTGAGTGAAAAATTGAGATTGACTTTGAGGAGCCGAGACCGAGACGAGACGAGTTTCACATTTGGCGTTTGACAGATTGGTAGGCGTTCCGAAACTTTGTTGACATTTCAACATTTTCGTTTCGTTCACATAAAAATTGAATTGGTAACAGTAGGTATTTTACTAGGAATGTGTTTGTAGGATACTCCTCAACTGTGCCAACAATAGTTGTAATGAAAACAATAAAATGAGAATACTTTAAAGACCACCTCTGAGTTTTGTCAAGCAAGCCCAATGATGTTGAAATATTAATTCCGATATGATTGAATTATTAATTATATTATTTAAAAAAACCGTTATGAGACAGTTCTCTTCTCCAGACCACATAAACCCTACCCACTCACCCTCCTACCTCCAAACCTATTGTCGTCATTTTTACATCGTGTTGCGTATTTACAGTTTTACAGGTGATCTACGCCTGCCCCGTGTTTGCGCACCTCCGGTCCACACTAGATTCCACCATATCCTAATGATGCAAACGCTCCAAAACTGAAAGACCACGGGAGCCCCGTGGTTTCTTAAGAATTAACGACCACAATGTCCTCACCATCAGACAGTATATGAAACGCCTCACTAAGCGTTTAAGCAGTCTTCCGACCTTATGCGAAATGATGATTGAAATGCGAGAGGTCGAAGCTCAAAAAAAAAAGTTAACCGTTCAATCAACGTGACTTTACGTGACACTGACAGCTTTGTACTGACGTGACGCAGTTTTAAAAATATTCACGTCACGAACGTTGAGTTGTCATCACGGGTGCTCGAGTCGTGTTATCGATGTGTATCATGATATAAGTTCCTAATTATTTATATCTCCTACAGTATTTTATATTTATTTTGTATTATAATCATTCTATTTTATTTAGTTCATAGTACATAAACTACGAAACTAAGGAGTTCTAATGACAAGTAACGTTGGACGGATCAAAATTTCGGCATTCAAAGTTCGTGTTCTTGAAAGTGATAGTTGGTTGTAGACACTGTAGTTGTAGCAGTGGTAGCTCATACTTTTTAGTTGTTCAAAATGGACCAGACTGGCATAACCCCTAACACTTCGAACCAGCAGCTTGTTAATAACAGTGATAATGAATCTGCGACAGCGTTACTGCAGGAGAAGCAAGGCGAGAGGAGACAGACTTTGAGTGAAGTAACCACCAAGGAATACATGACGGTCGGCATACTGTGCTTCGTCAACCTCATCAACTATATGGACAGATTCACCCTAGCTGGTAAGTTTGATGAACTTATTTGAACAACTACTTTCTATCATTTTCATTCTCTGTTGACGGAAATAAATGGTGATATAAATAATGTCTTAGATAGCACTGAGAAAAAAATCCACATTCTGGAAACCCCAATCAGAACCTAAAGGCCAAATTTTTCTAATAAGAATATAATGTAGGAAGTCATTTATTTAATTTGTACTTGTTATTACTGACAAAATAATAGTATAATAGAAGGTTCAATTGTGTACCTAATAGGATTTAAAATTTTATAAACGTTTTCAAATTGTTTACTTATTTAATCATACATGCTTCCAGTGTAACCCAGTATTTTAAAATGAGTCTAGCCTATCTGACCTCCACAACCCAGTTAGTACTGGATAATATGATACCCCTTAGAAGACTGATTGACAGACTTACAGCCACTGACTACCTGTAACCACTGTCAAAGATCTACTATTGACAGCCAATGGCTTAACATGTTTTCCGAGACAGGTGGGAAACATGATATGTAATGGGTGGTCACCAATCCATGGACCAACCTAGGCAAGTGCGGCTTAACCTTAAGATCGACCCTGAGCAGCTGCTGTTATTAGCCATGAGCTTCCTAAAGCTTCTCTTTCAAAGGCCTAAAATAATGTTAAACTAATATTTCTGCTGATACTAGTTATTGGGATTATTGGCTAACTGCGGTACTCAGAGATATTTAATGATTACTTAAGCCGTCACTTAGTAAAGATTTGACATACTTTTGTGTGACAAAACTGTCAAAACCTTTACTTAGTGATGGCCTAAGTAATCATTAGAGCTCTCTGAGTGCGACAGTAAGACCATTAGGTACACCTTACAAAATTCACCAAATCATGTATTTAGTTAATGGATGCATGCCACTGTAATATTGTAAATAATACAGAAATATGTAATGATTTATGGTGTAGCTTAGCACAGCCTTGTCAGAGTATAAGGTACTTGCATACTTATGACATTTTTTTTATAAAATGCACTAAGAAAATAAACACAATTGAAGCTAAATTAAATTTTTGTAACAAAAGATAAGCTTGAAATCTTATCAACTTGAGTCATAAGTGCGAGTACCTTTTCAGTTGCATAATCTATCAAAATCTTATCAACAGATACTATATGAGGCAAGGTAATCATCAAATCAAACATCTAACTTACATTAGAAACATAAATCCAAAGCAGAAACCATAGAATGCCACCTGCTATGATCTTTACATACTCCTTTCGCATCCATTTACATACATCTGGTCCTAAAGACAATCAAATCTTAATTATTGTGGGTTTAATGCATTCGAATTTCAAGTGTACATTTAAATAGAGTCTGTATGCAAATAGAAACAAAGTTCACTACACTTTTTCTTGCCAGTAGGTAGTTGCTACAGTCTACTTCCGCATTATGTTGTGTCTATTTGTTATTGATAGACATACAATGTATTAAGAATGGCTATATTATATAAATAACATGTTTGGTTTATTGCTCAGGTCTCAGTGACATTAGATATCGCGCGTCAGCTTGTTAGACCCATTTCTTTGACAAGCGAAAAACACGCCACTAATCTTCATAATTAACATGATTGTATAATGTATATGTTGGTCAACAGCACCAATTAAATCACGTAAAGGCATTGTGGGAAGATAACCCAGAGTCCTAATCACTTTTAAATTGATTTAAATACTTCTAATTAAACATAAAAAACTAACAGTTAATAGGTAAGCCCCGCGACCTTCATCCGCGTAAAATAATTTATATATTCAGTATATAAGCTATAAAATTACAAACAGACTCTTAAATTTTATTTATTTTTACGTCATCACAATATTATTGCACTTATCTTCCGATTTTCGATAAATATATTAACCCTTTCTCTGTCGTCATCCGGTAAAAATAAGTAAATCGTATTGTATATGAAGAGAAATAAGATTTGTAAAATATTTCAAGTAACTACATACTTAACTATGTGCAGTACAAACGGAAATGACGAAATTATATGGGTTCCTTCCTATAGCTGTCGACGAAACCCCTAAAATAGCGCAGTGTGACTGTATTAAAATAATAATGGGCTGTACTTACTTCTGTATTAGTATGGCCCCTTATACATATTTATCATGAAACCTGTGAACTTAGTGTGTATCAATGTCAAGAGACGTAATTTTAATCATTAGGGTCCAAATCATTATTTGGAAGAAACGAATGTCTAAATATAGAGAGACGTAAGGACATAGACTCGAAAAGTCGTAACTGTTCATTCATTTCAAATGATTCATAGAGGTACGCTAATAATAGTCACCTAATCATAATTTTCATTAACCCCTCGCTTCCATCTGTGTCTGCTGTCTGATTTAGTCATGCACCCATATCTCACTAACGAAGTTAAACGGTTACGTCACCGGAATTTTCCTAGTCAAGGGCTCCGTTTAGACGTATAAGAATATTATCTTATCTGCATGAATGCCAAAACTTCGCCTGTAAAAAAAAACGCATGATTAATAGCCATTGTCGTTTTAGTTAACGAAGAATATCGTTGTAGTGCATTATACAATATTTACAGTAAGGCAACAGTTAGTGGAAATCAGTACCTGCAATGCAACCGCGATAAATCTTGTGGCATGGTTTAGTTGATTTTACATAACATTTCTGCGTATAGACTAAGCAATACGATACGACCTGCTTGCTTAATAGTTTTTTAAAATAATATTCTGTCTGATATTGCACAAAATCGCTTCATCGAGTCTTTTGAGGAATCACCGTACGGTATAAGTATTAGTCGTATGATCCTCAGTTGAGTATCCACTCTACAGTTATCTTTAACTGATTCCTATGAAATAATTACTAATCACTCACTTGAGATGTAGGCATTAACAAGTTCTTAATTCCATATAAATTTCCCAACAATTGTCACACACATGACACCTCTTGTCTTCAATTGGCTTCATTTTACGAAGGTAAAACACCACGTCTTGGTTGCAATCAATTATATTTGATGTGAAGATGTGTTCATTTTTAGTTCTACATTTTTCTTATTTGAGGTCGGCGAAACACTTTTTTTTCTTCCATTCTCCCCTGTCAATCGTCACTCTATCTTTTATTCCTTTTGCTTTCATATCATTCCTCACACACTCCGTCCATCTTTACTTTGCTGTCCCTCTCCCTTTCCATCCATCAACATTTATATTCATCACTATTTTACATGCGATTCTATAAATTTATATAGAATTACAAACTTCGGATATGGAAGGATCGAAAGGGAAACCAACAAGGCACACATCAGCATCACGCATGACAACAAAAAAAAGTTGCAGCTGTAAATGGCTCAGTCTATGTTACATCACAGCAGGCTTGTTGTGTGGTTAATCTTTCATGTCAAAATAAAACGACATCTTCCTGCGTCAAAAGCGGGCTCTAAAATAGATTAGTTATCCTTTTTATCTTGGAAGCACTTTACGGTCGCTACTTAAAATTCCTGGAGGAATCCTGTTACGAAATTTTATATATTCAGGACCCTGTCTACGTAATGTTTACATTTTTAGTTAAGCCACGAACGATGTCATTGACTTTTTAAGTTTCACAACCACCCAGGACCTCTTAAAGCACACAGAGAATGGAATTTCTCGTGGGCAGTTAGAGGCTTTTAAACGTAACGTAGTGCGGAGAGGTTGAATTTCTGTATCAACAACATTTGTTACAATATTCATAATGGAGGTATCTGATGCGCGCCGCGAGTAGTCACTGCTACTCGGAACATGTTCAGATGAAGTTAATCTTGTTTCAGAAAGATCCAAATAAACCGGTTCCCCTTTTAGAATTCTCTAATGAATACAAATGCATGGTTCCACGTTAATCAATGTGATAAAACGTGTGTATTAGACGTTAATAAATTTCTATGAATGAATGGTGAACACCCAGCGGCCAGGTTGTGTCGATGTCACGTAATCAGAGAACTAATCTCCAGTGTCTACTCACGTGCGTGCGTGGGTTCTCTCCTCATTCTTCAACGAATACAATGTCGCCTTTTAAATATGGAACAGGCGATATAACTTTATTGTTTGTGGAATTAGGACAGACGTATTTCATTGGACATGTATGTATATGTACGCTTCGTATGTAAATATCAGTTTGTTTTTATTTGTTTCGTAAGCTGAATTTTATAAATCGATTTGATTCCCGAACGATAATTAAAAAAAAAAACGATTAAGTGTAGGGAGTAGTGACAGTTCGAGGGTGTGTAAAAAAAAACCTTTAGAAATATTCTTTTTATTGACGCGATTACTAGAGGGGCGCAGGAGGGTTGATTTCCCCGGAGGGCAATCCACAAGTTACCACCACAAAAACACGCTACAAATATTATTATCTAAATTAAAATCTAAAAGTAATCATGAGGTTCAATTTGTCCAAGACTATAGCACAATCATAGAAATGACGATTGCTGCGGAAGATAAAAAAAAACAGGTGTGCAGTTTTAGGTAAAAGTTTTATAAAACGTGCCGATTGATTTTAAAAAATAATGGAAGGATAAAATAGAAAATAAACTATTTATTACGGTTGTGATTACAGAAAGATAAGACTAATGAGAAACCACTAATTAGTCACAGTGCTCACTGTAGACATTAATAGATCTAAAATGGATGACCCAGGAAAAGGATTGAGTAGGTAACTTCAAAAATTATGTTGTTATCTTAATGATTTATAAATGGAGTATTTTAACTGGTGTCTCGTGACGGCACTGACGGCAGACAATGAAGATAACAATCACTTGTCATATTGTTTGCTAAACTTTTTTACCATTTTATTATCTCATTCGTATCGTTCTATGTTTACGCATTTTTAATATTATGCGTTACGAAGTTTATCATCTACCAATCATTGATTACTCAAAAATGAGTCACACTCGTATGTTTATTTTACCGTTATTGGCCACTTGTGATAAATTATTAATGGACGTGAGACAGTTTGTCTCGTAGGTAAATGACCCTGGTTTTATTTTATTTTTCTGTTTACCAGTTCAGGAAAAGAGACAATTCCAAACTCCAAAGGTTATTATTATAAATAATTGTTACTTATTACAACTTTTAGATAATATTTATTTACTTATACTTAGTATTCATCAGTTAAATCAAGCATACATACACGCGATTGAAAAGTGTTGTCTATTCATGTCACCGCAATAATGTCCATGTTACTAAGAGATGTTACTAAATGGGTAACAAAAATATGTTAGCTCGATCCGAATCGTTGAGTTAGAAAAGGGTTCCTGTCCCTATTTTACTGTGTTAGCTATGGGTCCCGGGTGTGTGCACATCGTTTAATAAATAACATATTATTTGAAAGCTTAGAAGCTGTTGGTTTTACCGCGCACTGCGCTCAGTAAGGGGTTAAAAATGTGGTAACTTTTTAGGGATGCCACACTTTTTATAGACGATTATAAATAACTAGCTGTTCCCGGCATGCGTTGCAATGCCCTTTTTCCTACCTACTACCTGCCTGTGTACCAACTACCTACCTACCTACTACCTCCTACCCTACCTACCTACTACCCTACCTACCGACTACCCTACCTACCTACTACCCTACCTACCTACCTACTACCCTACCTACCTACCTACTACCCTACCTACCTACCTACTACCCTACCTACCTACTTACTACCCTACCTACTACTCTACCGACTACCCTACCTACTCTACTATCCTACTTACTACCCTACCTACTACTCTACCTACTACTCTACCTACTACCCTGCCTACCTACCTACCACTTTCTCACCTTTAAAACCTTCCCTGGACTTCCACGAATAATTCAACACTATAATTAGCCAAATCGGTCCAGCCGTTCTCGAGTTTTAGCGAGACTAACGAACAGCAATTAATTTTTATATTATACGCAAACACCATTTGAAAAATCGTTTTTCTATTGGGAAAGAAACAGTAATTATTTGTGATTATTGTGATAATGTCGTATGGTCTGTTTGAAGTTGTCATTCGTTGACTGAACAACTGAACGTCACTCAATTGTTTTGCCTTTCCGGAACCTCTCCACTAACACTTGAACTTTATGGGTACGGTATTAAAGCTCAAATTGATTTTACGTTTTAGTTAGAAAACGTTTGTATGGGAAAAAAAAAAGGGCTGTTTTTAGGGCTTTTCCGGCCATTATTCAAATTTTTCTCGCCGTAAGAACCATCCTTGAACTTCAACGAACATTTAAAAAAAAAAATCAGCCAAATCGGTCAAGCCGTTTTCATGCCAAGTCGTGACAACGGAAAACGGGTTTCATTTTTATATATATAGATATATTATAGTGCGTGTTTGCGATCAATTAACATGAAATGAGACAGGATATTATGTTAACTTAACATGATTTAAACATATTAAGTCGTCAAAAGAATATAGAAAAGGTTTTAATACGATTTCTCGTTTAGATACTGATAGTACCGCCATTTATGTGAACACTTGAGTGTAAATCGTAAAATTGCTTCGAGCATCGCCATCGCTGTTTCTTCAAAGGCACAAGGAAAGCCAAGGTTCACAAGAAGTCGTAAAAGTCCGTCTGTCAGTCGTTCACAGTGATTGCCATCACCAAGCTATACTAGGGAATTGATTACAAAAGGACATAGACCATTGACAGATGTGGTATGCTATGCATAAGGACTGAGCTTAAAAGCAATCCTTTTTAATGTTGTTTTAATCTGTAGCCATTAATCGAGCGGTTTCGGTATCATGTGGCTGAGGATCAAAGGGGATTTACTGTGAAATTGAGGCTTATAGCTGGCAAGCATAGTAACCCGAATTCGGCTTTATGGTGGTCAACTTTATTTTTGTCCTTTGGTTGGATATTGCATGAGTGTAACAATGTTACGCAAGTAGACTTAAACCGCAGAAAGTTTCTGTAGTTGACTGTCTTCTACATCAAACGAAAGTCTTTTTTTGCGTAAATGATGTTTAGCACCGCAACGTTTTAATGTATTTTCCTGAAAGTGTTGTTTGTCAACCGTATGTCTGTTGAGATGATGAAATAGTGACCACTGATGTTTTTCAGTATCATTATCACAATATTCACGTTTTCATCTTAAATTATCTTGTAACTGGATAAGACGACGCACGTGTCTTATGACTTTGTGTGCAGTCAGTGTTGCCATATATACAGATTTCTCCGTATTTATACAGATTTTTGATGTGTAATACAGATTAGCACTGGATACAGATTTATATACAGAGTTTTCTAACTCGATTAAATTACTATAATAATCAACTCAAAACAGAACGAAGCAATAAAAAGTACACACATCATTGAATACACAGAGACACAGAGTGGCGGTTTTTGCGTAATAATAAAGATCTAGCGCCTGATGATTCAGAAGACGTCGAAATCTACTGGTGTAAAGTCACTGCAGCTCGTGATCCTGCTAACTACAGCAATCAATTATATCCTACACTGTCTAAATTTGTTTCTGCAATCTTAAGTCTACCTCATTCCAGTGCCGCCGTAGAGAGGATCTTCTCTTCTATAAATTTAATAAAGACAAAACAACGCAATAGACATAATACAAATAATATTGAAGGTCTTTTACATACAAAGCAACTGATTGGTGCAAAACCTTGCTATAGCCTAGAGGTTGATAATAAATTACTGTTAAAATTTAACAAAAATATGTATAACTGAAAATAATAAAGTAATTATTATTTTCAGTTATGCAAATGTTTGAGTTTTAATATGTTGTTTGTTTAAATTAATGTTTTTAATTTTACAGTAAGTATATTTAAGTACTTAAATAAAAAGTCAATTTTATTAATTAGTGTATTGTTTTATTTCATATACGATAATCAAATCATATCACGTTAGTTCTTCTTCTTATTCGTTCTTTACTCGTAAAAGAAGCAATGATGATGATTAATAATTCGATTTTGGTTTATTTGATTATACAGATTTTATACAGATTTTAAGTTAAAATAGCATACAGATTTTATACAGATTTTAGCAGTTTCTACTACAGATAAAAGGTTCAAGACATCTGGCAACACTGTGTGCAGTAGCGATAGGATAGTGGACGGGTACCACATTGATCCGAGTGCAGGAGTGCGATTCACTAAGGCAAAACATCTTTACAACCAAGAAATCATCGTTGAAACATCTGATGAAAACATTTCCGTATTCTTTAGTTAAAACTGCGCGATCGTAGCGCCTCAACGATGTCGACGGCGCGACGTAGAACTAAAATATGGTTCCGAATGTATGAAAAACGGTATTCAGGAACACAAATCATCCTCGCCTTCGACGACAACGGCCCCTTCGCCTTCGATTTTAACTGTCAAACCGTTAGGCTTGTAAATTGTGGATGTTTCCTTGGTTGTAGACAATCAAAATGTAAGTAAAAAAAGTATTTTTTTTAATTTAAATGCTTAGTATTGTTTTGTTTATCGTACTTTAATTCCTGAAACCTATATGGAGCCTATATGCCTATTTTTAATGTTTTAGATGGCAGTTCGTCTTTCCTGTATGATTTTTTCGTTGGAAGAAGCTAAGCGTCAAGATAATTTAGAAAAAAGACGTCAGGCACATGTGATTCGTAATATGGATCTTCTTACTATTGATATAAACTATATTAAGATATTCAGGTTGACTGAAGAGCTAAATATACAATTGGAAGAAGATATTTCCCCATTTTTAGCAAAGGCGAAACGTCGAGGAGGAATTAGCAACCTAACCAAGGTATTACTATTAGATCATATAAATCACCATAGGCACAAAAATGTCTGAAACTTACTCTTGTTCCAGGTTTTATGCACTCTCGCATTTTTAGCTAGTGGAAGTTACCAAAAAATATTATGTGAGTATGAAAGAACCTATATCTCGCAAGCATCTGCCTCGAGGGCTATAAGAACCGTAGTAGATGCCATCAACCACCCAGTTATTATTAATACCTAAGTACCTAATACGATTTCCTCAAAATACAAACAAACTGTAGAAAAGAGTTTTTTTATGATTTCATTAAACTTATTGTAGGGATAGGAACGTATCTGTTTCAAACCATATTTTAATCTTTTATTTTTGCCTTTTAAGATAAATGATCCAGACTTAAATATGCATGTGGATGTAACTTTTGGAGGTGCAACACATGACAGCTTTATATATGTAATAATTCAGTCATAAAAATGCATTTGGAGCAGCTAAATAATACAGGAGAAACAGTGTATTGCTTGGTATGTATTTTAAAATGTTTCTTTACTTTTACCATCAAAAATTGAACCTGTTTACGCAGGTATTTAAATATTAATAATAAAATAAATTTGATTATTTTAAAATTAAATTAAATTCCTATTTAATTTATTTCAGGGTACTCCGGCTTAACTCATGATGGTTCCATGTAACAACCCTGAGCCTGGATCAAGGGAAGAATACTATAATGATCTGCATGCAACTGCAAGAAATACTGCAGAACGAACCATTGGCATCCTTAAAGACCGTTTTAGGTGCCTTTTGGTTCATCATGTTCTTCACTATGATGGTGGGAAAAATTATTAAAGCTTGTTGTGTGTAACATAACATTTGCAATCAAGTCGGAGTTTCTCCAGTAGAATTACCAGCTCATTTACAGAGACAAGAAGGGAGGGTGATCCAGTCACTACAAGGAAGCCAGAACTCTATCAGTGATTTGGATAGTGGACGTCTTGCTAGAGGTCGTCTAATGAATAGACTGAGGCGTGGACAAAATAGTTAATAATAGAAGTAAATACTAAGATAGACTTAAGATATTACTAATTCAGGTTATAAGACAGTTTGTTAAATAAAAATTATAGCGTATGTTAAATAGTAATGTATATTGTTCATCTTAAAATATAACTGGATGTTTTTTTAAATGTTGTTTTTTATAATGTTTTACTTGAAGATAAAATTAATATAGTCTAACAAAATAGTATGTACCTAGTAAAAGTCTTAATATAATTAATTAATAAATAAAACAATCTTTTAGCATACATTTTATTTTTATTTATTTATTAAATCTCGAATTGCACTACTTATTCTATATAGAGCCTGAGCCATAGCCCGATAGCCCTCTACTTGTCGACTAATTGCTTGGGCAATCAAAAGTTCTGCTTGTGCTCGACGTTCTTCGATGGCTATGAAACGCTCTGTGATGCTAACCATTTCAGAGCGGCGTTGTGACGAAGGTAACCTTCTCAATAGTCGCCGGCGCGCTGCAGATTGACGCGGCGATACTGGTGAATGCGTCGGCGACCCCGTAATGTCTCTCTATGCACACGCTGAGTAGGAGCTGCAATTAACATTTTGTACTTATTAAAGTTATTCTTATCTTATTATATTAGCCCATGGTGTCCCACTGCAGGGCAAAGGCCTCCCTTCCTTCTTTCCTAGGCCCATAGCCAACCAAAAGTTATTCTTATCTTATTATATTAGCCCATGGTGTCCCACTGCAGGGCAAAGGGCTCCCTTGCTTCTTTCCTAGGCCCATATCCAACCATGGTTTGCTTTCCAAAAAGCTTACTAGCTTTTCTAGCTGATTAAACGAAGGAGCTGCGTTGCGAGACACTAAAAGATAAATAATTTTCATATTTTGGTTACATAGATAGTAGTTACAGAAACTGTGCTGTTTATTTAAATAGAAATGTTAATGTGTACTTACTTTCGATAGATGTGGAACCAAACTAAAATACAGAACAAGTAGAACGCCATTGGGTTGGGGTGCAGAGTTTTTTTTAAAGTCCACTTAGCCACTCAAAACTACTTGGAACTTTGGAATTTCGAATTTTGATAAAAAAACTAATCAAGATAAGATGAAGTTGTTTGTTTTGAAACACATAACCTACAATTACAAATGTCAAAGATTTGGAATTGTTTTATTGCTATAATCAAAATAAATATTTTCCAAGTCGAAAATGATATAATTAATTAAATATTTGTTGCATAATAAATATAACGGGTTTTAAACATACATTTTGTGCATTTGTATTAATTTAAAATGACGAAATAACTTAAAAATAGGTTAGTCGAGATTTTCTCGATTATAACTCGAGATTAAACAGCAACACTGTAAACATCGTACTCATCATCGTTGTTCGGCAGATCGTCGACGAGCATAGGTAGCTTAGCGAATACGGTTTTTATCAACGTTGTTTTTAAAAGCGATCTTTACGATGAAACATCAGAGAACTCGTCGTTGTTAACATCTATGATGAGTCTGTTAGTGAATCGCATTGCAGTGCGGACAATAAGCTGATTTTGTACTACAGCAATTGATCTCCCAGGCTGGAAGTCCAGTGCAGCTCCAACAGTAGTTGCTTTGATTTGATGCGATGCAGCTGTGCATGATAACCAACGTAGATACCGCGGCTCCGCTTGCCGGTGCAACGGCCCACGTTTCAAGTGCCCATCGAGACTCCACTTGGGGCCAATTAGTTCCGACTTTAGAGATACTAAACCAACAGATGATGATAACATTTAGGCTGGTTGGACTAGTTAAAAAATGGAATATTCATGGCGACGTACGCATGTGCACCATGTGACAGGAAATTATCGCTTTTTACTGTTAATGGTTTAATAAAGATAGCAGTACACGGATCATCATACGACAATGTAGACCCTGAGGCTATCTGATAAAGGCAATCGGTTCGACCAAAAGACGAAAACTTTCCACTTTTACGATAGCAGATGATAAAAGGTTCATGTCATTTATAAATAGTTTATCAATATATAGTTACTTACACTGACTTAATGCTTTAATGAACAGAGCTAACTAGTTTCTATCTCGGATCTATTTTATTATAGATCATTAGAATACATAAATATTCATTAGTAACACTAATTAAATAAAATGAAATGTAATTCCGTTTGAATTCTATATTCCTTTCTTATGACTGATCAGATGATGCAAGGCCATCAGAATGGTCTACTTTGAGCTGGTAAATTAATATTAAAACGCAATCAGATTTCTAGATAGTACTCCGGTCGGAGCGTAGTCTGCCAAAATCGGTGTTAAAGATAAAAATGCTGATATGTCAGTGCATTGCAACATACTCCTAGTCCAGCCAAGCCAGGTTGTCAAGTGGATCAATGTTTACAGTAGATACGGGTACTACCGATAATGTACGCTGCTTACGATTTGCGAGTTCATAAAAACAACGTGTGATACCTACGACCATGGGTATCCACTAATCAAAATTGGAAACCAGTTACGAGCAAATCAGGTTAGGTGGCATCGGATATTATGGCATTAAAAAGATACAATAAAATTCTCAAGGCTTTAGAAATTTAAAAAACGGATGAGGATGAAGAACAGCAAAGGCTGGCAAAAAATGAGAATTTGTTCGTATAAAGTATTGTATGTGTTTTCTTATTTTGTCTACCTGCTTCAACCTCCATGTCATGCAATTAAAACCGCATTTCGGTTGAATTTTGTGATGGTAATCGTTGCTTAGCATTCCGTCGTTGATTTATGAAAACTATAAAAACTTTCAAGGCTGTTGTTTTTCTATCGCTTCTTCAATTCAATAAATCGCACTGTTTCCGTTCGTTCTTTTGATTTTTATTTGTCTCACAGTTGTTAGACTCACTCAGTCGGAATCCATCCCACTGGCTACTGTTGCTTCTTTCTGTATATAGTGTCCTGGTTGGTAACATAATCTGTTTTTCCAACGTTAGGAGAGTTTCTAGGGTATGTACACGGCTTAAGGAAAATCAACAAACCTTTCCCTTTGTTGATGACAAATGACAAATGTACGCGGTCGACTTCTAGTGTTTGCTACGCGCACGTGTGTAAATGAAAGTTACTATCATGCGAGTGTATTCGTTTTCCGTCAATATTATTCTAACGACCTACCTCTATGTTAAAATAACAGCTATGCTATTCTCATTACTGGTTGAATTTATCATTTTAAATCATAATTTTAATTATTTAAAATTTTGTTAAATAACTAATGAAATTCTTTTTCGATAATTGGCTATACTGTGTTGAAAAAAGTGGTTGCCAACAGTGTAGTGCTGGTGCCACGTGAAGTTATAGAGAGAAAGTAAAGAGCCATTTCTCTTTAGTAACTTAGTGTGGGAATATCGCCGTTTCGTCGGCGATATCGCCCTTTAGCAAATAGGGTTCGTGGTTCACCCTCACGGAAAAAACACGCCTTGCTTGCAGTGGCGCCAATTTTTATTTTAGCCACTTCTATCTCACCCTATGTTTTTTTCTTGTTGCAAATGCATTTTAATTTTATGATAAAAGACACCGACGCAACATAGACCGATTAGAAGATAGAAACCGATAATTATTTATTGTTTAGCTGTGCAGCTATTGATTATTCGTATGTTGCTAAGTCTATTTCTACCCGACTGCAAGAAAAGGGTAATTAGAACTTCATGTCTGGATTCAGAAAATACCCATTTTTAATAATTATATCATTCGCTTGCCCTAATCTCAATTCATTTTGGGTCTTCTTCTATACGTCTTATTACTCGTCATCCCATTAACTCATTATTGATATACTTAATATAGTGTGAAAATAAAATAAACGGGTATTTTTCTGTTGTGATATGTTTAGTATTTGTATAGTTGAGTATTGTGTACGACTGATAAGTGCAATATTTATGTTATTGAACTTTTATTATGATTTCTCTGAGCACCCAGATACTCGACGTGTTAACAATATTTCTTACTTTGTATCGTCTCCTCGGGTTTTAATTATGACGTTTTATAATTAACTCAAGAGAATAGTGCAGCTGGTTATACGACTTTAACCTTAATTGAAGTAATAACAAAACAGCAGTTTTCATTATTTTTGTGCCAGTTAATAAAAGTTATGAGCAGTTTCTTTTCTGGTCAATGTGGTTGATGCACGGTTGATGTATTCTTGTTCCAACTTTGTGAATTAGAAATTGTAACGTCAATAAATGTTAAAGCGTTTCATTTTTCGTTTTCATCGAAATTGTTTACTTAATATTGTTACCGCTACTTAATTCATAAATAATTTTCCAGCGAACGTGTGACGTTCTGTGAAAGTGGATATGTCCAGGTTGGGTTACATGGGTTCCTGGTATTGACAGTTCACTTGTTGCATCGCGTTGCACAATAACATACACCTACATAACCACGAAATAGACTTTAGAGTATACAATCTGTATTTGGAATTATTCAAATATAACGTAGAACTAACTTTTGTCAGAATCGAGAATAGAATCGATTAGATACCTACCCGTACAATATAATATACAATATTAATAACTGCAGTCAGCAACAAAAGCCGATTTTCAAGAATTGAATACAGTATAATTATATTCTTAGCTTTTATAAGAAAAGTGAATTAAAAAAACATTTTTGGTCAATTTAGAAAATGTGTAAAAATAGCAGTTTGAATCGTTGTCGCTGACCGTACATACAGGTTATTTGTACCATATTTTTTATTCGATAGGATTCTTTATTTCTATGAATATTTTATTTTTACAATATAAAAAACAGAAATGTATAAATGGGGTTCGAGTTATTATCATTGCAAACATACATATAGGTATATATACAGGGTGGTGCCGACAATACGACAATAAATGAAACCACTGGTAGTTCTAGTCCATAGAAACATTATTAAACTATCAAATAAATCTTAACCAAAATAAAAAAAAACAATAAAACTAAGTAGCATAAAACTGTAAACGAAATACATTACAGTTTACAAACAAATATTGGTTTACTAACCTTAGGAATAATTTGCACCGATTAACGTCTCGAAATAAAATTTATAACGAACGAATTTGGCAAAGATATTTAGGTAGGTTATTGTCGTATCGTCGGCACCACGACGGTGTTAGGATTTATTTGATAGTTTTAAAATGTTCCTAGGAACTAGAACTACCAGTGGTTTCATTTATTGTCGTATTGTCGGCACCACCCTGTGTATAGCTTGTAGAATGTACATAACTGCAATATTAGTCAAATCTAAGTGCACGCAATCAATACTTCGCGTCATAAGTAGTTTACTGAAGAAACACTGAAAACAATACATTATTGTCAGCGAGGCCTTAACCTAAATTGTTTACTGATTTCACAATTCCAGCGTTTTTCATTTGGAAAATTGTAATTAGTTGCATGATGAAGCAGAATGTCTAGGAGTTATTCAAAGTAGCCCCACTGTATTCTATGTTTTCTTACGCTTTATCTTCAGGGATACTATGCAAATGTGTCAAACAGTTTAATTTCGCTTGTAAATCTGTAAGCCGTTGGTCCCCGCTGTCATTTGTAGATCGTACCAGGTAGTCAGAGAGCTGAAAGTCGGAAAACCAAGGGTTATCATATAACCCAGTAGTAACTGGATTGTGGAGATCAGATGGGCAGTCGCTCCATGTAAAAGACTGGTATTCAGCTGCATCCGGATAAGCTGCAAACCGACCTCAACATAGTTGGGAATAGGCTAGGCAGATGATGATGAATGTCGCTTATGTAACGACTATAAGCAAGCGTTAGAAGAAATTATTAATTCAGTTTCAAAGCATTATTTAATGTAATATATTTTGTAAATAGCTTATCGCCAAGTCACAGTCTGCAGGTGTGCTATGCTAACAAACAATAAGCAAATAACTTATAACGGTTAGGTGGTAGCGATAAGTCTTGTAACAGCTTATGTTACATAATGAAGTGAGTATTGACACACTTGTCGCCAGGGTACATCGGTACTCCATTTACACACTTGGCAGACGCGCTGGCACTGAAAGCGTGAACCAGCTATAAATATAACATAGTTCTACCTGGCGCCTAGCTGCTAAGAGGGCAGGGTACTTGCATCATTATTGTCAGGCTAGAATTCCTGAACTATTGATCCTTATCATGCCATGTTTTTTTTTCTCCACCTTTCAGCGATCACAGATAATAATTGCACGGCTTTGGGATTTAGAATGAGGTTACATTTTTTTTACAAATTCGTCGAAACGGCACACTGTGTACAGTATAATGTGTACTCTATGACAACGGTGTCCTATTTGACCGAAAACGTTGACTGGTACAGAATGCCTTATGTACAACTATTGTACTTACATGCAGTTTAAATAAATACAAAAAAATATTATCAGGGTGGTACACTGGTACCTTTTTTTTTTTTTGGGGTTGGGAAATCATCAAATAACCCCTCCCGCTCTTGGGCAGAGCGAAAGGGAGTGTCAGACTTCTACTGACTAAAAACCACCCATGTTCCTTCTTCGCCCTTCATGTCGAGGCCGCGGTATCCCTTGCGAACAACCCGCAGCCTCGACAGGCGTCGGCCCTTGCTGGCCCCTTCCATGTTGCTGACATCTCTTTGAGGCGCGCGTGGAACACGAACGCGCCGTCGACACGGCCTGTCGTCGTCATAAGACGGACGGACGGCGAGCTTACCCATCACTCACCGTCCACAGGCCCGCGTCTACGGTGCCCGGAAGCCATCACGTGGCCCCCGACGCCCGGAGCGCCTCCCGCGGCGGCTGGGACGAGAGGTTCTCTCCCTCTCACGTTCCGCCACCTCCTTCGCTAGCATCACTGCTTCGCAGAAGGAGGCGACGGCGTCCCATGCCTCCTTGCCCCGGACCATGGCTTGCACCAGGGCCGGACGCGAGAGGTCGCCGCCGCCGATCGCCGCTACGAGAACACGGCGGGGCTCCACCCAAGCGGGACACACCTCCACAGTATGCTCCACCGTGTCCTCCGGCCGATCCTCACAATGGTGGCATCCGGGCGTTTCCTCCCGCCTGATTCGGTGCAGGTACCTCCCGAAACAACCTGCATCCGCATGTTAGGTACACTGGTACCTAACATGCGGATTTACCAACCTGTGTAATATTTTTAAATTACCAGTAATTACTTGAATTTGATGGCTTTGTAAAGGAGTCTGCCCAATACACCGTACCATACCATAACCGTATCATGCCAAGATTCTTTATATTGAAAAGTAGGTAGGTATGAGACTATGCCCACTTGCTGCTACAGGCTAACGTTCTTAGGCGACCAGCACTAACTTTTAGAGTAATAAATAAGGTTTGGTAATTGGCAAATAAGGGAAAATGCTATAATTTTCCCGACTGATCAGTGGGTTTTTCTAAATATATATATTATTATATCCTCATTGTGTCTGTAAATACTTAAACCTTTTGTTACCTACCGGTAACGGAGGGTGCTATTTGTGTTACTCCGAATTTAATGAACCCCAGGGTGAGCGATCTGTCACCTCCAGTAATCGAATGTGTCAACGGAAACGAAAGCCGGCATTCAATCTCGTTCAATAGCGATTACAGCAATGTCGTGAAAATGCTATTACATGTCATGTCTGTGACAGAGTCAGAGGCCTATAATTTGGCGCTTGCCGTGCCGGTATGTGGCAAAGCGTTCAACTATTTTTCTCTTATTTTCACCCTATGTTATGTAACGCTAGTTCATTGTAGGTAATCGATTTCAACAGCATTATGTAACTAGCTTTTTACGTAGGTCAGCGAAAATATTTTAGCAGATATAAATAAATGTGTAGTTTCGTCATAATGTCATGACCGAGAAAACACCGCATGCCCTCGTCGTCGCCGTCGTCACGAGCCACTGTGCAATGGTTCGCGTTCGCGCCACGAATCTCTTGCTGCTGATTGGTCGAAGTGGTGGCGTGATGTGAGCCGGTGTGTCCTCCGCCGACAACAAGCGTGCTCGTGCGCTAGTGCTGCCGCCACATCGAGGATGACGTAGCGTATCCGTATGATCGCGCGACGCGCCACGCTTTGCGACGCCCACTGACGATGAAGGTCACCGCACTAATCTTGATGATGAAGGCATTCTACAAACAATAACACCGTATCGATAAAACTACACTCTGTCCATTTCTTATCGAGTTTATACTTAAGTACATAGGTAGGTACGAATATAGCGATTCGCGTTACTGTGAAGTCGACTTCAGGTCGATTTAGGTGCCTACCTGCCAACATAATAGATACCTACACTAATTGATCTATTGTACACATGAGCTACTAGTAGGAAAAAAACATCCCAGTAGGTATAATATCTAGAGGAAACGGGTAATTCCAAAACGATTTCTAAAACTAACATTACTTATTTCCTTGAAGCCAGACTAGTAAAAAATTGCAGAGCTAGATCTTGCTTAGCAGTGTTGATAAACTTGGTGCAGGCTGTCTGTAACAAGATAGTCTACCTACTCAATTTAATAAGTTAGAAATTAAAACATTTCTACTTAGTTCTATTCAAAATCCAGGCCACATGCTAGCGAGTGGAGTTAAAATTAGACCTTCTTGAATTTCAAAGCAAAAGAACCGTGTTAGTTTTCTTACTTCAGTGGGTCTAAAATGGCCGCTTTAGCAGAATCATAACATTTAATACGTTGAAATGAGTAAAATAGTCGCAAAGTGCTAATTCATATAACTTTGTCTGTGACCATTTTAAGAATTTTAAAGTTTTTAATATTAAATATAATCCTATTATGATTCAGCTAATGCAGCTAGTTTAGGCCCACAGAACAGATAAAAGAGGACCTCTTTTATCTGTTCTGTGTTTAGGCCCCAGGACTGCATAATATGGCCAACATTGGTAACGTTATTTTTTTCAACGAACAATAATTAATTTGTCCTGTGATATTCATTGGTTAGAAGTCACAGGGGCAATATCATGGTTTAAACGAGGGACGAACAATAAATTAATCAAATTCAATTCTCAGTGCAGCGAGCCGTGTGCATGCATTTATTCATGACGCCATTGAAGGTATGGGCACAGCAGAGCTTGTAACTTAATAAAAGATTCAAAGACCTCATAATATTCACATATTAACAACAGTATATCAATGTATAATTAATTAATCTGTGGTATAATACTGTAAAATGTAATGAGTACAGTTTATTTATACACATCGACGGTAAAAAGGAAGGAAGGAAGCGACATTTTGGTCAAAAATGAGTTATTTATGCCATCCTACGTAAAATTTTCCGCTCTTTCGAATGCGCTTACTCCCATGGCTCTACGATGACTTTTTTGGCGTTTATGCCCTAGCAAAAAAAACATTTTCCTAGTATTCTTTTTCGTAACCGACGAAAATTCAGGTCTTTTTTGCTATAAAGGTGCTTGTACCCCTCCAAAAATGATTTATTTTGGGTTTGTTGTCGGTAATGCTTTTTTACTTCATAAGGGTGTCGAGCTTTCGGTTGTTTATGCCTTTTAAGCTTTTCCCTTAAAAAGTACAAACGTTGTTTATAGATTACTTCCATTTCGTAATTTAACATAGCTATGGCGCTTGTACCCTATAAACAAAATTCATTTTCATATTACTCTGTTGGTTATACCCTATTACCATTCAGTACTTTATGACAGCTATGTCGGTTATGCCCTTTTACCTAAATTTATTTTAATATCACACTGTTGGTTATACCTTACTTCCGTTTACAATATAAATACAGTTTTGTCGCTAATACCTTATTACTTAAATTAAATTAGATATCATGGTGTCGATTATAACCTACTTCCACGTTCTACAATCATACTCATCGTACTGTAAGTACTAGTAGGTTATTACCTACTAGTACTTATGTCTCCACTTCATTCGCTTTTTGACTGATTATTTAGGTATTGTAGTGAGACTTTGTCTTTTTATTTGGAACGAATCATTAATGTTTAAAAATTTAAACGTACTTAGTTGTAAGTAAAAACAATTTTTTATTTTTTTTAATTTCTTTATTCCTATGTTTCTTTGAACGTTGTTGTTTGACATAGATACCATGTTATGTTTAACAATGCCAAATAAGTCTTAAGTTTCGATGCTTTTTATTATTTTTTAAAATGTTTGTTACTTTTCTAAATGTTTAATATTACGGATACATACCAACTTTTCGTAATTGATTCTTAAGTTACCTACCTACTAGCTGCAGTATTATTGTTTCCAAAAATGATTAGCAGGTTGATACCTACCCACTCTTTTTAAGTAGCTTTGATTTTTCTTGATTAAAAAATATTATTAACAAAAATGTCTTTTTTAATTTAAAAACATCCTACTATACTGATGAAGGATCGTATTGGTTGGTTGTCTTCATTATTTTTGGGGTGTCTTTTCATCCATATTACCGTAGACTCACGCAATGCCAAATGTTGATTATCCTTCTTTTCCTTTTGCTTTCAAGCGACATTGTGTGTCACTAATGTCTTTTAACCTTTCTTGTTTTGAAAGCTGACTGTTTCTTGTGCTCTATTATCTTTTATACAACCACTGTGAAAAGTACCTACCTTATCCTTCTTTTCCTATGACAGTTATTGAACTGTCTAGTCTCTTACACCCTTTTACCTTGCGATCTGAGAAATCGGTATGTCGCTTAGGCTTCTTATCCTTTAATATTTTATTTTGTCATTTGTATCTTATGCCATATTTCCTCATTGGAAAATTAAAAGCAATTGTTATAAGAGACAAAAACCACTTTAAATAGCGTCAAATGATTAAAACTAAAAATACCGGTAACTGCCACATTTTTTTCTGATTTTATAAGTGAATAGTTTTCACGATATTTTAATAAATGAGAAAAATACGTCAGTTTTTCTAAAATTTAAAACTTTAAACGGCTCTCCTGAACATTTCCTTATTTGTCACTTATACCCTATTTCCTTTTAACCGTCGACATCAATATACTATCTAATCATCTGGTATGGTACTACAGTTATTCGAAATCATGACTCTTGATAATATTTGTTTTCTATTTTTAGCGTATTATTTCTGGAGTTTCACCAGTTAATTTAATTTTACCAAGTAAAGAAATACCAGTGAAATGGCAGTCCATCAGTAAAACGATGATTCTAAGGAAAGTGTAATATAATATGTATTTGCTGATGTCATCATCATTATCCGCAGCCCGACAACACCCACTGCTGAGCATAGGCCTCAGCTTGTGCCAAACTCCACATTCTTGTGCCAGCCGGCAGCCTCATCCAAGATATTCCCGCGATGGCAACAATCTCTTCTGCCGATCTCGCCACCGTCGGAACCAACACTTCTCTTTCCATTTCTTGGATGCCACTCGGTCAGCTTTATCCCGCCATCACTGCGCCTTGCTAAGTGCCTGCCCAACTCCATTTTACTTCCATTACTCGATTTCGATCTGTCGAGACGTCTCCGGATTTGGAAGTCTAAAGTGTAATTGTTTTCCTAACTTACAGACACATCAGACATGTAGCGTCAACATAAAACCTCGAAGGTTGCCTTTCTGTACGCAAGTCTAGTCTAGTGCCAATTTTTGCCCATAAATCTGACGGATCAATACTGTAATTTAGTTAGTCATACTTTCTCCGTTTTAACCGCATTCTCAAATGTCTGCACGATGTACGCTATCATGTTTTACAAGAAACTCACACCTATGATAACACAACACGTCTTAACGCAACAATTGCTTAGGTTATCCTCGACAATATTATGTAAAGTCTAAATTCCTAAGTTACCGAATCAGTTTTCCAGATTGTACTACATATTAAATACTGTTTCCTTAAGCATACAATGTTCGTCTGTGTGGAATTTGGATCTGATTAATTACCTAGCCTTTGCTCGTGCAAGTAATTTGTGTGACCGTGAACTGACCGTGGCTTTGCGTCACACACTCAGCGACCTTATAATATCACGCCACTCCAGTCCATGCACACGTCACATCAGCCCACCATGGGACCACCATCTAATTATGTTGTTTACACACTTTTTTACGGAAGGAAAAAACAACTCGTTAGCTCTGAACGGGAAATATAGTTTCCATAGTTATTATTAGGTTTAGGTTATTTACATAATATTTATAAATAACTTAATTTTAGGAAAGAGATTCGACGGTGTTACTAACGAATGCTGGAAGTGAAAAATAACTTGTTCCACAAGTATAATGGAGA
This sequence comes from Diarsia brunnea, assembly GCA_949774965.1. Taxonomy (NCBI): domain Eukaryota; kingdom Metazoa; phylum Arthropoda; class Insecta; order Lepidoptera; family Noctuidae; genus Diarsia; species Diarsia brunnea. The sequence continues at coordinate 9,920,431 of OX459011.1, forward strand.
TTCAGATAACATTATTGTTGTACTTGTTGGTTCAGAAACGTGTACTGCTGTAACGTACATACGTAAGTTTTGTTCACCTTGATTGTTCCACCTTTACATACGTAAACTGTTACAGCGGAACATTCACTCCGCACGTCAAAAAAAACTAAAACGTATAGAAAATAAAAGCACTCGAACGTGGACCGAATAAAAACTGGGGGCTCCAAGTTCAACAAACAACGACGGGGCAAATAATAGGGACACTGTATAGTAATAAAAGAAATGATTTATAGAAGTGTCAAAATGATACGGGTTTTATTGCAGGAGAGTCTGGAGATTCGACTCGTATAATAATATTTTTGTGTTATTGAAAAATAACGTAAATAAAGAATTGTAGGCCTGTGACAGTTTTTCTATTATTTCCCTTTATTATTTATTTATAAAATGAATGATTGCTTTCAGTAAATATAGGGTTTCTTCTTTTAAGAAAATTGCATAAGTGAGACAATTTAATATGAAAATTGCTAGAAAAACAGAATATCATGGAAATAATTTTATAATGGCTTTAAAGACCGTTCAAATACTCTAATCTAAAACAATTTAGAGTCAATCTAGAGTCATTTTTTTGTAAGTACAAACACATTTTACATAATATTATTTCTTCCACGTCAGACTTCGTGACTCGAGCTATTTTATGGTAATTGAATCAACTTGGTGCTTCATGTTAATTTAATTGACTATCGAAACGTGTCTTGTGTTAGACGTAGACCTACGGGTAATGGGCAGTTCTGGAGCCCATTCCTTTATCGTATCCGTTGACCCAGAGATCCCTCATGTTTGTCTGTTTGTTTAGTTTATCAGTGCCAACTGCTAAGCTTATTTTCGCAAGCAAACCGCACCTTCCCTTCGAGTTCTATATCAATATTTCCCTGGGCTCGAAAAACATATATATTTATCTCTTTGATTTGTTTTGTCACGTACACACTTGCGTCAGTAATCTCTTGGTTGAACAAGAACAACGCTTCGCCACAAATTATGTTCTTGCATGGCATCGTCTGGTTGCGAATGTGAGGCCACTCACCTTTTCAAGGCCGCTAAAAATATTTTGGCTTTTGAGTTCTAAACACGCGGCATTTCTTGGCAGATAAATAACGTTAGATTCACAGAATCTGGGAACATTCGTTGTAAAACTATTAAATCCGTAGTATCATTCGCATGTTAACTATTTGGTTTTCCAGCTAGGAAACGCATTGGTGACTCAAGCAGACACCCACAACCTTCTTAATCATTTTGCATGTAAAACGATGGAACTAACAACAGAAGTCTGCATTAGTTTATTTATTCATGTTTGAACTATGACATTAATTATTGTCATAAATCAGTGATGGTATCGACTCTAATGTTTTTATTTACTGCCCTTTGACTTCGTTAATTCATAATATTATTATCATTTTAGTCAGCAAGCCACAACAAATTATATTATTATCCCAGCTTAAAACCTGCGAAACGAAACATCTTTATTATTACAAATTTTATTAATACGCGCATAACCGTATAGTCTGCTATGCGTAAAATAAACGCCCCTTTGATTAAAATAACCAAAACGAAAACTATAATTAATACAGATAAACAATAACAAGCAATATGTGACTATAAAGGTCTTTATCTTATTTTAGGTGTGCTGGGCGATGTCAAAGATGAGTTCAACATCCGCGATGACCAGGCAGGGTTACTTCAGACAGTGTTCGTGGTCGCGTACATGGTGTTTGCGCCGGCATTCGGGTACTTTGGAGACAGGTACTCGAGGCGGATCATCATGTCTTTCGGAGTGGGCCTTTGGTGTATGACTACGTTACTAGGCTCCTTCGTAAACGTAAGTTGTTTATTTCATAGAGCTTGTATGAAGATAATGATCTATCATCATGACGAAGTGTTTAGTTTGATGACTAACCGGCTCTGAAATTTCATCATCTAAGTTTTTTTATCCGACTTCGTCAGTTTTCTGATCTGAGCCTCGTCGATGTTATATTGCTCATCACATCATTAGCATCTACGGGCTGTAGATGATAATGACTTCACCAACTGCTGGGTATAGGCCTCTCTTTGCTTGTGCCAAGCTTCATGCTCTTGTGCAAGCCTCATCCATGATCTTGTGATATTCCCGGAATGGCAGTAATGTCGTCTGCCCATCTCACCGCGCGCCGGTCGACCAACACTTTTCTTTCCATTCGCCACTCGGTCACAACTTTACGCCACCACTGTCATCACCGCGCTTTACTAAGTGTCCGGCCCAACTCCATTTGAGTTTTTCGAAATTTCGAAGACCTTTGTAGGTCTCTGGATTTCGACGCTTGGAACTTGGTTTACGAGTTTGATACCGAGCATGGATATTACTCATCTAATACGACATATATTATATTATGCAAGTTAAAGTGGCAATGGGCAGGCCACATCGCTCGAAGAACCGACAACCGATAGGGAAGAAAGGCTCTCGAGTGGCGACCACGAACCGGAAGACGCAGCGTTGTTAGGCCTCCCACCAGGTGGACCGACGACATCGTGAGAGTCGCGGGCAACCGGTGTATGCAAACGTCAGGTTGCCGTTCTATGGTGGGAGGCCTTTGTCCAGCAGTGGACGTCTTATGGCTGATGATGATGAGTACGACATTAAACTTCCTTAGGATTTTATTATTAAAATGTAATTTTGTTTTCTTCATTTTTAAGGACTTCGCCCTGTTCGCCATCTTCCGTGGACTGGTGGGTATCGGTGAGGCGTCGTACTCCACGATAGCACCCACAATCATCAGCGACCTTTTCGTCGGCAACATACGATCACAGATGCTGGCTATCTTCTACTTCGCTATACCAGTTGGCAGGTAATGTCAAGTTATAATCAAACCGCTCAAAACACTGGGAAGAGAACTGTGACCTGAAATACAGGCTCAGCCTAGCTCACAGTTGCTCATTTTATGTATTGTACTTAATTCTAACTGCATTTAAAACTGTTCAACATGTGTCTAATTTTACAGAAGAAATAAATTATTATTATTAAATTATAATTAAAAAAAATATATATAAATTATAATTATCAATTATGAACGAAGGATCTTTACGTACCTGTATAGGTTGTTTTCTGAAATAATAATAAAGCCCGGAAAATCAACTAATAAAACACATGGGGAAGATAAGTATCATTGCTGTGGAAGTTGTATTAGATTTCCAGCTGATGATGATTGCCATAAATTGATAATTTGATACAGAAGACAGATGAAGATATTCCTTCAGTACGTATTCTGTTTACGTCACCGAGTGACTTAACCATCTGCATGCCTTTTGTCTTTAGACCACAGTCGGCTAGCGATTAGGTAAGCTTCGGCGTGCAAGCAAACTTGTTGTTTATAGGGCATGAGAAAACACGTGTGATGGTAATGTGTGTCCACTTATTCATATATTCGCAATTGACCTAGGCGCTGTTGAGTTAATAGATTGCATTGGCCGGTACATAGTATCACACACGACGTAAGTATGGTCATGGTAAACAAATAATCGCTAAGTGCATTTGTATTGCAAGCGTTACAAATTCCTCTCCAAGGGAAAGTGTTAGGATGCGTAACTGTGCTATTATGAAGAACTCTTTAAATTACATGTTCTCACGTACTCAATACAAAATTGTAGTTTGTGATGTTTTTAACACGCATGAATAAGCCGACTTTGGTCATTAAAATTAACTTTGGTACATACGTGTTATAAATTAGATTACCACAAGCCTGAGTGATCCAATTATTTCGCAAGTGTGTAATTCAACATCCTATTACCTTGTGTAATTTTAAATTCTCTTCGGTTTAGGTGACTTCGACTTTTGGGGGCTTTATATGTATAACTTACATAATTACTGGGGTGTACCGGTCTACTTCTATAATGTATAGTCAATCTTCAAAAGCTTAAACTTCCCTTTTTTGAACAGTCCGTTTATAGGGGCTTTCATTTGTAAAATGAGGCCATGTAAGTAGTCATGTTATAGATAAAATCAAAATCAAAAGTCATTTATTTAAACTAGGCTGATAATCAGCACTTTTCGAACGTCAAATTTTACTTTACTTATTTACAAGAGACAGTCCCCCAAAACGCCCACCCTTCGACACTCCTAGTGTTTAAGCTGGAAAGAAGAAGTGGCGGAACAAACTCCCCAGCTAGCAGATAGGTACTAGCTATCTATCCATAGAATAAATGAGTAATTGAGTACGTTGCTGAACTGCTGAATCAGTAAGATTATGTTCTTTTAAAGTAATCGAATTCCTGACTTATAATAAACTCAGCACATTCCATAGAAATATCAAAGTACACTTAAATGTTGAAATGTTGTTTGGATAACTAAATAAAATGGACATTGCACCACATTTTGATACTTTACACTTTTACAGCATATTTGGTCTCTTAAATACAATTCATTTTTGGGTTATCTAGTGTCTGCAAGCATTTCTGTTGCATGAGGTCCTGAATTCGGTTCCAAGTTCCTACGGCAAATTACTAGGTTTACCTTAATTTTAGTATAACGGATATATTGGGGGTGTATTATAAGTTTATAAGTATGTGAACGTCTGCGTAATCCGTCAGGTATTATTGGCGTAAACTTATAATAATTATTTTTTCCTATTCCAGTGGTCTCGGTTACATAGTGGGTTCAACGGCGGGCGCCGCGGCGAACAACTGGCGGTGGGGTCTGCGCATCACGCCGTTCCTTGGCGTCGCGGCTGTGATCCTCATATACTGGGTCATGGAGGACCCACCCCGAGGTCAAGCTGAATCCAGTTCTATTAAGCCCACCACTTACAAGCAGGACATTCGCGCACTTATCCGGAAGTAAGTATTATAAGTCATCATCATCATTTCAGCCAAAAGACGTCCACTGCTGGACATAGGCCTCCCCCAGGTGTCGCCACATTGACCGGTCCCGTGCGTCTCGCATCGAGCGGGTCCCCACAACCCGCGGGCCTTCCAACGCAACGTCTTCCGGTTCGCGGCCATCCGTTCTGCTAGCAATGGATGCAAACTTCCAAAATGTTTGTTGAGACTTTGACTGCGACTGCAACGTAGTCCTTATGTGTGAAATACTTATTACAATGAGACTCAAATAAATTATTGTTACCCATACAATTTTGGGATACTTAAATTCGTTTGCGTTATAGGATATATAAATAAGCGTATATATTTTTTTTATATATTTTTTTTTATATATTTTTTTTTTATATTTTTTTTTTTTATATATTTTTTTATATATATTTTTTTAAATTGAAGTTGAACCAAAGTTCACGTTACCATCATCGTGTGTTTCAGCCCATCGTTCATGCTGTCCACGCTCGCGTTCACATGCGTAGCGTTCGTGACAGGCGCCCTCGCATGGTGGGGACCGCAGTTCATATTCCTGGGCCTCAGCATGCAACCCGGTTCTGAAGTCACAATTGGCTCGTGAGTTTCTAATAAAAAGTTTCCGTTAAAATCCAGGCAACTGAGCCTGAAGCTCCTATTTTGAAAAGGATAAAGTGCATTTTTGTCAAGGCTAAGCGGTATTCGATTTCCGCAATAAAGAAGTCCTGTTGTGGCCAGGATTTGTCTAGGTAGCAAGGAGTCATAAGTGCAGGCCGATCAAAACCTTACTGTGTGCTAACAGTCAAGCTTGGATTCCACGTGTTTTTTCCTAACAAATATACCTTGATAGGAGTGGTCGCCATAGGGTTTAGAAATAGATTGCAGCCTGTTAACTAGAAGGTGTACGACGAACTGGGAGTCGGTGACTGAATACTGAGATGAATGATATTAGAGATGTATGGAAGAAGAAATGTTGCACAAGCTGAAGGTAATTAGGGTAATGGCAGAACAATCATTTATGATGATATTGATAGCGTAGTAACTGGCTTGTGGAGGTCAAATAGACAGTCGCATAGTTGGGAGCCGTGGCCGATATCAGTGATAGTCGAGTAATGTGTGAGCGGACGCAGCGTGTCGTACAAGTTCGGGCTGGTGTGCATGGCGGCGGGCGCGCTGGGCGTGCCGGCGGGCGCGTGGCTGGCGCGGCGCCTGCGCGCGCGCGTGCCCGGCTGCGACCCGCTCATCTGCGGGTTCGCGCTGCTGGGCTCCGCGCCCGTCATCTTCTTCGCGCTCGTCACCGTGGACCTCAACGTCGGCCTCGCCTACTGCCTCATATTCGTCGGCATGACCACCCTCAACCTTACCTGGTCCATCGTCGCCGATATTATACTGGTGAGCGCTTTCTGTCTTTATTGGGCCCGAGAATGTGTCTCCTCCAAAAACTTTTCCTTTTTTTCTTGAGTTTCTTCTTCATTGAAGAGCTAATAATTATAAACATGACGCAGAGCGGACATATTGCCGGGACCAGGCTTGCATGCTCGACAACGCATGCAAGCTATTTAAAGCAGAAATCGATCATCGGCTTGAACTGATTCTGGAGAAAATATTCCAATGAGATGACGCGGTTTCGAAACACTTCATTGTATTCGTAACTTAATCACGTTGTGTGGGAATTCATGATGCGATTCAATCATTTTATCATAATGCTAATTGTAGAGAATGCCGCTTCGATAAAACATAATTATTGCAAGCTTCAGTCATGTTACACCTGGTTTTTAGAAATATTATATTTAATACTTGTTAATAAAAATAAAATGCATGAAAACACAATCGGATACCATACTCTATTGAGTTTAAGATATAAGTTACTGGTATGTGTATCTAACCAATACATTTAGCATGCATATGAATGCCACACTTTTCGAATTTAAAAAAATACACAATGACTTTTAAAACAACAGTGTACAGATTTACAAAGAATACATGCAATGTACACTTTTGCAAATACGTACGCCGTTGTTTTAAAAGTCATTGTGTATTTTCTAAATTACTGTACACCGATTTGCATGATTTTAATCACATGCATCAAAATATGCTTGTGACTCAATCGGCAAGCTACATGAGACAGTAACATGAGATTTGAAGATGCGATAAAACATCGTCGTATGGTACACATGATGACCGGTCCGATACTTTGCACGAAGGGTGTCGCTAACGTTCGGCGCCATCACGATGGCGGCGGGTCTGCTGGGCGTGCCGCTGGGCGCGTGGCTGGGCAACCGTCTGCGCAAGCGCTGGCCGCGCGCGCACCCCGTCATCTGCGGCGTCGGCCTGCTGCTCTCCGCGCCCGCGTTCGCGCTCGGGATCATTCTCTTTGAGGGCTACTACTTCATGCCGTTCGCCTGCATATTTATAGGGCAAATCGCTATGAATCTCAACTGGGCAATAATAGCCGATATGTTGCTGGTAAGAGACTGACCGCAGGGACGCCTCTGGCTTGCCATCGGTTCTGCTTGTTTACGCTAACGGAACCGATCGCATTCTGGAGGTAGCCTATTGAGGTGGTTTTATTTTATTTTTGTTGTGTTGCTAGCTGTTTTCTTAATGCTCGTATGGTTTTATGGTATTTACTAGGTTTTAGTATTTTGGTGCATGCAAAATTCAGCATGGTTTGTGTTAGCATCATTATTTTTTATTTATTTATTTATGCATGCTTTTTGTAAATTATGCCTATACTATTTAATATCAGTCACTCATTAGCACATATTGACGGCTCACCATTGCCAAGTTGTGATCAACTATTTTCGGAACTTATGGTCTCATTGGAATATTTTTAGAATATCAAGCCGGTGGACCGATTTCAATTTGTGTAACAGCGCCATCTGTTAGTTTTAGCTTACGCTAGTTAGTGCCTAGGTTTCGTCCGTTGCGCTCGGACAAGAGTAATAATTACTAAACAGTACAGATGGCGCTTATATCAATAAGTGAGCTAATTTGATTAAATTGTCCTTTTGAGTCATTAGTAATTTTTCTTTCAATATTAATATTATTTAACGTATTTGAAGTTTCAATCGATCGATAAGGAAACATACATATTACGTGTGCGTTTTGAGTGAATAGTTGCATGCATTTTAATTACACTGGTAGTGACCTATGTAGTTTGTGAACTGGTGATTGTGAACAAAAATAAACTATGTAGTGTGTGTTGTTATATATAAAACATAAATGTTTAATTTAAAGCTGCTAACAAAGTTATTATATTTCAGTATGTGGTGATTCCACCGAGGCGGTCTACAGCAGAAGCTTTCCAAATTTTGATATCACACATGTTTGGCGACGCTGGAAGTCCCTATTTAGTCGGAGTGGTAAGTACTTAAAACACATAATCGTAAGCATGTTTTCTTTATCAAGTAGTGGATTGGCAACTTTGCCTACAGTAAGAAAACAATGCAAAAGTCTATAAAAGTTGCAAACAAAATAGTGATAGCAATATAATCTTTTATAATTCAATTGCTATCGCTAATTGAGTAGGCGTCTGTGTCATGCGATGGTTTTTAGTTTTTATATACCTTCTGTGACTACCGTTCTTTTAAAATTGTCTTTTTTGTTACAGATATCGGAAGCTTTAAAAATAACTTTATCGCCTGCAGAACAGGATAAAAGCGAGGTTACCACCTACATAAAGTTCAAGTCTTTACAATATGCCATGTTCCTGACGTGTTTTGTTGAAGTCATTGGTGGCGTATTCTTTTTAATAACTGCGATATACATTGTCAGAGACAAATTAAAAGTCGAGCGAGCTATTGCCGGTGAGTAGATAAATAAATAGCTATGCTATTTAATTTTGTTTGTAAGATTTTTTTAAAATTTCTTTTACTCAGTTTTTTTTTTTATCACACCTAGCTTTTGCTTCATTATTCCTGGTCATGTGAATATACTGTAGTAGTTAAAATAGATGCACCAAAAAAAAAATTTAAAACCACATAACGATAACCAAAGGCTTTTTCTAGTCTCATTAGCAACAAGAGCGACAAAAAATCCAAATATTATGCGACTATATCGCATAATATTTGGATTTTTTGTCGCTCTTTTTTACACGATTTTTTCACACACATTTTTTCACTCGAGAACTATCAAGATTCTCGCAACAAACATGGGGTATTTTCAGATACTCCTGGGCATGAGAAATCAATTGTTTTTTTTTTTTATAACGTTACTAACTAACTTTGTGACCACTTTTGTATATGAACCGCAGCTTACTTTCTTATATGGCCGTCGAACTTTCATTAGACAGTTTTTTAGGTTACCCACATCACATTATGTTCAATATTGTTGTCCGACATGAAATCAGCAAAATATGGACACAACAGAATCTGTTAAAAATATTCAAAGGCCACAATATCTTTGCAAAGTTTTGCCTGTTGAACTCGTTTTGGTTCAAGCCCCGTACGATGAGGTGAAAGTCAACGTTTCTGAATGGGCATTGTTATTTTTTTGAGTCGTTTTGATTACTAAAAGTCAGCCCGTGCCCAGGCTCCGGAAACTTTTGCATTCTCTCATCACCCCCTACCTACTAGTCCATAGAAATAATACATTCAAATTTGCATTTGTTAGAGGACGCAAATTTATTTTGTAGATATCAAGGGGTGTCAGTTTAAAGTTAAATCCAAGCTGCAACCACACAGGGTTGCAACCCTTGTCCCACGGCCGCCATCTTGAAAAAAGGGGTGGTTCAAATGGTTATCCCACGAAATAACTGGATAGTTTATCTCAAACTTGCTTAAAAGCTAGCTGGTCTCCCCGCTACCACATATCACTCGTTATTTTTTTACTACTGATACATACATCCAAATGTAAATACAAGTTTTATTTTGTCAAAATTTCCACACTGGTTCAGATTCCTCTAACTTTCAGACCATGACCATTCTTTAAAATTCATAAACGTACTATAGAAGCTACCAAATAATATGTATACAATAGTTAGTGGTAGGATTGCCAACTACAACCTATCACCAAACTGTTCATATTGTTTCAGTATCTTCGGTAAAAATTATGTAGTGCGTGGTAGGTGAGTCCCCCAACGCAATTAAAAAGCTTGCTTGCTGTGCAGTGTGCATCTGCATAACTATGGCTTTGGTGACTATGGCGGGGCGCACTACCAACACTAAGCACCACACAAATAGTAATGCATTTTTAACGATACGCGAATTTAAGGCCGCTTTCACATTAGGACGTTAGCAGCGCGACAGTCCCGCCGCAGTAGCACATTCCTTAACATTTTATAAGAAGAGCCGTAACAACCCCTCATGCGCAAGCGCGACTATAAACAAATACTAACTATTTGTTTATAGTCGCGCTGCTAACGTCCTAATGTGAAAGAGGTCTAAAACATAATTCTGTCTTTCATATTGCCAGAAAAAGAACACATTTCTGCCACGCTTTATCCAATTTTGGCCTGTCCTGGAATAGAGACGCTTTAAGGTGAATGCTCCAACCACCCCGCGAAATTCAAATTTTCGTACGTTTTTTGCAATTTGCAGGCCAGTGCTAGTTTGTAAGTTGATTAGAATATTAATTGCGGCTGTAAGACGTATGTAGTTACAGAAATATAATCATCAAAATCATCAATATAAGCCTCGAAGTTCATAAAGGTGCAAAAATGACTTTTTCAAGTTCCTGCACCTTTATGAACTTGGAGGCTTGTATTGATGATTTTGATGATTATATTTCTGTAACTACATACGTCTTACAGCCGCAATTAATATTCTAATCAACTTACAAACTAGCACTGGCCTGCAAATTGCAAAAAACGTAAGAATATTTGAATTTCGCGGGGTGGTTGGAGCATTCACCTTAAGAGAATGTGTCTCATACAAAACTAATTGTTTGTATTGATACCATGAAAATTAAATAAAATGGCGGAAGTTAGACAGGCCAAATAATAGGGTAGTTGACAAAAAAAAATTGTCCGTCAGATAGATTTATAAAAAAATTTTTTGGACACATATTTTTTCTTTTTTCACGTAAACAAAAAATGAAGACGATACAGTGGTTCGAAAAGTTGTGTGACGTCACAGCTTGGTACGTTTTTTACCACGAGGTGACGTCGCAAGACCCCCACTCATGATCTTTAACACGTTTTATTTTCGTCAATTTTTATTAATTTGATAAAACAAAAAACACGTATCCGATATTTATCGATAATTCAACAGACTGACTAAACAGAATCATATTTTTTTGTCAGGAAACATCCCTATTCCAAGCCCTTTATTATTTTAGATGCATTTGCATCTTCATGCTTTTTTTTTATTAAATGCATTAATTTATTGATTTGTTGCACAAGTGTGTGTGAACATTTGATTTGGCAATAATTTTAGTTTGTATTTACAGAAGCGGACGCACAGTCCAGGGAGCCTTCGCACAGTGCAGCTCATGAGGGTATTGCTGGGGGCGAGGGAATATAAACACGTGATGACATTCAAATTGGATGAAATTACCTCCGTGATAAGAAAGTGAGAGCACAGTGAAATAACACTTGGGACAGTGTGCGATGTTCCAGTTTAATAACTATAACTAGGTTCCCTTTCATTATTTAACTATCGCCTGTGTATATTTGAACTTAGCAAGAAATCTTACCAATACTATCCTATAGTTCGCTCGTTTTAGACGTTTCCGGACGAGATACTTAACGGGGACTTATTATAGTGATTTTATTGCAACACAATTATTTTATAAGACTGAGTCGTAAGGCATATTGCTAAAAGAGGGTTGGTTATGTTATAGTGGGAAAACGACTGTGTGATTGTGGATAGAAACTAGGCATCACAGGACCTACTGTTACCTATTTGATTAAGAAGCCATGTGCCTGTTAAAATAATAAATTAATGCAAGCCGTTTTTTAGTAGGTAGGTAAACTGATCAAATAATAAATTAATAATAACACAAAAATACAATTATATCCGAAATGCCTATTATCTTTCGTGTTGGTTTTGAATTACCTCAAATATTTTGTTATATAATTCAACACAAATTATTTATTTTATTGTTAATTTAAAGCACATTTATGTATGATTCATCAAAATGAAATAAAATTCGTAGTTATTAGTTCGAACAGTGTTCTAAAATGCAAATATTCATGCAGTTTAACAATCTTTGTTGTGGCAAGTTCCTAATGGATGTATTTATTTATATTAAGGTGTAATCTAACAATAGATGTTGAAGCTATAGCACCTGGTAAATTGACGGTTTATATGTTAACTCTGTATCTCTATGGTTTATGTTTGGGGACAACGCGACGTTGGTTTATAAATGGTGTCACATTGTAAGTGTTCAACTTATTCTGAATAAGATGTATGTTCATAGATTAATGATGTAGGTAATACATGATTGTAATTTAAGGTTATATGTATATTTATTATTGTTCCAAGCATTGGTTTGTAGTAAAGACAAAGTTAAACTGTATTGAATATCATAGAAGACTGAATAAATTTAATTTTTGTCTAAATTTTTTTCAAATATAATAATAAATTCATTAAATCTTGTTTGTGCATAACCGTGTGTAAATCATCTCACGGAACTGAAATAAAAATATAATTTATTTTTGATAACATTTGTTTTATTGACAATAAAACCAATTACCATTTGAACAATCAACAATATCTAAATTCAGACTAACATGATGTAAAACTAAATCGGTGGTATCCGAGGCGGATTTGAGTTCTTATGTTTACAAGTCTTTGTAGTTGTTAATATTATTATAATTATTCATACATTATCTTATGACTATTAGGAATCAGCCTGTCATCAATCATTGAGTTTCAATTACTTCAGCACAAGTTATCTCTTGTTACTGTTAGTTTGCCACTGGTTTTTAGGCATATAAAGATAAAATTACAAAATATATTTAAGACTGATTTGAATGCAAGGAGTAACAATAATATGGCACTTAATAACAACAATGTAATCATATAACTTTGCATTCATTACAATTAAAAAACAAGCTTTCACAATCTGTGCACATCACAAATGTCAGCACCTCATACAACAGATTTTTTTGTTAATTATTCTGTTATACTTGCACAGTAGGTATGCTCTTCGAATGTTACAAATGATGTAAGTACCTCCTAACCAAACTTCCACACTGGACTAATTAAAATTGAGAAACATTAAAAAATATCACATGTCCTTACTCAACAAAATTAAAATATTAATTATTAAAAATAACAATTCAAATAAAATGGTATTTATAACATAGAAAATACCCGTCATTAATTAACCATACATTCAAATTGCTCACTGGAATGTAATCACAAATCGTGTATCATAATTACTGTATAAAACATGACAATATAATTATTAGAACCAGTCATTAATTAATAAATTGTCAAAGATTTTATCTAAATCTAATCATCAGAGCTGTAGCTGTTTGTAGAAGTGGTATCATCATGTTTTCCAATAGACATTCCAACTTTTAGTTTCTTAGGAATAGGTTCACATGAGCTGAAACTGTTGCTCAGACCCCGTTTCCCGGTAGCCACCAGTCTTATCACAGTAACTGTGTCTGTGTTGCCATTCTCATCATCTTCACATGAAGACGAAACGGTCAATTGCGTCATGCCTGACATGACTTGTTTTTGAGAAAGTAATTTTTCTACTCTGATAATGACATCAATGTCCTGTAAAACAAAAAAAAATACAAAAATAACATACTTAGGAGACCTGTTGACGATATTTAGAAGAAGTCAGTGGAAAAGCAGTATTTACCTGCATCCAGCTGTGGTTCAGGATTTGATTGAGGGTGATCCTCCTGCCCACTTGTACTGTTAGCATTCTCTTCATCAGCAGTTTCGCTTGCAAACTGATGCCTTGCCAGTGTGACTGCGAGTACCTGTACCTCCCAGCCAGGATCTGATCTTTGAGCGTCATGTCTTTGTAATCAGCCGAAAACGGCAGGTACCCAACCAGACTGCAAATTAATAACTTATTTAACTCAACTATTTGGTTATGATTATGATAAAAGAACATGTTAACATGCTTGTAAAAGAGAGACAACTATTAAATAAAGATTATTTACATGTTCTTACCACACAAAGAAAATAACTCCCAGACTCCACACATCAACTTCAGGGCCATAACTCCTTTGTCCATTTGCTCTCAACACCTCGGGCGCTAAGTACAATGGGGTGCCACACATGGTCTTCATGAAACTGTCTTCTCCAACAAATTTACTCAATCCAAAGTCTGTTACTTTGACTAGAGTGTTGTCCTCATGACTCTCAAGTAGCACATTCTCAGGCTGGAAATTGATCATTTTATAATTTTAGTATGTGTAATAATTATAAAGAAATTGTGAAGAGAATTATACTAACCTTTAGGTCTCTGTGAGTGATGCCTTGAGAGTGGAGGTACTTCACAGCTAGTACCATTTGCCTGAATAGGAATCGGGTAAACTGTTCTGACAAGTGTCCCTGTTTAGTGATCCTGTCAAATAGTTCTCCTCCTTGCATCAGTTCTAGGACAATGTAGACAGTTTCACGAGAATCAAACACTTCTTCAGTTGCAATTATGCAAGGCTAAAATTTGGGAAACCATTGAGTATTCAGATAAGTAAAACAAGTCAGGTAAAGAGAAGAGTTTTTCAACACAAGTAATTATAAACTAGAGATGAATGTAAAAAGCAGATATGTTGTGCTTCCCACAGCTGGATAAATTAAATCATTGTTGTTTTCATTTACACAAGTTTTACGTTCTCAATGTACTTACATGCCTCACTGACTTCATAATAGCAATCTCATTCATTATCTTCACTGGGTCATTTAAATGGTTAATTTGTCCATTGGTCATTCTGCTCTTTTTAATTATTTTCATGGCATACTTTGTACATTTGATCTGAAATTAAAAATGTGTTCAAATGCAATGCTAAAACTTAATCAATAAAATAATAAAGTTAAAATATGAAGCAGTAGTACTAGTACTTTGTCATAAATAAGTTTAACCAAGCCACAGGCGCCCTGGCCTAATGTCCTTGAAATATAGTACTTCTTTGATATTTCTTTAGGAACTTGGTCCTGTTCATTTTTCAGCAAGTCTTTGAAAATAAAAACTGAAAACAAAAATAAAAAAAACAAACTTAAATAAACAAAAACTTCTTTCTTCTATTCATTTGTATAAATTGTCATTTAATTTAAATAACCTGTATTCAAAAATTTATTATGTTAATGTTACTAACTTTTAACAATAGGATGAGTGATAGATATCTCATCATTATCATCTAATACACGGTGGTTTCCTTTGCCTATCTTTTCCCCATTGACAAAGGTTCCATTGTATGAAAGATCAGTTATTATAGCAGGGCATAGAGGTTCACTGAAAAGAAGTAATTATTTTTAGGATGTATATTAAAAAGTTAGTACATAAAAATCACTCAAAGGTTAGAGAAACTTACGACATATCCCTTTTAATAATAAACTGTTGTTTGCTAACATTTTTTATAATGTTATCCTTAAACATGTCCTTTTTTATAACAAAGGTGCAGTTGAGGGCCCTTCCCAGAGTAAACTCGGGTTGTATGAGATCTGTGTATAAAATAAATACCTTGTGAGGATAAAAATAAAATTGGTCACTGAATAAGTACGAAGTTCTGAAAAACAAAAGAACTCTAGGAAAAAGCGGATTAGCTTAATGAGACCAGTTTTTCCTCAAACCTAGGATGATCACCAAACTAGTCAAAGATGCTATAAAGTAAAAGGCGAAGTAGAGAAATCTGCAGCAGCAGATTGCGAGTAGTGAGCTGCTCTAAGACGACCCACTGACCATTTGTGTGTCATCCATCACCCAAGGACGCTGTTTCAGAAGTTCATTTTTACGAAAATATTCAGCTTCTTCAGGTAGGTACGGATTCGGATCTTTGTGTTTGAGAAACACGACATGAAGGTAGATAGATTTATCAAATGACTATGGCATTAGATTATGTACAAAAGCTATGTTCTTACCATAGTATTCAGCGTATTGGGCGTTATTCCAGCAGTGCTTCCCAGCTACAGCAGCTTTCGTAGAATACAATCTTCCCCATATTGTAGGAATGTAAGATGGAGTGTTATGCTGACTCCAGTCAATTTGAGAATTTTGTGTCTGAGTTTGGGTATTTGCACTGTCTGGAAGCAGATCGTCTCCCATCTTGATATTTTTGGTTTAAAGTTTGAACTGAAGTACTAAACTTCTCAAAAGTTTTAATTTCAACGCCCGGTCAAACTAAAATAAAGTCAAACAAACAAATCGAGAATGATCACCAACACCAACCAATGTTCACAGACAACATAAAGATCTTCAATTCTTCATAATCTTCCTTCCTTTCCTTGTCTTGCTTGGCGCAAAAAGTTTGACATTTATGAGAAAAGCTGATACAGATTACAAATATTTAACCATAGACACAGATGTTAAAAACCGGTTTTAATTGAAACCTGTCCCCCCAGTCCCGGGATACTCTGTAAGGTGTGTGTTATGACAAATCGTAAATATAAGGTCCGTAAATTAAAATCATATACGTAAGAGTTCAGACCTTCAGAGTCCTGACATTTATGCCTGTCCTTTGATAAAAGTGCCTTTTCGCACTACCTACCCTGTTGTGCGGTTGAGCTTGAGCACCTAGTGATAAAGGATTTACAGATGACTTTCTATCGAGAGTCTGGTTGAATAACTTGCATTATGTTATAATAATTGTTACACTACATAGGTTTTTTTTTGTAACGCCCCACATTAGGAATTTCTCATGTATAGTGGGTACGTTTACAAACATTTAAACTCACATACACAAACACCCAGAGCCGAAACAACTATTAATTAAATAAATAAATGGTATTCGATTTTTAAAACCAAGGAGTTTTCAATTAAAAAGATTTTAATATGACAGGAACAGTGGAAATATTCCATTCCCGAAATGGATTTTTTTTGGAATATTTAAATCAAATCTATATTATGCCTTTCTAACTACTATCTATCCTGGTTTCCTATCACCAACAAAAAAAAAGTGCATGGTTCCCAAAGTCCCATTAGTTCTACTATAAATTGTTTATTACTAAGATCAGTAGAACTAGTGGGAAATAAAATCCCACTAGTTCTATCGTAGGACTGTGCAGTAGAACTAGTGGTAATGATCCATCAAGCCGACCCGAATATTTAAAGAAAGAAAGAAAAAGTATTTTATTGGTCTCACACAGGACAAGAAATTAATAATAAAAATTAACTAACACCTGTACCTTGTACCTGTAACTAATACCTGTACCGGTGTTAGATAATAGGTAGGTACGTATTATTACATAAATTCACGTGGTTCAGTTACTTTTCATAGCTAAAATAGCTTCAGTAAAATTTGAACACGTGACCTACCCTCGTAACAGCGCGTCACAGTCCAATCATTAAAAGTTTTGACAGCCAGTCGAAATTCTCTTCAAATCCACACATGAAAGGGATTATCTCAACTCTTTCATGCGCAAAAGGTATTTTTAAATGATATAGATAAAATTGACCTTTTATACCACGTTACCCTGAGTAAACAGTTTAAGGTCTGAGAAAATAAAAGCAAAGGCGTTTGTATCTGTTCCGTTATCTTTAGCAGACTTTACTTAAAATAAGGGTAGATGGAGCCCTGGTGACTTGGTTGCAAGGCCCCGGCTTCCGATTCTGAAGAACGTGGGTTCAGGCCCAGGCGGCAAGGGCACGCCACGATAGTGGCGGAGAAGTGGCTGGAGAGGCGCCACGGCGCCCTCCATCTGACGCAGGTCCTCACCAGACACGGTTGTTTCGGGAGGTACCTGCACCGAAGCAGGTGGGAGGAAACGCGGATGCTACCATTGCGAGGATCGGCCGGAGGACACGGTGGAGCACACCGTGGAGGTCTGCCCCGCTTGGGCGGAACCCCGCCGTGTTCTCGTAGCCGCGATCGCCTCCTTCTGCGAAGCAGTGATAGCGAAGGAGGTGGTGGAACGTGAGAGGGAGTGAACCTCACGTCCCAGCCGCCGCGGGAGACGCTCCGGGCTTCGGGGGCCACGTGATGGCTTCCGGCCACACCGTAGACGCGGGCCTGTGGACGGTGAGTAATGGGCTAGCACGCCGTCCGTCCGTCTTATGTTGACGACAGGCCGTGTCGACGGCGCGTTCGTGATCCACGCACGCCTCAAAGAGATGTCAGCAACATGAAAGGGGCCAGCAAGGCCCGACGCCCGTCGGGGCTGCGGGTTGTTCGACAGAGATACCGCGGCCTGGACACAAAGGGAAGAAACTTAGGTGGTTTTTAGTCAGTAGAAGTCTGACACTCCCTTCCGCTCTGACGGAAAAAACAAAAGGCCCTGGTGGCATCAAACCAGGCACGATGGATGGCATGCATATCACTAAGTAAACTGCATGCTTTGTTTTATTATCACTAGTTTTAAAACGACGAACGAAAAATGGGAAGAAATTGTGTCTACAACCGATAATACAAAGACATTATGACGTCCCCCAACCCTCAGCGGGCCCACATGATAGATTACTTCTCGCTCCCTCATACGTCTAATACGAGACCAGAGTCCCAGCACTGGGAACATTAAAGACTGATAATGTTTAATGTGGGGAATATAAAAAGGAGTAACATTTCACTTTTTGTTCTGTTTAAGAATGTACATTGTTTTTTTTTGCAGCCGTCAAAAAGCCCCTGTGGGAATTCATAGCGGTGTAACTTTTTGAGTCAAATTAAGTTGATAATTTAATTATCCTCAACTATTTTCTTTTCCTTCGTTTCCACGTGTCTCAATGAGTTACATCATTATATTTATTACTATGGACATTTTATAGGAGAGTTATTGTTATTGTAACTTTTAGAAATACCCAATTATTGAACACTATGGAACAGTTTTCTAGACTTTCAGTATCGTAGCATACTTACCTGATAACATCTTGTATTTTTTTTTGTAAATCCCTAACGCTAGCCCAGAGAAGCGTCCATTAACTATAATGAACCATAATTTTACGAGTACAGAAAAGAGACCAGCTCATTACGTCTTGAGAGTGCGGCCGCGGCACAGAATTATTGGACTTTCGGTCGCTTCAGAATTTTATCCAATTACTAAGGTACCTACCTAATCTAAAATATATTACTGACTTAAAATATCTAAAATTGTATACTTAGTTTTAACACCAGCAAAATATCTTTGGAAAGTTATTACTTATTACCTTAACTTCAAATTCTTCTTAAAATGTCAACTCACTTTAAGATAATCGTTTTATAATTAACGACTTAGAAATTATTTTACAACAAAGTCAACAAAGACTACTTTTGTGTCAGTTACTGGTACGTAGTTTAAAGAGATTGTTATTAAAATCTCTTTTTTACATAACAGTAAAATTATAGTGATCAATCTGCAGCTGAACTGCGTAGGTTGCAACACGTACTCGTACATTGTCACATTATTTAGCCTACGCCGCGCGCCGGTGCTACTACGCGTAGGTGTTTGCTACGGCGTAGCTAAACTTTATTTCGATGCGATTTTGTTTGTAGGTTGGAAAAAGTAAGTAAACATCTGATCACAGGATATTTTAGTTGCCTTCACACGTGTAGGTTTATCTTCCAACACTAACTGCACTGGAGGTTATAGTGGGTATCTACCGCATATGTCAAATACGCGAAATTGCGTCCTAAGTAATTGATCACTTTCTTGGCATGAATCGACCATTTATAGTGCATTATAATGTCATAAATAAGTATCTAATCATGTCGATCAGGAATATTACTTATCCCATTCAGTCCCCCAGAAATGGAGCAAGATAAATCAATACGATAAATTACATTTGATTGCCATGACGCGACCGCTGTTTGAACCCCTGTGGCTAAAATGGGCACCATTTGCTGATTTTCCGATTCATGGGGAATAAATAGTTCACATTTAAATAGTTAAAAACAAGTCTATCGACGTCACGTATACGCACGTGTCACTAATGTTCTATGTCTGATAACAATTTATAGATTGGCAATCATTTTTCCTTTGCAATTCCTGTTCTATTACGATTTCTTAGAAAATTAGAGCTTATTGTATTCAGCAGAAAAAACAAGTTCAAAAGAACGCTTAAGTAGGATGGGTATAGTGGGTTGCTGAAATATAGGAATGCCACGTGGTGTTAAAATTCAATGGACAATAATATAATGTAACGGGTAGGATGGCAGGCTCCTGAGTTAGGGAGTGCAACATCCAACTTCTTTCATTTCTTCCATAACGCCATTGACTAAACATTTTTACAAGCAGATTAATCTATCTTCGTTACTTGTACAAGTGATAAGTATTAGAAATTTTAATTTGTAATGAGGTAAATTAATTTATATGTTGAACTTGAATGCCCCCATACCTAAGTACTACCATGCTGTATGAACGTAGTACATGTCAGTTAGTATGTCTGTCTACGTACATGAACATAATATTATAAATTAAAATCATTTTAAAAGAGTTACCATGGAGCTTCTTGCCGGTTCTTCTCCTTAGGAAATGATCAATCCGAACCGTACCTTTTGCCCACATTTTAAAAGTGTAGGCCTATTTAAAATACTGTGATTTTGATTGCAATAATGGGAAGAAAGAACAACTACTTTTAATATTGCTTCAAAGTAACCTACTAATTTCACTTACAAACGGTTGCTTACAATGGTTTGTAAGTGAACTAGTCTAGTGAGTCTAGTCACTAGAATATATATTCTATATTATAAACTATAGAATTATCACCATTGTAAATGAATGGAGCTTCAGTAATGTTTTAAAACTACAGTATTTTCCAAACCACTAGGGAGAGTCGCAACAGTGCTTGTTTCTGTATTGTAAAATTTCTGACATCTGAAATCGAGGTGAAATAATAGAAGTAGAGAGTTCTAATAATAACTATGTACCTTTTCTAGTTTGTCATTAATCATCTGTCACTGCAGCAATTCTATCTTATGTGAATTTCTCGGACAAAATTAATAAAAATAAAAATGTTATCGTGTATCTTATTGTTTATTTATGTACACACAAAATACAAAAAAGAAAATACATAAAAAAATTGACGAGCACAAAGGTACTGTTTATTTCATAAGAAATTTGAATGTTCTCATAGTTAGGTACACATCATGAATTTATCCAACTAGCTAGTTATAATTATAGTTAGGATGAATTAATCTAGATTTTCCTAGATTATCAATTAGTGTCCGAGTCAAGCGGCTATCTTAATAGAATCAACTCTTGCTAAGTCGTACATCTACGTGGTAACTGGTATTAAGTACAGTCACTAGCGATAATATGTATACACACTTGGTAAAGTTCAAACGAAAATAACCATCGCAACTTTGAGGTATGACCTGCTTTATGATAATATGGATTCCAAAATATTCGTTTCTTAAGTAACATCCCGTCCTAACCTACGGTGCACAAAGTTGGTCACTTACTGAACAACAGAAGTCCAAACTCAAGATTGCCAGATGCCAGCGAGCAATGGAGCGCAGCATAATAGGTGTTAAGCGAACAGATCGCGTTAGAAACACCACCCTGCGCTCCATAACTCAAATAGCTGATGTTTGAGAAAAAACAGCCAGGCTGAAGTGGGAGTGGGCAGGCCACGTAGCACGGATGCACTCGGAGAGATGGGCAAAGGTCGTCACACACTGGACGCCTGAGGCAGGACAGCGCCGTCGAGGTCGACCGCGGCGAAGGTGGCGTGTCGATCTGATCATGTTTGCGGGGCTAACATGGCCAGAGATCGCACGTGATAGAAAGGTATGGAAGGAGAAAGGGGAGGCCTTTGCTCAGCAGTGGGACACAACGTAGGCTAACAAAAAAAAAAAAGTAACATGGAAATGAATTCAATACAGTAGGCGAACATTACTACCTAAATGTACATATATATTGATGCTGCTGACTGTACAGTTCTCTGTAGGAAATTTTGTTGTGAATATAATAAAGTATCTTATAAAGAAGTTTATTGATTATTTCTAGGTAAGTGACTGTTCAAAGCATTTCCATATGGTATGATAATTCCGATAATGTACAAAAATTGTACCACTATTTGCAAAGAAATACTCTATGACTATTTGTAACCAGTTTGTCTAAGCGAATTCAGTTAAAGCTATGATGACGGGGAGTGTTTGCCACGAAAACTTCACCCTGTTTTTTCAAATATTTCCCAGTTTTAATTGAGTATTCACTGAAAGAACAATTTCGTACCGTATTTTGCGTAACCTCTCTTGAAAAATAAGGAAATTCGATCAACTGAATGCAAATATTGAAATAGTATGAAATTCCTACCAATAGTAAAAAAAAATGAATGTAAATGAACGCAATGCCTAATAGCCTTCCACCCTTGGGCATTAAACGCAATTCGTTTGCTCCGGGGTATTTTGATACGTTCAGCATTATTTGAATTCTAGGGATTACTGGAACCGCGGCGGAACATTTGTATTGCTAATTTTGCCATCTATATGACCCCCTGTTAACCGATCGGAGGAAAAGTAAACAGCAGAGCGACAGGAACAATTTGCATTTATTGTAGTACAGAGTAAAATAACTAGTAATTCTCTAGTTTACAGTACAAAGAGCTGTTAAATCGCCTGAATGTAACTGTGTTAGATCCTTTGTTCACAAAAGACTGAAGAACATCTTAATGAATTGAGATGTTTCTCTGCCCTGCAATAAATTGTGGTTAGAATTTCTTCGAGGAATTCCATTCTCGCTATTAGAAACGACTCTTTCAATTGGATTACACGTCCGAAATATTAAACTAAATTGTAATTCTCATACTAACTTCTTAAGAAGTTTGTGTTTGCGGAACACACTGAGGTTGTTTTAGAATGTTGGTTTCTATTGTCTTGCGGAATGAAGGAGTATAATTAAATCCCGGAACAATCCTTTGTGGCGTGTTTGTGACGTCATCATCGCAATATTTACTTAATTTTGTCAAGGGTGAGGACCAGTTTCAATTGTATTAAAATAGTTTTGTATTTCTAAAACGTTTTTTAAATCGAGTCCATAGCTTTTTCGTAGCTTATATGAATCCAATGGAACTAATATGTGCTATAGTGTATCATTTTTTACTTTTCCATTATAGTTAACACCGACAGAATAGAAATTGTCTAAGCTGTTCGTATTATTGCTAATCAATTGAGTGTACAATAGGTTAGATCCAAAGACAGAATGTCACGGACACCCTCTTGTCCCACATTTATCATGCGTTTCACAATGTAATAGTGAGCGTCATTACATCATAATTACATCGATATTAATGTGCTGAGCGGAAAAGACAGGTGTTGAGGTTTAAATCTTAGGTATGAGGGGGCTGCGGGTTGTTCGCAAGAGATACCGCGGCCTCGACATGAAGGGCTAAAAAGGAACATGGGTGGGTTTTTAGTCAGTAGAAGTCTGACACTCCCTTTCGCTCTGCCCAGGAGCGGGAGGGGTTATTTGATGATTTTCCAACCGCCAAAAAAAAAAGGTATGAGTTCGTCTTCCCCCTCCTCTTTTATCTAGTATTCGCAAGCGTGACAGCTGTGGATGAAGTTCGATTCCCAGGTCGGGCAAAGTATTATTGGGTTTTTCCATCGAGAACTTCTCAGTAACAGCCATGGACTCTGGATTAGTGTCTGGTTGATGGCAATAGGCTTGTTCCTCATTACATAAGACTTAAATATTTAAAAAAAAAAAAAAAAAAAAAAAAAAAAAAAAAAAAAAAAAAAAAGACTTAAATATATGAGTATCTGGCGACATGTACTTTTTTTGATAACTGTCGGAATTGCATTGTTCGGGGTTGGGGTGAGATTGAGATAAACTAAGATTAAAGATTATAAAGACGCTATATTTCTGTAATTAAGAATAACTAATAAAACTAATGAGGTGAATAGGATGGGATTGAGTCGCGCCCGATATGCTATCCGAAAGCGTACTGACTGAAATACATAAAATATTCAAGGCATATAGCGCGATGTCGCGATTACGCTGACATGTTCATTTGTTCGGTGATTGACCCGAACATGCATATTGTGAGAAATTCTGTGCTCATTTTTTTATTTTCAAAAGGATATCTCCCAGTAAAGGAATAAAACATGTATTAGACAAACAAAAGTTTATTTCATTGATTATCTTTATTAATAATAACACTTATCTACAATAGATTTTATATATGTATAAATAGTAGGTACTTATAATAATGTAGAGATTATAATGTAAATACATAGGGACAGGTCTTTGCCGAAACAATATTTCATTCTACTAATATATTTAACTAAATCGTTCAGTGGAACAGAGTTCAAAATAAAGTATTAATACATTACCCTAAAATATATTTGCTCGACCTAGATAGACATTATACGCTATGACTAGACACGATCTACTTAGGTGGGTATGTAATTAAAAGTAGTTAATTAATGTCATGAACACTGTCACCGAGTGAAGGGATAATTCATAAATCATTCATAAACAGGTAAAAGTTTTCATTATATATGTAAAATTTAATACTTTAGAAACATGGCTATAAAACAGTCGCTTTAATACAAGCTTGATATTATGAAATAAATAAGTATTGTTTACTAGCTGACGTAAAGAGGTTACAATAAGAATGTATTTACATTGAATGGATTCATACAGTAAAATTTGGATGGTCATCGACCTCATTATGAAACGGCCGCCAAATTATAGATAGTAATGAATAATTTGACAATGTTGGTTGACGTGGGCGGTTCACAATGTGGCCGTTGAGATGTTAGGTTGCTACAATATTGTAAGATGTTGAAATCACTTGAATGCTACACAACTAGGTCATAGGGTCGATGCGTCGTTGAGTTGGTGGCGTTCACTTGCGGAAGCAGGAGATGGGGTTGAAGTAGCACTGGCGGAAGCGCACTTGGCGCTTGTCGGCCCGCCACTGGCGCACCAGGCGCCCGTCCAGCGCCCGCATGCCCCAGCCGCGGGGCTCCGCCTGCGGCCACGAGCGGGATACCCTGCCCATCCTGATGCAAACAAATAAAATTAACTTTGGTACCCAATATCTACCGGACTACATGTCTTCTAGTGTATAATTTGGGCAAGAAATTTGATCGCCTGTAGCTTTATCAGGCACTTATGCGACTGTATTTCTAGATTATACTATCGGATGCTATGAGCACATTATACTACATGTATCATAAAAATATATTAAGTGCCATTGATACCCATTTTCATAATTGAAAAAAATATATTATAAAATCATTTATTTAGAGAGTCTGAACATCAAAGGCAATCAAATCACATTTTATTGCTAAAGTCAGTACTATAATAAATGTAAATAATTGTCATCTTATATTACTTTGTCCTTTACACGACAATATTATCAAAGAAACAAGCGTCATTAAATATGCAATTTCAATCAGAAAGCAATTACATTCGCGGTCGCTTTGTAAGTCACTCTCTGTTAGGTCGGAACTAGTTCGTGGATAAAAAGACTTTATTAATTTTTTTAGTGAACACCTAGTTCCTAATATATGAACGAAGTTTCATAAAGAATTATACACGCTATAAAATAAAATGGAGTTGAAAGCAATAATAAGGGAGTCTTGAAGGTTAAGTTAGGTTTCTTGGTTAAATGTTAAATGCATAGTAAATATATGTATGTGGTATTACAACTAAAAATGGAAAAATAAATAACTTTTTTGCAAATAAAACCGACTTCAAAAACACAAAAAGTGAAAAAAATAATATCACAAAAAGTGAAAAATAAACTTTAGAAGAAAAATCAGCTTCTGAAGTCGGTGGAAAAAAAACGAAATCAAACAAAAAATGTCACCGCAAAGTTCTCTCTAAATTAATTAGGTTATGCAACCAGTGTGCACTGGAATCAATCAGGTTTAATTGGGGAAGCATACGAGCCACTTTACACAATAAATCCTTATAAGTGGCACTAACCACACATACTAATTTATTTTCCTAGTGGCGCATGGCGGCACATGGCGATATGTAATCCTGCTATTTTCATAATACCTATTTAGTTATTGTTTATGTTCCTTGAAATTTTCAATGACAGAAAACATGTGTACCCACATTGTATATAGATGTATCTATGCACAAGGGGAGAGAATATATACATGTAGTGTCGAATTAAAGTAAGTGCCTAATAGGCCATCTATGGGTATGATACTCCCTTGTCTACCTCCTCTCCCCCTCTCCTCCCTCCTCCTCTTGCTTGATATTGCACTGTAATAGTAGGTTAGGTTTTCATGGCATTATTTTGACAGTACGGAGGTGTGAACATTCTGTCAAAATAATGTGAGTATTTTCATCGGTTATACGGTTAGCTGTTAACAAATGATTAAGTTAATTGAATCTAACTTTGAAATTATATTCAAAATTTATATAGCCACGTAAAAAAAAAAGTTTAACAAAACTTCCGATTTCTTACCTATTTATAATGTATTTGTTTTATCCATTTCAAACCCTTTCCGTTGGGAAAAAGTTTTCAATTTGCGGTTGGCAGTTTTCTTTTGACCCGACTTATTCAAGTTTATTTTAACCATATTCACTCCCTCCACTGACACTAATTATAAGACTTTCGTGAAATAGGTATGTTATTTAAAAGTTAGGACGCAATATTGTTATTATTTTTACAGGCGATGATACACGCATATAAAATTTTCCTCAATTTTTTTCTATTACCTACTCAACAATGGACAGGAAAAACAATTCAAACTTAAAAAAATAAGTGTGAAAATTGAACGCGAATACATAGTGTTCGTGCTATTAACCGTTGAGGTCTGCTCTCGTGAGGAGACGATTCTAAATTCAGTAGCGATGTTTCCTGACAAAAAAATATCCATACAACACGTCAAAGATCATGAGTGGGGGCTTGTAACGTCACTCGCAGGTAAAATGTACTGGAATGTGTCGTTACACGAGTTTTCAAAGCTGTATCGTCTTTATTCTTTGTTTACGTGAAAAAAGAAAAAATATGTGTCCAATATATTTCAATAATCTAACTGACGGACTAAACAGATTTTTTGTCGGCAAACATCCCTATTGCAAGATTTAACCAATGCATACAAACTGACAAACAAGACAAGTTTAACAAAAGCTAATAAAATGAAAACAAAATTAACTAGATGGCAAAAGTAGAGCGTTCACTACAACATTATGCCCTAATTACAAAAAATAGACATCATTTCACTTTGTTACATGTAACAACAGTCAAGTCCATCCTTTCGTCCAATTAATTCAATCCATGACAAAATGTTCTTTGAGAAACATATTTAGTAACAAGGTCCGATGTTGTGAGTGGCCAGTCCTCTAGTTAGCAGACGGCTACCTACTATTTACGACGGAAAGTTGGGGGCTGGGAGCTAAACACAAAGTAACATAAGCCCTGGACTAACACTCTCCTCACTTCACTTCACATTTTGTTCTACATCAGTTAGTTAGTTTTGGAAACATTCTAATACTACAGAACAGTGTTTACAAGTTATTTAAAGTTTTCAGACTTAATTAGGTGTGTTATTTCATGAAATAAATAATTCACTACAATAATTCTCTCTCGATTATCATTTTACCAATTGAATAGAGAATCTTTTAAACAAGATTAGCAAATCCAAAGCGCGTTCATAAGCTTCGAGTAACATTATTGTTCGGTATGAAATATTGACTATATAGTCTTTCCACTCTGAAAATTATTATATAGTGAGTACAGTCACCTCTCCTCGGCGTCAAGTTGCAGCAGCAGCTTGCGCAACGCTGCGGTGTTGATCCCATCCCAAGGGCCGGACATCTCCATGTCCCCGTCCGGATGCGCCACGAGACCGTTGTCCGGTTGCTCATCCTCCGCCTCCTAAACAAACACGCATTTGAGTCTGTGTACTCAATCACAGAATAAAGAACAAACCAGAAGGCACAGATGCGAAGAACTGAGACTGTTGAAATACAGTTTGGTCTTTGCCTTTAGTATATTCTTTCCCATATAGTATTTCTTTGTATTCATTTCTGAGTGTAATCGAAACTAGTAAACATTTTTCCAAATATTTTCAAATGTTTCCAAGCTAGAAGCTAGCCATATTACGCTTATGGTAAGAAGAGAGACTCTGTTGCAGGAAGGAGGGTTGGTGATGTTGTTCAATTTGTTTTGCGCTTGGGGCATTTACGATCGCATGCGCCTTCTGGTTTGTTCTTTATCCCGAGTACCGTGCCACCACCGCCACCACTCGTACCACTCGCGACCCATTAGCTCCACATTAGACGGCTGTTAGCAGTGTCAGACGGTTCGCTAAATCCCTCCCTCACACAACAACCCACTGATTGCTCACACTTCAAAAAGCCTCTGAATGTAATTATTCCGTAACAACACATTTCTTCTCTGACCACATTCATTTGTGTAATTAAATAAGCCTGTTTTCCCTCACAAGACCCTCTATCTCAGAAATAATTTCGTATTTCTTCCTAGTATCCGCTACATAGCGTGTAAAATGAGCTCTTAGAAATTTCGTTCAGCAAATTGAACCAAAGAGCAGTCTTTGTAGAACCTCTTACGTTAATTTACTTTTAACGTAATAATTCGACATGTTCGTGACTGCTGAAAATTGATTGCCGGCCGTGTCAATAATAAAAATATGTACCTACTTTCAATTTATTTTTGGATCGTTGAAATCTATTGTATTTTCTTTTCAATTTTCTTTTATCAAACTTCTTTTTTTTATTAGCAGTGTGCATGAATCGCCAGAAAAATAAAAAACATTGATTCAAATAGAAAAGTCACTCTAACTAATCTGCACTTGATATTATTTAATTCTGTGTTACGTTTAGGGAAACAAGTCTACTTAAAAGCGATTAGAAACTTTTTGGTGACACATAATGGATGGCTGGTTGTTAATAATGTATCATGTTATTATCAGCTTGCACTAAAAGCTACTTTGCTAACTTTTATATTGATTGGGAATTGTCAATATGTCAGGCTGATAACGCGGTAATGTTACTCTACTTTGTGTTTAAAGACAGAAAATGTAATAATCATTTACAAGATTCTGTAAAATACTCGTTACCTACTCGTAAAATGTGGAATCTTTCGCCGGAATTTTGCCACATATTCTCATTTCCGAGGCATATTTAAATTTCCAAAATAGCTGGTAGCCGGTAATAGAAGGGTACATTTTTAATGTTGTACATCAGGGGCGCAGTGTTGTACTTACAATATTTAAAAAACTGGGTTACCCGAGAGAGTTTTCATTTCGTCAATCCCATACGACAATTGACACAATGATATTAACTAGGTATACGCTGCACTGGTTAGTTACATGTGAAATCTAAAACCCCTGCAACCTAGTCACTGAGTTTGAACTTTGAACATGCGTATGCGCATAACTGATGAACAACTACTAATACCCCCACTGCTCCTAAGATTGTTGAATCTGAGCTTGAATGAAGATGGTGTTTTCCGGTGCCAATTTGTTTTTCCGATGTTTTTTGCACCTATTTCATTATATGTAACTTTATAGTAACTACTTTCTATATGCGAAAAAAAATATTATTTTACCAGTACTGATCCGTCCCGACTTGTATTTTAAGGTAAGCTACCTTTTTTTTTTGCGGGCTGGGAAATCATCGTTCCGCTCTGGGCAGAGCAGAAGGGAGTCTCAGACTTCTACTGACTAAAAACCACCCATGTTCCTTCTTAGCCCTTTGTGTCGAGGCCGCGGTATCTCTTTCGAACAACCCGCAGCCGACGGGAAGGTAAGCTACCTTAAGGTTGATTTTTACTTACCATTGGTGCAGAATGGACCGTGACGAAGAGCAAAGCTAAGGTGGCGGCGACGATGGCCAGGTAGACGTTGCACGCGCTCGCTTTCATTGTGGTGTTCTCAACTGTAACAAAAACTAGTATGTTAATGTTTGACTTGAACATAACAGGTGAAAGGTGAATGTGGATGCACCTCTGCCGAACCCTGCGGCGATTACAGGTATGGTTGGGTGGGGTATGTTAAGTTAATGTCTGTTTATTGGTTTATGATCACAAACGAATAATATCTTAAACAATAAGCTTTATACAACAGTTTGAATAAAGGTAAGAAAAAATGATAATAACAATCAATGGAATAATCAATGGACAAAACAATCCGGAAATCCCCCGGAATCCGTTTCCGTATTCAGTGCCGGATAATTCAATGGTTTTTCTATATTGGGATAACCCCGCCACACTATTCCCAAATCACTGTAACTCCTGAAAGCCAGAATCAACAGTGGCGCCCACCAGAAAAGCGCTGAGACAATGAAGTTCGACGAAGTCCCAGAGAAACGATTTAATTGTCTTACTGCAGTACTCAGAGATATTTAATGATTACTTAAGCCGTCACTTAGTAAAGATTTGACATTATTTTGTATGACAAAACTGTCAAAACCTTTACTAAGTGATGGGCTAAGTAATCATTAAAGCTCTCTGAGTGCGGCAGTTAGATCCCGCAACGAAATTAATCAGAAATAGCAGGGGAAAACATAATTTCCACTTCCCTCCATATCAGCAGGAGACAGAACAGAACAAGGCCAATAGGAGGCACATAGGGACGTATACAACTGGGATAACACCACGGATATTATTGTCATTAATATTAATGGGTCCTGTGAGTTTAGTTCAATGATTTGCCGAATATTTGACGGAATTTGTATCCCGGCACGTAAGTACACATGGACATAGTTTATTTATCCCGCCAACACAGCTAATTGGGTCCCTAATGAATAAACGGCTATTTAAAGCACCAAAGTTCACATTGAATGTTCACAAAGTTGTTGCTCAAAAAACAACATTTTTTTATCTTTTTTTACATTTCAACAAGTAGTGACTTCAATTATATGCCAATTATTTCGTATCCTTAACACCCGAGCTAATTAAAAAGTTATATTTTAAATCTCGAATTTCTGTTTATTTTTTGGTTCGAAAAATGTAGCAACTTAAGGGCAGCTATAAAATAGGGAGGCGTTTATTACACTGAAAGTATTGGGGGTAAAAAACTTTCCTTGTTTTTGTGAAGACTTCGTCACGTCAACAGTGGTAGTAAAACCACTTACTTAAGGGTCGACCCCATAAAATGTTTAAGTGACGTGATGGTTTATGTCGGAGGCCTTTGACGCGATATTCTCGTTACACATAATGGAAACAAACACGACTCATTCTAGCCCCTCAGGTAGCTTTATCAGCAATAAATACACAACAGTTTCGATCATAAACTTATCGGGTTATCAAAGGATCATCTATAATAATATTTAGTGATGTATTATTGGCCTATCGTATGAAACGTTATTAACTATATACAGTAGACACTTCAAATGGTAATATTTCAAAGAATTTACTGATATTAAATACCAGCAAAGACTGTATATAATATCCACATGATTATTTTTTGAAGTAATACGCACACTCGCGCGCTTTTAAGTACACTACACACGCTCAAATTTTACACCCCATTGATAAGGGTTGATTGATTTGGTAATTAATCAAATTCACCCTTAAGGTTAAGAACATCTTCCACCTCACTTAAACACAAATATTTTAATTTCGAGCTCCTGAAAAACCTAATTACAAATAATGTGACCATGAAATTACCAGGTTTGAAAGATTTGACTTGAATAAATGATAGACTGTTGTCCATGATATGGTGGTGCTCCATAGATAAGCCACGTCATAAATGTCAAAAAAGTATTGTGTGAAAAAAGTATTCATCAGCACCGTAAAAGTAGGACATTCCTAATAGCTCCATTTCATATTCCATTATTGTCTGCTTAAACTATCGCAGTCATTTCCAGGTTTTTTTATCTCTACATATTATGAAACAAAGTCCTCTGCCGGGTCTGTCTGTGTTTCTGTTCGCGATAAACTCAAAAAATACTGCACCGATTTTCATACTGTTTTCACCAATTAATAGAGTGGTTCTCGAAGAACGTTTGAGTATATAATATGACCGACATCCACGCGGGCGAAACCGCGAGCATCAGCTAGTTTAAAATAATTGGAAGTACTGTACGTAGATTCAAACTCGAGAAAGAGAATTGGAAAGTACTACCTCATCGAAAGTTAATGGTATTTTCATTTGAGCAGTTCGCAAGGCAGTATTTCAAGCAGACAATTAATATTTCTGCTCTGAATATTTGAATGCTAGGACTGAAATTATTATCAAACATTATTCTATCTGAGTTTCTGGTGAAAGTACAGATTCATTCGTAATTTCATGAAAGAACGTAGATCAGTATAGATAACTAATATTATATTATATACTTTAAAGCTTCATATCTGTGAATTAATTAATGGAAACTGGCTCATTAGCTTGTTCATTTGCACTCTTAGAAAAGTATATTTTAAATATTCAAAAATGAGATGATGATTAAGCACAAGCTCGGAATTTCCCGAGTAAAAGCACCTTTCCGACAATACGTCAACCGTCAGCAGGATGTAAAGCTACGTAATAATAACCCACTTTTTTATTTTACTAGTAGCTTTTGCCCGCGACTTCGTCCGCGTAGAATATAGCCTAAAACCTTCCTCGATAAATGGACTATCCAAAAAAAGGATTTTTGAATTCCAACCAGTAGTTCCTGAAATTAGCGCGTTCAACCAACCAAACAAACAAACTCTTCAGCTTTATAATATTATATAAGTATAGATTTCATTTTTTACCTCGAGTGTTACGTAGACATTGTGAAGTACACGTTTACCTTGTGCACGCAACGCCCTCATTGACATGTACGTAGGTTCCGGGCCGGTTCTCTGGGGCGGACAGTCGCCCGATTTCACATTGTTTTATTATAAGCTTTTTTTACTACCCGGATCTTCACAGGTGTCAAACACATCATAAACACGACAAATAAACTCATATCACGCTACAAATTAATTTATTTACGTGAAAGACGTGTTTATTTCTTCGTTGGTATTATATCTGTTTTTGCACGTAATAGGATCGGACGTACTCGTAAAACATTTCAGATGAACATACGCAATGTAACCTTTTGTGAAACTTTCAACAAACAAGATGGGTAATTATAGATTTTACGTAAGGTACGAGATTCAACCTTTTCAGAAAAGGTACGGAAAACGTTCTTCATACAAATTTTCGAACAAGCTAGGGTTAATCTTTCGTTTAAAATTAATTTGCTTGTCAATGCAAGCTTTTAGGGCTGACCTAGCATTTTATCTTTATTATAACCAACATTATTAGCCATTCCGATTTCAAAAATAAAAATAATACCCAGAACCAGCCGTAATGTTAATAAAACTGACAAAAAGGCTTAGGCTACTAATAAATGAAGCCTAGAGCTGCTAAAGGTTAAGTTGTGAGCAAATAACATAAAAGGAATCCATTATTCACTTTTCTCATCATGGTTATGAAAATCAAAAATCCCGCCAACGATCAACTAAATTGATCGTTTTATACAGATACATTGAAAAAATATTCGCAGCCATTATAAAGGTTGGGGTATAACCTTTCTCATACGTCTTCGTAACATCCCTGTGGGGGTTCGTATCACAAAGCGCGCAAATTACGGTCACCCTACGGATTTGGAATCGCCTTGACAAATAAATTGGATATGTGAGACACTATTTATCGATACACCGCACGTTTTTTCGTATCAAGATATGAGCAAACATTGTGTCGTTTCGTGAAAAGGAGCAGTGTATCGGAGATGTCGAATCTGCGCAAAAATAAAGCCATTGTTGTAATTCTCATCGGCAGACTCTCAGTGTACTGTGAAGACAATAGATGTACCTGCAACTACGCACTTCGAATGTAACAAAAGACTTGAGTCGCAAAATGCAAAAACAGTATGTTATATTGCTTTTAGAGTATTATAATCATGATAAAATAGGGGTTATAAAGCTAACTTGGGTCAAGTATTTTCATAGAATATTATAAAATAAAAAAATAAAAAATAAAAATGTGTTTATTTTCTTAAATCTATACATTTAAGTTGCCGGGGCTTCCCAGAAAGTAATCCGATGATACTTGTGATGGGAAATTATGCAAATGGATCGATATAGTCCCTTGTTCTTGTCCAAGATTTGTATTATACCTTTCTAATACCACCCATTAAACCCTATTAAACTGTAAAGTAAATAAAGTATAGCTAAGATGTTAATGAAATGCTGTGACTAAACAAGTGCCTGTTTCTGTGAAATAAAAAATATTCAGGATGGAATATTGTTATCAGCAACTACGAGTATGAAGAACGAAATTGTTTTCGTTCTTCATACGAGTAGTTCGTCGTTGCCAAACTAGCAAATGTTTTGTGATGACAAAACTTAGGTAACCTTTAAAACAATTTACTCGTTTATTTGTCATCCTCCTTACGGTACGCGTACACTAAAACCGATTTTGTCGGCCGATGGCGGACAGAACTACTCGGACGAGTAACTCGGACGTTCAACTGAATACACTGCAGACGATAACGGCCGTTGTCGGTGGAACTTATGAAGTCTGAACTGTGCAACTACAGAGTACAGCCGGTAAAACTGACAAAAAATCCAAACACGTTCGGACTCGTCATTTGATCGTCCGTTTTCGGGCGTCATCGGACGACGTCGGTAGTAGCAGTGTATGCGCTCTCTTCCATTTACTTACGTTTGATTTGATCGGCCGAGTTCGGCCGATGACGCCCGAGCATACTTCGGCCGATGACGGATTCGGTGTACGCGTACGGTTAAACTAGTTAAGCAGAAGGTTTGCCGATATTTAATTTAACTATCCTACATACATAAAACATGTCAAAGTATTCGGAGAACAGGACGAAAGCACGTTGTTCAAACTCTTTGGCAAATCCCGGAAAGTTTCACCAAGAATTTACTTATCTAAGTTTGTAACTAAATAAGGATTGATGAAAAGGCGAATGGCGATCCGGAATCACGCGTCTTCTCTACTCGGGAAAGTAAGCCTTATAACTGCGTGGCCTTATGTAGCAAAAGTTTAAGAAACCTAACCACTGCTATGCGAAAGATGAAAGTAACGATGTAGTGTATGAACGATTATTCCGCGCGTTATGAACAACTTGGCTAAGTAATGCGCTGTTACATGTTTCCTCGATGTACTTACAGTAAAATATCATCTCATTTATTAGTCAGAATTACATAATCGAAAACCTATAGTGTCTAGGTTTGTTTTCTAGAATTTTTTACTGCTTATTTTCAGAAGTAATTACGTGGAGTTACCATGTCAGCTTTTATAATGTTACATGTACCTACATTATACGCACGCGCGCGCGTTTGTTACTTTTAGTTGTCAAAACTTGCACGAGCAAAAGCTTACGCGAAGACATAACATACCTGAATGAAGCATCTAACTTACAAATACCTTGCTTACAAAGTTGAAACTTTTCCAGTATTTTCCTCCCGTGCTTTTCCAAAGTTTAAACATTTTCTTTATTGAATTAATTAAACCTAGTATTACAATATAGGTGTTAATAAGGCAGAAAATCACACTCATTGTTTTATGGTAATTAGCCAATTTCCGTAAACGACACAATTTAAATTTTATTACCTCGTATGGATAACATAAGTAGATGCATACATCGTGTAATAGAAGATTGAGAGAGCGTCATGGTACTCGTATTAATATGCAAAACCGATCAAGTTGAACGAATACGATGCATAAAGTAAGCGCTCCCGTCTTGCATGTAGTTAAATATTAGTATCTCGGTGCAATAAAATTTTTAGCGTTTTTTAATGACACATTTTAAAACTTCATTTGATTAACTTGGTACTGCATACGTGCTTATGTTTATCTGTGCATGTTTTACTATGTGTATTTTTATAACGAAACAGATGGCTTCATTCCTATTTATCCTTGTTTCGGAAAAAATAAGATTGAAGCTTGAATATGTATTAGTTTAGCCACGTTTCTCGAAATTGTGTGAATATTGATTTAGACAGTAAAGGCCTTTCCGGTCTGCGATGCAGGACACAATGCAATCTGGCCACGCATTGTCATGTTGTTTCCTATGCTGTTGTGATTAGTATATTTGTCGTTTTTATTATTTCAACGTTGTGCTATGAAAACGATGCAATGTTTTCATTTCCCTCTTATGCCAAAGTTCTCAACTGTGATTGTTTGCACTGAACCGGCCTGCCTGCCCCTTGGGCAACCGTCGAACTTTTCTTTTCGCGTAATGGAAAAAGGAAATTCTTTAATGTGTTATAAATTGTCCATAAAACAGCGGCAGGCATTAGTAGTTATATTTTTGTATTTATAAGTAATACCTAATGGGGCCTACATTGACCAGATTGCTATTAATAAAAAAAAATCGAATTATGGAATATTTTCTATTTATGTAATTTAGTGCCAGATATTATAAGGAACTCCCAACAAAATCCACTTAATTATACAAGAAAAAATTGAATAATTACAACGCACTTTGATATAATGTATTGCTTTTTTATTGGACCCATTAAAATAATAAGGTTGAGAGATAATAAACTATATTGATGATGAAGGACGTACGAACAACCTTCTGAGTTAAATAAACTGCTCTAAAAGAAATAGACTGACGACATAAACAAGCTAGTATGTTTATGGTCTGTGCACATCTGCGCAAGTCCATATTATGATTCACTTTGTAAGTATGTGTGACTGAGCACACTTGGCGACATGAGAATTTTTTCTCAGAATATGACCCTACTTAGTTCAGTAAACAAGAACCTTTTTCATTCTTAATACATTGCTCACAAGACTTGAAAAGGTTTCTAAGTAAGACGTTTGGGACAAATATGTATAATTTTGTCGAAACGTCAAATCTGTCTGATTGAATAATGAACCAGGGTTTTGTCCATTTGTCTCTATTATTTCAGCTGTTCGTATCAGATGGCTAAGAGTTATTTTAGGTTTTCTTTTGGCCTTTATAAGAAATAATGTAATCTACATAGTACTAACCTTTGGTTAGACTGGAAGCCGACCCCAACTTTGTTGGGAAAAGGCAAGCTAGGCAGATGATGACATAGTACTAACACTATATTTTTATTTTTGAAATATCTTTATAAATTAGTGTGGTGCTAGAAAGTAAGACTGTAAGATTATCTGAAGTCTGAACTTTCAACGCAACCAGCTTTCCAAATACCGATAGCTAATTACTGTGAAAAACTCCAAACGGTTGATATTCAAAACTTTGTTCGGGGCAGGTGGCGTTATTATTTTAAACATGCGTGACCGATGGGGATCTCCATATATTTTCATAGATTTATGAAAAAATCACATGGATTTATAGACATTATTCATTACGGGTCTACCTGTTGTTTTACTAAGTCAGCCAGCCATCTATACTAATATTATAAAGAAGTAAAGTTTGTGTGTTTGTTAAATTGTAAGGGGTAATCTCGGGATCTACTGAACCGATTTCAAAAAATCTTTCACCGTTGGGAAGCTACACTATCCCCGGGTGACATAGGCTACTTTTTATCCCTGTATTCCCACGGGAACGGGAACTACGCGGGTGAAACCGCGTGACGTCCGCTAGTATTATATACGAATTTAGAAATACCTTTTCTGCTGTTTCTATCGTAAACGTATTATGCTCAAGGCCTGGCGGTGGACATCGATGGGAGAAAACAGATTTATCCAATTACAGGTCGAGTAACCCACTTTGAAGGGTAGTTGATTTATTTTATATTATATTACGTTGGCATAGGTAAGCCAGTTATTTTATCAGAGCGATTGAAGAACCGTATTCGTTTAAAACAAGGAGGACCATAAAGGGTTAGGACGGTAAACCAATAAGTACACCTAAAGATATTATACAAAATTACGTTTTTTTTCTCGATTTATTTCCATAAATTAATACGGAAAAAACACGGGGTCTGGATTTGTACCTGGTTGGAGGGAATAGGCTCGCCCATGTTACATGGGACTGAAACATAACTGGCGAAAGTGGGTGTACCATTAGGTACACCTCTGCCTAACCCTTCGGGGATTACAGGCGTTGATATGTTATCGTAATTGATCGGTAATATTACTTTCATGAAAGGTTCGTCGGTATACGAGCTTCATTTGCCTACTCAACATTTACTAAACCTGCAACCCACGTAGAAAATTAACACGCTTTACGTTGTTACGGCAAGACATATGAAATAGTTTAGTTAATTAGGTCCCTTTGAATTGCAGTTGCAAGCCGGGAATTACGTACTAGGTACCTAGGGTGCAAGGGACGGACGAGTCCTCAACAGAACTTGTAAGTGATCCCTTGAGTTAATTATAGTAGATAATAATAATAGAGTTCCAGGGTTTTAGGATGGCTGTACATGCAAGCTTTTAGCTTTGACACCTGTTATTAATCACAAACCTAATACTCTAGTAAAACGTTTTAGATGTAACATGGTAAAAGCTTCTGAAATATCGTATATTTCATACTAGCATTAAACGACTACAAGACAATTTTGCAAGACTACAGGATGGGACCATTTTGTTTAGGGTTACATATTTTTTTTATTTATAAGTAGATGCATCTGATTTGATTTTTGAGTTTACATATTTTTTCTTACTTTTTTAGGATATTATCAGGATAAATGTAGTCATGGGCAAACAAAGAAAATAAGATGAATAACTAGATTGGCTGGTAGAGAATGCCTTGTGGCACTAAGTCCGCCTATGTACCACTCTTGTGCATGAAGTTTAAATAAGTAAACAATTGTTTGAACTGAATAATAATTCATCTTGATAATACTCCAATATCAAATGTATTTCATTGTTCTTTATTGAGTTATTTTAAATTGCTGCTTTGAAATCTAAAACGTTTTTCTCTAAAACTTCTGTGTAAATTCACAATCTTTCGAATGCAGCGGCACGAGTGTACTTAAAAAAAGAATTGTTGGTTTTGCGCCCACCGGTGTACTATACCATAGAAGCATAGGTTTTAACGTCGTGTTATATCTGGTTATCTATATAATATGTTGTGTTGTAGGTTTTTTACTCATACAATTTAAACTATGCATGATAGAAAAATAAATAATATACAAATCTATTTTGAACAAACAGCATTTTTTTTTCCGTTTCTTTGTCTGTCGGTAAGTAACGTTTTCCTATATCCTGTTTAATTAGACTGCAGCCATTTCCTTTTACACCCTTCCAGCCGAGAGATTTCAGTGTTATACTTATGTAGGAAGTTGTGTGATGTGGGTTGCACCTTATATCAGTAAGAATAAGGATTTAATTTTGTCATACTTTAAAGACTGTTGCTGATCTTGTACAATATTTTAGTTGCTCGATACCTTTTAGGTTAGATACTTTAAAATAATATTGTAAAACTATAAACTATGTATGTTCTGTTTTATACGACCACATACTCGTACCTTATCAAGTTATCTATTATTAAGTTATTATGACAGATAGCTGTATGCCGATTCGGAAAAGACATTACGGAAAAACGTACAAACAATTAGAAGAATATGGAATTAATCACAAAGTCCATAGCAAAGGGTGATTTACTCCTCTTTTTGTTTTATCAATTTAGAACATGGAAATCCATTCATGTCTTATCAAAAATATTGTTGATACGAATGGTCGATTTGTAATAAATTAATAATAATTTCAACGAGACTCTGTTCCCTATGCGTAAATTATGTACTGTATTATTACAGAAATGTTACTATTGTCTCCGCGACTACTTTGATGACAGCTCTTTGACATAATAATATTTGTATACTCGTAACATGACTATAAAAGCATGACGACTCTAACAGTTCTGTGAATCTGTTGTGACTGAAACTAAAGTTGTAAACTATGTTTACAAATAAAGCTTATTGATTGGCATTTTTATTTTGTGCCAATATTGTGCGAACACAAGAAATTCCAATGAAACGCAAATACATATTTAAAGTATCAATAAAACCAAAAAATTGCGGCTACTCTGGTGGTTATTATTAAAATACTTACAAAGTGCTGTCACCAAAAGAATCTGTATCAAAAATTAATTAAATTTATAATTCTGACTTCCTTTTTTTTATAAGTTATAATAAAAAGGAATATTGTAATTATTATTTATTATCATTAATTTATGAATATCCAATTATTAACTAATAAGGTAAATTTTAATGTAACATTTCTTAATTTAATTGAGATTCCGATATCATTATAATTTACAGGAGGAGGCTAATTTTAAGTAAGTCCCTACTTTGTGAGCGCTTCTATCTTCCTCAAATTTCGTTTCTAATGACTTTATCATAAAGGAACCAATTAAAGAGAGATTATTACCCATAATTGTTATATCAAGCTCTGAAAATAATTTAAGTCTAACGTTTTTCCTACAAAAGTGGGCAGAGACTACGAACGCTACCTGCTTCTATTCTTACAGTTTCTTTTTGTTTCGTCACAATAATAAATAATAAGAAACCACATACAGTAAATAGGAGGTAGCACCTTAATTAGGT
This sequence comes from Diarsia brunnea, assembly GCA_949774965.1. NCBI lineage: Eukaryota > Metazoa > Arthropoda > Insecta > Lepidoptera > Noctuidae > Diarsia > Diarsia brunnea. The sequence goes on from OX459011.1 coordinate 9,960,652, forward strand.
TTGCGAAAATAGTCGCAACAGAATTATGAGAACAAAGAAATAACAGGAGGTAAACATTATCGTATCCCATATTATAATGTACGTAGTTGGGTAAATTGAATTAAGTACACAGGGTGTAAATAGAACCTTCATGAAGCCTTGAACTAATTATCCTTACGCAAAAATGATTGCTAGGAAATGACTTTGTTTTCTTGAGTAAAAAGTCACGTTTTAAGGTAAAACTCAAGTAATACTCGTACACCCACAACACGAAACCGATGGATGCTTTGAATACGTAAAAAGTAAATTTGTGAACTTTGACTTCCAATATCCCAATTCCCAGGTATGGTCCAGGGCAAAAAATATCGCTATGACGGGAAGAACAAGTGCCTTTGGTTTCGTTGAAGGTATTTTAACACCCTTTATTAATGCACTGGGTGGTAGACTCAGTTCATTAGTATACTAGGGAAATTATCAACCCTTCTCCAAACTAACTTTTAAATGATTACACGCAATAACAAATTACAAAATGATTTTAAATCATATTTTGTATGTACTTAATCTCGGGATCAAAATAAGCTGAAAATACAAAACGAAGTTAAGTAGAAATATTTTTGTTTTATTACACTACACTTTATTACGTTTCATAGTTACTTGGTATTACTGTTTTTGATATGGCCAAAGGCTTTGTCGCTCAACGACACATTTTCCGCCCAAACTTTTCAAATACCAATTAATTCGATTTCCCGAAGGGATAGGCAGAGGTTCATAGTACCGATTGATAACAAATACTTAATTTGCCGTAAGGAAAAACTGTTATTAAATCATAACCAATATGTTTAATTATAGTCAATAACATTCCCGAGTCGGGCAAAGTGTTATTGGGTTTTTCCACAAGGAATTTCTCAACCAGACGGAGTTTGGATTTGTGCCCGGTTGATGGCAACAGGCTCGCCCTCTATTACATGGGACTTAAACATAACTGGCGAAATGTGGGTGTACTATTAGGTACACCTTTGCCGAACCCTTAAGGGGATTACAGGCGTAATGTTATGTTACAACACTTACACAACAATTATTATACAGAGAATAATTTATAATACAGCGTATAAAAAGCTATACCTTTAATTGTTTAAAGAAACTGTATTTAAATATGAAAAATGATACGAAACACGAGTTATTATATCGGCATTATTAATGATTATTATTTAATAACCCTGTAGAAGTTTCGAAAGTATTTTATGTACGTCTGAAAGTGCTGTGAAGTTACCACGGCTATATTAGTAAAGTTTTCCTATTGTGTACTATTAACGAGCTAGTTAAGATTTTAATAGTGAAGCGACACCTTTTAATGAGGTATTCAGTTGTAAAGTCTTTGTTTGTTAACTTAGAGGAACTTTCATACTGAAAAGTTATTAAAAAGATCTTATTGTTTCTTCCCATAACGATCACGATTTTAGATATTTGATTTTATAATAAGTTGAAAAGTGTAGCACAAATTAGAAAGTTGACTGATTTTCGATTACCACATTTGATTTGAAAATAAAATGTCGATAAGCCGAGTTTGCAATAACTCTAGAAAAAGTTAAAAGAAAACATTCTAACAAATAATAAAAAAAACCCCGACGTCCTTTTAAATAAATAAATAAATAATTTTTTTTGTTTAAAAACTTACCTTTACAATTCTGCACGTTGAAAAAAAAACAGCTGTTGATTGCTGAAGGTTTACGTGAAACTAGTAACGATCACTTTATCAAGTTAGTACGGGAAGTTGTGAGTGCTGCTTCCGTGGTCTCCCTCGATGGTTGTCGAAAGCAAATGAACGGTGCGAAGTGCCGCCGCGGTTTATATACCGATGCGGTCTAAGCTACGGCCGCGTTTTACTTGCGTAGGTGCCGTAGAGCGCTACGCCGTAGCCCCGTAGCGGCCTACGGTGCTACAAAGCGGTGCTACGATGCTACGAGATTTAATTGAACATTTAAAACCATCAGTGATTTGCGACTTTAATTAATTGATTTGTTTGTTTGAGACTTGAGATGTATGAAATCCATAATCCAATTTGATATGAAAGTATTTTTTTATGAACAACTTACGTTTTGACATTGGAGTACCTAATTAAAAAACTTTGTTTAAGTTTATTGTTGTAACTTTGCTCACGAATGTAAGATTTATTGTATGAAATTACTTTAGGGATTTTAGATTCAGTTTCTATAGTTTTGAATTAAAAAATATAACGTTAAGGGAGCGTTATTCACTTTCAGTGATATTTTGTGAAAAGGTTAGTATTATAATTTAAAGTACTTATTTATGAGTAGGAAGTTTATTCTACATGCAAGTGACATTTCGTATAAGGGTAATGGGGTAATTTTTTAATCGAAACAAGACAATGATGTACAAAACACGTGACAGAAGATATTATCTACGACATGATAGATTGACATTGTTTGAAAAATTAAAAGGGGACACAAACATTGTGTCCTTCTTGATATAATATGATAACGTCCTTTGGTAAATTAACAAAAGTAATCCCATTTGTAAAAACGATTGTTTAGTTTCATTGTTAACTTTCATAGATAACTTTAAATTCCATTGCATTGTAAGTTTCAACATTGGTTTATATAATTATACATCAATAAAAAATTGACTTAACATCACACCTATAATCCCGAAGGATTAGGTAGAGACATGAAGCGACGTACAACAACCATTTTGTCAGTTATGTTAAGTTCCATGCTAATAAAGGGTTAACTGTCAACTAGGTAGAGATCCTCATTGCAGCCTGCGAGAGAAATTCGTGATGGAAAAACCGACTAAAAACCCACTGTTTTTACTCTTACCATTTGTCGGGGGCTCGAGAGATACATATACGAGTACATTTGCACGTTCCCGACTTGGGAATCGAACCCAGGACGTGCTAGCTAGGCCAATAAGAACAACAAAATAGTTACTAACCAATTTCCGTACGGTCAACATACAGTTAATGGGATTGTTGGCAGCCATGAGGCAATACATCAACTCGTTGATAAAATTATCTCTCAATATGTCATGATAGGCTTTAATAACAATTTGGGGACTGAATGGCGAGCACCGATTAAATGCTTGTGTACACTATCAAGATAAAAATGACAAATAACCTCAATAGGACAAAGCTCTCTTAAAGCTTTTATCGCTTGTGAATCACGCGTTTCCTGGAGAGAGTTATTAAATGTGATGCAGATGGAATAACCACTGATAGCGTGGCATGCGGTGGTTATTATTAACTGTTTTGATGTTAGCAGTGTTATGGCCTTCTCAGAAGTAGGTGACACTTTAATCATCATCAGCCGCCTCGCCTTTTCCCTTCATCTTTGACGGTCGTTAAAGGTGAAGGGAAAGGCAAGTGACCCAAAAGTCTGACAACCAGTCTTACGAAAAAGTTTTGTATTACTAAAGAAAAAGAAAGAAAGAAAAAACTTTTTTATAACACATGACCCAAGTGCACTCAACAAACAATAGAAATTAAAAAGAAACTAAAAAAATAACAGAAAAAAGAATGATGAAAATCGGTCCACAATTGACGGAGATATGCGCGGAAAAAAAACTGAAAAGCAAAAAAACAAGCACAAAACTTGGAAGCAGGCGGGGTCCGTAGTATTTTCATCATTCTTCCAAGTTTCGTGCTTGTTTTTTTTCCTTTTTTTAGTTTTTTCAGTCGGGTTTTTTAGTTTTTTAACATTTTTTTTAATTTCCAGCTTTTTAATTAGTCACGTAAAATACTTCGCAGACGATTTAACTTTTTTATACGATTTGTCGCTTTGAATTTCATTTCAACATATAAGTTAAATATATTTTTGTAATCTCCATTTCAAACCCTTTATTTTGATACCCTACTCGATGGTATCGGAATAAAAAAAAATCGAACTCCACGATAATGGCCTCCAAAATCCGCAATTTTTCTGTTTTTGTAATTTTATGTAGCCACCACCAATACGTATCTAACGACGTATTGGTGGTATCCAAATCCGTTTATCCGTTAAGGAGTTGTGAGGGAACAAAGAAACGGACATACATACATACAGGTCAAACACATAACCCTCCTTTTGGGCTTCGCCGGTCGGTTAAAAAATAAAATACATACACACGAATAGAGAACCTCCTCCTTTTTGGAAGTCGGTTAAAAAGAGCATGTTCATCTCTGTTCGACCTGGATTGTGGAAGTCAGATAGGCAGGCGATCCTTTTTATTTTACTGGTGCTGTATCCATTTACACTGGAACCGGGCGTATTTTCTAAGTGCATCATTGTTTCGTAATCATTCTGAACACAGTGCATCATAAAGTCATAAATATTCCTGCAATTTCTGATAGTGAATGACTTTACATTTTGTCACTAACATATAATCGCAATATACATAGATTATTTTGTCTAATAATACCCTACACATGAGCTATTGGCTTATTGAATACTGAGAACGTGATATCTTTTTCTCAGAAATTTCATGAAATATCTATCTTCGAAGTACTAATTCTGCATGTTCATCGGTCAGAATCATCTGTAACAATATTTTTGTAGGTATATCCACCGCTGTCTCGATAGTTCGTTGTCATGACTCTCATTGCTCAACATTGGGTTCAATCCCTAAGTCGGGGAATTAATTTGATTGGGTTTTTCCAGTCGGAATGAAATAGAATCACTGATTTATGTTAAACGGAAATGAATTTGTAACCAACCCTCAAAACATTTATAATCGATGTCTACTTTCTGTAATACGTCCAGGGTTCCTTTTGTGATACATGTCTAGTTTTTAATATTCTCATGAAAGTGTGTGTAATTCTTATGAGAATAAATGATCTCAAACCTAAATTATTCAGTAGCGGCCAGAAGTCTGGGTTTGTACCCGGCTGTATGATTTATGCGAAATAAAGGTCTGCTTTACACCTACACATATCCCTTTTAAAATACAGGCGTAATTTTCTAAAATTAATACAAATAAATGTCGTGATAACGGTACGTATCTTAAGCAATGCTCAAGGCTCTGTTGTGTGTAGTACAGATGTGACACTTGTGTCAATCGACCCTTGGAGGGAATGTTTCAAATGCTGCCCTAAATATTTATTTTCAACCATTCATTTTTCTAATTGTTTTTTCTGAATTAAAGGTGCATAGTATTCGCAAATAGAGTGCGTTTATGACCAGATATATGAAACTGAACGACTCAACAGGAGTTTGTAAGAAACGCAGCAGCCAGAGAAGTGATTGTGTAAGTATGAATCTAGGAAGGTAATATTTCTTCTTTGCGGGTAAACTATTTTTTTTCTTTCTTATAAAATAAAACAATTCGTCTAAGGCTTGAAGATATCGACATATGCAATTTTGAAGGTAGATAACCTCTATATAAACAGCAGTTTATCATCATCATGTACCCTGTATTATATTCTCTAGTCATTCTTCTCGTATAGCAAGAAAATATCGGTTCAATAAACGACACGTCCATAGAAAAATAATTAAGTTTCCTTTCCTCAAACCTTTAACGTGACAAATAGATTGGCAGCTTCATTTTAAGTACTCTATGCAAGCTGCTCTTCAAGCAAAAATATGTATTACTAGCACTTCGTTTTCGGCTTCGCCCGCGAGGATGTCAGATATTGGGATCGATATCGGTTACCGCGACCAAAAGTAATCTTTTCAACCCATTTCAATCACTTACAACCCTTGTTTTGCAATATAAAGTAGCCTATGTCCTTTCTCAGGCTCTAGACTATCTGTGTACCAAATTTCATTTAAATCGGTTCAGTAGTTTTGGCGTGAAAGCGCGACTGACAAACAGACAGAGTTACTTTCGCATTTATAATATTTAGTAAGGATATATGTAAAAGAATCGTCATTTAGAGTTCAATTATATTCAAAGACCACAGAGTCTAGATTTTTGTACTGTTGATGCCAATAGGCTCGCTCCGTTTTACATGGGAATTGAACATAACTTGCTAAATGTGTGTGTACAACTTCGTCTAGCTCATCGGGTATTCAGGCGTGATTAAGTCACTATATCTTAACAACATCCTAATGTAGATTTATATACCTACCCATATACTTATTGAATTGTGAGTTGATATTTATTTTAAGCTCGTTTCGGAATGAAAATCAATCTTAAGCAAGTCAATCACATATAAACTCGTGCAAAAGTCTCAATCTTGAGGAACTTTCAGGTTTGTGTTTCGATTCAGATTTGTCACGCAACTGTTGAACTGTACTTATTGAATTTTATTTCTAAGTAATGTGGCTTCTCGTAACTAATACATAGACCTATTTAGGAAAATATGGGTAGCTACGAGTAGGTATACTTGATCCCTCTATCTACCCGAGTTTATATTATATTCTAGCCTAAACAAGAAAATACTCTCCGAGTTTCAGTTATGAGATCAAACCGATCGACTGATTGAATCATATTGACGAGCTTGAAATGAGAGGAACTGCGAAGTTATGATTGTAGACGCCGCTGTGTTTATTACCTAGATTCAATTGAAAATAAGCGGAAGAGGAGCGAGAATCCTTAATAATAAACTTAAAATCCACAATATTTTTTTTGCTACGACAACTTATTTTTTTACCCCAAAAAAAATCTGTATTCCTTCTATTCTGTTATCATTAATTAAATCAAAAGGCTTTTCCGGAAATGTTCGAGGTATTAGATTTATACTTAATCAACTTAATGAAAAGGCGATGTATGACTATAGTATTTTCCACGAGGCGTATACTGTGGTACCATGTGTCTTAATTCGATACCCAAAACATGCTTACTCACACTTTGTAATGACAGTTCGTTGACTCTTACAACATGCGTGTGTTGTTTTTAAAAATCATTTACAAACGTAGACTTAAGTGACCTTATGTGTCGTGTGAGTGTTGAAATTGCGCTAGAATCATAAATCGGTAAAATTAAACCATCCATATTAGTAAACAAAAGCCAATCGCTGGCTCCGGATAGGTAATGAAATCGCGGCCTAATATTGGAATCGAAACGATCGTTGAACGGCCCATTATAACACCCACTGGACAGACAAGAAAATTAATCACCTGCTCAGATGAGAACTGAAAATTCGAGTAAAAGGAAAATTTCGAAATTGGATAAACACAACATAACATCATGCTTGTAATCCCCGAAGGGTTAGGCTGCCGTGTACCTAACAGTACACCCACATTTCACCAAGATTGTTTTAGTTCCATGTAATAGGGGGCGAGCCTATTACCATCACATCCAGATTCCGCAGCTGCTACTGAGAAATTCTTGATGGAAAAACCCAATAACACTTTGACTGACCCAGGAATCGAACCTATGACCTTTTGTTCAGCAGTCGCTCTTACGACCACTAAAACACCGAGGCAGTCAAAATCAGATAAACTTTGGACCTAAAACCTAGGTTTCCAGGATTCAATCAAGTCGAGCCCAGCTTTAGACACTTTACAACTTTTAATTCTTCGCCTTTCGCATGAATTCTAGGAGTAACTCGCATGAAATCTGCATACACAGCTTGCACTGCACTGCTACTTAACTAAAAGGCTGCACATTTAAGATTAGGGATTTCTGTAATAAGTATACTACTTCTAATTTTAACTTAATCTTAAGTTTTTTTACCTGGAACTCATGCAAGACAAACAGGATGAAAAGTAAAACATTTTTTTCTAATTCACGGTAGAGGCGTGTTTTCATTGATTTCAGTCAATCACCAACCTTAAAGGAAAAGCTTTTACCCTGCAAAGAAAACATCTTTTAATACAATATGAAACAGTACATACATCTAATCGTATTATGGTACACTGTAATAGCTAATCCGTTTGATGCGCTCGTATAAGTCCTTGTACATAATATATGGAAGTAAGTAGTACCTAAACCTTCAAGAGCCAGGAATCATAGATTTTACTTATCGAAATGACACAGATAAATGTATACCTACATTTTTAAAGAATCCTCTCTTTGCTGCTGAAGCTTTTATCCACTTACAGTTTTAATGGAAGCCAAACAGAAGGTAGGGAAATTATAGAATCATTTTTGTTTTATCCTAATGATCTCAAGATAACGGGTCGCTACCTATTTTCTTAAAATATTCTTTATTCGAATCGAATTTCTCTCGGTTCACTCGTGCAAAGCGACGGCGAAATAGACCGTAGTGTTATGCACAGAATTAACACGGGATGGATGAAATGGCGGCAGGTCACGGGAACAATCTGTGACTCCCGCTTTCCCCTTAAACTAAAGGGGAAGATTTATAAAACAATGGTTAGACCTGCTGTCTTGTATGGATCCGCATGTTGGGCCACAAAAGGGATGAATGAAAGGCATTTGCATGTGGCTGAGATGAGAATGCTTAGGGGTATGTGCGGTGTTACGCGAATGGATAAAGTAAGGAATGAGTACATAAGAGGAAGTCTGAAAGTGGCGCCGGTGACTGAAAAGTTGTGTGGAAATCGGTTGTCGTGGTATGGGCATGTGATGCGGAGGAATGAGGAAAATGTTGTGAGGAAGGTGTTAAATATGAATGTGGAAGGATATAGGTACGAGTAGAGGAAGACCAAAGAAACGATGGATGGACTGTGTTAAAAATGATATGGTAAAAAAGGAGGTGTCTCATGAGATGACGAGAAACAGAGAAGTATGGAAGAGGAAGACATGCTCCGCCGACCCCAAATGAATTGGGATAAGGGCAAGAGAATGATGATGATTCTTTATTCGAATCGAATATATATTTTTTAAATCTTTGTACCATTTGCATTTGCCACTCGACCTGTAAGTGTACATTATTGCATTCTACGCCAGGTCCAGGGAAAACGTGACAATTGCTATATTAGATACTCTTCAAGATTGCTCGTTGTAGCGGTATAAGGGCGTAGAGAGCTGATGTTTACGTCAACGTCTAATAATATTACTAGTACTTTAAACATTTTTTAGCTTAAGCTGTCAGTTTGGTATGCATTGTAAGGGATTGCAACTTTGTAGTATGCAGTAAGGATATTTTTTTTATAAGCTACTAGTTACTATAAGTTAACTAATAAATTTTAAGTTTATTCTGGAAAAAAGTGTGTCCACGAGAATACTGTCGAGAAACTGTTCTGCAGTTTGTCAGGAGTTTTTTGTATTTTTATAATTAAATTAAACTAAAAAATGATACACCCACGTAGCACCCACCAACCTCATACAAAAATAACTACAGTCCACGTCTACGTAGCGTAAGTTATTAACTGATTTTGAATTGTCATCGTCTGACACAATTACTATCAGTCAATTTACTAATTGTACAATTAACTAGTGAAAAAATACAACATAGCAATTCGCGCTGTTTTTAAAGTGCGAACATACGTCACTCCTTTCGGTTTAAATTCGAGTTCACGCGAAACTCTGTACATATTTCATTACAAGGAATATGAACGAAGGTACATGGCGGCGCCGCAACACGACCAAAAAGCTGTGGCTTTGATAATAATAAATGATAAAGGCGCCTGTAGTACAAAATTATTCTTTTGTTTCCATTTCTATTCAACACTATTTAGATTAAAAAGTTACATTGTTGCATTATACGAGTAGACTATGCAGTTTGTTTACTTTGCCACAAAACAATTTTTTGACGTGCAGTGTAAATAATGTAGTGGTAGTACGACTTGTTGCAAAGTGGCTAATGCCTAACCATGACTTGCTATAGGCCTTTGATGGACATTTTAATTTTTTGCTTAAAATATAATTATTAATATAAACGCTGTGAATTCGGAAGTGTCGCATTTAAAATTCATTTTCAGTTACTATCTTACATTGAACCAAAGGTAAGTAACTATACAGTAGTAAGGAAAGTTAAAAACTCTTTAAGAAACAAAAACTACGTCTTCCCGAACAATTCACCGGGGTCCACACCTGGTCGTTTCCCTTTTCACTTACAGTTATCTTACGCTTCATCTTCCGAATTGTAGTCAAGAACACCTTTTTACTAAAAACTATGTATGAGACCATTTTATTTGAATGATAGTTTATTTATAACATCCCAAAATATCAACCCATGGTGTCTCATCACTGCGCGAAGGCTTCCCTCCACTCATTACATTTTTCATTCTATTATATTTTTAACTTATTTTAAGGAATTCAGTTCAAAATGTTTGCGGGTCGAGTTGGGTTTCTGTTCATAACACTATAATAAAACTTAACTTTTACATTTAGATACATCATGTCGGTCTACAATTTATAATGGATCGTAAGTGGTTTAAAAGGGTATCCAGGGGGAGGCACATTAACACTGTAGGATAAAATATTAACAGGATGATTAAAATAAAATGTAACTGATGAGTGAATGAACCGATAGTTTCAGGTTAAGGTATTTTATCAAATCGCGATCAAGTCAAAATCGTAGGTAGCACAATCTCTCTGTCCGCCTTTCTAATATTAATATGGCCGAATATATCTGTTTTGGGTCAGTAGGTATGTAGTAAAATTTGAGTTCAATGGAAAACTACATACAAGACGTATGTAGTTTTTCCTTTCTCTTAAAGCAGTAATTTGGAAGTTGATAGAAATAGTTCTCCGATCCGCAGTGGTAAAAAGAACTTCTCCTTTCAATCGATGCCAGACCACTTCTTGTAGGCTAATTCACGTAATTTTATGACGCACCGATGCAGTTGCAGTGCAAATGCAGTTAAGTGCAAGTTCGAGTGATAAACGGTATTCTTGTAATCTTTGAACTGCGCGTAAGCTGCGCGTAAACTGCACGTCAACTGTACGACAACCAAACTCTACCAAACTTACTTATGGTGTGGCCATATGAGAGAAAAAAATTTACTCACTAAATAATCGAATAGAATCGATTACATTTCAATGAATATGGCGTTATTATAATATTAAAATAATACCCCAGTACACATTTTAGTGCTTTTTATTACTATATAAACAAACAATTATGTTTTGATTCACAATCAAACTATTATTTTGCTAAAATTTGGCTGACAAACAAACTACAAACTCTCGACATAGTGGGCTGTGATACTCCATGGCACCTGCTTTGACCCACCAGAGTCTGATAAGATCCGCTCGCCAAGAAAGCTAGTGTTATGAGAACCTGAAAGTCATCCAATTATTTACTACTTAAAGTCAAGTATAATGTATTTTGCATTATTTAATTCCAACACTAGATGTACCCCGCGGTTTCAACCACACGCGGCTCCATAGAGTAAATAAAAGTTTACTCGGCTCCTGAGAGTCATAGCGTGATGTTGAAATGGCTTATAACCATCAAGGAATTTTGTATTGACTGGTAGTTCTACCGATTATCGCGTTCAAACATACAAATTCTTCAGCTTTATTAAATTACTATAGATAAACAGGTTTGACTAACCTTTGTCTGTACACTTAAACCATCTTTCCTTCTCTCCTTCGGAATAAATGTTGATAATTTGGTTATCAATTGCCGGGTCAAGTTCTTGCTCAGACGATAGGTTTTCTGGAATTCCCGGTCTGGAATACGGAATGGATCCACAGAAAACCTTTGTCTTCTTATTGCTTGACGACGTCCTCGGTCATCAATTTCGGCAGCGAGGGATACAATTCCCCTGTCGAGGCTGCGGGTTGTCCGCAAGGGATACCGCGGCCTCGACATGAAGGGCGAAGAAGGAACATGGGTGGTTTTTAGTCAGTAGAAGTCTGACACTCCCTTTCGCTCTGCCCAAGAGCGGGAGGGATTATTTGATGATTTCCCACCCCCCCAAAAAAAAAAAAAAAAGGGATAAAATTCTCAAACCAAGTTGGAAACTCATATTACTTAAAAAGTAAAAAAAACCTTTAGAATTTTATTGAAAACGACTTGTAGTTAACTTGTTTACATACAATAATCAATTAGAAACAGTTTTATTGACAAAAAATACAATTTTATCCCAACAAAAGTAAATAACGAGGAACTTATCTTGTGCGTAACCAAAACTGCACGTTGATCGGTTTGAAACTTCTAAACTGTCATTTTGAGACGTCAAACGAATAGTAGAATACCGATCATGTTGCGTTTCGAAACACGCACAAAAGACGCGCAGCAGTAGAATACCGTTAGTGCGCTCGCGTGACGCGAACTTGACGCGAGCGTGTACATGACAGCTGCTGACATCGGTAGAGAATACGAAAAGCGTTGTTTTGATCGAAACTTAACTTAAACTGCACTAAAACTGCACTTCTTTAGTTACGTGAATTAGCCTACTGATGTTCTTAATAGTGTGTGCGTGTGTTCAACTCAGGGTGTTTAAAATGGTCGATTTGGCAGAATCATAATAAGATAGTAATATGAATTACGTTACAATTCGTAAAATAGTCACAAAGTGACATTTAACTATAATTTTCCTAATATTAGCTATGTATGTCTGTGACCATTTTAAGATTTTTAACGTGATTCATATGTAATTCTACCTAATATAAATAAGCGGTAATTTTAGGTCCCTCATCGTTATTTCGAATCACGTGGACTGAGTCTTGTTCAAGAACAAGCTGAATAACAGAGGTCCATTTTTACGAGCATTCTGTTCACACACGTGTTACAAGGTCGAATTTTTAATTAAGCAGGATTAGGTGCCCTATATCCGGGTTTAAAAATGACTATACTAAAAATTCAGGAAAACAGCTTTGTAAAATGTTCGTTAGTTTTTATTTTCCTTGTATTTGCAGTCCTTTGAAAATGTCAAAGGATAGGTTCACGGAAATGTTTGCATGGTGAAGTTATTTTGATTGCTTTTGAAGGTAGGACTAACAAATGAAACTGCAATTTGAAGTCTCTACTTATGTAACATTTATTCAGAATTTAATTTGGAATTTAATTTCAACAGTTCATATTACTGATAAGTAATATGAACTGTTAACCATTATTAGCATCATACACTAATTTAGTGTTCAACATGCGATGATTATTATGAAATTGAATGCCTAAGACTGTTGTTATTATCATTAATGAATACTGATATAATATTAGGAATCTATTATATTTCACAAATAAAGTTAAAAAAAAATGTTTATTGTGTCTCAAAGGTAAAATTGACACATGTGAATATAATGAGACAACCCCAGTAAGTAATAATTAATACTTGTGTTGGAGTTGCAAAGCAAGAGCAAAGCTGTCGCTCTCGCCTAGCCAACGAGCACGAACTGGGCACGAGTCGAACACAATTCGTCTAGTGTGGACCTACTTACAAGCCTCGAACGAGCACGCTGCGAGCATTTCGTTCGTACTCGGCTGTTCTCAGCCAATTGTCGGATTTTTGGCGAACACAAAGGAATTTGACTACGTTCGACGACAGTGATCGTAGTAGGCTCGTTGTACGTCCACACTTACGCCGCGAATGACGAAGCCGAGAATGGCTCCGCTCGTGCTCGGCTCATACTCGACTCGCCTAGCGTAGACGCAGCTTAAGTTGGTTTATATATATTAGTTCATTTATATTACTGTTACATTTTACAATGACAAATCCTGATCTAACATGTTTCTCAAAATGCCCAACCCAATGTGCTTCTTTCACTGTTCATCGTTTTTGTGGTACCTACTCGTACTTACCAAATGCGACACAACTGTGCGTCATTATAAATCGATATTACCTTCATTGTATGCTTTAATCTCACGTGTTTTGTAGTATGCAAAGTTTGTGAACAACCTTATTTCGGTACTAAGCTAACATTAAAACGGATGTTGTATAAGACTTCATCTTGTGTTTTACTGAGACTTGCGAGTAGTTGCCAAAAGTGCCAAATACCAACAAAGTTGCTTCTAGATACGTTGTAAAATCCTACTAATATACATGCGGAAGTTTGTGAGGATGGATGAATGTTTGTTACTCTTTCACGCTATAACTACTCAACGGATTTTGATGTAATTTAGCACATACATAGTTTACAACTTGAATTAACACATAGGATTCTTTTTTATCCCAGTAGTCTGATCCAGTAGGACTATTATCGATCTCCAAGTGGGCGAAGACGCAGGCATAAGCTAGTATTTCATCTTTGTGCAGATTCAGAATGATACAACGAAGCTGAAAACGATAAAGTCCTCGGCTTATTTAACTTTTTATATTTCCCGATGCTTTGTTTGTGCATTTCGCGATGCTCGTTGGCGGCCGCGGTTGAATGCGGGAAAACAAAAAAAAAGTTGAATGAACCGCTGATATTCTGGTAACTGTTTTGTTTTACTGTTTTGAATAGTGGATGGATATTGTGTGCAAAAATGTGAGCGTGAAAAGTATATAATTTATGGGAAAGGGTATTTGTGTTACAGCAAAACCCGATTATACAAGCGAATCCTGTTTATTTGTAGATGTCACACTAAATTCTTAACAAACTGGAAAACTATCCAAACGCAGTCTACAGAAGTCAGATAAACTATGTTTGAATGGTTTGTCTTAGGGTTGATGCGACAAAGTAGCCCGCGAAATTCGAATTTTTCAATTGAAATAGCATTTCGCGGCGGTAACAAATATCTATTTACGGAGTAATAGTGATTAAAATCACCAATAAAACCGTCTCAGTTGATAAAGGTCTCAAGAATTCCTATTTGATGAAAATAAAACATTAGTTACTGCCGCGAATCCTATTTTATCTAACATACGATCGGCAAATTGCAAAAAACGAAAAAATCGAATTTCGCGGGTTGTCGCATTCACCTTAAGCAAATTGAGTACCAACTTAAATTGTTAATATTTTTTGGAGATGTACCGAATGTCAGCAGTACATTCAATCAATCAATCAATTATTTATTTTGTAAAACATAGGTATTACAGATAGTCTTTGTTAAAATATGAGCACTATGTTTTGCCAATATATGGCGTAAAAAATTACATTAACATATTTAATTACAATTGAAAGTGGTATGTCAACAGATCACAATAAAAAATAAAAATAATCCAAAATATGTCAAATACAACACGAAATAAAAATTAAATAAAAAATATGTCAGTAAATAGGTCATCACAATTTGAAATAAATACAAAATTAACACAGTCTTACTCAGTCAATAAAATCATAAACGTCAAACCAGCAAGTCGGAATCGTCATACCTCTGCTTATCAGTAGTAAAATCCGTGATGGAGTAGTAACTCTATCCAATAGAAATTTAAATAAAGACCTCTCAAAAGATCCCAGACACTCTTTATTTCTAATTGCTGCCAAGCACACTTTTTACGAAAAATGCGGTTTTATGAGAGGTAACATGAATGGTATTCTGATAACGCAGAGAGCGTAGTTTTTCATATAAGTGTAGGTTACAGCGACCAAATATTCCTATTTCATATATGTACATAGACGGTAGAGTGAGCAAACTAAGTTCATTAAACAATGTTTTGCAACTATCAATTGATTGTAGCTTGGTAAACGATCGCAAGCATTTCTTTTGAGGTTTAAAAGCAATGTCTCTGTCAGTGGAGTTGCCCCAGAATATGATTCCATACCTAATACTAGAAGCAACATAAGCATTATTAGCTATTTGTACTGTAAAGCGGTTTACCGTTTTCGAAAGTTTATACAAAGCAAACGCAAATTGACTTAGCTTATTTGATAAAGTGTCGATATGATGTTTCCAAGACAAACGATTGTTTATGTAAAGGCCCAGAAATTTTGTGATGTCACTTTTAGAGATTGCCACGTTTTCATATTGTATATTTAGTTTCGGTTTATTTGTTCGTTGATTAAATGTCATTATTTTAGTTTTGTCAAGATTTATTTTAAGATTATTACTAACTAACCAGTTTATTAAATTTTTAAGATCGTTATTTATGTCATTTTTAAGAATATTTATGTAATTATTAAAGAATAAAATAGTGCTGTCATCAGCAAATAAGACCATCTGGTGCTTACTGACCTTAGGCATATCATTAATATAAATGTTAAATAATGGAGGGCCAAGAATGCTACCCTGGGGAACACCGTAAGTAGTTTTCCTAGGACGCGACATGAATGTTCTTTCAACTTTCGACTTGAAAAGTGAATTCGGTTGAAACGTGCACCGAAGCCGAAGTTTGTTTGAATTTCGCAGGCCTTTAGACGGTGACAAGATTAATCACGTTTTTTACACAATTATTAAGGGGTCTGTAGATGGTTTGATGGATGAATGATAAAATTTTTGGTGGATGTGGGATGAATGAAGTATTATATATAATTTAGTATTTTCCTTCTGATTCCTTAAACAAGTCGGAAGTTCAGTTGGCAAAATGCAGAACAAAAACTACCATTATTTTCGTACATATTATAGTACACTATATTTTATATAAAAAAAAGTACATAATAGTAAAAGTTTGTCCAACCGAATGGTTGGTACTTGAACTGAACTTCGGCCGAATAACGAAATTTGGAAAAATACAGTCGAATTACAGTATTACCGAATGTGAAACGAATTTCGGTCCATTTCTAGTAAAATCTAACGAATAGGTATCTTTAAACTCAAAGAAAATATCTGCCACGTGCTTTGGCTTGTCACGCAAAATGCAATGACCAATGACACGTAGTACGAGTGCGTGCAATGTGATTATTTAAAGATCACTTCAGCAATGTGAACTCCACCTTGAAGAAGTGATCTTTAAATAAATTAATTCCGCATGTTTGTTTGGTTTTTCAAGTACTATATAAATAGTTTTTGGGAGACTGATTTAATTTAAAGCTCTGCCATGAGACACCCGTTGTAAAACAACACGCCAAAATGGCGTAGGATAATTTACTTAACAGTAAGTATTTCCAACTCGTACCTCGTGTACCTGTACAACGTGTAGTTCGTGAGTGTCACCAGGAAAAGTAAAACATAATGTATGACGTCAAGGTAGTTGATCGACTCCCACAATTCAGCAGCGTATTAGCGAGGGCAGGAGCCCAGAATTCAGACTATAATATTATAGTGTTTTATTTTATAGGCTTTTCAATAGGTAATAGGTTTTCCAATTTTGCAATAGGTAGGTGTGCTACTTAACAGGTAACAGGACTAAAATGAAAATAGAAAATTTTTACGCTACGTCAAGCCTGCCCCGTAGGGTGCGACAGAGACAGTTGCCGCTCAGATCGATTAAACTACAAAAAAATGGCGGGATCGACGTATTGTATTCCCCTTTTTCTTCTCGAAAACTCAACCGATTCAATTATTTTTAACATTACATTTTTTTAAAAGAGAATGTCTAGATTCCTACCAATTTCTTTTGTTTTATAAATATTTCAAATAGGGTTAGTAATCCTTGAATTGCGGCCGTTCTTTATTTAGTTGCTGAAAAATGGGAAATTACAGGGACTTACTCGTATATACATATACCTTGAAAGAAAAATGATTGCTCTAGAGGTATTATTCAGGAAAAAAAGGGGATTACATTTGTATAGAGAATCGCACCACTTTGTTTTCTCTTAAAAAAAAACCCGGAAACACTGCGTCACTCGAGTTAAGTATTCGAATCCAGGACACTAGTAGCGCTTGTGACTACCAAAACCACAAGACAAAGGAAAGCATGTATAGGTATCTAAAGAAGCAAAAAAGGTAAGGTTACATAAAAATTTAATCAACAAGCTGTCCCTTTCAACACGGTCATTTCATAAACCCTGTCAATCAATCAATCAATCAAATGTTTATTTGCTAGAAATACATACAAATTACAGGAAAAGATGTTATAGCCTAAAAGTCACTGTACTCTGCCTGCAAGCAAGCATGCAAATATTTATCTACTTATGTCTATAATCATAATTCATAATACATTATAATTCATGTCGTTATTATCATTCAATTACTATTATTAAATTATAATAAAAAATATTATTATAGGTACACAACATATACAAAACACTCGGCATTCATTAACTAATTTAAAATAGATTATTTAGTAACATTATTCATGAATTCAGTAACAGAATAAAATTGTTTTTCTAGAAGCCATAATTTTAATTTGACAAAAAATAAATTATTGGTTAATTCTTTTAAATTCTTTGGGATTTTATTATAAATTATGCCACACATATTATAAGAGTTTTTTTTATATAGAGCAGTCCTTGGTGCTCTAGGCAGAACTATTCTATCTGGATCTCTAACTTTACGAGGGCAACGGTCTTCAGCTTTTTTAAACAAATCATTGTGCTGTCTGACAAATTTAGCGCATTCTAAAATGTACATACAGGGTAATGTAAGAAGCATTAATTTTTTAAACAACGGTTTACAAGATTCCCATGGTGGAATGCCACAAATGGCCCGGATGCATTTCTTTTGTACCCTGAATGCTTTATCCACATCCGTTGAGTTACCCCATAGTATGAGGCCGTATTGTAGAGTGGAAGCAACGCAGCCGTGATACGCAGTCAACATAGTACTCTGCGACGAGGTCTTGCGCAGTGTGTAAAGAACGTAAACGAATTTATTTAATTTGTTGCAAACCTTTTCTACGTGCGGTTTCCAAGAGAAGAAGCCGTCCAGTGCTACACCCAGAAAAATGGTTTCCTCTGTCTCCAATAGAGGTTGTCCGTTATAATTAATGTTAAGTTGATCCCGCTTGCGACCATATGTCCTAAATTGAATAATTTTTGTTTTACTTATATTTACATGCAAATTATTATTATTTAACCATGAAATTATTGATTCAATTGTATTATTAATGTCATTTCTGTAATTATTTATGTCAGTATTAATTGGTGATGTCATAAGGATTGAAATGTCATCCGCAAATAATGTGCATGGATTGGGTGTGTGTTCAGGAAGTAAGAGTAATTCACGAGAAGAAATAGCATTGCAATTCTCAATACAAAATGGCTCTACAAATGTGACGTATTTTATCAACTGAAAACTGAAAAGTAATTCCGTGCGAAGAGGAGTTTCATTTCTGAAATTGTTTCTTTAGATTACATACATGCCACGTGTATTTGTTCTAGAAGACTTGTTACAAACGTTTTAATCATGGGTTTTAATGTTACATTTAGAGACGACGGTATTTATTCTTGAGAATATTTTTTAATCTCTTGATATTGTTTTTTGTTTTTTTGTATGACTTTCTGATGATACTACCAGCACCATTATCAATCTAGAGTTTAAGTTTTTTTTTAAGATGTTATCGTAGACAAATATTTAAAAGTGACTTAAATAATAACTGCAATTATTATAATTTCTTACTGCCGCACTCAGAGAGCTTTAATGATTACTAAGGCCACCACTTAGTAAAGGTTTTGACAGTTTTGTCATACAAAAGTATGTCAAACCTTTACTAAGTGACGGCTTAAGTAATCATTAAATATCTCTGAGTACCGCAGTTAGTCACTAAAACGCCCACTAGACGGTAACGCAGATCGTTTATTTTTAATCAAATTATTGCTGTCTTCATCATTTTCCTGCCCTCGTCCTATTCAAGTTGGAGTCGGCGCAACACGTTTTCCTGTCAGACGTCACGGCATCATAATGTGACCTACGTAATCGTGTAGATTAAACCCACATTTAGAAACAGTAAATACACACATCAAAAGTGTCTAGGGATCAACATATATTTTTGCAATAACTTTTCTCCTGATTGATATTAATTAAAATTTTCTTTAAGGATTCATCAAATAAAGTGTTTTCGTTTGTCACAGTAACGATAAACCAAGTCACCTTTGCATTAATAAAGAAATTTGCCATTTTCCTAATAAAGGGATTTTTGACATTTGAACCACTAACATTAAAGTTCGAAAAAAAGACTGAAATAACAGTTTTCTTTAAAATTTTATTGGGTAACTTAAACAATTAATAATCCGTGTTTCTACCGCGAACACTAACAACACAAGAACATCGGTTTGGCATACTCAAAATGAGTTCATCCAAATCACGCTGTGGAATGGCCGCCCATATTCGTTGCAACAACAAAAAAGGTCTTCTTGCGACTGGATACCCTCCATATTCGGCAGAGCTCTTCTCTGTAGCATATCCCATGCATGCTTAATCGGGTTCAAGTCTGGCGACTGAGCAGGCCAGGGCAGGACATTGATGTTAGCTGCGGCGAGAGCCTGTCTTACAACTCTTGCGGTGTGCGGTCGTGCATTATCATGCATTAACTGAAATAAGTGACCGATTTGCACTTGTAGAGGAACGATGACGTCTGATACAATCGTCTCAGCATAAATTTGAGCGTTGAGGTTGCCTCTGATCCAAATCAACTCAGTTCTTCCGCCGATCCAAATACCCGCCCATACCATGATGGTTCCACCACTATAAGGATGGACTTCCTGGCAGGATTTTAATCGCTGTTGGCGTCCAGGGGTTCTCCAGTGTCGTATACGTCTTGTATCCGGTCTCATACCAAAACGAGACTCATCAGAAAAGCACACGAAACGCCATTGTTCTTCTGCCCAATTTCTGTGTTCAAGAGCCCATTGATATCGAATCCTACGATTGTGCATTGCTATAGGTGGTACCCGTAGCGGTCTTCGGGAATGAAGGTTCACTTCATGCAAGCGGTTTCTGACTGTTTGGTCGCTAATTAAGTTCCCTGAAGAGTGATGAAGCCTCACGGCTAACATCATGGCGGTTATTGTTGGAGCTCTTCGAGTTAAGATTTGAATGTATCGGTCTTGTCTCCGTGTGGTGCAGCGATACCGTCCTCCATGGCGCTCAGCCACGGTACCAGTGCTTCGGTAACGTGTCCAAAGTCGACTGATAACACTCTGACTTGTATTCAGAGCTAAAGCCACAGTACGTTGCCGGGAACCAGCTTCTATCATTCCCACGGCTCTGAGCATTTCTTCCCTGCTTAAATGACGTCGCCGCTCCATAATAACGTTGGTTTTAATCAGTAGTAGGGAAACAGTAGCACTAATAATGTCTTCAATGCGTTGTATGTTTTTATAGGGAAAATATTGACAGCTGATTTTCATCTTTTACTCGAATTTGATTCACAGTTCCTGATTCAAATTATGAAATGCACCAAAAAGGATCCATATAAATTTATAAAATCATAAATTTATTACAAAGCCACATCTCAATCTCAAGAAATCCGCATAAAATGCTTGATCCCTAGACACTTTTGATGTGTGTAGTCTTCGAATAAATTCACTATGTGGCTTCAGTAATACGTCATAAATATGTATAGACGTAAAGAAACTGATCTTGTTACTACTCTCACGAGGCTTTGATTGAGTCCATTACAATCCACTTACTATTTACGACTTGTAAAAACGATTCTCACATGGCTCCGTAACTTTTCTGCGGGATACCATTTGGTATGTTCCACTTACGAATTTCTTACTAACATAACAACCATACAAGGTAGACATACGTTTACTATAAGTTCATTACATGATTCTAGTACACAAATATTGACCGTCTCATAATACATAAGTCAAAGAGATTAAAAAAAACAAACGGTTTGCACCCCGGGAGTGCCGGCAGAAGTGAAAACTTGAACATTAACGTTGTGAATTTTTGAATATTTTGGAATGGTTAGGGAATAATTTCGCACGAATTGCTTTATATCAGTACAATATTCATTTATTGCGCTATCATACACAAACATGACAATTTATATTGCATACAAAAATTTACACTTCAGAACTAAAAATTATTTTAAATTAAAAAGTTTATCTCTCAGAAAAATCAACTTGACATTTTTTTTTGACACTTTACACACACGCACATTCGCGCAAGCGCCCTGCGCCGTCGTACGTCCAGGTCACGTGTCGTCCTGACGCAAGTTTAACAGTTTTTACCAATCTCAAAAAAAGTGTACAACGCCGCTGAAGACGTTTTCACTTCAAAAAACTTTTAAACTAATCTCTGAGTCTAGGTGTAAGAGACAGCCCTCCGTAAACTAACAGGGTGCCTTCAGCTCCTTATTCTGAATCATATTCCACTGGGATTTTGCTCCGGAAAATTCTGATTTTTTGTTTCTGAAGTTTATTTTTCACTTTTTTGTGTTTTTGAAACAACAGCAAATCTTGAAAAACCTCTAAGGAACGACGCGGAATCAGCTGTTTATCGAACTTGTAGTCGCGCTTGCCGTTCGCTACGTGTGTTTTGCCACAGTAATGATATGGCGTATGGAGAAGTTTAACAAATCTTTGTTGGATTCCCATGACATTACAGACATATTTTTTTGTACCAGTCATCTTAAATTACAATAAATAAATCAATCAACATTTATATTTCGTACTTACTGAATTCACCCCATCAGTCTGCGGTGGGCTGTCTCATACATCCTGTAAAATTATGATTGTATGCAGGTATTACCGAATTCACGGTAGTAGTTAATGACACGATGTTTTCTTTAATTTCTCTTGCGTTATAATACCAGAATAACTCTGAGTTAAATTATGTAACTGTTATTCAGCGGGGTAGGTATATTTAACCACTTATGCTAACATAATTTGCTACTCCCTTTTAAGTCCGCAGTCTTATTATTAGCTCCTAGGGGTGTATCATGGGGGTTTAAACAGAACACACCATAAAGCAGCCAAGTCTACCATGTACGTTTTATCGATGGCCATAGAGAATAACGACCAATAAAAATAAAACGAAGGACTAATAAAAACTTTAAAAAAAATCATAATAATGTACTGGCTGTTTATTTAGAGGCGTTCGTAATTTAAGATTCTCGAGATTACAATTTACACAGATATAGATTGAAATGGCATTGACCGAAAACAAGCTTTTTCTTTAAATTTACATTTTTAGTGGAAACTATGATTGTTTCCTTTATGAACCGAAGGAGAGTTTCCGCTTGCCTGCATGTGCCGGATGCGAAGCCGTCAATGCAAGCAAATGGGTTTCTACGTTTGCAATTTATTATAAATATGAAAATATTCAATTTTGTTTTGTTACAAACATTGATTTAAACCTAACACCTTCACATTTTGTTTTTTATTAACAATTTATTTATGTTTTTGATAACTCACTGGAATGTTTGAATTGCGTATATAATTCTAATGTAATTTTAGGTGGCCTACAATGTCACCATTTTTTAATTCGTTGGACTATCGTTATAGTTTTCACAGCCAAAGCAACAGAAGATTTGGCCTGTATCTCCGGTTCGTTAAATGTTTAGGCTCTTTCGAAAGGGAGTCGTGAAGATAATTATAATTACATAAACAGGGTAACTTTAAATAATCAAGGCCCAGCCGTCCAGGGACGCTGGAGCAATCAAGAAATGAAGGTCAATATTTGTATCTACTGGTTAATTTAACTGCTCTGACCAATATAAGTTTACCAAATTGAATTCCCCGAGGTGTCCAAAAACGTTTTAGACAGAACTAATTGGCGTGGTAAATATGTTTACCAAATGTGCTGTCGTGGTACTTGTGTTACTTACTAACTATTAGGCAATCAGTGGATTTAGAACGAATGTACAGAATAAACGTTACGTAAATTCGAACGCTTTTAAATTTGAAAGTAAGAACTTGTTTCGCACATAATGTTAGTCCAGTTCGAAAACTTTATTTGTATCAGTGGGTCTTAACTGTCACACTTCAGTGGAGTGTCAAACTTCTACTGACTAAAAACCACCCATGTTCCTTCTTAGCCCTTTATCTCGAGGCCGCGGTATCGCGGTATTATCGTTCGAATCTGTGTTGCGGTTACTTCGAGTTTCAGACCAAACTATGTTGACAAGTAGGTAGTCATCATCAAGGCTTGTGGGAACTTTATAGGTAAATATGCAAATTTTTTTCATTATGATTCTTATCGATTCAATAATAAACAGGGTGGAAGTGACACTGGCGCTAAAACGGTTACCCCGTTTTCAGTACATCATTCTGGACTTCAACATGGTGTCCTCTTGTTTCGCGGACAGAAGTTTCAAAGAATTTCGCAGAAAATGTTTCATTTACTATTTGGTACTTGTATTTTTTTTCCGACAAAACTACTACTACCAACATAGATATAAAAACTAAATATACGGTCGTCCGAACATTTGCTCGACGCGTTCGCCATACAAAGATTCGGTGTAGTCTGCTCGTTAACGTAACTGACGTGCGATAAGCGGCGTGGTATTTTCGAGGTATAAAGAACATATAAATAAAACTTTTAATAAAATTTTCGTTCGCACCCGAAGAGAGCCGATCGTGGACTAGTTCACTTCGGCTTAGGAAATACCGTTTTAGGACCAAGTTCGAGGCGTCATTTTAACATGCGGTCCGCCCAGTCCTTACGCAGTAAAGTCAATGACTACCAAATACTATTTACTTGAATGAAACATGTTTCACAGAAACACAATTCTATGAATTTTATAATCAATATTTCTTATTTCATAAACTAACTAGCTGTTCCCGGCATGCGTTGCAATGCCCTTTTTCCTACCTACTACCTGCCTGTGTACCAACTACCTACCTAGCTACTACCTCCTACCCTACCTACCTACTACCCTACCTACCTACTACCCTACCTACCGACTACCCTACCTACCTACTACCCTACCTACCTACCTACTACCCTACCTACCTACCTACTACCCTACCTACCTACTACCCGACCTACCTACTACCCTACCTACTTACTACCCTACCTACTACTCTACCGACTACCCTACCTACTCTACTATCCTACTTACTACCCTACCTACTACTCTACCTACTACTCTACCTACTACCCTGCCTACCTACCTACCACTTTCTCACCTTTTAAACCTTCCCTGGACTTCCACGAATAATTCAACACTATAATTAGCCAAATCGGTCCAGCCGTTCTCTAGTTTTAGCGCGACTAACTAACAGCAATTAATTTTTATATTATACGCAAACACCATTTGAAAAATCGTTTTTCTATTGGGAAAGAAACAGTAATTATTTGTGATTATTGTGATAATGTCGTATAGTCTGTTTGAAGTTGTCATTCGTTGACTGAACAACTGAACGTCACTCAATTGTTTTGCCTTCCCGGAACCTCTCCACTAACACTTGAACTTTATGGGTACGGTATTAAAGCTCAAATTGATTTTACGTTTTAGTTAGAAAACGTTTGTATGGGAAAAAGAAAAGGGCTGTTTTTAGGGCTTTTCCGGCCATTATTCGAATTTTTCTCGCCGTAAGAACCATCCTTGAACTTCAACGAACATTTAAAAAAAAAAATCAGCCAAATCGGTCAAGCCGTTTTCATGCCAAGTCGTGACAACGGAAAACGGGTTTCATTTTTATATATATAGATTAAGAATTATTTTATAAAGAATATTGTTTGTTTGCTGCACTTTTAAATGGTATTTCATTTCAACGAAAATGTAAATTAAGACAGTATGCTCTCCATAATTTTATAAATAAATATGGGTACATATTTTAACTTTTAACTATGATACGAGTTCGATCTAGGGCACTCCACCCAAATAGTTTAGGTTAGGTTAGAACACGGTTAGAACTGTGACCAGCAACGCATGAGCGAAGCAAGCGTAGCGAGCGGCACCGCGGCAGCGGCAGGCGAGCGCTACATCGAAATTGGTCGCAGTATTACAGCACTCCGACAGTTATGAACCGCTGTCATGTAATAATGCCGCGGTATATACCCAACTAGCACAAACTGTTGCTTAAGAGCTTTGGAGCTAATCCGATTATTCCCAAAGGCGCCAAGCTCAAGCGCCAGAGCGTGCACTGCAGACCTTGTGCAGCTGCTTTGCAGCCAAAGGGGCACAACTTTTTGCAATCTACAGTTCCATGAGAACTTCATAATAGTGGCATAAAAATGCTACAGGAGCTGCAACTAATAATTAACACCACACTAAAGCTCTTGTGGCGCTTATTGAATGAATGACAGGTTTAACTGAACGAATAAAGGATCACTGATCATTCACCTTGTCTCTCATTTATTAAATACATCTGTTGTTCCTGAGTCAGACATTACTGAATACAAATAGGTAATAAGTGAAGTGAAGGTAAGTGTTTTTGAGCTATATTTTGTATTATATGCAAGTGGCTAAAAACGCAGATCAGTTTATCGTGCATATACTTGATATTATTGGAGTATTTTTAACGCGCCTCAATAATTACCTCAGAATATCGTAAAATATGTAAAATATTATTACATAAATATTATTAAATCACATACTACGCGATATTGAAATTACATACTTGACTAAATTTGTGTTTAGTAAGTTGCTGGTTCTATATTAAGTTATATTTTACTACAAATTGTGATAAAAACCTATAAATTTCTCAAGTAATGATAAATAATTGTCTTGTAAACATGGCGTCTATGAGAAGCAGCTTTAACTTGCAACTTCAACCTTAATACTTCTTCTCTGCGCGTCAAAGCGGTATGTTTCACTCTTCTGAAGGTCCAAGTAATACCTGTACCACTAATGCAGTTCAAGTCTTTACAATCACTTTTATTTCGTACTTACTGCAGATATCGAACCACACTAATGGTTATTTGTTTAGAGATCCGTAGAACTCGTTGAAAACCCTAAAATACGATGATCGTTTGTAGCTGCTTCTATATTATTCGCTCTTTCAATTGTTTGTCAACACTTACTATGTCTTACCATGTTTTCAGAATGCCTTTCAAAATAATCCAAACTTATAATGAACAACAAAATAAACAAGAACTTTGCATCTTACCGGCTTGAGCTGGAAACCCAGGCAGGTCCGAAAGTGGTAGTCAATGAAAATGACAGGAGTTTGGCGAGTTTTAGTCCAAAGAATGGAAAAGAAAATGCTACGCTGCCACCGTAGGTGAAACTTGGATGAAGCTGACCCGGCAACATAGAGATTGGCAGAAGCAAAGATAATCACAGCAACATGCTAAGATACACGGATTTAGTTAAATTTGTCTTTGTGCAAATATTGTTTATACTGTTGTTGTTTTAGAATTTACCTTATTTAATAATGTCAATTATGGGCCAATTTGCCAATAAAACAAGTTGATTTTATCTCAAATATTTTTTTATTTCAATTCACCAATACAATTATACAAGAGGCGATTCGATTGTACTCATTATAATGTGTGTAGTCATCATCTGCCTAGCCTTTTCCCAACTATGTTGGGGTCGACTTCCAGTCTAACCGGATGCAGCTGAGTACCAGTATTTTACATGGAGCGACTGCCTATCTGACCTGCACAACCCAGTTAATACTAGGTAATACGATACTCTTTGGTAAGACTGGATGTCAGAATTTCAGGTCACTGACTACCTGTAACGACTGCCAAAGATCTATATATGGCAGCCGGGACCAACAGCTTAACGTGCTTTCCGAGGCACGGAGGAAACTCGGTATGTCGGGCGGTCACCCATCCACAGACCGACCTAGGCAAGCACAGCTTTACCTAAAGATCGACCCGAGTGGCAGTTCTTATTAAGCCACGATAATGTGTGTAGTAAAGGAACAAAATATAAATCCGATTCATATCGAGTGACCACAAGTTTACATTTAAACAAAATCTACGGGACCCTCGCTTGTGTTTGTTGAACTCGAACTTGGCGCATTATTTTTGTTTGTTTCCAATGAATCCCTTAAAGAATAAATTAAATGAATAGACTTCTAAAAATAAAAGCTAAATTACTCTCACGTAATTGAGTTAAAAAAAACTTACGTGTTATTTAATATTTCAATAACAGAATTCTCACACATAGTTGCCTTTTTTAATTTCTGCATATTCTGATAAACTCTCCGTACTTTCTTGCGATATCCACCAGTTTTTTGTTTGAACTTCCATGCTTTCAGATCCATATTTCTTTTGAACTGGCTCAAATATTTTATAAAATGTGATTTCTCCAATAACATAGCAGAATGTATCCAAATGAGTAGGCAATGTCCATTACTCTCTCTCCTGCTTCTATTGTGAAGCCTTAATGTCGCTATTAGTAAAACAGTCGATCAAATTCCTACTTAAGTCTGCGCAAAAGTACAAATCACTTCTGCAATGAAACTATCAGTGGCAGAACAGTGATAAATATATCTTTTATACAGTTCCGTTAAAAAGTCTGAAATCAATGTCTTTATGCAGTTCCGAAGCGTACAGCAGCAGCAATAGAAGCTTTTTTGCCGCTTTAAGCTTTAACATACATGTTTTAACTCTCTTCTAAAGCTATAGACGGCAAATGGGTTGTAAAATGAACTCTTATAAAAGCTAGAGTGGCATTTGGTTCAGTTTCTGCTACCCCTAGTGATATTTACAGCTATGAGCAGATACGAAAGCAATAGTAGAACTTATAACCACTGTCTGAACCCATAAAGCGCTACTGTACAGCTAAAAGATGCAAAATAGGCTGCTATTTCCACTAGTGTGCTAGTTGGGTAGTGTTATCAATTATGAAATAGTCCAAGTAAAATTTTGTTCAAGTGTGTTTAAATAATAATTTGTACAGATGTCAGTTTTTAATAATATGTTCGTTAAATAAAAAAATGAGATTATAAAATTCATAGTTATAATAAAATGAATTGAAATGTTTAGAAACTGTCACTCGATAAAATATTATTCTTGGTAAAAAGTTTTATATTAAATAAACAGTATATAAGAATAAATAACATTTGGTTTGATATTCTATGATATGAATATTCTAAAATTTAACATTATTTTAAACAAAAATCGATAATTCTGCGTATTGATTACTCTATGAAATGATAATATGAGAAAAAATGTATGTGAATCGAAATTCTATGAAACTATTTGCTTTAAAACAACGCACAACCCTTCAAAATAGATAGTGTTTCATTGGTATTTTTGATGAAACAGCTGTACATTTTGACCGTATAGGTATTGTAGTTTTAAAAGCAACAGGCAGTTTTTTAAACCAGAACGATGTACTTTCCCGTCGGGGCTGCGGGTTGTTCGCAAGAGATACCTCGGCCTCGACATGAAGGGCTAAGAAGGAACATGGGTGATTTTCAGTCAGTAGAAGTCTGACACTCCTTTTCGCTCTGCCCAAGATCGGGAGGGGTTGTTTGATGACTTTCCACCCGCCAAAAAAAAAAAAAAATTAATTAAAACTTAATTCTATTTATTGGGAATTGATATAAATTACTTGTAAATAACATTCCTAAAAATGAAGACCAATAACAATATTTTTTCTACTCGATGACATATTTTTATCGCTGGGGAAATGTTCTACGTAAGTTAACGAGATATCCTGGAGTATAGTGACCATTATTTTAAGAAAATTATTTTATAAAAAAAGCTGTATGGCTTGTTATTCAGGGTTTTTCTAAAGAAACATGAAACAATATTATTTAGAACGAAAAAGTCCTGGGTCTGGATATAAATTTTATCCCCATTCCCTAGAAATGAGAAAGGTACGGTTATAATCATCAAAGTTACCCTTTGGACCTTTAGGTATATATTTACTTAAATATTTAAATTATTCTTGGGACCGGTATGTCTTGAGACACTGGTATGAACTTTAACTGGTATAAAATATTTTCTTGTTTCCATTTACGTAGCCACCTAAACACTTTTTATGTAAGTTCTTTTTATCACTTTAAAGGAGGTGTAAACGGACCGTTCACGAAGCATTTGGAGGGAAACGACTTTATCTTGGGGTAAAAAAATAACGCTTTATGGTAACACTCAATGTAGCACATTCAAAATATTGTGCTGATGCATGCTTTGAATAGTAAACATGGAGGAAATTAAAGTAAAGTTATTACCTACCTTAAAAACTACAATTATTTTGATTATGTATATCTATTGTTATACTTGCTAACAAATTACCAATAAGTAATATAAAAATCCCGTCATCACATCATAATCGGCTGTACTGATTCCACTAATTCTTTTTTTGATGTGTTGTATATTGTCAAGAGTTCATATTTTTTTTGCGCAGACAATTAAAAAAAAAAAAAATTAAGACAACTTAATGACCATGTAGGTAGGTACTAGCAGGTAGGAAAAAGTGCTTGCAACGCATGTTGGGTACAGCTAGTTACATATACATATGTTCATTGGTTCCTATAATAAGTGTGTCAAGGATTTCAAGTTATCCTAGTTTCATACAACGGTGTGCGCACTAGCCCACGGAGTCACGTTACCTCGGTAGATGTTCATCCCCTAGTATCGCTTCCCTCAATCACCCCCCTCAATCACTCCCGCCAAGGTATCGTGCGACGCGCCATTATATTGCGAGATAATTGATACCAGTCGACGAGCACACCTTCGCAGCGATCCTAATAGTAATCCTCCTTATTCCTTTTGCACGATATTGAAACGTGGAACTGTTGGTGTGTGTATCTCAAATCGTCCTTGGCCTGCTTGTTTGGTGATCGCAATTCCACGTTCAAATCGCGTGTTTTACTACACATGTAGTAAATACTAAATATTATAAAGATGTAAGGAACATGGCCGTAAACTATTTTTTTTTAAATAATAA
This sequence comes from Diarsia brunnea, assembly GCA_949774965.1. Lineage (NCBI taxonomy): Eukaryota > Metazoa > Arthropoda > Insecta > Lepidoptera > Noctuidae > Diarsia > Diarsia brunnea. The sequence continues at coordinate 9,990,858 of OX459011.1, forward strand.
TAATAATTTTATTCAGAAAAGAAATACATTTTAGGTTCACAAAAACAATTTTCCAAATAAAAATTAACATAACAAGAGTATCGTTGGTGCCTGTACTAATGAAGATCATTGTATCACAGACTCGAAGAATCAATAATCATTTTCAATATTGCCATCAAGTAACGTCAAAATTGGTGTCAAGAGAGCAATGAACATAACCTTTAATATTGTATGAAAACTAAAGAGTTTCACGGCGCTATAAAAACAGATTGACAAAAAGTTTATAAAGCCTTTTTCTAGACGGTAATACCCTTTCTCGGTAAACCAAAGGGTTTACCGAGAAAGGGTATCTAGAAAAAGCAAAAGCATACCTAATCCTAAGTTTGTCCTACGATCCTGTCCATAAAATATATGACATTTTCATATCTATCTTTTGTAAGGGATAACCTTTCAGGTGCGACGCGATATTCCGTACAACATTATACATATAATACACCCCTCTCACTTCGTGCCTGCAATTTATTACTACGTCGCTGAATCATTAATTTCTCACATGATACAGTCGTGTGCAAAACACGTATCCACTTTGTAAAGTTTTATAACGAGTTTCTTTCTTCTAAAACTCCTTGTAAAATTCCTCTTTCTGAAATCTTTTCCAGGCTATTAATGTGCTTATTTATTTAGTGAATTTCTCATGAAGGTGTGGATATCCAAAGCCGAAACTAAGAGGAATAGCGAAAAATATAAGGATTTCGATAAAAACGAAAACTTATATTTGTAACGAATATTTGTGATTTCAATCTACAATTTTCTTTAGAACTCTAGAAACTCTGTATAAAATATTTGTGTTTTTTTAAAGTGCAAGTATAAGTAATATATTAAAGTATAAACAGGTTTTTACATACAACTGTACACTGCTGTAAAAGTAAGGTTACATATACATCTTACAATAAAGTTGTTTTGTATGTGTCAAATATAGAGCCAAAGCTACATTTTACTCCAGTTTTCCCTGGAGATATTTTTCTTTTACTCATAAATTACGTTTACGTAATTACGTTTTTTATAAAAAAAAAAAAAAAAAAAAAAAAAAAAAAAAAAATCTAATTGTTAGTGGATTCAAAACACTTTTTTAATCAGTATTTATTAAAATATTACGACCCATTTGAATATTATACTATACGTTTACTTCGATACCGCGTTTTCATTTGAAATAAATTATACAGACTAGATACGCCTAGACATAATATATATCAAGGTTAGTTTTAGTTTCAAACGAGCTATAATCATCATCATCATCACCCATAAGACGTCCACTGCTGGACAAAGGCCTCCCCCATAGAACGCCATAACGAACGACAACCTGCCGTTTGCATCCACCGGTTGCCCGCGACTCTCACGATGTCATCAGTCCACCTGGTTAGGCCTACCAACACCGCGTCTTCCGGTTCGTGGTGGCCACTTCTTCCCCATCGGTTGTCGGTTCTTCGAGCGATGTGGCCTGTCCATTGCCACTTCAACTTGCATATTCTGAGAGCTATGTCGCTGACCCTGGTTCTGCGGTGAGCTATAATTATAATTTGTTTAATTATTTTTCTATAAAACTGCAAGTTCGAAGACACGTAATTTTAAAGTCTGGTAACTATTCCTCTTACTCCACAGCAAAGTGTCGAGCATACTGTGAAAGCAACAAAAACTTGTTAGTGTGACTTTGGTCTTTGATTATTTGCCGATAGGTCTGTATTGTAAATCGGAAGACACTGCGTTGGAAGGCCAGTCACTAAAAATAAAATTATTCAGCACATGCCACAAGTGCACACAACAAGCAATACAAAATAAAAAGAACCTAAAAAATAACAGAAAAAAAGGAACATGCATCTCACGGCTGCGCCAAATAGGACCAGTCCAGCAAACTGCCGAGCAGCTAGTGCCCGACGCTGGTTTTCAACTGGCCCTGAGACGGTGATGTAACGAACGTAATACAGTTTAGTCCTTTGTGTGTTTATTAAAATGTATGTGTAATGTGTATGAGGTGGTGAAGGTTGCGGGGATCCGCTGCATGCATGACGCACGGGACCGGTCAATGTAGTGTCCCTTGATGCTGATGACCAGCAGTGGATGTCTTTCAGCTGAAATGATTATGATGTTGATAAGATATTGATAATTTTCGGTAGTTATTTTATTTACTTTAAAAACTCAATATTTGTTCCGTAGCGAGAGAGCTTTCATATTACAAATAGTTAAATGTTATTTTGTATTGTTCATTTCGCTGACCGCAGTAAAGTTGAAATGGTTACTCACAAATCGAGACCAAACGTGTTGACAACTTATTTCATATATCTCTTCATTATCTATAGAGTGGTTATCAGTTCACAGAATTTAGTACTATACATCATGTCGAAATTAAAATGGGAAAGGGGAAATAAACTATTCCGTGTTTACGACAACAGGTTCGGTGTAAAATATTGTCATTATACAAAAAATATAAAGAGAATAGCGAAATAAGTAGAACGCTGTTGCGTCGAATAAGTTGTTCTTTTTTTCTTTATCGTGTAGTTAGTGCCTAACCTGATGTCTGGGTTTGAATGTCCGGGGCTGCGGGTTGTACGAAAGAGATACCGCGGCCTCGACACAAAGAGCTAAGAAGGAACATGGGTGGTATTTAGGCAGTAGAAGTCTCACACCCCCTACCGCTCTGCCCAGAGCGGGAGGAGTCATTTGATAATTTCTTAACCCCCCAAAAAAAAGGGTTTGTCGCCCATGGAGTCTCTGACTTGACTTTTCATGCCATCGCGATTTTATATATCTCATGCATGCGGTTTGCTCACGATGTTTTGAGATTCATGTGCATATTGCATAATTATGACTTGCTTCGGTAATAAGTTGTGTAACACAATATCTAACAGGCAACCATATTTATTTAGTTTATATAAAATAGGACGATAATAACCCTCAAAGCTAATTAATGCCCGGGAATTTCGTTAACATCCGGCCAAAGGCAGGGTCGGGATTAAGGTCAAAGCCACACTATGGCAAATATACCCTTCTAAAAGGACCAACAAAATGGTACAGACACCAGCACATCACGATACTATAATTTGTTAAATTTCTTTAATATATTTTCAACTTATTCGCTATACCATTAGGTTCAAGGTATTCAATAATACAAAGTTAATCAATAGTTACATACTACTTCATTTGATACCTCTTATTTTGTAGATTCAATAGTCGATCTTCTTCTTCGTGTCGTTGACCCGACGGTATTTATATATTTTGTTAGCCTAGCTAGAAGTTTCGCCACGTTCGTTTTTTGAATATTACCTTTAACAGTACTTTGCCTGAAACTGGCTGAATACAGAAATCATCAAGCAATACTAGGTACCTATTTAATTAAATGAGGCCTTAGCTGTAACGAGGTACTGCCATTAGCTCACGCGCCAGGACCCCTTTCAATAGCCAGCACGGCTAACTACCGACTATTATCCGAAATTACTACAAGTAAAAACACGTAAAAGGTATAATCGTGACTAGAAAAATTGCTCCAGTCTTATTGATGTCCTACAAGGCGGGATATTAGACAACTTTACAACCTAATCAACTAGTAACTACAATATTTCTTAGAGATATTAACTAAATCACCAACGTTTTGATTGTGTCATTCTCTCATAATTCTGTCTGCACCGATTACTTTTCACTTACCTACAACTTTCTATTCGGTGCTAGTTTCTGTTTTACTTGTTTCTGTCGAAATGTGTCGTATTATATGATTTATAAAGTTCTTCAATTATAGAAATGGCACTTACAATGTTACAACATTAACTTGACAACCACTGAAAATGAGCCACTTGGCGCAGAACGACTTGAATGTAGGTAACATTGGAATAGTAAACATTTTTAAAGGAAGAAAAATAGTCAAATACCAAGGGATATTATTTCTACTAAGCGTCGGTTGTTGGTACTAGGAGTACCTACAGGAGCACTACGGACGCCAAAACTGAACGCAGTCAAAATGTTACTGTTCCATAATTCCGCTACGTCTCAGCTTTGCCCATATTTTCATACAAATTACGCTAATTAACAACTCCAGCATGTTAATTTCAAACAAAACGTAGCGAACCCAATAATTTCGTCGCGGTACAGAGTACAGTGCAGATCCACAAATTAACTTTAATTAACTAGCTTACAGTTTCGTTTGATTTAATTAAAATAACTTGTTTTCCTTCTTGGATTTTCCTAGTTGTTGTGGTAATATTGTTTTACAGTGCAAATATAGAATTATGCAAGTTAAAAGTATTCTTACACTTTGAATATCCGACCACAGTTTGCTTTAAAATTAATGATTACAGTCGTACATTTCCTGCTAATTACAAAAGTGATTATTGTTTTTCGAAGTCTCTTTTTACACATACAAAACCATTGTACCATTACAAAAACCCGTACAATTTAGTGGCTATAGACAGTTGAAATGATCAAGTATCGCTGTGTCGGTAGGCGAAGCTTTTCCACGGCACAGCCACTTTTGTTCACACCCCATAAAGAAAAGACGGGCTGTCACTGCTGTCAGTGCATGAAAACGTTCACCGTCAAGCGCTATAGAGGTGTGCTCTTCAAGGGTGGCTGCTTTTATTCCATCAGACACATACGCGATAAAAAATCTATCTCTAGACAACATTGCATGTCGTTTCTTTAGAACTTCTTACTGGGAGGTATAAATAAATACACACATCAACAGAATCTCGAGATGTTTTATATTTCATCAATTATCTATAAATCTTTGAAGAATTTTCTTATATAGTAAATGGAAGAATGTTAGGTTATTTTAAGGTCTTAATTTTTTTTTTTTTTTAAATAAAAATGTTAATTTTTGTTGGAAAATTCGTATGACAAAAAACTTCATTTCTTCCTTTATAACTATTAATTATAATTAAAATTGTTTTTTTTTATAAAATCTAATTATTATTAATTACACATCGACATCGATTGTATGCTCGACAGCATTTAAGTCGGGAGACTGTGCAGGCCAATCCAAAACTTGAATATCGTGGTCTCTGAGAGCGGTCGACACCAGCCGCGCCGTATGGAAAGGAGCATTATCGTGCATGAGTAGAAATTTCTGACCCATTTGGATTCTGTGTGAGACAATAACAGGCTCTACTACCTCCAACTAACTAGTTACGTGCAAGAGACCACATCATCACAAACTAAACAAGTAGTAAGTAATTAACATCAAACGACCGCACAAAGGTAGTGTGTAGGTACTTGGGTAACTCAAGAAATGCTAACATGAGTTGTGAAAAGTAAACCATGTCTAATTAGACGACTTATGGTGAAATTCGTCAGCATCAGCAACGTAGAGTTAATTTGATTAAGCAATTGGAAAAATACGAAGGCCCGTTTTCACTTATTATAATAAGCAACATCATCACCTTCTTAGCCATTTCCCAACTATTTAGGGATCGGCTTCCAGTCTAACCGGAGGCACCTGAATACCAGTATTTTATATAGAGAGACGGCCTAAGTAACCTCCACAACCCAGGGTACTAACTGGGTAATACGATACCAATTGTTAAGACTGGTTGTCACACTTTCGGGCCACTGACTAATACTGCAACGACAGTCAAAGATCTAAAAGATTTAAATGACAACTGGGACCAACGGCTTAACGTACTTTCCAAGGCACATAAGAAACTCGGTATGTTACGGGGCCTGGGGGTCACCAATTCACAGACCAACCTAGGTAAGCACTGCTTAACCTGAAGATTGGTCCGAGCGGCTGTTTTTATTCCGCTTAACACCTTAATATAAATGTGCACATATGAGCACGCTGTTGGAATTTCTGCTCTCGGAGCTGTGGAGCGGTTGGCGATAGAAATCCAATAGCATTAGTAATGAAGAGAAGGAAATCGTGATGACTCACTTGTCGTCGTTTTTCCGAATAAAATAATTCTAGTGACTAGTGTCGCCATCTAGTTTCAGCGTAATATTTCACGAGAGCAGGCTGTACTGAGTGGACTGTTACACTGTAGTGTGATATCAGTTGGCTGTAGGTCTCTATAATCTCGTGCTTTACTTCCGCGGGCCTCGTTACGAAATACAGAGATTGTACGCTAGATGTCTGAATTGTTGTTATAAAGCTGTTCATGAAAGCGCTATTATCGCAAATGAATTAAAGGTAAAACACTTTTAATTCAGTGGCTTAAATGTGACCATTTTTAAATCAAATCAAATCAAATAATTTATTCGCATAATATGGGTAAATAGATGATACATAATGCATTACATAATACAACAAAAAAGATCCTCATATTAACCATTTCTGGTATGCAAAACTTAAAATAAAAGTTAAAACAAATAATAAATTGGGTACCTATCAAATACATAGGTTTTACATACACATTTACATTTTGAACTACATACTAAATTAACTAGTTATTATTGCACTGATAGGAACATTGTAAGGCGCTACACTAATTTTCTATTCTTATAACTAAGGTATTCCTGGGTCGTGTAGAAACATTTATTAAC